>OZ010790.1:218198006-219566577 GCA_963932465.1 Maratus speciosus | reverse complement strand
TTTTTTCAACCCTAAATAAAGGTTTAAATACACGTATCATTTAACTCGCTGTGTATTTCTTGTGATCACGTGGTGCTTTTCATCTTCTTTTCATTGTTGGATCTTTCCTCTTTTTGTAAATAAACCACAGACGGGTGCAGACGAATAGGTTACCTGAAAAAGTGCTGAAGGAATGCAAAACAAGTGCTTAAACGCAGTCTTAGGGTTTAAGAATGCTACCCATCCTCAAGTAAAGATCGTTATGTTCAATAAACGTGTTTTACAGACAAACATGAAAATAAACAGCATTAATATTGGTATTAAAGTTTAAATTATGCTTTTGTCTTTCTTGCATGTGTAATACTAATTGCGTAGCTGAAAATCTTCATTTGAGAGTTGATAAAATCCTAAAAAAAGACGGAATGGAGAAGCCTGATTAATACACTATAAAAACTACTCAGATATGTTTCGGAAATTAAGCAGTACCAAAAAAACCCTTTATTTTTGTGAATGCTTCTTTAAATCTCAAAAATATATTTGTTTCTGAGACTTCTATAGATGGAGAACGCGTTTCGGACTCATGGGTAACTCGATTGAGGTTATTGTACATTTTCATTCGCGGTTATATTATATTTTCATAAAGAAACATTTGTCTCTTTTTACAGTGTTGTTGTGAGATATTTGTAAATGCAAAACTAGATACAAAAGAAAACCGGTAAATTCTACTTTATGTTAATTTCAATTCTTTATAATATTTATTAAACCTATTTTATTCTATTTGAATGCAATGTTAAAATTAAATGTTTAAATTAAATCATTTTGTAAGGCTTTTCAAGTAATTCAAGATTTTGAAATATCTTTTTTAAAGCAAACAGATCTATGACATATGATATTAAGTAATTTGTTAAAATAAAATGACGAGTGTAAAACGTAAGTCAATTCTGAAATTTTAAAACAACTATGAGAATATGACTAATTAAGAACAAGTGTCAATATTTAAAAACAAAAAATAAGTTTTAAAATGTAAGATAAAGTACCTTATAACTTTTAGAAATTCCTCCATATGTAAAAATACAATTACTCATATATTTGTAGCAAGATAATAGTAGTGAAAAAATCACTTTTGGGATTCGAGATCCCTAAAGCATTAGTTGAATATATTAAGAAAACATATTTGTTTTTAAAACAAAATATTTTCTCTGTTACATTGTAAACATTTTCTCTAATAATTCTGGAATCCTTTTGAAATTTATGTTGAACTAGCTTTATTTGTGGGTGTATTCATTTTTGAGAATTGAGGTAAATGTTTACCTATTTTAGCGTTCCTATTTATAATTGTTGTTCTTAGAAATCTCTGTGATTATCACCTTACTGAGCGTTTCAGAAATAATAATAATAATAATAAAAACATGATAGTAAACTGCTCCAAAATGTAGCAAAATGATTTTTGTGTTGAAATTTTTCCTTTTACTATTTAATAACTAACTGATACTAAGTAATTATTTAAATATTTTAGCTGAATTGGGTTAAAAAGAAAAATTAAAAGTAATATGTCACACTGGAAACGCTGCATTATTTTAACGAAAATAAATATTTTCTATTTAACCTGTGCTTCGTTATAACAGCTGCTTTGAATTCAAAAGATTACAAGAAATCTGATACATATACACGATGTCTTAAAACTCAGCTTATAAACACTAAATGTAAGGTAGGTGGCATTTATTTCAACCATATCTACATAGGAAAATCTGACTGAAAACGGATATTGCACTGTACGCCAGAAACGTGCTTGGTCTGGTTTTGATTATCTATGGTGGTCCTTTTGCACGGCTAAATGATCGAAATTTGAACACTGGTTTACCCAATTACTGTACAGTTAAATTTCGTCTAACAAATATTTCAATATTAGTGTGGCCAGCGGTCAAGAAATTTTGAATACCACCACATATCTGTATAGAAATATTTGCCTTACTTAATTGCGGAAATAATTGGTTAAATAAGGCGACTATTTGTATACGGAAATAATAGTATTCAAATTATCAGATCTTTGGCCATCTTGTTTATTGTGTTTTGATGCATCTTCGTGTATCTATTATCGTCTGCATGTACAGTTTCGGTCATATTTTACTAAGTGGGTATGGCTCATTTGATCTTCTCTACAAACCTTCAAAGTTTGTACGATGAGTTATAAACTATATATTCAATCACTTTCGTTTTTTATACAGTAAGCCTATTTAAATTGCTGAACGAAAATTTCTCATGTAACATCATAGAAAAAAAAATTAAAACAAAGTAACTTTTTACGCATTAATGTCCGAACGGATACTTAAAAATATTCAGTCAAAATATAGAAATTCAGAAAATATAAATTTACAAATATTCAATTCTCAGGTAATATATGTTTTTCTCATATTATTAATGTGAAGGATGAAATTTAATGTAATTAAATTGCATTTCACCGTTTCAATAAAATGTGATAAAATATTTTCTAAATTCCCCCAAAATATAAAGCTTGTAGAGAATGTAATTATCTAATCTGAAACTATATACAACACTATTGATTTTACAGAAACGTTTCATCTATAGATTTTAAATGAGATAACTTTAATTAGGTACACTTCTAAAAGGATATTCTCCAGTTAAAAATGTTGTTTATGTTATAGTTGTCTTTGTATATTTATGTATAATTAGATACTGAGATTAAGATTACAAGATTAAAAGGTTTTCATTCAATATTTTAAAAATTATACTTAAGGAGACAAATTAATACTTTACTGAAAAAAAAAAATAGAAAATTTAATTAGTCATTTAAACAAAATCACTTTCATTTTTGAATATTTTGGTAAAAAAATGTTTTGTGTCAAAAAAGCATGCAAAAAATAAACATATTTCTCTTTATTCGAAAGTTATGACTACCCACTTTATCTCGGAATATTAATTTTGATGTAATGCGTAGGATAAAACCATCTTATGAAATTATTGGGTGAGTGCAAAAGTTCTACACGTTTTTTAGCGAAAACAGAAAGGCGGAGAACACAAAAAGTTAAGCAACTATAAATTCACGAATGCACCATTATTATGTATGTGCCTCTTGTCATCTCTCCGACAGTAAGTTAATCCCACGCCGATAAAACCCCTGTGTTTTACAGTAAAAGTACTGTTGTAACGCTGTTATTACAGTTTCCACATCATTGAAGGTTCGGTGAGAAAGGCGTTGTGTAACAATAAAAAAAGATGATAAATCGAAGGTTCAAGGTTGGGCTATACGCCGGCTAAGGTAAAAGTTCCCAACTAAAGCCCAGTAATTTTTGCTTAATCCTTAAAGCAACATGAGGGCAGGCTTTATCGTGTTGAAAGAGAACCCCAGTGCGATTGATGAATGCTGGCCGGTTAGACGTGAGTTTTGCTCACAATTTGTCCAATTGTTGGCAGTAGAGGTCCGCCTTGACAATTTGGTTTGCTGCGAGGACCTCCTAGTTGATTATTCCCCTAGCATTAAACCATACACCGAGAAAAACATTTTTGGTATGGAGTCCTCCAGTTTATGTCGATGGAGTACCTTCTGCAACATCGGCACGTGGTCCTTTGACGCTTCACATTACGGTACAGTACCCACTTCTCACCACCCGTTACAATTCGGTTCAAAAATGGTTCGCTACTGCTACAGGAAAGCAAAGAAACACAGGTGCTGATCCTCTCTTATCGTTGCCTTACTGTAAGCTGATGTGCTACCCACTGATCGAATTTGGTGATGAAGACAAGCGCATGCATCCGTCTTTTGACTGTTGTTCTGTGTAACGAGAACGTTTCGGCTAATTCTCCAAATGTTGGATGTGAGGAATTTGCAATGGCTTTGTCCAGATCCTCGTCAGAAACCACTGATGGGCGTCCAAAATGGGCATGAACTTTACAGCTCCTGTCTCCGTCACAGAATTTCCTAAACCAACGATAGCTGGTGCGGTAGCCATGGCATATTCCCATTACACATGACAAATGTTGTGGCATGCTCTGGCTACTGTAACGGCTTTATCATATTCGTAACGTAAACAATGTCTGACGTGGTCTTGCTTGTTTGCTATGTTGTTTCCCGTTCCGCATGAATTCTTCTGATAAATATTGTGCCTATACATACTCTACTGCTCTACGCGTTATTATCCACTTTCCTGACCTCGAAACATAAGCTGTAACGACTGTATTCCACTTGACATTTACATGTGCTCAAAACGGGTAGTACTTTTGCACTCACCCAATATTTAAAAATAATCCGAAGTTATAAAAAGATATTACAATTTCCTGTAGCAAGAATTTTATATCTATTACATAGCTAAATATTTAACCCTTAAATGCCTGACTTTTCAAAAATCATTGTAATAATGTTTTTCGGCTTTCATTTTTTAAATAAATCATGGGAAAAATACTTAAAAAAATCATATTTTGTTTTAAGTATAGTTTATAGCTAAAAAAGAGTTTGTTACTAATCGGCAATACTGGTGTTTAATTGAAAAAATAATTTCCCTTGATGAAATTCTATAACATTAAACACACAAGAATTTTAGGAACTATAATAAGAAATAAATTTTACTTGCTCACTGCAGGTCAAAATAGGGTATTTTGCAAGCTTCCAAACAAAACAAAAAGAACATCTAGCAACAATTGAAAAAATAAATCTATCTTTATTCTTAAACAGCACAAGTGTTGCCATCTACATGTTGAAAATCGATTTAATAATATTTTCAGAATGTATTTTATTGGCAACATTAGGGATTATAGCTTCAATATTATTCTAATAGTATTTTAGAGCCTAAATTGGGTATGTTGCCGAAAAGCAACACCAGGCATTTAAGGGTTAATATTAAAATTTCAAAACTAATACTATGAAGTAATTGAAAATTACGAGAATTTCAAAGCATTTTCGAGCATAAAATTTTCCTTTGCTAAAGTACCGACAGGATTTTGGTTAATTTTAGAACAAAACATTATTATTACATTTATAGGTTAAAAATTTATAACCTTTTTATTCAGTTATTAGGATGTCGTGAAACCACACTGCAGCAGAACCATGATATGCATGCCAAGATAAAAGCATTTAAAACATTCGAGCTAACGAAACTTTTAGATAAATACTTTTTATTTCATATTTTTAAAACAAAAAAGTTCAAAAAAATAAATTTGGTATCAAAATTTTCAGAAGCAGAAAAGTTTATATTGATTGATATAGGTAAAGGTTTGATAAAAAAATGAAAAATCGATTTCTTAACGCCATAGATGCGAACTGTCACGTTGAAATATGATTCTGGATACAGTGAAATTTTGAAACAAATGTAAAATAAAAAACATCTGACAGTTAGCAAATTTAAGAATTTAGGTAAAATATACTTTTATCTATCCTTCATTATCTTGGCATTTATAAATAGTAAAAAGTTTTGCCAACAATCGCAGCCAATATTATAAATAAAATTGCAACAACGTACACTATCCAATTTTCAAATGTTCTGTTTGGAATACTTCCAATAATAAAGGAATTGAAATACTTAATTTCATTGAAAGAAAAAAAAAAGTTTATCGGGATATATAGCAAAGTAGATCAGAAGATGTTTTAAATATTTTTTAAAAGTTTTATATATTGTTAATACAGTGGTACCCCGATCTATCGTTCCCGCATCCATCGTTTTCCCGCATTGATTGTTTTATTTATATGGTCCCGGCACAAATTGTATTTAAATAATGTTACCGAAACCCGCATGCATCGGTCTTCAAAAAGTCGTTTTCCCGCATTCATCGTTGTAAATTTTTTCTCCACACCGAAATGAAATTGAAGGTCAAGTGGATCCATTTGACATACAAACTGGAATTACTTTTTTTTTTTATCCTAAAAGAACTCATTTGTGTCGTTTTAGGGGCGGGGAGAACATGGATTAGCTCTGATATCGTGATATGTATGTATGTGTAAATAACTGAATGTTCGTGTGCAGTGAACGTGTTTAATTTCAAGAGTGTGATCTTTCAATTTAATGTGTTTTGTGCTAAATTGTATCCGTTCTGTGAATTTTAAGAATGAAAAAACAAATCCGAACTTTAGAAGAAAGGCTTCACATCATAGATGAGGTGGAAAAGAATTCTTTTGAAAAAAAAAATAACATCTCTAAACGTTTAGCTATACCGCCATCAACCCTGAATTCGATAATGAAAGAATACCCGAATTCGATCCCTAATTTCGAAAAAGAAAGCAATTAGAGAGCAGGCTGATAAGTATAGAACTTCTGCAAAAAAGAGAAAAACTAACAAAATGTCTACTTACAGAGAGTTGGAAAGACTTCTCTGCACCAGGTACGAGAGCGCTCTTGCGTCAAATATTCCTGCGGATGGGAATATTCTTCAAGAAGGCACTTAAAATAGCTGCCTCATATGGCACGGATATTTTTTCTGCATTAAATGGGTGGATTTCACGTTTTAAAATTTGACATATGTTGGTTTCCAGGAAATTATGCAGCGAAAGTGCACCGTAGTAAATACTGATGCCATAGAAATGTAGTTCGAAAAACTTCCGAAGTTACTAGAAGTATATAAGGATTGTGACATCTATAAAGCAGGCGATACAGGCCTGTTTTATAAATGCTTTCCAGTGAGAATACTAGCGTTCAAAGGAGAGTCTTTTCATGGTGGCAAACATTCCAAAGGGGGACTTACAGTGCTACTATGCACAAATAAGGACGTTTCTGATAAATGAGGCTAGGGAAAATGTCTTGCTACTGGCGGCATTGTGCATGTGAGAAATAATTCGATTTTTAATTCAGATGTTACATGAATTCAATTTCACAGCATCGGTCCTCGAAAAATGACAAAATAAAGCAATGGAAAAATTACTGTATTTTACAACAAAATGTGATGACACCCCGGCTGTCAACATAGTTGCTATAAAATTTACAAGCTATTGTTTTAAAGAGTGCTATAAAATTTCTCAAGTCTAGGGAAAGTCGCATTGCAATTTACTGCTCGGTGCACGTGACAGAAGAAATTAGATTTTTACTTAACTTGCTGCTTGGATTTGATGTCACAGAATCAGTGCTTGAAAAATTGTGTGCAGGAAAAATCACAATATTTCTTTAAAGTGTAGAAGAAATGTGTGGTGATGCAAAAAATGAAAATAATGGCGAAGAAGCAGAGGATAATGCTCATCTCGATGAAGCTGAGCTTACACCAGTGTCAGGTGTGTCTCATGCAATTGCGGCATTTGAAACTGTACGAACTTTTATATATGCACGTGAAATTGCAGAAAACGCCCAAAAAATGTTGCACACTGTAAAAAAAAAAAAAAAAAAAAAAAAAAAAAAATCTGTAGTTCTACAGATCTAAAGTTAAATGCTTACTAAACTTTCATCTGTAACTGTACAAAAAAAGCTGCAAATCTACAAAACTAGTTTTTGTAAAGTTTCGTAAGTCTGTAACTTTACAAATGAATCTGATAAAATTACAGTAATATTACTAAAGTTTTATCTGTAACCCTGGTTGCAGTTGCATGAAAATTTCTAGTCATACCAGTTTCCTAAAAAATTCTTAGTAACCTTGCAGATTTTTTGATTTTCGGCGCAAAAGTGTGTCTGTTACCGCATTTTTTGTTGTTACCGTTACGTAAAAAGTTCTAGGAATCCCAGTTTCCTAGGAAAACTTTAGTAACGTTACAGATTTTTTTTTTACAGTGTTCATCTTGAAAATTTGTTGTTTATTTAAAAAAAAAATGAACGAAAAACCCAACATAAAATTACTGATTTTTTAAAAAATATATCCATTTTTTACAACTTCCATTTATTTCTTTTACAGTTTGGTAAGTAACAAATTAGTATTTATTAGTATACATTATACATTACATGTATTAACAATGCATAAACATTTTTTTTTCGTGTCTGGACGTTAACTCGCATTCATCGTTTTCCCGCATTCATCGTTTTTTTTTTTCACGCACCCCTTTGAAAACGACGGATCGAAGTTCTACTGTAATAGTGTTCTTCTTTTAATGAATACCCATTTAAATACATATATTTATAAACATTTTTGTTTTAAAGTCACAAATTACAAATAAATTTTAGAGGAATACGTTTGCTGACATTCTGAAGGAATTATAGCTGACGAAGTTAAAACAATAAATATTTTTTTGAGGGGTAAAGAGACATGTTGCGATTACGGAATAAGATTTTGCGGAAGAAATTTTCGTATTAATGTTTTAAAGAAAGGCAACAGAGTATTGAATCTATGCTAAACTAAATACTGAAAAAAATTAACATGAGCGCGAAAGAGTTATTTTTGAAAATCAGCTCGATTAAGAATTAATGAAGCATGGCGCTGCTGAAAAATGTGCCTACCCGTGTCTTTTATTTTTCATCATACTTATATCTTTAAGAAAATTAAATTAACCCTTTATGTACTGAATTTTAAATTCATAAAAATTTTATATTCTAAATCATTTTTCGTGAACTGTTTAAACTACATTAGAATATTTACATAATCATTTAATAAATTTTAAAAGGATTTTAAAAGGAGTGAAGGATATAGAAGGATTAATTAAATTTGAATTCATAGGGATTTTATGGAATATTTAAAATCCACACGAATCTTTTATTTTAAACATTTTTCTTAGTGTTTTGTAGAATAAGGAAATGTACAAATATAATGTTCTTACAATATTAATATAGAAATATTTCCGAATTGAAATCTCACCCCCCCCCCCCCCCTAACGACAAGAAAGCTGAAAAGATCCAAAGGCAAAAGAAATCATCCTTTTAAAAATATTTTTGTTTTGTGTAACCAATAATGCTTTTGGAACAATATAAAGTAATGTATCTATAAAAACTGTATTACATCTAATCGATGTATTAAAAGAATTTTAAAAGAAGTTGTTCTAATGGTACTTATAAGTACCGTCAGTAGATAAAGGGTTAAATACGTATATAGTTTTACACAATTTTTAGTACAAGAGAAAAAAAGGTATAATTCAGTTCTAAAAAAATACCATTTTCGTCTCTTCCGGTGTATAATAACTTAGAAGAATGAAACTAGATTTCAGTTGAATGTTTCGAGTATTTTCAGCATGCGTATTAATGACAAACCCATTTCCGAAAACGTTTTTTCATTTGTATTTTGTAGCGATTTAGTTGTTACAAAACTATGCCTGGGCTCTCAAGAAACGAGTAAACAACTTGATTTTAGGTAGATTTCGTATGAAATACTAGCTATTACATTCTCCCCTATGTTGGAATTTCTGAAAATTTTTTGCAGATCTACACCGATCATGACCCCCAGAACCCAAAACGACACTCAGTAAAAAAACTGTATCTATCTATCTATCTATATATATATATCACTTTCTTCTGGACATGATAACATCCCTAATTCTGCATAAATCTCTTCCAAACTGATACATAAAATCAAGGGGCATATAATGTCGGTCAAGTTCGTTAATGGGCAAAATCGGTCCAAGGGGATGGAAATAGGGAGGGGTTTTGTGAAAATCGAAAACCCCCCATAACTTCTTAATTTTTGTACATATCATATCAGTTTAAAGTTTTTATTACTTCTAAAAATTGGGCCAAAAATTTATATATCACAGATTTTTAATAAAATTAAAAATGGGCTCAAGGGGCGCAAAAAATAGAGTTTTTGGGAGAAAAAAATTCATAACTTCGTCAATTCTCAAGATATCAAATTCAATTCAATTTATTATAAATCTTCTTAATATTATCTACAACTTTTATATTGACAAGTTTTTTATAGGATCAATTCCTAATGCAAAAAAAATAATAATAAAAACGAAAACAAAAAAGGGAGTTGAAGAAGAAAAAATCCATAACTTCGTCAATTCACAAGATATAAAATCCACATGAATTTATTATATATCTTCTTAATATTATCTACAACATTTACACTGACAAGTTTTTAATAGGACCAATTCTTACAGCAAAAACAAATTAAAAATACAAAGCGGTTGAAGAAAAAAATCATCGTATTAAGGGTGTATTTAAATCCAAAGTGCTTATTTTCTGACTCATTTTTTAATTCATTTTTGCTCTAAAACGCATTCAATTGGTAGATTTTCTTATTCAGAAAGTATATAATGTACCGTAATGATTGAGTTTTTGATAGAGGCAGGATATATTTCAAAAAATGATGTCAAAGTGGGCATTTTGACCCGAATTTCCCGAAGCGATTGTGTTAGAACGAAAAATATTGTCCTACTGAGAAAATAATTGCTTATAAATCAAGTTTTAATTAATTGAACGAAAAATAAAAACACAGGTCGCTTATAAATCTCTTCAAAAATCATGTCAGCAAATTTCGTATATTTTCTATTAAAAATGAATCTGAAAATGTGCCAGAAAATTTCGACTTGTTGAGCATGGAAAAGTATTTTTTTAATACCGCCTTAACACGATTCTGATAAAAACAGCTCTTATTTAAAAATGAAATTAAAACTCTTCAAAAGCGGCCAGGTAAAATTGTTAAAGTGGGTTTATCTGTAATCATGACACTATCTTTTGTTGGTGAAATTAGTATACTTAACTTCGAAATCTACTTCCGCCTGTAGTCCGGAACGGCAGGGATTTTTTTAAGTGAAGTAAGTGTTTTTTTAAGTTTTTTTACACGAGAAAAGGAATTTTGTTTTATGAAAAAGAGCATAAGAAAGAAAGAAAAGGCTGCACAACTGGAACGTTAAATATAGTAATTTAACTTTTTTTATGTAAGAAAACTTTAATAATTCATAAATATAAAATAGTTTACTAAATAGGTACCATGAAACAAAGTAAATAAATAAATAAAAATAAATAAAAAATAAAATTTATTGCATTAATTGAAAATGTTCTACAATTCAAATTTTCCTCGAAATAAACACCTCTGATATAACATCCAAACAACTAAATTATTTCCTTTTCTTTCGTAAATTCTTCATTGCTAATAAAAAAAGTTAGAAATATAGATAAGATAAAGAAGTCTTTAATAAATTAATAATTAATACGTAAGCGACATTTATAACAGTTCGTATAGATTGTTTTGTAACTGACAGAAATTTCCTTTTAGAACTTAAGGTATCTGGCTACGTTTAAAATGCGATTTTCTAACGAAATTTGCATTTTCTTTTTATTACATTTCCTTACAGCCCAATTCTTTACCTCTCCAAATCTGTGCTTATTTTTATTGTACTCTATAGAGAAATAAAGCCTGCGTTATAATAAAACATGAGTTATAGTGATAGATAGTGCAAGAAAACTACTTGCCAACTGTGAATGAAAGCAGAAGGGCCAACCTTTTCAGTGCAAAACTTTCATGTTTCGCTTCATACAAAAGCTGCCAAAAGCTGCCTCCTAGAAATAAAAGAAAGCTCAGAACTAAAGAAATGACCATGATTTATAAACGTTGTAAATTTCAGACGCACATAACTGTAAATAATTTTAGTAAAACATGAATGTAAACTTTAAATGCGTTTATTGCAAAATCCACTTTTCAGTAAAAATTCTATATTCAAAGCATTCAAAACTTATTGAAATATCACTATGAAATTTAAACTGCAAGTTATTGACAATATTGTGAAGTCAATTGCACACTCAGAAAAAAAACTCTTACTTTTGACGATTCAGCAATCCTTGAGCTGTATTTCGCCGTCTATGAGGATCATTTCCTATCAGCATCACTTGACTTTTAACGAAACGTAAACTCTCAACCCCGTATTCATCATTTAAATACTAAAACTCGTTAATTTTTAATTCAGAATTTGGTTTGATGTTGTCTGAAAAAGATGTAGTCTTTTAACGTAGTTTTAGCGTAGCGCCGGCCCGCCGGCCGTTCGAATGTCGTGCCGCTTTTTGGCCGAATAAGTTTGATATTTAGTTACGTGGATATGTTCTTTCTCAAAGTTTAATTTAACTAAAAGATGTGCTGCCCTCAAAGGAATCCCATGGAACTATTCTATGTTGGCTGCTATTTTTCTTCTTAAAGGATTAGTCCTTTTATTTTAAAAATGGTGACCAGAAGCAAGAATTTCATAACCTTCTATTCAACTAACGTATTGAATAAAGAATATTATTATTTTCATCAGTTTGCCTCTTCAATGTCTACATTTCAAGTAAGAACTCTCCAGTTTTATTATTTCTTTAACGATCAATAGTTTTATTAAAAGAACTTTTGCTATTTGTACTAAACCACTTAAACGATCATTAATTACCGTCACACGGAGCATTACCCAGGAAACGGTTTCGCCAAAAACAAAGAAAATTTCGTGAAATCTGAGTATTCATTTCTGAGTGTGTGTCAGGTTTCTGACGCTAGTGAGCAAGTAACTAATTAAAATTACTGTTATCTGATATTGACTTTTACTTGTCTATTTTATTTCACATGTATCACTTTCTGCGTACGCTGGATTAGGATAATATTTTTCCTTATCTGGAAGTTGATCCGAGGTATTTTAGTTAGATCCCATTATATGAATAATCCCCTTTGTACCAATGAATTGCAGTTTCTCTTACTAGTCAAGAGCGTAGGGCCCAGATAAGAGAAACAAGGAAACTCCCTATTTGGTTGATAGTAAATGCCATAGGAAGAGAGAAATTTTGCATAAGAGATGGGGTCTCTGTTGGAAGAGAAAAAACGCCATAGGCTGTTTTTTGGAGAGGAGTCGCTGAGAGTAAAAGAGTAGTTCTGGCGTAGACCTCAACGTAGTAGGATGGTGTTTCCTGAGTGGAGTTTTCGGAAAAGAGTTTGAGTCTCTTGCGGAGATAGCCGGCGCGACGGGGAGGTCAAGGGTGATCCTCCGATAAAAATTCATGAGATAACATAGTGTGGGTGGGAAACAGAGTAATTTAATAAGTTAACCCAAGTGCGCAGAAAGTACTTTCCATATGTAACTTAGCATCGGGCCGGATCGTTTATATCCGAGCTCTTAAATGTAAATAATGTTTTATTTATATGTAAATAATTTGTATACACATTGTTCGTTGATTTTAATTGAATAAGTTTAGCATTCTTTTTGACAATCCTTCCCGATATCACGTATATACATCGGTGGTGGCAGTATATCAAAATAAAAGAACAGTTTTTCGAAGTCTGTGCGAGTGGGGATCGTGGGTCTAGGAAAATTCTTCAGCTTGTGGACTAAGAAAGGGTGCAGCAGCAATGTACTAAACATTTAGTATTTTCTTAAAGCCCCATTATTTACCTTTCCAAATCTGTGCTATTTTCAATGTACTATAGAGATAAATAAAGCCTGAGTTATAATAAAATCTGAGAGTTATAGTGATTTAAAATTACTTGATAGCTGTGAATGAAACTAGAAGTGCCAACCGTTTCAGTGCAAAACGTTCATGTTTCGCTTTAGACAAAATCTGCCAAAAACTGCCTTCTAGAATTAAAAGAAGGTTCAGAACTAAAGAAAAGACCATGATTTATAAACGTTGTAAATTTAGAGGCACATAACAGTAAATAATATCAATGCAAAAACCCTTGACGGGTTAAAAGTTTCTGACGCAGCACTATATCTTATGCTCTAAGAATTTTAAATATGGAACTTAAAAGTACTGATATCAAATTTTGAGTGACGTTATGCTATTTCTTAAAAAATATATTTGTATTTATTTCATCATTTTATTTTTGTTTTATTTATAATCGCATGTGCAAAAGTTATGTTCAATATGAAAAGCTGCATAAAATTTTATTCGCTGTTGCTTTATCATTTACATCTCTCATAAATTCAAAATATGAGTTTTAAAAGATATGATATAAAATTTAAGTGACGCCTTGATGTGACTTTAAAAGGTTTGTTTTAAAATTCAATTTAAATTATTTTTGACTTGGTTAAAATATTTTTTTACATCTACACAATACTTTTAATTTTCCAATTCACTGTTAAATATATCACTTTCATTGAATCTATACTATGCAATGAAATGTATTTATTTCAATAAATTAATTTATCTTTTGTGTCACGCTATTCAAAATTGTGAGTAAGATTTATGTAAATGGTTTCTTTGTGTCATTGTGTCCAAACTACGTGAAATGTATGAAAAAAGATAGTTTGACGCAAATAAACAATTTACACAAATCTTACTCGCAATTTTGAATAGCGTGACACAAAAGATAAATCAATTTATTGAAATAAATACATTTCAATGCATAGTATAGATTCAATGAAAGTGATATATTTAACAGTGAATTGGAAAATTAAAAGTATTGTGTAGATGTAAAAAAATATTTTAACCAAGTCAAAAATAATTTAAATTGAATTTTAAAACAAACCTTTTAAAGTCACATCAAGGCGTCACTTAAATTTTATATCATATCTTTTAAAACTCATATTTTGAATTTATGAGAGATGTAAATGATAAAGCAACAGCGAATAAAATTTTATGCAGCTTTTCATGTTGAACATAACTTTTGCACATGCGATTATAAATAAAACAAAAATAAAATGATGAAATAAATACAAATATATTTTTTAAGAAATAGCATAACGTCACTCAAAATTTGATATCAGTATTTTTAAGTTCCATATTTAAAATTCTTAGAGCATAAGATAAAGTGCTGCGTCAGAAACTTTTAACCCGTCAAGGGTTTTTGCATTGATATCATTACTTTTTTGAGGTTAGTGATAAAGTGATTAAAAAAAAGATACTTTTGGGATTTAATGCAGATTTAATTTTTACTATTTTATTACAATTTTCCTTATAGCAGTTTGTATATACAAACAAGTGGGTAAGTATAATCGCAGATCGCACAGAGGGTTTCATTTGATATTCCTTTAAAAACACTTTATCCTTAAATTAATAAATCCAAAATGTTAATTTATAATTATTAAATCCTTACATAGATGGTGCACCAATAGTTCCAATTTTCATGGGGCAGGGAACGCACTCTTTTAAACAAACCACCTTCCAATTGAAGTCATCAAAAACCAAGTTGAATAAGCCAGACCCCGTTGTGTTGTTTGACAAACAGCAGTCTCATGTCCCCTCCTTCCCCCCTTTTTCAAAATTTTTCAGACCAGTACCTAAGAATGGAACCGAAATAATTTTTTCTCTTCAGAAATTACGATAAAAAAATAGTATGCAGTACTCATTAATTTACTTTAATGCTATATAGGGTGATTATTAAGTTAATTATAACATTTGGAATCTGTTGAATTGATGTCCGAAAGGTAGTTTCTGAGTTATGGAAGCTGGACCCATAAGACGCCATAGAGGGGCGAAGCCCGCTAGTGTCTATCATAATTATATCTGCCATGTGGACTAATTGCGATATTTAATCAAAATAGTCCCCCCCCCCTCCTCATCCCCGGAAATATAACAAATACAAAATGTGTCTTTATAAACCTATCGCCAAATAGGTTTTTATTTCTTTTTCCCTAAAAAAAAAAAAAAAACATGATTTTTATATCCGTAACGTAAACAGCGGACGAAGCCCGTTAGTTCCTATCATAATATATATTTTTAATAATTTTATATAGTCTATAATAAAAATCAGACTTAAAATAGTCTAGTTCCATGAGTACTTGTAGTGTCAGTTACATGCTACGATTTTTGGATACCAGTATTTTAGAACGGGAAAATGTGACTTATTTTATCGGAGATATCTCATTAATTGAATAAGGCGAAGCAAACTTTTTGAAAAAAGGTGGCCAACAAGCATGGCAGTTATCAGCTATGTGACTTTGTGCTAAAGTCCATTAATTTGATCTGCTTTAAAAAGTTTTCGGAAGATTGAATTATAGTAGAACCTGGATTAACCGAGCTTCGATTAATCGAGGTTTCTGTTAACCGAGCCGATAACAAAGTCTGATTTTTTTCCCCTTTTGAATGAGCCTTAAAAATAACCACACTCTTTAGCTCGCTGTCCGTGCTATACAGGCCCTTGTGCCTCCAAAAGCACTCAACTCCAAAGATACATTGGACCCTGAGAAGTCAATAGCGAACAATGCTTTCTTTCCAGTGGCTGTGTGAACTTTCGTAAATTTTTCAATTTGCATTTTAAAATTTACTACTCGTAGTTGATTTTCTTTTTAAATTGTAAAGCTGTGAAACAGAACTTTACATATATTTATTTTTATTATTTAAAAAACGTTCTATATATATTTTTTTAAAAGAGATGTTAAATTCGCAAGCATGGCGAGTTTTTACACACAGTTTCTATTAACCGAGATTTCCGATTTCGATTTACTAACAGTCCCAATTAGCTCGGATAATCGAGGCTGCTCTGTATAATTAAAAAATCAATGGCGATCTTACTGTAAACGGGTTTCCGTTTTACTGAGGGATTTCAAGACCGAATCAGCTGATGTTAGTTGCTGTTTCCGTGCTTGATTAAATAAGATTAGTTAAACATTTGAAAATTACCAAATATAAAAGGAACTAAGTCAACAGAGTCTTTGCTTTATGGTATTTTTTAACAACGCTATAAGAAAATGATTTTAAATAAGAGATTTTAAATGTAACGTTTTAAATCTGACATAATTTACACCAAACTTTCCTTTCTCTTTGTAACATCCAACTGAAAATATTTTTATTATTAGAAAGATAATATTATTATTTGCGCTACCTTAAAATTGGCAACTATAGTTAAAAATATCATCTCGAAATTTGAAATAAATCTCTCATATAAATATTTTTTTTAATTTAAACTGTTTTGCAATATTATTATTTGGCCACTTTGGCCAATATGACGTAATTTCCTCCATTTACGACTTTTAACACATATCAATGAATTTATTATTTAAAAATTTTCTTTTTCTTTTAATATTCACGTGTAAATATAATTTTTATGACGTAATTTTCAATGTTTTCCTGCTTTTAATGCGTAATCATTTAATTCTAATTTGAAAATAATTGATTATTTTATAATTTTCTTTCATTTTAAGTAAGCATGTGTAAAAACAATTTTTATGAAGTAATGTTTAATATTTTCCTGCTTTTAACACGTTATCATTTAATTCTAATTTAAAAGGATTTTTTTCTGTTTATAATAGTCACGTGTGAATAAATTTTTAATTTAAAGGATATATTATTCTTTGCGCTGTTTTAACAATTGGCAACAATTTAAAATAACCTTTTCTAAAATATGTAAAAAATATCTCTGGAAATTCGAAAATTTTAATTTAAAATTGAAATAAACCGTCAAAAAATTAGGCAAGTTAAAAATAATAAATGCACTCTGCAAACTTCGAGTTTCTATTGAATGATTAAATTGAATGAAAATGATTAAATTCCCATGTATATTTTTTTTTCCTATGAGACTTTTTTAATGAGACAATTTTATCCAGATTTAACATTAAATATCTCTTAAAATAATTCTTCGATTTAAAAACTGTCTACTTCAACGTTTTTATCAAACATTTCTCTATAATACTACCCATTTTAATATTTTTGTATGTAGTAATTTTCTTAATATTTGCAAAATAGACCTGTAGTCATAAGAGATTCTTTCAAAGCGGCGAAGAGCGTTAGTTTTTTTTCCGAATAAGAGACAAAATGTAGTACGCAAAAGATGGCGACACCAGAATTCTGATATGCTTATTATGTAAACTGTAAATATTGCAAAGTTAAATAAAAACAATTGTCTCGGAGTTATCAAACTTCATTGTTATTTATAAATAAAACATTTCAACTAAATTATTTATTATAAAATAATTATTACATCACAATAGTTTTTATGCAAGGAAAATAATAATAATAATAATAATAATAATATCGATGTCAGTGATTATATATTGATTGACCGTCATAATAATAAAAAATGATATTATAAAAAGAAGAGCTGAAATGAATTATTTTTTTACGTTTCTGATCGTGTGATTTATATTCAAATAATAATTATTAATGTATATTTTTTGTAAAGTGATTGAAATTAAATATATTTATAAAATTTATGGTAATATTTTTATTGTTGAAAAATTGCCAAGAAATAATCATCATCAAATTGGCGTCATTATAATTGTAATTTTATTTAACTTAATAGCAATTAAAAAATTACAAAGGAACTGAGAATAATGGTCAACTAACAGACTTTAAAAGAAAAAAAACACATTCACATGCGAAAACAAGTACCAGGGAGTATCGAACTGCCTATCTTAAGATTAGTAGACGATGGCCCTTAACCACTCAGCCAGTGGGAAGACAAAATTTTTCTCCCCAAAAGTGGTTAAAAAGAAAGCATGTGTATGAATACAGTGTCATGCATTTTCGGTGAAATTTCCATAGAATGGCGAAGAAATATAGTCCGATTTTTCATGCGCATTATAAAACGAACAAGAGTCTTGCTGGAAACAAGTAAATTGTTATTTGGTTCATCAGAAACATATTTATTTGATTTTTAAAAAATCGCTCGTGTCATTTTCGAGAGAAAAAAAATCGAATTATTTAACGAACGAGAGTTTTCCCAGAAAAAAGAAAAGTGTTATTCACCTCGCCTTAATCACATTTATATTATGTATCAATTTAAAGATATTCGTTAGAACCGTTTTCGAGATTTTCAAATTAGGAACTTCCTCGGTATCATACCAACGTTTTCACTTTAAAAATGGCTATTTAGATCTCAAAATATACTGCACGTAGAAATATAAAAATTTCAGTATACGATTAGACTGCAGATATAAGACTGTTCTAGAAAATTCAGAACAATAAGACCTATATCTGCTGAGTTATTAAAAGGCGGCTTTTCGCGTTTTCTTTGATGTCGAGTTAGCTGTATATATGAGTTCCGCCATCTACGAATTCTATGATACAATACGATACGATTTTAACGATACGATACGATACGATTTTAACGATACGATACGATACGATTTTAGGCTTAAGGCTGCGTCACTCGGAATAGTACCGTCTTCCATGATTAATAAAACATGAATATAAATTTTAAATGCGTTTATTGGAAAAACCACTTTTTATTAAAAATTCCATATTCAAAAAACGATTTCCCAAAATTTATTGAAATATTACTATGAAATTTAAACTGCAAGTTCTTGACAATGTTGTGAAGGCGATTGTCAGGTTTCTGACGCTAGTGAGCAGGTAACTAATTAATATTACTGTTATCTGATATTATATTTTACTTTTCTATTGTATTTCAATGCATCACTTTCTGCGTACGCTGGTTTAAGATAATATTTTTTCCTTATCTTGAAGTTGATCCGAGGAATTGTAGTTATATCCCATTAATGAATAATCCCTGTTGTATCAATGAATTGCAGTTTCTCTTGCTGTTCAAGTACGTTGCGCCCAGATAAGAGAAACAAAGATACTCTCTATCTGCTAGATAGTAAATGTCATGGGAAGGGAGAAATTTGAGATAAGAGATGGGGTCTCTGTTGGAAGAGAAATAACTCCATAGTCGTTTTTTGAGAGGAGTCGCTGAGAGAGAAAGGGTAGTTCTGGCGTAGACCTCAACGTAGTAGTTTGGTGTTACCTCAGTGGAGTTTTCGGGAAAGAGTTTTGGTCTCTTGCGTAGATAGCCAGCACAACGGGAAGGTCAAGGGTGATCCTCCGATAAAAATTCATGAGATGCCGTAGTGTGAGAGGGAATTAAAGTATTTTAATAAGTTAATTCAGGGCGCAGAAAGTACTTTCTATATGTAACTTAGCATCGGACCGGATCGTCTATATCCGAGCTCTTAAATGTAAACAATGTTTTATTTATATGTAAATAGTTTGTATACACATTGTTCGTTGATTTCAATTGAATAAGTTTAGCATTCTTTTTGATAATCCTTCCCGATATCACGTATTTATATCGGCGGTGGCAGCATATCAAAATAAAAGAGCAGTTTTTCGAAGTCTGTACGAGTGGTGATCGTGGGTCTAGGGAAATTCATCAGCTTGTGGACTAAGAAAGAGTGCAGCAGCAGTGAACTGAACATTTAATATTTTCTTAAAGCCCAATTCTTTACCTTTCCAAATCTGTGCTATTTTTAATGTAATATAGATATAAATAAGGCCTGAGTTATAATAAAACCCGAGTTAAAGTGATTTAAAAATTACTTGATAGCTGTGAATGAAACCAGAAGTGTCAACCGTTTCAGTGCAAAACGTTCACGTTTCGCTTCATACAAAAGCTGCCAAAAACTGCCTTCTAGAAGTAAAAGAAGACTCAGAACTAAAGAAAAGACTATGATTTATAAACGTTGTAAATTTTAGACACACATAATTGTAAAAAATATTAGTAAAACATGAATATAAATTTTAATTGCGTTTATTGGAAAATCCACTTTTTAGTGAAAATTCCATATTCAAAAGACGATTTCTGAAAATTTATTGAAATATCACTATGAAATATAAATTGCAAGTTATTGACAATGTTGTGAAGGCGATTGTCAGGTTTCTGACGCTAGTGTGCAGGTAACTAATTAATATTACTGTTATCTGATATTATATTTTACTTGTCTATTGTAATTCACATGTATCACTTTCTGCGTACGCTGGTTTAAGGTAATATTTTTTCCTTATCTTGAAGTTGATCCGAGGTATTGTAGTTAGATGCCATTAATGAAAATCGCTGTTGTATCAATGAATTTCAGTTGCTCTTGTTGTTCAAGAACGTTGGTCCCAGATAAGCAAAACAAAGAAACTCCCTATCTGCTAGATAGTAAATGTCATGGGAAGGGAGAAATTTTAGATAAGAGATGGGGTCTCTGTTGGAAGAGAAAAAACGCTGTTTTTTTGGAGAGGAGTCGCTGAGAGAGAAAGGGTAGCTCTGGCGTAGACCTCAACGTAGTAGTTTGGTGTTACCTGAGTGGAATTTTCGGGAAAGAGTTTGGGTCTCTTGCGTAGATGCCGGCGCAACGGGGAGGTCAAGGGTGATCCTCCGATAAAAATTCATGAGATGCCGTAGTGTGAGAGGGAAATAAAGTATTTTAATAAGTCAATTCAGGGCGCAGAAAGTGCTTTCTGTATGTAACTTAGCATCGGGCCGGATCGTCTATATCCGAGCTTTTAAATGTAAACAATGTTTTATTTATATGTAAATAGTTTGTATACACATTGTTCGTTGATTTTAATTGAATAAGTTTAGCATTCTTTTTGATAATCCTCCCCGATATCACGTATATACCTCGGTGGTGGCAGCATATCAAAATAAAAGAACAGTTTTTCGAAGTCTGTGCGAGTGGTGATCGTGGGTCTAGGAAAATTCATCAGCTTATCGACTAAGGAAGAGTGCAGCAGCCTTGAACTAAACATTTAATATTTTCTTAAACCCCAATTCTTTACCTGGCCAAATCCGTGCTATTTTTAATGTACTATAGAGATAAATAAGGCCTGAGTTATAATAAAACCTGAGTTATAGTGATTAAAAAATTATTTGATAGCTGTGAATGAAACCAGAATTGCCAACCGTTTCAGTGCAAAACGTTCATGTTTCGCTTCATACAAAAGCTGCCAAAAACTACCTTCTAGAAATAAAAAATGCTCAGAACTAAAGAAACGACCATGATTTATAAACGTTGTAAGTTTCAGACGCACATAATTGTAAATAATTTTAGTAAAACATGAATGTAAACTTTAAATGCGTTTATTGGAAAATGCACTTTTCAGTGAAAATTCCATATTCAAAATATGATTTCTCAAAAACTTATTGAAATATCACTATGAAATTTAAACTGAAAGTTATTGACAATTTTGTGAAGGCAATGACCTAAACATTTCATATTTTATTAAAGCCCAATTTTTTACTTTTCCAAATCTGTGCTTATTTTTTATGTACTATGTAGATAAATAAAGCCTGAGTTATAATAAAACCCGAGTTATAGCGATTTAAAAACTACTTGACAGCTGTGAATGAAACCAAAAGTGCCAACCGGATCAGTGCAAAACGTTCATTTTTCGCTTCATACAAAAGCTGCCAAAAATTGCCTTCTAGAAATAAAAAAACAGGCTCAGAACTAAAGAAAAGACCATGGCTTAGAAGCGTAGTAAATTTCAGATGTAAGTAACTCTAAATAATTTTAGTAAAGCATAAATGTAAACTTTAAATGCGTTTTATGGAAAATGCACCTTTCAGTGAAAATGCCATATTCAAAACATGATTTCTCAAAAAGTTATTGAAATATCACTATGAAATTCAAACTGCAAGTTATTGACACTGTGGTGAAGGCAAGGAACTAAACATTTAATCTCAGAGAGAATACTTTTTTGTTTTATAGCTGTTTTCTTAGAATGAGAACTATGAATTTCCGAAAAATTGCCATGTAAACAAATTCGATACAATATAACTCATGAAAAAATTATAAAATCTCTCAGATTTTAATTTATTACCTTCACTATTGTCATCAAATTACGTGTAGACTGAAAATGCATGTATGTGCAATACAATGTCATGAGTGCGTTTTGTGTGTAGGGCTAAATTTCTTTAAATATTAATGTAAATTCCTTAATTTTCCAAAAAGTACATAAAATAATTAAATAAGCTGGTATGGAATGATAAGATAAAGAGAACTTCTTAAAAACACCATAAAAAATTTAATGAATGCGCAAGGTCTTTCAAAAGAACTAGCCTTCCTTCATCAGGCACAGAGAACACGTCCTACTACTGTGAAAAAAGTTGCAAGACTGACAGAGAACAGGTAAGGGAAAGGGACAAGCTGAAGAAGCAACC
Organism: Maratus speciosus; assembly: GCA_963932465.1. Lineage (NCBI taxonomy): Eukaryota > Metazoa > Arthropoda > Arachnida > Araneae > Salticidae > Maratus > Maratus speciosus. Next base: position 219,543,984 of record OZ010790.1, on the reverse strand, counting down.
AATAGGAAAGCATGAGTAGGAAACAGCCAATAGGAAAGCGCAAGGCGCGTCTTCTGCTTTTGGATTTGATTCGAGATAGACCTTTTTGATTACTAACACCTTTTCTAAAAATATATGTAAGAAAGCAGCTGAATAATTCAGAAGTAATTTTAAATATCTTTCCAAGAAACGAAGTCCTTAAATTAATTGAAATGCTTCTTTTTTGTAAATGTACGATACCCTGAATTTCTTGTTATTAGATGCAGAATTTTTTTAATTACATCAATTATTAAAATACAGTGTGACTTCAAAAATCCGGCCCCTTTAAAAATCCGGTATCAAAACCATATTTACCCTTCCCTTTTCCGTTTACGCTTTCAAGTTATGCGAGAAGAAAAAAAGCAATTCTTTATGAATTTTGCTTAGCAACGGGAATAACTTTGGTGAATGCATGGCACAATATATGACTGGAACGAATTATTGGCAACGGCGATATCAATGATGAGGAAGAATTTTCAGGCTTTCAAATTTGCCGTAAGAATGCTGCAATTTACGAGCTGATTGAACATGCAAAATATGAAAATCCATTAAGTGTCGAAAAAAAGGGATATAGATGTTTGGCTAAACATTAACGAAAATACATGAACAACAAACAATTTAACGAACAGCCAGATCGCTGATGCTGTGTTAAATAGAAATGCCGATAATCCTAGTAGCAACTCAGAAGACGAGGATCAACAACCAGCGGAAGAAAAGGTGTCACTAGAAAAATGCATAGATTTGACTGGAGCATTAATATATGCTTTGGAAAAACAAGACTGTATTTCCGAAACAGACATTCTTCATTTGTATAAAATACAAGAAAAAACAACAACAACAAAAAAAAATAAACAAAAACCTTGTTAAAAAATTTTTGGCCGTTCTGGCCAAAAAAAATTGAAGCAAACAAAGTTGACATCTATATTTCCGAACTTACAAGAGAAGAAATAATTTCACTCTTTATTAGATTTATTTTTCTGTAACATAGAAAATATCATATAAAGTAAAATTTTTTAAATATTATTTTCTCTTTTTCTTACATAATTACCACTTAATAATGAAATAAAGTATGGATAAAGCAACATTAAGAATACAGTACTACTTTTGACATTCATAGTTACTACTTTTGTTATTTTTTCAAAAGTCCGGAATTTAAAAAAATCCGGCGTTGTCTCGGTCCCGACGATTCCGGATTTTTGAAGTTATAGTACAGTAATAATAATAAAGAGAATAAATAACAAAAATACTATAGATTATTCCTTTTTGAGTTTGCAAATTTATTGTTTCAGTAGTCAAATCGCAAAATCTTTGTTACATGTTACTGAAAAAAAAAAATGAAGACTGCAGACAAAATATTTTGTATTAGAAGCAGAAAAAAAGAGAATAAAAATAAAGCTGTTGTTTTCACCAAACTGTCTTTAAGTGGTTCTCGTTGACGTGTGTCATTATTGGCTGAGCACTTAAGCCGGCCACTATAAGTTCAGTTCAATGGAGTGAATAAAAGGAGATTTTACTTAGGTCTTTTAAGGATTCTATTTTATCTGAGAATGTTTTCAATCTATATAAATCGTCCATTGAATATAGCGGCCTAAAAAACTACTTTAAAATACCTATATTGTAAAACAAAAAACATGTTAATGAGTAATGCTGGGGTCATACTGACGGTGACAATGACATACACAATTTTGTTTTGCATACATCGCATAATTTAATTTTTACACCATGGAATAGAAAAAAATAATATACTTTCAAATAAATTTTTTTAAAGTATATCTGAACTTACTGATTTTTTATGGTTTGTAAAATATTTTTTAAACAGGAAGTTATTAAATGTATCTCAAAAATGAAAGTGCATCCTGATAACGGAACATTAACATGCTTGCACTTAAAATAATGTAAATATTTCGGCATTTGTTTGCTTCCTGTGTAATATTTCGTAACTAAATTGCCAAACAAATTAAAAGCTGCACAAAAAATACATAAAATACAAATTCTACAGTCATGAAATTGGACTACGCGATAAATCACTCAAACAACCAAAATAAAAAAGGTTACTATAAAGTAGAATGGGGTAAAACGCAACACAGTTCATGGAAAACAAGCAAAAAAATTACCCCTGTGTGGAAGAGATTTTTGTTTTTAGTTCTGTATGCGTTAGCAGTGACAACTTAATGCAGTTTTTAATCAATGCATTATTTTGACGGTAATGCATTTCGGAGTTTTGCACGCTATTGCAATGATAACGCCCTCCCCCGTGTGCTTTACCCTCACATTGCAAAAAAACTGAAAAAACTGAAATCCTAATATTGTTTATTAGATTTTTAAAGCGTAATTGTTTGCTTTTACAATTGGCATCAATAATTATAGTAATCAGGTCATAAAAGTTGTAATAAGAAAAGAAACACTACAACATTTCAAACACATTATCCAAACACATTCTGGGCGGGGCTTGAAGAAGTAAAGCCATTTGTTAGGCCTCTTCTCGTGGCATGATCCTTATTCAAGCACATTATCCAAAACAGGAAGTCTAAGTGTTTTGTAGTCATAGTTAGTAAAGTAATTGTGAAACAAAATTCGTTATTCATAAAAAGCATGCAATATGAGCTGTTGTTTCATGTTGCACAAACTTTATAAAAGTGAAGTATGATGTATTTATTGAGAACTTTATGCACTTGCATATTATAAAAATATTTATTTTTTGAGAGAAAGAAGGAAAATCGGGAAACAATTTTACACTGAGATGAAAAACATGGCTGATGAAGTTATTTAAATGAAATTATTGATTTAAATTATATTATTAAAATAGCTTAATTTCACTAAGCATTACAATTAGTATGTATACATTTTATTTCAATAACTGTTTAAAGTATAGAAAATGAAATTATTGGGAAAAAAATGCATAACACGAACATTTTACAGTACACTTATTCAATTAAAAAAAGGTTCGGGTATAAAGCCCACTCGGCCTTTTACCCTTTTTTGGTAAGGCATTTTACCCTTTTTCCATCATTTTGTTACAACTACATTATTTTGCAATTAACCATTCAACATGATACTAATTTTATCTTCAAAACAAAATATTTCTACACAATACGTTTTCATAGGAAAAGTTCTTTCGGCCAGTGCCGGGAGGAGGAGATAACTTTCATATTTCTGGGTTTTAAAATTTTGCAAGTTTTACTCGAAGCTAATTTTACTCAAATTTTAAGAAGCTAATATGTGACGCACTAGATAAGAAAATATTCGTTAATACTGAATTTAAATGAGAATTGCGCCAAATTAGTAAGCTATAGCCAAATTGCCATCATTTATGTTTACTTATTTTTCGTTGCTAAATTTGGCGATATTTCGCCAAGTGTCGCCAAGCTTGGCGAGAATTTGAAGCTAAGATATTAATAATATTTAAACATTGCGCTGCAGTGCACGGTGCAAATGGCCGCCATTTTTAAACAAGATGGCGGATGAAGCTGGCCAACAAACTCTGCGAGGCACTTATATGTACTATGCACATACTTCATCTTATCCAAATCGGTTTATAAATACAAGAGTTACAGCATGACGAAAATCAGATTGTTTGAAAATGTCAGCCATGATAGAAAATCAAACTGCTATATCTCAGCCATTTTTTAAGATAAAGGCGAAATAAAACATGCTTCGGAATCCTTGCATTAAGGTCATAATCGATAGAAATATATCAAAATTTTCCGAAACTGCTTTAGACCGGGCGGCTACAATAGGTAGCTTTTTACTTTTGTAACGAAAGCTACCTAAAACCCATAAAAATATACTTACGTATGAGTCCACAATAATAGGCTGAATTCTCGTAATTTTTTTTTTTTTTTTTTTTTTTTTTGCAACTACATAGACAGATTTCCAATAATAAATAACAGGTGATCGCGTGAAACGACTGCGCAGCATAAAACATATCATTCTACAAATTCCTATACTGAACAACGGCGCCATTTCTTGCTTCATTTAATAACTAGTAAGGGTGGCCGGTTTACTTGCAATGGGCGTTTTACCCCATTCTACTACAAATACAAGAACAAGTAATATAATTTTTTTAAAGTCAATTCCTACTTAGATCATGAAAGAAAAATTTCATAGAATCCCTTAAGCTAATATTAGTTTTTCTTGCATTAAAACATTTCAATTTGTGGATTTTCTATAAGCAAGTAAATCCTATTGGTTTACAATGGAAATCTGTGGGAATTTGGCGCAATATTAGGGATATCGCCAAGTTGGCGTCACTTTTGGCGACTCATTTTGGTCGCCAAATTTGGCGATAAGCTTGGAGGTATTTGGCAACATAATAGGGTCCCTCCTATGGTACTGCCCCTTATAAGTATGAAGATGCATTAAATGCTGTTCAATAACCAATGGCCGCCATTTTTCTCTCATATAAAACTAAAATTAATTAATTAAAATTTAATTAATGAATTAATATTTGAAAAACTGTATTAACATCAAGTGTCATCCACTACAAGTTAAAAAAATGTATTTGAACTTGACTAGATGACTAATAAGTATTTTATTAACGATTGAAAATTTGAACAAGATATATATAGGGAGAGTGTGAACTAATAGTAGGAATTGAAATAATTCGAAAATGCCAAAATATGCTGTTTTTGATGCAGTTGATAAACAACCTAAGAAAATATACACAATGGTAAAAAAATATTGGAATTTTCAATTAAAAATTATTTTCATCTACGTTTCTGATCACCGGCAGTAGTATATTGGGCATCTTTTACCCGGATAGTCCGGGTTGTTTTCCCAAGTTTAAATCTTTTCTATTTACTCTGTATTCCAAATCACCCATTGTATGATAATTTGTATCGGATAAAATATGTTTAGACACAGGTGTGGTATTTGTATGACACAGGTTTGTGTGTGACACAGGAATAAAGTGCGAATTTTTTTCTATGTATTTTTGGGATCTTGTATATAAAGGGCAATTTGTTCTGTCAATATTTGGAATTATGTTGAATAGAAATTATTAGTTTTAGTTCTATAACTTTATTTTTATTCAATACCAAACAAATTCACAATGGCATGGATTATGCTAAACTCAAGGGGAAACAAGTAGGAAATTGCTCGTCAAACGTGGCAAATGAGGTGCGTTCGTACTATAACTAGTTTTATAACTATTTTTTGCACCCCATATTGTACTGAATGTATATTTTTTTGCACTTCATAAGTGCACAGTCTGTAACATCATTAAAATGCACTTGCAATAATTTTTTCCCATTGCCCGTAATGTAATGGAAAACTTTTGACTGTCCCCGTAATTAAACTATACACCCAATTTTAATAAAATCTGAAATGGCTCTACAAAATTTTGCAACAATTATATATTTAAAATTTCAGACCATTCGGAAGACTGTAACATCATTAAAATGCACTTGCAATAATTTTTTCCCATTGGCCGTAATGTAAAGAAAAACTTTTGAATGTCCCTGTAACTAAACTATACATCCGATTTTCATAAAATTTGAAATGGCTCGACAAATTTTTGCAACAATCATATAGTTAAAATTTCAGACCATTCGGTTGGGTAGTTTTTGCTCTGTTATATGCGGACGGGCGGACAGACAGACGGACAGACGGCCAGACGGACTGAACGACGACTATAGGTGCTACGTATTTATATAATTACGAACGCACCTAAAAAAGGAAATTATGAGGAAGAATACAACATTAGAACTACGAATCTGCAGTTTTTAAAAACAGTCAAAGAAGACAAAATTGAAAATGCAAGATATTTTTCAAAAGCTAATATCTTCGCCGAAATTTATAGGAATGAAATGGTTTTATGCATTTAACGAACTTTATATCACGAATCTGTAGTTTCAATAATTCAAAGCAATGTCCTAGAAATATTCTTTGCTGAACAAAAATAACGTCATAAATAAATAGAAATATTAACTTATAAATTGACTAAACCCAACCAACTTTTATGCTGATATATAGCGTTAAAATATATCTGATTTTATCTAAACTTATTAACTGTGTTTTAAAGTTATTAAAAATCTTTCTCTTTCCCGTTTATACGGAAATATTGGAAAATCGAAGGTTTTAGTTCACTTCTTCAATTGAATAACACCAGATGTGAAATTTTTTAGAAAGGTAGATATAGAAATACGATTTTCTTTATCCCCTTTAAGAAAAATTGGTGAAATACATAAAAGTGGGGCAGGATTGTACTTTGTGCCGATATATTAAGAAAGAAAAACAACGTATAAAGACACAAATATAAATATGCTTAAAAAGCATACACCTGTTTCGAAAACGCTAAGGTTTCATCGTCAGTGCTTAAAAATCAAAAGGTAAAATTAAAACTCTGGGTAAAACGGGGGGGGGGGGGGGGATCACACTTTCAATTAATAAATCCTGCACTTTTCTTAATCTTAGACGCCTTTTTTTAGACTATTTTTCAGATTTTTTATCTCTTTTTGGCTATTTTTACACTTTCACTTTTTTCATATTTTTATGAGCAATACTTAACAAATTTTCATTTTATTTTGAGCATACATTAAATTTTATTTTTAAATAATATTAAATTAAATATTTGTCATGAAATTAAATAAAATCTGTAGTTTTTCCAATAAAAATATACATATATATCAGTGAAAATTATAGCAACTTCGTCATATTTTAAAAGGCAGTCCAATACAAAAATATCTACGTCATACTACTCTGTGTGAGGAAATGTATGTGAGGAAAAAATACATTCCGCAATTCTATGACATTGTATTCATGGGCGAACCGCGTGAATCAATGTGGTAGAATAAAGAGTTAGCTCTCCATACTGTTGTGGAGTTCAGTGGCACTATCCTATTCAGCAAAAAATAAACAAAACAAAGAAATTAAAATTTATAATAGCCAGCAAATCATGTGGACGGAATACATTTTAAACCATACAGTCATGAAATTTAGCGAAGTTATTAAAAACTATAAATACACCCACTATAGGGAGAAAATATATTTCATCATTTTTATAGATAGCTTCTCAATATTTTTCATAATTTATCTTTTATCAAAAAAAGAGTGAGGCGTACGAAAAATTAAAGGAATACATTTCGAAAGTAAAAAATAAATTCGGAAAATTGCCAACTACCATCAAATTCGACAATGGCGGAGAATATGTAAACAGTGAAACAGAACAATGCAGTAATAAAGGATTTGAACACCAACTTACCGTTCCATATTGCCAAAGTCACAACGGGGTTGCAAAGAAGAAAAATAGAACAGTTCTGGATGTGACTAGGAGCCTATTAAATGAAGAAGAACTTCCGCATAAATTATGGAGACAGGCTATATGTACCATAAATCACTTGCAGAACTGCCTACCTTCAAAATCTATCGGCACTCCATATGAATTCTGGTTGAACAGAAAGTCAAACCTAAAATATCTAAATTCTTCGGCTGTACTGCATACGCTTATATTCATAAATCTAAACGTGGCAAACTTAACAACAAACCAGAAAAGGGTATTTTTGTAGGCTACGACAATCGTTCCAAGGCGTACAGAATATATACTAATAATGGAAGAGTCACACTGGCCAGAACTGTGAAATTCATAGAAAATAAAATAGGTAACGCAAACACTACTGAAAATCCAAACACAGATGAATTAATGTCAGAAATTAATAAACAAACACAACATAACGAAACAAGTGTAATAGAATTAGATCTAACACCAGAAAAAGATGCTTCAGTTACCCATCTGCGTCTCTAAGAGACACCACAACTCAGAAGGTCAGAAAGACAAAATAGAGATGTACCATCGGACAGGTTTGCTTATGCAGTCCGGTTCGATCCGGTATATGAATCCAAAAGTTGGCAAGACATGCTAAACATTGAAAACCCGCAGGAAAAAATTAATTGGATCGACGCGACACGCGATGAAATAAATTCAATTAACGAGAATGAAACATAGACTTTAGTACATCCACCACAAGGAGCTAAAGTAATCGGATCTAAGTGGCCTTATAAGGCAAAATAATAAAACGGTACAAAGCTGGACACGTGGTTCAAGGATTCAGACAAAAATACGGGATAGATTACTGTGAAACATACGCTCCAGTAGTATCCCATACTACACTAAGAAGTTTTTTAATTGACACAGCATATCATAATCTCAGCTTAAAACATATAGATATAAAAATCGCTTTCTTACACAGAGATCTTGAAGAAGAAGTGTATATGTCCCAGCCGGAAGAATATATAAATACAAGCGAACCTAATAAAGTCTGCAAATTAAAAAAAAAGGCGATTTACGGCTTAAAACAAGCAGCACGAGCTTAGTATACAAAAATTAGTGGATATCTTAATCAATTAAAATTTACGCAAAGCATAGCAGACACTTGTCCATTTACACGAACACAGGTGGAAAATACTCTCTATATACTATTTTCCAATACTTTTATCTAACATTTATTTTATAAATAAAAGTTTGTTAATAAATAATTTAAACGAACACATAGTCAAAATGTATCTTTTTAAATTTGTTACTCTTAGATCATTCTGAAGCTATAAATTTTATTAGCAGCAATTTAGCGAGTACTTTAAAACCTATTTGATACTAAATACTATAGCTTTATATTAAAGATGCAATAAATTAGAGTAAACGATGAGGATTTTCGAACATCTTTTGTATTTTTTGTAGCATTAACTTATTTCCTGAACATGATATAAAGGTTTATTCCACTTACACAATATTTTCCAGGTTTTTAAAAAAATAATCGTTTTAATGTAAATGCTTTATTGTGTTTTAAGTAAAATATTAGCATATTTATTTCCCCTAAATCACCTTTTTCTCTCTTAATGTATCTATTTAAGTCTATCATTAACTTCATTATCAGGAAGTTAATATAGAAGTCTAGAGATTTACGATTCTTAAATTAATGATATACAGGACAACGGTGGGATCAGGAAACACAGCACCCTGATGTAATAGAAGAATTTACAGAAAATAAAGTGTCCTGGAGTATCAGTACAAATAATGCTACTTCGGTTCCAATTTACAGCGATTAAATATCCTGAAACTACTATTTAGTGATACTAATATAAAAGTGAAACTGTGAGTTGAGAATTTGAGATATCAGACTAAATGTTAAAAAAAATGAAATTCGCTGAATTGATGGTGAGTATCCGCTTCTGAAAATTGACACGTTAGTGATATAAAAAAATATTTGGATGTTTGTTTATGTATAGAGCTTTTATTAGAATCAAACATAAAAATCTTAGTCACAGCTCACGTGGCATAAAAAAAATGTATTTTATTCAATGGGGATGGCTTAAGCCATATGAGCCTTTTCCTTTCCCACCAGTATTGAATTCAGACACTTTTCTCCAGGAGGGATTTTTGTGGCTCCGGAGGTGGGGAGAAATCGCACTTTTTGATAATCGAAAACACAAAATCTCAAATCTTCCGGGAATCTTCCTCCTGAATTCAACACTGCTTCCCACAACCTTGCAATTTGGTATAACTTAAGGCTTATTAACTGTTAATTTAATTAAAAAAATTGTAAATCAAACTTTTTCAACTGTGACGGTGTTATTCGATGGTTGTGCTAACATAAATGCAAACCCCAGTGTTTTATAGAAACTAGGGGATCTAACCCGGAAATCCCGGGTTACATTATTACAAGGGGAGACCATTTAAAAAATATTAATATATTATTTTATATTGCCCATTAACAACACAAAAAGCATTTTTTATTTAAAAAACATCAATTTTGCATTGAGAAAAAGTTTTGAAATTTATCAAAAGCGATACATTCGTACAAGTTAATAGCTGACAAAAATCGCCAAAGATTTCGTTACTTACAGAAGTCCTTTTTAAATGTGATCATTTCAGTGTATTACGTGCGTAGTTCGATTACATGACTGGTAAACGTGTTTCATTTGTACTATTTTATTTATAAAGTTTTAACTTCGTTATGGAATATGAGCTGGAAACAAATGGTGAACTATTTATATTAACTTAAGTACAAACGGATTTGTCTTTCATAATCGTCTTCATGCGATAGACATATATGCAGTGGTGAAAAAATTGTGGACATTTTTGAAATTTGCATGTTGCATAAATTTGTGTGCTTGAAGATTATAATAAATTTCATTTAAATACAAATATTTATACATCAAATTCAAGGAAATTTAATGTAGAATTTAATTAAAAAAGCATGATTAAAACATCTGCATTACAAAAAAAGTTACGCTTGCAAAAAATAAGATCTATCTTAGATTTCATTGTATTTTAAAGTTACACTTACACATTCAATATTTAGTAGGATAACCCTTGTCTTTTATTACAGCTTCACGACGTCTTTTCATTGAGAGAACTAATGTTTGGAGTTCATCCTTTTTAATCACATGATGGCAAGAATCAATTATAGCTCCAATAAGTTGCGTTTCATTAGATGGACGCTTTCTTTGTACAAGGATTTTCAAACGTCGCCACAAATTTTCTATAGTATTCAGATCAGAGCTGTTTTCTGGCCAGGGTAATAATTGTATGCTTTTATTTTCAAACCATTCTTTGCATATTTTTGCTGTATGGCATGGAGCTGAATCCTGCTGAAAGGGTGCTTTATTGGGGAAGAGATCCCCGATGGAATGTATCAATTTTGGTTCCAGGACAGTTTCGATGTATTTTTATTGCATTCAGAATGCTATCAATCACTTCAATGCGGCTCACACCATCTTCAGACTTATAGGCCCAAATCATGACATTTGTTGGGTTCTTGGCAGTTGCTTCAATGCAATCAGGATTCAGCCCTTCCCCTACTCTACATCTCACATATTTTAGTCCATCACTACCAAAGAGCGATATTTTACTCTCATCGCTCCCGATTATTTGCTTCCACTGATTTTCTGACCATTTAATTTGCTCTTTTGCCCGCTGAACTCGTTTCTTGCGTTGCTGAAGATTTAAAAATGTTTTTTTCCCTTGGAGTTCTACCTTTCAGTCCAAAACCTGCTAATCTTCTCCTTATTGTTCTTGAACTAATTGAAATAACCATTGCATTCATTTCACATATAACAGCATCTGATGAAATACTTTGGGGCATATTCTTTTTATCTTTCTATCGTCAGAAGCACTTGTGCATTTCCCCCGGCCTGATCTTGATTTATTTATCACTGATTTAGTTTCTTCATGACAAAAGCACAACATTCGTACGCCAGATAAAGTGACTGATCTTAAAAAGTTCTTGATAAAGTGACTGACCTGTTTTGTAATTTCAGAATAAGAGAGACCATTTTCTTTCAATGTAACAATTCTGCTTCTTTTTGTAGATGTCCAATCAGGTGTTGTTGATGACATTGTTTTAAATTACTTGCATCAAGACAAAAATAGAAATATTAAAAAATATAAGATTCTATTTAGTTACATTAATATTCACCCTTCTGCCAAATCCATTCCAGCAAAATACCGCTTTTACAAACCAAAACGTACTACAGTTTAGTTAATGACATACGATTGGTTCTCAGAACAGTCATTGTAGTTGTCTAGGAAGCTTTTATTACAATACACTTCAGCATTCATGACTAATTGTGTTTGTATTCTAGACTAAAGTAAATGTAACTTTATTTGTGATGCAGATATTTTAATTCTGTTTTTTGTATTAAATGCTACATTAAATTTCCTTGAATTTGATATATAAACATTTGCATTTAAGTGAAATTTAACATATTCTATAAGCACACAAAATTATAAAACATGAGCATTTCAAAAAATGTCCACATTTTTTTGCCACCACTGTATATATTTTAAAAATCATAAAGAATGGGTAAATTTCGATACAATTTTCAAACGAATTGCAAAACAGTTTTGAAACAAATTGCATTTCTATGTACATTTTTCTGTATGCGACAGTGTAAATGTGGAAAATATGCGATGTTTCGAAGATTCGAAAAATTATAGTAACAGTAGAAGTTAATCGTCTGCTATTGCCAACATCAAAAGGACGTCAGCATTACGAACGAATACGTTTCTTCTTTATACTATAGATAAACAGCATGCTAAAATACTATACACAAGGAATACACCGGATACATTTAAGATATATTTATTCCAACCATTTGTAAACGGACATATTCCACAGACTAAATTGTAAAGGGAAACACTGTAAGAAGGAATGTGATAACAGAATTTTTAGAATAGCAGTTCTGGTTTTTTTCTTACTGTTTCTCACTTTGCTATCCTTTCACATTGCATAGAGATAGTACTCGTTCATCTAGCCTTGAAATTATGGGTTGTATGGAAAGTCTTCTCAATTTTTTTGATAACATAAATGTAACGGTGCACATCTGATTTTAGCGTTCATTGAAACATATATTTTTTTAATGTACAAGGGTAAGTCAAACATTATCCGCAATGTAATTATAAATTTTATAGCAATACAAGTAGGAAACTAACGTTAACATAATTTTTCAATATAGTCCCCTTTTTTTTCAGCGCACTTGGTCCATTGTTGAACAAGCTTCCTGATTTACAGTAATTTTGCATTTAAATTTTGTAAATTCTACTCCCCCCCCCCTTTCAACGTAGTAAACCTAGCTCCTTTATCTGTATCCCTTATTATAAGAACATTTCTGAAAAAAATTCTGGCATTCTAAAATCATTCAATATTGGGGCTTCTTTTAAACCTATTTATAAATTGAGTTCCTTTTTCAATAAGCATAAATTTCAATATGATAAGTCTAAATTACCCGGTGTTGTTTATATTATTCCTTGTAAAGATTGCAATAGTGTTTATATTGGTGAAACTGGTAGATCATTGGAAATTCGCCTAAAAGAACATACTGGTGCTTTAAAAAAGAGTAATTTGAATTCAAAAATTGTCCAGCATTCACTTCAAACGAATCACATTGCGAACGCCGGTATTTTGAAATCTGGTTGCAACAACTACCATGGTAGATTGCTCCTTGAGGCTTGGTTCACTGAATTGCAATCGTATGCTTTGAATGATGCTCGTTCTGTCCCTAGCGAATATTGTTCGTTTTTAAAATAGCTAACTGTAATTGTTCTTGATTTGTTCTGACGTTTGAAATGCAATGGATATTTTTTGTACTGATGATGCCTTGCGTGTCGCTTGGCGAAACGTTTACATATTGTATTTTTAATTGTTTTTTATTGTCTTTATGAATTTTATTTTTTAACTGTGCTCAAGTCTGTCTTAGTTCATTTTATTTGGTGTTTTAAAGCTTCCTGATGCCCTCAGAAAAGAAAGTTTTCGGCTGAGCAGCGAGCCACGCATGCACCGACTTTATGAAACCCAAGTCTGGTGTGGATGATTTAGTAGACAGAACCATGACTAATTTGCAGACGATGTGCCACTTCATCAATAGTCAGTCGTCTATCTTACAGAACTATGTCACGTGCACGCTCAATGTTGTCCTAGTTTGTGTCGGTACACGGTCATCCACCTCCTTCCTCATACGTAACACTTCAATGAACATTCTTGAATTTTGCAGTCCATTCGTAGACACTCTTTTGCTGCAAGACTCTGTTCCCGTATTGTGCAGAAAGTCTTCGATGGATTGGGAACTTTGTTACACATTCCGACCACAAAAAACGGATCACTGCTCGCTGCTCCTCTTTGGTGCAAACCTGTAATGGAGCGCCCATGATTTATCGGCAACAAAAGAAAGACAGACGTAGGAATTACGATCAAACTTTCAAAACATGACCACAACAGCATAAAAATAAAATAAACGAGGACAAAGGTCAGTATGAACAATGTAAGGAGTGTTATGTCAAAACTGAGGATAATTTTTGACTTACCCTCGTATTATAACGAATGACATATTAATTTGCTCTCGAAATAAAAATTATGAAATTATAGAAAATCTAAGTTGTTATATTAATGTACAAGACTGAAAGATAAATTTCAATATATTTGTCATATTTAATTTTTTAAGTGATTGCAAAATTTCGTGCCCTTTTTCATAGATTGCAGAAATTTTGACTGTGCTAATGTTTCTTTTATTGCCATATTATTAATTGACAGTTATTAACATGTAACGCGAGTGAACAGAACGTTAAAAAACGTTTTTCATATTAATTTGTGTGCAAGGTTAATATTAAGAATGGAAAATGAATAGTTACACTTTCGTCATTTTATATGAGTTTAAAAAAAGGAGTGAGTGTTGGACGTGCTACAAAAAGTATTCCGTGTGTTTACTTGAAACGCGCTCCCGCTCTTAGGACAGTTAAAAAATAATTTTTCGATTTCGAAATGGTGATTTCAATCTAAACGATAAAATTCGCTCTGGGCGACCTCATGGCATGGATAATGGCTTAATCCATGATTTAGTGAATCCAGGGATTTCTGCTAAAGAGATTACTGAGAGACTATATGTTGACAATTTGACTGCATTTCGCCGTATAAAACAACTTGGGTACACTTTGAAACTCGATGCACCCGAAATCGGACACGAACTTTTTCAATCACCCAATATTTCAAAACAGCAGTGGAAGCTGCAGAAGCATTAATATATATATATATATATATATGCTGTTGTATGGTAGTGAACGTAAATAACATATTAAGGTATCCGAAGACCTTTAAAACACACTTTTCGATCAAAATATTGATTTTTTATTTTTGCAATATATATTAAATTATATATTAAATTAATATTACTATCAATAATAATATTAAAATTGAATCTTTTATCAATCGAAATCTGCTTAAATTTTGTCTGTATCTAAAATAGAACCACAGTTAAGTCATTTAAAGTTAAAGTTATTGCAGATTTTGAATTGTGTTCAAAAGCTATTTTTAGCTTTTTCTCAAAATGAAGTTTTTCAGAATTTTACTATACGCAAAACATCCTAAAACAAAATATTATACATGAAATGCCCCGAAATTTTCTGTACTTCTTTTACAAATATCTTTTGTGGGAATAGACTAAACTCAGGATAATATATTACACAGTTTTATATTTACACTGGTATAAATGACAAACTTGAGACAAATTTTGCGAATTTTTCATTACATTAGTACTTTAACTGCCATATCATCGGAGATAGAGATGCGATTATAATGTGTGTAGTCTAAGTCCTAGAGAAAGTTATTCTGTTTATTATGCAATTTACAAAATGTCAATACATTATTTTATTTTTGAGTTATCACGTTTTGAGGAAATGTCAATTTTTGACATAAGTTTCACACTATTTTTCTCTTAAAAAAATTATTTCTTTGGTAATTGCTAAGATTTTTATATTTTTTTCAAAGTTTTAAAGTAAATGTCATTATAAACTTGTATGTTGTGGCCATCACAAAACTTTCTTCTATATAAATCACGTCAAATAATCATTTAAATAGTACAAGAAATAACAACGATTTAGCACCAATTCATATCAAAGTATATCTGAATTTGAAGTTGGATGAGAATTCGCACATTAGTTCTTGAGATAGAGTTATAGCGGAAATTCTGATAAATGTAGCATAGCAGAGTCACCTGTTGAGCGATTTACACCAAAAATAAGCAGCTCTAAATGATATCAAGGTATACCTGAATCTGAAGTTTGTTGGAAATCCAAGCATTAGCTCTTGAGATAAAGCTATTGCGGAAATCGCAAAAAATACAGCATAGCAGCGCCACCTGTTGAGCGATTTACACCAAAAATTAAACAGCACTAATTTATACGTCAATTCATGTCAAGGACTAACTAAATCTGAAGTTTGATGAAAATCCGTGCAATAGTTCTTGAGATACAGCTCCTGCGGGAATCGTGAAAAATGCAGCACAGCAGCGCCATCTGCTGGGCGATTTACACCAAAAATTAAACAGCACTAATTTATATCAGGGACTAACGGAATCTGATGTTTGATGAAAATTCGTGCATTTTTTCTTGAGTTAGAGCCATTGCGATAATCATGAATAAGGCAGCATAGCAGCGCCACCTGTTGGGCGATTTTCACAAAAAGTAATCAGCACCAAACTATGTCCTGGACTAACTAAATCTGAAGTTTTATGAAAATCTGTGCAGTAGTTCTTGAGATATAGCTATTGCAGAAATCGTGAAAAATGCCGCATAGCAGCGCCACTTGTTGGGCGATTTTCACCCAAAACTAATCAGGTCCAGTTTATATCAAGGTCTAACTAAATATACAGTTTTGTGAAATTCCGTGCATTAGTTCTTGAGATAGAGCGCCCACAAAATTTTGTCACATACAGACTCACAGAGTGACAGAGTGACAGAGTGACAGACAGACTCACAGACAGACATTTTCTAAAAACCATCAAATCGTGTTCTGGGCATTCTAAAACGTATAAATCCGTCGAAAACCGGAAGTCGAAATTTTTCACGAATCCAATACTTTCTTCTTGTAAAGATAGAAGAAAGTAAAATGGATAACAAGATAAAATTTCAAAAATTTCAAAAATCACTTCCGAAGGTGTGCGGTTACTTTAATATCTTTTAACGAAATATAAGTTTCATTGTTTTCCAAAAAGGTTTACGATATTTTGTGAGGATATGCAAACAAACCGGTATTAAAAATTCCAACTAAGCTAGAAATGGTAAAAACACTACGAGTACAAGGAATAATATAAGGTAAGATGAGGTAACTGGGCCATAGGCTGTTTTATAAAAAACCGTTGATGTTTTTAAGTTTTAGCTTTTGTCAACATTGCACCCACATCTCTACTTTTTAAAACAATTTGTGTCAACTCAATCATAACTCTGCCTTCGCAGTGATAGATAGCCGAAAATTTAGGTTTCTTTTTTTAAAAAGTATGTTGAGGCCATCACAAAACTTTCTTCTATCTCATACATGTCAATCCTTCAAAATTCACTATCTCAGTGCCAAATTAAATGACAATCTGTGTTCATCATGAGAATTCTAAAAATATGAAATTCCGTGCATTAGTTCTGGAGGTATGACTGTCGCTGAAATCGTGTAAATCGAGCAAAATGCAGCATAGCAGTGCCACCTATTGTGTTATTTACACCAGAACCTAATTATAACCAACTCATGTCAACGTCTAACTGAATATGAAGTTTGAGGAAAATTCGTGCATTAGTTCTTGAGATAGAGGTATTGCACAAATCATGACAAATGCAGCATAAAACGCGCCACCTGTTGAGCGATTTGCAACAACACATAATCAGCAGCAATATTAATCAAGTTATACTTAAATCTGAAGTTTGGTGAAAATTAGTGCATTAGTTCTTGAGATAGAGCTATAGAGGAAATAGTTCAAAATACAGCACAGCAGCGCCACCTATTGGGCGATATACACCAACACGTAGTCAGCATCATTTCATATGAAGGACTAACTAAATCCGAAGTTTGATGAAAATGTGTGCATTAGTTCTTGAGATAGAGCTACCGCGAAAATAGTGTAAATCCTGCAAAATGCAGCATAGCAGCGCCACTGTTGGGCGATTAACACCAAAACGTAAACAGAATCCATTCATGTCAAGGACTAACGGAATCTGAAGTTTTATAAAAATCCGTGCATTAGTTCTTGAGATAAAGCTTTTGCGGAAATCCTGCAAAATGCTACATAGCAGCGCCACCTACAGGGAGATTTACACCAAAACCTAATCAGCACCAATCTATATCAGGGACTACCTGAATATAAATTTTTATTAAATTCCGTGCATTAGTTCTTGAGGTAGAGCGCCCACAAAATTTGTGTCACATACAGACAGACAGACAGACGGATAGACAGACTCACAGACAGACATTTTGCAAAAACATGTTTTTTGGAATCTCTGACCCATAAAACGTGTAAATCCGTCGAAAACTGGAATTCGAAAATTTTCATGAAAGCAATACTTTCTTCTTGTAAAGATAGAAGAAAGTAAAAATAACGTTCATTTGGTAAAACTTCCTCGGCTTTCTATTAAAATACGGTAAGTACTTTTATTAAAAATTCTTTTTATTTAAAGGTTAGACATATAAATACATTAATATTACTAGATATCTATACATATTTACTTCATGTTTCAAATGTAAGGCCGGTGGTAACTGTGACATGTATCAGGGATAAGTGGACCATATGGGATTCAATTACCCCAACAGTTATAAATATCTTTTTCAGATTCTCTTACTACGGGAAATTAATTTCTCCATTGTTATTTTGCTTGCAATAAAGAAAATTACATAATACCTGATTAAAGTTACATAATACAAATTTTAAAAAGCATGTTGGGGGTATCAAACCAATTTCTTAAATGTTTCAGCTATAGCTCGAAGTTTTACGATACAGATGAAGAGGCGTACATAAGGCAAAATGAGATTGTTAGAAAATTATCGAAACGAATAAAACATAATTCTGTTCGATATAAAAATATGTTACATACTCCACAGGTTTATTGGACATATCGAACATCCACTGTAGTAAATTAAAAAAGAGAATGAGATACTTACGTAGCCGTTTGTTCACAGATTTTTCTTGCTATTTTTTTTCCTTAAAATACACATGTAACTTTTATATTTATTACCTATACTAAAGTACATAAGTACTTAGGTAATTTTTATGTTTTCTGTTTAAATAAATGTAATATTTTCACGTTTATTACTTTTTTTAGACACATTGACAGTAAAGGTTTCCCTTACATCGCCCTTTAGTTGGTATATAATGTGCATGATCTGCCTGGTTTAAAATTTTACTTTCTTCTATCTTTACAAGAAGAAAGTATTGGATTCGTGAAAAATTTCGACTTCCTGTTTTCGACGGATTTATACATTTTAGAATGCCTACAACACGATTTGATGGTTTTTAGAAAATGTCTGTCTGTGAGTCTGTCTGTCACTCTGTCACTCTGTCACCCTGTCACTCTGTCACTCTGTGTGTCACTCTGTGAGTCTGTATGTGACAAAAATTTTGTGGGCGCTCTATCTCAAGAACAAATGAACGGAATTTCACAAAACTTTATATTTAGTTAGACCTTGATACAAACTGGAACTGATTAGTTTTTGGTGAAAATCGCCCAACAGGTGGCGCTGCTCTGCGGTATTTTTCACGATTTCTGCAATAGCTATATCCCAAGAACTACTGAACGGATTTTCATAAAACTTCAGATTCAGTTTGTCCAGGATATAGTTTGGTGCTGATTACTTTTTTGTGAAAATCGCCTAACAGGTGGCAGTGCTATGCTGCATTATTCATGATTATCGCAATAGCTCTAACTCAAGAAAAAATGCACGAATTTTCATCAAACTTCAGATTCCGTTAGTCCCTAATATAAGTTAGTGCTGTTTAGTTTTTGGTGTAAATCGACCAACAGGTGGCGCTGCTGTGCTGCATTTTTCACGATTCCCGCAAGAGCTGCATCTCAAGAACTATTTCACGGATTTTCATCAAATTTCAGATTTAGTTAGTCCTTGACATGAATTGACGTATAAATTAGTGCTGTTCAATTTTTGGTGTAAATCGCTCAACAGGTGGCGCTGCTATGCTGTATTTTTGCGATTTCCGCAATAGCTTTATCTCAAGAACTAATGCTTGGATTTTCAACAAACTTCAGATTCAGGTATACCTTGATATCATTTAGTGCTGCTTATTTTTGGTGTAAATCGCTCGACAGGTGGCGCTGCTATGCTACATTTGTCAGAATTTCCGCTATAGCTCTATCTTAAGAACTAATGCACGAATTTTCATCCAACTTCAAATTCAGATATACTTTGATATGAATTGGTGCTAAATCGTTGTTATTTCTTGTACTATTTAAATGATTTAATTGACGTGATTTACATAGAAGAAAGTTTTGTGTTGGCCACAACATACTAGTTTTTAGTTGCTTTCAAACAGGACCTGATACTAAAAAAAAAAAAAAAAAAAAAAAAAAAAAAAAAAAAAAAAAAAAAAAAAAAAAAAAACGCGTGTTGAACATTGACCTTCCTGGTCCACTTGCCCCATTTTTATGGGGTAACTGGACCCATGAGGAAAGAAAGATGAAATATATATTTTCTTTATTTTTAGATATTAAAATATAATTTTGAACATTTCTGTCTGATAGAGAGAACCTAACTGAACTCATTTACTAAAGTTCAGGCTTTAATTCAAATGAATATTAGCCTTTTGAAGCTGAATTGCCAGAATCTCCAGAGTCACATTGTAAAATCGTGGCCCAATTGTCCCACGTAACCTTATAAGCAGTTTTTTTTTAATTTACCTGTCTTTTGTATATATTAAAAGTATTAAAAGAAATAAATAATTGAAGCAGTTGCAGGTAATCTTGTAAGTAAAAATTTTAACGTAAAAAACTATCATTCTGATTTTTTATTTATCTTTCCTATTCTTTTCTATAAAAGACTTTTTAAGATAAGAAACAGAACAGTTATTTCTGTAAATGCGAATTTCTAGCTCCGAGTTTGTCAAATATTTAATTTGTCAAAGTATTTGCTATTTTTGCTTCGCCATACAATCTTTTTAAGTACCAATATAATTAGATTTCTTTAACCGCTTTTAGGATTTGAGAAAAACTGTTTTCATTGAAGGAAAATAAATTTGGGTCTGTCTTATTTTCTTAGTAGCAAAAGATTAAATTAAATTTTGTTTTGCTCTTTAAATTGTTTGCATCTATTTTATTCTCTTTCATCATTTCGGAAAATGTTTTGATAATAATAAAACACAATATTAAACTGATATCATTATTGTTTATCGTAATTTTAAATTATTTAATAATTTATTATTTAATTGCAAATAAAAGCTATCTATACGGTATAAAACTCATTGCTGAGAATATTTTCATAAAAACACGATGAAAATGAGAAATCCAAAACTTGTAACTGGACATTCCTTAATCATGTAGCAAAACATATGCTACCACCATGAGATATGAAGCAATGCATGGAAAAGAAATGTGGAACTATCAGCATGTGGGAGGAAGCAAAGCATGTATCTTGCTTTTCTACTGAATATTTTTCAGATTACGAATAATTTAATTAACTTCTTTTTATTTTCTTTCATCTTTACAAGAAGAAAGTATTGGATTCGTGAAAATTTTCGACTTCCTGTTTTTGACGGATTTACACGTTTTTTATGGGTCAGAGATTCCGAAAAACATGTTTATACAAAATGGCTGTCTGTGAGTCTGTGATTCTAGTCTGTCTGTCTGTCCGTCTGTCTGTCTATATGTCTGTGACACAAATTTTGTGAGCGCTCTATCTCAAGAACTAATGCATAGATTTTTTTTTATAATAATAAATAAAAACCTATGTTCAGTTAGTCTCTGATATAAATTGGTGCTGATTAATTTGTGGTGTAAATCGCTCAAAATGTGGCGCTGCTATGAAGCATTTTTCACGATTTCCACAATAGCTCAATCTCCAGAACTAATGCACGGATTTTCATCAAACTTCAGATTCAGTTAGTCCTTGCAGGAATTGATGTTTTTTAGATTTTGGTGCAAATCGCTCAACAGGTGGCGCTGCTATGCTGCATTTTTTACGATTTCCGCAATAGCTTTATCTCAAGAACTAATTCTTGGATTTTCAACAAACTTGAGATTCATGTATACCTTGATATGAATTAGTACTGTTTATGTTTTGGTGCAAATCACTCAATAGGTGACGCTGTTATGCTGCATTTTTCAGAATTTCCACTGTAGCTCTATCTCAATAAGTAATGCACGAATTTTCATCAAACTTCAAATGCAGATATTCTTTGACATGAATTGGTGCTAAATTGGTTTAATTTCTTGTACTATTTAAATGATTCAATTGACGTGATTTATATACGAGAAAGATTTGTGATGGCCACAACATACTAGTTTTATTACTTTCTTCTATCTTTAAAAGAAGAAAGTAATGGATTCATAAAAATTTTCGAATTTTGGTTTTCGATAGATTTACTCGTTTCATGGATCAGAGAATCATAAAAAAATGTTTTTACAAAATGTCTGTCTGTGAGACTGTCTGTCTGTTTGTATGTGTGACACAAATTTTGTGGGTGCTCTATCTTAAGAACTAAATGATTGAAATTTAATAAAACATTCAGTTAGTCCCTGGTATAAACTGGTGCTGATTACTTTTTGGTGTAAATCGCCCCACATGTGGCGCTGCTAGGCTGAATTTTTTCACGATTTCGGCAATAGCTATATCTTAAGAACTAATGTATAGATTTTAATAAAACTTCAGATTCGGTTAGTTCTTGATATAATTTGGTGCTGATTACTTTTTAGTGTAAATGGCCCAAAGGGTGGCGTTGCTATGCGGCATTATTCATGATTATCGCTATAGCTCTATCTCAAGAACTAATGCACAAATTTTCGCCAAATTTTAGATTCAGTTAGTCCCTGATATAGGGTAAGGTGCCCTAATATCGTCCCCCTGTCACTTTTAGGCCCTTGGAAGTTGTAATTTTCAGTTAAAATCTACTAAATTTGGATTTTAGATAGACTGACTATCCGCGCACATAGTCAAATATTGTATAAATTTTTTTTTAACAATGCGAAAAATTGTTTTTTCAAAAGTATCTAAAAAATGTAAAGGAAAAAAAGTGGTCCCAATTCCCCCCCCCCCCCCCAAAAAAAAATCCAATACGCCGAGGCTTAACTTATAACTAAATCAAAATTTATTTCTAAATGAGTAAGTAATTTAATTTACATTAAAGTAAGGCACAAATAAATGTACTTGTTATCTTGATTTAACTTGCTATTTTTTTTCTTAAAATACGCACGTAACATTTATGCTTATTACCTGTACTAAAGTACATAAGTACTTACTTAATTTTTATGTTTTTTGTTTAAATAAATGTAATATTTTCACTTTTAGTACTTATTTAGACACATTGACAGTAAAGGTTTCCCTTACAACGCCCTTTAGTTGATATATAATGTGCATGATCTGCCTGGTTTAATTTTTTTTTAGTTGTTTACGCTTTTCTAACAGGATCTGATACCCAATATTAAAAAAAAAAAAAAAAAAAAAAAAAAAAAAAAACGCGTGTGGAACATAGACCTTCCTTATCTACTTGCCCCATTTTTATGGGGTAACTGAACCCATTAGGAAAGAAAGATGAAATATATATATATATATATATATATATATTTATTTTTAGATATTAAAATATAATTTTGAACATTTCTGTCTGATAGAAAGAACCTAACTGAACACATTTACAAAAGTTCAGATTTGAATTCAAATGAATATTAGCCTTTTGAAGCTGAATTGCCAGAATCTCCAGAGTCACATTGTAAAATCATCGCCCTACTGCCACACATAACCTTATAAGCAGGGTCAATCCATTTCAAGTGGTCCAGCACTGGTTGCTCGAGCATTTTTTAAAAATCTGAAATTTTTTATACAACAACCCTAACATGATGGAAGTTCAAAATGACTATTATTTTAATTTTATTAATTTTTGTTTGTGCATGGCGGCCATCTTTGTTTCATCATCTGCAGCAATTTTCTCACAAGAAGGGTTTACGGAATTGTAAATAATTCATCCTTTATTTATCCAATTTAAGTGCGGATTAAAGCAATTTGTATAGAATACATTGGGCTAAAAATATGGTAATAGAGTAGTTTCCGAAACTAATTGCTTACGGGTGAAATTTAAAAATAAAGTTTCAGTTTTTTTCCAACGTTTGTCCGTTTACAAGAGGAAAATTTATTAGCAAAGAAAACTGTAAACATGACATAATTTTTTTTTTACAAATTGGTCGAAAGTACTTGTACGCACACGCCAAGTTCCAGATCTGAGAGTTGCTTTCTCTTCGTTAAAAAAACCCCAAATCTTTTAAAAATGTCAAAAATCCCACTTTTGTGGCTTTTATATCTCTGGTGGGGCACGAGATAAAAATCTGAAGTTCTGGTTTCTGAGGGTATCGTATGGTAGTGTTATGCACAAGAAATTTCAGGATGGAGATTTGACTAAAAGCTGAGATATGGCATGGGCAACATGTCAAAACAATACTGCCAAACTATTGTTTTGTTGTAGTCACAGATAAGTATTTATCTCAGAGTGTCATTTAATTTTTATTTTTTTTTATTATCTTTAAATACTAGTAACAGAAAATAAAGCCTTTTGCAAAGCTTAGCGATTAATTAAAAAAATAATTATACCTAAGACCTACATTTTGTAACTACTAATGCAAAATACCAAATTTCTGTTATTATCATTATTAGCACTGCAAAATCTTTACATGTACAAAGCGTATTTAAATGAGCTTTTTTTATTGTGAATACCTTTAGATTGGCGGAAAATATAAATGTGCCCGTTTTCTTAAGGAATGAAACACACGCACTGCGCGGAACTCACAATGCTTGTGGGGAATTACAGTAGAACACCGCTAATCCGAACAAAATGGGATCGGTGCCTGTTCGGATTACCCGAAATTCCGATAAAAAATAGAAAAAAAATGATGCGTGCTAAAAAAGTTATAAGTAGTACAATAAACATGCTCTAATCCGTCATCCTAAGGTCCAGCATGCAGGATAATCCGGTAGGACTTCTGGAAAAAAAAATAGTGTTTGTTGTTTAATCACCCCTAATGTTTATAATAATCCAATGGAACTTCAGAATGAGAAATTACGTAACAACTCATTAGAAACGGTTCAAAATCGCGAGTCTATAAATAGCTCAGTCACCACGTCGACGAGGGGAGAAGAAAAAAAAATATTTCTGTAGATAATTTGCGAAATCAAACTGTTGAAAGGAAAAATAAATTTTTGTCATCTGAATTAAATGCCTTTTGCATTTTAGAAAAGAAATTTATAGTGACTGGCAAGCAAACTGATATGCGAGGTTTTTTTTAGATTGCTTTTACGAGTAGACCTACAGTGCACGTTTTCATTTTATAGTCATTTACTAGGGGGCTCTGCCCCCTGCAAGCTACGTTCGCCAAACCCCGTTCAGACACTGAAGAATCTAAAAGCACGCTAATCTGATCGGTTTAAAAAAGATTAGAGAAGATTGAATTATACTGAAAAAACCTGTAGTGATCTCCCTGTAAGCAGGTTTCCATTCAATTTCCTTTGATTGCAAAAATTTAAGGTAGAATCAGTTGCTGTTAAGACATCCAATGGTTGTTTTCGTGTTTGGTTAAAGAAGATCAGTTAAACATTTGAAAAGATGCTAAAATAAAATGAATTAAGTAAACAGAGTCTTTGTCTCTCGGTATTTTTTAACAGCGTTATAAAACGATTGACATAATACAATTACTAAAATTTGTTGCTTTAACCCCTTCAAGGGCGGTGGTTCATTTTTGGATCACTTAATTTTAATTCTTAAATGCCACATTAGCATCAGAATATTGGGATGAAAATTTCCCTTTTATTAAGTAAGTGAACATGGGGGATGTGTAAGTTTGTGGGGATTTTCCACCGGAGCGTTACATCCTATGCCATTCTTTGGTTGGTGCTCCGGTCGGGTGATCAAGTAAGTGAACATGAACAAAAGCATTTTTGTATTTCGAAATTTGTTTGTAAATTCTGGTGCCATTCACTGATTTCAACATTTTACGAATAGAAGTGTCTTGTCCGTGAAAAGGTTAAGCGCATATTAATATATTAATGTATTTATTATTTTAAAGTTTCCTTTCCCTTTTTAATATTCACGTGTAAATACAATTTTCAGGACATAATTTTCAATATTTTCCTACCTTTAATACGTACTCATTTAATAGTAATTTTAAAGTTTTTTTTTCTGTTTTTGATAGTCACGTGAAAATAAGTTTTTAATCGTTAGGAAATATTATTCTTTGCGCTGTTTTTAAAATTGAAAACAATCTCTATAATAATAGCCTAAGTCATGTGACTATCATCAACAGCTCCAGGCGGATCCCTTCGCTTTTTATATTCCAGGCGGCCATTTTGGTACTTTAATGTTAGCCATCCACAGGTGTGATAAGTCGCCGAATATTATTCTATCCCCATTATTTCGTTTATATTATCATAGTCCAAGTCAGGTAACTGCCATAAACAACGGTCTGATTCCTTCGCTTTTCATAAGAAAGGTTTCCATTTTGATTAAAGAATCAAAATTATTTTTTCGAATAAAACTACATACAAGTTGCCATGATCACAAAGAATTCCTGGTACTTTTATGTTAGCCGGGTGAAAATCTCGCAAATAGCTTATTTTTTAACTCGCCAGTTAGCATTTTTTTATTTTTCGGGTGGTAAATTAAAACGGTGCTACTTGGTTATCCCATCAACCAAAAATCTGTCGCTAAACTATAAGATTAAATGCCAATAATGGTTGATCGTAAATGTCACTTACACTTGACTTTAAGGAAGTTACACATGTTCACGCCATCAAGTGATTTTTTTTCGACGTTTTATTTGTATTTTTATTAACGTTATACTAATTTATTTGTTCTTTTGTTATTTAAAGTAAAAAAAAAAAAATGTCAATTTCTATAATATGGCTATTTATATAATTTGTCGAAATTAATCGACGGGAGAAGTAATAACATTAAAACGTTGCTTTGATGTGGAAATTAAATCTCATGATTTGTTGCATTGTCACATACGCACCGGGTTTGGCATGATTTTTTTTTTTTTACTACAATTTGGCGATAACCTCCTTTTCAAATACCTGTTACATATGTATTTTTAAATTATTTTCTGTTATTTTTAAAATAAAATAACAATTAAAAAAATTAATTAATAACTATAGAACAAAACAATTTATAACTTTTTTTAAATAAAAAGAAAATAGCAATTTATCAAATTACAACGACCATTTGGAAAACGATTTTTTTGAAGACTAAAATTTAAGACATAAAAAATCGCACGGAGTTGATCATACATTACGTACGCCATGAATTAAACATTAATGGTGTTATTACACGTAAAAATTGCAAGCCAAAAATATCGCCTGCGACCCGTCAGATTTCACGAAACTTAAGTATTATCCACCTGAAACTTACGTAAATATCCAAGCATTTCATTGGCTGTTCGGGAAAAGGCTTTTCCATCGTCAGATTTCCAAGAAATCTGACGGCAAATTTTAAATGAAATTTCATTCTTAAACTTCTAAACATCCGACAATATTACTTTTTACACCGTCGGATAGAGAAAAAAATTTACTTTTAAATGCAATTTGTTTGAAAGCTGTATCTTAATTTGTTTCTGAGTTATTATTTTTTTTGTAGTTTTTATTACTTTTTTGTCATAGTGGCAACAGAAGGTATCCATCGTTGTTGAAATTAAAGGGAAATACAGATTACTGTATTGACCAATCATAAAACGAATAAAATGCGGATTAACCCAATGAAAACCTTCAGATATGATTTAATTTCCCATCCTGACGAGAACAATAACCATTTTTCCAAATGGTTAAAAATAAATTCAAATATACATTTATTAATAAATAAGTAACAATAGCCGGGTTACCATGCCAGGAAAAGTAACGCCATTTTGGCGCCAATTAGGTACCCCGTTGCGTATATGACATCTGTGTCTAATATTTTTCTTTTCGTTTCGTTAAAAAAAAAAAAAAAAAAAAAAAAAAGAATGAAGTAAAAGCCATTTATTTTAAAGGTTTCAATTTTAAATGAAAGTTTTGTATTAAATAAAATGATAATGAAATACAAACTGAATTCTGAATAAAAGTAACATGATGCATTTCTTAGCATATATTTAAGGGAGGCCAAACTCGTCGCCAAATTAATTTAAAATAACCTTTTCTAAAATATGAAAAAAAAAATATCTGTTATGATTAAAATTTGAGTTGCCATCATTAGAAAAAAAGTATTTAAATTTAGAAAAAAAATAATATTTCGAAAACTAATTCTAATTTTAAAATTCTAATACCAGTTTTGAGATCTGTGGATCAATACAGAGTTTTGGTGTTAATTTCGTCGCAAAGTAGTCCATATTTTAGGAGAAATCGCCGTGAAACGTAATCAGTTGTTTAATCAGTCGTTTCATAGAATCGTTACATATATTCGTTTCAATTCGATTCATTAGGATTATATATATATAGCGTAGATATTTTGTTTTCATTTATGTTGTAGTTTTACATTATTGAGTATTTTTTATTCTATTCAAGCTGTTTAAAAAATAACGATATATACTTTACTGCAATTTTTTGTTTAACTAGGGGGCTCGGCCCCCTACGAGCTACTCCCGCCAACCCCTGTCCAGACACCGCAGACTCTAAATGCACGCTAATTTGATCGGCTTTAAAAAGATTTCGAAAGATTGAATTATAATTTAAAAAACAGTGGCTGTCTCCCTATAAACGGATTTCTATTCATTTCTCTTTGGTTGGGGAATTTTAACGCCAATTCCTCTGTGGTACTATTTGATTATCCAGTCGACCTATTTCGCCAAATTATACAAATTGACATAATTTTTATTTTAAATAACGAAAGAACAAATAAATTAGTACAACATTAATAAAAATACAAATAAAACCTCGAAATCAAAATAACTTGATGACGTAGCCCGTGCAACAACATTTCAAAATAAGCTAATATAAAAGGAATTAAGTAAACAGAGTCTTTGTCTCCTGGTATTTTTTAACAAAGCGAAAAGAAAGTTCTTTTAAATGAGACATTTTAAATTAATCGTTTTTAATCTGCGTAATTTTGACCAAGCTGTTCTTTCTCTTTTAAATATTCACGTGAAAGTACTTTTGTTAGAAATGAAATATTATTTGCGCTTTCCTAACAAAAATAGTTGAAAAGATCCTCTCAAAATATCAAATAAATGTCTAGCACAATTTCTATATTTAAACTGTTTTGCAATATTTTGTGTTCATTTTATGTAATAACTGTAATGTGACGTAAATATGACGTAATTTCTCCTATTTAAGACATCTAACGCATGTTAATGAATTTATTATTTTACAATATCCTTTCTCTTTTAAAATTCCCGTGTATACTTTTTATGACGCAATTTTCAACAAGTTCCTGCTTTTTATACGCAATTATTTAATTTTAATTTGTAAGTATCTTTTCTATTTATAATAGTCACGTGTAAATAAATGTTTAATTTGAAGCAAACATTATTGTTTCCGTTGTTTATACAGTTGGCAACAGGTTAAATTAGTGCAATTTTCTAAAATAAGTAAAAAATATCTCTCGAAATGCTGAAAATTTGAATTTAAAATAGAAATAAGACCTCGAAAAATGAGTCAAATTAAAAAAAATAAATGAATTCTGCACACCGGGAAATTTTAACGTATAAAATGATCTAAAAATTATTAAATTCCGATGTATAGTTTTTGCTCCTATAAAACTTTTTTAGTGGAACGATTTTGTCCAACTTTAGCATTAAATATCTCTTAAAATAATCCTTCGATTTGAAAATTGTCTGCATCAGCGTGTTTATCATACATTTCTGTATAATACTACCGATTTTCATATTTTTGTATGCATTATCTTTCTTAATATTAACGAAGAAAGACCTCTGGTCACAAAAAATTCAAAACCGGCGGCGGCGGCGGTTACTTTTTTTTAGAATAGAGAGATTCTAACTTCTACACATTTTTTCCGACGTTCATTCTATAATCCGGTAAATTTCGTAAATTAATATTTTCAGTTATCTGTTCAAGCATAATTTTCAAAAATAAAATCGGTTCAAATTAACCGGAATTTCGGATTAGATTGTTTGATTGGGTTTTGGTTAACGGTTGTGGGAGATAAAGAGACGCTGATTAGGTATATAATAGAAAAGGGCCTTCGTGACGTTGGATGACGTCAGAAATGCTTGTGGTCTTGGTCTGTTCTGTACTATCTCAAAATAAATACGTAGATTAATTCTGATCTTTCATTATATAGGTGTAATTTATAAGCTAGTTTTATTTAATATTCATAAGGCTTTTTAATAATACTAGGGAGCTCTGCCCCCTACGAGCTACGCTCGTCAACCCCTGTTCAGACACCGCAGACTCTAACAGCACGCTAATTTGACCGCCTTTAAAAAGATTTCGGAAGATTGAATTATAATTTGAATCTGACAATTATAATCTGACGTAATTTTCACCAAACTTTTCTTTCTCTTTTTAATATTCACGTCAAAATACTTTTGTTAGAAATGAAATATTATGATCATCTTAAAATGTCAAGTAGATGTCTCGCGCAATTTTTAAATTAAAACTGTTTTGCAATATTATTTTTTGTTCATTTTACGTAATAAGTGTAATATGACGTAAATTCTCCTATTTCGGACTTCTAACGTATGTTACTGAATTTATTATTTTCCAATATTCTTTCTCATTTAAAATTCACGTGTAACTATAGTTTTTATGACGTAATTTTCAATGAGTTCCTGCTTTTTATATTTTTTGTTTATAATAGTCACGTGTAAAATAAATTTTTAATTTGAAGCAAACATTATTGGTTGCGCTTTTTATACAGTTGGCAACAGTTTAAACTAATACAATTTTCTAAAATTTGTAAAAAATATCTCTCGAAATGCTGAAAATTTGAATTTAAAATAGAAATAAAACCTTGAAAAATTATTCAAATTAAAAAACTAACTGCAATCTGCACACCGGGAAATTCTGACGCATAAAATGATCTAAAAATGATTAAATTCCTATGTACAGTTTTTGCTCCTATAAAACTTTTTTAATGGAACGATTTTGTCCAACTTTGGCATTAAATATCTCTTAAAATAATTCTTCGATTTGAAAACTGTCTGCATCAGCGTGTTTATCAAACATTTTTCTATAATACTTCCGATTTTCATATTTTTGTATGCAACAGTTTTTTTAATATTAACGAAGAAAGACCTCCGGTCACAAAAAATTCAAAACCGGCGGCGGCGGCGGCGGTGACAACGGTAGTTACTTTTTTTTAGAATAGAGAGATTTTTTTTTGTATTTTTCGTTTATATACCAGCAACAGTAAATGCACGAAATACTACGTAATCAAACAATGGCGTAATTAAAAGTTAATTCGAATGAAAATGTATTTAACAAAATAAAATCATATCGTTTTTCATGTTTCCTTGGTAAGGTATGTTTTTATGTTTTTTTTAACACCTTCCAACAAAGTTGAAAAGTGTTTATGACTTCGGATTGTCTGTCCGTCTGTCCGTTTGTCCACGCTCTAACTCTCGTAAACATGATCGGATCGTTCTGAAATTTTTGGATGTTAGTGACCTCTACTATAGCACGTTTTCTATTTCAAATGAAGTTTGTAACATGTTTAGTTCATTTACAGGGACAGTCAAAAGTTTTCCGTTGCATTACGGCCATTGGGAAAAAATCGTTTCAAATGATTTTTAATGGTGTTACACTGTTTCAAACATAGTAAAATTGATATTCATTTATAAACCCCACTAGAATATGCATTCTGTTGAATATGTGGCGCAAAGAATAGTTATTGTTCATTTACAGGGCCACACAAAAGAATTCCGTTCATAATGGTATAGGGGAAATTGTTTGCGGGGTATTTCAAAAGATTTCAGATAATATATTGTATCCGAATTACTGTATATTAGTACTGATTGCTCGAAATGCACTTTTAATTATGATATGAAATTTTTTAGGGTTTCTTTATCTGACGAAACCTTATTCGTCTCGCTCCTCTGTCTGTCTGTCTGTCCGTCTGTCCGTCTATCACAGAGCCCGTTCTCAGAAACTATACATGTTGGAGACTTGAAAATTTTGCATACTTATAGCTGAACACCACACATCATACGACAAAACGTAACATTTTGAAAAAGTCGTACATTTAATCCTTTGGGCTCCCACATGTGTATTTTAAACAATTCTTTCTAAGTGAGCCCCTAATTATGTTGGAGGCGTGAAATTTTGCATACTTATAGCTGAACACCTCACATCAAATTACAAATCATAAAATTTTGAAAAAGTCGTACATTTAACCCTTTGGTCTCCCACATGTGTATTTTAAACAATTCTTTCTAAGTGAGTCCCTAATTAGGTTGGAGGCGTGAAATTTGGCATACTTATAGCTGAACACCTCACATCAAACGACAAATCATAAAATTTAGAAAAAATCGTACATTTAACCCTTTGGGCTCCCACATGTTTATTTTAAACAATTGTTTCTAAGTGAGTCCCTATTTAGGTTGGAGGCGTGAAATTTTGCATACTTATAACTGAACACCACATATCATACGGCAAATCATAAAATTTTGAAAAAGGCCGTATATTTAACCCTTTGGGCTCCCGTATGCGTATTTTATGCAATTCTTTCTAACTGAGCCCCTTATTAAATTGGAGGTTTAAAATTTTGCATACTTATAGCAGAACACCTGAGACCAGGCGACAAATCATAAGATCTTGAAAAAGGTCTTACGTTTAACCCTTTGAGCTACCACATATGTATTTTAAGCAATTCTTTCTAAGAGAGCCCCTAATTAAGTTGGAGACATGAATTTTTGCATTCGTATAGCTGAATACCTCAGACCACACGGCAAATCATAAAATTTTCAAAAAGTTTTATATTATTTACTCCTCTGGGCTCTAACTTTTGTATTTTAAACAATTTTTCTAACCTCCGCCCTTTTCAATCGGGGAGCACTTTTCCAACTTTTGCCGACACCCCTTTGACCATTCTTTCATATTATGCATATATATGCATTCATATTATTGCCTTACATGTTTTAGTTCCACTTTTTATGGCCAGAGGCGCCTACTTACCTCGGGTGCTATCGGCCCAATCCCCTCGGCTAATATATCTACGGATAGTATATAAAACGGGGTTTTGTTCGGATAGAGGTTTGTTTAGAATAGAGTGCGCCCCTGGTTGCGAAATGTGGAACTAACAGATTTTTCAAAAGGATAAATTGTTTTCAAAGGAATATTAAACGAAACCCTCTGCGATCTGTGATCGCACTTACCTAATTGTTCACTATATTTATACATACTAGGGGGCCCGGCCCCCTACGAGCTACGCTCGCCAACTCCCGCCCAGACACCGCAGACTCTAAATGCACGCTAATTTGATCGGCTTTAAAAAGATTTCGAAAGATTGAATTATAATGTAAAAAGCAGTGGCGATCTCCCTATAAACGAATTTCTATTCATTTGTCTTTGATTGGGGAATTTTAACGCCAAATCCGCTGCGGTACTGCTTGATTATCTCGTCGACCAATTTCGCCAAATTATATAAATCGCCAAACCACTCGCCAAATTATACAAATTGGCATAATTTTTTATTTTAAATAACAATAGAACAAATAAATTTGTAGAACATTAATAAGAATACAAATAAAACGTCGAATAAAAATAACTTGATGACGTAGATACGTGTAACAATATTTCAAAATAAGCTAATATAAAAGGAATTAAGTAAACAGAGTCTTTGTCTCCTGGTATTTTTTAACAAAGCGAAAAGAAAGTTCTTTTAAATGAGACATTTTAAATTAATCGTTTTTAATCTAACGTAATTTTTACCAAGCTATTTTTTTCACTTTTAAATATTCACGTGAAGATACTTTTGTTAGAAATGAAATATTATTTGCGCTTTCCTAACAAAAATAGTTGAAAAGATCCTCTCAAAATATTAAATAAATGTCTAGCGCAATTTCTAAATTTAAACTTTTTTGCAATATTATTTTCTGTTCATTTTATGTAATAACTATAATGTGACGTAAATATGACGTAATTTCTCCTACGACTTCTAACGCATGTTAATGAACTTATTATTTTACAATATCCTTTCTCTTTTAAAATTCACGTGTGTACTTTTTATGACATAATTTTTAATAAATTCCTGCTTTTATACGTAATTATTTAATTTTAATTTGAAAGTTTTTTTCCTGTTTATAATAGTCACGTGTAAATAAATTTTTAATTTGAAGCAAATATTATTGCTTGCGCTTTTTATACAGTTGGCAACAGTTTAAATTAGTACAATTTTCTGAAATCTGTAAAAAATATCTCTAGAAATGCTGAAAATTTGAATTTAAAATAGAAATAAAACCTGAAAAAATGAGTCAAAATAAAAAAATTAATGCAATCTGTACTCCGGCAAATTCTAACGCATGAAATGATCTAAAAATGATTAGACTGCCATGTATAGTTTTTGCTGCTATAAAACTTTTTTAGTGGAACGATTTTGTCCAACTTTAGCATTAAATATCTCTTAAAATAATTCTTCGATTTGAAAACTGTCTGCATCAGCATGTTTATCAAACATTTCTGTATAAAACCACCGATTTTCATATTTTTGTATACATTATTTTTCTTAATATTAACGAAGAAAGACCTCCGGTCACAAAAAATTCAAAACCGGCGGCGGCGGCAGTGACAGCGGTAGTTACTCTTTTTTAGAATAGAGTGACTATAAAGTGCGTATAAATGCTATAGTTCATATACAGAGCTACAGAAATGAATTCTTAAAGGTTACTGAGTATGAGCATAAATTGCTTAAAAGTGGGTTTTAAAGGAGTTATGCATTTTTATGCTGAACTGAATTTTGTGTACTAAGAAATATTTGTAGATTATAGATGAAATGATATACAGGGCCACGCAAAGAGTTGGATACATGGCCGTCTATGGGTGATAATTTCTGGAAATGTAATTTCAGTAGTTTTAAACGTGTTTTAGTTTGAATTAAATTTTAGCTATATAGTGCATGCAATAAAGGTACTAGGTAAACTACAGGGCTGTACAAAAGTATTCAAGTATGTTTCCATCTATAAGTATAAATTGGTGAAAGATGAATTTCAACTTGTTATGCATTTTCTTGCTAAACTAAATTTT
This sequence comes from Maratus speciosus, assembly GCA_963932465.1. Classification (NCBI taxonomy): domain Eukaryota; kingdom Metazoa; phylum Arthropoda; class Arachnida; order Araneae; family Salticidae; genus Maratus; species Maratus speciosus. Next base: position 219,509,353 of record OZ010790.1, on the reverse strand, counting down.
CCCATTTTATAGTATATATATAACATACAGATAGAATACAGGCCTGTTCAAAAGATTTGGAATACATATTTGGCTATGGGCGGTAACAACTGAAATCAGATTTTTAAATTTTTACTTAGTTATCTTATTTTCCTTATTTCCCTAAGTAACGAAGTTTCATTAAAGCTTTCCGGGAGTGTTGGAAAGTGTTTCATAATCTATGATGTACGCATGATTTTTGTTACTTGTTTAGTGAAGTTTTAATTAATACAATAAATATTAAAAGTAATTTAAAGGAAATAGAAACCGATTAAAAATCCGATTAATGCAAACAATTTTTAATCGATTCCTATCCCTAGTTTAAATATTATTAAAAGCTACCATAATTTTTTTCGTAACCTCATGTATTCAAAACAAAAATGGAATCTGTATGTTTATTATACATATCGATATATTAGGGGGGAGGGGGCTCACAACCATAGTAGACCAAGTCCATTTATCTCTATTTTAAATAATAACGCTTTAAAGTTCTTAATAGACAATTAATTCTGGTGAAGTGATTTATAGGGATTATATATATATATATATATATATATATATATATATATATCCAATTTAAAGTATTATTTTTATAATGCCCTACTTTTACAAAAGACAAATTGATATTTCTATTGTAAATTTATACGTTATTTTAAAAAACGAGAACTTGGCCCTATATAGTTGTGAAATTTCCATGTGTAAATAGAGATTTGTTTATTCATGATTACAAAAACTCTCGATTTTGATTTAAATTTACTTATTCTATTTTTTTACTCTAAATTAAACACAAAGTGTGAAACATATTAACAGTTATAGCAAATCATTCACAGTACACAATATTAGTATCATCATCATCGTCGTCATCATGATGTGCTGTAGAGGAAGTAGCTTGGAGCATGGTATTGACCTCTACAAGTAGATTCTTGAAGTATACATGATGAATTGACGGAATATATGGCAGAAGATCCATCATATATTTCTTTTGGCCAAAGTTATTTTTCTACGGCCCGCGTAGCAATACCTCTTGACTGATATTTGACGCAGACAGTAACTTGTGCCCACGAGTTCGTTTTCCAAATTTATTTTGCGAATTTATTTTGCCATCATTCAAGGTCTCTTTGAACAGTAACATGAAGAGAGAACATCTCTCAATTCGCCGCCATCTAATGTCCATCCAACTGAAACAAGCTCCCTCGGTGTCCTTCTTTCTGTTGTGATGCATTTTGCCTAAGCTGTAGTAGAAACAAAGGCGGAATTCTTAACTTCAATGACATCAAATTTAGGACAAATTCTCTTTGCATTCATAATAGTTTCCTTCCAGTCTCCAGGAATATAGTAGATGTGTTGTTTCTTGCTACTTGCTGCTTAAGACCAAATTCCGCGTCTTTCGGAAGGAAAGAGTGGCCGGACACCAGAAATCTGTGGTCAATTAACTCTGCTTTATGTTTGTACTATTAACTAGTTTCAACAGCGTAAGAGACATTTTGATGTTTCTATTTTGGCTATCACAGGCATCAGAATATAGAATAATTTTCTTATGTTTGGAGATTTTCTCCCTTAGGTGTCTTAAAACAATGATAGAAAGGCCTTAAGAACATTTTTCTCCCTCTATATCATCCCAGGCGTACATCTATACCACATTATTTTTTAAAGAAATGCACCCCAAAGTTATAAACATATAGATTGTGTATTAATAAGTTATGGATGCTAAAAGCTTAGGAAAGGGAAGTGCATTTTTGAAGTCGAATGACAGCATTAAGTTGCATCTGAGGTTTTAATTTGATCAGTTTTCATTTTCTGATTAGCCTGTTTAGCATTCAGCAAGTGGTGCTCTCGTTCAGTTTCAAGACTTTTTCTAGTATTTTCTTCATTTTATGTAGAAAGTTTGATTGATATATCATCATAAATTTACCTGTATCTGTACATGGTGGCTGGAAGTGTAAATTAAACTTTACGCTGAAGACTTTTTCGGTTGTCTTACTCTTTGTCGTACATTCCTCTCTAGGCCGAAGATCCTTCTATGTGATTTGAGATTATTTTTCTTGTAAGGATTTTTTTAAAGAAAAACGCTGTCAGTTTGTTTACCATTTGTTTACCGCGAGAAGGGGGGGGGGGTCATCAAAACAAATATTACTTTCCATTCATAGTTTATCCATCTGATGATTCACGAACGTTTATTTTCCATCAGAAGTTTTGAAATTACTACTTATTTAAATTGCAACGTTTTTTTTATAGCAATGAGGCAAGATTTAGACAAGAATGGACCACATATGAAAGCGTAGTACACTGCTGAATAGACCTGATTCAGTGTGGTTGTGAAGGTTTCTTGTGTTACTTCAACAACTCTGGACACAGATGCAATCTATGAGGAAGTATGTGAACTACAGACTTGGTGCACTATGGCGGTAGATAAAACACAGTTTACTGCACCTTCTACATGAATTATCTCATTTTTTTTAAAAAGTAGACTTGGTCTACTATGGTTGTGAGCCCCTCATATGTCACTCACTTCTTAGACCAAAACAGAATATTTTCCCCTTGGTTTCAAAATGTAACATTTCCTAATTTATAAAAAAAGAATAGAAATTCATTCATTCTCTCTGTTTCAGTAAATAAATAAAAGAAATTAATAAATAAAAAAATTAATTAAAGTAAAAATATAAAATAAAAATAATAATTCTGCATTTTTAATGTTTTTCTACTGGTACATAGGAAAGTTCAGCTGTTTTTATAAAATGTGCCATTTAATATGTACTGTTGAAATTTAGTTTATATCAAAGTTACTTTAAAAAAATTATTTTACTTGCTTTTCTTTATAATTTCTACTTTTATTGGTTAATTAAGTAAGTAATGCAAATAATTATTTAGAAATCTCATATGGAATAGTACATAGAACATTTTTAAGGAAAAAACATCCCTCTATTTACATTTTAGGTTTTATCATATTTACATTTGTTTTGATAATCCAAACTATAAAATATGACCAATTTATTAAATTTTTGCGTTCAGAAGTAAGTGAAAGATGTGTTTAAGAAATTACGCTGGTGTCCAAATTAGGGTGAATCAGTGATATCCGGAAAAATAATTGATTTATTGCGATGAAAATTGGTACACAACGCAAAAATGTGTATAGGAGTGGCAGATCAAACAAAAACATTTTTAGAACCAGAAAACCTGTATAAACTTAATTTCTGCTTGTGTCGTACACATTTGACTTTATTATGAAGTCGAATTTCTAGTTCAAAACATGTTTGTTAGAGATGTGACTTACACGCCGATGTTTCGTTACTGTTTCGTACTATAAAAAATCAAGTACTATCATAACAGTATGAAAAGGAGTAAAACGTTTCTAAATTACACGGTAAATCAAAACCCATTAAAATTCAATGCACCGTATTATCAGAACAGCCTCGCTGATTTAGAGCGCGAACATCTCGTTCAGCTGCGCAGGTTGCACAAAAAGCAGTTTCACCCTCACAAATATAATGATAATAATAAAATTTATGTATTTAGTTGTGTATTCTAAAGGAAAATGAACCGAATTCGGTCTTCATGTAAGAGTATAACATATTGCATAAATAAAACTGAATTTAAATACAGTAGAACCTCTTTTATCCGAAGCTCTTTTAACCGAAACTCTCGGTTCACCGAAATCCATTTGTAAAGCTTTTTTTTTTTTACTATCACATTCCTTGCGTACAAAATCCACTTTGAAAGCTTTTTTTTTATCATATTCCTTCATTGTGTGCATGCGGTCCTTTCCGAACTAAGAGTACATATAAATATTTTCGATCCCATTTCTTAGAGTTCTTTTGAATTTAACTTGAGCTCAAGTAAGCTGCGGAGTGGAACGAAGAAAACGAACAAATTAGCAATTCTAAAGCTTTTGAATGTTTTACTAAAGGTTTGGCATGGCTAGAGCAGCAGAATCTAAACTGCGACAGACAAAACACTTTTCAAAACCTTGTAATATATGTAAAAAGTAGTTAATTTCAAAATTAAAATTCAGGTAATTTATTCTTGTTTCTATTTTGTTATTGCTTTATTTTTATCAATTACTTGTAAACCATACTAAGAAATAGCGCGTATATTTGTCCTTAACCTTAAAATTGAAACATTCTCGATTATCCGAAGATTTCGATTTTCTGAAAGATGGTCGGTCTCAATTACTTCGGATAATCGAGGTTCTACTGTAATAACAAATAACGGTCTTTTGAGTTTCACAAACAGCGTTCGCGGAATAGGTGTTAAAGCTGAAAAGCAGAAAATTTGCTTGGTAGCCACTGCCGATTAGATGCACTTTTTTAGTAACTTTTTATTTAGTTGCTATCTGTAGGTCAACTCAAATATTTCAATTAAGAAACGAAACTGACATAAACAGCATATCAAAAAGAAAAAAAAGTAAAATTCTAAAAGTTGTTATTATTTAAATATTATAGTAAAGAAAGCATTGATATTTTTATAAATCCATCATAATGAGCTTTACTTTGATGTATTCAGTTTCGTCCCTTTTTTTTAAATAACATGATATAAATAAATAAATATCTACGAACTTTTGTCTATTTATATAATTTTTAAAAAGCTAGTTAACTATTTTGATATGCAATGTGGTTTGAAGATTTAATGAAAATGGGAACTTTCTTTCCTTTAGGATTTAGCTGAGTTGAAACGAAATCGACTGAAAAAAATAGCAGTTATAATACTGACGAGTAGTTATTTTTAGCTTTAGCCCTCCCACTATTAATGTGGTTCTTGATGATTTCTGGCAACAAATTCTTCTCATCAAAAAGCGCCAATTTTAAGCCTTCAAGGGTTCTTTCAAAAGTCGGACGTCGTGCCATGGCTCTTCCTATAGCATGCCAAACATGATCAATACAAATGTTGTGTGCTCCTTGTGTACTCGCATAATCATCATAAAGTCTGGACTGGTAGCTCTATAGTATTCCTTTGATTCGACTACTATGATAATGCAGTATCAGTGTTGTCAACTTATCCCATTTTTTATTAACAAAAATTACAATTATACAAGAATTTCTGTTCAGTAATATATTTCGTAATTAAATAAAACAAAAATTACTATTCGTAAATTCACGTAAAATGTTAGTTTTCTTTTAATAAATAAAAGAATCGAAGCTGTCAATGCAACACTGTGGTATAGGGATGGTGTCGAACCTTAACCTACTCGGTTATATTATATCCCGTGCAATGTAAAATTTCCCAGTAGTTTTTTCAAGATTTTGCCGTACTTTATAATAATTTCGCATTATCTTAATAAAATCTGGACCGGCAGCTCCACCGTAAGCCTTCGATGCAAGTAATATGATCGCGTAGTAACAGAGTTTCCAACTTAGCACCTTTTTAAACTTCAAAAGAGGGGGAGATTATTAGTTAAGACACTCATGTGCGTATTTTTGGTCCTGCTCACGCATAACTTTCGTAAATGTGCACCATCTTAGATCATCTTTATGGTTCCCTATTTAAAAAGAAGAAACGGAACTATTATGTCTGCCTGTCCGTCTGTCACAGCCATTTTACTCGTATATTATGGAACGTGGAAAGTTCAAATTGCCTTAGTAATAATTATATATGATTAACTTTATATATTATTAACTATTCACAAACATAATTAGGAAAAATGTAAAGGCGTTAATTAAGTTACTTGAAAAAATAATATTTTCTTTGTATATCGTGTCGAAGCTTTCGTAACACCGAACTCAAAAATACATTTCTTTTAATTTTAGGTAGTGCATTTTCAGAGCTGTCGTCAAAAATATAATGAAAGAATATTTCCCTCATCCCTCTATTTTCGAATCTACTGAAACTAAAATTTAGAAAACACTAAGGGTATTAGAAGTTAATTTACACCTTGCAGGAAAGCTACAGCGATTACCCTAGATCGCATAGTTTTTCAGAAAATCGCATTTTACAGTTGCACACAAATTTCGATTTGCGGGCATTCAGCAAAGGAGTTGAGGGGCGTTGGAGGTATCTATCGTCGCAGAAGTATAAAAGAATTGTTGATATTGATTTTCGAAAAAGAATCGTCAGTAATTATCCGAGATATTAACTCATAAAGACACGGACGGTTTAGACTTACATAAAGACACGTGCGTTGTACTCTATGCGACATCGACTTTTAAAGTCTAGATGACAACTTTTAATGATATATTTGTTTAATACAGTGCCCAGTTACTAATTCTTATATTTAGTGTATGGAACCCCCTGTGCGTGAGTAATACTCGGGCTTCACCGGTATTTTTGTTTGAAAGTATACGGCACCCTGGTTGTTCCATTTTAATTTCGTCAAAATCTGATGATTAATACAAATTTGTTTTTATAAAAACTTTACAATTTAAAGCTTTAAATCAAAATGAGGTTGATCTAACTCCTGTAAAAATGAATCGAGTTTTTATATATTTATTTAGAAATTCAACAAAAACGACAATAGATGCATATATAAACATATTTAAAATATTTCATTTTCAACGATTTTCATTGGGTGACGTGGCGCTATCTGCTTGACGAGAAAGTCGCTACCCAGCGATTTCTCTTCCTCTTTATACTGTTCTGTTTCTAGGATTGTTGTAGGGAAAACCAAAAAACAATGTTTTAATCGTTAAATCTTTTATGACATAATAAATCACCGTAAAAAAATAAATAAAAATAAAAATTTTAAAGCGTTTAAATTTACCCAAGATTTCTGCGATACACTTGCTTCATTTGAAGAACTATATTTTTACGATGCAGGGGCAGAGTGGGTCAAAAGTCCTAGGCAAATGTTTGAATTTCTTATAAAATGAAGCGGAGATTTTTGGGTTAAAAATTTTATAATTATTTATTAAAGAAACTACTATTATCCCAGAATTTCTGTTATAGTATTACAATACATGATTAAATAAAACAAAAGTTATATACAAATTCTCGTAAAATTTTAGATTTTTGAATAAAAAAAATCTAAGTTGGCAACGCTGCACGGGAGTATAGGAATGATATCAAACCTTAACTAGCTCGGTTATTTTATATTACATATAAGTAAAATTTATCAGTAATTTTTCTAATAATTTTTAAGATTTAAAAGAAATCGGCATCGATTATGCCAACGTTTGATATGTTAACAACGAATTATAATTAATGTTCGATAACAACGATTATGTTAACGTTTTAAAAGACGTTAATTATATCGTCCTTTAAAAGCCAAGACATTCAACTAGGTAGAAATGAGGTGATATCCCAACGTAGTCTAACAGTTTTGTTTTTATGATGCAAAGAACAAAGTTTTACATATGGAGGACCAGAGGATTGAAAGGGTTGAGTAAAAGTTTTACGGATAGCTGTCTGCCAGGACATCATTTTTCTTCCTTTAATGCTACACTTTTGCTTTCTTAAGTCCTCGAGAGTACGACGAATTAACATTCACATTGCATGACATGTTTAACATCAGCATAGTGTAAGCGTTTAATATTGAAAAGTGGAGTGAAGTACATGGTGGGAACCTATATATAAGAAACTTTTAATAGGAAGAGCGGTATAAGGGATAATTAGATGAGACTGCTTGAATATAGCATCCTAATATATTTACCCAAATTATATTTCATTGCAGTTTGTCCAGAAAACTCCTGCTTTAAAACATTTAAGAAAATGTTCCTTACACCATTACGATTTTGAATTTCTCATATATTGACATATTTTTTAATTTTTATTTTTATATTAAAATTTTTTCTAAGAGCTATAAGAATTTTAGGTACTTTTTGGTTAGCCGGGCGCCAGTGTTATATTTACATTCATATATACATATATATGCACATATATGTACATATATATATGTACACGCACACACATAAATATATACAAACATATGCATACATATGTGTACATATATGTGAATATATATGTATATATGAATGTAAATATAACACTGGCGCCCGGCTAACCGAAAAGTACCGAATTTTATTATTTTTATACATTATCATTTTGGGCTTAGATGTGTGTTGTATTTAGGGATTTCCCATTGTTTGTTGTTTAAACGTTTATGGCATATTCACTCGTTGAAAACAATGGCAAGTTGAATTTGTATCTCGTCAAACAAAAAAAGAAATAATTAACCTTTTATTTATTATATTAATAGGAAAAGAGTAATATATTATAACAGGAACAGGGTTTTCACTCAACTCAGCTATAGCTATGTACTCGGCTTTCAAAGAATGATAAATTACAATTCACGTCCAATATTTCAAAATTACAAATAGAAATAAATAAAACTTTACATTTAATTACAGGGCATGATAGTGAAATACTGTAGTTTATGTTAAATTTAACTTTAATTTCGTCAAAAATATCATAACTTTACTTAATGGTTAATAGAAAGTAGCATGACTAAATGCTTTTATTCATCTATTTTAAAGAACTGGAAGTCAGCCTGTTATGATGTTACGCCACAGCATTATATAATTAAACATGTAAATGTTAAACATGGACTATAGGTGTAACATGGGTAAACATGGAAATAGATAAAATATAAAGTTTTGTTGCTGTATTTAATTTGCAATATATACTTACGTTAAGCAATTTTAACGTGTTGACAGAAACTCGCACACTTACATGTTTAACAAATTTTCGCCAGTATTGGTGACACTTTCAGCATATTTTCAAATTTAACCTATAAATTAAGTTCCAAATAACCCCACGAACTGAAATGTGTACTTACGTTCAACGTTTTTAACGTGTTGACAGAGACTCGCACACTTACACGTTTAACAAATTTTCGCCAGTATTAGTAACACTTTCAGCATATTGTCAAATTTAACGTAAAAATTAAGTTCCAAATAGCACCATGAACTGGGTACTAAGTAGCCGACATGATGAAGATGATAAATTTGAAGTAAGTCATTTTTATCCTCCTGTAAACGGGTATGAAACAGTGATGCTTTCATAAGAATTTTTGTAGTGTTTCCTAGTTGTAACATATAAACTAATAAAACTTCAATAACAACAACAACAATAATAATCACAATAATTTATTAATAATAATAATAACAGATCTATCCGTCAATATTTGACAGTAAGCAACATGAATGTTTCATTAGAAATGCTTGAATTTTTTTAATTAGTTGCTTTTAAATTGAGTATTGAAAACTTGATGAGATGCTATATTGTATAAGTCAGGAATGGCGAACCTTTTTGAGTATGCGTGTCAAAAATTTCAAAATTATTGTGTACCAATATTCTAACGTATCAGAAACATTTTAACTTAGATAAAATCCAATAATCAATTTTTATAGAATTTTTACTCAAATATTTTTACACTTACATTAGATTCGATTCCTAAGTTATTATAATATAATCATGTCGCATAGAATTCCGTGTTAATAATCTATAAATGAGTTTATCTTTTATTGTATACTTCCGAATCAGATTATTTTAGTTGTACAAACATGTTCAATAGATACATATTATTTACAGTAACAGTTAAAATCCAATTTTAAAAATTATAACCTAAATATAATAAAACCTACAATTACTTAAAACCTTAAACCTAAATAAAATAAAACCTAATCTGAAGTAGAAGCATGTCAATTAGGTATATTAGTATGCAAACTATATCTAAAAATTCAATTTTCAAAAGTCTTTGAAATTTCATAGAAAAGCAAAATGATTTGGAAAACACTATGGGGAATGGTTTGGCGAGAAAATGACGCTACAAATTTCATTGAAATTATAATACCTTAACTCGTTCAAAATTTACGGATTATTTTAAAGTAAATTATATACCTGTTACACAAAATATACTTTTTGTTGAAAAACATAAAATGGATTGTTCTCTATAAACTGGATATAATCTATAATTTTTTTCGCGTGCCAGAGAAGTTTTCTTACGTGCCAAGTTCGGCACACGTGCCCTAGGTTCGCCTTCCCTGGCATAAGTGGTTCCTATAGGTTTAAAGCGATAGATGTTGCTGCCAGTCTAAAGTACTCAATTAAATAGGTGAAAAAATTTTAAGTTTGTAATTTATAGCCAATTACGCTTGCTGTTGCTTTTTAGCAGAAATACAACTAAATATATTAATTGAATGAGTATTTATTTCTACTAACTACAGTCTCATGTTAAAAAAATAACAATATTTAGTATTTTTTTAATTCATAGATTAATATTTAAAAAATGTAGTAGTACATATCTAGAAACATTTAAACATACGCCAGTATGCATATAAACACACGCAGATATATTTGCGCAAACATACTCATATATTCTTGGGTTATAATAAGATAGTATCATTGTATTTTAGAACTAGATATAATAATAATCTTATAAATGGATAAAATAGCTGTATGTAAAAGTTTTATATTCATCACAAAAAATAAATTCAGAAAGCTTACGTAAAGTTCCCTTTTATACCAATACTCAGTTATCAAGGTAAATGTGAGCATGCATAAATGCTTATCTTGTAGACTTAACATATATGATTGATGTTATGTTAGATGTCATGGACAAATATCCGAAGGGATTCACCGCTTTGACCATCATATATCTTATAACATTAATCGAAAATCCTCCCAAGTAGCGTAACTAATATAATGTACCTTAATGAGTTATGCTTAGATCAACAGCACCCTATATTATGTAGCCCTCACTATCGTATCGCTATCGTTAGCAGAAATACAACTAAAAATATTAATTGAATGAGTATTTATTTTTACTAACTACAGTCTCATGTTAAAAAAAATAACAATATTTAATATTTTTTTAACTCTTAGATTAATATTTAAACAATGTAGTAGTACATATCTAGAAACATTTAAACATACGCCAAGATGCATATAAACACACTCAGATATATTTGTCCAAACACACTAATATATTCTTGGATTATAATCTATTTATATAAAATCCAAGTCTCTGTGTGTCCCTCACGATTCCGGTAGGACCGCCTCATTGAAATGAGTAATTGTTAAAAAATACTAATGCAGGGTTACCACAGTAGCGCCAAATGTTAGCCAACTTTGTGACAGCTGGCTAATTTGGCGAAATTCCCATTTAAAACCATTTATCTTTCATAAAGGAGGTCTCCGAAATTTAATTTAAACTCCACTCTTTTAAGATATTTTTTCAAAATCTATGAGTGAGAATTTAAAGTAAATCTTTACATCTTCCTCCCGATGCTACTAATAAAATAACCGCCAATAGACGACGCTATACTGTGTGAGCGCCTAACTGTGCGATTTTAATGTGCTTTAGGTACTTTTCCAGTATAGGTGCCTTGGCGAAAAAGGAAATTTGGTAACATATTTTCCGGGAACCTATCCACTGTTTCATTTTATATACACACGCATGTTTTTCGATATTTATGCGATTTATTTAACATAAAAAAGCCGTTTCTCTAATTTTATACAGAAACAGATGTAATCTGTACATAAAAACATCAATAATATACATATAAAATAAACATATAAAACAAACAAAAACGCTTATCAAGTTTGTTTTCATAGCTGTTTATATGATTTGACAACAAATCTCAATATTTCCCCGTTATACGGACACCATGCCAAAATGTATGCTAATGCGCCAATTATTTCAAAATGCTAAAAGATATTTGTAATTTTATGCTAGCAGTTTAATATGAGTTTTATTTTATTGCTTTATTTTATAACACTTATTTGTTCACTTATTTTAATTATATATTTGTGATTTAATGAAATAGTTCGTAAAAGTCTGGAATTTTCAAATGTTATATTTTTTAAATGCTCACTTTAGTATCGACATGTTTTTTCTTTTATTTTTCAAATGCTTCAATTCACGTGATTTTCATTTTGCGCCCACTATTACGCTTGGCGACAATGGTATCCGTATAACGGAATAGTACCCAAATATCACTTTCTGATGCCCAAATTACACCAAGCTTTAAAAATAAAAAACGCCAAAGCCCCTACAGTGGAACAGTACCAAACTGTCTATTATTTTGCGCTAGCTGTGTTATAGTTTGTACTATATGCAAGGGGGTTGGAGCGAAGAGTTTAAACATTAAATATTAAAGTTTTGGCACAGATGTCATATACGCCCCATATTGGCGCGATTTTTTTCTGACGCCAATGCCATATACACAACGGGTACTTAACTGGCGCCAAAGTGTCGTTATTTTGCTTGATATGGTAACCCGGATGTTGTTGTTTATGCTGTTGATGTTTTCGCCAAATTGGCGTATATGACAACTGTGCCAAAGTTTCTATAAAGCAGTATAAGACTAAAGAAGAAAGAAAAATCATGCGTTAAGCATAGAATATGAAACACTTTCCAACACATCCTGAATGCTTTAACAAAACTTCGTTATTTGGGGAAATAAGGTAAATAAGATAACTAAGTAAACATTTTAGAAGACGCATAAAATTTTTTAAAAATTGATTTCAGCAGTTACCGTCCATAGCCAATAGTACCGTTATTATATGCTACTATTTAGCTAAAATTTAATTTAAACTACTCTTAAAACTACTGAAATCACATTTCCAGATATTATCATCCATAGACGGTTATTTATCCAATTCTTTGCGTGACCCTGTATATCATTTTATCTATATTCTACAAACATTTCTTAGTAAACTAAATGCAGTTCAGCGTAAAAATGCATAACTCCTTTAAAAACCCCCTTTAAGCAATTTATTCTCATACTCAGTAACACTTACGAATTCTTTTGTGTAGCCCTGCATATGAACTGTAGCATTTATACACACAGTATAGTATGCATAAATGTAGTGAAACATAAAAGCGCATATCATAATTAAAAATGCATTTCTAGCAATCATTGCTTAGGTACAATACTTCAGAGAAAAGTTTCTTGGCGCGAAAGAAGTTTGCCAACGTATTTTCTGACAACCTATTTACTGCTTCATACTCACAAGCAATTTTTTCCATATGTATGCAATTTATTTAGGTACAGATGTCATATTCGCCCCATATTGGCGCGATTTTTTTCTGTCGCCAATATCATATAGGCAACGGGTACTTAACTTGCGCCAAAGGGCTTGATGTGGTAACCCGGATAATGTTGTTTATGCTGTTGATGTTTTCGCCAAATTGGCAACCGAAAAAAATCGCGTCAATATGGGGCGAATATGACATCTGTTCCTTTATTTAATATAAAAAAAGCTATTTACCATTTTTATAAAGAAACAGAAGTAATTTTGGCACAGATGTCATATTCGCCCCATATTGGCGCGATTTTTTTCTGTCGCCAATATCATATAGGCAACGGGTACTTAACTTGCGCCAAAGTGTCGTTATTTTGCTTGATGTGGTAACCCGGATTATGTTGTTTATGCTGTTGATGTTTTCGCCAAATTGGCAACCGAAAAAAATCGCGCCAATATGGGGCGAATATGACATCTGTGCCGTAATTTTTGCACAGATGTCATATACGCATCGGAGTTGGCATGTTTTTCTCTGACGCCAATTTGGCAGAAATCTCTCTTTCGAATACCAGTTATTTATATATTTTTAAATTATTTGCTATCATTTTGAAAAGGAAATAACTATAAATAAATAAAAGTTTGAATAATAATTATAGAACAAAACAGTTTATATAATTAAAAACAGAAAATAAAAGTAAATAAACAATTTATTAATAAGTAAAAAAACTAACTGGGTTACCATAGCAGGCAAAATAACACCATATTGGCGCCAGTTAGGTATCCCGGTTCATATCTGAAATCTGTGCCGTAATTTGTATATAAAAAAAATATTATGCATATTTAGAAACGATTTTTTCTATGTATATAAGTGCATATATAAACAAAAATAAAAGTTCATTAGATTTGTTTTCATAGCTGTTTATATATTTTGGCAACATATCTCCCTTTCTGATGCCCAAATTGCGTCAAGCTTTTTTTAAAAATGCTCTATTATGGGAAAGTACCTAAATAAATAATTAACAGAAATAACCAATTATACAAACTAAAACTTTTTATTTCGAGATCAAAGCATTGTTTTTAATTTCAATTAAAAATACATATATCCTAGGATAATTTCAGTTGAAATTAGGTTCACAGCTTAATATCTCATTCCATAAACCTAAACAAACACAAGTGATTCATTCATCGTGAAACGTCAAAAATATTAAATCATTGAGGTAATCATTTACAAAGTAAGTTCTCCAACAATCAATGGACAATATTCTAATGACGTCATAGTAAGTAAAATGGTGGCGGTATCGTTTGTTTATGGTTTGAAATCACAAAAATTTAATTTTTCAATGTCTCTTAGTTACATTATTTTATTGTCATATTTATGAGCTCAGAAAAAAAGCATATTTTTTTCATTATTTAGTTATTAAAGACGGAAAAAAAATATAAATGCATGATTTGAAAAATTTAAATAATTTTCGGTACTTCTTAGTTATCCCGTCGACCAAATTACTGTCGCCAAATTGCAAGATTAATTGCCAATAATGGTTGTTATTAATTAATTAATTGTAAGATTAAATGCCAATAATGGCCAATAAAACCATTAATTCGACGTTTTATTTGTATTTTTATTAATGTTTTGCTAATTTATTTGTTCTTTGGTTATTTAAAATAAAAAATTATGTCAATGTGTATAATTTGGCGAGTGGTTTGGCGATTTACATAATTTGGCGAAATTGGTCGACGGGATAACTAAGAAGTACCTAATTTTCTTTCTTAATAGTAAAAAATAACATCGGGAAGTAACAGCGGGTTTAAGCTAAATAAGTTTAACTGTTTAATTCTGTTGTAATATTCAAAATAACTGTATTTATTAGATTTGAGTAAACAACATCAGGGCCCGATTAAACTTTGAAATTAGAGAAATTACAATGTCATTTCAGGACCTTTCTTTTGGAGAAGCTTTTCTAAATTCCACATATACATGGAAACTCTTCAGTGTTAGAAATATTATTCTTAGGACTGACATAACATGAGAACGGCCTGCAATTTTACACAAGTTTTTGAAAACTACTTTATATCAGAAATTTTACTAAAAACTGGTTACTTTTTTGTTATAGCGGCCCACACTATTAGGATTATGACAAGTTTCAGCCAATTTCGCCAACGTCGTAACCAAGATCATGAAGCACACACACATATAATATCATTTCATGAAATCGTATACGATAATTTAATAGTTTTTACCTTACTTAAAGTGTGTAATTTATTTATTTTTAAGGCTTAACAATCTAAATTGTCCAATATATGAATTTTAAAAAATGTAAACAAAGATTGAATTGACATGACCGCAAAAAGCCTCAAATCTGCATAACACTTGGAACCAAACTGTGCAGATTAGTGGTCTTCTACTGTACACAATTTTTCATAAATGTGTTTCGTTCTTAAAATGTGTTATTTTCATCTATCACTGCGGAACAAGCGAGAAAACTCATATTCTTGCACATGAGTTGTATATATATTTATATCTAAATTTCCGTCATTTTTGACGGGCTACCTTTCTAGTAAGATAATATCATTCTTATTTATGAATTTATGCATTTATGAATTAGCTATCGTTATAATAGCTAATTCATAAAGCATTACTTTTAAAGGCTTAGTTCGAATTGCAAAAATGCTTCAAATAATGTTCTTCATAACATCAAAAGTCATTTACGTCAAGATAGTTGTTTTTTAAAAGCTACAAAATTTTTATTTTTTTTTCGTTATCCTTTGATATCGAAAGTTATATCTAGAAGCACTATTTCCATACTCTAACAAGTAAAACAGTAAAAAAAAATTCTTCTACGACCGAATTTTATCGAGTTATAATACTTCGAATGCTATTACTTTTTGGAGTTTTTTTAAACTAAAAATTGCGTTTTTCCATTTTTAAATGCTGAAAATTCATAAACTTCACAGTAACCTAACTCTTTAGGTTTTGATCGTAGAATATTTTGCTTGTTAGAGTACGGGGAAAGCTTCTATAAATATAATCTATAGGGCTCACTCAGGGACTGTATAATAATTTACATTTCGTATTTTATTCAAAACCTATCTTGTTGTAAATATATTTTCATATGTTGAATAACAACATATGAAATATTTTTGTTATTGTTAAATCTGTGAAACTAGCAGTTTAGGAATTAGTTATTGGTCAAACGATAAAAGAGATACCCCTATAACCTTATTATCGATCAAATTTAAAAATATTTCTTTTCCTATCTATTCTGAAGGTAAAAGCAAAAGAACGAAAAATCTTATATAAATTTAATATTGTTATCAATTGCCACATTACAATTTTTCCTTTAATACTTGGAACCATTACTAAAAAATAATTCCGAATTTCTTTATGTTTATTTGTAGAATACACCACAACCATAAATATTATACAATTAACCCTTTGTAACTCAACAACTCCGATTTGCAAAATTCTTACACACATATTAAAATGCATCATTTTAAACATGTAAAAAATAACAAATAAAAATTCAGAACAGAAAAATAAAATTTTATTTGAGAAAATGTGTTTGTTACATATCTGCCACATCTTGCCAAGTGGCACAAAAACTGAACCTATTTAAAATTTTAATTTACACGGAAATTTTTGAAGCGATTGTTAGTTTTGTTGTAGCAAAGACCCATACCACATTTCTCACAAACAGTTTGAGTAAAGCCTTTACAATCGGGATATTTACAGCGTTTTCTTTTTCTGCTCAATATGTCCTGTGCTTAATTTCGTCTAGGAGCATTTGTTTTTGTGGAATATGTTGAGTAGGCGCTATATGGATTTTTTATTGAACTCTTTTTTTCTACGAGACATTTCCCTTTTTTGCTAGCTTTGGACATCGCATTAATTTTACAGAGGGGTGGGGGAGATCCATACTTTACCCTAAAGCAATTAAATAATATAAAAACTGACTAATGTTTCCCCTTTTCAATATTTTTACTCTTCCGAAAGAAAGGCAACTTAAATAACCATTACAAGAAATTTTATATATTGCTCTTTCAATATTTAAAAAAAATCCATTACAGGGGAAGACGTGGCGGTTGCAGATCTGTAACAAACAAACGTTCACGTTTATCTTATGCATATTATAAATTTGCTAGCTCGAAAATGGTCTTTAAATAAAGAATTTAAACTTACCTTTGTAAACAATATACTTGTAAACGTCTGCAGACTTTTTTAACTCCACTATTTCAAAGCTTAAGTCAGCAAAAATCAGGTGTATCTGATAAAGCAATAAAACAAATTTTGGCGCGTCAAAAAAAAAAAAAAAAGAGAAAAGAAAAAAAAATCAGTATCACTATCTGTTGCGGATTTAATGAAATAATTATGTTAATAGCAGTGTAATAGAATAACAACAATCAACAAAAACGTCATTTGAAGTTTACTGTCGAAATAACAATGACGGTTTGGGTATGTTGCAGATCTGCAACACGGTGATACAAAAGGTTAAGTGTTTGAAATTAGAATGATATTTGAATTTATAAAAAAACACATTTTACTTTCCCCTTTAATACTTGGAATTGTTACTGAAAAATAATTATGTATTTCTTTAAAGATTTTTGTAAAAACAATACAACTTTAAATATTATGAAATTAAGCGATTTAGAAACGACTGATATTTGACATAAAAAATATATTAAACTGAATAAAACAAACATTAACCTATATCAATCAGAAAAGGTGTGTTATTGGTATTTATAGCTCAATAGTAAATGTGATTAAATTAAGAAATACTTTTATAATGTCAAAATACCTCCATAATATAATACTTAATCGTTACTATAGTTAGACTATCCCCATAATATTACGTATCGTTACTTACGTACACATATTACAATAATAAAAATACAATATATTTATAATACAAACAACATACAACATACTTAGAACATGAATAACACACAGCATATTTACAATACGTAAAATACTTATACTATATACAAATTTCAATATATGGAATGCATACAATATATACACTACACACAGTCTAAAATCTGTTAAAAATATATGTGATTTATTTATTCAAAACTGACATGAATAAATATTGATACTATATTAAAATAGATACATATGCATTTTAAAACATTCTCTATGTTACTATGAATTTTTTCCCCTGACAATACTATATAGATATTTTATCAGGCGTAAAGCCTGCGTTATGTATCTAACGAATTAATGCATATATTTTCCCGAAAGGCATGTTATTGTACATTTACTTCAAATGTAAAAGTAATAGGATATATAAATATTTCACATAGGTGCTGTATCGGTTATTTTTACATTTACAGAATCATACAGAGAAGGAGATTTGAAACTGTGGCTCGCCGAGGGTATTTTTGTGACTTGCGGCGCTTTTTGGATCATTAAAAACGAAAAATTTTCAGCGAAGTTGAAAGTTTTCTGAAACGCCTTATTAGGCTAAATCCACAGCTGCTCACTTTTATGCTTTTTTCTCGCGTCAAATAAACTTGTTTTGAAATAGAAAAACATTTTAATAAAACGTATCTTGTTTCTATGCGACACTTTTTTGACTTAATTTATGAAGTAAAATTTCCTATTAAACATGTTTATTTAACTTAAAAAACTGAAAAAAGGAACAAGGTCACTCAATACACATTTTTTTTTTTTTTTTTTTGTATATCAGGGCCATTCCATGTCACGTGTGGGACTGTTTTAATAATCTTTAAATTAAAACAAATATGGTAATACGAAAAATCTAAAGTGTTTTGTAATTTTTAATACAGTAGAACCTGTTTTATCCGAAACTCTTACAACCGAAACTCTCGGTTAACCGAAATAGATTTTTCTCTTTTTTTACTATCACATTCCTTGTGTGCAAAACCCATTTTTAGGTAATTTTTCAATTCCTACTATTAGTTCACACTCTCCCTATATTTATTTACTAGCAGACCCACCCGGCGTTGCCCGGGCCCGTGAAGAATGAACCTCAAATTTGTATGATTTCTTACCTTTAATTCCCTTTTGTCTGAATTTATATTTTTAAATATAAAAAATAGCAAGAAAAATATTAAATTGAAGATATGTACTATTTTGGGTAAGTTGATCTTGGGAGTCTATGAAACCGAAAGCGAGCGGAACTGCGACAAAACACTCAGGTTTTTACTGGTTTCGTGGACATTTTGTTTTGTAAAAAATATTTCTACCTCTCCGAACGTTTCAATATTTTTATAGGAGATGTAAATCTCGTCTATTTAGATGTTCCGATAAACATTGTGTTAAAATAAGGACGTTGACTAAAATAATAAATTAAGAAATTTGCTTAATTTACTATTCGAAAATAGTGGGTAGTGCAACCTTCCACCGACAGGGAGCGCAATATGTTCTATACAAATATTACTCTACGAAACAGTGGTCAAAGGGCTGTTATAACTTACGTGAAAATTTCAAGTCGATCGGTTAGTTCGTTTTCCAAATTTTAACGAATTCGCGTTCATTCTCTATTAAAAAAAGCGTTCCTTTTTCTTTTTAAAAGTCGATTTTTTTACATTTCGAACAAAAAGTTCTGAATAATTTATTTTAAATTTACATACTCTTAATTAGTCTACAAATATAGGCCGAGAAGCTAAAGTTTAAAATCTGTAAATGCTGTATTTTTAAAATTTTGGTTTAAATTTGAACTCTCATTAAAATTTTACCCTATGGTTTTTATCTACGCTACATAGGTGTTTTTAAAAGCAGAGATAATATCTGTAACTTTTAATAAGTAGCATATATCTCATCACTCCCTCAAAAAACGGCATATAAAAAGTCAGAAACGCTAATTTTTTAAAAAGAAATCTAAAGCCCCTCCCTCCCACCCTGGAATTTCACGCACCATTCTTTTTTACACTTTATCTTTTGTGTTATATACGTTCTTAAAGTTTCAAACAGATCGCCTTGCTAGATTTCCTAATTTTAACAAAATCGCGCTATGTTAGTTCCACATTCCACCACCAGGGAGCGCACTCTATTCTTAACAAAAGCTCCTTTACACAACCTATCCGTAGATATGTTACTCGAGGAGGTGACGGTCTTCAGAAAGAATTTAAGATATTTGTTGAAATTACTATTCGGAAATAATTTGTCTGCAATATCTTATTTATTTTTACATATGCCTTCAAACGGCTCGCCCTGTAAAATGCGACTTTGTGGTTTTCGGTTGCCCACATTTTCTCGGTTATCCATTGGCGTTAAATTGTCATATGTTGCCCTTTTACCCTCCTCATTGACAATACATTAACGGTTTTGAACACATGTCTCATTTCAATGGAATTCTCGCCAGATATCTACTGGCTTGCTAGTTTTGTAAATTACTGCTCGGCAATAACTCAAGGCTCTAAAATGTGATTATGACATGATTCTGTTCCTGATCGTGCATCTGTGAGCATAAAAATGTAGATCGTCCCCTCTCCAGCACCGGCCGTTAGGCTGGTATCCTCGATATGTACGAATCTGGCAATAAAGCACCTTTTACTGGACTTTCTGGATTTTCATCTATTAACTGGCTATATATCTTTCCCATATTAAAAGGGTAACACCGATGCTACGTGTATATTTATCTCATCTTGTTTTCCAGATAGATGGAGTTTTTTTTCATTCAGACTAAAAGTCTGTATACCTGCGGCACTGTATAGTAGGCGGGCGATAAATTCGGAACATTTTTCTGTATTTAAAACATAAAAGAGAGCAATTAAAAAATGCGTTTAAAAATGTCTTTAAAAAAACACTTCTGAAAAAAAAAATCATTATCAGTATCAAAAATGAGAATTTAAATTCTATTAAAACTGTTGCTTCCCGCTACAGCAGCAGAAAGCATTAGAATGCAAGGACTTACTGTTGCCAATTTCTAATTTCTAGTAGTAAAAGAGCCAGTAAGGAGTATTCTAATCTTTTATTTAACGTTTAAAAAACACATTTCTTTCTATCTAAATAAATCAGCATCAAACAGGCACCTCCAATTTTCCGTAAACCAACCAAAATCGCCGATTTTTTAGCAGATATTATCGCTCAACCAATCAAAGTAGAAAAAAAAAACAGAAAACAGTGTGGCAAACAAAAAGCCTGCCAGTTTGTCAAGTTCGTTGCTAGGTTGTGACGTCATTTGAAACTAATCCCTTCTCTTAAACACTCATTATTATTAAATATGTTTTCAAAGCATGTGTTTCATCTTCATGCTAGAATTTAATGTCTAGTTGAAAAAACAGTCACTCTTGAAACATTAAGCACACAAATTGGTTTATTTAATTGTATCCTGGTTTATTTAATTATTTCTGCGAAAGCTTTATACAACCAACCAACCAAAAGCAAGCGGAAACAAAGAAACGTATTTTTGATGAGCGATGCTTTATGAACCAACCAACCGAAAGTAATCTGAGGGAAAAGTACTTTTGATGAGAGTGATGTCCAAATATTAATTAATTATTCAGCTAATAATTAGAATATTAAAATTCTAAGGATATGGTGCATTAGAAGAGGTCTTGGACTTTTTTCAAAAAATTTTTGAACCTCGTACGTGCCGTAGATTTTGCTAGCCATCGCACACAGGCAGACACACAGACAGACAGACAGAGCGATTTATTCTTTTCTTAGTATAGATTTATCTATTTATTTATATATATATCTTGTTCAAATTTTCAATCGTTAATAAAATACTTATTATTCATCCTATCAAGTTGAAATAAATTTTTTAAAACTTGTACTGGATGACAATTGATGTTTGTACAGTTTTTTCAAATATTAATTAATTAATTAAATTTTAATTAATTAATTTTAGTTTTACATGGGAGACAAAATGGCGGCCATTGGTTATTGAAGCATTTAATGCATCTTCATATCTATAAGGGGGATTATCATAGGGAGACCCTATTCTGTTGCCAAATACCACCAAGTTTGTCGCCAACTTGGCGATATATCGCCAAATTTGGCGACCAAAATGAATTGCCAAAAGTGACGCCAACTTGGCGATATCTCTAATATTTCGCCAAATTCCCATAGAATTCCATTGTAAACCTACTTGCTTACAGAAAATCATCAAGTTGAGATATTTTAATGCAACATAAACTAATATCAGCTTAAGGGATTATATTCAATTTTTCTTTGATAACCTAAGTAGGAATTGACTTTAAAAACAAAATAATTATATTACTTGTTTATATGACATTCATCAAAGCGAAGAAGAGGACAATGATGTGGGCGAAGAAAATGAACAAATTAGCAATTCTGTAGCTTTTGAATGTTTTCTAAAAGGTTTTGGCATGCCTGGAGCAGGAGAAAGACTGTGATACTGGTGAACTAATAGTATCAAATAAAACTTCGTGATAGAGCTGCAAAGCAAAGGCAATCGGAACTGCGAAAAACAAAACTTTTTTTTCAAACCCTTGTGAAATATGCAAAAGGTACTTAATTTCAAAATTAAAATTCAGGTATTTTATTCTTGTTTCTATTTTGTTATTGCTTTATTTTTATCAATTACTTGTAAACCATACTAAGGAATAGCGCATATATTTGTCCTTAACCTTAAAATTGAAGCATTCTCGATTATCCGAAAATTTCGATTTTCTGAAAGATGGTAGGTCCCAATTTCTTCGGATAATCGAGGTTCTACTGTATATATTTTATATTCTAGCAACATAAAATTAATTGATATAGGTATTTAAATAAGTGTCAAGCTCAGGGCATTTTGTTCGGTTTTCATGGAATGACCCTGAAATGGGCAGATTACTTGTCAGGATTTAAGATGCCGAGATTCTTAAAACTATTAAAAATGGATAGCTTACTTATAAGAGAACCACTTTTGGTGCTACTCGCACCTATCTTTGAGACCTGGTGTATTTTAAAGCCTAAGCTTATTTTATATTAGGAAGTTTGAGAATCGATAAAATTTTTCTGTTAAAATCATATTTTTTTATTTTACAGTAGCATAACTTTCTGAAAATGCAATTTCCGAAACCACTTATCGAACTATTAACACAGAATATTTTTTTAAGGAAAACATTTTAAAATACATATTAGTAAATAATAAGCATAAAATATTCAAAAAAGTTTTAAAATTCGATCAAGAACCTAAGAGATTGATTTTGAAAAATTACAACATTATATTCACATTTTTGGCGGACAGGGGTCACAGCGTTCCTAAAATTTTCGCACTTTCCTACCACAATTTTAAAGCGACAATATTTATTGGAGAATTCTATTGTAGATGTGAAAGTAATCTGCTGTGAATATTTTTGATTTAAAATACTGGTAGCAATGTGGGAAAATTTTAGGAACGCTGCGAGCCCTGGGCGGGATAAAAGTTGGCGTTTTTTTTTTTGAAAAGTAGAGCTCTCCGGCAACCCTATCCAAATATCTTAGCTGTTTGTCGTGTGTTGGTCAAGATGTGAATGAGCAGTGGTTTGGACTTCGCTAGAAAATGTAATGTCCGACCTAATAGGCATAGTAAATTTTCTAAATTGTATAAAAATATTACTGTAGAGCGTCCACAATCGGAATTCTAATTAACCGAACTTCCAATTATCCGAACAGACTATTTCTCTCAAAATTATTTTAAAACCGAAATTCCATTTATCCGAACAGCCTATTTCTCTTAAAACGATTTTTTTAATGATGATGAGATTGTGAATGAGATTTAAAATGAAAAAAAAAATGAACAAATGAAAACGAATGCTCTGAAAATGACCCAGGTCCATCACATAACGAAGCCCTTGAATGTATGGAAACGGCTATGGTATGGCTCGAACGGCAGAAGAACTCTGATCTTATTCCACCAACGTATTTATGAAGAATTCGATATATGGTAGAATAGGAAAGAACGTCTTCTTTGAAGTAAGCAACAATCGAATGCTTTTTTGCTTAACTTATAATCTCTAAAGCTCAGAAAATGATAAAAAGAGAAAAAAAAATTAAATGATTAAAATGTAAAAACAGTTTTTAAACACGCCAGCACTAATTGGTGCTACCAGTCCTAAGCCTGGATAAAGTGTGAAGGTTTTAGTATAGTCAGGAACATTCCTTAAATTGTCTGTCCATTTATCCGAACTTTTGCTTTCCAAACTAGGGTAGGTCCTGACTTGTTCGGATAATCGTCGCTCTACTGTAATTTACTTTATGATTACTTTGACCAAAAGGCAGAATATTTAATACAACAACGTGGCATTTTAAACATTCGAAACTATTCTATCTGACTTCAAAAGAAAATAGTTTGCTTGTTTTGTATTTCAATAAAAAAATAGTTTTCAATGATTTTGAAAGCTTTTAACAGATATATATTTACTGTTATGCATTTATTGCCTGTAAAGAAAAAAAAAACCTAATTCTTGTTTCTTATGCTATTATCAAAGAAATCGTAATCCGATTCAATTCTAATACGTACCGTACATATACTAGACACTAGAAGGATAAAGCAGACGAAAAATGTTTAGCGCCATACTTGGCGACTTAATTCACTTTTGGCGTGAAATAACCAAATAACAATCCAATAATAAAAAATTAAAAGTACAAAAAAAAAATATATATATATTAAATATGATTTTAACAGAGATATTTTATCGGTTCTCTAACTTTTATGTTTAGGGCTACAAAATGCACCCGGTATCGGTGCTGGGTGCGAGCAGCACCAAAAGTGGTTCCCTTGTTCGGTGTAGCTTTTTAAATGTAGAGGTTTTTAAATCTATTAAAGGACCATTGCATATCACGTGTGGGACAGCTTTTCCGCATATTATTGCTGTATTAATAATGTTATTATTTCTGCAAATTCAGGGCTGAAGCGGTCAACTATTTTTTTTTAAATTCCAACTGGCACCATTTTCTCAAAATAGAAATCCTTAACTCACACTTTGACAACATTTGTAAGAGAAAATTAGCCTGCTTTTAGAATCTGCGGTGACTGAACGGGGGTTGGCGAACGTAGCTCGTAGGGGGTAGATCCCCTTAGTTAATAAAATGAAAGTTTACTCATCATTAATGTACAAACGTATTTATGATTTTATAAAGAATTCTATTAGTGGTCCGAGGGATTTTAGATTATGAATTTAAAGGTGCTCGAGAGGTTGTCGACCGCTGTCGTATGAATTGTAAGTATCTAAGGAAAACAAATCTTAAACAAAACCGAAAAATTTGTTCAATTTTTATGCATATATATTTTTTTTACCATTCAAATTTTACATAATCCCCCGGGTTACTAAATGAATGATCCTTTTAATTTTCCCTGTTATATCATAATACATTTTATTTTAATTTATGGAAACAGCCCTAATTTCATATTCTATTATGTGAAAATTTTGAAGTTAGGAAGATAAATGATAAATAATTTAATGAATAATTTAATAAATTTAATTATGAAATATTCATATTTTTCAAAAGTTATACGTGTAATGTGAGAATCACGAAGAAAAAAATCAAATATGATATTTCATATTGTACAAGTTACATAAAATACTTCGAAAAGTTTTTTTTAATTTTTTTTGCTGAGTTAGCCCTACAATACAGTTTTTTTCCTTCTTGAGAATTTCAGTTGTGTGTCACGTTTTCAAATTATTTCAGAAAACGGACTTACTAAACAGTTATTATTGCTGATAGAGTAAAATCGTAAGCTATTCCAAATATCAATTTTATAACATTCGTTTTCAGTCTGTGACATCATATTTAATATTGCAGCTGAAACCAATATTAGATATCTGTAAAACGTTTACTTTAAGTCGTTCAGATTTGTATGACCATACAATATTTCTTACAAATTTTGTCTATCAAATTTTACATATTGTTTCACCGAAATAGTTATATTTTTATTGATAGTTTAATCCATAAATATCGTAACACAGAAAGAACTGCATATCGAAAGTCAATGAAACATTCAAACAATAGCTCATACTCAAAATATGTAAATACGGCATATAAAGTTAAATCTCAGTTACTAATCAATTTGAAGTCATTTTCATTCATTATTAAATTTATTTAATTTAAAAATGAATGATCAATTTAAAAATATTTACTTAACTTTTATACGATCTTTTAACATATATAGGAGGGTTATACCCCCTACATTCAGTTTACAGTAATTTTTATTTTAACAAATTTTTAACCATACATGAATTTTGAAAACGTTAATATTAAAAATATGATTTCACCATTACATATACCACCATATTTTTTTAGTTTTTTTTTTTTTTCACTTGTAGGTACAGCATTGTTTACAAAATCCTATAAATAGAAGTGGTAGCTTTGTTATAAATGTTTTATATATACGCCCCCGCAAATTTTAAACATTCATTTTCTCGTTAGCATTCGATTGTACTAGTTAAAGAAATCTACCACGAAGATGGTAGCTTAGAAATAGTTGTAGAAAATTCATAAAGAAATATAAGACTCTGCGAGATCTGCATTCAAAACAATATTGAATTATCATTTTTCAGGAACTACTGCTGTGATTTCAATAAATTGTTTTTATAGTTTTGGCAGTAGATGGACTATGAATAGATCTGATCATTCAGCAGGTAATTAAAAAAATATGTATATGTAGAATAGTTACTCGATTCCACAAACGACAGATCGCAGTTCTTCTTTTAAATTAACGTATTTAAAAATCAATTGATTTTCTAGAAAATAAAACATTAGAAATACGCACTAACTGTAACACCAATATACTGGGTGTCCCAAAAATGACTGATGGATTTTAAAATTCAATAACTTCCAATCGGTGACATACCGGGTGTCCCAAAAAGGACTGACTGATTTTAAAATTCAATAACTTCCAAACGGTGACAGATATTAAAAAAATTCTTGCAGGAGGGTTATGCATAAAGTCAAAAGTTCTTTTACAGTGATTTTCGATTTTAGTTCGAATTACAAACAATAGATGGCGCTGCGATCAATAGAGGCTAAATTCAGGCTCAATTTTTGGTACTTCGTGGCCCGGATAATACATTTCCATCTCCTTTTTCTGCATAGAACAACAGAAAGAACCAAAAATCTATCCTGTATTTAGCGACTATTGCTTACAGCGCCATCTATTGTTTGTAATTCGAACTAAAATCGAAAATCACTGTAATAAAACTTTTGACTTTATGCATAACCCTCCTGCAAGAATTTTTTTAATATCTGTCACCGTTTGGAAGTTATTGAATTTTAAAATCAGTCAGTCCTTTTTGGGACACCCGGTATATTAAAAACATTCTTGGTTATGTATGATGTCAGGAGTTTTTGTACTGTTATTCTTGATTTTAGTTCGAATTTCAAACAATAGATGGCACTGAGAGCAATAGGCGCTCAAACCAGACTCGATTTTTGGTACATCGGGATCCATTCAATACATTTTAATCTCCTTTTTTCGCATGGAAGAAGAGAGAAGCAAAAAAAAAATCGAGCCTGGATTTAGCGGTTACTGCTTGCAGTGCCATCTTTCGATGTTATTTGTAACTAAAACTGAGAATCGCAGCATAACACTCCTGACATTTTACATAACACTCCTGCAAGAATTTTTTTTAATATCTGTCACCGTTTGCAAGTTATTGAATTTTCAAATCCATCACACATTTTTGGGACACCCGGTATATATGTATTTAGAAATCTCTCAGTTAGCTTCCAGATTTTCTTCATATGTGACAGCATCAAAGGGTTCAGAAGTGTTTGTTCACATCACAGAATCTACACGTAAAGCAGGGATAGCGGAGGTTTGATCAGAGGTAGACGACAGCATGGTATCGTCACAAATAAAAATCTTACTTAAATTAATTTACGGAAATAACGAAGACAAAAGAAATCGCCGTGGAATTCGCGAATTTATGGGATTTTCTTTTCTGATGAGCTGATGAATATGAGGGAAATATTCTGTAAATAAAAAGCGATTTTTCAGTTACTGAATTAATCAAGATTTTCAATGAGTTGTGTAATGATAATACGTATCTTTTGACGAAATAACTGCCAGAATAACATCTTTCTTGTGTGGTTTAAATCTTCTTAACATTAGTATTGTGCATGATGATAATACCGATATCGAGTATGAGATTGTAAAGAAACTATATCCAAGTAAATGGCAAATAATATTAAATGAGAAGTCGAGCAGTATTCTTGAAAATTCTGATAAATAAAACTAGCTAAAATATTTCTGAAGATAATACAAGAAGTGATTCTGGTAAGTAACAAAAGGAAATGCAGCAACTTCTAATTCAAAGTTGAAAGCTACAATAGATTTTGACGATATTGAGAACACGATTCTAACATAGGGCAATTCCATCGTAACTGACGTAACATTTTATCATCGAATTTTGTTTCCAAATCTATGTAGAAAATTTATTAATAAAGCTAGAACAAATTTTTACAATTTAAAATATTTCTTACTGAGGTCTTAATACCCAAATACCTGCAGATTATTACAATCTCTCTTTGAGTCCCAAAAATTGCAATTCAAAATTCTGTAACTGACGTAACTTAAAATATACAAAAATTTTTTCTGCCTTCACTGAAGTGTAAAGGTTTTCAAAACTATCCAGTTAAAAAAAGTGATTTAATGTTCTCAACAGCACTACGTAATGCCAAATTATAACAGTAACTTGTTTAATTAATTTCTGAATAATAAAAAAGAAAAAAATGGCATTTACTTGTGTAACTGACGTAACTTTTATTGTGTAACTGACGTAACATTATGACTTTACAAAGACAATAATGGTACTTAACTTAGCTTGTAAACAGTAATTTACAATGCCTTTTTATTGGGATTTTTCTATAAAATGTAAAAATGTCAAGTTTTCCAACCGTACCCTTAAATTAAACATATTATATATTTGACCCCACTCCCCCCCAAAAAATGATGATTTTCTGTGGAATTGCCCCATATGATGGTAGTCTATTTCAAAATGTTGAAAAATGGATTGGGAATTTTGAAGATACTGTTTCATTGTTTATTTTAAACGATCTGCCTATGTTAGTATTTTTCAACACATGCATCACAGGATAGGCAAAATTACCGATTCAAAGCTAATCAAGACTAATTTATTGGCAAAACCGAAAAGAATTATTAATTTCTGAATTTGGCCGAGCATGCAGAAGAGCATGAAATATTATCTAAAAGAAAAATGAAAGATAGAGAATCACTTGATATATATTTTTTTTATTATGAAGCAAACGTGATCTTGAGATGTTATAAATGCTATTGGTAATCTAGCGTTTAAAAAATTTATTTGTATAGATATTAGAATATTCATGAACTTAGGTAAAAAGTAAATGTTTTTGAAACGATGATAAGAAATTATCATGTTCATGTTACACCACCTAACCCAGAAGTTGCGTTTAAGCTTAAAAATTAACTAATAAAGTCAGATACTCACTATTATAATTGCGGAGATAATAATCATAAAAGAATAAGTTGTAATAATAAAGAATCCAAGTAGAAATCTAATTTGATGATTCCAAATTCGAAACCTCTATTTTTGTTATTAAGGTTGATTCAACGGAGGTGAAATCAAAGGTAAATTCAACCAAATAAAATTAAATACAAAATAAAACGAGTAATAGTTCCAAAAAAACCAACAGAATAATTCACCGTTATTTCGCAAATTTGACATGTTCCTTTGATTTCGAAGAAAACAAAATTTGTCATACAACCCCCAAAATGTAAATATACAGAATGTAGAAGAAAGAAGTTGATCTAAAAAAATTTTCGAGTAAGAATTCATTGCGTAGTAGTCCTAAAAAATTAAAAGTTTCCGCAAATCATTAAATAAATTTAAAGATGATAGCAAAGTAAATTACTATACAGGTTAGAAAACAAAAAAAAAAAAAAAAAAAAAAAAAAAAAAAAGAAACAAAATTTGAGAAAAAAGAAACCTCTTGATGGAAAATAATTCTTAGAATAGAATGAGAATAACAAATTTGGCATGTAATGCGAAGGTGACACCGACTACGCTACGTCGTTACTTTACCGATCTCAAATCCTTAATTGCAGTTATAATATCGCGAAAAAATTAGATGATTTTACTTATTTGTAATTATGAAATGTGACTTTAATAACATGAGAAAATAGAAAAGAAGAGAAAAAAATAAAAAGACAAAGAAGAAGAGAAAAAAAATTTATACGACGTAAAGCCATTACGACAAATTTTACACTTTTTAAAGACGTACTCTTGACTATTAAGACTAAGGATAAAAGCATTTATTTTGTAGATGTTTCCGAAGGTAATATTTTATGTTATCAGAAAATTCATTGGTTGATTACATAACAGATTGCCTCCTGAAAAGAAAATAATTTAAGCTGTTTTCCAATTATTTTGTTAAAAAAAGACCTTCTTTGTTGTTGGTTGTTACTTTCGTTTGTCTATAATAGAAGAAAGTATTGTAATCGAAATGTTTTTTGACTTCCGGTTTTCGACGTTACACGTTTTCGGGGTCAGACATTCTAAAAAATGTTTTCACGAAATTTGTGTCTGCCCATGCGTGCGCGTGGTGTACGTGCGTGTATCCTAATTATATCATCAAAATATGCATGAAGTTATGCATAGAACTGTACTAAATTTGATATCTGTGTTTTTGGCTATGGCCAGCAGATCCCAGTTAAATTTGAGGATATTCCACCGGAAGTGTGCGATTTTTGTGCGATTTTCATTATTGTATCATCGAAAACTGTATGAAGTTAGGCATAGAATTAAACCAAAGTTCAGATATATGTTTTTGTCTATGGCCAGCAGGTTCCAGTAGAATTTGGAGATATTCCGCTTAAAGTGGCAGTGTGATAGCGATTTTTGCGCGATTTGCATTATTTTATCATCGGAAAGTGTACGCAGTTATGCATAGAATTGAACCAAACTTCATATATATGTATTTGACTATTGACACCAGGTCTCAATTCAAAATGCTGATATTCCCCCAAAGGTGTCGGCTATGACGGCAGTTTTTGTTCGATTTTCTCAGTTTTTTTTTAGTTTAAGCGAAGAATTAGGAACTGTTTTCGACGAAATTTTATATTTATATGTAATATAATAAACCGAGGTTTGTTTAAAATTTCGGAGAAAAGCGAGATGAAGGTGGCGCTGTGATAGAATTTTTTTTTTCAATTTTTGAGACGAGATAGTGATAGACCAAGTTGTTGTGGTGTACCAGCTGTTCAGAACACGACAGCTTCGGATGAGCCGGATGCCGGGAAGCCGTGGGTGCTTTAGGAGATCATATAAGATTTGACTAACCAGCGAAGAAAGGAAAAAGCATACTGATCACCCAATTAATCAAGGTTTAATTTTCGACTTCGACTATGTTTAATTTTGAGCATTAACACGTATGAGATAGAAGGAAATTTTAGGATTGGCCCATTCGACTAGTTTTTGTTATATTTTCAGATAACCGCTCGTTAAATCCAGTTTCTTTAGCCGGTGGTCAAATGAAGCTAACCACATTACCAAGTTGGCCGATTATTTAAATCCCCTAGAGAGCTTCCGTGACCTCTTCATAGATGGCAGCATCAGTGTTTTCAATGTGCTTATTTAAGTCGCAGAATCTGCTCATACATGCAGAGGTAATGGAGAACAGGTCGGAGGTAGACGAAGCGACGGGTGGATATGAATCCGATAAGACGGATTAAGAATCCGTCAAAGAGGGCTAGACAATATGTTAGTAGTGAATTTATTTAAGTAACACTGAAACTTTTTATTTTCTTGTATAGGTCAAAAGTTTTCTCTATATAGTTATTTTATATATGTTTTAGTACAGGGATGGCGAACCTATGGCATGTGTGCCGAACTTGGCACGTAAGAAAACTTATCTGGCACGCGAAAAAACTTATACATTATGCTCAATTTATGGAGCGCAATCCATTTTATGTTTTCTTTTTTCTTTTTTTTTCTTTTTTTTTTACAAAATGTATAGTTTTGTGTAATAGGTATATAATTTACTTTAAAATAATCCGTAAATTTAGAATAAATTAAGGTGTTATAAATTTCAATGAAACGCCTTGCAGCGTCATTTTCTCGCCGAACCATTCAACATACAGTGTTTTACAAACCATTTTGCTTCTTTATGAAATTTCAAAGGTTTTTCAAAATAGAATTTTTAGATATAGTTTTCATAGTAATTTACCTAATTAACACACTTCTACTTCAGATTAGGTGTTATTTTATTTAGGGTTTAAGTAATGTTAGGTTTTATTATATTTAGGTTTTGATTTTGAAAATTGAATTTTAACTGTTAATGTAAATAAGTATGTATTTATTGAACCTGCTTCTACCTGAAGAACTGAAAATTATCTGAATCGGAAGTATGTAATAACAGAAAAACTCGCTTATAGATTATTAATACGGAATTCGATGCGACATGGCTATATTATTGAGTAAATACAGCATAATAAATAAGTTAAGGAATCGAATTTAGTATAAGTTTAAGAGTATTTAAGTAAAAATTCTATAAAAATTACTTATTGGATTTTGTCTGTTAAAATGTTTCTGGCACGTTAGAATGTTGGTACATAATAATTGCGTACTCAAAAATGTTAGCCATCCCTGTTTTAGTTAATCCAGGTTTAATTGTTGTAAATGAAGCCTAGTATTTCTTCCGACATCTTTTATAATCGCTTGAGTTATTCTCGAGTAAAAAGACACGTTAAAATCATTTTTTTTTCCGTAGGATTTTGAAACTGTAGGTTTCTAAGCGTATAGAAGACATTTTATTGTTTCTATCAGTATCACGATAAATAATTTTTGGAGTAAATTTCTTTAAAACAATCAGTAGAAATACATCATGAAGCTGAATATATCAAGAAGAGTGGTTGCGGACAACAAAATTTCTTCGATACTTTTCAAGTGCTGCAACTATTGGTGCGTCCTTAAATATAACAAGTAGAAAAACTTCTGTATTTGCAGTACAATCTGTTTTCCAATCTGTTGAGGCGCTAGTTACTAGGTGAAAGTAGGCGGATTCAAGTTTTAGTTTGAGCTGGGATGTTTGCAGTAATTCGAATTCAAGTTAATTCTCAATACACCGAATACAGAAGTAACTCCTTAAATATACCACGAATATGGAATACATACTTGTAGACGAAAAATGGAAAAAGCGAAACGCGTTTCAAGAATGGTGGTATGAAGCGCGTTTCGAAAGAATCTTTCTTCTTCAGGCGCAAATAGATTTTTGGACCTATTAAGAGTATTAGCAAGAGTAAAGAAAAAACAATGTAAATTGCATAGAGAAGGACAAGTGGGCAGAGAATGGCAAATAGGAAAATAGCAGATAAATGAAACCAACCGGAAGTTGGCACCACATGAAGAGTAAGAGGTATTTATGAATCAAGTAAACTATACCCCACTCAAGATAACTTGTGCATATGGCCTTGAAAGAGTAAGAGATGTTGCGGGAAAAATTCAGTTAAAAACAAGATAATGCTAGTTGTTAGTGGTAATTATCACCTTATTTGACAAATTCGTGATCTAAAATTTTTGATTCGTCGCCAAGGTATCTTGGGCGGACTAGAAAAACTATAGGCGAGAATATCGTTTGCCTTTAAAAACTACATACATAAAGAATTCTGTCGCTGATATTTAGATGTATTAAATGTGCTCAATTTTATATGAATTTACAAAGAATGAATGTAATTAACAATACTTGAGAAATTAATCTCAATGCATTTATAAATTATAAATTACATGGAAAACACTGTATTAATTATACATAGTGCTGTAAGTCTTGTGAGTATCATAGACATTTGCATATTTACTGTGGCTTAATTAATCCCCATAATACTTGATTCATAAGCGTTTCAAAAAATGTTTCGCTCGAATTTTTAAAGGAATATTTTAAACTGTTGAAAACATAATAATTAAATACGACATCTAACAAAGAGTTAATCACAAAATTTTAAATAAAAAGGATAATTTATATGTCACATAGCATCTGAAAATTTCATTATTTACCCTCAAATATCAGAAGAATATTAATTATTTGAGTGGAAATATTTCATTCTGCTTACGGTAAATAAATATTTGAATACGATATTAATTAATTAATTTCTTTTTGTATTTACATTCCCTTATATTTCATTTTAATTAGTTTGTTTTCTTCCATGGTATTTCAAATGTACAATCTCAGATTTTTAAGGAATAGTGATTTCGAAATAAATCTATAAAGATTGTTTTGAGAAATTTTATTCTTAAAAATAATTAAAGATAAAGTGGTATTTTAATATTTTTACAAAATAATTTTTATTTGTACATATCTGTGATTCGCATGATCAATTTACTTTTGCGACGATATCAGTTTTTATGCTTTTTAAGGGCAATTTTTTATAACCTATGAAGGACTCTAAATAAAAATGATTGAATTTTTGAAATTTTAAAGAAATAAAAACACATTATTATGCAAGGAAAAGAAAAAAAATATTACGGCATTTATTTTTCACACATTTAAATTCATATTAAAATATTACAATTTTTTCAAGTTTAATAATAATATTTAGCGCGTACAATTCTACTGTAATTCTTAAATAGAATTTTCTATCCTATTTATTCTCTAACAAGTATTACAAATAATGCGATATAAGCCTTTATGATTCAATAACACCGATTTTAAAATATTTACTCAGACGTTAGAATACATCATTTTAAGCATGTAAAAAATAATTGAACTAGAAAAATGAAATTCTGCTTTTTCAGAATTTAGTGTCACCCTCGATGACAAAAAAATTATGCATATAAATATAGATAATATAAAAAAAATTTCACTTTTAAGACTTAAAACACACGCTTTTATTTTATATAAAATGATGTCATTCGCATTCCCAGAAGAATTTCTTATTTACGATCCAGTCTTAAACAACATCTACAGTAATGTATTCATAGGACGTCACTATCGCTAAATAATACACACACACACAAAAAAAACAAAAAAAAAACAGATGTTGTCGCTCAAGTAACTCGACAAAAAAATTCGGCTATCTAATGATTCATAAGTCCTCATTTGCTTGTAATATAGAAAATTAAATTAAATATAGTTATAATAGTTTCACGTTTTATCAGAAATCATTTATTTATATTTTTTCAAAATAGAACGTATTTAATTACGTTTTTTTTTTCAGTAGTTATGGGAAAATGGCAACGAAAAGATATAATTATTATTTTCCAACTACTTTTTCTTAACTTTCTACAGAAATGGAGTACTTGAGTTGCCAAAATTAAACAAATACCACTAAAAATTACAAAAAAATTAATATCTCAAAAATAAATTGAGATGCATTTTTAAACAAATGCATTAAAAAGTACTTTTGTCCCCCAATATGATGGTATAAAAATCAAAAATGGCGAAGCTTAGAAATTTTTAAAAATGCAGTAGACAGTATATTTAACAGTACAATGATACATCTGCTTTGTTTTACAGCTGGCTTATACAACGAAACGTTATTTTTTGAGACGACACTTTAATTGTTGGGCGAAAGAAATGGCATATAGGGGGCTAAAAAAATCAGAATGAAAAAAATTAAAAATATTGGCTAAAAGGTACTTTTTTCACATCAGAAAATAACAGAAAATTACATACTTCTCATAAATATTGTTAATTTTATAATACGAAATTGAAATGTATACGAACTTGCCCTTGTAATATATATATATATATATATATATATATTGGGGGCGTCTCCGGACTATTTAATTTTATAAAATTTGCGAAATTTATTTTTAAAATAAATATGGGGAACTGCTCAATTAATAAACAAATCTTTAGCATGAAAAAAAAAATTAATTCAGTATTACAGTTTGTTGAGAATTCTATGAACAATTTATTTTAACTATTGTAGAACCCCGATTGTCCGAGTTAATATGGGCCAAGCTCACTTCGGATATATAAATTTTCACTTAATTCATTAATTTTATGGTACTAGTAACATTTCTTTGATGCACATTCCGTTATTTTAAAGAAAAACGGGGAATGAAATTGTTTATTGAAAAGCCCTTGATAGTTTTTTGTTTGTTGAATGTGAATTTTGCTGCAGTATTACGCTTTTGCATAGCTACCAATTTCTAAGACTATTTCTCACCACTAAAACTTACCAGTAAATTTTCCATAATTCAATCGTCGAAATCTAACAATTCTCAACGATTAAATATGGCAAAAATTTGTATTAAATTTTAGAGGTAACAAAACCGTACAAATTGGCAGCTATGTTCTTCTATTAGTGTTATGAATATTGCAGGTGTAGCCTCTTCTTTCTGATCAAAGTATTAAATAGTTTTTTTCAACAGAACTTATATCTTTGGAATGAATCATTTTCTTCTGATGGACTGATGGCTTCCATTATTATGAAACAGCTATTATAAATGAAGTGTTAGGTGAAGATGAAAAAACGGTTGTAAAAAGTTTGAACTCTGATTTTCAAAAAATGGTCAGAATTGTTTTTTGAAAAAAAAAAAAAAAAATTATTTCCATTTTCTTTTCCCCTTCTGACCAGAAAATCAGAGTTCTAACTTTTTACTACTACTTTTTCATCTTAGCTAACACTTCATTTATAATGGTTATTTCATAATAGTGAAAACCGTCTATCCATCAGAAGAAAATAACTCGGTTAAAGCGGAAACTCGGTTAAGCGGGACTCGGATTATCGGGACTCTTCTGTACTATGTTGGGAGATTGCATCAATAAATAAAATCGTCATTTAAAGACCACAATATAAGTAACATTCATTTTTGGGTATGTTGCAGATGTGCAACGCGGTGTTACAAATAATGAAATATTACATAGAAATTTTCTAATCTATAATAGGGGTGCTTTACTCTTTGGAAATTCCAAGGAATGCTCGTACCTAGATAAGGTATAACCTGCATTGTTAAGAAAAAATTTACTTAATATCAATATCGTCAACTGGGGTAACTTTGGCCCATTAAGGGTAAACTGGCCCAAGAGAGAAAAAAGATTAAATCTGCTGTATTTCCTACATCGCACATTGGATCTATCCTTAAGAAAATGCGAACTTAGAGCCAAAAAATAATCATTATATAACTATTATTTTGCAATAAAATATTTTAAAAGCATATCTACAAAATACGAATATATGTTTATTTTTTAAATTATACAAAATTATATCGTATTTGTATAGCTTGGAATATACACATTTCAGCAGAGGAATTTTTCGGCGAATTTTAGTGACTTTTTGCTGAACTCAGAAATAAAACCTAAGTAACCTCTACTAATAACTCATTTAAAATATCATTATTACTTTCTTAAAACACATTTTAAACCACTACTGACTACATTTTGATTGAATTTTATGTCTCATTCTACATTATGAACAACACATATAGAATTAATGGATTCATAATTTTCAAAATTACGTAACTTAAATTTTTTAAAGTTGTTTGAAATTTCAAACACATGCTGGTAATCCTGAAAGCCTATATTTTAATGTGGCGTAGAGGATTTTTTGCGCAAACCTGCGCGTTTTTGAAATAAATGGACTTGAAGCGGCTATTACGTAATTTTTCGTTTCCAGAAAACACGTTAAATTGGCTGTACACAAAAATATTTTTTAAAGAAGATTATACTTTAAGAAATTTCTAGGATGAAATGATGTAAAAAACTAATTTAACATTAAGCTGCGAAATTAAATTTAATATACTCGTATCTTGGGTTATATAAACGTTTACATAAAAATGCTGAAAAGCGCAAAGGCTCTCAGAGGGTTAAATGCACTCTAATAAATGGATGCACTGCTATGTCAGTGATAAAGTGTTATATTTTAGAGCAAAAGTCCCAATGCTTCTAGAAATTTCCTGTACCTTTGAACGTTTTTTATTTTGTGTCTAATACTGGAAATCAAACCGTCAGATGTTATTAGCAGTTGGTGCAATGAGTCTTCGTTACATGCTCTTAGACTTACTTTTCTCTTATGGAACTCCAGGTACCTTCGAAACTCTTTATTTTGAGCTTCACTAGCTTCTTCCGATAATTATCCGATAGGAACAGCGGAATTTGTAATCATATTCTTTTCATGAGTTAGTAATTATGTACAGAAGCTGGCATATAATAACAACCGTACTCTGAGGCACATTGTTTAGCTATTCCCAATGCGAAATTGCCATATTCTTCGGCATTAATTACTTCATCATAGTCTATCACCATTATAATTGCGAAACGCTTAATAAGTTCTTTATCCAATCCAGTGATGTCATCTGTCTTTTCAAACTCCGCAAAAAATGTCCTTGCAGTGTTTCCATCATGTGTCAAACCACTTTCCATTTAACAACATCTATTAGCAAACCAAATTCTCTTCTAAATTCGCGTTGAAATTTACTATTTGATTCTTCTTAATTTAGCTTCTCCTGAAGTATCCTCTCTGAAACTTTGAGTTAGTCTTCTTTCATGAGTTTCGGTTACGTCTGAACAAGATTTTCGTGATGTTGATTTCTGCAAATTTTCAATTGCAAATGGTTTAAGTTCATTCCCAACTTTAAAGGAACACTGAAGTGAAGAATAGTTTTTATTATTGAAACAATCTAATTTTCGTTCAGATTTCAGCCAGCTATCTTTTGCATTTACACAAAACATGCGTAAACGCTCCTGTAAATTTTCTCCATCAATTTCTGAGGCAATTGTCCACACTTACAATACTAAGCATTGATTTTTCATAACTGAAGCCAGTATTTAAATTTTTCAGAAACAAAAACAAATCTATGTTTGTTATCATTCTTCAAAACATTATAAGACAAAATGAAATAATCTTGTTTCAAATAAAAAAGAAATATGCCAAAATTAATATTACTACAAGATAATTTTAAAAAAGTCAAACCCAATAATACCAAATATGCACTAAAAAAAGTTTTAAAATGTTGCAGTGGAATGTTGCAGTTTTGTAGAACGATTTTAAAGAGCCTTCTATATGTTTTCAATTAAAAATTAAACAAATGTTTTAAATATTTTACAAATGTTATTTGGATATAAGTAAAAACTCCATGCTTTGTTTTTCTAGTTTATTTTAGTTATTCATCATTTTCCTAAACTTCCTGTTTGAAACAAAAAAGCGCGAAATTGTTCGTAAAAACCATGCAGATGCTTTCAGTATCATTTATTTTACTCATTTAAACCTAAATATTACAAAAAACATCATATATGTAGGCTTATACTATCGTGATAATCCTATGTTCGACATCGCCTATACTTTGATCCACTGTGCATCGCTTGAGTTATCGACAAAGTTTTGGTCTCAAAATATAGGTGGCAGTTCATTGTTAGTAATTCGTCAAGGTTCCACCGCGGCAGCACCAGACAAACAAAAACGCGTGAGGACGGTGAGAATTTGCTCTTACAACTTTTACGTGGCAAGCTGTAAATTTAATCATTTGGACCTTGTTAAGAACAAGTTATTATAAGCTCATTGGTGTAGATTAATCCTTTATGTACTGAATTATGAATTCGTGAAAATTTTATCTTCTAAAGTATTTTTCGTGAATTTTTTAAATTAAATTAGAAGATTTACATAATCATTTAATAAATTCTAGAAGGATGTTAGAAGGAATGGAGGATTTAGAAAGATTAATTAAATTTGAATTTATTGGGATTTTGTACAATATTTATAACCTACTTAAATCTTTTATTTTAAATATTTTTCTTAGTATTTTGTAGAATAAGGAAATGTAAAAATATAATGTTCCTACAATAGAAATATAGAAATATTTCCGAATTGAAAAATTCTCCCCCGCACCCCGAACGTCAAGAAAGCTGAAAAGATGCAAAGGAAAAAGAATTCATCCTTTTAAAAATATTTTTGTTTTGTGTAACCAATAATGGTTTTGGAAGAAGATAAAGTAATGTATCTATTACTCATTCTAAACTGTGTTACTACTAATCGATGTATTAAATGAATTTTATAAAATGTTATTTTAATGGTACTTATAAGTACGGTCAGTATATAAAGTGTTGAGGCCACATGGAGAATTATGCGTTGTCTTTCCTGAGAAAAAAAAGAAAAGCGTTTTTGTATGTTGGGGTAACTTCGGCCCTGAGAATTCATCGAGCTTAAACAACTTAAATTCAAGCCAGAGCAGAGTAAACGCAGTGTAGACAGTCATTACCAGCTGATTATATACTGAAGACACGTCGAACTTTTTATAATTTTATTTAAAATCACTAAAACAAACATCATTACTTCGATGTCGAAAAACTTAAGACATTAAATATTTAAAGACGTGCTCTTAAACGGCTTAAACTTACATAATCCATTTTAAAAGGAAAAACAGAGCCACCTCATACAGCACGACCACACAATATATACATTCAGTTAAACCGTTACGTCATACCACACATTTGCCGAAAAATTTGCATAAAGCAAGATGCAGTAAATAAACAGTAACAGAAGAAAAACTCCCCGCATTCAGCCGTACACGAAGACTTCGCAGAATGCGAGGTGACTGACTAAAAGAGCTGGAAAACCGGCAATGTGTGGATGCAAACGATTTTTGCTCGCAGCTCGGGACAAGGTATTGGCAGGAGGATTAAAAATAAGTTAAACACATTTAACTTGCAAAAAACGCGCATACCTGCCTGTCATTGCCCCCCCCCCCTCCCGTAGTTACGAGCATACATAGTTTAGAATCACATTAAACTAACCTTTAAACTCCAAACCTTTAGATTTTCAAAGGAGATGTAACTTCATACTCCTGTATAAAATTTAACTTTCATACATACAAAAGAGTTTAAAGAATCGGATGCATTATTATGTAATTACAATTGCAACAATAAAAAAATATCTAACTTCAACATACACTTTCGTAAACAAGGTAACCTTTCACTTAATACATATTTGACAAAGCTGAAAATCTAATTTTTCAGTTTAAAACAAAAATATATTTCAGCATATAAACATTTTCATGTACACTAATAGAAGGAAAAGGTTTTAAAACATTGCGCTACCTGTACTTTTCAAAAACATTCAAATATAAACACAATTACGAACAT
Source organism: Maratus speciosus (assembly GCA_963932465.1). Classification (NCBI taxonomy): domain Eukaryota; kingdom Metazoa; phylum Arthropoda; class Arachnida; order Araneae; family Salticidae; genus Maratus; species Maratus speciosus. Next base: position 219,468,492 of record OZ010790.1, on the reverse strand, counting down.
TAATATATGTACACATAACTTTAATACATTTCAAATATTTTAAAAAAATGATCAATTAACCATTTAAACCATCATCCTTTGGATGCATTACAATACAACATGTAAAATATTTGTTAACCAAAAAAAAAAAGGGGGGGGAGGGGGAGGTTGATAAGTGCACTTATCGGAAAAATAAAAAAAAATAAAAAATTGTGATCACAACGAAAATATCTTTATACAACACATTAACTACATTTATACAATAACCAAGTTTAAAAATATTAGATTAAATTTGCTATATAAAAAGTGCATTAAAAAACAGTTCACATTAGCAAATACATATATACCATGTATTGTAAACTTTTTATATATGAATATAAGAATTCATAATGTTTTTGTACTTATTTAAACTGAAAAACATTTCCTTACAAAAGTCTTTAACCCTTCTTTGGGGAGAGGTTTAGTTAGGATATCAGCAAAGTTTTCCTTTGATCTTACATATTTGAGGGTGAATATATTCTCATAAATTAAATTTCTTAGAAAATGATATCTAACACTAATGTGTTTTGTCCTGTTATTTTCGATGGGTGAATGTGAAAAATCTATAGCAGCTTGGTTATCGCACAAAAGCTGAGCTGAAAAATTGACTTCGTTTGGAAATATGCTTAAATTTATACATTCCTGAATGATACGTATTACCCACTGTAAATCTTTAGCAGCTTCCGTTAAAGTTATGTATTCCGACTCCATTGTAGAAAGTGCTACGCATTTTTGTTTAAACGTGCGCCAGATAATAGGAGCCTCATCTAAAAATAGAATAATCCCCCCCATCGAAACACGGTCATCTCGATTTGATGCGAAATCTGCATCACTGTAACATGAAAGTTTGAAACTTTTTATACTTGAAAGGTTAAGTTTATAGTGTTGCGTAGATTTAACATAACCTAATAACTTTAATAAGTAATTCCAGTGAACCATGCCAGGGTTTTTCTGAAACTGAGAAAATATATTAACTGCAAAGTTAATATCAGGACGTGTGCGACTTGCTATGTACGCAAGACATCCGATTAAACTACGGTACGGGATTTTACTCATTTCTTGAATTTCGGTTTCGGTAGTTGGCGAATCCGTTTTAGATAAAACAATTCCTTTTGTGATTGGTAGTGATGTTATTGGAATATTAAACTTGCTAAACCTTTCATATACTTCTGAAATATAGTCAGATTGATATATACATAAAGTTTTATTTTCCTCCTCAAATGTCACCCCTAAAAGTCTTTTAGTTTTCCCAAGGATTTTAAGATCAAATTTATTTCGTAGCTTGTCTATTGCCTGTTTTATATCTTGAGGGGTTTTTCCAAACAGAACAACATCATCTACATAAAGCAGAAGAACCAAATTTTCATTAAAGACATATACACAGTTACACCAGGTTAAGCGTTTAAATCTTAATTCTATAAAAACTGAATTTATTTCAAAGAACCATTCCCTTCCAGATTGCTTTAAACCATAGATAGCTTTACTTAATTTGCATACATAAATAGGATAGTCTTTATCGATAAATCCTTGAGGTTGATACATGTAAATTTCATTATTTAGTTTAGCATATAAATATGCTGCTTTAATATCAAGCTGACAATGTGACCAGCCGCATAAACAAACTAAAACGGTAAAGAAAAGTATAATGATTGAAAAATTTATAGCTGGGCTAAACACTTCATCGTAATTTATCCCTTTTTTCTGACGAAAACCTTGAGCAACTAATCGTGCCTTGCATCTGACGATTTTATCATCCTCGTTACGTTTTACAGTATAAACCCATCGGTTATTAACAATTGTAGTTTTGTCAGGTTTAGGGACTAAAGTCCAGACTTTTCTTTCTTTCATTGTTTGTATCTCGTCGTCCATAGCATTAAACCACTCTCTTTTCTGGGGGGAATTATAAGCTTCATTATAATTTGAAGGTATTTTAATATCTACAAAATTAGCTTCGATAGTTTCATTGTCAGACTCTTCGTGACTAGGTATTTTAACTCGAGCCGAATAAGTATTAGAAATACGAAAATAAAAATCTGTTCTTTTAAAAGGTATATTGTGTTTCTCACAATAATTTTTTGACTTCTGACCATGATTTTATCCTAGTTTTAGTTCCAACTATATGATAGTAAATGTCATGTCTTGGTTCTTCTTTTCGTTTTACAGCTAGTCGTTCCCATTGGGGTTTAGAAGATCCAGGCGTAAAAAGAACTTTTTTAGACGTATCGGGTATAGAACCGTTTTGGACATTTTCTAGATTAGGAAACGAACTTTGAGCTGGAACGCTGCTCATACCTTCTGGCTCCGTTTCTTCCTTTGTATCTTTTTCGGGTTTACCTCGTCATTCGTTTCTTCATCAGAGTCCGATTCAGATTCATCAGATGAGCTGTAGGTATTTCGTTTTGGACCCAGTATGATTCCTCTGCGCTCTTCTTTCGGAAAAGTAACGTTTATAGTTTCTATCGTTTTACGTTCCTGGGGTAACCATACGCGGTAACCTTTAGTGAAAAGTGCGTATCCGACCATTATACCTTTCTGGGCTCTCATTGAAAATTTATTTCTCAGCTGCTTAGGTTTTCCCACGTAAACAGTACTGCCGAAGGGTTTCAGGTGTTTTACCGATGGTTTTCTCCCTCCATACAATTCGAATGGAGTTTTTGTCTGATTACCGTGGCAGACCCGGTTCACGTATAAACGAACGTTAGTAATGCTTCTGCCCAAAATCTTTCTCTTAACTTGCTCTCATGTAATAGAGCTTTTATAGCGTTTAAGGCCACACAATTGAAATTTTCCGCAGTTCCATTTTGTTCGGGAGTGTACTCGTTACTGAATTCATGATGTATTCCTTGATCTTCAAGGTATTTACTGAAAGCCGTATTTTCATATTCACCGCCATGGTCAGACCTAAGATTTATGATCTTGCGATTTAGAAATCTTTCCGCCCTTTTTTGGAACCGTTTGAAGCATTTAAAAACTTCACCTTTTTGTTTAAGTGGGTACACAACTACTTTTTTAGAATAGTCGTCAATAAAGCTTACAAAATATCTAGCTCCTCCGTTTGATTTGAGCGGAAGGGGCCCACATACATCAGAATGAATCAATTCGAGGGGAGCTCCAGAGCGTGTTTTGCCTATAGGCTTGAACGAGACCCTTCGGGACTTAGCGATCTTACAATCTTCACAAGTTGGCATGTCTTTTTCCTTGAAATTTGGCAAACCATGAACTGCACCATTCTTACTTGTGTTTAAAATGTACTTTGTATTAATATGACAGTATATTCGATGCCATTTGTTTAGGTCACCCCCACACTTTTGAGTCTGTGCTGAATAAGCCCTCTTGTCTTTTACGTTGGGATATGTTGGTTTGCAAATGAAAAAAACCGTTTGTTTTAATAGCCGTAAATATTTTTCTTCCGTTTTTCGATAATAAAGTCAAACGACCATTTTTACATGAAAAAGACATTCCCATGCTGTCAAGGGCTGAACCTGACATTAAATTACGTAAGTAAGTAAGCACCCACCCTGGGAACCCGCTTTTGGCTTATGGTTAGGTGTAACCCCCAAGCCCAGGGCAGGGAAAAGTTTTACTACCTGCGGAAACAAGCCCAGAACCCCAGTCTCCGGGAAAGAAGACTTCAGAACGACCCGCCTGACACGCCGAAGAGAGCACAAGAGGCAAGTGCCGTGTCCCCGGACCGCCTGTGAAAATTTATGATTATTTAAGATGGCGATTCTTTACCAATCACAATTGGCTACCCTATTGTTTCAGGGCGAGCCTAGAAATATATTACGATTATGATTTATATGTTTTGGAATTTACGTACTATTTGAAAAAAATTTAAGTATTTACACTCATCTTTTCATTTGATAAGAAATATTTTTTCCCCTTTTTTTCACCCTTTTAAACAAAAATATTTATACATATTTACAATATTTCTAGTGGTATTTAAGTTCTTAAAAATAAAACAATCTCAAAAACACCCTTCCATACACCACGTGGACCCATGACATGTCCACCACAGGCAATCAGAAGAGGTAATTATTGAATGTATTTATATTGAATAAAAGAATAATGGCTATTGAGAATATCGTAGTTAGCATAAAGTTTTTTAAGTTGTGCCGGGTCATTAATTATTTTTAGGATGTCCTGAAGGATTGTCGTTTCTGTTCTGTGAAATTTAAACTTCATGAATTTGCAGTTGCCGAAAATGTAATGCATCGGGTCTCCTCGACCACCACATTTACAAAGGTCGTCATCTTTTCTGCCGATATTATAAAGGAAAGACGGGAAGCTGCCGCGGCCTGTTAAAAAGTAAATAGATACTTTATCTTTTGAAATTATTTGGTTCTGAACTTTTGGTACCAGCCCGTGCGTATATCTGCCACCCCCTGAGTGATCCCAGTTGTACTGCCACCTGTCCAGTAATTGGGTTCGAATACATTTTATAAGATAGGACCGAGGCAATTTAACTCCTCGATCCACTGGTAGGTCGCAGTACTGGGCGGCATCATTCGCCAGCTCATCCGCCAGTTCATTACCCGCTATGCCAATGTGGCCTTTTATCCAAGTAATGTAAAAAATTTTATTTTGATTTTGTTTAATTAAATTATGGATGTAATAAATTGAGGGGTTAGTTGGAAATAAATTGTCTAAGGCTTTAATAGTAGATTGACTGTCACTTAATATTTGGAATTTTGTATAAGGGGAGTTAATGGCCCAATTAATTGCCGAAATTATTGCGTGCAGCTCCGCCTGAAAGATTGAATTTTCTGCTCTCAGTTTGACTGTTTTTTCATAAATTTTAATGTTATGATTGTAGGCTACCATTGCATATGCTGTGCCAGAGTCCACCTTAGAACCATCTGTGTAAATCGAAATAAGATTAGTTTTTGTGATAATTTTGTCTGTAACTATTAAGTTATTTAAATGAATTTCCGGATTTATTTCATATTTTAGGATTTTATTTTCTATATCATCTTTACATATTGGTTTGGGTTCTTTAAGTAATAAGTTTTTATTGTGTAAAATATTGTATTTTAGATTTTTATATTCCAGTGTTATTAAAATTGGTGGTATTCCTAATAGGACCTGTAACGTATGTGTTGCAACATTTTTATATGTTTTGGTTATTGACGTGAGACAAGTTCTTTGGATGGATTGGAGAGCGCGTTTATCTTTTATCCTGAGGTCTCCAAACCACACCTCCGAACCATAATCTATAATTTTTTCTAGTACTGCTATGTACCAGGTTCTAAGATAGCCTCTGTCCACCCCCCAAGTAGCCGAGAAGACCCGTTTAATGGATGAGGTTAGCTGTAAAATTTTGTTTTTTATGCTAGTTATGTGCTTGTCCCATTTTAAAGTACTCTGGAAAATTATCCCTAAAATTTTTATTTCCTTTAATGGCTTGATGGTATAGTTACCCAATTTAAAGGTTGGTGGACGTTTATCCAAAGTGTTTTTCCCCAACATAATAAAAGTCGTTTTTTCCTTTGAAATCTGTAAATTTAAGTTATTGCAAATATTATAAAAAAGTTTTATTTTTTGGTTGGTTTCGGTCTCTAAGATGAGTTTGCTCCTCGCTTTGACAACCATATTGAAGTCATCGCAAAAAACATACAGGTCTTCGAATTTACTGTAAAAGTTTATTAAGATTATATTTGCTATGATTAGCCACAGAAGCGGCCCAAGGCACGACCCCTGTGGACAGCCTTGATAAGTTGGTCTTTTAATGTTATTTGATAAATAATTTGTTATTAGTTCTCGTTCGGATAAGAAGCTAAGAAGGATACATTTTAAATATTGCGGAATTGGTAATTCGTTAATTTGTTGACCCAAAGTGACCCAATCGATATTGTCGAACGCCCCTACAATGTCGAATGAGATAATGCTGCAGTATTTATATTTTTCAAGATACGTTTTTGCTTTATGTTTTAATTTGTTTAACAGTTGAATTGTGCTTCTGTTCTCACGGAAGCCATACTGGGCCCCGTGAAGAACATTTAATTTTTCTAAGTAGTGATTAATTCTTCGTTTTAGGATCCTCTCATAGATTTTTCCCAGCATGGGAAGGAGACAAATGGGTCTATAGGAGGAAGGTTGGCGTGGATTTTTATTACGTTTTGCGAAGAAGATCACATTTGCTATTTTCCATGATTTAGGAAAGTAGTTAAGAGTAAGACATTTGTTATATAAGTCACGTATTAGATGTTTAAAATTATTGTATATGTTTTTAATAATAAATGCATCAATTTTATCAAATCCAGGGGCTTTTAAATTATTTTGCTCATTAAGTGCTGATTTTATTTCTTTAAAAGATATTAGGGGGGGGGGGGGAGATCTTCCTCTGCCGCTGGGTCCATGAGAGGTGGATGCGGGTTTTGATGTATTGGGAAATGGTGGTTAAGTAATATGTTGAAAGTGTCTAATTTTGTAGTATATGGGGTTGAACCCTGTAGTGTTGTGTGTATGAAATGATTATTTTTGAGTCTTTTATTCATTGCTATTTTAAAGGCTTGGCCAAATTTGTCTTTTGTTTTAGAGCAGAAACTCTGCCATGATTTAGTTTTTTGTTGTTTTATACGTTTTTTGTATATTGCTCTTTCTCTTTGTAGGAGGGTTCTCCACTTTGGGTCATTTGTTGATTTAAATCTTTTCCGTAATGCTGAGATTTTATTTCGCTGGACCTTCAGCTCTGCTGTCCACCAGTCAAATGTTGGATATAATTTGAAACTTTTTGTTTTTAGTGAGGATTTACAGGTGTCTAGAATTACTTGGTTAAAACCATCAAGCCATTCATCCAGTTCTAGTCGAGTTTTAGTATCAGATAAGGATTTAAGTAAATTATTAATTTTCGGTTTCAAGATGTAATTAAATTTTTTAAAATTTGAGTATCTTGTTTTAAATCTTTTAAGGTCTAGAATAACTGGTTTAAGATTTAATGAGAATCTGATATACCTGTGGTCCGACGTGCTCTCTACTGTGTCATCTACATACCATGAGTCCACGCAGTCCACCAGGTCTTGTGTACAAAGGGTTACATCTGGATTCCCCTTCATGGGACGATTCGGCTGTCCTATAAATGAATGAGGTGCCTCTATATCATTGATCAGAGTTAAGTTATTAGATAATAGTAAGTATGTCAAAATTTTTCCCCGTTCATCTTCTTTCTGATATCCTAAAAGTGACAAGTGGACATTGAGGTCTCCTCCCATTATGATGTGATTCAATGGTTCGAAGAAGTCCAGCCACTTCATATCACCTCTGAAATCACCTTTTGGTCTGGCATACACAGAGCCTATTGTGATCTTGCCGGATTCAGTAGTAAGATTGACGAATACTGCATTATCGTCTTTATATGTCTCTATCACTTCCACGTCCTTTCGAGTTACCACAACTGCCGCTGTTTTATTTTTTGAGATAAATGCTTGCCAATTTGACGGAATTGACCATATGGCTTCGTTATAGTAGTAAAAGTCCTGTAATAGAAGAACTAGTATTTTATGCTGATTTGCAAATCCCATTAGGGTTGATGTTGCAGAACTTGATCCCTGTAGATTAATTTGAATAAAGGTTAGTTCATTTGGAATATATATTTTCTGTGGTTTTGCAGGGTTATTCAGAATTTCTGTTATTATTTGTTCTTGGTTTACTGTTAAATTTCCATTTTGAGTATTGGAGTTGTTTGAGTTTGTTGAGTTATTAGAATTATTTATTTCTTCATTTATCGGATTGAACTTTCTTGATTAATTTGTATATTTTTATTTCTCTGTGACAGGTAGTACTGTAGTGTTGGACAGTCTGATGAACTCGATCTATGCGGGAAGTCGCTATTTGTTCCAGCACAGTTTCTGCCTATATCGAATTTATTTTATTTATTTGTGCTAGATTGCTTCGCTGTAGTATTAAATATTGTAAAGTCGGACATTCACTAGAACTAGCTGCATGCGGGAAGTCACTCGCACTCCCCATGCAGTTTCTGCATCTGTGTTGTTGTGGTTTATTTCTGTAATAACAATATTTTTGATCATGGCGTCCTGCACAGTATTCACACGTTGGAGATTGTCGGCAATTCTGATCCACGTGTCCGAAAGATTGACAGTTCTTACATCTTAATATAGGTTGGTAAGGTGCAATCCTGACCGATGTAAATCCCATGACGATCTTTCGTTGTCTCAGTAGATGAATCGCAACTGGAGCTTCTGCTTCAAAAATTAGTTGGTATGTTGAAGCTTTTTCTCTTTGTTTTCTATTAATGTAGTTTATTGGAATATCTGAATCATAAAGATTTTTTAGATTGGTTATTATTTCTTGTGGATCCATATATGTCGGGATCCCTAAAAGAATCAGTTTTCGGAGATCCGCAGCCTTATATTCTATATCCACAATGTCTTTTAGGGTTTCTATCTTCTCAATCGTCTCAAGCAGCTTATTCGTGTTTTCATCACTAAACGTTTTAATTATTAGTGTATTTTTGTTTTTGGCAACTTCACAATATATTTGTTTATATTCAATTGTGTTTCTAGTTTCTCTTGTTAGCATGATTTTTATGTCATTGAGCGACATATTCGTGTTTTTCTGCCGAGTTATCAGGATAGCTGCTTTTGAATACTGTGCATGTACCGTTGGAATTGTTGTCTTCTTAGGTATTGCAGCCACCTCCGAATATAGTGAATTATCTGTATTTGCCTGTATGTTTTCTTCTATATTATTGCATTTTATGATTGGTTGTTGTTCCTCTACTGTTTCTATTTTTTCTCTTATCTTTTTAAGTTCTTCCAAGATGATTCTAGTATAAGGTATCGTTTCTTCTGTATTTTGCTGTTGAATTAAGTCTTCTATTACTTTATTTTTGTTTCTTATTTCTTTTAATTGTTTTTCTATTTCTTCTTTGTATTTTAATTCTTTTTCTAGTAGTTCATTCAATTCTTTATTGCATTTTTCCAATTCATTTGTTAGAGTGGGCTGTTCTTGCAACTTCTTAATCGTTTCTAATTGATCTTTTATGATTTGTTCGTGTTCAAGGATTTTTTGACGTTGATCTAACGTCACCTTATTGACGGTGTTGAGATTCGCCGTTATTCTATTATTTTCTTCTCTTTGTATTTCAAGGTCTTTCACCATTTCACTTGCTTTAAAGATAATTTTGTCTAGGTATTTTTTAGCTTCTTCACAATCACCTCTTCTTCTACTTCTTGTAAGTGATTTATAAATCTCTATCATTTGAGTCATTGTCATCTTCTTTATAGCAAGTTCACCATACCTCGGCGTGGCTACTTCCTCCGGAGAATCTTGAGTCGACATTGAGGAATTTTGTGTGTTGTCTTCTTGTATAGATATTTGAGTTGCTCTTTCTTCTGTAGTTTTTAAGTCATGTCTGCCCGATTTTCCTGTCCCCGTTCTTCTACTCTTCTCCTTTAATTCTCTAATCATCTTTTCCTGCTGTTCCGCTCTTTTTTCCAGATTATTTTTGTTGTCATCTAATTCTCTTATTTTTTGTTTTATTTTGATGAGATATTTTTCTGCCATACTAGACGCTCCTTTAACATGAGTGCTCTTCGTCTTGCTGTAGCTATCTATCAATTGTTCCAGCGACATTAATTTTGCCATGGGTTCTGAATATGTTGTCAGATTTTTTGGAAGGTCTTTAGTATTTAATCTTGGTGTTGAGTGTATTGATATACTGGAATCAAATGATCCTTCAGTTTCATGCTCCACAAGATCCTTTACTCTCTGTGGCTTTGGAGTCGCCTGGGCAGTTATTAACTGATTTTCTAATTCTTGGATTGTCTGATCCAGTTGTATCATCATTCTCTCTTTTTCCTCTACGATTTCTTTCAACTCCATTATTTCATGTTCTTTTTCCTTCAAGTTTTGCTCAATTTCGTCACTTTTCATCAGAGCACATTCTAATTTTTCTTTGTACTCTGCTATTTTAAGTTCGTTTTGTTCTTTATTTAATTTATTCTTCTTTTTATTTTTTAATTTCTGACTGTATTCGTGAAATATTTGTAGGAGCGTCGGTTCCGAGCTACTTATTTCATATGAATGTTCGCCTATTAAAGAGCTTTCTTCTTGTATTTGTGACTTATTCATTATTCCACTTTTATTTTGGACTTTTTATAATCTATTATTTCGTGAGAATTATTTATTTAGTATATTTATATCTGAAAGTTATATTGTAACTGGATCGGGGAGCCACTAGGCCCCTGCCACACATCTTTGAAGGAAAGGGAAATAGATAGTTAAAAGCAAAAACCAGTGGTCGTAACCACCGAAGATGACTTAGAATAAAATTAAATTGCCAAATGGGGGGTAATTTTGAATTAAAAAAAAAAAAAGATAGTGATAGTAAAACCATTACTAATGGGAGAAAAGAGGGAAGTATGTGCTATTGCTCCCGTGCCACCAAGACCATACACTTAAATTATTAATCATCAGTTACTACTCTTTTACCAATAACATTGTTCCCCTGTGAAAAATGCATTACTGCATGTATACATTATCTCACTATTTTTCACAGGAGTTGTAGCGTTAAATTTTGATGAGGAATTCGTAATTATGTACAATATAAAGAATTATATAATATAGTATGTAATATAAAATGTAATTTAATTCAATTTTAAATAATAGACAAATTTACATATGTACATTTTTGATATTGATAATTTGTTATAAATCATTGAAAGTAATTTATTAGTACACAAATTTGCATTTAATCACTCTTAATGTTGATCTGTTATGTACAACTTCAGCAATATTGTTCTAGTATGAGTATTGCACGTCGAGTCTCGATTTCCCATAAACGAACCAAAAAAGGAGTAAAAAAGGAGTAAAGGGAGTAATGGTAGATTGGGTGGACCTGTCAGATGGAAAACATTTGGAAAATATTTCTTAATGTACTGCAGTAGGAAAGCAAACAATACTCATCCAACACTACAAGGGTCCCGCCGACTTGCCTGTAAGATAATGTAAAAGACAATATAACAGATTTAAAATTTAAATGTAAGTGCGCCAAAATCAGTGCAGGGACCTCCCAAGGACCAAGGAGGGTAAAATGAGACAGAGAGGATAATGCCAACAGCAATGTAGTGCTAAATGTAAAATAGTAAATGGGAACAAGAATGTAGGACATGGTATGACTCAAATTTAATAATCGTTTACATTAAACCCAGTAATCAAAAAAAGTTGCTAATAATAAGGAAATGAGTGCTAATTGTAGTAGTGATTAGTGGGAAAGAATATATGACGTATGGGAAATCCCAATGAAAAACAGAAGAATAACTCAAATAATAATAATAAAAAAAAAAAAAAAAAAAAAAAAAAAAAAAAAAAAAGTAGTCAATGCTAAGCCAAGAAATGTGTGCAAGGTCAAATAATTAAAATGAGAATAAAACTGTTGGCAACCTCCAGTACATTCAAGAAAAAACCAGAATAGTAATCCAGTAACAACAGAATATATGTCATATGAGTAATCCCAATGATCAGTAGAATAACTCAAATAATAAAAAAGTAGTCAATGATAGGCAAAGAAATGTTTGTATGGTCAATTAATTATAATGGGAACAAAATTGTTGGCAACCTCCAGTACATTCCAGAAAGAACCAGAGAAATAACCCAATAAACAAAAAAGTTGCTATTGTTAAGGATAAAAAATATTAAATGTAAAAATGTATATTGGGATCAAGAAAATATGCCATATGAGTTATCCTAGTGAAAAAATCAGAAGAATAACTCAAATAATAAAAAAGTAGTCAATGTTAAGCTTAGAAATGAGTGCAAGGTCAAATAATTTTAGTGGGATCAATACTGTGTGCAACCCCTAGTACAATCAAGAAAAAACCAGAAAAATTTCTTAATAATTGTAAAAGTTGCCAATGTTAAGGAAAAACCTTAACAACTTATAAAAAGTGTAAAATGTGATTTGGGACTGTTATAACAGTCGAAAATGAATGTAAATTAGAAAAAAAACATGTCTCTAGCCCAATTAGGAAAAAAGTAGCAACTGTTATAGATAAGGGAGGTAGGCAAAAAATGGTGCAAAAGATGGTGACAGTAGAAATAATAATGTAGTATATAAAAAAGTGTCAAATATATGACAATAACAAAAATAAAAGCTATTATAATGAAGAGCCACATTTGACCCCTCCCCGGCAGGCCCCTAATTGTGCTAGAGGTAAACGGAATAGTGGAAAAGACGGGGGGAAAAGTTCACTTAGGTGGCAAGCAGCTGATTTTGGTGCAGCAGAATACCCCTACGACCAATACTTTTCGAGTTATTTAGCTTTTTATGCAATAATTCAAGTGTAAAATACATCCATCAGAAACAAAATGGCGTGTTTTAGTGATTAGATGGCAAACCTAGTAGTTAATTATTGTGCTAAAAGTTGGAGAAGACCTTCCTATACATGTTGCCATTGAAAAAAATAGTTAAGTGTTCATTATTAGTTTTTTATTATAATTAATTTATGTATTATTTTAAAGCGTTGAGAAATTTTTTAAGAAGGCAACCTACTTGAGTTTTCAATTATTTTAAAGCATTAATATTGACTTGCCCTTACAGAACACGAATTGTGTGAGAGCAACCAGTGTCCACCCAACCGCTCCAAATCAAAAATTACCAATTTTAAAATTAAAATTAAAAATACTTCTAGGTATTCAGTATTAAAACAAATAGTACCGCTAAAAAGAGTAAAGATTCAACTTTCAGAATATTTAAATATGTAAAAGATCGGTACATAAATAGTAGTTAAAAAATTAAATTAAAAAAGTAAACAACCTAATACATTCCTATGGGAAATCGGAAAAGTTTCTTAAAAAAATGACACTTTTTCAAAAATCAATTAAAAAATATCAAATTGACATAGAGAGACACGGGTGGAGGCGGAAAAAAGCTAAAAGTTCAAAATATCGAGATCTGGCGTTAGTTTTTCAAAATAATAAAGAGATCATAAAAATTAAGCTATGTTAAAAGTATAGAATATGCCTCCAAAAACCCATGTTTCTCTATGGGAATGAGGGTTACTTCAGATATCAAAAATCACAAAAAAGAACACTTTTTAAAATAATCATTTGGCATAGTAAATATCAATATTTTTGGACATAATAGGTATCAAATTAAAGCTTATAGCCTTATCTAAGTGAAAAATACAATATATTATCATTTTGAAGAGTTTTAGGTAGTTTTTAGGACAATAGAATTCCATTGTTTAACCCATGTTAAGTCTATGGGGAAAATGTTCAAAAAATGCAGTTTATGATGTAAAGTTTAAAGGGTTAAAACTAACCGTTAACTTAAAACCAATGGTACTAAAATAAACTACGTACTTTAGTATAGGTGAATGAAACAATAGATTTTAGTTATCTGAAAGATTTAGTTGTTTTTGAAGGAACTGAAAAATGTCATTTTTGAAAATGGCTCCAAAATTTTGAAAGTAATTTATAGAATTTATGTTAAAATTAATAGAAAGAATGACTTAGAGATACAAGATAGGACATAGAAGAGAGCTAAGAAGATGGTGAAGGGCAAATGAGCCATGAAAAAAAAAACAAAAAAAAAACAATAGGTAACTTAACATGGTCAAAATTGCAATGGAATTCTATTGTTTTTTCCCATGTTATCTCTATGGGAGAAAAACATGAAAACTTCACTTTTTAAATTGGATATTTAAGGCTTAAAACTTCATGAAAACTCAATGAAAATAGTACCAAAATAATCTACAGAGTTTAATTGACACAAAATGTGCCATTTTATTGAGTTATCAAATAGTTATGTGTAACTTGTAAGCATATTTAAAACACTTTAATTTGAAAATGGCTCGAAGTAAACATAAAGTGCATGGTCTTTAATGGGTTAATTTTATGTAAAAAACTGTGCCCGGAAGGACAAACTAGGTATTAAAAAGATCACAAGAGTATGTAGAATCTAAATTTATCAAGTTTCAGTAGTTTTGATATAGATAAGGGGGCACGAGAAGCATTTGAATAGGTGGCAAAACCTGGTTCAAGGAGAAAACGAAAGTAAAGAAGAAGAAAGTTTAACTACAGATTTCTCCTGAACCCCTACACATAACTACACATACCATATATCATTTTAATCAGCATTTAAAGAAGAAGAGAAACATATATGACACAAGGCTCTAGCTTACCCCATTCATTAAATATTTACATTTCCATCGGAGCAAAATTTGAGCGATGCGTAATGACTAGTGCTGCCATCTCTACCAACATTAAATTACGTCTAAGTTTAGGCGTGTACATGACATTTTTAAGTTCCAAATTTTGGCGTTTTCCCTTATCATAAAAACACATCTCTACTGTTCCGCTGCCTAAAACTGGACATTTAATGTCCCCTATAGCAACAGACATGTCAGTCACCCTAACTGTTTTGTATGTGGAGAAAAGCCCTCGATCTTTACAAAAATGTGTGGATGCAGCAGTATCAAAAAGCCACTCCTGTCCTTTGACAGAGCTTTGATTAGCTTCAAGCATATCTGTAGCAAAACTACTATTTGGGCAAATGCCCCCCTTCTCTTTATCTCTTTACTGGGTACTTTACTGGGTATTTTTAAAGTACAATTTGGTGCAATGTGACCCCTTATTTTGCACTTGCTACATATAGCATCGCGTTTCAAGAGAGTAGATCTATCCTTACTGCTACTTCTACTATTCTGTTTTATATTTTTGCCTTTAGGTTTTTCTAATTTAGATTTAAATGCAACATTTGATTTATCTAGATTGCATTGTTGCAAGCGGCTTTCCTCTAAAAGTAGTTCTTTCAATATGGGATCAAATTTAAAATCAGTGTCAGTATAACGATAAATATTAAGAACAATACTAGAAAATTGGTCAGGTAAAAAACGAATAAGCTGGAAAGCCTGATAAAGATCCTCTAATGGATGACCTTGTTCCTGCAATTGTTTAATAATTGTACGTAATCTAGCTGCAAACAAACCAATCCCTTCCCCCTCTTCATACCTGGCAGCAAAAAATTTATCAAGGAGGGAGATTACTGCAGCTCTAGTTTTAGGGCGATAGTTATCCTGGAGGATATCCCATGCTTTCTTAGCATCAGTCGTTTCTGCAAGTAGTGGTCTAAGATCAGGAGATACATTTAAATATATAGAACTAAATGCCCTATCACGGCGTAAATTATAGTCACGCTTTTCCTTATATTTTACACTATCATCAGGTGGTTTTTCTGTACCATCAATAAACCCCCAGCAACCACGGTCCATAAGGAGGACTTTCATGTCCGCGGACCACTTGCGTAGTTGTCTGGAGTCAAAAATTCAATCTCATCCATTATAATATATACATATAAACAAGATTAATTATTGAGAGAAATATATATATATATACAATATATTAAGAAAACATTCAAGAAAGTAAAATGTAACAAAAATTCTTACTTTTTACGTTCACTCTCATATGGCAAGTCTTATGCACTTAAAGTTCAAAAGTCCAGTCCTTAAAAGTCCTACATACAATCTGTAGAAGTGAAACTCTTGTTCTAATCCAGTTCATAAGTAGGTGAAAAATTCCTTTCTGTCACCGATTGGAAGCACACGGAGTTGTTATCCAGAAATAGTCCATAAAGATGTTCACTATCATGAAGTCGTCAGTAGCAGGAACCACTCATATAAAACAGGAACAGGAGCCACAGCACTCAGCGGGTATATAAAACGTATTCCATATTACAGCTGGTATAATAACTGCTCTGGCCCACAACCAGTGAGAATTCATCGAGCTTAAACAACTTAAATTCAAGCCAGAGCAGAGTAAACGCAGTGTAGACAGTCATTACCAGCTGATTATATACTGAAGACACGTCGAACTTTTTATAATTTTATTTAAAATCACTAAAACAAACATCATTACCTCGATGTCGAAAAACTTAAGACATTAAATATTTAAAGACATGCTCTTAAACGGCTTAAACTTATATAATCCATTTTAAAAGGAAAAACACATCTCATACAGCACGACCACACAATATATACATTCAGTTAAACCGTTACGTCATACCACACATTTGCCGAAAAATTTGCATAAAGCAAGATGCAGTAAATAAACAGTAACAGAAGAAAAACTCCCCGCATTCAGACGTACACGAAGACTTCGCAGAATGCGAGGTGACTGACTAAAAGAGCTGGAAAACCGGCAATGTGTGGATGCAAACGATTTTTGCTCGCAGCTCGGGACAAGGTATTGGCAGGAGGATTAAAAATAAGTTAAACACACTTAACTTGCGAAAAACTCGCATACCTGCCTGTCAGGCCCAACATTTGGGGTGACATTGGCCCAACCAAGTATCATTTAAATTTTTGTGTATACTTCTTGTCAATGCATAAACAATGTTGTGTTTGAAGGGGAGCTTTTTCTTATTTTATTAAATTTAAACATTGATGTTTTTGAGGTAATGTTTTTGTTTATTTTTGGATACTTATGAAAATATATATTTGTGATTATACAAGCAATAATTTTGTTGAAGATTGCTGATCCAAACAAGATAGTTATTAACAAAGATAATTTTAACGCTGGTAATTTCGTACTTGTGCTTTTTAATGGCAATCTCTATAGCCCGGAAAGAATATTTTGAAATCAAAGAAGGATTGTGTTGTTGACTGCATAGAAAATAAGTTAAAGTGTTGGCGTTGACCGTAGCGACCAGCCTCATATAATGTATGAATGGAGCGATATTGTGGAAAAATAAGTCCACCTAAACTTCTCTCTTAGAGAAACCAGTATTCAGTCCCAGACTTGGTCAATCCACGTTAAGAAATATTTATGAGTTTTCAATGTTTTATTAAAATATATGCTAATTTACTGTCTTTTTACATGTTTCTTCCTTCTCTCCTCCGTCTTTTTCAATATAGTAACATTGGTCCAAATCATGTTGTAGGCTCTATAACAATCGTTTTAACACACTGACCCAAAACTTTCAAAAACACTTTTTCGTTTAAAAAAAAAAAAAAAAAAAAAAAAAAAAAAAATTGAAAAATATAATGATGTGGTTCCATACATTCTCAGCAAATAAAAAATTAACCTGATATTCATTTTTTAAATAAAATAAGAGAATGGAGATGCTGAACATGTCATGAAACAGAGAAATGTGGGCCAAAATTATCCCAGTTGACACTACTTTTTTTTAATGCGATTGTATTATAGAAAAGTGCGCAGCAACTTTAAAATGTAACTGATCGCAGGTTTAAAAATCAATAGCTTGTTGAAAAATTAATCTTGTATTAGTCCGTTTACATATTATAAGTTTCAGGAGAAATTGTTTAATAAATGTGCCTGTACGATTCGGAAATGTTCTAATAGTTTTATGAACAAAAATTCTACTCTGCAAACTTGATGAACAATACCCACGACAGATGCATTGGATCTATGTGCAACTACATGTGCCACTTATTTAAGATGTATGGATTTCTTTTAATATTTCAGGTACCGGTGTAATTTATCGTGAACGAATTCATAAAAGCGAAGCTAAACTAGTCGTTGGGGACCACCGTAATACTTACCCATCATGGATATACATAATATAAAATATGAAAATAAAACATGTGATACATGCTAAGAATTGTATCATATTACTTTTATTCATAATTTAATTTACTTGGATTCCCTTAAATATAATTAATATAATCCCTTAAGCTAATATTAGTTTTTGTTGCACTAAAATATCTCAATTTGTTGATTTTCTATAAGCAAGTAAACACTATTGGTTTACAATGGAAGTCTATGGAAATTTGGCGAAATATTAGAGATACCGCCAATTTCGCGTCACTTTTGGCGACAAACTTGGCGGCATTTGGCGAGAGAACATGGTCCCCCCTTTGGTAACTCCCCTTATAGGTATGGAGAGGCATTAAATGCTTGACATTTACGATAAACCATTATTCCCATTTAATCTTATAGTTTGGCGATAGTTTTTGGGTCGACGGGATAATCGAGTAGTAGCGAATTGCGTAAAAAAAACATCCTTATAACTCGAAAAATTATAATCATATTAACTAACAGTTTACGGCTTCGTATTAAGCGTCTTATTTCCAATTAAAATATATCTTTGAATTGAAATTTGAATGAAATACAGGGCCATGAAAAATCGAAGAGTGTGAAAAACAGGATTCCAAATATCTCGGCAACTAAGTATCCGATCGAGTTCATTTATGATGCAAAATTTATGTTTTTTTATTGTCTTTTATATGCTTTCTTTCAAATAAACAATTTCGAAAATTTTTGTATACCTTTTATCAGAACGAATATTTCGAGAGTCAGAATAAAATAGTTCCGGATAATCGAGGTTACTGATATTCAATAAGCTTCTTTCCATTTCTACTCCCTAAGTACACACCAAATTTCAAGTCTCTATCTCAATTTGTTCGGGAGATAGAGCGATTACAGGCACACATACAGACGGACACCATTTTTTTTTTCTAAAAATATGTTTTTTAGAATCTCCAGTGTCTGAAACGTGTAAATCCGTCAAAAAATTTTTTTTAGATTTTTAAAACGATTACAAGACTACCCTATACTACGTATGATGGGTAAGTAATAACCACATGGTAAAATTGGTTCTTGATCTAGCAACGAGTTTTACGGGAATTTGATATAACTTCTTTCGAATTACCCACGTTTACGAAGTGGGTTTTTTTATCATCAGAAACCTAAGATTTAAAGAATCATTTCTATATCAAAAGTCTCTTTTGATGCCCGTAATTGTAAGATACGTTTCGGAGTCGTTTTTTCAGAGTATTAATAAGGTTTTGTAAGATGGTATCAACAAAAAACATCGTTTTTATAAGTTTTGAATTCTAAAGTCAGTAACAAACATGTTCAACAGACAAACATGATAAATTAACAGAGTAAAAGGAAGAATATTTGTATATATGCATATTTAAATTCTGTTACACACCTAAGAATGTTTAGTTGCGAATTCATAGCATACGGGAAAAAATTCGCGTTAATATCAGGTACTTAAAACTGATTAATACACGAGAAAATGTTTCCAAAAATATGGGCTTAAAAAGAACTTTTGTTTCAGGAATACTTCTTGAAATATCGGAAATCTTGCTTTCTGAGGTTTCTGGAGAAAAAGGTACGATTTTTGATATTGTAGGTAAATAGTGTTTTTATTATATTTTCGAAAACCTTCTTATTAGATCGAGAAATATTGTGCTGTTTTTATAGTATACATAGTAGCGACGTTTTATGTAATTATTTCGATCGTGTGTTTTCAAAATTGAGAAGTAATACACTGGCGGGAAAAATTAGAGAAAAAAAATACCGAAGGATACTCTATGTTAATTTCATTGAATGCAGTCCAATGAATGGCAGTTGATTGCTATCTCAAAGTCAACATTATCACTTAATCCAATGGAATTCACGTAAGCTAAACATAAATCTACAAATTCGATAAAAGTTTCGCATGTGGAAAATGAAACATGTCTTTGAGAAGGTATCTGTTGATTAGACAGAATTAGCGTATAATTGACAGAATGGAAGAATGGCAAAGTTGTTCATCTGTAAAATTTGCACTTCGTCATTGGCGTCTATACTCCTAATAAAACTTTTCTATGTATCGCTAAAAATTTGTAAAAAGTAACATAAAGTTTTCCCCACATTATATCACATTTCCTACTTTCCTATTTAAATATATTTTAACCAGAAATAGAATATTCAGTATTTTGAAGATATGTCAAGCATGCCAACATAGGATCACCCAACCGGAGCACCCACCAAATTTGGCATAGGAAGCATGCCAACATGAAGATCTTGTGACGTTTAATGTTTTTGATTACGAAATCATTAAAGCTACGCCAGTTTTACACTTGATCGTTTATTTTTTTTCCGCCAGTATATTTGTGGGAAGTACTATAAGCCGTAATAAAATGAGTACTTTTTTCTTGTTTTGCCACACTTTTAACCGAACTTTGTTTTCGTTTGTAAAAATGGTATTTTGTAATGGATTTTTAACACACTTCCTGATATGCTAGTATGATAAAAGTTATGTACAAAGGGGTGCTTCCGATAACAATACAACACTTTAATAATTTAATAACTTAGTTATAATGAATATCTTAATTCTAAAGCAAATTTTCGTTATCATAGCTAGATGATAAATTACCAAATATTATGTATGGTTACAGTTGTATACAAGTTACAACAACACTGGATTTAATGTCGCGCCAAACCATGCTCGGCAGAAAAGGCTAGTTGACTTTGAAATTGCAACAATGAATTATTTTAAACACAATAAAAGTGGAAAGTATAAATAAAGAATAAAAAATGTAATACAAATTTTGAAAAATGCTCTTTAATCAATTTATAGTTTCATAATAATTAATTTATTCTTATAACGCTGAAAAATTAATTTAGATATCCTAAAAAGATAGTTTAAATAATGATTTCTTTTTGATGTTATTATATCTTAAAAAAACAGAGCAAAAATTATAACTTAAAAAAATCACTGGCTCGCGTTTCCTTCTAAAAGTAAAAAACCGGTGGATTTCCCATATTCGTGTTTGGTGCCCATACCAGGTTAATGTAATGTAAAGAAAATTTTTCGAAACAATCATGAATGTCAGTTATGAAATTAGTTATGTTTTTGAAGATAAACGTCGAAAGCTTCTAAAAGGGTGCATTAAAAAAATACTTTATACTTACTAAATATTATTTTTTTATAACTTATAATAGTCACGCGCTGACATTGCAAAAAATAATGTTAAGAAAGTACTCTTTAGAAAAATTTAGAATGCATTCCAGTAATTTCAAACAGGGGCGAATCCAGATAATCGTTTTTTTTTTGTTTTTTTGTATTTTTTTGGGGGGAGGGGGCGATACCGAGTAACATATAATAAACACAGACATAATTTCTGTTAGTGAAATCATACTTTGCAGTTAATTATTAAATAAATATGAAATAATTAATGTGATTTGAAAATACTATAGACTCAAATATCCGATGTTAATTTAACCAACACACTCGGTTAACAACCCTCTTATTATATAATTCTTTTTTCCTCAAAATATGGCATATTGTTATTTATTGTGCCACAAAATTAAAATCGCTATAATAGAATTTATTTATTAAATGCCTTATTTTTATTCTTATCGGTTAATTCAAAGAAGGGGCTGAATAGCAAAATCAAAGGGGTTTAACATCCTTGAAATATAAAAATGTGTCATCTAAGCAGTGTGTATACCTTTTTATAATCTATTCATTATTAGCCAATCAACGTTAACGTTTGTCACAGCTTCCCTGCAAGAGGTAGAAAGGCAGCGAAAAATTATAAACAAAACAATGAACTGTGGGTAACAGAAGAGCAGCATTTTCAATTAAAATCACCAAGAAGGACTTTCATTAAATAAATACTTAAGGTAAGAACTAATTTACCAAGTTGGCTTTTAAGAAATTAACACATCATATGCATTTTAGCTTTTAACTGGCTACGACATAATCCTTTTTTTGCTCTTTCATCAAATACCCCTTGAAATTCACTAAAGTGGACTGCAATAGCAGTACATCTTTTTTACACATTAGTGGCTTTTTTCAGAAAACATTATGATGCTTGAAGTTTTGAAAGAAACTTTCCTTTCCTTGTTTTTTTTCTTTCTTTGGAAATTGCAACGAATCCCATTCTTTTCTCAAACAAAACAGCACTCTTCAAAAATATCATTATACAGAAATTAGAACTGCAGCTTCTTTGAAAAGATTAAAAAGTTTCTACCCTTTAAAAATATTCGAATAATGGTGTCGATTTTCTGTCGTAGAGGTTCAACAAAAAGCACACGAAGTGGCCTCGTCCCCCAACTCAACGTGTCAAATATTACGGCGCCATAAGCCTTTTGACATAATCCTGTTTTGTTCATTAATTGCCGAAACGTCAGTGAGGCTTACCGTTGACACACGAAAACATTTTGTGTTTTTCGTTTGTCTATCTGTCTGTCTGTTCCGCGAAAACTGCGGTAAAAAGCGTCGAATTAGATTGATAATTGGGAGAGGTTCCCGGATTTAGCTATATAGTTTTTGGTTAATTTTGATTCAATTATTCGAAAATATAGAACATTTATTTACTTGTCATAATGCTTTCCTATGGCAATTCAGACGATTTTTAAAATTTCCATTCGTTGAAAAGAAAATGGTGCATTTGATTAATATATTTAAATGATAAATTATGGATGCTAAAATTTCCCAATGACGGTCCTAAGCTATACCAATTAACTTGAAATTTTGTTAATACATTTGCCAACCTCTTGCACTTTGCGTCATTTTGAATGTGGGCTACCAGCAATTCCGCGTCATTGCACAAAAATTTTATTCGGTCGGCACCACTGTTTAAAAAGAAGTTTCCTTCAAATGCACAATTTCAAAAATGCTTTGGTTAAATAAGGCAAATTTTATTTTCCTTTATTACTGGTGCCAAAAACGAATTTTTCAAGGAAAGATGATGTCGCCGCAGCGGCGACAACGGAGTTTTTCACTTACTGTACCATGTCGCCGCAGCGGCGACAACGGAGTTTTTCACTTACTGTACCATGTCGCCGCAGCGGCCACAATGGAGTTTTTCACTTACTGTACCATGTCGCCGCAGCGGCGACAACGGAGTTTTTCACTTACTGTACCATGTTGCCGCAGCGGCGACAACGGAGTGCAAAGACTTAATTAGGTGAATGCATTTGATAGAATTTTATACCATAACATTTTGTTATGGTATAAAATTCTAAATAAAATAAAAATATGGTATAAAGTGATTAAACATTTTGTTTTATCACTTTACTTATTTGACATGATACATATTTCTCCCTTATTTTTTAAGTTCCCGAGGAGAGTTGAGCCCCTCTGACGAAATGTACGTTTTTATCTAAAAAATTACAAAAATAAGCAAATCATCAGCGTTTCAGAATATCATTGCATAGTACCATGTTTAATTCAACGCTTCTAGAATTTTATATGCTTATAAATATTTATGTAATTTATAAAATTAAAACTGTAGATTATAGGATGTTAAATATTATGCAAAATGAGATTAAAAAATAAAGACTTGCTGAGCTGACGTTGAGGCCCCTTCATCTGCAGTTTATTACTAGCGGGTGGGGTGGGTTTCATGATGTTAAATAGAGCGTTATTTTACTTCTAGTTTTACCCAAAATTGAATTAAGTTTCATTCAATTCAATTCAGATAGTAAAAATTCACTAAATGTTTCCTCTCATATGTTTTTGTGAAAAACAAGAGCAGAAAATCATGCTTTAAGCGTAAATTATGTAACACTTTCCAACACTTCCAAACTACTTTTACAAATCTTTAACGTTTAATAAGGTGAACGATGATGTCTCACTAAACAACTTGCAAAACGAATAACATATTTAAAAATCCAACTTCAGGAACTACCAACATTATTCGTAAAAGTATCCGAATTTTTTTGTGCAACTTGTATACAATTGTATTCTTTTAAGCAGCTTGTATATGATTTATAAATTTTTATATACAGAATTCTAAATTTTAGCTCAGTTAGGAAACTTATAGCACAGTTTAAAATTTCCCTTCTGGAATTTCCGTCAATAAATGGAAATGCACTTGAGAATTTTTGTGCTGCCCTGCACATGACCTATATAATTTATACATGCCAAGTGAAAAGCAAAAATATAACAAAATTTAAAACGCCTTCCAAAACTGAAAATGCAGTTCCATCAATTACTGTTAACAGACAGTACTTTAAACGACATCTTTTGTATGTCGTTGTAAATGAACAATGAATGCTATACACACATTCCTCTATAGTAAGCCTCTTACAATGTATTTCAGTGATATATATAAATTTCAATATGTATGAAGTAGTGAAACATTATTAAAATAAACCGCAAACCATTTTTTCCCATTTACGGTAATGTAACGGAATTCTTTTGAGTATGCAAAGGAACTATTAGGTACTATGCACACCATATTCTATAGTAAGCCTCTTGTACTGTATCTCAGTGGTACATATCAATTTTAATATTTTTGAAATAGTGTAACATCATTAAAATAAATCGCAAATGATTTTCCCCATAGATCGTGATCTAACGGAATTCTTTTGAGTGTCTTTGTAAAGGAACTATATGTGCTTACACACTTCTTTTTCAATACCGAGTACGCTACAGTAAGCCTCGATAACGTATATCAATTGCATGACAATCAGTGTATATTAGACAGACAGATATATAAACCGAATTCATAAACACGCTGGAAAGAGTTAAAAACACTCTATTTTTTCAATACTACAAAGAGATAAAACAAAAGCCTAAAACAAATAATACAATACACTATAATACATATATACAATACAAATAATAACAGAAAATACAATATTTAAAAACTACGAGGATCATTTGAAATGTTTTCGAAATAAATCACAAATAGCAGGCTGCATCAGTTAGAATAAAATATTCGCAACAGATAGCACCAACTGTCTTGTGTACAAATGTAAAATTAGATATTGTTCGGTTAAGCAGCAATCAATTTGGCATTTCTTTGAATAAAGTTAGTTTCGTGAGTGTTGTAACATGGATAAAACTGTAAAGCGGGCTATTATAAAAGATTTTGTGGAAAAAGGATTAGGAAGTATCAGAAATTCATTAAGCTATGCCGAAAACTTGACGATCCATCATTTACGACTGTGTATAAGTGGGTGACAAAATTTAAACATGGTTGTGAGAGACTAGAAAATGATCCGCGCAGTGAACGACCAGAAACAGCCACAATGCCCAAAATCGTCGAAAAAGTCCACGGTATGTTTATACAGTGCCGTCGATTAAAGGTCTCCAAAATTATTAAAGTATAGGCATCTCAGATGAAAGAACATTTAGTATCCTCACTGTAAAATTAGGGATGAAAAAGCTTTCGGCAAGACGGTTGCCGCACATATTGATAATGGATCAAAAGCGTCAGAGAATGAGAATTTGTCAAAAGAATCTAGACCGTTTTAACGCAAATAAAATCCATTTCGTGAATCGGTTTGTTACAACAGATGAAACGTTGTTTCAAACTTTGATTCAAATTGAACTTCAAAGATGTTATGAAGGAAAATAAACTTATTTTTAAAAAAATCCCATTTCCCCTTTCATTTCGCGAAGATTTTAAATCACCTTCGTATATATATATATATATATATTTTGGAGAGGGGACGATCACCCCCACCCCTCCCGTGGATCCGCGCGTGGTTTCAAATTATTTTTTTTTCTACTATATGTCTAAGAAGCGATGTCTAACGTGATACAATCTATTTTTGGTTAAAGTTTATTGTTGAGCGCAGTTTTAATTTCGAAAATAAAATGTTATAATAAAACACTCATACTACAATATATATTAAAACACACATACACATATAAATAACGCCTGCATTCAACAATTAAAGGTATATATAAATACTATACAGACATACAAACAATAAATACAATAAACCCAACTGGAGTGAAAAATTAGCCAGAGCCAGGGATCCTTTAAATAAATGTTGTTTGATTCCGAAATTGAAAGCATCCTCAAAAATAAACTGCGATCAAAATCGAAAGAGTACAACGATTTCACATTAGAGTAGATATTAACCTCACAAATGTGTCAAAAAATTTGCAGCAAAATCATTTAAAATTTTTGAAATGCAAACTTGAAATTTAAAATGCATTTTTCCATCATTAGCAGGCAAATGTCATTGCCTAACGTTTTTCGGCTTTTAATATCGTAACTAAGAATCGAATATTATGTGACATCGAGTAAAAAAAAATAAATGCTTTTTTAAAATATCAATTTAAACATTTTACAACACACTTTATTTCGTCAATGAAACAAAAAATATATTTATAATCCAAACTTTTACAATATTCATCTAACCTATATCTAATCACCATTTGTATATGCGAATGTCTGACAAAATATGGAATTTGATGAAATTCCGTACATTAGTTCTTGAGATATATATATAGCAGAAGTTGTAAAAGACATGACATAGTAGCATCACCTATAAGGCGGAATGCATCCGATTCTAATCAACGGCCATATACGTTAAAGTCTAGGAAGTTTGATGAGATTCCGCTCTTAAGGTATAGTTCTTAAGATTTAGAGATCTTTAAAAATGCAGTTTAGTAGCGCCAACTGTTTGGCAGTACACAATCAAACTTATTTAGCACCAATTTATGTCAAGATCTCTGAATCTAAAGTTTGATTAAATTTTGTGCATTAGTTCTTGAGATAGATTAACCGCAAAAATTATGGTATACACAGATTAACAGACATAGGGACATTTTCCAAACATAGCCAAATCGTATTCAGGAAATCCCGAAACATATAAATCAATCAAAAAAGGAAGTGGAAAATTTTCCCTATTCCAATGCTTTTTTCTAATGAATACAAAAGGAAACACATTCACAAACAAAAGCACATTCCAACAGCGCCAAAAGTTTTGTTTTCAAATACAAAATTGAACAAACATATAAATTATTAATTAATAAATTCAAATATAAAATTTTGTACATTTTTACCTCATAAAAGCTGAGTTACCGCAAACGTGAATCAACATAAATTTTAATAAATACCTTAAATATTAAATTTGGTGAATTTCTATCCCATGTAAGCCGAAAAGTAGCTTTCATGAAAAAAGGCAAATCATAACACAGCAGTACCCCTGTCAGTGTTGAATTCAGACACTTTTCTCCGGGAGGGATTTCTGTGGCTCCGGGGGGGGGGGGGCATTATAGAGTTCCGGGTGTGGGAATTGCCCTTTTTAACCGTTGAAAATACAAAATCTTAAATCTTCCGGGGGGCGGAATATCCCCCCCGGGCCACGCCCTGAATTCAACACTGCCCCCTGTTGAGAAATATGCACTTAAACCTAATTACTACCGACTTATGCGAAGGTCTAACAGAATACAAAATTTGATAACATTCCATCCCATAGATGCTGAGATATAGCTACCATTGAAATTGTTAAAACACGACACAGCAGCACCATCTGTTGGTCTATATACACCCATATCCAGTCAGTATCCAATTTTGTCAAGGTCTAATTGAATATGAAGTTTGATGAAACTTCAAGATGCTGAGATATAGCTATTATGGAAATTGTTCAAAGCCCAGCATATGAATGTCACCTGTTGGATGACATACACTAAAGCCTAGTTGCCCTCTTTTCATGTGAAGTTTTAAAAGAATATGAAATTCCTTCCATTTATGCTCGAGATATGCCTATCACGTAAATCGTGAAGGCTGCAGCGCTATCTGTTTATCGATAAACAGAAAACCTAACCAGCACCAGTTGACAACACGGTCCTACATAACAAATTTTTAGCCCCCGGTACGGTATGCTATTTCTCTGTCCAAGCTTATTTTGTGTATTCCAAAAAATAACGTTACCTTACAGAGGCCAGCCGTAAAACAAAGCAGTACGATTAAATACTCTATAGTAGGGATGCACAACCTGTGGCCCGCGATGGGGTAACGTGTGGCCCGCGAACTTCGTCAATTTATAACTGGAAAAAAATTGCAATTTTTGTACAAAAGTCTCAGGAAAAAATCGTGAATTTCGTCAATTTACCGCGGGAAAATTTGAAAATTTTGTTGGTCAAATAACATTTGCGAATTTCGTTGATCGGGCCTCGAAAAATCGCGAATTTCGTTGATAGGGTGCGGAAAAATCGGAAATTTCGTTGATCGGGCACGGAAAAATCGCAAATTTCATTAGTCGGTCACAGAAAAATCGCGAATTTCGTTTGTCGGGCACGAAAAAAAATCACAATTTTGTCGATCAGGCGCGGGAAAATCGCAAATTTCGTTGATCGGGGTCGAAAAAATCATAAATTTTGTTGATGATGGGAGAAAAAATCGCAAATTTTCTTGATCGACTGGTGAAAAATCGTGAGTTTCGTCAGTCACGAGAATATATCGTGAATTTCGTCAATTTGCTGCGAGAAAAAATTGCCAATTTCGTCAGTGAGTTAAGATTTGGGAATTTCGTAGATCGGGCGCGGAAAAATCGCGAATTTCGTTTATCGGGTGCGGAAGAATAGCAAATTTCGTCGTTAACGCTCCCAAAAATCGCGAATTTCATTGATCGGACACGGAAAAATCGCGAATTTTGTCGGTCAGACAGAGAAAAATCGCAAATTTCTTGATCAGTCACCGAAAAATCGCGAATTTTGTAGTTGAAGCGTGGAAAAAATAGCAAATTTCGCTGATCGGGCACGGAAAATTCGGGCTAGGACTTCAATCGGGCTAGGAAAAATTCGCGAATTTTGTCGATCAAGCGCGAGAAAATCGCTAATTTCGTTGATCGGGCACGAAAAATCGTCAATTTTCTTGATGATACATGAAAAAATTGCGAATTTTCTTGATCGACTGCGGAAAAATCGTGACTATCGTAAGTCGCGCGAAAAAAATCGCAAATTTTGTCAATTTGCCGCGGAAAAGAATTGCACATTTCGTCAGTCAGTTAGGAATCGTGAATTTCGTCTATCGGGTGCGGAAAAATCGCGTGTTTCGTCTGTTTATCGGGAATTTCGTCAATTTGCCGCGGGGAAAATTACAAATTTTGTCAGTCAGTTAAGAATCGCGAATTTCGTTGATCGGGTTCGAAAAAATTGCAAGCTTCGTCGAACGGACACGGAAAAATCGTGAGTTTTGTCAATCGAGCTCGGAAAAATCTCAAGCTTCGTCGAACGGACACGTAAAAATCGCGAGTTTTGTCAATCGGGCTCGGAAAAATCTCAAATTCCGTTGGTTTGGAACGAAAAATCGCGAATTTGTCGATCAGGCTTAAAAAAATCGCAAATTTCGTTGTCAGGCACAGAAAAATCACGACTTTTCTCGATGATGCGCAGAAAAATTGCAAATTTCGTTGATTGGCTGCGGGAAAATCGCGAGTTTCGTGAGATTATCACGAGAACAAATCGCAAATTTTGTCAATTTACCGTTTGAAAAAATTGCAAATTTCGTCAGATTCAGTTAAGAATCCCGAATTTCGTTGATCGTTTCCGGAAAAATCGCGCATCTCGTCGGTCAGGGGCGGATAAATCGGACATTTCGTCGTCCTTGCACTAAAAAATCACGAGTTTTTGTCGATCGGGATCCGAAAAATCGCGAATTTCGTTTGCCAGGCCCGAAAAAAAATCGCGCATTTTGTCGATCAAGCGAGGAAAAATCGCAAATATCGTCGATCGGGTGCAGAATAATAGGAATTTCGTCGATCAGTTGCGGTAAGATAGCGAATTTTGTCGATCCAGTGCGGCAAAATCACTAATTTTATCGATCAGCTGCGGAAAAATCGCTTATTTTATCAATCAGACGCGGAAAAATCTCAAATTCCCTTGATCGGGTACGGAAAAATCACAAATTTCGTTGATCAGGCGCGTAAAAATCTCAAATCTTGTTG
The DNA here is from genome assembly GCA_963932465.1 of Maratus speciosus. Lineage (NCBI taxonomy): Eukaryota > Metazoa > Arthropoda > Arachnida > Araneae > Salticidae > Maratus > Maratus speciosus. The sequence goes on along the minus strand of OZ010790.1, from coordinate 219,439,077 downwards.
ATCGGCACTTCCTGCCCACTTCGTTTATAAAGTTCACATTTTTATTCGACACCAGCCATTTTCCTGCCTATATTTGTTTTTTAGCACTTTTAATAAAACAAAATTTACTCCCCCGAATAAAGTACAGGAATATTATCACTCTTTCAAATTAATCCTTGTTATATATACAAACGTAAACTGTTGATATATCCTTGCCAACTGAATCGGATATGTTGACTGGGTAGGGGAACCTAGAGGGGTAACCCACCCCCACCCAACTCCCCGAAATAGAATACTCTTCGCGTGACTGATGTGGCCCTCAACAACCCAGATATTTTTGAAAGTGGCCCTTCTCTTAAAAAGGTTGTGCACCCCTACTCTGTAACAATTTTTTTAACTTCTAAGCATCGCATATTTTCGATTTTTGTACCGTCGTATTGGAAAAAAAAGTTCTTTTAAATGCATTTTGTTTGAAAATTGTATCTCCATTTATTTTTGAAATATTAATTTTTTTGTAGTTTTTAGAGCCTTAGTTAGTTTTTGCTTAATATTGGCAATGGAAGTACTCCATTTCTGTAGAAAGTAAAGGAAAAATAGTTCTAAAATAGTAATTATATATTTTTGTTGCCATTTTCTCATAACAACCGAAAGAAAATGTAATTAAAATATGTGCTATTTTGAAAAAAAAATATAAACGAATGATTTCTGTTAAAACAATGGAGCTATTATGAACTATATTTAATTTTAAGTATCTATGAATCATTATTCAATCCTTTTTTTTTTCCTTCCCAATATCAATCCTTCAATCCTTTTTTTTTTGTCGATTTTCTTGAATGAAGGAATCGTTTTGCTGCATTTGTACATTATTTTGCGATAGGGTTGTGCTATGCATGCTTTACTGTAGTTGTTTAAGAGTGGATCGTAAATTTAGAATTCTTAAGCGGATGCGAATGACGTCATTTTACATAAAATAAAAAGTGTGCTTTAAGTCTTAAAGTTGAAATATGCTTTGTACTGCAGTAGAGCCCCGCTTAACAGAGTTATTTTCTTCTGATGGACTGGTGGCTTCTATTACTATGAAACAGTCATGAAATGAAGCGTTAGGTGAAGATGAAAGAGCAGCGTAAAAAGTTAAATCTCTGATTCTCTGGTCAGAATGGAAAAAAAAATGGGCATAATTTTTTTTGATCAGTCCACCAGAAAAAAATGAAGAAATGGAAATGCCGGGGGCGTCACTAAATTCTGAAAAAGCAGAATTCCTGTTCTCTAGTACCTGAATTTTTGTTTTCTCAAATTTGTTGGTTAAATCACTTTAAATTTTTGCAAAATGAACTGGAAAAATGAAAAAAAAATTACGCTAACATATTTTTTTGCATTTAATTTTAAATTAAATTCCAATCATTGATTCTTGAGATAGAGCGTCCGTAAAATTTGTGTCACACACAGATAGACAACTATTTTACAAAAATAGTCAAGTAGTATTGAGAGCATCGTAAAATGTGCAAATCCATCAAAAAATGGAACCAAAAATGTTCTCCTTTCTAATACTTTTTTTTATTATCTATATAGGCGATTGAAAAAAAATATCACATAGTTTAATATACATTATTTTTATTTTAGTTTTTTGTAGATCATTTCTTTCATCTTCTTTACAATCGTAAAGCAACAAAAAGAAAATACATAAAATTCTCCCTTCTATTTGCGAAAATAAACGAAATATCAGTCTCTTACATTTTTCTGCGCTTCTTTTTTCTTTTAAATGAGAAAAATATTACAGCAAAGAATCCAAAAGCACACACTTTTTTTAACACAATAAACACGTCCTTTCATCTACAGTTGTAGAAAAATCAGCGATCGCCATATAAATGTAACAGTTTTTTTATAAAAGAAATTTTTATTTGTCTTAAGCTATTTACAGCAATTTTTTATTTGATCAGATACACCAATGTTTGAAGAAAATAATGTTTTAGTATGTACTTTTAAGATCATGAAATGAAGTTGAAATGTAAACATTGCAATACGTAAAAAGATTTAATGAAATTTTCTTATTGGTAATTTAGTTTTTGTGTAATTTTCTCCTTAAATCATTTGATATAGCTTTTTATCAAAACTATTTTTTCAAATAAATGATTAATGACTTTTTATCTAGCAATTTTTTTAATTGCTAGTTATAGCTGTATTCAATAGCTGTTAAAGACGTCATATAACTTTTGATAAAAAGACTGTTCATCAAATGAAAGCATTGTTTTGGTAATTGTTGTGTTGTGCAATAGAATTACTAGCTGCACGGTAACCCGGTGTGTTGCTTTTGAATTGCATGAAATCATACGATTCGTTTGGGTAAAATTAAATCTAACTTTATTTAATTTTTTAAGGCAATTATAATATTTATTTTATTAAGAGCCATTATTTTGAATATCAGACAAGTGCGATTGTTGTATTTTTTGTTTTGCTTGATATTTTTTTATGTTGAAGTAGATCACATTTAATGAATAATGTGCAATTTTGAAGCCCTGAAAAAATGTTTCCTGCCCTGTAGAAAATGTCAAAGTTCAAGGTTGTGACCGTCATTTTTCATGAAAAGTGAAATGCGAGTATGTTTGCAATGCTAAATCTTGGGAAAGCAACGACATCCCAAAATTCTTTTTGTGATGAAATATTAGTATAACACTACCTGCTTATTAAACTGTATTCGTTTCCATGGGGCATTGTTATTTTACATTGTTATGTTGCCTCAAAATGCAATGAAAATGACGTTTTTGTCCGTTTTCCGCTCGTATTTTATTATTTAAGCGATAGTACCACAAACTTTTTCTTATAGAATATCGAAGTGTAGTACTACGACAATCTAAATCATATAATACTTTACCGGGATATTGCTGCTGTTAGCAGAAATAGTCTGTTAAATATTCAAAAATTTCAAAATCGGCAACATTTCAATTTGTCTTTTCTCAAAACAGCATCACGGTTCAATAAAACAAAATATATCACGTAGTAGTTGGAAGTATGTACAAACACATGGAAAAGAAAAAAAAGTGGGGTCTCGTCATATTTTTAGAAAAAAAATAACGAAATTTACAAAAATTCACGGTCATAATATCCCGTTTAAATTTCCCTTTTTTCCATTTAGAACAAGGAAGGGGAAAGAAAAAGGGATATTTCATTTTCTCATAGGGAAAAAAACATAGCTAGCGGAAAAAGAAACGGGATGTTTCGTTTTCTGATAGGGAAAAAGTATGATAAATGACAGTCTTTTTTGTGACTTTTGACATTTTTTTTTCTAAAAATATGACGAGACCCCACTTTTTTTTCTTTTCCATGTATTTGTACATACTTCCAACCACTACGTGATATATTTTGTTTTATTGAACCGTGATGCTGTTTTGAGAAAAGACTAATTGAAATGCTGCCTATTTTGAAATTTTTGAATATTTAACAGCCTAATTCTGTTAACAGCAGCAATATTCCGGTAAAGTTTTATATTATTTAGCTTGTCCTAGTAGTACACTTTGATATTCTATAAGAAAAAGTTTGGGGTACTATTGCTTAAATGAAAAAATACGTGCGGAAAACGGACAAAAACGTCATTTTCATTGCATTTTGAGGCAAGATAACAATGTAAAATAACAATGCCCCATGGAAACGAATACAGTTTACTAAGCAGGTAGTGTTATACTAACATATCACCACAAAAGAATTTTGGGATGTCGTTGCTTTTCCAAACTTTAGCACTGCAATCATACTCGCATTTCACTTTTAATGAAAAATGGCGGACACAACCTTGAACTTTGGCATTTTTTACAGTGAAGGGAAAATTTTTTCAGGGCTTCAAAATCGCACATTATTCATTAAATGTGACCTACTTCTTCATAAAAAAAAAAATCAAGGAAAACAAAAAATACAACAATCGCACTTGTCTGATTTTCAAAATAATAGCTCTTAAACATAATATCTCGAAAACTAATAAAAATTTTAAAATTCTGAGACCTGTTCCTGGATCCATGCGGATTACTGGCGTTTATTTGATCACCCAACGTTGCATGTTCTAGAAAGAGTAACTGTGAAATACAAACGGACAGTCATTTATTTTTTAATACAATAGATTGCTGAAGTTTTAATTTAGTTATAAAAAATAAGTCGCAGCTAAATATAATATGCTGAACCCTTTATATTATTTTAACTACAGTCATGAAAAAAAAAGTAAACACCCCTTACTAACTCTGCAAAAATTTATCGTAGAAGAAAGTTACTGGTACCACACGATTTTTATTAAAATCTACTTTTGAATAATGTATATGTTACCGGCCAAACCCGATTTTAGGCCAAACTAGATTGGCCAAGGCCAAATTAATTTATCCTGATGCATATAGGATAAACTAGTTTCTCCTAGGCCAAACTAGTTTGGCCTCATAGGAAAAACTAGTAGGATAAACGCTCATAGGATAAACTAGTTTAGCTGGCTATTCATTGGTCTGAACTAGTTTATCCTAGGCCGATCTATTTTATCCTATGTCAATTCAATTTGGCGTGCTTTTATTAATCCCAAAGACAGCTTCGGCCCCAACCTTCTAGTTTATCCTAGGCCAATTCAATTTCATGTGCTTTAATTGATGTCAACTAGTGTTGAGCATGCTCACAAAAGAAAGAAAGAAAAAAAAGAACTAATTCAAACTCAATTTCAATTTCTTAAAAATGAGTCAAGTTCACGCTGAAATTCAAAATTTTTCAAGCGAATCCGCTCGACTCAAACACATCTATATGGAAGTGACCGAAGTTCACCAAAATCTCGTTATTTTATTTATTTTTTAAATATAATGGAAGTTTAGCGTCCAAATTTACAAAATTTTGTGAGCTAGTCTTTCGGTAATTCGATATAAGGGTCTTTACGGGCCCAACCAATTTTTCTTCCCTACACTCGGTCCGGGCTTGGTAAGAAGTTTTTTTACTTTCACGAGTATTAGGAGTAATGGTTAATATAGAACGCCAATTACCCGAACAAGTCTTAAAATAGCTAATTCGAGTAAGCAAAATTTTGGATAAATGGACAGACAAATTTTGGACTAGACAATTAGTATAGTAAGATATTTCTCACTATACTAAAACCTTCACACGTTATCTAAGCTTAGGTCTCGCAGCACCAGTTCGTGCCGGTATGTTAAAAAAAAAAAAAAAAAAAAATCTTAGCAAACCTTACTTTGTTGCTTGCTTCGACGAAGACATTCTTTTCAATGCTGCCATATCTCTAATTCGTCTTAAATACGTTATAGTCCAGGTAATAGGGGATTTTACCTGGCAAAATTAATGATAGTTCTGGAAATTGGCTTATTTTATGTTTTTAGGGTCGCTGAATCCGAATTTGTAACTTCCCACCAAAATTTCTCCCGGCAACTCCCCCCTGCAATTTTGGTAAAATGCCCCCCCCCAAAAAAAAAAGATTTTTATTAAAAAAATAATTTTTTTTATTGTTTTAGGGGAAAAGTATCTGGAAATTCAGAAAGTAGACAAAATTTGCAACAAAGTAGATATGTGACATTATGACGTAGAATGAAGGGGGAGGGGGGATCTGCCTCGGAAGATGCGCCGCGGTGCTGCGTGGACTAAGTTGCGCAATTCCACTTAACCGCTCGCATCGTTTACATTCGCCCTCCCATCTCCCCTCCGAACTTTCCCTATAAGATTTACTTTAAGTTTTTTGGGTCGCTGAATATGAATCTTTAACTCCTCCCCCCAAAATTTCACCCCCCGCAACTCCCACCCACCCCCCAAAAATAGTTGTTTTAAAATTATTTTTTTTATTGATTTAGGGGGAAAGTATATAGAAATTCAGAAAGCAGACAAAATTTGCAACAAATAGGATATATGACATTACGTCATAGGATGAACACGGAGGGAGAGGGCTGCCTCGGAACCAGTGGCGTGGCGTGAAAATTTTCGGTGGTCATCGCAATTATTTACTCTAAAATTCAATGGTTGAATGTTCAAAAAAGAAACTTTAAATCTTACCTTCACTTATACATGAACTCCAAATGTTCTGCTAAAACTGGATCGTAGAGTTTTAAAAGCTTATTAAGAGTTTTAAAATATTGCTTGGTCATCGCCGCATCCAGCGATGACCGGACGCCACGCCACTGCTCGGAACATACACTGCGGCGCTATGTGCACTAAGTTATACAAGTCCGGGCAATCGGGGATTTTACCTGGCAAAATTAATGCTAGTTCTTGATTTCGACTCACTTTACGTTTTTTGGGAAGCTGAATCCGAATTTGTAACTTCCCACCCAAATTTCCCCCGGAAAACCTCCAAAAAGTTGATTTTTTTAAAAAATTTGGATTTTGAAAACAGCGCTTGGGATGTTCCGAGGCAGCCCTCTCCCTCCCCGTTCATCCTACGTCGTAATGTCATGTATCCTATTTTTTTCAAATTTTGTCTACTTTCTGAATTTCTACATACTTTCCCCCTAAATCAATAAAAATAAAAAAAAAATAATTTTAAAACAACTATTTTTTTTTTTTTTTTGGGGGGGGGGGGGAGTTGCGGGTGGTGAAATTTTGGGGGGAAGTTAAAAATTCGGATTCAGCGACCCAAAAAACATAAAGTAAGCCAATTTCCAGAACTACCATTAATTTTGCTAGGTAGAGCCCTTATACGGTCTCTATTGCCTGGACAGTAAGATGAATAGGATCAGCGTTCTTCTGGCGTTCGACCCATTTCATAGGTGTTTCCAAACATTCAAAGGCTTCGGTTATGTGATGGACCTGGGTTATTTTCAGAGCATTCGTTTTCATCTTCCTCATGAATCTCATCAACAATCTCATCATAATTTAAATTCATGTGTTTATGTGTTTAAATATTTTTTTTCTATATGTGTTATTTATATATGTAATTTAAATATGTGATATACAGCAAAAAGTTCTATATTTAAAATAAAGTGTGTAGCATTTATAGTTCGTTTACAGGCACACTCAAAAGAATGCCATTGCATTATGATCGATGGAAGAAAATAATCTTCAATGTGTTTTAATGATGCTAAACTCTTTGAAGCATATTAAAATTGATAGACATCAGTGAGGTGCAGTACAGTATACTTCCTGTAAAATATGATGTGCATAGCATTTATCGTTCATTTACAGATGCTCAAAAAAGAAAACGGCTACAGTACTGTTTATAACCTATGTGATTTTTACTTTCTTCTATCTTTACAAGATTAAAGTATTAGATTTCTGAAAACTTTCGACTTCCGGTTTTCTACGGATTTGCTCATTTTAGGGGTCAGAGATCCCTAAAAACATGTTTATACAAAATGTCTGTCTGTCCGTGTGTCGTCATTGTACCATCAAAAAGTGTATGAAGATGCATAGAATTGAACGAAAATTTTTTAGTATATTTTTGGCTGTGGCGAACAGGTCCTCTTCCAATTTAGAAATATTCCGCCCGAAGGGGGCGCTGTAATAGCAATTTTTGTGCCATTTTTATCATTGTACCATCGAAAAGTGTATGGAGTTATGCATAGAATTGAACCAAACTTTTTGTGTATATTTTTGGGTATGGTCAGCATGTCCTCCTTCAATTTGGAAATATTCCGCCGAAAGGAGATGCTGTGATAGGGATTTTGTGTAATTTTCTCGATTTTTCGTAGTTCTATTATCTATCGGCGGCTCGTGCAGCGACCGGAAATCGAGTTCTGCAGAGCTGGCTATTCGCAATCAGCTGATGGACAATAGAATAACGAAAAACTTTTGATTTTAATAAACATCATGATTGAGTTATCTCGTTTTTACTCCGATTAATTGACTGAAGCAGAAATTTAAGATGAAAATCAATGTTGGTATAGTATGAAATAATAATATTGAAATATTAACTTTTGTAACAGCTTTTTGAAATATTAAGATGTTTGGGATAGAAGAAAGTTTTGGAATTGGCACTTCCAACTATTTTAATTATACTACGCGTTTTCAAATTTTACTAGTTATGAAAGGAGTGCAAACTGTTATTATTACTAGTATAGATTTTTTTTTTTTTTTAGGTAGGACTGCAGCCGATAAATATACAATGTAATTATGATGATTAGTCTCCACAATTCAATGTGATCTAAAATTTCATCTTATATTTAACTTTCTTAATGTTGCGGTTCCTGACTGTACTTGAAGACTCTTTGACGCTCAGACAATAAATCTCTGAATTAAAATGACGCCATTTTGAATAACAGGCGCCATCTTGAATTCCTACGACTTTATGCGATGCTTCCCACTCTTATATGGATTGCATTAGTATAAAGTAGATACTCACCAATCGGTATAATGTTCTCGCGATTTGTAGTTTTCTCAACCGTAGCACCTGGTCTAATAGAGAATAACGTAATGGAATTCTTTTGAGGGTCCTGTAAACGGTCTATAAAAGCTATACGCTTCAATTTTTATTCGGAACATGTTATTGTGAACTTCAATAACATATATAAATTACATGACAATCTGAGTGACTTTAAGGGAGTAGCGGTATTTAACTGAGTTAGAGCATGGAATGACAAGCAGACAGACAGACAGACAAACAAACAGACAAACTGAATTCATAAACTCATTCAACTATGACGGAAAATGTTAAAAACGAAAATTTTGACCTTAAAAACTTAGAAATCAACCTGAAACACAGATTTATATGATGGATAGTAAGAAAATTCAGGAAATGACGCCATTTTGAATAACAGCCGCCATCTTGAATTCTTACGAATTTACGCGATGCCTCCCCCTCTTATATGGATTTTAGTAATATAAAGTAGATACTCACCAATCAGTATATTCTTCTCACGATTTGCAGTTTTCTCAATCGTAGCACCCGGACTAATAGACAATAACGTAATGTAATTCTTTTGAGAGCCATGTAAAAGGACTATAAAAGCTATACACTTCAATTTTTATTCGGAACATGTTATTGTAAACTTCAATAACATAGATAAATTACATGACAATCTAAGTGAATTTATGCGAGTAGCGATATTTTAGCGAGTTATCGCATGAAATGGCAAGCAGATTGACAGACAAACAAACAGACAAACTGAATTCATAAACTCATTCAACTATGACGGAAAGTGTTAAAAACGAAGTTTTTGACGTTAAAAACATCGAAATCAACCTGAAACAAACATTCATATGATGGATAGTAAAAAAATTCAGAAAAAGACGCCATTTTGAATAACAGCCGCAATCTTGAATTCCCACGACTTTACGCGATGCCTCCCCCTCTGAAATGTTTTGTATTAATATAAAGTAGATACTCACCAATCGGTATATTCTTATCACGATTTGCAGTTTTCTCAACCGTAGCACCCGAACTATTAACAAAATAGCATTAAATATTCTATCTATTTGTTATTTAAGACAGTAAAAATATACTTTTTCATGTATTATGTTTTATAAAACATTGTAAATTAATTTAGGAATCGTTATCACTATTTGTTATTATTATAAAACTTCTACTCAGCAAAATGGTATCGGCTGATTTAGGTCTATATAGTTCAAAATTTAATACAGTAGGCTCGCGATTTAACGACCCCCCCGCGATTGAGCGACCATTGGATGAGGTCCCGACCATTTTTCAATACGTTCAATGTTTTTCCTCGCTCGCTTTAACGACCCGCGAATAATCCGAATCTTGATTTAGCGTTCGAGAACTTCATTTCACATCCTCCAGAAATTAAAAATCTAGAAGCAGTGAAGATAAGTTTTCTTTCCCCAAGTGTTACATTCGGTTTACATCGTATGGATCAAGGTGTTATACAATGTTTTAAAAAAATGTACCGAAGAAACTAGTCAATGGTATTCTAATCAATTTAGAAATAAATAAAATTCATAAAGCGAATTCTTAGTGGCTATTCATATAGGAAATGATGCTTGGCAAGTGGTTTCCCAGAACACAGTTTACTTTCCATCAGATTCGAGGTCGGATGGTATCAGGATTCGAGGCACCAAGGCGTATACTTCTTGGTGCTTCGTCACAAAGCAGTAGTCGAGATTAGAGACCGGGTTAAAAGTAAGGGAATCAAGATCCATAGGCATAGGATTAAGGCTCATGTTGGTAACGGCTACAATGAATCTGTCGACGCGCTGGCGAAGGATGTTGTAGGTCGCCCCATGGTTAATGTATAGATTCATCTCTCTTGCGAAGAGGAAGCTTTTTGGTCGATCAGTGATTGATTGGCATAAAAATTGGGACCAATCTGAAGATGAACGGGTAACATATGCGATCTTCCAGATAGTTTCCACTCGGAGACTCCAGAGCGATTTGTATGTAAACCAAGTTCTAACTGGACATGATGACTTTAGTGACCATCAAGCCCGCTCTTTTAGAGGTAACCCTACGTGCTTCTGCGGGACAGGGAATAGCACGATTAGACATTGCGTCTATGAGTGTCCCCTGTGGAGATCCATTAGAGATAATCATTTTCCTCGAAATTTTCACGCTCAAACGCTTAACAGTCATTGCCTAGATCATTTTAGTAGGAAATGGGTCATGGCCATTGTAAGTGACCTTCTGAATAGGACATTGGATCGTGCTGGTGGCCGGAATTTGAGCTCTTGCACATCTAGTTTGGAAGTCCTCGAGCACAGATTTCAAAATCAATTGAACGCAATACTCTATTAGAGAAGTCCGTAGCCGTAGTGTCGGCGCGTTACGGACGAGCGACCGCACAGGGATTTTCCTTGTGTGTAACGATAAATCAGGTGCTTTTCCTGCTAAGTCCTCCCTGAAACCTGGATGGCTCAGGTTGCTTTTGCTACTTTGGTCCTGCACGCGGGCGGTCTCGGCTGATCGGCTGTGTTCTTTGGTGGTGCCTCGCCTTGTTGACTATTGTGTGCCTGGCTGTGGCTTGTGCCTTGTATGTGACCTCTCGGCTGGCGGGTTGCTTTCGCGGCGGCTGGGTGTCTTGAGACAGGGGATTGTTACTCGATCCCCTTGGAAGGACCGCATGGAGCCTCTCGGCTCTGGTACGGGAACTTTAGTTTTATACCTTCTATCCCGCTGGATATTTACAGAACCAAGCTTGTAACGTGAACCTGCAGCCCAGGGGTTGAAAAAACAGAACAACGAAACTGAAGATTCCAATCATCTAATATGCTAGCATTAAGAAAACTGTTTTTTAGCTGGAAAATCGCGCATTTGAAGATTAGGTTGACATTGACGATAAGTTTAAAGCTAAGATAACTTTTCCAAAAGATGACTTAATCTGCAGCCTTCTCATTCCTGATTGGACATTCCGAATAATTCTTTCGGTGAGGAAATTGACGATGTTCCATTTATACCTCCTGCATAAAAAACGCACAGGATGTCATCAAGTTGTATGGAACATTTTTGGAAGGAAAGGAAATTCTAACGACTACTTTTAGATGATCAACGACCTTAAAAACAGTATTCTGGAAGTTTCCAGCTGCCATTTGTAGCAAAAAAGTATAACATGATTATTCAAAAAATGTTAATTAACTAGTTTAAATCCTTTTTGTATTTTGCAAAATGTTTAAGTTCTTATAAAATTATTCCATAATTTTTAGCCATTTTTTTAATCTAAAAATTTAGACTAAATACTACAAATATTTAAAAAAAAATTCTATAAATCAGTAGTTTTACTACATTAGAGTGCTAGGTATTTTTGAAGAGCATTAAAATAAACCAATATTAGCACCATTTGATTTAACGACCATTCGATTTAACGTTCTATTTGCCGAGGTCCCGTGAAGGTCGTTAAATGGCGCGTCTTCTGTATCTGCCTTCTTTGTTTCAATTTTTTATTATAATTTTGTCTCTCATCCATAGCTTTGTCACTATTAAATTTTAATCAGAACATCACAATAGAATTTGATGAAATAAAATTATATACCCGACATCTAATTATCAGGTTGAGCAAAATGTTCTGGGAAATTTTCAATCTAATAGTTACCAGATTTTTTATCGTATATGATGGTCGTGCCATCAATGCCGAGCTCTATTGCCAGCAGATGGATTGCGTTTACGACAAATTGGTGTATCAGTATCCGAGATTGGTCCACCGAAAACGCGTTTTGTTTCAGCAGGATACTGCTAAACGGCATTGCCCAACGGCCCATGCCAAACGGCTTGGTCCAGAGGACCAAGGACAAGTTTGCACAATTGGACAGCGTCGAAATTCTCCCACACCCCGAGCCCCACCAGTGGCCGAGAGGTTCTGCTCTCGAAGCTGGTAGACGGGAGGTGCTGGGTTCAATCCCAATCGCGCCCGTCGGCCTAATCTTTCGGAGTTTTCGTGGTTTTCTTCGAACCTTGGTTCTCCAAGCGTTAATACGGGTTAGGTTCCCTTAGAAAGACCTCCACGGAAGGCACTCCCCCCTTTAGGGCCTATATCCCACGTGTTGATAATTGGCCGACATAAATACAACAACAACATCTCCCACACCCCGCCTGTATTCCAGACGTGGCTGCATCCGATTATGCCCGCTTTCGATGAATGTAACATTTTTTTAAAGGGCCGTCAATTTGAATCATTTAATGAAGTTGAAGAAGCATGTCAAGAGTTTTTCGATTCCAAGAAGCCGCCATGGTACTTCCAGCAAACCCGGAATCTGGCAGAATGATTGCAGTAAGTTGTGGACTATGATGGTTTCTACTTTGAAGAATAGTCTTTGTTGCTTTTGTTGTTAATTTGCGCATAACAACGCAACTTTCACAAATTTCCCAGAACTTTTGCTCAACCTAGTATTACGCATCCATTATCAGAGAATCCCTAAGAATTCTGCGTAAGGGGAATCAAGTATTTAACTACCCACATCATACAATATCCTCAATATATGGTTAAATATCCTGGTTAAATAACTTAAACACTCACTAATTTTCCCAAATATAGATTTAATCCGAAACAACTACACCTTCTACTACTTTCCAGTTACGCATTGAAAACGAAGTGACGTATGTGAACAAAGTAACGCATTAAAATGAATGGAACGGCAGTTAAATATTTTACTCCACACAAATTTAATTCGAAGTACTACTACTTCTACCATTTCCCAGCAACAAATTTTTAAAAAAGTGGCGTTGATGAACAAAGTGACGCAGGAGCGCAAACTTTTTTAAAATATTGGGTGGGCTTTAAAAATTTTTAAATAAAATTACACATATATTTTCCCCCCTTAATGTGTATGTGTGTGGAGAGAGAGAGAGAGAGGGGAAAAGCGAATGACAAAAGATAATTCGAAATTAAATTGCTTTTTATAAGCAAAATTTTAAATTATTATAATTATAATTTTATAAATAATTTTATTAAATAATATTCTTATAATTTACTCCTAGAAAATTAATATTTATGTTAAATAACATTGGAATTGCTATCTAATGAAAGTGCAAAAAAATTAAATGTCAAGAAAAGCATATACATTTCAGTCACCTAAGTGCTTTATGAATTCAAGACACGAAAACAGATGGCAAAGTATGCAGGAAATTTGTTTTCGTAGAAATTTAACTATACATCCACTGAAAGGGTTTTCAGTGCTCCTGTAAGCAGGACCCGACTGATGCAGGGGCATGCGAGGCAGCTGCACCGGGCCCCCTTCTCAGTCCTCCCCCCCATAAGAGTAATCAGGATTTTCATTAAAAGGTGCCAAATGATTAAAATTTTGCCAAAAGTGACCAAAATTCCTATATTTTCAAATATTTAGGAAGAAGTGGGGTCTCCCTTCCCCTCTCTACTTCCAGTACCCCCTGCACCCATGCAAAAAACAAACTATATGATTAAAATTTTATTACGACAACTTAGTATTCTATTGTTTTCAAAAGAAATTCTTTATTAACGTTTTCCTCGCAATGTGGCAAGTTAAAACCATTTATTATGATCAATTTGAGACCTTTTGTTTTTAGACATCGTATAACGTACGTAGATAAGCAAAGCAAAGCAAAAAAAAAAAAAAAAAAAAAAACTCCTGTCAACCAATCTATCAATTCTTCTGCTATTATCCTACTAGTATTTTTTCTTAAAGTTGTGACCATCATTCTGTCCCCATCATACCCTGTTTACACATGGGAGCAGTTCCGGGTACAAAATTTATGCATACATACAGTACGTATGAAGTTTAGTACTAGCCACTTCCACATTATTCCAAAAGAATTCTATAGATATATAGAAGGGGGGGGGGGCACCCCAGAATGATGTTTGCCCCGGGGCCCCCATAGCCTTAGTCGGGCCCTGCCTGTAAGTCTAATGGATGTCCTTACTATTTCTCAAACAAAACTATTTTGAGAACGTTCATAAAACCAAATTTCATTTCAGCGATTAAATAATAATTAAAAAATAATGAATTAAATCAACTGAAATTGGTTGGGCGGAGAGATCAAAACATTGGGTGGGCTCGCGCTCCATGGGCCGATATAAGTTGGCGCCACTGAAGTGACGTATTAAAAATGAATGGAACGGCTTTTAAATATTTTCCTCTATATAAGTTTAATCCGAAGAACTATTACTTCTACTTCCAGCTACCCTAAGAATTACTGATCCTACCATTGAAACGAAGTGACGTATTTGAGTAAATGAAACGACAATTAATGCACATATTTCTTGACGATGGCTGCGGTACTGTATACCTAAAGTACTCGGAAATTTAAATAAAATGTATATTTTTTAAACTGTAAATTCCGTGTTATTATTATTTGGCAGCTTTTAAGTAAACAGTGAACTTTTTACATATCATATCGCTTACCCGCAAGAAAAGTGACATATCTCGCAAACATTCATTTTGCGTTTTATTCAACTAATAGTTCTGTCATAGGCGCGTCTTGCTACACAACAAGTTTCATAAGTGTAATTATACGGAAAATCACTTTATTACGTTATATGTCCATTTGTGAACACAGAAGAGTTGTGGATTGTTAGGGGAGGGAAAATTACCCAGCCTTCGAAACCTCATCCTACGTCTTCATTCTTAAGGGTTTTATGCTTTTAAGCCCGTTTTTATTTCTGCATGCAGTGCAAAGGGCTATAATTTCATATTACAGTAAAATCATGCAAATTTTCTTTTGTCTCTTCAGTGAAATTTACTTTTGTCGAGATGTGTCACTTTTCTTGCGGGTGAGCGATATTATGTAGATTATGATTGTATCAAGGTGAATATTGAATTTCGTCTTATGATTTTATCTTATTGCAGTTTTATGAATTTTGAATCACGAAAATAGTTTACTTGAATCCTTTTTTTTGTACAACTAGGGGGCTCGGCCCCCTACGAGCTACGCTCGCCAACCCCCGTCCAGACACCGCAGGCTCATAAATGCACGCTAATTTGATCGGCTTTAAAAAGATTTCGAAAGATTGAATTATAATTTAAAAAACAGTGGCGATCTCCCTATAAACGAATTTCTATTCATTTCTCTTTGATTGGGGAATTTTAACGCCAAATCCGCTGCGGTACTACTTGATTATCCCGTCGACCCATTTCGCCAAATTATATAAATCGCCAAACCACTCGCCAAATTATACAAATTGACATAATTTTTATTTTAAATAACGAAAGAACAAATAAATTCGTACAACATTAATAAAAATACAAATAAAACGTCGAAATAAAAATAATTTGATGACGTAGACACGTGTAACAACATTTCAAAATAAGCTAATATAAAAGGAATTAAGTAAACAGAGTCTTTGTCTCCTGGTATTTTTTAACAAAGCGAAAAGAAAGTTCTTTTAAATGAGACATTTTAAATTAATCGTTTTTAATCTGACGTAATTTTTACCAAGCTATTCTTTCTCTTTTAAATAATCGCGTGAAAGTACTTTTGTTAGCAATGAAATATTATTTGCGTTTCCCTAACAAAAATAGTTGAAAATATCCTCTCAAAATATTAAATAAATGTTTAGCGCAATTTCTAAATTTAAACTTTTTTGCAATATTATTTTGTGTTCATTTTATGTAATAACTATAATGTGACGTAAATAAGACGTAATTTCTCCTAAGACTTCTAACGCATGTTAATGAATTTATTATTTTACAATATCCTTTCTCTTTTAAAATTCACGTGTATACTTTTTATGACGTAATTTTTAATAAGTTCCTGCTTTTTATACATAATTATTTAATTCTAATTTGAAAGTTTTTTTCCTGTTTATAATAGTCATGAGTAAATACATTTTTAAATTGAAGCAACCATTATTGCTTGCGCTTTTTATACAGTTGGCAACAGTTTAAATTCGTACAATTTTCTGAAATCTGTAAAAAATATCTCTAGAAATGCTGAAAATTTGAATTTAAAATAGAAATAAAACCTGAAAAAATGAGTCAAAATAAAAAAATTAATGCAATCTGCACTCCGGCAAATTCTAACGCATAAAATGATCTAAAAATGATTACACTGCCATGTATAGTTTTTGCTGCTATAAAACTTTTTTAGTGGAACGATTTTGTCCAACTTTAGCATTAAATATCTCTTAAAATAGTTCTTCGATTTGAAAACTGTCTGCATCAGCGTGTTTATCAAACATTTCTGTATAAAACCACTGATTTTCATATTTTTGTATGTATTATTTTTCTCAATATTAACGAAGAAAGACCTCCGGTCACAAAAAATTCAAAACCGGCGGCGGCGGCGGCGGCGGCGGTGACAGCGGTAGTTACTTTTTTTTAGAATAGAGAGACTAGGGGGCTCGGCCCCCTACGAGCTACGCTCGCCAACCCCCGTCCAGACACCGCAGGCTCATAAATGCACGCTAATTTGATCGGCTTTAAAAAGATTTCGAAAGATTGAATTATAATTTAAAAAACAGTGGCGATCTCCCTATAAACGAATTTCTATTCATTTCTCTTTGATTGGGGAATTTTAACGCCAAATCCGCTGCGGTACTACTTGATTATCCCGTCGACCCATTTCGCCAAATTATATAAATCGCCAAACCACTCGCCAAATTATACAAATTGACATAATTTTTATTTTAAATAACGAAAGAACAAATAAATTCGTACAACATTAATAAAAATACAAATAAAACGTCGAAATAAAAATAATTTGATGACGTAGACACGTGTAACAACATTTCAAAATAAGCTAATATAAAAGGAATTAAGTAAACAGAGTCTTTGTCTCCTGGTATTTTTTAACAAAGCGAAAAGAAAGTTCTTTTAAATGAGACATTTTAAATTAATCGTTTTTAATCTGACGTAATTTTTACCAAGCTATTCTTTCTCTTTTAAATAATCGCGTGAAAGTACTTTTGTTAGCAATGAAATATTATTTGCGTTTCCCTAACAAAAATAGTTGAAAATATCCTCTCAAAATATTAAATAAATGTTTAGCGCAATTTCTAAATTTAAACTTTTTTGCAATATTATTTTGTGTTCATTTTATGTAATAACTATAATGTGACGTAAATAAGACGTAATTTCTCCTAAGACTTCTAACGCATGTTAATGAATTTATTATTTTACAATATCCTTTCTCTTTTAAAATTCACGTGTATACTTTTTATGACGTAATTTTTAATAAGTTCCTGCTTTTTATACATAATTATTTAATTCTAATTTGAAAGTTTTTTT
The DNA here is from genome assembly GCA_963932465.1 of Maratus speciosus. Taxonomy (NCBI): domain Eukaryota; kingdom Metazoa; phylum Arthropoda; class Arachnida; order Araneae; family Salticidae; genus Maratus; species Maratus speciosus. The sequence goes on along the minus strand of OZ010790.1, from coordinate 219,421,566 downwards.
CCTGTTTATAATAGTCATGAGTAAATACATTTTTAAATTGAAGCAACCATTATTGCTTGCGCTTTTTATACAGTTGGCAACAGTTTAAATTCGTACAATTTTCTGAAATCTGTAAAAAATATCTCTAGAAATGCTGAAAATTTGAATTTAAAATAGAAATAAAACCTGAAAAAATGAGTCAAAATAAAAAAATTAATGCAATCTGCACTCCGGCAAATTCTAACGCATAAAATGATCTAAAAATGATTACACTGCCATGTATAGTTTTTGCTGCTATAAAACTTTTTTAGTGGAACGATTTTGTCCAACTTTAGCATTAAATATCTCTTAAAATAGTTCTTCGATTTGAAAACTGTCTGCATCAGCGTGTTTATCAAACATTTCTGTATAAAACCACTGATTTTCATATTTTTGTATGTATTATTTTTCTCAATATTAACGAAGAAAGACCTCCGGTCACAAAAAATTCAAAACCGGCGGCGGCGGCGGCGGCGGCGGCGGCGGTGACAGCGGTAGTTACTTTTTTTTAGAATAGAGAGAAACGATTTCAATGCGTTAAAAATACTTTCAAAGGAAATATTTTCTCTTTTTATTTATTTTCAGTTATTACCTTTTTTGATTACAGAAATTCCTTATCACATAGTTTTTCTCTTCATATATATTTGCTGCAAGAATCAATACGAAAATTGTACAATCTCCAATTTTGTTCTCCCTCAAAGAAAATCATACTAATCAATTCAAGCTTGTCACACAAAATTTTTCATCAACTTCCTTCCTTTTGAAAATCTATTTTTATTTTAGTAACATTCAAGTGAACCACGCAAATTATAGGTTTAAAAAAATAGTATGGAAAAAACATTTTTTTTTCGCTCTATAACCTAGATATTGTCTTGGCAGTGATTTATATTCCAAATCCGAAAAAAATGCCAACATATACTTTTTACTGAAACTAATATCAGATTTGTTTTCAGGATCATGAAAAAATAAATAAATAAAAGAACTGGTACTCTTTATGTTGTAATATGATTATGGTTACAGACTTTCAATTTGAACTCATATTGCACTTAATATACGTGTAGTGTTAATACACTGGTCATCAAAATTAAAGGATAATGAGAAAAAATGTGCTCATTAAGTTAATGTTGCAACCAATGCCCAATGGTGCAATTATGTATGTTAAATAAATACTATTGAACTCAAAATTGCACTTCCGCGCATAAATTAGCGGCGGAAATATGCAAATTAGATTATTGACAATGTGGTGCGCAAAGGACGTAAGTTGGAATTCTGGTCTGTAGTGTTGTATAAAGTGAATGTGATGTCTGAGTGTAATCAGTATTCATTAGTTATGGCTCAAAGGCATAATTTAAGTTAAGGTCAAAAGTGGCGAATAATTGGTAGAATTGAGGAAGGTCAAAAACAAATGGAGGTCACCCAAAATTTGAATATCCCTCAAAGTATCATACCAAGAGCTTCGAGCCGCTTTTTAAGCACCGGATACATTGATAGACACTCTGGTCAAGAGAGACCAAGAGCAACAAATGCATCCGAAGACCGATTTTTTGTCATTGTTGCTCGAAGAAATCACGAAGTAGCTACAAGAGATTTGGTTTCAGACCTTCAGGCTTCCACAAGAACTCGAATTAGCCGTTCTACTGCTGCACGAAGGATTAACGAGGATGGACTGTGTGCGAGAAAACCAAAAGTTTGTGTCCCACTTAACGAGCTTCCGCAGAGGCCCGTTTAAACTGTTGCTGTCGTCATGTACAATGAAGCCAAGAAGACTGGGCTCGAACGGGATATTTCACGAAGAAGGGAAGAGCAAGTTGCGTCTTCCGTCATCTCTTTAGATAAAAACACGTCTGGAATCAGTGTTCAGACTATATCTGGACTCGTCAGTAAACAAAACTTGAGCCAATTCTTCTTGCCTTTATTGAACTAGACTAGAGTAACAGCTTAAACGGGCCCCTTGGGAAGCTGAAGTGAATGGGACATAAACTTTTGGTTTTCTCGCATACAGTCGATCCTCGTTAAGCCTTCGTGCAGCAGTAGAACGGCTAATTCGAGTTCTTGTGGCAGCCTGAAGGTCTGAAACCAAATCTCTGGTAGTCGCTTCGCTGTTTCCTCGAGCTATAATGGCAAAACACGGTCTTCCGATGCAGTTTTTGCTTTTGCTCTCTATTGACCAGGCTGTCTTTCAGTTGATCAAGTGCTTAAAAACCTACTCAAAGCTCTTAATATGACATTTTCAGAGATATTCAAATCTTGTGCGACCTTCCATTCATTTTTTACCTTCTTCGATTTTACCAATTATTCGCCACTTTTGATCTTAACATAAATGATGCCTTTGAGCCATAACTAATGCTTACTGATCCCATTCAGACACCACATTCACTTTAAACAACACTACAAACCAGAATTCAAACATACGTCCATTGCGCACTACATTGTCGATCACCTAATTTGCATATTTCCGACGCTAACATATTCTCGGAAGTGCAATTTTTAGTTCAGTAGTATTTAATTAACATAAATAATTACAGCATTGAGCATTGGTTGCAACATTAACTTAGTGAACGTATTTTGTTTTTGGCATTACCCTTTAATTTTGATACCACACTGTAAAAAAACCACTGTAGATTTGCCAAAACAAACTCGATCATAGTGAATGTGCTGTATCTTTGGTTTCCTGACTATATTAACATGGAAAATACAGTAGTTGCGCAAAATTAACAGCACAATGTGTTGGCAATTTGGACGCATTTTTTTACAGCACAAACTGCTGGCATCCAAATTGCCAGCACATTGTGCTGTTAACTTTACGCAACTACTGTATTTTCCATGTTAATATAGCCAGGAAACCAAAGAAAGATACAGCACATTCACTGTGATCGAGTTTGTGCGCGAGATGAACAGTACTTTGTACTGTAAAAATGTCGTTTTTTTTTACAGTGCAATGCATTTTCGTCATCTGCGTTGAGCTATCTATTTAACCAATTTTGATAATTACTTTTCTTAAATTTGAAAACTATTCGTTTGTAGATGAGCCCGCATTAATTATCTTTTAAAAACATTTCTATTTTTATAGTTCATTTTTAATTAATGAATTTTTTTTCAAAATGGTAGCAATCTGATTATTTCCATTGTTGAAGAAAAAAGTTAAATAATTGAAACTATAATATTTTTGCTCATGATATCTTTGTTGATGCTATTTCGCATTGCATCTCTCTATTCTAAAAAAAAGTAACTACCGCTGTCACCGCCGCCGCCGCCGCCGGTTTTGAATTTTTTGTGACCGGAGGTCTTTCTTCGTTAATATTAAGAAAAATAATGCATACAAAAATATGAAAATCGGTAGTATTATACAGAAATGTTTGATAAACACGCTGATGCAACAGTTTTCAAATCGAAGAATTATTTTAAGAGATATTTAATGCCAAAGTTGGACAAAATCGTTCCACTAAAAAAGTTTTATAGGAGCAAAAACTGTACATAGGAATTTAATCATTTTTAGATCATTTTATGCGTCAGAATTTCTCGGTGTGCAGATTGCAGTTAGTTTTTTAATTTGAATAATTTTTCGAGGTTTTATTTCTATTTTAAATACAAATTTTCAGCATTTCGAGAGATATTTTTTACAAATTTTAGAAAATTGTATTAATTTAAACTGTTGCCAGCTGTATAAACAGCGCAAGCAATAATGTTTGCTTCAAATTAAAAATTTATTTTACACGTGACTATTATAAACAAAAAATATAAAAAGCAGGAACTCATTGAAAATTACGTCATAAAAACTATAGTTACACGTGAATTTTAAATGAGAAAGAATATTGTAAAATAATAAATTCAGTAACATGCATTAGAAATCCTAAATAGGAGAATTTACGTCATATTACACTTATTACGTAAAATGAACAAAAAATAATATTGCAAAACAGTTTTAATTTAAAAATTGCGCGAGACATTTACTTGACATTTTAAGATGATCATAATATTTCATTTCTAACAAATGTATTTTGACGTGAATATTAAAAAGAGAAAGAAAAGTTTGGTGAAAATTACGTCAGATTATAATTGTCAGATTCAAATTATAATTCAATCTTCCGAAATCTTTTTAAAGGCGATCAAATTAGCGTGCTGTTAGAGTCTGAGATGTCTGAACGGGGGTTGACGAGCGTAGCTCGTAGGGGGCAGAGCCCCCTAGTTTAAAACAAAATATATACATTTTTTTATTTGAATACAGTCGGACCCGATTAGTACGCGATCTTGCTTAATACACGGATATTTTACCGCCCATAAGGCTAACGCAAAAATATCACGTTTAAGGGGACTCGGTACCCTTCATTCGGCGAAAAATGACGTTAAGGGGACGGTAAAGTTTAAAATCCTTAAAAATAATTTTAATTTTTTGTAAATTTCAACTTAAATATTATTCAAGGGTACATTATATGCATTATGGCATGCATTTATCACAAAAAAAATTTTTAAAAATTTAATTTTTGAGAAAAAAATGGAATTTTACGCGTCGTGCTAGAAATCTTCGAAGTGCCCCTGCGCATTCCATATCAATGAAAATCCCCAATATTTTTTATAAAAGTTTGATTTATATATAGGAATAAAATAGAGCATCGAATTTTATATATTTGAATTTAAAGGTTAAAAAAAAAATTTTTTTTGAAAAATTTTGAAATTTTTTTGAAAAAATTTTGAAATTTTGAATTTTTTTTTTTTTTTACCTTTAAGTTCATATGTATAAAATTCGATGCTCTATTTTATTTCTATATATAAATCAAACTTATATAAAAAATATTGGGGATTTTCATTGATATTGAAGACGCATGGGGCATTTCGAAGATTTCTAAGACGACGCGTAAAATTCCATTTTTTTCTCAAAAATAAAATTTTTTTAAATTTTTTTGTGATAAATGCATGCCATAATGTATATAATGTACCCTTGAATAATATTTAAGTTGAAATTTACAAAAATAAAAAAAAAATTATTTTTAATGAATTTATGCTCCACCGTCCCCTTAATATCGATTTTCTAATTTTTTGTTTAAACTAGGGGGCTCGGCCCCCTACGAGCTACGCTCGCCAACCCCCATCCAAACACCGTAGACTCTAAATGAACGCTAATTTGATCGGCTTTAAAAAGATTTCGAAAGATTGAATTATAATTTAAAAACAGTGGCGATCTCTCTAAAAACGGATTTCTATTCATTTCTCTGTGATTGGGGAATTTTAACGCCAAATCCGTTGCGGTACTACTTGATTATCCCGTCGACCAATTTCGCCAAATTATATAAATCGCCAAACCACTCGCCAAATTATACAAATTGACATAATTTTTATTTTAAATAACGAAAAAACAAATAAATTAGTACAACATTAATAAAAATACAAATAAAACGTCGAAATAAAAATAACTTGATGACGTAGACACATTTCAAAATAAGCTAATATAAAAGGAATTAAGTAAACAGAGTCTTTGTCTCCTGGTATTTTTTAACAAAGTGAAAAGAAAGTTCTTTTAAATGAGACATTTTAAATTAATCGTTTTTAATCTGACGAAATTTTGACCAAACTATTCTTTCTCTTTTTAATATTGACGTGAAAATACTTGTGTTAGAAATGAAATATTATTTGCGCTTTCCTAACAAAAATAGTTGAAAAATATCCTCTTAAAATATCAAATAAATGTCTAGCGCAATTTCTAAATTTAAACCGTTTTGCAATATTATTTTGTGTTCATTTTATGTAATAACTGTAATGTGACGTAAATATGACGTAATTTCTCCTATTTAAGACTTCTAACGCATGTTAATAAATTTATTGTTTTACAAATTCCTTTCTCTCTTAAAATTCACGTGTAATTATAGTTTTTATGGCGTAATTTTCAATAAGTTCCTGCTTTTTGTACATAATTATGTAATTCTAATTCCAAATGTTTTTTTTCTGTTTATAATAGTCACGTGTAAATAAATTTTTAATTTATTTACACGTATAAATATTTTTTTTTTTGAAGCAAACATTATTGTTTTCGCTGTTTATACAGTTGGCAATAGTTTAAATTAATATCACTTTCTAAAATCTGTTAAAAATATCTCTAGAAATGCTGAAAATCTGAATTTAAAATAGAAATAAAACCTCAAAAAATGAGTCAAAATAAAAAAAATAATGCAATCTGCGCTCCGGCAAATTCTAACGCATAAAATGATCTAAAAATGATTAAATTCCTATGAACAGTTTTTGCTCCTATAAAACTTTTTCAGTGGAACGATTTTGTCCAACTTTCGCATTAAATATCTCTTAAAATAACTCTTCGATCTGAAAACTGTCTGCATCAGCGTATTTATCAAACATTTCTGTATAATACTACCGATTTTCATATTTTTGTATGCATTATTCTACTTAATATTAACGAAGAAAGACCTCCGGTCACAAAAAATTCAAAACCGGCGGCGGCGGCGGCGGCGGTGACAGCGGTAGTTATTTTTTTGTAGAATAGAGAAATACTAAAAATAACTTCACTCAATTGCTGATAACGTTCTGAATTTTCATGATATTTGACTGTTCTACATGAAGAAAAAAATTTTTTTATCGTGCGCGCATGCGCAAATAAAAATATTTCATACAACTGCTGATATTTTATCATGTGTTTAATATATTTACATTCTAATTGCACTATATTATTTATACTATGTTTTGTCAAATTTTCAGAAACTGGCGTTAAAATTGATAGAAAATCCTGAATGATATAAACAAAAAACATACAAAACGTTTTTGAACTTAAAAAAAATCGATATATCTCAATTACGTATGTGCTATTCTTACACAAATGAATACACATGTTGTACAATATCCATATATTCGTAAGCAATAATGGCGATAGAATAATTCATGCATTTTATTTTACAGGATGACCCTAAATATTATTAACCATTTGGAGAAATTTTTACTGTTCTCGTCAGGTTAGGAAATGAAAAGCATATCTGAAGGTTTTTATTGGTTTAATCCGCATTTTATTCGTTTTGTGATTGGTCTATATAGTAGTCTGTATTTCCCTTTAGTTTCAACAGAGATGGACAACAGAGTGTTGCCACTATGACAAAAAAGTAATGAAAACTACAAAACAAATTAATAACTCAGAACAAATTGAGATGCAGCTTTCAAACAAATTGCATTTAAAAGTACATTTTTTTTCTCTACACGACAATGTAAAAAGTAATATTGTGGGATGTTTAGAAGTTTAAGAATGAAATTTCATTTAAAATGTGTCATCAGATTTCTTGGAAATCTGACGATGGAAAAGCCTTTTCCCGAAAAGCCAATGAAATGCTTGGATAATACGCAAGTTTTAGGTGGATAGTAACTAATGAAAATGAAAGAAAATGAATATCAGTTTCTGCCAAAGAGTTAATTTTAATTTGTAAGATTTTCACGTGTAAAAGAAAAATGGAATAAGCCAATTAAAAATAGCAAAAAAGATAAATAGGACAGGAATGAATACATATAAATATTTCACACCAAATACGATTCGCAGGCGATTTCTGTCGCTTGGAATTTTTACGTGTAATAACACTATTAATGTTTAATTCGTGGCGTACGTGATGTATGATCAACTCCGAGCGATTATTTTAGGTCTTAAATTTTAGTCTTTGAAAAAATCATTTTCCAAATGGTCGTTGTAATTTGTTAAATTGCTTTTTTCTTTTCTTTTTTTTATTTTTCTGCGATTTTTTGCTGGACCCAAAATTGTCCCGCTGATCAAATCGCACAAGTCAAACATATTCTTGATAATTCTTAAGTTCCAGGAAATTCCGACAAATACATCTTTAAATATCCGACAAAGTGTCTAAAATTGAAAGTGTCCATTGATTAACGGCCATATAGTTTACGTAAAAAAACAATTTTTGACCGTAAACATATAAATAAAAGCTTTAAAATTCATTTAGACGTTTAGATGTACAAATAAGCCCAGTTCCTGTGAAATTATACAAATCCCGTTTAATGCGCGATCTTGCTTAATACGAGACTTTTGTCCACTCACTTAAAAAGCGTAGATGGTGCAAACATAGACCTAGTACAAGAGAATAAATCAAATTTTATCATCACTATAACATGTGAAATAAGCAGTTGGATGTGCCAATCCCAAAACATTCTTCTATCACAGGGGATCCCAAACTATGGTATGCGTACCAGTACTGGTACGTGAAGCCCTGGCTACTTGTACGCTAAAGTCATATAATCTCTCTATTCTAAAAAAAAGTAACTACCGCTGTCACCGCCGCCGCCGCCGGTTTTGAATTTTTTGTGACCGGAGGTCTTTCTTCGTTAATATTAAGAAAAATAATGCATACAAAAATATGAAAATCGGTAGTATTATACAGAAATGTCTGATAAACACGCTGATGCAAACAGTTTTTAAATCGAAGAATTATTTTAAGAGATATTTAATGCTAAAGTTGGACAAATCGTTCCACTAAAAAAGTTTCATAGGAGCAAAAACTATACATCGGAATTTCATAATTTTTAGATCATTTTATACGTTATAATTTCCCGGTGTGCAGAATTCATTTATTTTTTTAATTTGACTCATTTTTCGAGGTTTCATTTCTATTTTAAATTCATATTTTCAGCATTTCGAGAGATATTTTTTACTTATTTTAGAAAATTGTACTAATTTAACCTGTTGCCAACTGTATAAACAACGGAAACAATAATGTTTGCTTCAAATTAAAAATGTATTTACACGTGACTATTATAAACAGAAAAGATACTTTCAAATTAAAATTAAATAATTGCGTTTAAAAAGCAGGAACTTATTGGAAATTATTTCATAAGAACTATACTTACACGTGAAGTTTAACAGAGAAAGGATATTGTAAAATAATAAATTCATTAACATACGTTAGAAGTCTTAAATAGGAGAAATTGCGTCATATTTACATCACATTACAGTTATTACATAAACTGAACACAGAATAATATTGCAAAACAGTTTAAATTTAGAAATTGCGCTAGACATTTATTTGATACTTTGAGAGGATCTTTTCAACTATTTTTGTTAGGAAAGCGCAAATAATATTTTATTTCTAACAAAAGTATTTTCACGTGAATATTTAAAAGAGAAAGAATAGCTTAGTCAAAATTACGTCAGATTAAAAACGATTAATTTAAAATGTCTCATTTAAGAGAACTTTCTTTTCGCTTTGTTAAAAAATACCAGGAGACAAAGACTCTGTTTACTTAATTCCTTTTATTTTAGCTTATTTTGAAATTTGTTACACGTGTCTATTTTTATTTCGACGTTTTATTTGTATTTTTATTAATGTTGTACTAATTTATTTGTTCTTTCGTTATTTAAAATAAAAATCATGTCAATTTGTATAATTTGGCGAGTGGTTTGGCGATTTATATAATTTGGCGAAATTGGTCGACGGGATAATCAAGTAGTACCGCAGCGGATTTGGCGTTAAAATTCCCCAATCAAAGAGAAATGAATAGTTCCGTTTATAGGGAGATCGCCACTGTTTTTTAAATTATAATTCAATCTTTCGAAATCTTTTTAAAGCCGATCAAATTAGCTTGCATTTAGAGTCTGCGACGTCTGGACGGGGGTTGGCGAGCGTAGCTCGTAGGGGGCCGAGCCCCCTAGTTCTAAAAAAAGTAACTACCGCTGTCACCGCCGCCGGTTTTGAATTTTTTGTGACCGGAGGTCTTTTTTCGCTAATATTAAGAAAAATCTTGCATACAAAAATATGAAAATCGGTGGTTTTATACAGAAATGTTTGATAAACACGCTGATGTAGACAGTTTTCAAATCGAAGAATTATTTTAAGAGATATTTAATACTAAAGTTGGAAAAAATCGTTCCACTAAAAAAGTTTTATAGGAGCAAAAACTATTCATGGGAATTTAATAATTTTTAGATCATTTTATACGTTTGAAGTTCCCGGTGTGCAGACTGTATTTCTCTTTTTAATTTGACTCATTTTTTAATGTTTTATTTCTATTTTAAATTCAATTTTTCAGCATTTCTAGAGATATTTTTTACATTATTTTAGAAAATGGTATTAATTTATACTGTTGTCAAATGTATAAACAGCGCAAACAATAATGTTTGCTTCGAATTAAAAATTTATTTACACGTGACTATTATAAACAAAAAAAATCATTTGGAATTAGAATTAAATAATTATGTACAAAAAACAGTAACTTATTAAAAATTACGTCATAAAAAGTATACACGTGAATTTTAAAAGAGAAAGGATATTATAAAATAATAAATTCATTAACATGCGTTAGAAGTCTTAAATAGGAGAAATTGCGTCATATTTACGTCACATTGCAGTTATTACATAAAATGAACACAAAATATTGCAAAACAGTTTAAATTTAGAAATTGCGCTAGACATTTATTTTATATTTTGAGAGGATCTTTTCAACTGTTTTTGTTAGGAAAGCGCAAATAATATTTCATTTCTAACAAAAGTATTTTCACGTGAATATTTAAAAGAGAAATAATAGCTTGGTAAATTACGTCAGATTAAAAACGATTAATTTAAAATGTCTCATTTAAAAGAACCTCCTTTTCGCTTTGTTAAAAAATACCAGGAGACAAAGACTGTTTACTTAATTCCTTTTATATTAGCTTATTTTGAAATGTTGTTACATGTGTCTACGTCATCAAGTTATTTTTATTTCGACGTTTTATTTGTATTTTTATTAATGTTGTACTAATTTATTTGTTCTTTCGTTATTTAAAATAAAAATTACGTTAATTTGTATAATTTGGCGAGTGGTTTGGCGATTTATATAATTTGGCGAAATTGGTCGACGGGATAATCAAGTAGTACCACAGCGGATTTGGCGTTAAAATTCCCCAATCAAAGAGAAATAAATAGAAATTCGTTTATAGGGAGATCGCCACTGTTTTTTAAATTATAATTCAATCTTTCGAAATCTTTTTAAAGCCGATCAAATTAGCATGCGTTTAGAGTCTGCGGTGTCTGGACGGGAATTGGCGAGCGTAGCTCGTAGGGGCCGAGCCCCCTAGTAAAGTAAAAAAAAGCGTGAATTTATCATCCTGGAAATTTTTCGAATGAAAATAGCTGTAAACGCTATTTTTTTTTATTTTTTTTTTTGGAAATTTTCTAATGCAAATAAGAGGTTATAAACTTTTTTTTCCATGTATTACTAGAAATTTGTATTATTAGTCCACCCTGAAATCCGCAACAATGCTTATACAATCAATTTTAGAAAATGAAACACACGCAAAAATTGCATTAATTTAGGAAAAATTTAAATTGGTAAATAAAGACCTAATTTTAAAATTAATCGATGAAACAAATTTAATTAGTAGAAAAACAGGTTTTAAACATGCTTTTAAAATTGAATTATCTGAAGGTAAAGCCTGAATGAGTGGAAATAGATGAGCCTGTTCGTACAGGAATAATTAAAACTATTTTTCCCAAGAGTACTTTATAACGCCCTCCTCCGCCCTCTTTTTTTGTACAGTAAGATCTGGCCGGAGAAGTTGAAATTTTATTTCAGTGTTGAGTTGTATTTGAAATATAACTCATTATTTATATAAGTTTGTGGAATGAGATTTTCCTCTTCCGTATCAGATGCGTGCGTGAGTTTTTTAGGTTTCATGGAAATTCGTTTTTAAGGCAGTAAATTTATTTAAAATAGTGATTTAAAATCAAAGAAAATATGGGAAACTGTTTTTTTTTTTTTTTTTTTTTTACATTTTTTTCTATATTAGCATTAGGTTTGTCAAATGGTGGTACACGGAAGTGGGAACTTCGACTTAGTGGTACGTCGGCCTAAAAGTTTGAGAACCCCTGTATCTATCAGATTCATGATAACCTTCAAATTTCGCCATCACAGTTCCCTAATTAAATGAAAATCTACGCCCATCTTGAGGATTCTAAAGGATATATATAGGTGAAAGTGTAACATAGTATGAAGTTTGATTAAAATCTGTACATTAGTTGCTGAGAAAGTGCTATCGTGAAAATCGGGGGAAATGCAGCCTAGCAGTGCCACCTGTTGGGCGATTTACGCCAAAACGTAATCAGCACCAAATTATATCAAGGTATAACTGAATCTGAAGTTGGATGAGCATCTATGCATTAGTTCTTGAGATATAACAATTGCGGAAATCATGAACAATATATTGTAGCAGCGACACCTAATAGGCGATTTACTCTAAAAAATAATCAGCACCAAATTATATAAAGAACTAACTGAATCTGAAGTTTTATAAAAATCCGTGGATTTATTTTTGAGGTATAACTATCGGGGAAATAATGAAAAACGCAGTATGGCAGCGTCACCTGTTGGGCGATTAGCAAAAAAAAAAAGTAATCAGCACAAATTTATATCAGGGCTAACTGAAATTAAAGTTTTATTAAATTCCGTGCTTTAGTTTTTGAGATAGAGCGCTCACAAAATTTGTGTCACATATAGATAGACTGACAGGCTATAGACAGACATTTTGTAAAACAGGTTTTTAAGGATGTTTGACCACTAAAACGGGTAAATCTGTCTAAAATCGGAACACGAAAAATTTCACGAATCCAATACTTTCTTTTTGTAAAGATAGAAAAAAGTAATAATATTTCTATAATAGGTTTCTATCAAGATTACAATACTTTCCTTACACTGCAATGTGTACGGAAAGTTGTGATTAAGCTACAGCTTATTTTTTCGTGAAACAGGAAAACAGAGCTTTATATAAACTATATATATATTGTAAAACCTTCGACTAACATGTGGAAGTGGTAGCGTGGAACTTCAGTCAAGCGGAGGCCCAAGTAATAATTAAATCAAACAATTTATTTAAATGCATAAGATAAATGAATATTTCTTGATTAAATACTTGTAATTACAACTACATTATATTTTTGGGTACTTTCAGCTGATGACAATGTTCATTAAAGACTTAATGTTCAGTGTATAAGATTAACATTCAATTTCTATTAGCTTCTTTCTCGACACAAATCCAAAATCTTGTCACGATAGTCTGGTAAGAAACAGCTGCCTCTGTTTTCTGGCGTATACCAGTCCGTTGTCAACTACACAATATCTCGCGGTTTCCACTGGAGAAATCTTACCCAGCCCGAAACGGCAGGTTCCTCTATCCCTTCGGATCTATCCGAAAACTCGACTCCCAACTCAGAGAGCAGCTCTCTCCTTGGGATTCAAAAACGCATCTCTCTCCTTTCTCTGTTCGTTCCAATTCACCTTTTTAAAACAAAGGCTATCTGTCGGCCCACTCAGAGCCTAGGTTGAATGATATCACTAACAAACTTCGATATCATTGGTCAAGAGAGACCCTCGCTGCTAGCGTGAGAAAATTTCGCATCTAGTTTCATTTTTAAATTGTCCTGGGAAAATATCGGCAAAGTTGCTACTTAAAAGGAATTCCATAACTCCTATTTTTTTCATGCCGTTCTACTTTTCCGTCAACCTTTAAGATTGGTTTAGATGGATTGATTCTTTTTATCATTTCCGGCAGAACCTTGAGACTTAGAAATATTTTGAGCTGTTATGCTTATACATTGCTTTTCCTATCTAGAGTTCTCATTTGAAAATATATGGGACCTTTTTTGTGAATCCCATTGGATTCTTCACAATACCCCCCGCCTTTAAATGATATTTCGGCTGCAAGACGTAATATCTGCAAAGAAAAGGTTAGCTCATATATTAGAGTGGCCCTCCTTTATATATCTCACTCACCTTTTTCACAAAAAACTTTTCATACAATTTACATTTAACTTACTAATGCTGAGTACCTTTGATTATGAAATTTCACTTTTAAAAGACAAAACACATTTAAAATTTTACACTATGACATTTACACAAAATAAGATAAATTTAATATGTACACCTAGTTAAATCGAATTCGACTCACTTATGTACACTTAGTTAAATCGATTTCGACTCACTTGATCCGGCGCTAAATTTCTAACTGCTAGAGCCTGTCATGTGAAGGCCTATTTCTATATTTAGGATAGTGTCTCGGACGTGAATCTTCGCTTGTCAACCTATTTATTTTCTCCGCGTTTTTTTCTTGTGGTTTTTGTCTATTTACACGATAATTTTGCAACTTTTCGTGTCTACCTGTGGCGCTCGCCACACAATAAGCCGGGGACATTTTAGAGTCGCCCGTCCTCCGACTAATCCGTCTCGTAACACTTTCGCGCTCTTTATTCCCGTCCAAATCCTTTACTAGATTTTCTGACCTGAGATACTTTTTGTTCTCGTTATTTCTAAACCAAAATTCTCTTTTGTTCCTTCTCAGTGTTATTTTCACTGACGTATCCCTTTGATTATCCGATCTATCTATACTTTGACACGCCCTATTTGCTTGTGTTAAATCCTCACACTCATGATGCGATTTTTCTAACCCCTTTTTCAGTTTGACTTCTCGTATGGGGCAACCCATCTCATGATCCCCTTTGACATCTTTCTTTTTTCTTTTATTCGATCCTAAAACCTGATCTTCCTTTTTCGTGGGTGATACAGTATTATCCTTCCTTCCCTCCCAATTCTCATATCTCGTTTTTGACAGGGTACCTCCCATTTCCTTTCTTTCTCCCAAGTTCACGCTCGTCAATTTTGAGTAGTCCTCTCTCATCTTATTCGCCTCCCTTCGGGATGGATTCCCGTTTTCGTTTTTCGCTTTCGCTATGTTATGGATGACCACTGCATCTGAAATCTGCATTTTTTTCCTTTTAATATCATCAATTAATTTTTGAGTTTTGTTACCCAAAATATAGTAAGACAAATTCGTCTTTCTGTCCGTCACGATAGCTTTTGTTTTTAGTCTCCCGAGTCCTTCAATTTTTAAAACAACTTCGGCGGTCGGTAAGCGACGAGTATTGTTCATTAACGGCTGTCTAACTCGAATGGTGCCACCGTCTAATTGATTGCGTTTAATAAATCTCCTCGAAATTACATCATATTGACTTCCACTATCTCTTAATGTTGTGCATTCCCTTCCGTTGATTAGCGCGCGGCTTAGATAAGGCTTAAAACTTTCTTCAAAATTTGTACTTCCGCTAATATGATGAACGCTGGTAATTTGCTCTCCATTTCTTTTGTTTTCGGGACAATTAACCTTCAAATGGTTTGGGCTCGAGCAAATGAAACACCTAATAGCCCTTTTGCGCTCAAAGATTTTTTTCCTTTCTTTCTCTATATTTCGTTCTCTCCAGTTAGTTCTGGTTTCGGAATGCCCCCCTCTCGTTTCGTCTTCATTTTCCATTTTCTCATCCCGCGAATTTTCTTCGAATTTTAGCTTTTTGTTCCACGATTTTTTTGACGCCCCTTTTATAGTTTCGTATTCATCCAGATCCTTAGCTAGTGTTCCTGGATCTTTATATTTGGCCCACGAATCTATAAAGTGCTCCCTTAATTCTGCTGGAGCACGCCTCTTAATCTGTTCGGTGATTAGCAAATCTTTTAACTCTTTAAAATTAGTAACCTCAAGATCATTTAACCACCCTTCTAGAAAGCTATTTAGTTCAAAAATGAGGTCTTTCCACGGGCTATTCTGGTCTCGCAAATGTTTATCTAATTTTTGTCTATAAGCCTCGCCACTCAATCTAAAACGAGCTAACAGTATTGACTTCACATGCTGAAAGTTGTCAACTCGGTCTGTCGGTTCGCGCAAGATCAATTCAGCTATCTGTACGGGCAACAAAGCTAATAAATGCGTGACCAGATCCTCATTTTCTATCCCAGACCTTAATGCCTGTCGTTCAAACAAGTTTAAAAATAGAGTTATATCCGAACGTTCTGGATCAAAACGATGCATTATAGTTTTTAGCGCTAATTTAGGTCTTTCCGATCCGTTACTGGAAGTCGAGTTACGCCTCCCTGAGTTTTGCGTTAATTTTAATTGCTCTAATTGAAAATTTCTCTCTTTTTCTATCTCTTCTTTTTCTTTTTTCTCTCTTTCTAAAAGAAGTAGATCTTCCCTATCTTTCATTATATATCCCACTTGCGTTAATGCAAAGTCGGCATCATAATCGTCCGCGCTCTCTATCTTTTGGATAATCGTCGCGATTATGTCACTTTCTTCTATCTGAACTCCTAATACCTCTGCTAAATTTTGCAGATCAGCCTTTCGGCAATATTTCAATGCCGTTATTTTCGCCATTATCTATCGATTTTATATTCCTACCGATATTACAAAGATAACCTAACGATTTCCCTCTTCATATATTTATTTATATATATATATTTTTTTAACTACCTCAGAAGATGTGAATTTGACACTTCACCGAGAATATTCTAACCTTATCTACCGTTATAAAATGTTTTCAAACGTATTCACAATATACATAAATAAATTAGCAATACTATAATAAATTTCAGACATTCTACGTTTTAGTGTTAGTTTCGAAAAGAAAGTATAATTTTTCCACTTTTTACATTCCCTACACACACAAAATATAGAACATAAAAAAAAAAAAAAAACATTTCCAAATGCTATAGGTAAACAATTTTCCCTATTTTACTCAGAATTTGAACACTCCTTGCAACCTTTTCATATGCTTTTTCTATTTTGAATATAAGTATATATTTAGGAAAATCAATCATTAAACAATCCAAATTGATTCTAAAATATTTTTCAAGCAAACTTTCCTGACAATGGTACTTTTCTTACATGACATCTAATTTTTTTTAAGAATCTAGTTCGATTTTAGTTTTCTGTATTCTTAATTTTAAAAAAAATTTCAAAATTTAAAGCCAATGACAAAGGGTATCAGCTTCCTTGTACTATAATTAATTAATAAGTTAATAATTTTCTATTTTAACTAACCAATTTTTCAATTTTAAAATTTTCATTTACCTCAAAACAAAAGTTTTCCTTTAAAATATTAATTTCTTATCAACATTTCAATTAATTAATAAATTAAGAGCCACTCAAAATAATGAGCTTACCTTTTGTTTTGCTGGGGCATTTTCTCTCGGGAACTGTACTGCACGGCACTGCACTGCACTGTAGTCTCCTTTCACTGCACACAGTCTTGCATCTGGATGTCGTCTAAAGCACCTTTTTGGGGAACTGTCCGGCACGATACTGGTGTCACTTTTCTCTACGCACAGTCTTGCGTCTGGAGCACTTTCTTAAGGGAACTGTCCGGCACTATACTGGTGTCGTTTTCCTATGCATACGGTCTTGCATCTGGAGCTCTTTCTTAGAGGAACTGTCCGGCACGATGCTGGTGTCGCTTTTTTCTACACACGGTCTTGCGTCTGGAGCACTTTCTTAGGGGAACTGTCCGCAACTATACTGGTGTCGTTTTCCTATGCACACGGTCTTGCCTCTGGAGCTCTTTCTTAGAGGAACTGTCCGGCACGATACTGGTGTCGCTTTTTTTCTACACACGGTCTTGTGTCTGGAGCTCTTTCTCTTAAGCTAGTCTTTTAATGTTCAGAGTCCTTGCTGTGCATACCACCTTCTGCCACCAAGTTGTAAAACCTTCGACTAACATGTGGAAGTGGTAGCGTGGAACTTCAGTCAAGCGGAGGCCCAAGTAATAATTAAATCAAACAATTTATTTAAATGCATAAGATAAATGAATATTTCTTGATTAAATACTTGTAATTACAACTACATTATATTTTTGGGTACTTTCAGCTGATGACAATGTTCATTAAAGACTTAATGTTCAGTGTATAAGATTAACATTCAATTTCTATTAGCTTCTTTCTCGACACAAATCCAAAATCTTGTCACGATAGTCTGGTAAGAAACAGCTGCCTCTGTTTTCTGGCGTATACCAGTCCGTTGTCAACTACACAATATCTCGCGGTTTCCACTGGAGAAATCTTACCCAGCCCGAAACGGCAGGTTCCTCTATCCCTTCGGATCTATCCGAAAACTCGACTCCCAACTCAGAGAGCAGCTCTCTCCTTGGGATTCAAAAACGCATCTCCCTCCTTTCTCTGTTCGTTCCGATTCACCTTTTTAAAACAAAGGCTATCTGTCGGCCCACTCAGAGCCTAGGTTGAATGATATCACTAACAAACTTCGATATCATTGGTCAAGAGAGACCCTCGCTGCTAGCGTGAGAAAATTTCGCATCTAGTTTCATTTTTAAATTGTCCTGGGAAAATATCGGCAAAGTTGCTACTTAAAAGGAATTCCATAACTCCTATTTTTTTCATGCCGTTCTACCTTTCCGTCAACCTTTAAGATTGGTTTAGATGGATTGATTCTTTTTATCATTTCCGGCAGAACCTTGAGACTTAGAAATATTTTGAGCTGTTATGCTTATACATTGCTTTTCCTATCTAGAGTTCTCATTTGAAAATATATGGGACCTTTTTTGTGAATCCCATTGGATTCTTCACAATATAAACTACCGATGTAATGGGGTCTAATATTTTATATAACATTTCTATGTAAAATCATACATAGCGTATTTTTCTATTTTAATTATTCTTTTATTCCTACTTTAATTATTTCATTGGGGTATAAAATTACCGTTGACACGTATTTTAAAATACACTTATCTACTAAAATCTTCAGCACGTTCTTAATATATTAATTATATTGAGTTCTATTGAGAGTTTATTATATTGAGTTGTCTTATTTTATAACCTAGAAAATTACATTAAATAAAAAACCTAAATGCAAAGTAAATCTGTAAATTAAACAGTTCTAAGTAATAAGAAATTCGACATTAAAACATAAATACCTAATAACGAGTCAATACATAAGTGTTTCCAGCACGATAATTAATTCCTTTGGTGGGTTAGTACTTGATTTTAGCGGCAATTGTCAATGGTAAAAATGTATGACTTCAGGCAATTCGTTACTACACACTGCAGCTGGGATTTGGCTCTGAGATTCGAATACTGTTGAGCAGAACAAATTTTTCACAAACGAAGCAAGTTACTTCTACGTGATTTGTGGAAAAGCATGTTCTCTCCCCCCCCCGCCCACACCCTGAAGTAGCGTCGGTTCTAGCTATAAACAACAAATTATTTGCATCGCCCTACTTGCTACACTATATTGTTCAAAATGTAACGCGCTACATTACAACTTGCTGTAAGAAGTAGCAACTGCTGTAGTTTCGTTATTTATAGCTTACTTCTTCCGACCTCTGCATCTACATTTATAGTTTTTTGATGAAAGGCCACAATCATGATTTGTCCGGGAGGCAACGGGGTTCTCTGCCTCGAGGGCGACATCTACGGGGCGCTAGAGCATACCGGCCCTCTCCGGACGCCTGGTACTGAGCAGGGGCGCTAGCGATCCTTCGCTGGTTCGTCGACGGCATTATATTTCCGGTAGAAGTGGCGTTTTCACTATGGGTAGATATGAGTCAAAGAAAAGGTGATAGAGTTCGTTGGAACCTGGTTTTATTTTTCCTTTGCATTACATTTGATCCTCATTCAAAACCAGGTCCAGTCAGCTTGACAGTGGTCGTGGTCCGATTTCCCAATGGCGCTGCCGATTGGCGATAGTTAATTTAGCCATTTATGGTAGCAAAAAAGCCACGGATTTTTCGCTGTCCCAACTTAAATATGGAATATTTCCGCTAGAGTGCGACACTAAAGAAATAGGAGGTGATCATTTAATAGGCTAAAAAGTATTCAGGCATCGTGACGTTTTTATAGGTTTGGCATGTGGGCTTTTAGCTCTGACCACAAAAGCGGAGAATTGCGTTAAATCAGCATTTTTATTCTTAAAGATAGATCAATTCTGAAGTATGAAAGTGATAAATGTTGGGTTGGAAAACAAAGTTAATAGGGGAAAATCAGATTTAGACTATGACCTTTCAAAAGTTATATTAAATTTGCGAATTTTAATATTTGAACTTTTACTTTTAAACTTTAAATTTTAAAAAAGGCTTAAGTTTAAAAAAAGAGTTATTCTTTATCCTTTTACATCCCTCCCACTAAACAAGAGCCACACAAACTCGCCTGCAAGGTCTGTGAGTCGTATCCCCTTTAGCTAAGTTAACCCAATTTTAAAATTAAAAGTTTTTTTTGTAAGGATAGCGGATGCGACGGAGTGATCTGTCGCGTGGGAGGCGTGCGACGCCGGTTTTTTAAGCATATTCATGTAGCTATGGTCCTTGAGCGGTGCATTGAGTCCCATAGACTCTGATCAAACGTGCGTGCCGAAATAAATACACAGTATTTTCTGGGGACCTGATTTATTTTGCTTAGTTACAGTTCTTTCAGAAATCAGGTCCCGTTGGCAAGAGAACTGATATTTGTAAGTCTTTACGGACATTGTGCGTTAGTCTATCGCAACGCACCTCCAAAGAGCTAACTGGCGTGGATGTTATAGCATATTGAGATGGTCAAAATCTCTGCTCTCGGTGGCGTGCAGTGGTATAAATATGAGGTACTTGGCATTATTTCTGCCAGGGGTCTTTGCTATAAAACTGTGCGTATTTTTAATTTAATTGGCCGGGAGCTTAATGATTGATTGCCTGGGGTAAAGCGTTTGACTCAAACTCGGCCCACGGGAAGCCGATAGAATTTAACGTTGCGCTAACGTCATCAAAAATATTCTTATTGAGGGTCTAAAAATGATCTTTCAAATTTATAAAGTGCTATGTGGAAAAACGAACTTAGCACGGGCAAAGGAAATTTTAATCATTCAACACATAATTACTAGATCATTTAATAGTTTGAATTTTAATTTCTAAATTTAAATTTTTATTTTTTAAAACGGAGATTTAAAATTTTAAAAAAGGCAAAAGGAGATTTTAAATTTAAAATTTTAAAAAGGGGTTCAGCTTTATCGTTTCATATATGCCGCATTTACAATATCACACCACATTTCCATTATAACATTTGTTTCACTTATTTTCTTTTATTCTTTTTTACTATGTTTATATTGACTATGTTTATATTTACTATGTTTATATTGTCACTTTCTTTATATTTGTGCGACTATATCTGGTTGTAAATTTTCGATCCGATAGCTTAATTCAATGTTATTTTTGTGTTTCCTTTTAAGGTAACTTTGTTTTAGTTCCCACTGTAAGTTGTTTCTCTTATTGCCACCTTATAATTCCTTTCTTAGCAAATCATGCCTCAGTAGACATGCCATCATGCGCCATTCATCCAATTTTTGATTACAGAAATTCTTCATCACATCAATTTTTCTTCATGTATCTGTTGCGTAAATCAAAACCAAAAACATAGGATCTCCAATTTTGCTTTCTTTTAAAGAATATCTTATCAATCAATTCAAGCTTGTCACATAACATTTTTCTTAAACTTTCTTCTTCCAAAATCCAACTTCGTTTTAGCGACATCCAACCGAACCATAAAAAATATAAGTTTAAAAATAAAATCTAAAAATATTTATTTTTCCTTATATCTAGATTATGTCACGTCAATGATATATTTTTGCAGGAGAATGTCAACTTAATTTTTTTCACTGAAACTAATATGGGATTTAATTTGAGGATCTTTAAAAGGAAAAAAATAAAACGACCTATTCTTTTCTCGAACGTCGGTAAAAGGGTTGGGCAGGGCAGAGCTATTGGCTCTGTTTGGGTTTTGAAACTTAATGAACTAACTATATTTACTTTTTATCGAATGATTTTGAAAAAAGGACATCAAAATTTATTCTTCTGCAGTGACATAAAATAGTTAAATAGAAGAAGAACTAAATGTTTTTCGTCAGGTGTTTCTGCTCCATTACGCCCAACCGTGGATAAGAACATTTGGTTCTATTTTTCTTTTAATTTCATGCGTTTAAAAATGAATCTTATAAATAAGCACTTTTCCTGATGTAAAAAAGAAGCTGTTTCAGTTCCTCATTTTTTAAAAAAGGTGGTAAGGGCTTAATTTTGTATTGTTAATAATTTTTTAATTGTTACATTCCTGTGTTGCCATTTATCTGACATGTTTATAATTTAATTTGTAAGGGGAGGGGGAATGGTTTGAAATTAAAATTTGCACTTTACATTTTTAAAAACGCGACCTAGGTTTCAGAATCACAGGCACTTCTGTTTCAAAACCTTACATCCCCTTGGATTTTGTATTGCCTGCGCCCATGATCCTTTTCTATGTGACACGAGAATGATTATATGCTTTGAATTTTATATCACGTCCGGCTTATGGAAAATATTAAAGTTAATGAAAAGTAAATGCGTTTTGCAGAACAATTTATATAAAAATCCTTTTAGAAATAAATCATTTCAAGCACAATCATGTATTACAGAAATTCCTTCTCATATAAATTTTTCTTCATGTATCTGTTGCTTGAATCAATACCAAAAACATAGGATCACCAAATTTTGTTTTCCTTTAAAGAAGATTTTATCAATCAATTCAAGCTTGTCATACAAAATTTTTCTTAAACTTTCTTCTTTCGAAAATCCATCTTTATTTTAGCGACATTCAACTGAACCATACAAAATATAGGTTTCAAAAATGAAATCTAAAAAATATTTCTTTTTCCGCAGACCTAGATACTGTCATGTCAATGATTTATTTTTGCAGGAAAATGTTAACTTTGACTTTTTACTGAAACTAATATGATATTTGATTTGAGGATCTTTAAAATAAAAAAAAAATAAAAAGACCTATTCATTACACGAACGCCGGCTAGGGGATTGGGCATGGGAGAGCCATTGGCTCTTCTTGGGTTTTGGAATTTAATGAACTGCATTTACTTTTTCTATAAGATTTTGAGAAAAAGAACATACAAATTTATTCTTCGCACTGACATAAAATAATGAAAGAGAAAAAGAACTAAGAATCTTTCGTCCGGTGTTTCTGATCCATTAAACCCTTCCATGGAAGACTACATTTAGTTCTATTTTTCTTTTAATTCCATGTGTTTAAAAATATTTAAATGAATTAAAAAAAATATCTATCTTTCCTAGCGAAAATAATAATAAGCTGTTTCAGCTCTTCATTTTATAAAGGAGCAGTAGAAGCTTAATTTTGTATTTTTTAATTGTTTCATTTCTGTATTGCCATTTACATTGATATGTTTAAAATTTACCTTGCAAGGGGGTTAGTGGTTTGAAATTGAAATTTATACTATATATTTTAAAAACGCAAAGTTACATCTGCTTGGATTTCGTGTCGCTTGCACCCATGATCCTTTTTGATGTGACAGGATAATGATTATATGCTTTGGAATTTTTATCATGTCAGCCTTACTGAAAATATGATAATTAATAAAACGTAATTCCTTTGCCTAACAATGTATATATAAAATAAACTTTTAGAAATACATTGTTTCAAACATAAACATGTATTACAAAATTACCTTCTCAAATCAATTTTTCTTAACTTATCTGTTGCTTGAATTAATACAAAATATATAGGATATCTCTTTTGTTTGCTTTGGAAAATGATCTTACCAATCAATTCAAGCTTGTGACACAAAGTTTTTCTTAAAATTTCTTCTTTCGAAAATCCATCTTTATTTTAGCGACATTCAAGTGATCCATACAAAATATCAGTTTAAAAATTAAAATCTAAAAAATATCTCTTTTACTTGAGACCTAGATACTGTCATGTCAATGTTTTATTGTCGCAGGAAAATATCAACTTAAACTTTTTTACTGAAAATAATATGAGACTTGATTTTAGGATCTTTAAAAGAAAAAAAATAAGACCTATTCGTTACCTGAACGCCGGCAAGGGTATTAGGCAGCGGATAACCATTGGCTCTTATTGGGTTTTGTAATTTAATGAAACTGCATTTACATTTTATCTAATGATTTTGAAAAAAAGAACATCAAAATTTATTCTTTTACAGTGTATTCTGCTGTCAAAAAATAATTAACGAGGAAAAGAACTAAGCATTTTTCTTCTG
Organism: Maratus speciosus; assembly: GCA_963932465.1. Classification (NCBI taxonomy): domain Eukaryota; kingdom Metazoa; phylum Arthropoda; class Arachnida; order Araneae; family Salticidae; genus Maratus; species Maratus speciosus. Next base: position 219,397,730 of record OZ010790.1, on the reverse strand, counting down.
GTGTTTCTGCTCCGTTAAACCCGCCCATGGAAGGCAACGTTTACTTCTGTTTTTTTCTTATTTATTTATTTATTTCATGTGCTTTAAAATTTGTAAATGAATCTTTGAAATATCTATATTTCCTGACGAAAAAAAGAATAGGCAGTTTCAATTCTTCATTTTATAAAAAGGCGGAAAAAGCATAATTTTGTATTGTTAATTACTTTTTAATTGTTACATTTCTGCATTGCCATTTACATTGGTATGTTTAATTTTTTTCAATTGAAATTATAATTTATACTTTATACCTTGCGAATCACAGCCACTTCTGTTTAAAAATGCTACATCTCCTTGGATTTCGTGTTGCCTACGCCCATAATGTTTTTTTGTATTACACGATGTTGATTATATGCTTTGGATTATATATCATGTCAACCTTACTGCAAATATGAAAGTTAATCAAAAGTAAATGATTTGACCAAGAATGTAAAAAAAAAAATTCCTTTTAGAAATACATTGATTGAAACACAAACATGTATTGCAGGAATTCCTTCTCCTATCAATCTTTCTTCATGTATCTGTTGCTTGAATCAATACCACAAACATACTATCTTCAATATTATTTTCTTTTAAAGAAGATTACACCATTTAATTCATGATTGTCACACAAAATTTTTCTTAAACATTCTTCTTTCGAAAATCCATCTTTATTTTAGAGAAATTTAATTGCATTGAACCATACAAAATATCAGTAAAAAAAAATTAAAAAATCTAAAAAAATATTTTTATTCTTGACATTTAGATACTGTCACGTCAATGATTTATTTTTGCAGAAAAATGTCAATTTAAACTCTTTACTGAAAATAATGTGAGATTTGATTTGACGATCTTTAAAAGAAAAAAAGTCCTTCCGGCCAGTGCCGGGAGGAAGAGGTAGCTTTCATAATCTTTATTTAAAAAAAGCCAAATTATATCATTCAAACACACGAAGCTCAATTTAATGGAAACCGAATATAGGAGATTCAATACTAATTTTTATCAATATAATGAATGAGAATTTCGCGAAATTAGTCAGCTTTATCCAAGCTGCTTTTCTTTAAAGTAACATATATTTGGCTGCCAAATTCGGCAATTTCTTAAAGTGCCTGTCATTTTAAGACAACATGGTGGATGAGGCTAAGCAGTGAACTTGGTCGAGACCTTAGTAATTGCTGTGCACATGCTCACTCACATCGGAATCGGTTAATATATAGGAGTGCTGTCGCATGCAAAAAATCAGATTTTTCAAAATGTCACCCACAATAGAAATTGAAACTGCTATATCTGAGCCATTTTTTAAGGTAAAGACAAACAAAAAATGCTCCTGAATCCTTATATCAAGGTCAAATACTTAAGAAAGAAACCTTTTTCAATTTCTAATTTTTTTGCACCTCACTTTAAATATATATATATTTTTTAATTTAATGGTCACCATTTTGAAACAAGATGGCTGATGAATCTGGCCAGCGAACTTGGTCGAGGTGTTGATATATACTATCCACATGCCTTCTTACATCGAAATAGGCGAATACGTGTGTTATCGCGTGACAAATACAAGATCGTTTCAAAATGTTAGCCATGCTAGACATTCAAAGTGCTATAAATCAACCATTTTTTAAGATATAAACAAAAGAACAAATTTTCAGAAACAAAAACTGCTCCGGAATCTTTGTATTAAGGCCAAATACATAAAAAAATCTTTTTCATTTTCCAATTGTTTAATACCTCATTTTGAATTTTAAATTAAATTTTTTTTTAATGGCAACCCTTTTGAAACAAGATGGCGAATGAAGCTGGCCATCGAACTCGGTCGAGACATTGGTATGTACTATGTACAGACCAAGTTACATCCAAATAGGTTCATAATTACGCCTGTTATCGCGTGACAAAAATCAGGTCGTTTTAAAATGTCAGCCACAAGAGAAATTCAAAATGCTATTACTCAGCCATTTTTTTTTAGATATAGACGAAAGAAAAACTGTTCCGGAATCTTTGTATTAAGGTCAAACACATACAAAAAAAATCTTTTTCACTTTCCAATTTTTTGGTATCTCATTTAATTTTTTTTATTTTTTAATTTTTTTAAATGGCCGCCATTTTGAAAGAAGATGGCGGATGAAGCCGGCCAACGAACTCGGTCGAGATATTTGTATGTACTATGTACACCAAGGTACATCCAAGTCGGTTCATAAATACGCCTGTTATTACGTTAGAAACATCAGGACTTTTCAAAATGTCAGCCACTCTAGAAATTCAAAATGCTATAACTCAGCCATTTTTTAAGATATAGACGAAACAAAAACTGCTCCGAAATCTTTGTATAAAGGTCAAATACATAAGAAAAAATATTTTTCCATTTTCAATTTTTTGGTACCACACTTCAAATTTTAAATTTTTAAAAAAATTTTAAATGGCCGCCATTTTGAAACAAAATGGCGGATGAAGCTGGCCAACGAACTCGGTCGAGAGATTGGTATGTACTATGCACACACTGAATTACATCCAAATCGGTTCATAAATACGCCTTTTATCGCGTGACAAAATTAAGGACGTTTCAAAATGTCAGCCACGCTAGAAATTCAAAATGCTATAACTCAGCCATTTTTTAAGATATAGACGAAACAAAAACTGCTCCGAAATCTTTGTATAAAGGTCAAATACATAAGAAAAAATATTTTTCCATTTTCAATTTTTTGGTACCACATTTCAAATTTTAAATTAAAAAAAAATTAAAATGGCGGATGAAGCTGGCCAACGAACTCGGTCGAGAGATTGGTATGTACTATGTACACACTGAATTACATCGAAATCGGTTCATAAATACGCCTTTTATCGCGTGACAAAATGCAGGACGTTTCAAAATGTCAGCCACGCTAGAAATTCAAAATGCTATAACTCAGCCATTTTTTAAGATATAGACGAAACAAAAACTGCTCCGGAATCTTTGTATAAAGGTCAAATACATAAGAAAAAAATATTTTTCCATTTTTAATTTTTTGGTACCACATTTCAAGTTTTAAAATTTTTTAAAAATTTTTAATGGCCTCCATTTTGAAACAAAACGGCGGATGAAGCTGGCCAACGAACTCGGTCGAGAGATTGGTATGTACTATATACACACTGAATTACATCCAAATCGGTTCATAAATACGCCTTTTATCGCGTGACAAAATTCAGGACGTTTCAAAATGTCAGCCACGCTAGAAATTCAAAATGATATAACTCAGCCATTTTTTAAGATATAGACGAAACAAAAACTGCTCCGGAATCTTTGTATAAAGGTAAAATACATAAGAAAAAAATATTTTTCCATTTTTAATTTTTTGGTACCAAATTTCAAGTTTTAAAATTTTTTAAAAATTTTAAATGGCCGCCATTTTGAAACAAAACGGCGGATGAAGCTGGCCAACGAACTCGGTCGAGACATTGGTATGTACTATGTACACACCGAATTTCATCGAAATCGGTTCATAATTACGGGAGTTACAGTGTGACATAGGTCAGATATATATATATATATATATATATATATCAATTTTGAACGGAGGGTGGTTTCGGGGTCTGGGGGTCATGATCGATGAAAATATACCAAAATTTTTTGAAATCGCTTTCCTCCGAACGGCTGCAATAGGTAGCTTTTTTGTAAAGAAAGCTACCTAAAAATACGAACTATTCTTTACACGAACGCCGGCAAGGGGATTGGGCAGCGGACAGCCACTGGCTCTTCTCTGGTTTTGAAATTTAATGAAACTGCATTTACTTTTCCTCTAATGATGTTGAAAAAAAGAACATCAAAATTTATTCTTCCGCAGTGACATAAAACAATTAAATAGAAAAAGAACTAAGTATTTTTCGTCCGGTGTTTTTGATCTATTAAACCCGTCCGTGGAATGCGGCATTTAGTTCTGTTTTTTTTTTTTTTTTTTTATTTCATGTGTTTAAAATAGGGAATTGAATCTTTAAAATATCTATCTTTCCTGAAGAAAAAAAAATTAAGCAGTTTCAATTCTTCATTTTATAAAAGGCAGTAAGAGCTTAATTTTGTATTGTTAATTATTTTTAATTGTTACATTTCTGTATTGCCATTTACATTAACATGTTTAAAATTTACCTTGAAAGCGGACTGGTGGTTTGGATTGAAATTTATATCAGGTTGTAACGAAAGTTTCTCGCCACAGCTAATACGGTCTGTGCAAACAGTTTGCGTACACGTGTTTGCTCATATTTTGTCAAACGATTTTTGGCATTTGAAAGAAAGAGACTTGCTTTATAACGCTATTTTGTGAAATTTGTACAAAATATCGTTATCATTAAGTACAAGGTGTCTGAAACGGAACTATCACGCTGCCAGTTTAGAACCATCATTTACTTCCAGTTCTGTTTCAAAAAGTCAGCTACAGAATGAAGTGGCTTGAAATAAATTAAAACAGCTTTAGGTACTAGTGTTGTATCATATGACACTGTGAGGGTTTGGCTGAATCTTGCTTATATATAATATTACAGTTAATTATATATTATAATGAGTATTATGTAATGGTGATTTGGCGGAAAACTTTCTTTACAACCTAATACACTGTAAAAAAAAATGGTAACTTTCCATGTAAAATCCAGGAACGTTTCGCCTTTTATCAGGTTTTCAGAATAATTTAGCTCTTTCCTGTGAAATTCTGGTTTTCTTATCTGAAACGTTCCTGAACAAAAGTTGGAAACAGCAAAACGCTGCGGCCGCCATTTATTATTTTTTTTCCTATAATCCGTTGCTCGCGCGCGAGTGTCGAAAACGAATTCCTTAAATGAATGTAAAAAAATCAATATGGAATGCAAATAAATCAATAGACGACATAATCCTTTACGTCTCTATTGTCAAGATAATTCAGATGAAAATACAATACCTCTGTGACATCACTAAGAGATTATCTCTCGTACTTGTCTGTGAAATCTTTAACGAGCAGACTGTGTAAAAAAAATACACCTATTATTTGGATCTGCATTAACCAGGGGACAATCAAATATGATTCTCACCTATTTTGATTAATTTAAAGTATGTTTTAGAGTTCTTATCTCTAATTATTCTTGTGAAAGGATTTCTTCAAATGGGCCTTAGATTTTCAGAAATTAGATGCCGAGTTTTAGCATACGTTTCAAATACCCATTAGTTTGCAGCGCTCAAAGTGTCTTTCGTGGTGTGGACGCAGAAAGCTTGCACGCCACCCGTACGGCCCGGGTTCGATGCTACCTCTTGACTTTTTTTTTTCTTTTTTAATTAATTTTATATTTTAACACTTTATTACAATTTGATTTAAATTTGACATATATTTGACACTTTGAATTGCTGCAAATTTGAATTTTTTTTTTTTTCGGAAAAAATATACAATTACGTTTAGGTTTTCTTTTCATGAAAATTTATATGTATTTTATCTAACTTGTAAACTAACATAATCACTGACGAAAATCCAAAATATTTTATGTCTAGATTTTTTTTCTAATTATTATTTACATTTATATATTTTTAAATTTTAAGCAAAGTTCAGAAACAATATATCACATATATATTTACTTTATTGAATTTTAACTGAAAATTTATTTTTTCGTGTAAATTATAAATAATAATTTTGATGTCAATTTCAAAATATTTTTTCATTCTAACAAATAATGATAATAAAGCGAAAATTGTCAACTGGAAATGTAAAAATCGTCTGCGAATCCCGCATGCTGTGAAATGTCAGTAATGTCATAATGAAGGGAACGAACATCCAGAGTGAATTATGTCAGCCAAGTATCGGTCCGGATAGCCTAACAGGTAAGGCATTGGCACGGCACGACAAGTATCCAGGTTCGATCCCTGGTCTGGACATTTTTCGCTCTTGTGCTACTCCAGCCTTGAATATGTCAGTAATGTTTTGCTGTCAACAGAAATATTCCTGGTATTTCGCAGGAAACTTACTGGCATTTCTGTAGAAAGTTTTTAACATATACAGTAAAGTACCAGTCATTTTCAAGAAATGTTTCTTGGAAATAATGGGCAACCAAGCTGCCCATTTTTTCCCAGGAACGTTGCGGAATTTTTTTTACAGTGTACTTTACATCCTTAAAAAAGCTAACGACGTTGCGGATCACAGATACTTATGTATGAAACCCTTACTTCTCCTTGGATTTCGTGTTGCCGGCAATCTTGATCGTTTTTGATGTGACACTATGCTTTAAATTTTATATCATTTTAGAGTTATGGAAAAAATGAAAGTGAATCAAAAGTTTTGCCGAACAATGTCAATTTTTTTTTTTCGAAATACATCGTTTTAAACACAAACATGCATCACGGAAATTCCTTCTCATATAAGTTTTTCTTCATGTACCTGTTGCTTGAATCAGTACCAAAAACATAGGATCTCCATTTTTTTTCCCCCTTAAAGAAGATCTTACCAATCGATTCAAGCTTGCCACACATTTTTTTTTTTTTTATAACTTTTCTTCTTTTGATTATCCAATTTTATTTTAGCGACATCCAACTGAACCATACAAAATATAAGTTTAAAAAAAAATAAAACTAAAAAATATTTCTTTTTCCTGAGACCTAAGATACTGTCACGTCAATGATTTATTTTTTCAGGAAAATTTAAACTTAAACTAATATGAGATTTGATTTGAAGATCTTCAAAAGTAAAAAGTACTTCCGGCCAGTGCCGGGTAGCCTTTAGGTTATTTAGGTAGCTTTCATATTCCTTATCTTTTAAAAGCCAGCTTATATTATTCAAACACACGGAGCTCAAATTAGTGGAACCCGATTATAGAAGATTACATACTATTTTTGTCAATACTGAATATGAATGAGAATTTCGTGAAATTAGTCAGCTTTATCAAGGCTGGTTTTATTTAAAGTGATTTATATTTGGTCGCCAAATTCGGCGATATCATGAAGTGTCCGCCATTTTTAAACTATATGATGGGTGCAACAAAGCTAACCAATGAACTTGGTTGAGACTTTACTAATTCCTGTGCACATGCTCACTCACTTCTAAATTGGTTGATATATACGAGTGCTGTTGCAGGCAAAAAATCAGATTTTTCAAAATGTCACCCACATTAGAAATTTAAACTGTTACATCTCAACCATTTTTTAAGATAAAGACAAAACAAAAAATGCTCCGAAATCTTTGTATCATGCTCAAACACATAAGAAAAAAAATCTTTTTAAATTTCTAATTTTTTTATGCCTCATTTTAAATTAAATTTTTTTTTTTACATTTTAAATGGCCGCCATTTTGAAACAAGATGGCGGATAAAGTTGGCAAACGAACTCGGCCGAGAGATTGCTATGTATTATGCACATGCCTTGTAATATTCTAATCGGTTCATAAATACGCGTGTTATCGCGTGACAAAAATAAAATAGTTTCAAAATGTCAGCCATGCTAGAAATTGAAAGTGCTATAACTCAGCCAATTTTTAAGAAATAGACGAAACAAAAAATGCTCCGAAATCCTTGTATCAAGGTCAAACACATGAGAAAAAAATCTTTTTCAATTTCTAATTTTGTGTACCTCATTTTAAATTAAAATTTAAAAAAATGGCCGCCATTTTGAAACAAGATGGCGGATGAAGTTGGCCAACGATCTTGGCCGAGACATTGGTATGTACTATGTACACACCAAGTTATATCCAAATCCGTTCACAAATACGCGTGTTATCGCCTGACAAAAATCAAATAGTTTCAAAATGTCAGCCATGCTAGAAATTCAAAGTGCTATAACTCAGCCATTTATTAAGATATAGACGAAACAAAAACTGCTCCGGAATCTTTGTATCAAGTTCTAACACATAAGGAAAAAATCTTTTTGAATTTCTAATTCTTTTGTACCTCATTTTAAATTTTAAATAAAAAAAAATTTAAATGGCCGCCATTTTGAAACAAGATGGCGGATCAAGCTGGCCAACGAACTTGGCCGAGACATTGCTATGTGCTATGCACTTCCCTTGTCATATCGAAATCGGTTCATAAATACGCGTATTATCGCGTGACAAAAATCAGATCGTTTCAAAATGTCAGCCATGCTAGAAATATAAAGTGCTATAACTCATCCATTTTTTAAGAAATAGACGAAACAAAAAATGCTCCGGAATCTTTGTATCAAGCTCAAACACATAAGAAAAAAATATTTTTCAATTTCTAATTTTTTTGTGCCTCATTTTAAATTAATTTTTTTTTTAAATGGCCGCCATTTTGAAACAAGATGATGGATGAATCTGGCCAACAAACTCGGTCGAGACATTGGTATGTACTATCTACACACCAAATTATATCCAAATCTGTTCATAAATACGAGAGTTACAGTATGACAAAGATGATATATATATATATATATAACCATTAATTAAACATAACCTACCACCATCAAAAACATATATATATATCACACTTGAACGGAGGGTGCTTTCGGTGTCTGGGCGTCATGATCGGTGAAAATATACGAAAAATTTTCAGGATCGTTTTCTTCCGAACGGCTGCAATAGGTAGCTTTTTGTAATGACAGCTACCTAAAAAAATAAGAAGACCTCTTCTTTACACGAATGCCGTCAAGGGTGTTGGGCAGTGGAGTTCTCTTCTTAGGTTTTGAAAAGTAATAAGGTACATTTACTTTTTCTACAACGATTTTGAAAAAAGAGAACATCAAAATTTATTCTTCTGCAGTGATATAAAATAATTAAAGATAAAAAGAACTAAGGATGTTCAGTATATTTGTTCTGACGATCTGTAATTAATAGTGCAATTACATACTGCATTTTAAATATGAAACAGAGCCTGAGACTATATTTTTCACACTGAAAATATACAATCACGTTTTCAGTCGAGCAATGATAAATATACAGTTAATAATTGAATTCCTATAGCTACATAAGGATATCTCTTCTTGCCACCCCACCAGTGGCTGAGATGTTCTTTTCTCACAGCTGGCAGACGGGAGGTGCTGGGATCGAACTCAATCGCGCCCGTCGACCTAATCTTTCGGAGTTTTCGTGGTTTTCTTAGAACCTTTGATTTCCATGAGTAAATACGGGTTAGGTTCCCTTTGAAAGACGCCCACGGAGGGTACTCCCCTTCGGACCTATATTCATCGAGTAGGCAATTGGTCATCAAAAATCAACCCAACCTATTAATGGGTGTCCTTCAGGGGTGTCTCTTCTTACCGTTGACCTATATCTATTTCTTAAAAAACTAGTTTTATAATTCAGTTCTACTTTAAACTAGTACGCTGTTTACTTCCCAAAACTTTCTTATATTCCATTCTAATATATTGATTTTATGAATATGAAGCATAGTAAATATCTATGACTTATAAATGGAGTTACAGTGATTAGTGAATTAACAGAAGAACAGAACAACAGCGGCCTTTTTGGGTATTAGTATAAAAATAAATCAACATATACAATTTTAATAATTAAACTGAAGTAAAAATTTTTGTACAATTCAACACTATAGAAAATAAGATACAGATATGAATATCCTTGCAAATACATATAGTTCATATTCCGTAATAGAGTTCACAGCCAAAAGTTGATATCAATTATAAAAAATCCGCTGCTGTAAGGTGGTTAAACGTGTATAAGAGTTAAAAGAAGGGGTTAATAATAATTCAAACAATGCTAACTAAACTGTTTCAAGTGATTGTGGATCCAATTATGAATGTTTCTCAAACCATAGCAGAGCCGCCTGTTTAGTGATCAAAGTCAAAATCGAATCAGCATCAATTTCTGTCAAGGTACAACAGAATATTTAGTTTGATGAAATTTTGTGTATTAGTTGTTGAGATATTGATTTCGAGTAATCGTAAAAAAATGTCCTTCCGGCCAGTGCCGGGTGAACTTGGTCGAGACCTTATAGTCCAAGAGCTGTTAAACATTTTAGGGAAGGTATTTGAGGCACCCTGAAAATTTGTGCAACACTTCTTTTGTAATGCCTGAATACAAATTCGAATGTCTGGCTGAAGGATCGTGGCCCAAAAAACTGTGCCAGACACGTGTCAAGTGCCATTTTTTGACTACCCAAAAAAGGTATTTGAGGCACGCTGAGATTGAGACAGAATAATATTTATGCTTAGAAAAAAATATTTTGAAAATGACAGACACTTTAGTTGGCCCAAAACCTGTGCCAGACACGTGTCAAGTGCCAATTTTTGACTACCCCAAAAAAGGTATTTGAGGCAAGCTGAGATTGAGACAGAATAATATTTATGCTTAGAAAAAAATATTTTGAAAATGACAGACACTTTAGTCGGCCCAAAAACTGTGCCAGACACGTGTCAAGTGCCATTTTTTGACTACCCAAAAAAGGTATTTGAGGCACGCTGAGATTGAGACAGAATAATATTTATGCTTAGAAAAAAACATTTTGAAAATGACAGACACTTTTGTTGGCACTTTCTACTTTCCAGACAACATAGAATGTTAAACGCGAGTGCCAGTAAAGCTGGACTTACGGTGCCTCGCTGAAGATCCATTTACTGACTTACCATACAAACAAAGCATCAACCGCGTTGCATCTTAAGATGAATTTCAACTGGATGCGGGCGCAATCACAACAAATCTAACTGTGATAGGCTCTCGCAAGACCACGTGACTCATAGCAAGCATGCAGTTCTGAAATTTTTGGAGTACTAATCATGTAAAGTAAGAAAAAATGTGTTATTTGCGCAAAAAGCGACGAAAAAAATCACTGCTTTTCGTGAAAAAACGCTACAAAAATGTTGTGAAGTATTGAAAATTTGGCAAAAACATAGGTTAAAGTATAAAGATATTATTTTACCATCCAATGCTAATATGAAAGAGTGTTACCGTAGACATTACTACAAAAGTTTCATCGCTTTAATGAAGAAATACGGCGACGACAACGCTTCAGGAATATCCAATGTGCCTTTTTCTTCATTAGGTATAGTATAATTTTATTTTTATTCCTTATAATAATATATTCCCAAATAGCGTAAGACATTCATAGTCCTTGACTAAAATAAATCTTTTCTATCGGATAGATGAAAACACTCATTGTACGAACTATAGAATATATTTATGTGTACTATTTATATCTTTTACCTGTATAGCTCAAGACAGTAGCTGTAGCATCAGCTCGTCTACGAATTTATTACCTGCATGAATTTCAATAGTTGCCTCAATGAATGTAAAGAAACATTTTACACCAAATATTTTTTTTAACCTCACATAATTTTAGAAACTTTTAACTAGTAAGGTTTGCATAAGTGCATACCCAGAAAACATTGGAAACTTTTATGAAAAATATTCTTTAATAAAAAACTTTGTCTACTCTTTATACGGAACTAGTTTAAGAAAGATTAACTTAAATAAATATACTTTTATAACTACGATTTTGTCATATATATTTATAAGTACATGTAATGAAATTTAACGATCGTTTAATGACGGTTAGTACAAAATTTAAACTGATTAAAATTGCTTCAAACTGAAAGTTAAGGGACGATTCTGAGCACTGTCAATTTGATTTCGATAGTGTTAGTCGGGGACAACATAACAAATGTATTGTTGTCATAAAAACAACGACTTATGTAATGTCGAAATGTATAATGAAATAGTTCTTAATCAGACAGTTACTTCTAAAGTGCGCTTAAATTTATCCAGCCGGTGAAACCGTCCGAAAATTAAATATCTTCAGCAACACGCAACTTGTATATATTACATAAGCTTATAGAAAAAAATAACAAAATGTTTCATTGTTTAAGTTTAAATTCATTAAGTACCGCGCATTCGAATAATCATTTAACAAGTTCAGATGCATTAAAATATTCGCGTTTGGCGAGGAAATTTTTTGCCCGCCAAATCGCGCGCGCATTCGTCTTTTAGCGCCAAATAATCGAAAATATTTCATTTTTTTACAGGCTTTCTACTGAAATTCCGCAGCTAAATTTTACTGATACTTTAAAACATACATATGTATAATAAGCATTTAATAAGCATATAAGTATAATAAGCATTTTTAACACATTTCAATAAAGTTAAAAGTGTTTGTGAATTTGGTTTGCTTGTCTGTCTGTCCCTCGGTGATCTATCTCTAGTAAATATAGTCCGATTGCCACGAAATTCATAGAAGAATGCACATTGGATATTCCTGAAGCGTTGTCGTCGCCGTATTTCTTCATTAAAGCGATGGAACTTTTGTAGCAATGGCTATGATAATCCTCTTTCAGAATAGCATTGGATGGTAAAATAATACCTTTATATTTTAACCTATGTTTTTGCCGAATTTTCAATACTTTCAATACGAATTTTCAATACGTTTTTTCAATAAAAACAGTGATTTTTTTCGTCTCTTTTTGCGCAAATAACACATTTTTTTTCCATGTTTACCACTCCAAAATTTTTATAACTGCATGCTTGCTATGAGTCACGTGGTCTTGCGAGAGCCTATCACAGTTAGATTTGTTGTGATTGCGCACGCATCCAGTTGAAATTCATCTTAAGATGCAACGCTGTTTACGCTTTGTTTGTATCGTAAGTCAGTAAATGGATCTTCAAGGAGGCACCGCAAGTCTAGCTTTACTGGCACTCGCGTTTAACATTCTATGTTGTCTGGCAAGTAGAAAGTGCCAACAAAAGTGTCTGACATTTCCAAAATATTTTTTTCTAAGCATAAATATTATTCTGTCTCAATCTCAGCGTGCCTCAAATACCTTTTTTGGGTATTCAAAAATGGACTTGACACGTGTCTGGCACAGGTTTTGGGCCAACTAAAGTGTCTGTCATTTTCAAAATATTTTTTTCTAAGCATAAATATTATTCTGTCTCAATCTCAGCGTGCTTCAAATACCTTTTTTGGGTAGTCAAAAAGTGGCATTTGACACGTGTCTGGCACAGGTTTTGGGCCGACTAAAGTGTCTGTCATTTGCAAAATATTTTTTTCTAAGCATAAATATTATTCTGTCTCAATCTCAGCGTGCTTCAAATACCTTTTTTGGGTAGTCAAAAAATGGCACTTGACACGTGTCTGGCACAGGTTTTGGGCCAACTGAAGTGTCTGTCATTTTCAAAATATTTTTTTCTAAGCATAAATATTATTCTGTCTCAATCTCAGCGTGCCTCAAATACCTTTTTACATTTACCTTATTACAATTGATTATTAATACAATTGATAAGAAATCTTTTTCAATTTCTAATTTTTTGCACCTCAGTTTAAATATATATATTTTTTAATTTAATGGCCGCAACATGAAACATGATGGCGGATGAAGCTGGCCAGTCAACTTGCTCGAGACATTGCAATATACTAACCACATGCCTTCTTACATCCAAATAGGTTAATAAATACGTGTTTTATAGCGTGATAAATATCAAATCGTTTCAAAATGTCAGCCATGCTAGAAATTCAAAGTGCTATAACTCAACCATTTTTTAAGATATAGACGAAACAAAAACTGCTCCGGAATCTTTGTATCAAGGTCAAACACATAAAAAAATCTTTTTCATTTTTCTATTTATTGATACCTTATTTTAAATAAAAAAATTTTAAAATTTTTTTAACTGGCCCGCCATTTTAAAACAAGATGGCTGTTTAAGCTGGCCAACGAACACGGTCGAGACATTGGTATGTACTATGTACACACCAAGTTACATCAAATCGGTTCATAAATACGCCTGTTATCGCGTGATAAAAATCAGGTCATTTCAAAATGTCAGCCACAATAGAAATTCAAAATGCTATAACTAAGCCATTTTTTTATATATAGACGAAACAAAAACTGTTCCGGATTCTTTGTATTAAGGTCAAAAACATAAGAATTTTTTTTTTTTTTCATTTTCCAATTTTTTGGTACATCATTTTAAATTAAAAGTCTTTTTTAATTTTTTTAAATGGCCGCCATTTTGAAACAAGATGGCGGATGGAGCTGGCCAACGAACTCGGTCGAGACATTGGTTGTACTGTGTACACACCGAGTTATATCCAAATCGGTTCATAAATACGAGAGTTACAGTGTGACAAAGATCAGATATATATATATATATATATATATATATATATATATATGGATAAATTTTGACGATATTGTTAAACAGTTATTAATTAATTTAATAGGGCATTTTAAATAATGTAATTACTATCTATTTATTTTTTATTATATTAAATGTGTTTAACAAGGTATTTCAAATTTTATTTCAAAATGTATTAACTGCATCCTTTGGTATCATTTACTGTGATTTCTTAACTGTTTTATTCACCTTAATCTTTATGATATTCTGGTAGCCATGTGCGCGTGGATATTTGTAAAATACTGAAATATTAATCGGTATGGTGTTTATTATTTATATTTTATATCCTATAAATATTTAAATACGTTTTAATGATTCTTCCATTTCATATTATTTGTTTCTATTCTGCTTTCATTTTTAATAATTTCACTTGATTTTAATGGTTGTTTGAGCACAGGGGAAAATAATTTTTAGTTTAGCTTATTTTTCCCACAGAAAACAACCATTTTGCTTATATCATTGAATTCTGTGCTTGATAACGTAATTCAATGTATAAGCTTTTCAATTTTTGTCGGTGTCCACTTTTTTCTTTTTCTTCCATAATAATTCTTATAATTTTTTTTTATATACTTACAGCTTTAATTCATAATAATTGACGTTGGTAGGTTATGTTTAATTAATGGTTATATATATATATATATATATATATATATATATCAACTTTTGAACGGAGGGTGGTTTCGGGGTCTGGGGGTCATGATCTATGAAAGTATACCTAAATTTTTTGAAATCGCTTTCCTCCGAACGGCTGCAATAGGTAGCTTTTTGTAATGAAAGTTACCTAAAACACAGCATAGCAGCGCCATCTGGTGTCCGGTATATACCCAAACCTAATCATCATATCTTTAAGTAGAGCTCTACTAGAATATAAATGTTAATAAAATCCCATGCATTAGGTCTTGAGATATTGCTATTGCAAAAATCCTAAAAATAGGATAGCAGCGCCATCTGTTGGTCGATATTGACCCAAATGTTAAGATATATACCCAAAGCTAATCAACATCTATGTATGTCAAGATGAAACACAATATCAAATTTTATGAAATGCATCAGTTCTCCAAATTTACCGATCATGGAAATTGGGGAAAATGCGGCAAAGCATCGGCACGTATTAGGGGATATACACACAAACATAATCGACATCAATTTATGCCAAGGTCTAAATGAGTTTTTAGATTGGTTATATTCTGTGTTCTAGTTCTTGCGATAGAGCGACCACAAATTTTGTGTTACACCCAGACTAACAGACAGGCAGACAAACAGACATTTTCGAAAAATAGTCAAATCGTGTTCAGGTTAGCCCAAATAAATCTATCAAAAGACGGAAATCGAAAATTTTCACAAATTCCCAGTACTTTCTTCTTATGCGTCTGCAGATGTTTGTCTCACCGTCTGTTTCCTAGCGATGGCTAAGGAAATCTCCCGCACGTAAGGCTAAAAACCTTTGGATTGGAATAGACGAAGAAGGTCCAAATGAACCTGCTTATCAGAATTTACATTTTTGATAATTAGACGAGATGCTTATTAAAAATCTTAATGAACATCGTACAGTAGCAAGATTCTATGGTGCTGCTGATCGTGCCTGCGCCTTTTCTGGCTTTCCTCGGATTTTCACACAGACGAAAGGAAAGCGTTTCGTTTTTTCTGCATTTTTAAATCATAGAGTAGTTGTATCTCCGGTGCAGTTAAAGAAAAAAAAATAGCAAAAATTTTTGCCGGACTTTTCCGCTTGTAACGGTATATTTCTTTAAAAAATATTAATATTTACTTTTTTTTAAGTTAATTTCGTCAAAGGATCGCGAAAAAACGAATTTCGTCAAAGCATAGCGAAAAAAGCAAATTTCGTCAAAGCATAGCGATAAAAAGCGAATTTCGTCAAAAGATAGCGAAAAAACGTGAAATTTTGTCAATAAACCGTACAACTAAGGTGAATTTTGCCGAAGGATTGCGAAAAAAAAAACCCGCAAATTTCGACAAAGTATCGTGGAAAAAAACTCTTGAAATTTTTCTGTGAATTCAGAATTTTCTTTTACTCATAATCACTCCTGCCTCCATTGTCTAGGTTCATTGATTGGACTCGGATAGCGATTTCATTTTTCAATAAATGTCTTGCAACTTAACGCTGTCACAACATTGTCATTGTAGTCACATATTCATCACAAAGTTCACAAAGCACAAAATCGTCACAAATTACATAATTTTCACAAAATTGTCACAATGTGACTTCACAACATTGTCAATGTCGTCACAGAATCATCACAGTGTTAATGACAATTTCGTCACAATTGACACATATTTCACAAATTGGTCTCCCCGTGACTTCACAAATTGGTCACAATGTGATCTCACAAATGAGCTCTAAAACGACCATAACGACTTCACATTCTAGTCACTATGACTTCCCATCGGCGTCAAGTGACGTCACATCGGCGGTCACAAACTCACAGTGTGACTTCACAACGACTTCGCCGTAACGTCACCATGTCTTACGGGATTTAATAACGCAATTTAATTTTTTAGCTGTTGGAGACGAGTAGACAATGTAAATAGCAAAAGTACAAAAATAAGGTTGGAAGGAAAATTATGTTGATGAATTAAACCTCCTATTAATTTAAAAATAAGTTACGCATTTAAAATTTTTATACGGCTCCCGTGTAAAGACCTTTTATTTAGAAACATTTACTTCATCTTTAGACGTGTACCATTCCATTCTTTTACTACCAAAACTTTTTTAATGCTTAGACAAATACAACAGTAAAAATTTCATGCTTCTACAAGAAAAAAAATTAAGAAAATTTCATTAATGCTCACTAGGAAGGTCTCGTTAAAGCACATACTCAGAATATTTTTTTAAAATGCTAATGAAGCTACTTATGTGTGTAATGAAGGAGCAGTCAAATTTAGCGCCGGAGTTCTATTAGAACGTTTCTAAAAAAATAAAATTCTTCGAATAGTTGGTGCGAAAAGACAAACGCGTTAAGCGATTTTGCGAGCAATACTTTTTCTTGCCAAATGCGGGCGATATTAATGCATTTGGAAATTGCTAGTTAAATGTATTTTCTATAAAATTATGTGTAATATATACAATTTGCGTGTTGCTGAAGTTATTTAATTTTACACGGTTTCACTGGTTGGATAATTTTTAAGTGTATTTCAAAAGTAACTGACTGGTTAAGAAAATTCTCTTATGCATTTCGATATTGAATTAATCGTTGTTTCCATGGATACAATATCTTGTTGTAACTGATACTTACAATATCGAAGTTAAACTGACAGTGCTCAGTATAGCACCTTCATTTTGAGTTTGAAGCAATTTTAATCAATTAAAATTTTGTTCTAAACAGTCGTAAATAATCGGTAAATTTCATTACAGATTCATATAAATGTATGTGATAAATCCATAGTTATAAAAGTATATTTATTTAAGTAAAACTTCCTAAACTAGTTCAATATGAAGAGCAGAAAAAGTTTTCTTTAAAGGGTGTATTTCTTGTATATTTTTTAATATTTCGTTTTGTCGCCAACCAGAGATAAATCGCCAATAAACGAAATTTTCATTATTTTTTATGAACGTTGTATTGAGTTTCCACCGAATTTTTTTTTATATAAACACATGTATCCTGATGTGAAGAGCATTCTGTAAGTTTTTAAAATTTTTTTGAAGTATGCGCTTATGAAGACCTTTCCTTTTCAGACAAGCACAACAGTAAATATTCCATTCATCTACCACCAAAACTTTTAGAAAATTTTCCTTCATACTCGAACAAGTACAAAGTAAAATTTCTAGTCTTCTACAACCAAAACTCATCAATTTATGATCTTTTGATTATTATGAAGTTTCGGAACTTTTCGGAAAGCTCCAAATTTTCATCAAAGTATCATAACTCACAGAATTTTTTCCATAGCACAGTAGGATTTTTGCTATTGTACTTGTTTGACCATGGATATAATTTTTCTAAATATAAATTATTGAACCCAAGGACCTTGTAAAAATTGGAAAAGATTAACTTTTTGAAAATTAATGGCAGGATTAATTGAAAATTAAGTTAATTGGTCAAAAAGAAGTGCTAGACGAAAAAATAAAAATGTTTTTGCCATTTGTTTCTATGCGTATTTTATTATTTTAGTACTTCCTTTCTAGAAGATTGGTTATTCAAGATAAATCCTTCATAAACAAGCTGTAGAACATCGTAAAATGTTTTATACATTGCCAATGCGATACTTTATGCATAACAAATGCCCCTATGAAAGGATAAATAGATGTTAGACAGAAGATAGAAGTTGTTATAAGTGACAGCCTAAGTATGCAAAACTTGTACTAGAGTCTGCTACTAAACTACCATAAAAAACAAAGGATACAGGATAAAAAGATAAAATTATTCTTTCCAACAATATATTTTGTTTGTAAAACTAGCTGATTATACTTACAAGAAGTTTGATATTATTATTGCTAGAACCTTTAAAGATTTTTTTTTTCTGCTAGCACCCGCATCACTGCAGTTTAAGTGAATAAGAAATATAAAAACAGAGATAAATAAAATATATTTCTAAAATCAATATTGATATTATTTACTTATTGTTAAAGATGCGGGTATTCCGCGTAAAAATACAATTATATGGCTATCACAATAACGGCGCTCTTTGCATTCGTGCCCACAAATTGTTAAAAAGACAATTTGAAAAAAAATGACGTTACCTTCATACAATAATAGTAAAATTCCTCAGCTTTATATATCAGAATTTTGGGGCAGTGTAAAGATAAATATTCCTGACAATACTAAAAGAAAAAAAATAATTAAACCAAATTGATTTAGAGAAATTCTATTTCGTTTCGCATTTATTTTTTAATGGAAAATTACATTTTCATTGATAAAAATTAAATGAACAATGATTACATGAAAATAAAGGCATTTTCTTGATGCTTTCAGTAGCAAAGTTCAGTTTTAAACAGTAAAAAATGTTACCGGTGAATCTAAATGATGAAAACACTTATCTATTGGGTATAGCAATAAGACATAGCTGTAGTATATAAACGAAATAGGAAATAAAACATAGCAATCTTTTGTTTAGAGTCAGTTGGGAGTTAGAGTGAAAGGGCCTCATAGAAAGTGACGTCATATTTGGTTTATTATTATTTTATTATTTTCTTCCAAAATTGTTTTCTTGAAATTAAAATCACTATTATAGTTGATATTTTAACATCATATACACTTAGTTACGAATATACTACAACATATAGACACATTTATAGTAAACGTTTTAAATTTATATACGGAAAATGCACATTATCCGATCGGAATAACGTCATTTTCGGTTGCGAAAATGCTGTGACGTGGTTTAAATTGTTATTGGCTAATAAAAATGAAGTACATGTGTTATTATTTTTTTTAAACAGTTCTTGCGCCGCTTTTAGGGTGTCAAAATGAGGAAAGAAAAAAATTGCATTAGAAAAAAAAGGTTTGTATAAGGATGAAATATAGTAGGTGGTTGAATAAAGGGGTAATGAGTAGTCTGAGAAATTTTTAAAGTAAACAATAATTTTACGTATGTTCTGAAACGTGTGTGTATGAAATTTCGTGCAAATAGCTCAAAACCTGTTGATTTATGTAAGAAACATACAGTAAAACTCTAATTTTTATTTATGTAGATTTTGGTTGTGTCATATTTACAGTGGGTACACTCCAAAAGTAAAAAAATAATTTTCATCGTTTGGAAAAACAATTTATCTCTCGATTTCTGTGATTGTCAATTTTTTATTGGTGTATAAACAAAAAATTTTGAATTATTTTGAATATAGAACCGGAAAGGATGATGTTAAAGAGGTTTTTGATCGTAGTTTTTCTTCAGGTAAAATCTTTAAGCAATTAAAATGCTTTGATTTTAAAAGGACATTTATATAAATAGAACTATAAACCGATTATTGGGTAGTACTCGTGATCTATCTATTCTAAAAAAAAGTAACTACCGCTGTCCCCACCGCCGCCGCTGGTTTTGAATTTTTTGTGACCGGAGGTCTTTCTTCGATAATATTAAGAAAAATATTGCATACAAAAATATTAAAATCGGTGGTGTTATAGAGAAATGTCTGATAAACACACTGAGGCAGACAGTTTTCAAATCGAAGAATTATTTTAAGGTATATTTAATGCTAAAGATGGACAAAATCTTTCCATTAAAAAAGCTTTATAGGAGCAAAAACTATACATGGGAATTTAATCCTTTTTAGATCATTTTATTCAATAGAAGTTCCCGGTGTGCAGACTGCATTTATATTTTAATTTGACTCATTTTTTGAGGTTTTATTTCTATTTTAAATTTCAATTTTCAGCATTTCGAGAGATATTTTTTACATATTTTAGAAAATGGTATTAATTTAAACTGTTGCCAACTGTATAAACAGCACAAACAATAATGTTTGCTTCAAATAAAAAAATTATTTACACGTGACTATTATAAACAGAAAAAAAACCTTCAAATTAGAATTAAATAATTACGTAAAAAAAGCAGGGACTTATTGAAAATTACGTCATAAAAACTATATTTACACGTGAATTTTAAAAGAGAAAGGATATTGTAAAGTAATAAATTCATTAACATGCATTAGAAGTCTTAAATAGGAGAAATTGCGTCACGTTTACGTCATATTACACTTATTACGTAAAATGAACAAAAAATAATATTGCAAAACAGTTTAAATTTAAAAATTGCGCGAGACATTTATTTGATATTTTGAGATGATCTTTTCAACTATTTTTGTTAGGGCAGCGCAAATAATATTTCATTTCTAACAAAAGTATTTTCACGTGAATATTAAAAAGAGAAAGGGAAGTTTGGTGAAAATTACGTCAGATTAAAACGATACATTTAGAATGTCTTATTTAAAAGAACATTCATTTCACTTTGTTAAAAAATACTGGGAGACAAAGACTCTGTTTAATTCATTTTATATTAGCTTATTTTGAAATGTGTTAACTGATTTTATTTAATCAAAGACAAAAACAGCCATTGTATCTTTTAACAGCAGCTGATTTCTTCTTAAAATTCCCCAATCAAAGGGAAATGAATAGAAATCCGTTTACAGTAGATCGCCACTGTTTTTTAAATCATAATTCAATCTTTCGAAATCTTTTTAAAGCCGATCAAATTAGCGCGCTTTTAGAGTCTGTGGTTTCTGAACGGGGGTTGGTGAGCGTAGCTAGGGGGCAGAGCCCCCTAGTAGCTATAAAGATTAATATAAGTTTGATCGTCCACACACAATTCGTACGAAAGAATTTGTGAAAGATGTGAATTTACAACGTTCTGCAAATAAAATGGCTTCAGAAATGAACGTGAGTCGTTGAATTATGCAAGTTATCATAAAGGAAGTCCTAGGTTTCGTCCTTATCGAAAAAGAAAATTTCAAGGTTTGATCGCCGCACAAATACTAAAAAGATTACAAAGATGCAAGAAATTGCTGCAGCGAATTGGTGCAAAAATGTTGACAGAATAATATTTTCTGTTAAGAAGCTGAAAATGAAATGCTGAAAATGATGTTGCATATTCACCACTCTTCGAAGGTATACTTGGGAAACTTAGAATTGTGAAACGTTTCAGAACAAGTATTCTGTTTTGATTTTTAGATTCAGTCAAATAATGGAAATTTTGTTGTGATCGATAAGGGGGTAAAACGCAATGTGAAATATTACACAAAGAACATTGTGGATACACATGTTGTGCTACATGCTGACAAAATGTATCCCAAAAAGAATTCGATATTTCAGCGAGATTCTGCCCCTTCGCACAGAGCCGAATCAACACAGCTTTTGTTTTATGTTAATTGTCCGAAGTGTTTTATGCAATAAGTTTGGCCAACTTCTTTACCGGTATAAATGCTACAGACTAAAACAATACAAAAGTTTGGACTCTCTCAAAACCTCCATATAGCGTTGAATATGACGAATTTCCTCTTAAAATGATTTGTGCCGTAGTCGGACTATGGGGTGAGAGATTATCTTTGCTAATCGATAAAGATGACGTTCAAATCTATTAAAATTGTTTCAAGGTAAACTTTCATTTATCATATTCATTAGTTCATCATATTGGTATTATTTATCATTTTCAAGTTTCTATCTGTAAAATAAAATTAGTATTTGTTACGGGATGTAGTAGGTATACAGTAGATTTGTTATCTCCATGGTACATTTTCAATTTTTTTTAAGCTGTTACACAATACTTACTGTAAAACAAAGCTATTAAACTGGGAATAAATAATGTTTTTTTTATTAAAATTTACATTATTTGCTAATTTTAGTTAAGTTATACTAATTACTTAATATACAGGATGTCCAAAAAAGTATGCTCCAGTTATAAAATTTAATAGTATCAACTGTAAAGGTTGTAGAGTGTTGGTTCAAGGTCACAAATAAAGAATAACTCAAACAGTTTTATATTAGCGCATTCGCGCGTGCTGCTTTGTTTTTTACTAGCTTGCAGTGCCACACACACTCAGAAATGAATACTCAGATTTCACGAAATTTTCTTTGTTTTTGACGAAACGGTTTCCTGGAATATGCTCCGAACGAATGTTTCGTCAAATTGCTTTCTTCACTTGTTTGACGATATAAATTTCTTCTAAAGTTTCTTAAAAATATGGCTGGTGGCGCCATCTATTGAACAGTTTGGAAGCTACTGTACCAAGGGAAGAAAAAATTCACTTCCCGTTTTCCTCGGCGTGATTTGAACCCGCGGGCTTTGGGGTGGGAGACACTTGCTCTACCGACCAGGCTATTGGGTACTTGTATGAATGTGCTTTTAGACTGATGTAATGAAAGCTGCCGCGTGATTATATATTTACAAGATAGATTGTAATTTTATCGGTGCTGAAGCTTTTAAGGAAGGCTAATTTATTATTATGTTTTTCTCATGGTCAATGAATAATTATAATATGGCTTAATTAAATCATTTATTGGTGAAATTTTCTTTGCTCAATGAATGGTTAGAATATGGTCTGGTTAATTTGTTGCACACAAATAACGAATTGTGAAGTGCATATTGCGTGAGATTTTATCACTTTGAGTAGGTGGATAAGATTTTAACACTTTACTGTTTATAAAAGGGAGAGGGATCAATTATGTTTATTTTTAATCTGATTGAAAACAGAATATACTTCTTAAATAAATTTTTTAAAAAGATATCCCGGATCTTTGAAATTTTATTGATTAAATTTTTTTTGGATGTTTTTGAACACAGGAAATATATTCTTTTCGAATTAAAACATAACGACCAACAACATAAGTAATAATAATAATAATAATAAGCATTCCTAAAAATTTTAACAGCTAAAAAAATAACTTATGAAGAAACAAAAACTACCTATATTTCAGTATTTTCTGAAAAGCACTAAAAAGTGCTGTTTTAAAAATAAATTATTACGGGACTAATACAAACAAGCAAATATCTGCTTGCTAAAATCGCAGGATTTGAGGAGGCACAGCAAGGGTTTCCTTAAAATGCATTGAGTCCGACCGTGATTGAGGAAAAACTTTCGTCAAATATCTGAGAGTTTACCTTTCCTTAAAAGTCACGTGATGGTGATAGGAAATGCTCGTCAAAAACGACG
Source organism: Maratus speciosus (assembly GCA_963932465.1). Taxonomy (NCBI): domain Eukaryota; kingdom Metazoa; phylum Arthropoda; class Arachnida; order Araneae; family Salticidae; genus Maratus; species Maratus speciosus. Next base: position 219,374,069 of record OZ010790.1, on the reverse strand, counting down.
AAATACAGCTTGAGGATTGCTAAATAGTCAAAAGTGAGAATTCTATTTCTGAGAGTGCATATGCAAAATGGCGACTCCTGATCGTAAAGCGTCATTGCTGGGCTGAAGATGTGAAAGCCGTTTGATACATGCGATTTTTTCCTTTGGGGCTTTATAAAAGATCGTGTCTACGTTCCGCCGCTATCGAATGATTTCCTAGAGCTGAGAACCAGAATTAAAGAGGCTCTTGCTTCCACTACTCGGGACTTGTTAACTGAAGTGTGGGAAAAATTTGACTTTAGTTTGCATGTGTGCTGTATAGTTAAAGATGCACATATTGCACATTTATAAGAAAAAATCGGTTAGTTTACCATCATTTTGATATGTGATTTGTTGTAAATAGTCTAAAGCGAAACAGTTATTCCATTTAAACTGTGACATTCTTTTATGAACACCGTGTATATTCGTTATTATCAACACATAACCATATAGAGTAAAATCAGATACATTATTAATTATCGCTTCTTAAAATTCGAATTTTCAATAGCATTTAATAAGAATTTGCTTAAATACTCTGTACTTATTCTAATACAACAATATTATCATAAATATATGATTTGTTTGTCACATATTTAGTAATAAATGCTTTTCTAGAAAAAAATTCAAATTATACAGCACATGTAAATATTACGGGAAATGAAAAAGTTTAGAGGTTCTTTTGTAAAGGAATAAAATATTTTATTTTACAACTTTAACTATGGGACGGTAACTATGGAATGTAACTATAAATATTTCAATTATTAGTATAATAATCTACTATTTAAATACAAATGATACGTATTTCTATTACAATGTTAGAAATTGTAGAAAACACTCATAAGTACTCATAAACACTCATAAGCACTGTATGAGCTTCAGAAAAATCATAATGACTTTTGTTCATGTGATTTTGATTGCTTTTTCTTCAAGCACTGTTTCCTATTATCCGGTTTTATGCCAGGCATAAAATGGCCTTACCTCAACAGAATGAGAACTGTAAAGCAAACGGTAAAAATATACCTATAATACTAACAATAGTTTGATTATGGGAAATAAATCCCTAGTAAAAACGTAGAGCAGAACATTATAAAAGGTTTTAGTAACATTAAGTGTTCATATCTAAAATATTTTTAAGCTAACAAGCATCTCTCTATTTAAAAACTAGATGGATGTGCCAATCCTAAAACTTTCTTCAATCTCATACATCTTAATATTTCAAAAAGTAGTTACATATTTTAATACTACAATATTTTTAGTTCAATACTATACCAACTTTGATTTTATCTTAAATTTTTGCTTTAGTCAATAAATCAGACTAAAACCGAGTTAATATATATCATGATATTTATTAAAATCAATAGTTTTTCCTTATTCTGTTGGACACGAGCTTTTTGCGAATAGCCGGGCTCAGAAGGATGCGATCTCCCGTCGCTGCACGAGCTGCCGATGGACAATAGAACTAAGAAAAACCGAGAAAATTATACAAAAATCGCTATCACACAGCCCCTTTCCGGCGGAATATATCCAAATTCAAGGAGGACTTGCTGACCATAGCCAAACACATACACAAAAAAATTGGTTCATATTTATTCATAACTGCATAAACTTTTCGGGGGTAAAATAAAGAAAATGGCACAAAAATCGCTATTACAGTAACCCCTTCCGGCGAAATATTTTGAAATTCAAGGAAAAACTGCTGGCTACAACCAAATACATATACAAAAAATTTGGTTCAATTCTATGCATAGTTTCATGCACTAATTGATGGTACAATAATGAAAATTGGCACAGACATCGCTATTACTACCCCCTTCCGGCGGAATATTTCCAAATTAAAAAAAAATAATATTTAATATTTATTATTAAATAATTTTCTGGCCATAGCAAGAAACATGCACAAAAAATTTGGTTCAATTCTATGCATAACTTCATACACTTTTCGATGGTACAATAATGAAAATGGCACAGATATCACTATTACAGCGCTCCCTTCCGGCGGAATATTTTCAAATTCCGGGAGGACCTACTGGCCGTAGCCAAAAACATACACAAAAAAATTGGTTCAATTCTATGCATAACTTCATACACTTTTTGATGGTACAATAATGAAAATAACACAAAAATTGTTATTACAGCGCCCCCTTCCGGCAGAATATTTCTAAATTGAAGGAGGACCTGCTTGCCACAGCCAAATACATACACAAAAACTTTGGTTTAATTCTATGTATAACTGCGTACACTTTTCGATGGCACAATGGCGACACACGGACAGACAGACATTTTGTATAAACATGATTTTTGGGGTCTCTGACCCCTAAAATGTGTAAATCCGTCAAAAACTGGAAGTCGAAAAAAATTTCGATTACAATACTTTCTTCTACTCAAGATAGATGAAAGTAAAATGTCCTTCCGGCCAGTGCCGGAACTAAGAGGTAGCTTTCATATTCCTTATTTTTAAAAAGTCAGCTGATATTATTCAAACACACAAAGCTCAATTTAGTGGAAACCGATTATAGGAGATAAAATACTATTTTTTATTAATACTAAATCATTATGAATGACAATTTCGCGAAATTAGTCAGCTTTATCCAAGATGCTTTTATTTAAAGTAACTTACATTTGGTTGCCAAATTCGGCGATATCTTGAAGCGCCTGCCATTTTAAGACAGCATGATGGATGAGGCTAACCAGTGAACTTGGTCGAGACCTTAGTAATTTCTGTGCACATGCTCACTCACATCGGAATCGGTTGATATATATCAGTGCTGTCGCAGGTAAAAAATCAGATTTTTCAAAATGTCACCCACATTAGAAATTCAAACTGCTATATCTGAGCCATTTTTTAAGATAAAGACAACACAAAAAATGCTCCAGAATCCTTATATCAAGGTCAAATACTTAAAAAAGAAACATTTTTCAATTTCTAATTTTTTGCACCTTATTTTAAATATAATTTTTTTTATTTACTGGCCGCCATTGTGAAACAAGATGGCTGATAAATCTGGCCAGCGAACTTGGGAAAGACATTGCTATATACTATCCACATGTCTTCTTACATCCGAATAGGTTAGTAAATACACGTGTTATCGCGTGACAAATGTCAGATCGTTTCAAAATGTCAGCCATGCTAGAAATTCAAAATGCTATAATTCAACCATTTTTTAAGATATAGACGAAACAAAAACTGCTCCGGAATCTTTGTATTAAGGTCAAACACATAAAAAAAATCTTTTTCATTTTCCATTTTTGATACCTCATTTTAAATTTAAATTTTTTAAATTTTTTAAATGGCAGTCCTTTTGAAACAAGATGGCGAATGAAGCTGGCCAACGAACTCGGTCTAGACATTCGTATGTACTATGTATACACCAAGCTACATGCAAATCGGTTCATAAACAGGCCTGTTATCGCATGACAAAAATCAGGTCATTTCAAAATGTCAGCCACACTAGAAATTCAAATTGCTATAACTCAGCTATTTTTTAAGATATAAACGAAACAAAAAACTGGTCCGGAATCTTTTTATCAAGGTCAAACAAATAAGAAAAAAATATTTCTTAATTTTCGATTTTTTGGTACCACATTTCAAATGTAAATAAAAAATAAAAAATTTAAATGGCTGCCATTTTGAAACAAGATGGCGGATAAAACTGGCCAACGAACTCGGCCGAGACATTGGTATATACTATGTATAAACAAAGTTTCATCCAAATTGGTTCATAAATACGACTGTTATCGCGTGACAAAATTCAGGTCATTTCAAAATGTCAGCCACGCTAGAAATTCAAAGTGCTAAAATTCAGCCATTCTTTAAGATAAAAACAAAACAAAAACTGCTCCGGCATCTTTGTATCAAGGTCCAGCACGTAAGAATTTTTTTTTTTTTAATTTTCTATTTTTTGTACCACATTTCAAATTTTAATTTTTTTTTTTAAATTTAAATGGCCGCCATTTTGAAACAAGATGACGGATGAAGCTGGCTAATGAACTCGGTCGATATATTGGTATGTACTATGTATAAACGAAGTTTCATCCAAATCGGTTCATAAATACGAGAGTTACAGTGTGACAAAAAATATATATATATATATATATATATATATATATAATAAATTTGAAATCACAAATATATGAAGAAATTCATAAAGTTCTAAAGATGATTTCGAAATGAACATATGAAACCAGTATGTAAAATAAGAAACTATGAATGACTTACAGAATCATCAGAGGAGCTTGTGAGTTCATTCATAGAAGTTGCGTTATTTCATCCAATTTCGCCGGCATTAAGCCTAAAATGGCAAAATTTAGCTCCTTATAACGCAAACATTACAGAAAATAGATAATAAAAAGCTAAGAGATCCAAAGAAAGATACACCTCATACAGGATATTAAAATTATTAGAGCACAATACCTTAATCACATACTAAGAGTCAAAACTACTGCATATCAGCATGGAAAACAATGTAAAGACTATTTTAACATGTGATCTACAGTTGAGCATCTGAGTGAAACCCATAACTGTGCTGCTATCTGGTGCGACAAAGGAAAAATGTAAATTGGAACTGGATGAATAACAATAATGTTTAGAGTTGCCATCTTAAGCAAAAAAAGAAAAATAAATAAAATGAATGAAAATGATTGAATAAATCAAGAAAACACTTAGATTAACTTTCAGTTAAACTATAATGAAAAAATAGGAATAAACTTAATAAGTACTGAGTGAATACAAAATAAAATAAAGAAAAAGAATAAATTAATACAAATAAAGAAATAAAGAAATAAAGAATTATATAAAAATAAATAAAAGGGCAATTGATTAAATTAACGTTTAAAGACAAAAAATTGTAATATAAAAAAATGAGACTATAAATAACATTTAAAAAGATGAGGAATATTTGAGATAGTAAAATTTAGCCTTGTATTATGTAAATAAATGTGAAAATTTAAAAAGCAATGAGGAATATTGAGATAGTAAAATATATCCTTAAATGATGATGCAATATGTGAAAATTTATTACGTTAAATGCATGATACCCCATTTTCTTTCTTTTATTATTATTATTATTATATGTCCATACAATATATAAGCATATATACATAGACTTATACACGCTCACACACATGAAAACATATAAGGTTTTAAACTTTTTTTAGCATTCCCGACCTCAATCCTCCATAATTGTATCTTTATTTTTTATGATTTTTATGTTTTTAGTGTATAATGTATGGAAAACCATACACATACACCAAATTCTTTTTTTAAATAATATATATATATATATATATATATATTATATGTATGTATGTATATATATGTAAATATATGTACGTATGTATATATATATATATATATATATATATATATGTATATATATTTATATATATATATATGTATATATATATATATATATATATATATATATATATATATATATATATATATATATATATATACATATAATTTTTTGTGTGTATGATTTTTATAATTTTTTCAGCAATCTACATCACACCCTCCATAATAGTGTTTTCGATTTTTTACTTTTTTAAACATATTAAATGTCTATACTGGTAAGAAGTAGAAAAAAATGAACATTAAGATTTGAGCCATTGCAGATATAAAAGAGATGGGATAATTATAAGACAATGCTAATTGCTTTAATTTAAAAAAGTTAGGCTGTAAGAATTGGGAGGAACATAAACGTTTGATACGAAGGCTATGATTAAGCAGAATATTTCTATATACTGAAATATGCAAGCAGGAATTAAAGTTCGTAAAATTAATTACATTAAATGAAAATTCATTGCGTTTATCATAAATGTTGAATGTTAGGGTGTTATTAGGGAGAATATTAATTTTAACATCCATAAAATTGATACTAGAATTATTTGAAAAGTTAGTACTAAATTCTAGATTAGTAGGGTACTTTACAGGAAGAGATATAGAATTATTATCTGTAACAGAAAGAATAATTATATCATCTATGAATCTGTAGAGTAATAAATTATTATTAATAAATTTACGTTCATAAAAGTAAAGATATAAATCAGATAACATGTTTGATGAAGCAGCTCCTTGAGGTATGCCCTGTATTTGAATAAAAAAAGCATTGTCTTGGAAAATAAAATTATGAAATAGTAGAAAGTTAGTCAAAGATGTGAAGTAGTCAGTATCAATGTTATCAGGTAAATTTAATAAAGGAAAATATTCTATAAATAATGAATTGATAATAGAATGCAATTCTTTTAGAATGATATTATTAAATAGGTCTTTGAAATCTAAAGTAATAATATTATTGACATTTGTTAATGGCTTTATTTTATCCACCAATTTAAAAGTGTTTTTAATGCAGTGAGTGTTGTCTTTTTTAACTGACAACTCATAAATTTGTGGAAGAATATTTAAAAAGAGTGTATTAGCACGAGTATTATATGTATTACATCCTACAGTTACAGTGCGGAATTTAAGAGGATTTTTGTGAAATTTTGGAATCATGGCTGCATAAGGATAATTAAGATTGTTATTTTTAATGGGTCTATGTCATTTAGCAGACAACCAAATAGCCGACAAGACATTTAGCAGACAGCAATTAGACGACAGGACATTTAGCCGACAAGTACATTTAGTCGACACGTACATTTAGTCGACAGGACAATTAGCCGACAGCGACAGTTAGCCGACAAGACAGATAGCCGACAGGACAATTAGCCGACAGGACAATTAGCCGATAGGACAGTTAGTCGACATGGACAATTAGCCGACAGGACGTTTAGCAGACAGGATGATTAGCCGACAAGACAATTAGCCGACAGGACAATTAGCCGACAAGACAATTAGCCGACAAGAAATTTAGCCGACAAGACAATTAGCCGACAAGACATTTAGCCGACAAGACAATTAGCCGACAAGACATTTAGCCGACAAGACAATTAGCCGACAGGACGTTTAGCCGACAAGATATTTAGCCGACAAGACATTTAGCCGACAGGACATTTAGCCGACAGGTCAATTAGCCGACAGGACATTTAGCCGATAGGACAATTAGACGACAGGATATTTAGCCGAGAGGACGATTAACACAGTTAGGTTTTGGTTTGGATACTGTTAGGTTTCGGATAGGTTACAGTCAGAATACAGTTAGGTTATAATTAGTTTATGGTTACGTTAAACTTTGGTTACAGTTAGGTTACGGTTAGGTTACAGTAAGATTACGGTTATGTCACAATTAGATTAAATTTAGGTAACAATTAGGTTACGTTTAAGTTACAAATAGGTTAAGGTTAGATTACGGATAGGTTACAGTTAGATTACGGTTAAGTTACGGATAGGTTACAATTAGGTTACGGATAGGTTACAGTTAGATTACGTTTATGCTACGATTAGGTTACAGATAGGATACAGTTACGTTACAGTTTGGTTACAATTAAGATTATGGATAGGTTACAGTTAGATTACGGTTAGGTTACGGATAGGTTACAGTACGTTACGGATAGGTTCCAATTAGGTTACGGTTAGGTTACCGCCAGGCTACAGTTAGGTTACGGTTAGGTTACAGTTAGATTACGGTTACGTCACAGTTAGATTAAATTTAGGTAACAATTAGGTTACGTTTAAGTTACAAATAGGTTAAGGTTAGGTTACGGATAGGTTACAGTTAGATTAGGGTTAAGTTACGGATAGGTTACAGTTAGATTACGTTTATGCCACGATTAGGTTACAGATGGGATACAGTTACGTTACAGTTTGGTTACAATTAAGATTACGGATAGGTTACAGTTACATTACGGTTAGGTTACGGATAGGTTACAGTACGTTACTTATAGGTTACAATTAGGTTACGGTTAGGTTACCGCCAGGCTACAGTTAGGTTACATTTAAGTTACAGTTAGGTTATAGTTAGATCACAGTTAGGATACGGTTAGGTTATAATTAGTTTACGGTTAGCGTACCGTCATGATGCGTTTATTTTACAGATAGATTACGGTTAGGTTACAGTTATGTTACAGTTAGGTTAGGGTTAGGTTATAATTAGGTTACGGTGAGGTTACAGTTATGTTCCATTTCCGTTACAGATAGATTACGGTTAGGTTACGGTTATATTCCATTTCCGTTAAAAATAGGTTACGGCTAGGTTACGGTTATGTTCCATTTCCGTTACAGATAGTTTACGGTTGGGTTATGGATAGGTTACAGGTAGGTTACAGTCACGTTACATTTAGCTTATAATTAGTTTACGTTACGGTTAAGTTACCGATAGTTTATAGTTACGTTACAGTTAGGTTACGGTTATGTTATAATTAGATTAAGGTTAGGTTGCAATTAGGTTACAGTTAGGTTACGGTTAGGTGATAATTTGTTTATAGTTCGGTTGAAGGTATGTTACTGTTAGGTTACCGTTAGGTTACGGATAGGTAACACGTTACGGCTAGGGTACAGTTAGGTAATGTTTATGGTACAGTTAGATTAAGGTTACGTTACAATTAGATAACTGCTCCCAGGGCTTAAATTCTAACAAAAAAGTTCCGGAGCCCTAATCAGCGCTACCGGTACAACAACTGTACCGTTCCACCCCTCCCCCCTGCCCCTGTAATCTGCATATTTATATTTGGTACATTAATTGCAAAATTTAAAGCATTTTTTTTTCTTTAGCAAAATAAAAATTTTAAATATATCTATCAGCATGTACTTAGCTGTCAACTATTCCACTTTTTAGTTATCACTTCTTCTGAATAGTAAAAATCCGTGCCTATTTTTTATGTTAATTAATTGCAGAATTCTTCGATTAAATAGGGTAACGATTATGATTAGGAAATGGTGTTAACACAAAAAGGGATAGTTCGCAGCTATGCATTTTTAAGAAAAAATGAATGAAATTTACAGAAATGAATATTTATATGCTGAAGAATGGAACAATGTTTTACAATTTCCTGAAAAATGTGCATATCTTAAACTATAATCATTTCCTTCCGCATAACAATCTTTTGCGGTGAGTCCCTGAAAATCAGATAAAATTAAAAATTTGACAAAGTTATCGGAAAGAATCTATGCTTTTATAGAAAAAGGGGAAACACTGCTCGATTGCTTTCTATCAGAATAACAATACATGGTAATTATATCTATTTACAAAGGAAAGTGACTTCGTATAGGTGCAGAGAGCCTTAGCGTGGGTACCGTTCATGATACAAAATAAATAGAAAAATCACTAACGTGATTTTTATACTCGTACGCAATAGAAGACAAAAAACCTCGAACAAACAAACATCAAGCTGATGCTTGTTGGATAAAACAAAAAAATATTCTTTTCAGGTTAGATATCGAAATAATAAAAAGAAAACCCAGCCAATAAAAAATTATCCTACTGTCACAAAAAAAAAATCGAACTGAAAGCAAATTTATTGTTCAGTCTCTTGAGTGGTGCCGTATTAACACGTCGCCGATATAAATTTGAAATAGTAAAACGCGATTTCTGTTTCCCCTTCATTCTGATCATAATAGCATTAAAATGATTTGAAGTGGAATATAATACGTAATTTTAAAAGAGGATTTTTTTTTTTCAATACATGAATAAATAAAATTTTAAATGTAATACAGATTGAGCTCGAGTAAGTCTAAGCCTAAAAACTGATATAAAATTTGAGACCGTTTTATCTCCATCTCCTACGTGTGTGACACATTACGTCACATATAAGTGTTTTGTTAAAAAGAATGCAAAAGCTTGAAGATGGGAAGGAAAGGAAAAGGTAATTTAAGCTTCGGTTTTTCGGAAGCGCTATTGCACTGGGCTCCGGAACCCTGTATTTATACAGTGTAATTTTATATCACACTAGCTGACCCACCCGGCGTTGTCCAGGCCCATCATAATAACCTTAAATAAAACTCAAGTTTGTATGATTTTATATCCTTTGAAAATCTTTTAAATTAACCTACTTTCGGAAGTCCCATTACCTTCCACAGCCTCTCGTGTGTTCCCAACAAATCTCTTTCCGAACGAACCTGTAAAATGGGTCCCCGCTACCTAAAGCAGTATGTATCGGAAGTGCTCCGCACGTGCCGCAGATAATCGAAAACCAAGTCGAGTGAGCCAAACTTCGTTGTAATCAAGCCCATAGAACCCGAAAAACGAATGCATCATTAATGTTCGAAAATGTTGGTAACTGAAGTCTAAGATAATCTTTCATAATACAGAAAGTAGCTGAATTGTAATCTAACTTAAATGAACCAATTCCCATTGAAATCGGTCCCATAGAACCCGAGGAAAGAATACACCCCTAAGCGGTGGAAGGTTGCCCCCCCCCCTCTGTAAATTTCACGGACTACTTTTAAAATTAACGCAATATTATTTAATAAACGGATGAAATCCCGGGCGCCAAACAACGTAGCTACGCTACTACACCTAACGAAAATTTTCATACGGATTCGACATTCATTTTATTCGATGTTAGCATAAATTAGAGGCCCGATGTAATTATGAGCGCGCTAGAGTGCGAAGCCAGCTAGTTTAATAAAATGTTATTATTATTACGCTTATATGTTAAAGCCTCGATAACTCGACATCCTCATAAATAAGTGTATTTAGTTAATATTATTATTTATACCTTTGCTCTAAAAACTGGATAACTTGAAGATTCATTAATTCGTTTTATTTTCTATCGAATACAAGTTATAGGTTAAACCTTGCTGAATCCTCAAGCTTATAAATCTATGTTTTTATTTAAACAATTATCATTGGTCATTGTGGTTAAAACCTTGATAACTCTGTATCCTCATAAAGCAGTGCTTCTATGCAATAGAATATAATTAATTTTCTTTACATCCGCAATAAAATTAAAATAACAAGTTATCCCCAAACGATCTCTCTAAACGCAAAAACCTAGTTACTTCGCCATCTCTTTAAATTTATATTTTAATCAGTTTGATATAAATTTTGTATGATTTCCAAAAAACCTCGAAAAGTCGTCATCCTTAATCATCTGTGATTTTATTAAGTCGAATGTCATTAATGAATTATATATATCCAATCTTGATAACTTGACATTCTCACAAATCGTCTTTTTGCGCATCGAATTTATTTAATTTATATATTAAAAGATCAGTGATTCGCCAGCCTTAATAAAACCTTTGTTTTTGCTGAAAGTAGTAGTATTTATTTGTTACTGATATGGGGCACTATAATATCGATAGCTCATCAATTTCATAAATCAGTGCTTTTACTCAATCATCATTAATATTTTATACATAAGCATTAAAACCTCAATAACTCAACTCGTCAGCTACTAAAAGTGTGTTTGTATTTAACTGTAGAATAAGTTTTCAGCGAGATCGCATTTAACGACAACCCAGTTTTTAGCGAGGAAAATTGAATAAAACGTATACCAATAAAAGAAAGTTTCGCTCTGTCTGTGTGTATGTGAGTGTTTGAGTGTCTGTGTGTCTGCGTTTGATGACTAGCAAAATCTACCGCACGTAGAAGTCTGAACATTTAGGTGAGAACAGTCCAAGACATGTCCTGATGCACCTGACAATCAGATTTTTCTTTTTTAGGGTTCCGTACTTAAAAAGTAAAAACGGAAACCATTATAAGACCACTCTTGTGTCTGTCGGTCTGTCACAGCCATTTTACTCGTAAACTATGGAACGTGGAAAGTTCAAATTCGGGGAAATAATAAAGACAATTGACACACATATTTTCATATTAATAAACATTCATAAATATATTTAGTAAAAAAGTAGAGGGGCTAATTATGCTACTTGAAAAAAAAAAATCTTTTCATTGTATATCATGTGGGGTATCCTGTGAAAGCTTTTGTAACGCTGAACTCAAAAATACATTCCTTTTAATTTTAGGTATTAAATTTTCAAAGATATTGTTGAAAATGTAGCGCAAAAATATGCCCCCCCCCCCATATCATCTAATTCCGAATCTACTGAAACTAAAATTATGAAAAAATTAGAGGTAGTAGGCATTAATATAAACCTTGCCGGAAAATTGTAGCGATTACCCTAGGTCACATAGTTTTTGAGTAATTAGCGTTTTTCTGTTATACACAAATTTCGATTTACGGGCATTCAGAAAAATTGTTGAGCATCGCTGAATATACCTATCGTTGCAGAAGAATAAAAGCATTGTTTATAATGATTTTCGAAAAAAATCATCAGTAATTAGCCGAGATATTAATCCTTAAAGGTACGGTCAGTTTAGACATACACAAGGACAGGGGCGGCGTACTCTATGCCTAGTTAACAACTTTTAATGATATATATGTGTAATGTAACTTCCAGTAACAGTATAAAAGCAATAAACGTCAAATTGTTAAAAACATACTAATTTAAGGGGTCTCGGGACTCTAAAAAGTGGAAAAAAAAGACCATTTTCAACATTTAATGTCGTAAAATGTATATGATTTTAAAACACAATTTTAATTGGGATGAAAGGTATAAGTTGTTTATGTTCATTCGTTTCATGTATTTAAAAAATTGCAAGATAAAGAATTAGTATTTATAGGGGGCTCGAAACTGTTAGACATTTGCCGAACAAAAAATTGGCATAACAGCTTACGCGCAGGATTACAAGATAAATATTGCAACTAGAATGAAAATTTTGGTGCTTACTTATACTTCAGATTGTAATAATTTCCCTGAACTTAAATAAATTTATATTTAAAGCTTTTTTATATTTTTAATGCAATGTTGTATTTAGCTAATACAAAATTTTGAAAATTTCAACAGTAAAATCACCTAAAAAATATTTTTTTGAACAATAAAAAGGAAATTTTAGGTTCAGTTTATATAGACTAACATGAATTATATGTTTTGAAAATTTCATGAAAAAATATTTAAAAGTTTTTGAGGTATCCTGAGCGTTATGCCCAAAAAACGCCATTTGGAAAATAATGACTTTAAAGTTTCGGAAACGCCGCTTCAGCTATTGAGCGGGTATAATTCTAAAAGCCGAAACTTTTGTTCTAATGGGAATTTCAAGGAAACAATTATATCAAAATATTCAGAAAAGATAGGAGTTTAACATCTAAAAAAATTAAAATTTCTTAAATTTTGAAGCTTTAAGAGCCCTGCGACCACTTAATCCATTCCGGCACGGAGTAATTCTATTTATAAACGTATGAAATAATGAACTGACACCAGAATTTATAAATGAATTTATTAGAAAACGCGAACTTGCTTATTTTCACGTACATGATAAAAGGGAAATTTTAATTAAATATTCTTGGTGCCGTTTGTCTGTTTTGAAATAAAAACTAGGTGTCCGTTTTTTAAGGGCATCGCCCTCGAAAGATTTAATTAGAATGAATCGCATAAATACTGTGGGATTCACGATAGTTTGCATTGATTGTATCTCTCAATGCGCCTCGAGTGACTTTAAAAGTTAATTAAACACCTATCTGGAAAAACGCGGCACTGACCAAGGCGGCGTTGCAACTTTGAGACATCAATTCGAAGCGCGCTTAGCACAATGCCAAATTTAAACTTTGAACAAAGGTTTTGTTTTAGCTAGACTGTAGAAATAAAGGTTATTACTACGCTGAATTTAGTTTCATGAAATGCCAAATGAAGTTTAACTATGCACCGCTTTTATTGTCAGTACCGAATTAAGTTCATCATAAACAGATTAAAATAATATTAAAGAAAGAGTTATACGAACAGTTATGTTTGATATTATTTAGGTTCCATATCTCTTTGAACTTTCATGGTACACCCATTTACACTTTTCTAATATATACAGTTATACTCAACCCTACGTTGTATAGTTTTTTACAAAGTCTTAGTACTCTTTTAGCAACGATTTTTTTTTATTTTTATAATACAATTACAAATTCATATATTTATTCTATGGAACCCTCTGTGCGCGAGTAATGCTCGCACTTGACAGTTTATTTAAGGGTCGGGGCCCCTGTGCCTCTTTCAGTTTTTATGCTCTAAATTGTTAATAACTTACCCCCTTTATATCCGATCTTCTTCGTTCTTGGGGCCAATTCTCCATTTAGTTATTCCCTCATTTCTACATTCCAGTTAAGACCCTGGCAGCCTGGGAACCGGTACAGCACCCCTTGAAGTTTTTGCGCCCTAAATTGTTAATAAATTGCTTCCTTTTAATCCGATCTTCATTTAGGTATCCTTTTTTCATTTAGTTATTCTCCCATTTCTACATCCCAGTTAAGACCCTTGCTCCATTCTCCCCCCTAGGGTTCCGTAGTTCCCTTGAATTTTTTGTGCGCCATGCATTTTTCACCCTCTAATTTTCTCACCTTCTCAGTGCATAATTTTAAAACTGAGTATTGGACTCTTTTCCCAGGACCAACACCCTCATATTTTATTTGGGCCCTAGGACAATCAGCTATCCAGTCCTAGGACAGCATTTGCCCAATTTTTGGCGCATTTCTTTAAATTATTATTCTAAGAAATACTAATTCACAACTCTATGGTTAATTTTGAATAATTGAAGATCTAAGACCTTTTAACATATTTTCATGTTAGGGCCCTGCTCTTAACTATCAGTTGGCCTTTTTTGGGCCCTTTATTGTATTAAATTATAAGCAGAAGTTCTCTTATACGTCCATTAAAAATATTTCAAAAATATATATTCTAAAAACACACTCAAAATATATATTAAACATTTAATTGCTAAAAAGGACGTCAAACGTTAATAAAATACATTAAAACATCTTAATAATTTGACATGTTTCGATTGAATTTACTCAATCATCATCAGAAAAACAAATAAACACAAAGATGGAAAATGACAATAAACTATTACAATTTTTTTTTTTTTTTAATTGTAGCCCCCTTAAAAATGACCCGATTCTTTAGCTTTTTTTTCTAACAACTTCTTAAGTCTTCTACCAACTCCATGAACGACAAAAAAATTTCTCACTTCAGCTACCACCAATTTTGAATATTAATCTCCTTCTTGGGGCCTTTGTTGCAGCTTCTTTAAAAACGATCTTACTCTATTACAATTTTCTACTTCATAGTTCTTGCGTCCTACAGCTACTTTAAAACTATTAAAATTTTTTCCTTTGCCCAACTATATTCCAGTTAATATCCTGCCCCCTGGGCCCGGTCCTTCTTTATACCCAAGCTACCACCTTTTTTGAATATTAATCTCCTTTTTCGGCAACAACTTACGTTTACTCACTACATCCGTAAATTAAAAATAAAAATCGCGTTACGTTAACCCTTAAATGCGCGATTTTTTATTTTGCTTCGAAAAAATTATATATGATTCTCTGAAAAGTTTATTACACAGGAAAAATAATGAAAAAAAAAAATCAGAGATACATTTTTCATATAATATCGCAATCTTTTCTTCTGTTGCGCATCTGCAATACAAATAATAACTACTGTTGTGTGGCTGTTTTACGCTAAAATTTTGCAAATCAGTAAATATCCGTTTATTAAATAATATCGTGTTAATTTTAAAAGTAGACCGTGAAATCTATAGAGGAGGAGGGAGGCAACTTCCACCGCGTAAGGATAAATTGTTTCGTCGGGTTATAAGGGCCCAATTTCAACGGGAATTGGTTTATTTAACTTAGATTACAATTCAGTTACTTTTTGTGAAAATACTACTTTCTGTGATTATGAAAGTTTATCTTAGACTTCAGTTAACGACATTTTCGAACATTAATGATGCATTCGTTTTTCCGGTTCTGTGGGCTTGATTACTACGAAGTTTGGCTCACTAGACTTGGTTTTCGATTGTCTACGATACGTGCGGAGCACTTCCGGCACATGCTGCGTTAGGTAGCGGGGACCCAGATTACAGGTTCGTTCGGAAAGACGTTTGTTGGAAACACACGAGACGCTGTTGAATGCAATGGTACAACCGAAACTAGGTTCATTTAAAAGATTTTCAAAGAATATAAAATCATACAAACTTGAGTTTTATTTAAGGTTATTATGATGGGCCAGGGCAACGCCGGGTGGGTCAGCTAGTGTGATATAAAATTGCATTGTATAAAATTTGGTTGTATCGTAGGGAACTAGAAAAAGCAAGCAAAAAATTCATACCGCACAGTTTGTTTTTTATTTTTAATTCGATATAGATTTCGTTATTCATATGTCTAACTGTTTTATACGTTTAATATAATATGTTGAAACATCACAAAGAGATTATTATTTGTTAAAAAACCTTGTTTATGTGACACATTTTTCTACACAAACAAATTGCAGTAGTAATCCTTATCTCAGTTCATAAAATATATTTTTTTAAATGGCAATTGCCCATATCCGTTTATTTTTCAAAAAAATCATGAAAATTCAACAAACTGTCGTATCGGAACATTATTTGTACTATAAAATTTATCAAATAATGATAGTTTTGTGCAAAATGAAAAGAAAATAGTTAAAATTCTCACCGATAAGCGAAGTTTTAGGAGCCTCATTATAAAACTGTATGACAAACAGGCAGATTATGGATTCTTAAAATAGTCTGACACTAAAAAATTGAATTTGATTGTTTAGTATCTGAATGAAAATAGCTGTACATTTTATGCTTGTAAGAAATAAAAATGGTTCTATATGAATGCGTTAGAAAATAGCCAATTTGGATTTGAGAAAATCATTTCAAAAAAAAAAAAAAAAAAAAAAAAAAGAAAAGAAACAGAAAAAAATCACTCCCGGCTCGGCCTGCAGGCACAGGTAGATTTCGAAGTTAAGTTCTAATTTCACCAAAAAGGCTAAATCAAGATTAGAGATAAATACAGTTAAACAATTTTTTCTGGTCGCTTTTGACGAGTTTTTAATTTTATTTTTCTGAACTGGTTTTATCAGAATCATGTTAAGGCTGTGTTCTCAACTACACTGTTCAACAAATTTGATATTTTCTGACACAATGACGTACAGATTTTTTAACGTAATTGTATAAAATTGGCAGACCTACTACAAGGGATTTTTCTCCCTTCGTTCAGTGTTTTTTCCCTTTTGTTGGGAAATTTGGTTCAAACTGTGACAATATTTTCTGAAACATCTATTGTGTTTACAAAAAAAAAAAAAAAAAGGAAAACGTCTTTCAATTACATAGTTTCCGTATAACAACACCTTCCAATTTCATGCGTTTCCGAACGAAAAGGAATTCAAACTTATGTCATAAAGTTGCCCCTATGGATTTGAGAACAGCCTTAATACGACATTTTTTTCTTGAACCCCTTTTTTGTGTAAGAGTTGGTTTTATCAAAATCTTGCCAATATAAAAGTTGTAGATAATATTAAGAATATTTATAATAAATTTAAACGGATTTGATATCTTGTGAATTGACGAAGTTATGATTTTTTTTCTTTTTAACCCTCTCCCTTTTTTCTGTAAGAATTGGTACTATCAAAAACTTGTCAATATAAAATTCGTAGGTAAGATTAAGAACATTTATAATAAATTTAAGTGGATTTTATATCTTGTGAACTGACGAAGTTATGAATTTTTTTCTTCTTAAAATTCTATTTTTATTGCCCCTTGAGCCCATTTTTAATGATATCAAAAACCTGTTATACATATTTTTTTTTACCTTTTCCTAGAAGTAATAATAACTTTAAACTGATTTGATATGCATTATAATTAAGAAGTTTTTTTTTCTGTTTTCACAAAATCCTTCCCTATTTCCATCCCCTTGGGTCGATTTTGCCCATTAACGAACTTTACCGAGATTTTCTGCCCCTTGATTGTATGGTATGGCCTTGATCAGTTTGGAAGAGGTTTGTGCAGAATTATGGTAGTTATCGTGTCCATAAAAAAGTGATATATATGGATAGATAGTTAAATAAAGTTTTGAACTGGGGGTGGTTTGGTGTTCTATGGTTTCATGATCGGCGTAGACCTGCAAAAATGTTGGAAAAATGTAATATGTAGTATTTCTTATTACGAAATCTACCTAAAATGTATTACCCTGATTTTATTCCTCTAAATATCTACAATATTCTGCTTAATACTGAAAATCGTCCGAAATTCGTTAGATCCCTAGCTGAGGCTGGATACATTCTACGACTACAAATGCAAACTTTATTAACAAGAATGAAAAAAATAATATTAAATAAGAACCAATTTTATTAATATAAAGGAGGACCTAGTTTCAAATTTAAAGAAAAATTCTATATGCTTACCATATATAACTAATTCGATAAATGCTTTTCTTAAATTTTGAATATCAAATTAAATTAGAATTATTTGAAAAAAATATTTTTAATTTTCTCACCATATACTTTTTAACTTTAGAGTATTATTGATTACAAAGAAACCGTTATTGAAAAATTAAGTTAATACAAACAGAGGAATGAGGATGAAACGTAAAAAGTTCTCAATAAACTTGAAAATTGGTGAAACAATTAAAATTATATATCACGTTTAAAACAAAATGTTATTAGCCTCCGGTACGATATACTATTTCTTTCTCCCAGCTTATTTTGTGTCCAAAAAATAACGTTACCTTACAGAGGCTAGCCGTAAAACAAAGCATTACGATTAAATACTGTTTAGAAATTTTTTAAACTTCTAAGCATCGCACATTTTCAATTTTTATACCGTCGTATTGGAGAAAAAAAGTTCTTTTAAATGCATTTTGTTTGAAAACTGTATCTCCATTTATTTTTGGAATATTAATTATTTTGTAGTTTTTAGAGCCATTTGCTTAATATTGGCAACGGAAGAACTCGATTTCTGTAGAAAGTAAAGGAAGAATAGTTTTAAAATTGCAATTGTATATTTTTGTTGCCATTTTCTCGCAACAACCGAAAGAAAATGTAATTAAAATACGTGCTATTTTGAAAAAAATATATATAAACGAATGATTTCTGTTAAAACAATGGAGCTATTATATACT
Source organism: Maratus speciosus (assembly GCA_963932465.1). Lineage (NCBI taxonomy): Eukaryota > Metazoa > Arthropoda > Arachnida > Araneae > Salticidae > Maratus > Maratus speciosus. The sequence goes on along the minus strand of OZ010790.1, from coordinate 219,355,229 downwards.
ATATTTAATTGTAAGTATCTATGAATCATTAGATCGCCTTTTTTTTTTCTTGAAAGACGGAATATTTTTTTCCATTTGTGCATTATTTCGCGATAGTGATGTGCTATGCATGCTTTACTGCAGATGTTTAAGAGTAGATCGTAAATGTGGAATTCTTAAGCGGATGCGAATAACGTCATTTTACATAAAATAAAACGTGTGCTTTAAGTCTTAAAATTGAAATATGTTTTGTACTGCAGTAGAGTCCCGCTTAACCGAGTTATTTTCTTCTGATGGACTGGTGGCTTCTATTATTATGAAACAGCCATTATAAATGAAGTGTTAGGGGAAGATGAAAAAGCAGTCGTCAAAAAAAAAAAAAAAAAAAAAAAAAAATATATATATATATATATATATATATATATATAGCCATTTTTTCCCCCATTCCGACCAGAAAATCAGAGTTCAAACTTTTACGGCTGCTCTTTCATCTTCACCTAACACTTCATTTATAATGGCTGTTTCATAATAATAGAAGCCATCAGTCCATCAGAAGAAAATGAAGTAATGGAAATGCCGGGGCGACACTAAATTCTGAAAAAACAGAATTCCTGTTCTCTAGTTTAATATTATTGTATTAAATTTTCAGTTCATTTGTAAACGTAGGTGTATATGATCCAACAATGGCATTCATTATACAAATAATAGTTTCTCCAAAATAATTTTTTACATTCCGTGTTTAAATGTTTAAATTTCTTAATTAAATCAGAAAGAGAAACAGTCCTAATATTTTTTTTTAATCATTAACAGTGTTGAATTCATGGGGTGACACGGGGGAGACATTCTCCCCAGAGAATAAATGTCCCCATGGAAGATTTGAGATTTTGTGTTTTCAATGGTCAAAAAGTGCAAATTCCAACCCCACCCCCATCCCGGAGATCACAGAAATCCCTCACGAAAAAAATATGTCTAAATTCAACTTGATCAATAAGAGAAAATTGGGAATAATCCAGTTTAATGCCATAATATGCTTTATTTGTATAAAATAGATTTATTAGCACGGCTAAATTGGTATCTAATAATAGCTCTTTTTCGTTAATAACCGAAGAAAATGAAATGAATAAAGAAATCTCCAAACATGATGATTGATTTCTCCTTTCAACTGTTGCGCCATATACGCATATGTTGGCGCAACACTGTCTGGAATAAATAATGTTAGGTTGGAATAAAAATAAACAGCTCTTAAATTTACCATTATCTAGTCAAAAAAAAATAAAAAAATAAATAAATTACTGATAAAAGGAAGTTAGATATAAAGGATTTTATTTTAATGTTTTTATGCATAAAAATGTCTCCATGAATATTTTAGAAAGTTTTGGAAACAGGGCCGCCATTTGAGGGGGGCTGAGGGGGGCAATCCCCCCCCCAAGAAATTTGATTTTTCGGAAAATTTTCATCAATTGTCAGACTCAAACAAAAATTAAAAAAATGCTCAAACGCTATGATAATTTATCAGATTTGATTACAATAAAAACATATGCATTAAATAAATGATTTATGCATAGAAATTAATAATTATCCAAAACATTTCCTATTCGAACTTTCTTAAGGTGAGATATATATCGTACTTTGCCTAATTTTAAAAATACATGAGAGAAATTTTCTTTTATCAATTGCTTCTCAGCTGTGTACAACTTGCCCCTGATGGCTAGAAATTCAGGTGTAGAGTTTTTTAAGATAGTTTTTTTTAGGGGTGGAGGAGGGGTGAGTATAATTCAAGTTCTTAATTATCCGACTTTTTTACTTTTTTGGATTATTAGTGTCACATTATATTTACTGCAATCATTGCAATGTTATCAAATTATTTAATTATTTGCTTTATTAAACTATATTATATATGGTACACTCTAAATAAATTTCAACGCCTAGGAATGGAGTCTGCGAGCACCCAACAAAACAATTTCTTCAACATAAAACCGACAGACTTCCACCAAACCCCAAAGTAAAAGAAATTGCTCCATATTTTAACACGTTTATAATAAAGTACTGTATAATTTTATCACTTAAGTACAGAAATGAACACATGGGTATTACTATGAGCCACCATTAATAGTCAAATCTATAGTTTTTCATTTAAAAAATATTCAGGACTTCCTTGTTAAAAACCAGATCACACCGACTCCGACCGAAAGATACAAAGCACAATCCGAAAAACCTAAAGTGTACAGTCGTGGGAAAAAAAAAAATTAAACACCCCTACTAACTCTGAAAAAATTATCGTAGAAGAAACTTACTGGTACCAAACGATTGGTAATAAAGTCTACTTTTAAATGATGTATATAAAATTTGATTAGGGGGCCATCTAAATCTTAAAACGAACCATAACTTTGTTTTTTTCAATAGCAGTACACAATTCTGACAGCATAAATGAACTCTACATCCTTCAATTAGCCTAAAAACAAACTTCTATGATATTCGTACCACAAGTGTCCGATAAATTAAGGAGTGGGGTTGCCCCCTTTTCCCCCTTTATTCTTAACTAATGAACCTCCAAATCTAATCAAGGCTGCTCCTTAACATGATAAACCGATATAGCAAATTTGGAGCAAATCGAATAACTCTGCATGAAAAACCCATTTATCTAAATTAAGGGGTGGGGGGGGGACTAGCTCCCCTATCCCCCTTTATTCTTAACTAATGAACCTCCAAATCTAATCAAGGCAGCTCCTTAACATAGTAAACCGGTATACCAAATTTGGAGCAGATCGAATAATTCTGCATGAAAAACCCATTTATCTAAATTAATAGGGGGTAGCCCCCTTTCCCCCCTTTATTCTTAACTAATGAACCTTTAAATCTAATCAAGGCAGCTCCTTAACATGATAAACCGGTATAGAAAATTTGGAGCAAATCGAATAAGTCTGCATGAAAAACCCATTTATATAAATTAAGGGGGGGGGGTTAGCTCCCCTATCCCCCCTTTATTCTTAACTAATGAACCTCCAAATCTAATCAGGGAAGATCCTTAACATAATAAACCGGTATACCGAATTTGGAGCAAATCGAATAATTTTGAATGAAAAAACATTTATCTAAATTAAGGGGGGGTAGCCCTCTTTCCCCCTTTATACTTAACTAATGAACTTCCAAATCTAATCAGGAAAGCTCCTTAACATAATAAACCGGTATATCAGATTTAGAGCAAATCGAATAATTCTGCATGAAAAACCCATTTATCTAAATTAAGGGGAGGGACTAGCCCCCTTTTCCCCCTTTATCTTTAACCAATGAACCCCCGAAACTAATCAGGAAAGCACCTTTCCAGAATGAACCTAGAAAAAAAAATTGAAGCAAATCGGATGTTTCTATCAAGAGTTACCTCGTTACGTAAATATGTACGTACATACTTACATACATACAGAACGGCGGGCACATCAGCTCTCTGACTTTGATAGCCCGTGAGCTAAAAAGTTGAATTATGATGGTGACGAGTTATTGAGGTTGACATTGTTGGTATATCACCGACCCATATCAATGAGTCTTCTAAATTCATTCGGCAAAATGTATGTTTTGGATAAATATCATGTCGGCTATTTGACCTATCGGCTAATTTTCATGTCTCCTAAATGTCCTGTTGGCTATTTGTCCTGTCGGGTAATTGTCAGGTCGGCTATTTGACCTTTCGTCTAAATGTCCTGTCGGCTAATTGTCATGTCGGCTATTTGACCTGTCGGCTAATTGTCATGTCGACTAAATGTCGGCTAAATATCATGTCAGCTAATTGTCCTGTCGGCTAAATGTCTTGTCGGCTAAACGTCCTGTCGGCTATTTGAACTATCAGCTAAATGTCCTGTCGGGTAAATGTACGTTTCGGCTAAATGTACTTGTCGGATAAACGTCCTGTCGGGGCTAATTGGTGTCTGCTAAATGTCTTGTCGGCTATTTGGTTTTCGGCTAAATGACATAGACCCCCGTAACCTAACTGTAACTTATCCATAATCTAACCGTAACCTATCTGTAACGGAAATGGAACATAACCGTAACCTAATTGTAACCTAACCGTAACGTAACCGTAACCTACTTATAACCTAACTATAACATAACTGTAACCTAACAGTAATCTATTTGTAAAATAAACGTAACATGACGGTGCGCTAACCGTAACCTAATTATTAACTAACCGTATCCTAACTGTGATGTAACTATAACCTAACTGTAACCTAAATGTAATCTAACCGTAAGATAACTGTAGCCTGGCGGTAACCTAACCGTAACCTAATTGTAATCTATCCGTAACCTACTGTAACCTATCCGGAACCTAACCGTAATCTAACTGTAACCTATCCGTAATCCTATTTGTAACCAAACTGTAACGTAACTGTATCCCATCCGTAACCTAAGCGTAGCAGAAACGTAATCTAACTGTAACCTAACCGTAACTTAACCGTAATTTAACTTCATCCTAATCGTAACGTAACCGTAACCTACTTATAACCTAACCATAACCTAACTGTAACAGAACTGTAACCTAACAGTAATCTATCTGTAAAATAAACGTAACATGACGGTACGCTAACCGTAACCTAATTATAACCTAACCGTATCCTAACTGTAATGTAACTATAACCTAACTGTAACCTAAATGTAACCTAACCGTAAGTTAACTGTAGCCTGGCGGTAACCTAACCGTAACCTATTTGTAACCTATCCGTAACCTACTGTAACCTATACGGAACCTAACCGTAATCTAACTGTAACCTATCCGTAATCCTATTTGTAACCAAACTGTAACGTAACTGTATCCTATCCGTAACCTAATCGTAGCAGAAATGTAATCTAACTGTAACCTAACCGTAACTTAACCGTAATCTAACTTCATCCTAACCGTAACGTAACCGTAACCTACTTATAACCTAACCATAACCTAACTGTAACAGAACTGTAACCTAACAGTAATCTATCTGTAAAATAAACGTAACATGACGGTACGCTAACCGTAACCTAATTATAACCTAACCGTATCCTAACTGTGATGTAACTATAACCTAACTGTAACCTAAATGTAACCTAACCGTAACCTAACTGTAGCTTGGCGGTAACCTAACCGTAACCTATTTGTAACCTATCCGTAACCTACTGTAACCTATACGGAACCTAACCGTAATCTAACTGTAACCTATCCGTAATCCTATTTGTAACCAAACTGTAACGTATCTGTATCCTATCCGTAACCTAATCGTAGCAGAAACGTAATCTAACTGTAACCTATCCGTAACTTAACCGTAATCTAACTGTAACCAATCCGTAACTTAACCGTAATCTAACTGTAACCTATCCGTAACATAACCTTAACCTATCTGTAACTTAAACGTAACCTAATTGTTACCTGAAAGTAACATAACTGTGACGTAACCGTAATCTAACTGTAACCTAACCGTAACGTAAGTGTAAGCTAAGTTTAACGTAACCGTAAACTAATTATAATCTATCCGTAACCTAAAAGTATCCTAACCATAACCTAACTAGGCTAATCGGCCTCTCAGCTAAATATCCTGTCGTTTAATTTGTCTTGTCGGCTAATCATCCTGTCGGCTAAATGTCCTGTCGGCCAATCGTCCTGTCGGCTAAATGTCCTGTCGGCTAATTGTCTTGTCGGCTAATTGTCTTGTCGGCTAATTGTCTCGTCGGCTAATTGTCTTGTCGGCTAATTGTCTTGTCGGCTAAATGTCCTGTCGTCTAATTGTCCTGTCGGCTAAATGTCCTGTCGGCTAATTGTCTTGTCGGCTAATTGTCATGTCGGCTAATTGTCTTGTCGGCTAATTGTCTTGTCGACTTATTGTCCTGTCGGCTAAATGTCCTGTCGGCTAATTGTCACGTTCGGCCAATTGCCTGTCGTCCAATTGTCTGTCTGCTAAATGTCCGTTTCGGCAAATTGTCCTGTATGCTATACGTACGTTTCGGCTACTTGTCCTGTCGGCTAAATGTACTTGTCGGCTACATGTCCTGTCTGCTAAATGTACGTGTCGACTAAATGTACTTGTCGGCTAAACGTCCTGTCGTCTAAGTGCTGTCTGCTAAATGTCTTGTCGGCTATTTGGTTTTCGGCTAATCGTCTGCGACCGATTTTTAATGCCTAATAATTTGTGATAGCTTAATATATGATTATTATTTTCCTTTAAAGTAACATGATGAAGTTTGAAAATATTATTAGAAGTGACTGCTTTAGTTAGGAGGTGATGATAGTAATATTTGCATATGATAGCATAGTTGTTAGCAGCCTTATCTACATATGTAATGATGAAATTATTTTGAAGTTCTGCAATATGTGGTTTAAGGGTGGAGAAAGAAACTGAATTTTTGGCAATATGCAGTTTTAATAATTGTTGTTTCAAAAGAAAGATGACGTGATGCTTCCAATCTACAAAATATTCAGTAGGTTTATTATAGTTGATAGCAATTTTGCAAATGAAGAAATCTAAATCATATGTGAATTGTTTAATGATAGACTGTATATTACACTGTGAAGGAATACGATATTTAGTGCCATGACGCATCAAAGATCTTAAATGAATATTATTGACAATGTCTAAATTACCAGTTATAACATGTCCATGATGGGCATTAATATATGTATTTAGATGGGGATCATTGCATTTACATGTAAAAGTATCAGTGTGTGTGAAATTATTAGAAAACTTATTATAATTGAAAATTTTACGACCTAAACTAATAGGATATTTAAAAGAGCTTTTTAGATTAACACTTTGAAGTGGGAATTTACATTGCTCGTTGTGAAATAATTGATTAAGTATAATTTTATTAAAAAACAGGATTGGTAAAGTTAACGATTAAATGTGAATTACTTTCATTTAATTTTTGTGGTTTTTTGTTAATGTTGACATTAAGAGCAGTTAGTCTATAATGGAGTAAATCAAAAAATGTTTCACTAAAATGAAAATTTAATGCATTTGATGTAAAAACTTTGTGATATTGATTAATATGATATTAAACAAAAACATAATTTGAAGAACAAATTAAAAAAAAAAATATTTCCTACATTGTTTAAGCCCGAGAAGGGACAGATTTTAAGTTATTTCATTCAATTAGTTCTACATTTAATGTTAATTTTTTGTAACAAATCAGTTAAGCCAATTGAAGATGAAAAAATAAAAATAAAATTCATGCAATATGATACTTAAAATACCCTAAAAAATCAGATTCCGTTCAAATGAAATTGAAATAAATCTTAGACTTTTTTGTAAAGTTTTGTATTTTACACGCATCTTATCATTTTATGTACAATTGTCATAAACATAATACAAAACCTGCAATACAAATATTTTCAATTAAAAATTGAAGACGTCTAAGATTTATTTCAATTTTATTTGAACGGAATCTAATTTTTTAGGGTGTTTTAAGTATCATATTGCATGAATTTTATTTTTATTTTTTCATCTTCAATTGGCTTAACTGATTTGTTACAAAAAAATAACATTAAATGTAGAACTAATTGAATGAAATAACTTAATATCTGTCCCTTCTCGGGCTTAAACAATGTAGGAAATATATATATTTTTTAAATTTGTTCTTCAAATTATGTTTTTGTTTAATATTTCATGTTTTTTTAATAACTACAGCACTCAGACGAAAGCATTTCAAAATTAATAAAGAGTATCATCATCAGGCTTTGATGTATGCGGTATTGCATCACAATGTGGGATGCAGTTTACCAATGTGTAATTCAAAATATTTCACCACTGTAGTAATGCAGGTTGCGGTAGTTTGGACAAAAACTTCCAATCTGAACGTAAAAAATTATAATCAAAACATAAAAAATTAACTTCACTTAAATTTAGATACCCTATTTCCCACTCAGGAACGCTATGAATGTAAATGTAAATTGTGTTGAATCCTTAGTGCTAATATTTAACAATATTATAGCTGTGATACAGTAAAAAATAAAAAAAATAAAAGTTTTACTTAAATTTTTAAACCTTATTCTCTCCCAAGGGGTGATGTAAACACATCAGAAAATTATTACCTAAGTTTAGCTTGGGGTATAAATAGTTCTCATCTCGAAAAAAAAAAATACATTTTAAAATTTAAGTTATGTAATTCCCCACTAAGTTCGCTACCTGCGTAAAAATAGCTATCCTTTAGAAACTTTTTACTAAAATATAAACTTGACTAAAGCAAAAACTTATTCTGAAAATATCCTTTTTATTTTCACTATGACGCCATATTCACCTTTATAATTAAAAAAAAAAAATCTAGCTCAATTTAATATTTTACGTGAAAATCTTTCAACTAAAAAGAAATAAATTATTATTACGGCTTTTGAAATTTTTGCAACAATGAAGTAAAAAAATTACATTTTTTATGAAAGATGTCCGTTGATTTTCAAAGAAAAAAGCGAAAATTGGAATTATGAAGAAAAATATTTGAATAATGAAACCAAAATTGGCCCATGTTTCTCTCTGGATTATAATTCATCCATATGCAAAGGCATTTTACCATTCGTTTTGACCCTGACGTCAGGCAAACGTTTTTACACTTTAAATTTATAATATCATTAGAATTAGTAAAGAATAAAAAATGAGTGGCATCAGGGACAAAAAGGTAGGAAGAAAGAATGAAAAAGTTATGATCTCCATAGGCTTTTCCATGTCAAATTAACATTGAGAAGTGACACTGGAAATAAATAAGTATTGTGCTGCCGCGCAATACTTAAATTTAGGAATTGCAAATATAAATTTACGAAGAGACATCCAGTTGTAATTACTACTGAAAAAAGATTGTAGGCGTATTAATGATTTTTTAATATGAGTATTAGTTAATTTAGAGGATGAATGTTTAGTAGTAGATTTCCCTCTTTGTGTGCGTGTGGTTTCCTTATACAATTTATGATTAAGAGAAAGGTAGAGAGATTGACAGTTAATTGTATATGATGACGTAGAATATAAAACATGAGGTTTATTGTTTGAGAGTTGATTTAGTCCATATGGATAAAGTGTGTTACAATGTTTGATATAAGCAGATTCCGGAAAAAAGACGTTCATGGAATTTATTTTGTATATTAAGGATATGAACTATATATTACTAAATTTGTGCTTTTTTAAATGCCTATACTCAACATTGCAGTTTAAAGGATTGCGAGAGCATTTATAATTACTCATGGCAGATCGATGTCCGTTGATACGTTTATGAATTGGACCACCAGTTTGACCAATATATTGCATGTTACATGAATTACATTTAATACGATAAATAACATTAAAAGCTTTACAAAAATTAATATGGGAAGTGTTATGAACAATTTGTGATGGATCTGCATGAGGGCAGGTCAAGCAGCAAGGAGATGAGCATTTGCTAAATTGTGTGTATGTATATATATATATATATATATATATATATATATATATATATATATATATTACCATTAATTAAACATAACCTACCACCATCAAAAACCGTAATATTATGAATTAAAGCTGTAAGTATAAAAAAAATATTAAATTAATTTATTATAAGAATTATTATGGAAGAAAAGGGAAAAAGTGGACACCGACAAATAATGGAAAAGCTTATATATTGAATTACGTTGTCAAGGGCACAGAATTCAATGATATAAGCAAAATGGTTGTTTTCTGTGAGAAAAATAAGCTAAAGCTAAAAATTATTTTCCCCTGTGCCCAAACAACCATTAAAATCAAGTGAATTGATTAAAAATGGAAACATAATAGAAACAAATATTATGAAATGGAAGAATCAATAAAACCTATTTAATTATTTATAGGATATAAAATAGAAATAATAAACACCTTACCGATTAATATTTCAGTATTTTACAAATATCCACGCGCACATGGCTACCAGAATATCATAAAGATTAAGGTGAATAACACAGTTAAGAAATCACAGTAATTGATACCAAAGGATGCAGTTAATACATTTTGAAAAAAAATTTGAAATACCATGTTAAATACATTTAATATAATATAAAATAAAATAAATAGATAGTAATTACATTATTTAAAATGCACTATTAAATTAATTAATAACTGTTTAACAATATCGTCAAAATTTAGCTAAAAAATCCCCCTGGTGTAGTAAATTATAACTGAAATGGAGCTAGAAAAATTAAAATTTAGAACTATCTTCAAAAGACAAATTTTGGGATATATATATATATATATACATATCAACATTTGAACGGAGGGTGGTTTCGGGGTTTGGGGGTCATGATCGATGAAAATATAACAATTTTTTTTTTTAATCTCTTTCCTCCGAACAGCTGCAATAGGTAGCTTTTTGTAAGGAAGGCTACCTAAAAGTAATTAACGCTGTCACCGCAGCTGACAATGAAACTTTGTGACCGGGGGGGGGGGGGGTCTTTCTTTGTTAATATTAAGAAAACGACTACCTACAAAAATATGAAAATGGGTAGTATTAGACGGATAATTTGATAAATATGCTGATTCAGGCAGTTTTTAAATCGAAGAATTATTTTAAGAGGTATTTAAGGTTAAATTCACTCAAAATTGTTAAATAAAAAAAGTTTTATAGGAGCAAAAACTATACATAGGAATTTTATCTTTTTTATGAAGATGTATATTGGAAGCTCCCGGTGTGCAGATTGCATTTATAATTTTAATTTTAATCATTTTTTGAGAGTTTATTTCCATTTTAAATTAAAATTTTCTTAATTTCGAGAGATATTTTTTACATATTTTAGAAAAGGTTATTAATTTAAATTATAGCCAAAACAATTGTTGTAAAAACAGAGCAAAGAATAACATTTCTTTCAAATAAAAAAAATATTTACACGTAACTATTATAAACAGAAAAATAAATTTTAAATTTAGAATTAAAGGATTACGTATTAAGAGCAGGAAAATATTGAAAATTACATCATAGAAACTACATTTATACGTGAATTTTGATAGAGAATTTTTTTTAAAAATAATTAATACATTAATATGCGTTGAAAGCCGCAAATGAAGAAATTACGTCATATTGAAAATGGCCAAATAATAATATTGCCACACAGTTTAAATTTAAAAATATATTTACATGAGATGTTTATTTCCTATTTTGAGATTATCTTTTTAACTATTTTTGTGAATTTTAAAACAGCGCAAATAATATTTCCTTTCTAACAACAAAAGTATTTTCACGTGATTATTAAAAAGAGAAAGAAAAATTATGTCAAATTTAAAACGATACATTTAAAATTTTTTATTTAAAACAACAGCGTTGTTAAAAAACACTGGGGGGAAAAACTCTGATGACTTGATTAATTTTATATTGGCTTATTTTCAAATATTTAACTGATCTCATTTAATCGTTTGAGCGGCAAGCAATGATGTCTCTGTAATATTGAATTCTCACTAGAATAATAATAAAAAAAATATTTTAGAATAAAGAAAAGCTAGTTTTCAACATCCCCCTCCCCAAAGTAGAAAATATAAAAATTTAGTTAAAAGTTTCTGGTGCGAATCTTATTTAAATTAGGTGGGATAAAATATATCCCACCGCCATTGATTTTTTAATTATAATACAATCTTCCGTAATCAAAAGTCGATCAAATTAGCATGTTTTTCGAGACTGCGGTGACTGAACTGGGGTTGGAGAGAGTAGCTCATAGGGGGCAGAGCCCCCTACTAGCCCCTATAGGGCCCTACTACCCCTACTAGCATAGGGGGCAAAGCCCCCTACATACCTACCCCTACCAGAGCCCCCTATTTGTTCTAGTCCTCTAGATTTTTAGCTAGCTCCCTAGTTTAGTAGCTAGCCTCCTAGTTTACTAGCTATCCCCCTAGCTAAAAAAAAAAAGATAAAATAAACATTCCAACACAGAAACTACAAAAACGTCAGTTTGGAGATACCGTAGTGACCTCTTGTTCTTCTAGATTAGGGCTAAGTATATTAAACATTACCTTCTAGAAAGCTATTTAAATTGAGTCAAAAATGAGATATCAGATTATATGGTTTTACCCTATCTTCTTCTACTTAAATACTTTTCATATTCATATTTAAATTCGAAGGAATTTTTGGTATTTAACATTTCACCGTTATAAAGCCGGGACATTCGATAATTACAGACAGACAAAAAAAGAGTAAATGTAAGCATTTTTTTTTTCGTTTTTAGGGTTCCGTACTTAAAAAGTAAAAACGGAACCGTTATAAGATCACTCTTGTGTATGTCTGTCTGTCACAGCCATTTTACTCGTAAACTATGGAACGTGGAAAGTTCAAATTCCGGGAAGTAATAAAGACCATTGAACCACATATTTTCAGATTAATAAAAATTCATAAATACATTTAGTAAAAAAGTAGAGGGGCTAATTATGCTCCTTGAAAAAAAAATCTTTTCTTTCTATATCATGTGGGGTATCCTGTGAAAGCTTTTGTAACGCTGAACTCAAAAATACATTTCCTTTTAATTTTAGGTATTATATTTTCAAAGATATTGTTGAAAATGTAGCGCAAAAATATATCCCCCCCCCCCCATCTAATTCCGAATCTACTGAAACTGAAATTATGAAAAAATTAGAGGTAGTAGACATTAATATAAACCTTGCCGGAAAATTATAGCGATTACCCTAGGTCACATAGTTTTTGAGTAATTAGCATTTTTCTGTTATACACAAATTTCGATTTACGGGCATTCAGAAAAATTGTTGAGCATCGCTGAATATACCTATCGTTGCAGAAGAATAAAAGAATTGTTGATAATGATTTTCGAAAAAAAAATCATCGGTAATTAGCCAAGATATTAACCCTTAAATGTACGGTCAGTTTGGACATACACAATGACAGGTGCGGCGTACTCTATGCCTAGTTAACAACTTTTAATGATATATATGTGTAATGTAATGTCCAGTAACAGTATAAAAGCAATAAACGTCAAATTGTTAAACACATTCTAATTTAAGGGGTCTCGGGACTCAAAAATGTGGAAAAAATGAAAAAAAGACCATTTTCAACATTTAATGTCTTAGAATGTATATGATTTTAAAACACAATTTCAATTGGGATGAAAGATATAAGTATGTTCTTTCGTTTCATGTATTTAAAAAATTGCAAGATACAGAATTAGTACTTATACGGGGCTCAAAACTGTTAGACATTTGTCGAACAAAAAATTGGCATAACAGTTTACGCACAGGATTAAAAAATAAATATTGCAACTAGAATGAAAATTTTTGTTCTTACTTATACTTCAGATTGTAATAATTTCCCTAAACTTAAATAAATTTGTATTTAAAGCATTTTTATATTTTTAATGCAATGTTGCATTTAGCTAATACAAAATTTTGAAAATTTCAACAGTAAACTCACCTAAAAAATATTTTTTTGAACAATAAAAAGGAAATTTTAGGTTTAGTTTATACAGACCAACATGAAATATATGTTTTGAAAATTTCATGAAAAAATATTCTGAAGTTTTTGAGGTATCCTGCGTGTTAAACCCCAAAAACGCCATTTGGAAAATAATGACTTTAAAGTTTTGGAAACTCCGCTTCAGCTATTGAGCGGGTATAATTCTAAAAGCCAAAACTTTTGTTCTAATGGGAATTTGAAGGAAACAATTATATCAAATTATTCAGAAAAGATAGCAGTTTAACATCTAAAAAAATTTAAATTTCTTAAAATTTGAAGCTTTAAGAGTCCTGCGACCACTTAATCCTTTCCGGCACAGAGTAATTCTATTTATAAATTAATGAAATAATGAACTGACACCAGAATTTATAAAGAAATTTATTAGAAAATGCGAACATGCTTATTTTCACGTACATTATAAAAGGAAAATTTTAATTAAATATCCTTGGTGCTGTTTGCCTGTTTTGGAATTAAAATTAGGTATCCGTTTTTTAAGGGCATCGCCCTCGAAAGATTTAATTAGAATAAATCGCATAAATACTGTGGGATTCGCGATAAGTTGCATTGATTGTATCTCTCAATACGCCTCGAGTGACTTTAAAAGTTAATTAAACACCTATCTGGAAAAACGTGGCACTGACCAAGGCGGCGTTGCAACTTTGAGACCTCAATTCGAAGCGCGCTTAGCACAATGCCAAATTTAAATTTTGAACAAAGGTTTTGTTTTAGCTACACTGTAGAAATAAAGGTTATTACTACGCTGAATTTAGTTTCATGAAATGCCAAATGAAGTTTAACTATGCGCTGCTTTTATTGTCAGTACCGAATTAAGTTCATCACAAACAGATTAGAATAATATTAAAAAAAGAGTTATACGAATAGCTATATTTGATATTATTTAGGTTCCATATCTCTCTGAACTTTTGTGGTATACCCATTTACACTTTTCTAATATATACAGTTATACACAACCCTACGTTGCATAGTTTTTTACAAAGTCTTATAATTCTTTCAGCAACTTTTTTTTTAATAATAGAATTACAAATTCATATATTTAGTCTACTGGACCCTCTGTGCGCGAGTAATGCTCACACTTGACCGTTTATTTCATACTCTAATTGCAGTTATTTTCATTATCGAAGATTATTTTTGTACTTTATTTGTAGCATTGGTTGTTCTGGAAATACCAGGTTAACAAAGTCACGGTATAAGCTAGTTTTAATAATTAATATTTCTTGTTATTCTTTTCTGATGTTTTTATTGATTTTGTTAATGAGAAAGTTAATTTAAAGTGTTGAGATTTACCTTAAATGATTTTATCTAATGTACAAATGGAAAAAAAAAGTACCAGAGTAAAATAAATGTGTCAAAAATATAATATTTCAATACTACTTAAATTTTCTTTTAAATTTTCCAATATAAAATGTCTCGGGAATACATATTTTCTTTATCATTAAAGTATACTTGTTTATCCATTCATTAAATTTATTATATAGTACACATTTCATTTAAAATTCATGTTCTAAGGACGATTGAGGCCTCTAAAGTAAATACATTAAACTAAAATAAACAGCTTAACGGTTCAGAAAGTGAAATGCCTTAAACTAAAGGAAATATAACCCTAATGACTACAGACATGAAAAATAACCCTTTGCGAATACAAAATGAAGAAATATTACATTACAGCATTGGTTTGTTCAGGAAAATGTTGTAAATACTTCAAATGAAAATATCTCTAGACATTTTCTTAAATGATTGCAATTTATCAAATAAGGCGATTTGCAATTTGCAATTTTGTTTGTCTTTAAATTTTATAACAGTAGAAATAAGATTTTATGTCGATTATTCATCAAATAGTTAAGCATTAAATTATTTGTCTTTTAGTGTACAGTACGCTATTCAGATGTCAAAGGCTATAAAATATTTAAAGAGATATCTTAAAAACTGCTTTAACCAAAATATACAAAATGTTAAAGGAGCTTAACAGTAACTTTATTCTTTTAGATTTTGATGTTTAAAGAAATAAATTTGTTTATTTTTTAAAATTTTTATGTCATAAGCAGAAGTATATTGTTTCCAAGGCGATGATGATGTATAACACACATAACTCAACCGTATAAGTTATTTTTAAAAGTCATATAGCGAGAGTAAGGCAGGCCCCGATCATGACTTACAGGGCCCTGGGAAAAGATAAATTAGGGGGCCCCATTCGAATCGTTGCAACATTATTCAAATAGAACTGAAGGTCACTCATTTGCGTAATGCATAAACAACATTTTCGCCCCCTGGATTTTAAATAGAAGAAAATTCTTAGCTCCGTCAATTCTAAATTAAGTACCTTAATTAAAAGTACTTTTTTTCTTAGTACAGAACAAAACTCTCTTATATAACTTTAGCAACTTGTTATACTACTTTAAGACTTATGAAAGAGTGTCAAATACTCTTACATGTAAATATGAGTTTATCAAGTTAGTTTCTTTTACATCTTTTTAAGTTGTACTGCACATAATTTAATATCAAATCAAATACATTCTACTTCACAAGTGAAAAGTGTTTTTGCAATAAATCTAAAAAGATGTCAATTTTGGGTTTGTTTCTCATATTTACTCAAAGTTAAAAGAAAAAACTTTAAATACAGAAGAAAATTTAGCTCATGACAGTTAGAACTGATTTGTTTTTCAGAGAGTTTAGTAGAATCTTTTAAACATGAAATTTGTGTTTTGTATTTGAAAACTCTCAGAGCTGGAATTGGAAAAAAAAAGTAAATATTTTGTAAATTAATATATGGAATTAAGTATCTTTTACATACATCTCAAGGGTTTGAAAAATTTTATTGTTTGTCGCACTTTCGATTGCCTTTGCTTTGAAGTTCTATCACGGAGTTTTTAAATAGTATTAGTTCACCAGTATCACAGTCTTTCAGCTGCTCCAGTCAGGCCAAACCTTTTGCAAAACGTTGAAAAGCTTCAGAATTGCTAATTTGTTCGTTTTTTTTCGTTCCACTCCGCAGCTTACGGGAGCCCAAGTTAAATTCATAGGAACTTTAAGAAAGGGGATAAAAAATATTTATATGTACACGTAGTTAAAAAAAGACTGCTTCCTCACGAGGAATATGATAGTTAAAATAAAAAGCTTTAAAATGGATTTCGGTTAACCGAGAGTTTCGGATAAAAGAGGTTCTACTGTAATTATAAAACTTAATTTTAAAGTAATATATTAAGTGTAACGCATTTTTCAATCAGACACGCTCTAGATGATAAATCACGAAATACTCTCTGTAACTTGTTAAATTATACGTGGATTGAAAAGACAATGGATTTAATTATGTGCTATTAAACGCTCACCCCAAAAAGTCAAATCGCTGTGAACTGCAACATTTTAGTGACTAAAAATGTTGAAAATTAGTTGCTATTTCTTATATGATATACGTATGATTTGTTGGTATTTCGCTTATTATTGATGGGAAACGAAAAATATCATTTTTATTATAAAAACATCATTGACATAGAGTGTGGTTTCAACCTTACAGAAACTGCATTTTATCATGTTGTCCGTGTTTGTTTTAGTGTGGAGCTTCTATTATATGAAACCCCATATTTTACAAAAACGGACTGTCGGTAATGTATTAAAATAAGCAATTTACGCAGAAAATTATTTGGAATGAATTTATGTACTGTAGAACCTCGATTATCCGAAGTAATTGGGACCGACCCTCTTTCGGAAAATCGAATTATTCGGATAATCGAGAATGCTTCCATTTTAAGATTAAGGAGAAATATATGCAATATTTCTTATTGTGGTAACAAGTGCTTAAGAAAAATAAAGCAATGGCTAGGTAGAAACAAGAATAAATTACCTGAATTTTAATTTTGAAATTAAGTACCTTTTACATACATCACAAGGGTTTGAAAAAATGTTTTGTTTGTCGCAGTTTAGATTGCCTTTGCTTTGAAACTCTGTCATTGAGTTTTCTAATGTTATTAGTTCACCAGTATCACAGTCTTTCTGCTGCTTCAGACGTGTCAAACCTTTTGAAAAACATTCAAAAGCTTCAGAATTGCTAATTTGTTCGTTTTCTTCGTTCCACTCCGCAGCTTACGGGAGCTCAAGTTAAATTCAAAGGAACTCTAAGAAAGGGGATCGAAAATATTTATATGTATTCGTAGTTTGGAAAGGAAAACTTGCACACAAGAAATATGACAGTTTAACAAAAAAAAAAAATCAAAATGGATTTTTCACACAAGAAATGTGATAGTGAAAAAAAAAAAGTTTAAAAATAGATTTCGGTTAACCGAGAATTTCGGATAAAAGAGGTTCTACTGTACTAAATAATATCGATTTAGAATGCACTAATGAAAGTGTTACGCTTAAAATATGCTATTTTTACACCTCTCACTTTAATATTACGTAAAATAAACATTATGCGCAGAATTGATTTGGCAATATTGAATCCAAGCATTAAATATCAGCAATTTCAAATTTATAAATTTATAAATTTAATCGGAAATGGATAACAATTACAATAACATTATTTTTAATTCACACGATTTTTAATATTAAAATGAATATTTTGCTAAGAAATGGGATTTGCCAAGAATCTCTACGATTAAATTAACATTATAATGCATAAATTTAAAAGTTATCCATAAAGCATAATGTTATTCATGGCACATTATTAAATGTTTATGCTTAAAACAGGCATTAGGATTTAAATTTCTAATCAGTTGTTTTGTTAGTTTTCTTTAAAGTAATGCAATTCTCTTATTTTCGAAATGTTTCCAGCAGACTGCAGTTTACCGATACCGGATTTGTATTATTTTAACTTTCTGTTTTTGATATCTTTGGAAAAGTTTGCCAGATGATATTCTTAAAAAAATGCAACTGTCATTTCCTTGGGACAATATTTGCTATAAAAATTCTTTATTTACATAATCTTTAAGAAAGTTCTATATATGTAGTCAGCATAACAGAAAGATCTTTATATTTATCTAATAAGGAACCACATTATAGAATAATCATCTGAAGCAATAAATAAAACAGATATAGGCGGGAAATAAAATTGCAAAGAATTATAAATAAAAGGGATTATATTAAAATTATAAATTTACAAGTTACTCTTAAAAATGGTATGAATAGTTTATATTATTAGAATATCATTTTTAAAGTAAGCATTAATATTTAAAGATTTAATGAATCTTAAATTCTTTGTTAGTTCTTTACGTAATAATGGCTAATCATTTGGTTGAATGTTTTAGGTAGATTTTGTATGAACAACTACCTATTGCGATCTCTCCTATGTTGGAATTTCTGAAAACTTTTTGCAGATCTATACCGATCATGACTCCTAGATTCCAAAACCACCCTCAGTGAAAAACTTTTCTATCTATCTATATGTATTGCTTTTTTATGGACACGATAACTTCCGTCATTCTGCACAAATCTCTTCCAGACTGATACATAAAATCAAGGAGTTGAAAATCTCAGTAAAATTCGTTAATGGGAGAAATCGGACCAAGGGGGTGGAAATAGGGAGGGTATGAAGTTGATCTGTTGCCGTATAACAGTTCTTGAGGATAGTAGTAGTACATGTCTGATACTGTAAGATGGAGTTAGACCACATAAACGGAGTACAGGCATCGGGCATGAACAAGAAGTTTTATTTTCAGTTTTTTAACACCAAGATCCAATTCAGATAGTCACAGAGTGAAAAAATTCCGACCGCAAGCGGACGGTAGCTGGAGAGCAGAGCATAGTTTTTACATTTTATGTTGGCAGCACAGCAGTCAAGAGAGGAGTGGAGTAATTTACATTTTATCGAAATGCTCGAGTATTGGCAGCACTACATATACATTTTCGCTAATTACATATGCAATATGGCGAGAATAAATTGAGTGGAGACATGTGTTCAGGGTCCGTTAATTATAACTCAATGGGAGACGTCGAAAGGCTAATATGAATTATTTAACACCAACCGATAACGGAGAATTTATGGGGGCTCGAAAACCACAAGTGAACATTCTACAGGGGATTGCCAAAAGTCAAATGGGATTAAAACCCCCAAAACGAACGTTAATAAAATAAAATAAATTAAAGACAGATTACCAATAATGAAATGAATTACATGTTGCATCTGGAGTAACGTCTAAACGTGTAGAAGTAAAGTGTCTGGGTAAACTCTGCATAGCAACTGAAAATAGGCACAAGTATGAAATATGAAAGACGTTGTTAGGCGGAAAAAGGATATTATCTAATCAAAAACAACTCGTTGTAAATGATGCCCCCAAACCACAAACCTAAAACGTCAGTCATAAAAAGAAGTGATATCACATAAAAAGAAGCGATATAGAAGTGCATACTCCGAGTGCCGTGTAAAAATCTATCACTACTCATAATGTTTCCAAAGGACTCGAAGTGGGGTACAGTATGTGAAAACTGCTTGGCGACATGCAGGCTTTTATAATGTTTGTTCTTCCTGTACTTACATATATATGACTTTTTGTTTAACAATTTTCTTCTTGTATTACTTCTCCCATTAAACTGTGAAAATTCGAAGCTTATGTATTTACATGCCAATTCTTATTTAATCATGGGATCGATTTGTTGATTACCATTATTTGAACGAGAAAGACCACTTTTATGAGGAGGATTTTCTAAGTAAACATGTAATAAACATTTTGAATTTGTAAAATAGTAATAAAAAATAATGATCATATGAATATTACTAACAATGCACCTAATAATAGACGTTAATTAAACTAAGATATATTGCAGTAAAGCCTGCGTAAACGGAATTGCACATGGCAGGGGAAAAATCTGTTCTAGTAAGGCTACTAGTATTATATAATATTCCTTATGTTGGAAACACGAACTTTACGTTTAAGAAATAAATCTGTCATAAACAGGATCCATTTTACAAGTTTTCCCTTTAATTTTAATATAGTGTATTATTAAACGTAATTAAAAATTATGTTTAAAATAATGAAAATTATAATTGTAATAATAGATGATTACCACAATTACATACCATTTCCTGCTTGTCTTACAAATCTTTCTGATTTATTACAGATCTTCCTCCTACAAATATTTATAAGAGTGATATAATGAGAAATTAAAATTAATTTTTTCGACTTTCACAATTTTTCGAAATTGATATAGGTACTGCATAAATTAAATATACGCCTGCAGGTCGCCAAGCAGTTTTCACATACTGTACCTCACTCCGAGTCCTTTGGAAACATTATGAGTAGTGATAGATTTTTACACGGCACTCGGAGTATGCACTTCTATATCGCTTCTTTTTATGTGATATCACTTCTTTTTATGACTGACGTTTTAGGTTTGTGGCATCACTTAAAAAGAGTTGTTTTTGATTAGATATCACTTCTTTTTGTAAGGTATTTCATTTGCATTAAACATATTCCATTTTAATTCAGAAAAGAAAAGATAAACGAAAGATGATAGAAGTAAAAAATAATTTAATAGTGAGGCTATAAACTTTTCAACAGTGTAATATATCTAGTAAAACATAATGTTGGACTTTTTAAAACCAATTCAAATACATATTAAATTATAAGCAGAAGTTCTCTTATACGTCCATTAAAAATATTTCAAAAATATATATTCTAAAAACACACTCAAAATATATATTAAACATTTAATTGCTAAAAAGGACGCCAAACGTTAATAAAATACATTAAAACATCTTAATAATTTGACATGTTTCGATTGAATTTACTCAATCATCATCAGAAAAACAAATAAACACAAAGATGGAAAATGACAATAAACTATTACAAATGAAATTTAAAAATAAATAAATAAAAATCACGCGCGTAATATTTTAACATGTTTCACGTTGCCCTATTTTATTTTCAAATTATCTAACAATCCAATCCAAATATTTGGGATTTGAAATGACAAGGAATCATTGCAGACCATTGAGTTTCTGACGTAAATTTCAATAGATTCTCTAATAAAAAGTTGCAAATAAAAATCTGACCTATAAATTAATCTACTTTCATTAAACAAAATATTTATGTTTTCTATTTTATTTAGCCTAGATAATGCGGTTCTACCTCTATTAAATTTTATGTCTGCAATGTGCTCTTTACATCTCACTTGGAATTTTCTCTGAGTCATGCCAATATAATAATTTCTATAACCACCTTCTTTAAGAAAAGGAATGATATAAACACCGGAAAGGTCAAATTTATCAATAGGGTCAATTCTAGTGGTTAAAATTGATTTTAATTTAGGAGGGGGTCTAGCAATTAAATTTACATCAAACTTTTTAAGTTGAGTTTTAGCGGATTCAAAGAAATTTGGATAATAATTTATAACCACCCTTTTCATGTTATTTTCTCTGTCGGTTTTATTCTCAAAAACTGCATCGCTCCTTTTGTTAATAAACTTTTTAATTAATTTATTAACTATTTTAACATGATATCCGTTGTTAATAGCTATTGTTATAATTTTATCTAATTCATCATTTAAATATTCAGGGGAACAAATTCTAAAAGCTCTGTTAATAAGGAATCTAAAGGTAGATAATTTATAAGAATATGGAGTGCAAGCATCAAAAGGTATAACATTTAAGTTAGTTATTGGCTTACGATATATTGAACGAATAAGTTTATTATTTTCTCTTTTTAATTCAACATCTAAAAAAGGTAATTTCTTATCTGTTTCAAGTTCAAAAGTAAATTTAATCTTATTATCTAAATCATTTAACTGTTGAATAAAAACTAACAATTTATCAACTTCTCCCTGCCAAACAATAAAAATATCATCTACATAACGTAGCCATACTAAAGGTTTAATATATATGTTTAAATGTTTAATATATATTTTGAGTGTGTTTTTAGAATATATATTTTTGAAACAATTCAAATACATTTTATCGATCCTTACAAATCTCAGAAGAAACCATTTATTTTTTAGAAATGATAATACGTGTCGAACTAACCAGCAATATTTTAGCTCTTGTTCTATAGGCTATAGGGTGATTCAAAAATTAACTCAGTAAGGATTTTATTTTAATAACTTTTGAAAAACTGCCATTACATTTTCAAAGTTCGCATCATTTTACACAAAATATGTAAAGACTTAAAAACAGATTGAATAATGAACATTTGTTTTATCACCGGGCGTGCTTGAAGTAATTTTTAAATACAATTAGTTTTTTTATAATTTTGAAATCCAATGTCCCTCCGATAAGCGCGGCAGAAACTCAGATTATCTTATTAAGCCCTATTTCTTTAGAAAATGTTTTCATAAGATCCAACACTTGTTGGATTTTCTGAATTTTCAATGCACGTACTTTCTAAATTCATAATTGTTTTTTACGTGACAAGCAGGACATCCTAAGTCATATGCTTTCCAAGTATTTTCTCACATATTTCGGATCATCCATACGTTAAATTATAATTCATTTCAATGAAATAATTCAGATCTCAATATTTCATCGTTATAAAATGATTTTCCCTAATTTCAGTCATATTTGTAAATTTTTAAGTAGCTCTATTATCTGATTAAAAATTAACTAAAAGGTATTTATGGCATATTGATAACATACTTTAATTACCAAGTCCAAAATAACAGAATCGAATAGTTTAATAAATCCCCTTATTAATGTTTTTAAATAAAAAGAAAAGGAAAAATTCCAATAAAACTGCCAAAAATTCAGTGATCCTATGTTCTGTCGAATTGTTTTCATGTACTCTGTGATTCACTAAAATACTTACATTATCTTTCTTAGCCTGTTCTGTGGTTTCTCCGTAGTCAGTGTTTGCCTAGAATCTTTCCATAATCGAGGTCCACTTGAACGTTTCTATAATTCAGTTTCTCCTCAAATATGAGCAGGACATTCGGTGATGATTATTGTGCGCAGTACCTTCGTCAAAAATCATTCTGATTTCGTGCAAAATAAAAGTTCATTTAATTGTTATCTAAATTCTGTGCGCAAAAATACCCATAGTAATGCAATTTTAAAAGGGTGTGGGCTGAAATCTAGAAGCATTTTAATGAAGTGGGCCAAGAATTCGAAAATTTTGAATAAATTATTTTTATTTTACGTTTTTAGCGAATTTTTGCCTTTTTTTCATATTTAACCCGTAATCGCGCAAGCTCTAACTAGCTTTAAATGTTAAATGCAATGTGAGATATACATGTCGTAGGGTAATTGGAGAATCATCTCTCATTTTCCAACTAGCCTAATATTTTTCAGGCCTATTGCATAGAGCCTAGACAGCGGTTAGGGTAATTGACAAGTAACCACTTATTTTCCAATCAGGGTGATTTCTTTAGACTCATAAACCCATAACCCGAACCGAAACCCAAAAAATAAATTACAACAGACTGTACGCCGATCCGAGCAAGCCGAAATAATTTCAGTCTACACGCAACCCGACCCGAACTGAAAGTTCCATTTGAAAACACCCGAAATTTGACCCGAACAAAATCTGATAGCAGACAAAAATATTGAAAATAAACGTAACCCGATCCGATCAAGACAAAATAATTTCCGGCACACGCAACCCAACAAAAGCCTAAAAATTCCCTTTCAAGAAAACCAGAAATCTTACCCGAACCAAAGCTGAAACCAACAAAAATATTCCAAAGAACCATAATCTGATCCGAGCAACACAAAATAATTTACGTGGACATGATACCCGACCCGAACCTATAAATTCCCTTTGAAAAAAGAAATAAATAAATAAAAACGAAATCTGATTCGAACCAAATCTGAACCCGTCAAAAAACTCCAAAAAACCATAACCGGATCCCAACAGACAAAATAATTTCCGTCGACATGTTACCTGATCCGAACCTAAAAATTCCATTTGAAAAAAACCCCAAATCTAACCCGAACCAAATATTAACTCGACAAAAACATTCCATTGAGCCATATCCCGAACCGAGCAAAACAAAATAATTTCCGTGGACACGCAACCCGACACGAACCTAAAAATTTCCTTTGAAATAAAACGAAATTTCAACCCAACAAAAATATTCCAAAGGTCAATTATCTGATGCCAGCAAGATAAAATAATTTCGTTGACACGCAAACCGGTCCGAATCTGAAAATTTCATTTGAAAGAAACCCGAAATTTGAACCCGGCAAAAATATTCCAAAGATCCGTAATCGGATCCGTGCAAAGCAAATTAATTTCCTTGATCACGCAACACGACCAGAACCTAAAAATTCCATTTAAAGTTAACTTGAAACCAGACCCGAACCAAATCTTAACCCGAGATAAATATTGCAAAGAACTATAACCCGATCCGAGCAAGACAAAATTTCCGTCGACAGGCAACCGGATCCGAACGAGAAAGTTATAATTGAACTCGATGCGAAACCCGGTTATGGTCGGTTTTCGGGTTGAATCCGCTTGCGTGTCGACAGAAATAACTTTGTCTTGCTCGGATCGGGTTACGGCTCTTTGAAATATTTTTGTCCCTTCCGGATAGGGTATGGGTCGGATTTCAGGTTGATTTTAAATGGAATTTTTAGATTCTGGTCGTATTGAGTGTACACGGAAATTAATTTGCCTTGCTTGGATCGGGGTACGGCCTGATGTATTTTTATTTCGGGTACTGTTCGAGTTTCGGGTTATCTTCAAGTAGAACTTTCAGGTTCAGTTCGGGTTGCATGACAACGGTAATAATTTTTCCTTGTTCGGATCCGGTTATGATTCTTTGGAATATTTTTGACGGATTCAGAATTGGTTCGGTTCGGTTCAGATTTCGTGGGTTTTCTAGTGGAATTTTTAGGTTCGAGTCGGGTTGCGTGTCCACGGAAATTATTTTGTCTTGCTCGGATCGGGTTATGGTTCTTTAGAATATTTTTGTCGATTATAATATTTTGCTCGAGTCATATTTCGTGTTTATTTCAAACTAAATTTTTAGGTTCGGATCGAGTTGCGTGTCCACAGAAGTTATTTTGCCTTGCTCAGATCGGATTATGGTTCTTTGGAATAGTTTATTTGTCGGGTTCAGATTTGGTTCGTGTCAGATTTCGGGTTTTTTTAAATGGAATTTTTATGCTCGGGTCGTGTTGATTCCACGGAAATTATTTTCTCTTGCTCGTATCGGGTTATGGTTTTTGGGATATTTTTGTCGGATTCAGATTTGGTTCGGGTCAGATTTCAGGTTTTTTTAATGGAAGTTTTAGGTTCGATTCGGGTTGCGTGTCGAAGGAAATTATTTTGTCTTGTTCGGATCGGGTTATGGTTCTTTAGAATATTTTTGTCGGTTATCAAATTTGGTTCGGTTCATATTTCGTTTTTTTCCACCAAAAAACTAGGTTCGATTCGGGTTGCGTGTTTACGGAAATTATTTTGTCTTGCTCGGATCGGGTTATGGTTCTTGGGAATGTTCTTGTCGGGTTCAGATTTAATTCGTGTCATATTTCGGATTTTTTCTAATGGAATTTTTATGTTGGGGTCGTGTTGCATCCACGGAAATTATTTTTTCTTGTTTGTATCGGGTTATGTTTTTTGGGGATATTTTTGTCGGATTCAGATTTAGTTCGGGCCAGATTTCAAGTTTCTTAATGAAAGTTTTAGGTTCGGTTCGGGTTGCGTGTCCAAGGAAATTATTTTGTAATGCTCGGGTAGAGTTATGGTTCTTTGGAATATTTTATCGGGTTTAGAATTGGTTCGTCTCAGATTTCGGGTTTTTTCTAATGGAATTTTTAGGTTCGGGTCGTGTTGCATCCAAGAAAATTATTTTCTGTTTCTTGTATCGCGTTATGGTTCTTTAGATTACTTTCGTTGGTTATCATATTAGGTTAGGATCATATTTCGTTTAAAAAAAAATTAGTTTCGGGTCGAGTTACGTGTCCACGGAAATTTTTTGTCATGCTCGGATTGGGTTATTTTACTTTGTTGTGTACTTTGGAACATTTTTGTCGGGTCTCAGATTTGCTTCGTGTAAGATTTCGGGTTTTTTCTAATGGAATTCTTAGGTTCGGTTCCGGTTGCGTGTTCACGGAAAATATTTTGTCTTACTCGGATCTGCTTATGGTACTTTAGAATAAATTTAGTCGGTTATCATATTTGGCTCGTATGAGATTTCGGTTTTTTTGTTATCAGGTTCTGCTCCGTGTCGACAGAAATTATTTTTCCTTGCTCGGATCGATTTTTCACGATTTCAATACTTCCTTCTTGTAAAGATAGAAGAAAGTAAAAATTATTATTCCGGGACTTAATGTGATGTCAGTCAAAAGAATGTGAGAATGCCTCACATATTACGTATGCCACGCTGCAGTGATAAGAAGGTAGCGGGTATTAGGATAAGTCTTTTACTAAAATAAAAATTATTATTCCGGGACTTAAAAGTCAAAAGATTGTGAGAATGCCTCACTTATTACACACCCAACGCTGCAAAAATATAAAGACTTTAAACTGGTATAAAACAAAAACTAATTAATATTTTTACATGAAACTTTCAAAGGTTTGAACTACTCATAAAAACAATTTTAATGACGTAAATCGCGTAAAATCCAATAATTACACATTGTTGTAGCCCTGTCAACAGATTTGGACAGAACAAGAATTTCAAAAGGGCAAAAAACAGCACTTTTAAAATCGCATTTACTAAGAACCTATTGGCCTGATTCCATTTTATTTTCGTTTTCTGAGTCACGTGGCACGCCCCATTCCATAGAATCAAGAATTTTGTTTCTATCATAAATAGAACCGGAGATATAGAGGGGTCAAAATCCCGCTTTAGTCAGTCCGGAAAATATAAACTTGACAGAGTACTAAAAATTTTTTGAAATATCGTTTGGCATTAATTGGCAGAAATTCCTTTCATTTACGGTTCATTGCACTGTTATTTCTTTTGCTTGGCGAGAAACTCTGTCGAGTTTCTATGATTTCTTTTATTTTTAATGCAGTGCGCTGCGGTTAAAAGATAAGAGAGATTAAGAATTGACTGCTTAATTATATAACAGGAAATGACCATTACAAAATAAATTGAATCCGAATGCAGACAGATAATTAAAGTTATGAATTTAGAAAAGACATAATTTTAAAAGGAGAAAAGGGGAAACTATTAAAATTAATATGTGAAGGTAGACACATTCACCGAGGTGTTTTGTGAAAACCGAAAAAACCTCATAACTTCTTAATTTTTATACATATCAAATCAGTTTAAAGTTATTATTACTTCTAGGAAAAGGACCAAAATTTATGTATCACAGATTTTTGATAAAATTAAAAATGGGCTCAAGGGGCACAAAAATAGAGTCTAAGGAGAAAAAATTCATAATTTCATCAATTCTTAAAATATCATATTTACTTAAACATTATAAATCCTCTTCATATTATCTACAACATTTATATTAAAACACCAAATAAAATAAACTAAGACAGACTTGAGCACAGTTAAAAAATAAAATTTATAAAGAATATACTTAAACGCAATTAAAAATACAATATGTAAACGTTTCGCCAAGCGACACGCAAGGCATCATCAGTACAAAAAATATCCATTGCATTTCAAAAGACAGAACAAATCAAGAAGAGTTAAAGTTAGTTATTTTAAAAACAAACAATATTCACTAGGGACAGAACGTGCATCATTCAAAGCCTGCGATCGCAATTCAGTGAACCAAGCCCCAAGGAGCAATCTACCATGGCAGTTGTTGCAACCCGATTTCAAAATACTGGCGTTCGCAATGAGCGGAATGTGATTCGTTTGAAGTGAATGCTGCACAATTTTTGAATTCAAATTACCCTTTTTTAAAGCACCAGTATGTTCTTTTAGGCGAATTTCTAATGATCTACTAGTTTCAACAATATAAACACTATTGCAATCTTTACAAGGATTAATATAAACAACACCGGGTAATTTAGACTTATCATATTGAAATTTATGCTTATTGAAAAAGGAATTCAATTTATTAATAAGTTTAAAAGAATCCCCGATATTGAATGATTTTAGAATGACAGAAATTTTTTCAGAAATGTTCTTATAATAAGGGATACAGATAAAGGAGCTTGGTTTACTACGTTGAAAAAAAAGGTGGGGGGAGTAGAATTTACAAACTTTAAAGTATTTTTAAAGATTCTTTTTAACAAGACCAATAGGATAGCTATTATTAACAAAATCGCGATAAATTTTACATTTCTCTATTTCAAAATCATTACTGGAACTGCAATATTTTAATATAATATATTTTAAAATAACCGTTATTAAGACTTTAGCCTTCAGAGCCATAAAATATTGCAGTTCCAGTAATGATTTTGAAATAGAGAAATGTAAAATTTATCGCGATTTGGTTAATAATAGCTATCTTATTAGTCTTGTTAAAAAAATCTTTAAAAATACTTTAAATTTTGTAAATTCTACTCCCCCACCCTTTTCAACGTAGTAAACCAAGCTCCTTTATCTGTATCCCTTATTATAAGAACATTTCTGAAAAAATTTCTGGCATTCTAAAATCATTTAATTTTGGGGTTTCTTTTAGACCTATTAATAAATTGAGTTCCTTTTTCATTAAGCATAAATTTCAATATGATAAGTCTAAATTACCCGGTGTTGTTTATATTAATCCTTGAAAAGATTGCAATAGTGTTTATATTGGTGAAACTATTAGATCACTAAGAAATTGCCTAAAAGAACATACTGGTGCTTTAAAAAAGGGTAATTTAAATTCAAAAATTGTCCAGCATTCACTTCAAACGAATCACATTCTGCTCATTGCGAACGCTAGTATTTTGAAATCGGGTTGCAACAACTACCATGGTAGATTGCTCCTTGAGGCTTGATTCACTGAATTGCGATCGCAGGCTTTGAATGATGCTCATTCTGTCCCTAGTGAATATTGTTCGTTTTTAAAATAACTAACTTTAACTGTTCTTGATTTATTCTGTCGTTTGAAATGCAATGGATATTTTTTGTACTGATGATGCCTTGCGTGTCGCTTGGCGAAACGTTTACATATTGTATTTTTAATTGTTTTTAAGTGTATTCTTCATAAATTTTATTTCTTAACTGTGCTCAAGTCTGTCTTAGTTTATTTTATTTGGTGTTTTAATGGTTTTTAAATTCACACGTTAAATGTATATGTACTGTAAACTTTTATATTGACAATTTTTTGATAGGACCAACTCTTAATGCAAAAAAAAAAAAAAATAATTAATTAATTAAATAAAAAAGAAAAAAAAATGGGAGGGTTGAGGAAGAAAAAAATTCACATCTTCGTGAATTCACCAGATATACAATCTGCTTAAATTTATTGTACATCTTATCAATATAATCACAACTTTCATATTGACAAGTTTTTGATAGGATCAACTCTTACAGACAAAAAAAGGGGGTTGATGAAAAAATTATCTTATTAAGGGTGTACTCAAATCCAAACGGTTTATTTTCTGACTCATTTTTAGGTGCGTTCGTAATTATATAAATACGTAGCACCTATAGTCGTCGTTCAGTCCGTCCGTCCGTCTGTCCGTCCGTCTGTCCGTCTGTCCGTCCGTCCGTCTGTCCGCATGTAACAGAGCAAAAACTACCCAACCGAATGGTCTGAAATTTCAAATATATGATTGTTGCAAAATTTTGTCGAGCCATTTCAAATTTTATGAAAATCGGATGTATAGTTTAATTACAGGGACAGTCAAAAGTTTTTCTTTACATTACGGCCAAAGGGAAAAATTATTGAAAGTGCATTTTAATGATATTAGAGCCTTCCGAATGATCTGAAATTTTAAAGATATAACTGTTGCAAAATTTTGTCGAGCCATTTCAAATTTTAGGAAAATCGGATGTATAGTTTAATTACAGGGACAGTCAAAAGTTTTTCTTTACATTACGGCCAATGGGAAAAATTATTGCAAGTGCATTTTAATGATATTACAGCCTTCCGAATGATCTGAAATTTTAAAGATATAACTGTTGCAAAATTTTGTCGAGCCATTTCAAATTTTAGGAAAATCGGATGTATAGTTTAATTACAGGGACAGTCAAAAGTTTTTCTTTACATTACGGCCAATGGGAAAAATTATTGCAAGTGCACTTTAATGATATTACAGCCTTCCGAATGATCTGAAATTTTAAAGATATAACTGTTGCAAAATTTTGTCGAGCCATTTCAAATTTTAGGAAAATCGGATGTATAGTTTAATTACAGGGACAGTCAAAAGTTTTTCTTTACATTACGGCCAATGGGAAAAATTATTGCAAGTGCATTTTAATGATATTAGAGCCTTCCGAATGATCTGAAATTTTAAAGATATAACTGTTGCAAAATTTTGTCGAGGCATTTCAAATTTTAGGAAAATCGGATGCATAGTTTAATTACAGGGACAGTCAAAAGTTTTTCTTTACATTACGGCCAATGGGAAAAATTATTGCAAGTGCATTTTAATGATATTACAGCCTTCCGAATGGTGTGAAATTTTAAAGATATAATTGTTGCAAAGTTTTGTTGAGCTATTTCAAATTTTAGGAAAATCGGATGTATAGTTTAATTACAGGGACAGTCGAAAGTGTTCCGTTACATTACGGGGAATGGGAAAAATTATTGCAAGTGCATTTTAATGATATTACAGCCTTCCGAATGGTCTGAAATTTTAAAGATATAATTGTTGCAAAGTTTTGTTGAGCTATTTCAAATTTTAGGAAAATCGGATGTATAGTTTAATTACAGGGACAGTCGAAAGTGTTCCGTTACATTACGGGGAATGGGAAAAATTATTGCAAGTGCACTTTAATGATATTACAGCCTTCCGAATGGTCTGAAATTTTAAAGATATAATTGTTGCAAAGCTTTGTTGAGCTATTTCAAATTTTAGGAAAATCGGATGTATAGTTTAATTACAGGGACAGTCAAAAGTGTTCCGTTACATTACGGGGAATGGGAAAAAATTATTGGAAGTGCATTTTAATGATGTATCAGACTATGCGCTTTATGAAGTGCAAAAAAGTATACATTCAGTACAATATGGGGTGCAAAAATAATTATAAAACTAGTTATAGTACGAACGCACCTCATTTGCCACGTTTGACGAGCAATTTCCAACTTGTTAAATTCATTGTCGCTGTCAAACGCTTCCAATTGGCAGGTTCTCTAATTCAGAAAATATAAAATGTGCTGTATGGGTCGATTTTTTGATAAAGGCAGAATATATTTTTAAAAATGCTACTGGGCATTCTGAACCAAATTTCCGGAAGCGATAGTGCTGGAAACGAAAGAAAATGGTCGTTCTGTGAAAATAATTGTGAATCAAGTTCTGATTAATTGAACGGAAAATAAAAACACAGGTCGCTAATAAATTCCTTCAAAAAATCACGTCAGCAAGTTTTATGTTTTTACTTTTAACAAAACTGAAAATGTGTCAAAATCTTTCGAGGTGTTGAGCGGGGAATTTTTTTCTTTAATATCGACTTAATATGATTTTAATAAAAAGAGCTCTCACAGAAAAAAGACATTAAAAATTCGTCAAAAGCGGCCAGATAAAATTGTTAAACTGGGTTTATCTCTAATCTTGATTTAGTTTTTGTTGTTGAAATTAGTACTTAACTTCGAAATATACCTTCGCCTGTAGGCCGAGCCGGAGAAGATTTTTTTAGATAGGTTATCCTTTGTCTTATTATGAACAATATTAAACAAAACTTCTACGTAAAAGAAATTCAGTTTGAAGTATATAAATTTAAAAGTTATACTTAAAAATTTGATTTTCCGTATACATTTCAAAATAACTCTCTTTTAATGAAGCATTGATCATTCAACTTCTAATTAATTGTTAAATTTCGTTAAACCATAGGTATCCTATAATTATTGTTTCTTCGAGACTTCAGTTTACTGATGCCAAACTTATATAATTATAAATTTCAAACAGGAAAAGAAAATAAGTTGAAACTGGTGTGAATTAATACAAACTAAAATAACTTCTTAAAACACCATCAAAACCTTAAATGCGCTAGGCCTATCGAAAGATCTGAGTCTTTCTTCGTCAGGCGCAAAAAGACGTGCTTCTGCTATGAAAGCAGCAGCAAGACTGAAATAAGATAAGGCAAGGGAAAACAAGCTGAAGAAACAGGCAATAGGAAACTAGAAATCAACAGCCAATAGGATAGCAGGAGACAACAACCAATCACAGACGAGTATAATAAAAAAAAAAAAAAACACAGGGTAGAAGGGGAATAAAGAAGCAAAAAGGGAAAAAAAGGTACATGAAAATAAAAATAAATTATAATAAAGGGAATACACACACATATATTAAACTATGAGAACACATGAAATAAAAATAAATAAATGAATAAAATATAAAAACAGACTAAAATTAATTAATACAAATTAACTTATATGGTAGTACTGGAAAGGTTTTTCCAAGCTGCAGAGAGCATTGTGGAATAAGATTTATCATTAACAATAACTTCACGATTAAGATAAATAGCTAAATTTTCAAGAAAGTCCAACTCAGAGATGCTATTGGCATTAAAGATAATTTTAGCATTTTGAAAATTAAAACTATGGCCGGAATCCCAAGAGTGCTTGGCAATAGAAGATTTAGAAATTTCTTGTTCAATTACATAACGAGAGTAATCTTTTAAACGGATTTCAAGATTTCTTTTAGTTTGACCAATATATGATAAATCACAGCTGCTACAAGGAACGTTATAAATTCCCCATTTTCGAAGATCAGGAATTTAAATTCCTGATTCTCATAAATTCAAAATTCCCTTCACTAAATCTCATGTTCCTGACAACATTGTTGACTTCCTTGTTGACTTCATGTTCACAAAGCAATACGAATATATTACAGCTTATGGAGATAAAATACAGGAAGTGAGTTTTTAACTGTATTATGCATTTTCTTACTAAATAAATTTTTAGTATAATGTGTGGTGTACATATAATTTTATAGATTATGTACAGGGCTGCAGAAAACAATACGAATATATTGCAGCTTATCGGCGGAAATTACTGAGATTTTTTAACTAGGTTATGCATTTTTAGCAGAATTAATTTTAGCATACTGCGTAGCGTGTATACAGGGTGATTAAAAAAAAGTTTACAAAATGGCAAACCAGGCATACAGCAATGATAAAAAATTACATAGGAACATAGGGTCGCAAACCACTCATTTAGTCACAAATACAGTGTGCTTCATCCGAACTGAACCCGGGTGGACAGTAATAATTTCGAGAAAAATAAAAACATTGTAATGAAATGCGATGTGTACCCTGTTTTGTGTGAAATGTGATAAAATCACGAAAAGATCTGGAAAAACATGTTACTCAAGCAATCGATGATACCGTATGGATTGATCATCACAGTCCAAAATGTGGGGCGTCAAGTGCATACTGCTGGCGCGTATAATGCAAACTTCTACCACTTGTGTTTGGTGTTATCAAAGAAATGTGAAAATGTCTATTAAATGTTTTATTAGGTGCGTTGGTAATTATATAAATACGTAGCACCTATAGTCGTCGTTCAGTCCGTCCGTCTGTCCGTCTGTCCGTCTGTCCGTCCGTCTGTCCGTCCGTCTGTCCGCAAATAACAGAGCAAAAACTACCCAACCGAATGGTCTGAAATTTTTAATATATGATTGTTGCAAAATTTTGTCGAGCCATTTCAAATTTTATGAAAATCGGATGTATAGTTTAATTACAGGGACAGTCAAAATTTTTCTTTACATTACGGCCAGTGGGAAAAATTATTACAAGTGCATTTTAATGATGTTACAGCCTTCCGAATGGTCTGAAATTTTAAAGATATAATTGTTGCAAAATTTTGTCGAGCCATTTCAAATTTTAGGAAAATCGGATGTATAGTTTAATTACAGGACAGTCAAAAGTGTTCCATTACATTACGGGGAATGGGGAAAAAATTATTGGAAGTGCATTTTTATGATGTTACAGACTATGCACTTTATGAAGTGCAAAAAAATATACATTCAGTACAATATGGGGTGCAAAAAATAATTATAAAACTAGTTATAGTACGAACGCACCTCATTTGCCACGTTTGACGAGCAATTTCCAACTTGTTATAATATACTTCAGTTTTTTGAAAGTTATTACCATTAAACCAAATTGAGTTTGTAGGAAACACCCTGTATTTTGTGACTCAATAAGTGGTTTGCGACCCTATGTCTTATGTGATTTTTCATCGTTGTTGTATGCCTGATTTGCCATGTCATTTTGTAAACTTTTTTTTAAAATCACCCTATATAAATCTATAAATTACTCGTATATAAAGCTGCACAAATATGTTTGAATACCATACCGACTATGAGCGGTAATTGCTGATATTACCTTTTCAATTATCTCAAGGGGTCAGGTACCCTTTGAACCAACAAAGTACATGGAAAAGTGACCTCTGTAAGAATTGCAGTCACTCTTTAACTAATTAACTTTTAATTATAAAACTGAAAACACATGTTAGGAACGATTTATTTTATCAATTGGGGTTGTTAAAAAAGGTACACACACATATAGTTATTTTAAATTTATTTTTAAAGATAATACAATTTTTATATAAAAAAAATATTCTTGCATGCATTGCGCGCATGCTTTTCCTCATTTGAATGACTGAAACAAAGCAAGATTTTTTTTAATGAGTACAGATATAAAGTGTTTTCAAAATGACCTACAATAAAAAAATAAAACTTGTAGATCCCGAGAAATTTTTTCTTAAAAAAGAAATTCGAAATATCGAGATTTTTTTATACAAAAGTAGTCGTGAATTCTAAACTTCTTACTTGAGAAACATAATAATATATCATTTTGTGCTTATGTACGTTTAATACATCCACCGAAAATTTTGTGAAATTCTAGGTAACCGTTTTTCAGAAATCGTACGCGCAATGATCAAAATCGCTGTTTTGAGAAAATTGGCTTTAAGGACTGAATCACCCCTTGATCATATAGCAAAAGCTCAAAGTGCCTTAGACATAACTTCTCTTCTTATGCGAAATTTTGTATGGGGTTTGCTTTTAAATGCTTCTAAAGAATCATATTTAATTATAAGCTATTTAAAAAAAATCGATTTTTGGGCTCTTTAAAGGATACCTGAACCCTTAAAGTTTTTTTTTTCTTTCAAGGTATTAATAGATGCAGTTTCATTACAATTTTCTGGAAGTGTTGTAAGTTATATTGACGCGCACGTTTCTTTCTTGTTATTCCTTATTATTCATTCTTTTTGAGAGAAAGTAATCTGCAAAGTACCTTAAAATTTAAATACATTCATTTTATACTTTATCCGCAAGCAGACCTACAATTTTTATCCGTTTCATTATATCAGTCTTATCTACTTTCATATTACTAGCAAGATTATTAATGCCAATGCAAAAACGCATGTCTTTCTATCCTTTAGGTTATTTTCATTTACAAGCATTCATTCAACTGAAAATAAAGTTTCTATTTTTTATGCTAATTTTTCTTTAGACGCGTATTTCGCTTCAATAATTAAATGGGTTAAAGTAGATAGCATTTTGCAAAGGCAAGCCTCGTAGTTTTCATACCTTTAATGTTAGGGGGGGGGGAAATCAAGTCTGAACTACTTCACTGCAAATCTGGGGAAATAAATAGTTAAAGATAGTAGAGTATTTTTTTAAAGCTATATATAAAAATTAAATATTGAACAGTAAGATTTAGTTAAAGGAAACAAACTTAAGGTAATTTATGTTTACATGCCATTTTTTTTTGAAGATTCATAGTTGTCATTCCACGAAAGCAGCTATAAAGCAAAAATTATTTATTCTGAAATTAAATGTTTAATTCATTGCCGTTACAATAGTGTCAATCTCTTGCAGTTTGGAATTTCATAGTGCTATTTCAATAACTTTTTGAGAAATCATGTTTTGCGTATGGAATTTTCACTGAAAAGTACATTTTCCACAAAACGCATTTAATGTTTACATTTATGCTTTACTAAAATTATTTAGAGTTATGTGCATCTAAAGTTACTGTGTTTATAAATCATGGTCTTTTCTTTAGTTCTAAGCTTTCTTTTATTTCTAGAAGCTCATATCTTGCTTTTCTTATCTTATCTGCTTATTTATCTTTTCGTATTTAGTGTTATTTTCTTCAAGAATGTAAAAGATCAAAATATAAATGGCCGTTTGCAAGTTAAATAATTTTTTAAAGTATTTTTTTATTTTTTTTAATTTTTTAAATGCAAATTATTTTTCTAAGAAAGTCATGTTATGGGAATTTTTTTTTATCTCAAATTAATTAATATTTTTTACAGTGGTAAATTAAAAAATTACTTAGCAGAATGGAAACTGAGTTGAGAGTTTTTTCGGAAAATGACCACTGAATAGACAATGATTTTATAACTTTTTGGGAAAATTGACTATGGACTATCTAGCAACACAGTTTAGTTCTTTGACATAGGATCTTCTGCAGCAGTATTTCATTTTTCAAGTGTTTTCAGTTATTCATCTTCTCTATAAGACACATAAATGCAATTTCAATGTTATTTTGTTTTGAGGTTGCTTGGTTGTCATAGTACTGGATATTGCAGTATCCATAGAGCATTGGAGCAACATATATATTTATTAATTTTCATGTATAAAACGTCTAAAATTATTATACTAACGAGAAATCTTGACAAAAATGCCACCACTCACATTTTAAGTACCATTTTAAGCATCACAATACTTACGGTTAGAGTTATTTATGCTATCTAGAGGAGTATTCATCTTCTAAATAGGATGGACTACTCATCCTCATTATCTTATGTAGAGGATTAATAATCCTCTAAATAAGACAAATATATGCGATTTCAATGTTGTTCTGCTTTATTTTTATTTGGTTGTTATAGTATTTGTACAGTGCAATTTGCATTGAGCATTAGAGGAATAATGCCTTCCAAAATTTCATGCACAAAACGTCTAAAATAATTTTACTAACGATAAATCGTGGGGAAATCGTCAGCACTCACATTTTATGAGTCATGTTAAGCACAATACTTAGGTACCGTCAAAGTACCGAATATATTTTACGGTGCATTAATGGTGCATTATTTAATGTTTTACTGCTTCAATGCTGCATTAAGAATTGTTGACTGCGCAAAACTGCCAAATGTGTGAAGCGAACTTGATTACAGATTAGGATCAGTGGTTTCCAAGCTATTATTGGCCACGCCCTACCGAAGCATTTGTAAAATCGCTATTGCCCCCCTCCTTTTTCCCACACACAAATTCTGTAACACATATTTCTTATAGTTTTAAAATGAAGCCTACTAACCTGAAGGAAGCCTAACAGAGCCTTATCAATAACTATTCAATTCGCATTTTTTAACTTATCAAATGATAAATTTTTTGTCATAAGTGTGTTTTTAACATGATTCCATAAATGAGGCGATACATCTTCACTTTTATGTTGAAAAGAGTTTTGTGGTTTTCCAACTTACCTAAATATTTAACAAAAATATTATATGGTCCACATTTTTGTCTTCACAAAAAGCTGGAGAGACTGACATTTAGCCTTAAAATTTATAACAAAGAACGTACAATTTTTTCTATGAATAACAAAATAATAAAGTATATAGTACCACGTTTAGATATTCCAAATATTTTTTTAGTTTAAATAGGTTCAAGGCAGTAAAGTTTAGATATACTTTTAAGTAGTTTTACGTCTAAAATATTCTTCATGTTGCATACAGCAGAGCAAATATATATACAAATCCCATTTTATAAATAATCGAAAATTTTGAAAAAAAAAATTGTAAATTAGTAGAGTAACCAAAAAAATTATAGACAATTTTAAATATTAGCGAACAGCGCACAGCAGAGCAGTTCTAGGGGATACCCAGTAGCAGTGCTACTCCACTCCCTGTATATGAGTATGTGTATAGCAAATCCTAGAGGAGCCATGAGAAAATAGTTTAAACGTAGTACATTAGTACTACAATAAAAGAAAGAAAAGTTAAAAAGTAACTATGGAGAGGCTGAAAATTTATGAAAGGGTAATCCGAGGATTACAGTATAAATATAAGATAAAATTAAATTTAAGGATAGAAAACATAAAAGTAAAGGATAGATTTAAAAAAGAGGTTGTTAACACAGTTTATAGCAAGACCGTAAGCAGCAAAGCAAGAAAAATATACCATATTCCTTCATCAAAAAAGGCTGTTTTCAGCGCCATACATTATAATTATAAAAATTACATTAAAGTTTTTAGAAGCTTTACCTAGGTAAAGCGATAGTAATAGTATAACAAAGTAATTTTTTAAAAGTTATATTTTAATATTAGGAAAGGGTTTTAAAATATTTTAAAACTTTTTTCGTTTAATTATTCGGGTGTTAATCTTATTTTAAGCTTTTGATTAGGAACTTTTTGAAAATTCAACAACAACAACAAAAAAATTATTGTTATTACTATTACTTTAATTTTGAATATATAACTTTTATTTTTAGTCTAAAATATTACTTTTCCAAAAAACAGGCATGAAAATTCTCTGTCCCGATTGGTTGATTTTCACCACTAAATTTTAATAGTATTCCTTGATTTATTAAATCTCAGAAATTCTGTAATTAGATAAGGGGAGAAATACCATTAAAATTTAGTGTCAGCAAGTAGTGATTTGGAATGGAGAATTGTCATCTCTGAAAAACCCTCACAGCGAATGGGTGAGTTACAAAGTTGAAATTGTCCCCCTAAAATGTCAAATTAACCCCCATTGGGGCGTACTATCCACGTTGGGAACCACGGGAGTAGGTGTTTGTCGTGTTACGAAAGGTTCGCACTTCGAGCATTTGTAACTGAAAAACAAATTGGAATGTTCTTCTTCATTTTCATATATAACTTATTATTATACGTGTAATAGTTTTGAAAAAAATTTTTTTTTAATTCCGGGCATTCATTTATGCTAACCCTGTATGTCTTTACAATACTGATATATGTAAATGCATACACGTATGCCATTCGAAGTTATTAGACTAGAGTGGTACAACCCGTTTCAGAAAGTTCTAACATTATACAGCGCAAAAGGAGCAAAAATCACTTCGCCGGCATTTCTGTTTATACGGAGGAAACTTAATTATGCTAAGTAGCATTTTCCGTGCTTAATGATTGTCATTTTTACCCGACTGCCAAGAAGGGTTATGTGTTTTCACGCGCGTTTCTTTATACCCTCGAAACATCCCAACGGCTGGATGGATTTTAACGAATGAGGTCTCTATCGATTCGTCTTAACCGTCCGATGGATATAGGCTACGTTTTGTTTTTATAAATTCAAAATGGCAGTCGTAAAAGACAAAATGGCAGTAGCGACGAAAACAAAATACGCACCCTATTGAGTGACATATCATTGGATAGGTCTTTCAAAATGAAGACGATGTTCCATTGATTTTTTTATAGTCAGAAGCTCCGTTTAAATATTACACAACCTGGAAGTTGTGTAGGTAGGATCTCTAGCTTTACTGTAACTCTAACCTTCATAGACATCTATAGGCCTTATCAAAACAGTGTTTATAGATAGGAACTAACAATTAAACACAACTTAAAAGTCATGAATACAAGTAAATAAAAAAGATAGGTAAGTAACATAAAAAATAGTTTGAAAATTGATTTGAAATTAGTCGTTTTTTACGCAGTTGGGTTTTTTAATTTTAAAAATTAATTGTTTATTTATATTAATAAATAACTTCAAAAGTTCTATTTCATATTGCGGTAAACGTTTGTTTCCTAATATTCAAAATGATAAGGGCCATCCGTGGGTCGATGGACATGAGCTGAAGATCTTTATTGTAAAACTAGCAAACCCCGCGGCTTTGCTCGCGTAATATTTGAAATATGCCAAGTGATATTTGCATGACTATTAGGTAGCTTTCTTTACAAAAAAGCTACCTATTGCAGCCGTTCGGAGGAAAGCGATTTCAAAAAATTTTAGGTAGCTTTCTTTACAAAAAAGCTACCTATTGCAGCCGTTCGGAGGAAAGCGATTTCAAAAAATTTTGGTATATTTTCATCGATCATGACCCCCAGACCCCGAAACCACCCTCCGTTCAAAATTGATATATATATATATATATATATATATATATATATCTGACCTATGTCACACTGTAACTCCCGTAATTATGAACCGATTTCGATGTAATTCGGTGTGTACATAGTACCTACTAATGTCTCGACCGAGTTCGTTGGCCAGCTTCCTCCGCCGTTTTGTTTCAAAATGGCGGCCATTTAAAATTTTTAAAAAAAATTTAAAACTTGAAATGTGGTACCAAAAAATTAAAAAGGGAAAAATATTTTTTTCTTATGTATTTGACCTTTATACAAAGATTCCGGAGCAGTTTTTGTTTCGTCTATATCTTAAAAAATGGCTGAGTTATAGCATTTTGAATTTCTAGAGTGGCTGACATTTTGAAACGTCCTGAATTTTGTCACGCGATAAAAGGCGTATTTATGAACCGATTTGAATGTAATTCGGTGTGTACATAGTACATACGAATCTCTCGACCGAGTTTGTTTGCCAGCTTCATCCGCCATTTTGTTTCAAAATGGCGGCCATTTAAAATTTTTTTAAAAATTTAAAATTTGAAATGTGGTACCAAAAAATTGAAAATGGAAAAATATTTTTTTCTTATGTATTTGACCTTTATACAAAGATTTCGGAGCAGTTTTTGTTTCGTCTATATCTTTAAAAATGGCTGAGTTATAGCATTTTGAAATTCTAGCGTGGCTGACATTTTGAAACGTCCTGAATTTTGTCACGCGATAAAAGGCGTATTTATGAACCGATTTGGATGTAACTTCGTTTATGCATAGTACATACCAATGTCTCGACCGGGTTCGTTGGCCAGCTTCACCCGCCATCTTGTTTAAAAATGGCGGCCATTTAAATTTTTAAGAAAAATTTAAATTTGAATTGTGGTACCAAAAATTGAAAATTGAAAAAGTATTTTCTTTTTATGTGTTTGACCTTGATAAAAAGATTCGGGAGCAGTTTTTGTTTCGTCTATATCTTAAGAAATGGCTGAGTTATAGCATTTTGAATTTCTAGCGTGGCTGACATTTTGAAAGGTCCTGATTTTTCTCACGTAATAACAGGCGTATTTATGAACCGACATGGATGTACCTTGGTGTGTACATAGTACATACAAATATCTCGACCGAGTTCGTTGGCCAGCTTCATCCGCCATCTTGTTTCAAAATGGCGGCCATTTAAAAAAATTAAATAATAAAAAAATTTAAATGAGATACCAAAAAATTGGAAAATGAAAAAGATTTTTTTTTGTATGTGTTTGACCTTAATACAAAGATTCCGGAGCAGTTTTTGTTTCTGAAAATTTGTTCTTTTGTTGATATCTTAAAAAATGGTTGATTTATAGCACTTTGAATTTCTAGCATGGCTAACATTTTGAAACGATCTTGTATTTGTCACGCGATAACACACGTATTCGCCTATTTCGATGTAAGAAGGCATGTGGATAGTATACATCAACACCTCGACCAAGTTCGCTGGCCGGATTCATCAGCCATCTTGTTTCAAAATGGCGACCATTAAATTAAAAAAAAAATATATATATATTTAAAGTGAGGTGCAAAAAAATTAGAAATTGAAAAAGGTTTCTTTCTTAAGTATTTGATCTTGATATAAGGATTCAGGAGCATTTTTTGTTTGTCTTTACCTTAAAAAATGGCTCAGATATAGCAGTTTCAGTTTCTATTGTGGGTGACATTTTGAAAAATCTGATTTTTTGCATGCGACAGCACTCCTATATATTAACCGATTCCGATGTGAGTGAGCATGTGCACAGCAATTACTAAGGTCTCAACCAAGTTCACTGCTTAGCCTCATCCACTTTAAGAAATTGCCGAATTTGGCAGCCAAATATAAGTTACTTTAAAGAAAAGCAGCTTGGATAAGGCTGACTAATTTCGCGAAATTCTCATTCATTATATTGATAAAAATTAGTATTGAATCTCCTATATTCGGTTTCCACTAAATTGAGCTTCGTGTGTTTGCATGATATAAGTTGGCTTTTTTAAAATAAGGATTATGAAAGCTACCTCTTCCTCCCGGCACTGGCCGGAAGGACTTTTTTTTATTAGAAGATCACTTTTTGAAATAATTCATAAATTACGAATTAAGCCACAGTTTAACTAAACTTCATTATAAAAGTGCAATAGACAGAAATGAGATTTTGATTAATAAGAAGAACTAAAACTAATTCCAATTAAATGATAATTTAGAAAGAAGTTTAAGACTTTTATGCTCATTTC
Source organism: Maratus speciosus (assembly GCA_963932465.1). Classification (NCBI taxonomy): domain Eukaryota; kingdom Metazoa; phylum Arthropoda; class Arachnida; order Araneae; family Salticidae; genus Maratus; species Maratus speciosus. The sequence continues at coordinate 219,312,668 of OZ010790.1, read as the reverse complement.
ATACACTGATTTCAGTATTAATTTGAAGTTTTGAATTTTTTAGAAACCGTCTTAACACATTTACATCTTGAAATTAACCATCATGTCAAATTCCAAGCTTCTTGTCTAACAGTCTAACACCTCTCTGGTGTTACTGGCACCAACATAAAATGCCGACACAGGGTTGAAACAGAATGTCTCGAAAAATGTTGAAACAGAGACTGTCACCATTAATTTGCCAACATGAACCTTGAAATTGTTTGGTATTTCCTAATATTCTATAGAACACGGAATTTAGATGTTTTTAAAGGATATCTTGTTGTTCCTGCCAACCAGGTGGTAGTGACACCGGCATAAAATATAGCCCGTATAGGATCAGGGACTATCACTCTTGATTCGCAACCAATAACTTCTGTAATATGTTTATTATTTCCTGAGATTCCATAGAAATCGTAATTTAGGACTCTTTTAGAATGCTTTTCGCTCCTTCCCTTCGCTTCACCCCTTTTTAATTTCGAATTTATTTTCGATTGTTCTTAGAGCACATTTATATTTTATAAGTAACTAACGTGCTATATTTAAAGTTTCTAGCCTCTTCAGTACCGCAGAATCGCAATTTAGAAAGATTTTGCTCCTGCAACCCTCGACATAAAATATAGCTTATGTTTGAGCAGGTTCATCACAATCAATTTGCAATCATTCTGTTTGAAATCGGTTTCATATGTTCTTAGAGATCATTTGTATCTTATAAATAACTGCCCTGCCTAATTTCAGGATTCTAAGCTCTTCAGTAACACAAAAATCGCAGTTTAGAACGTTTTTTGCTTCTGCAACCTCTAGGTGGTAGTGACACCGACATCAAATAGAGCCTATGTTGCAGCAAGAGCTGTCATCATCAATTTCCAACCATTACTTTTGAAATGTGTTGGGTACTTTCTGAAATTGCGTAGAAATCGCCATTTAGAACGTTTTTAGGTAGCTTTCTTTACAAAAAGCTACCTATTGCAGCCGTTCGGAGGAAAGCGATTTCAAAAAATTTTGGTATATTTTCATCGATCATGACCCCCAGACCCCGAAACCACCCTCCGTTCAAAATTGATATATATATATATATATATATATATATATATATATATCTGAACTATGTCACACTGTAACTCTCGTATTTATGAACCGATTTGGATGTAATTCGGTGTGTACATAGTACATACCAATGTCTCGACCGAGTTCGTTGGCCAGCTTCATCCACCATTTTGTTTCAAAATGGCGGCCATTTAAAAATTAAAAAAAAAATTAAAATTTGAAATGTGGTACCAAAAAATTGAAAATGGAAAAATATTTGTTTCTTATGTATTTGACCTTTATACAAAGACTCCGGAGCAGTTTTTGTTTCGTCTATATCTTAAAAAATGGCTGAGTTATAGCATTTTGAATTTCTAGCGAAGCTGACATTTTGAAACGTCCTGAATTTTGTCACGCGATAAAACGCATATTTATGAACCGATCTGGATGTAACTTCGTTTATACATAGTACAGACCAATGTCTCGACCGAGTTCGTTGGCCAGCTTCATCTCCGATTTTGTTTAAAAATGGGGGCCATTTAAAATTTTAAGAAAAATTTAAATTTGAAATGTGGTACCAAAAAATTCAAAATTGAAAAAATATATTTTTCTTATGTGTTTGACCTCAATAAAAAGATTCGGGAGCAGTTTTTGTTTCGTCTATACCTTAAAAAATGGCTGAGTTATAGAATTTTGAATTTCTAGTGTGGCTGACATTTTGAAACGCCCTGATTTTTGCCACGTGATAACAGACGTATTTATGAACCAATTTGAATTTACCTTGGTGTGTACATAGTACATACAAATAACTCAACCGAGTTCGTCGGCCAGCTTCATCCGCCATCTTGTTTAAAATGGCGGCCATTTAAAATTTTTTTAAAAAAATTAAATTTAAAATGAGATACCAAAAAATTGGAAAATGAAAAAGAGTTTTTTCGTATGTGTTTGTCCTTGATACAAAGATTCCGGAACAGGTTTCGTTTCGTCTATATCTAAAAAAATGGCTGAGTTATAGCATTTTGAATTTCTATTGTGGCTGACATTTTAAAACGACCTGATTTTTGTCACGCGATAACAGGCGTATTTATGAACCGATTTGAATGTAACTTAATCTGTACATAGTACATACCAATGTCTCGACCGAGTTCGTTGGCCAGCTTCATTCGCCATCTTGTTTCAAAAGGGTTGCCATTAAAAAAAATGTAATTTAAAATTTAAAATGAGACATTAAAAAATTGGAAAATGAAAAAGATTTGTTTTATGTGTTTGGCCTTGATACAAAGATTCTGGAGCAGTTTTTGTTTCTGAAAATTTGTCCTTTTGTTTATATCTTAAAAAGTGGTTGAATTATAGCACTTTGAATTTCCATCATGGCTAACACTTTGAAATAATCTTGTATTTGTCTCGCGATACCACACGTATTCGCCTATTTCGATGGAAGAAGTCATGTGGATAGTATACATCAATATCTCGTCCAAGTTCGCTGGCCAGCTTCATCAGCCATCTTGTTTCAAAATGGCGGCCATTAAATTTAAAAAAGTATATATTTAAAGTGAGGTGCAAAAAATTAGAAATTGAAAAAGGTTTCTTTCTTAAGTATTTGACCTTGATATAAGGATTCAGGAGCATTTTTTGTTTGTCTTTATCTTAAAAAATGGCTCAGATATAGCAGTTTCCATTTCTAACGTGGGTGACATTTTGAAAAATCTGATTTTTTGCCTGCGACAGCACTGGTATATATCAACCGATTCCGATGTGAGTGAGCATGTGCACAGCAATTACTAAGGTCTCGACCAAGTTCACTGGTTAGCCTCATCCACCATGTTGGCAGGCACTTTAAGAAATAGCCGAATTTGGGAGCCAAATATAAGTTACTTTAAATAAAAGCAGCTTGGATAAAGCTGACTAATTTTGCGAAATTCTCATTCATAATGATTAAGTATTGATAAAAATTGGTATTGAATCTCCTACATTCGGTTTCCACTTAATTGAGCTTCGTGTGTTTGAATAATATAAGTTGACTTTTTTTAAAATAAGGAATATGAAAGCTACCTCTTCCTCCCGGCACTGGCCGGAAGGACTTTTTAGAACTCTTTTCGCGCATTTTCACCCGTTTTAAATTTCGAATTTTCTAAGAAATGTTCTTAGATATTATTTATATTTTATAAGTAACTAACCATTCCAAATTCCATGTATCTGGGACCTTCAGTAACACAAAAATCGCAATTTCGAACGTTTTTTGCTCCAGCACCCCCTTTAGGGGTAGTGGCACCGACATAAAATGTAGTCTATATTGGAGCAAGGGTTGTCACCTTCAATTGGACACGATTATTTTTTAAATCAGTTTGGTACTTGTTGAGATTGCGTAAAAAATCGCCATTTAGAACGTTTTTTAGAACTCTTTTCGCGCATTACCCCTTTTAAATTTCGAATTTTTTAAGAAATGTTCGTAGATATTATTTATATCTTATAAGTAACTAACCATTCCAAATTCCATGTATCTGGGACCTTCAGTAACACAAAAATTGCAATTTCGAACGTTTTTTGCTCCTGTAACCCCTTTAGGGGTATTGGCACCGACATAAAATGTAGCCTATATTGGAGCAAGGGTTGTCACCATCATTTTGACACCATTATTTTTGAAATCGGTTTGGTACTTCTTGAGATTGCGTAAAAATCGCCATTTAGAACGTTTAGAACGTTTTTTAGAACACTTTTCGCGCATTTTCACCCCTTTTAAATTTCGAATTTTTTAAGAAATGTTCTTAGATATTATTTATATCTTATAAGTAACTAACCATTCCAAATTCCATGTATCTGGACCCTTCAGTAACACAAAAATTGCAATTTTGAAAGTTTTTTGCTCCTGCAGCTCCTTTAGGGTTAATGGCACCGACATAAAATGTAGCCTATGTTGGAGCAAGGGTTGTCACCATCATTTTGACGCCATTATTTTTTAAATCGGTTTGGTACTTCCTGAAATTGCGTAAAAATCGCCATTTAGAACGTTTTTTAGAACTCTTTTTGCGCATTTTCACCCCTTTTTAATTTCGATTTTTTTAAGAGATGTCCTTAGAGATCATTACTATCTTATAACTACCATTACAAATTTCATGTTTCTAGGCCCTTCAGTAACACAAAAATCGCATTTTTAGAACGTTTTTTGCTTCTGCACCCCCTTTTGGCCAGTTGCACGGACATAAGATATAGCCTATGTTCTAAGTTGGACTAACACCATCATTTTGATACCATTACTTTTGGAATCGGTTCGGTAGTTTCAGAGCTTACCTCCGACAAATAAACAATTTTTCCCTTTTTATAATATGAGTATAGATAGATAACTAGTGGTGGCGTTACTAGAATGTGTAATTGCTCCCAGAGCAAATTACAAAGACAAAAAAAGGTTGACCAAAAAGTCAAATTAACCACAAAAGTTGAACTTTTGCGCCAAACCAAATTCTGTCAACGAAAAAATCCGATTTTCTTTTTATATTAAACATGAAATTACTATCATGTTAAGTTAAATTAATTATTAGTCGCATTAGAATATGCTCGAAATCTTTTTTATTTTTTTATATATTTATTTTGTATGTTATTATTCTTTACGATAAAAGCGCATATATGTTGATCATATTTCAGCGTTCTTCCTTCGAAAGTGCTTTCTATTATTTTATCAAAACAAAAGAAATTAATAAGATTTATTTTTTTCCCTTCCAGATTAAAACATAAGACATAGCTGATTCATAAATAAATGTTATCAGAAAAGCTTCTGTGTACACAAGCTAAAAGTGGCGCACTTATAATTAAACTAATTATTTCAGTCCATGGCTATAAAAAAAGAATACGTCAGATAATAATGAATGTTATTAAGAGTATAGATGACTGGAGTAACGATCATCATTATGGGTGTAATTGGATGGATTTTATATAATTATGTTATAAAGATAAACTATACCCAAAGGGGTTAGTTGTTTGACTTTTTACATCAATCTTATAACTAATCCTGTGGTGTTTTCTTAAGAAGTATTATTAGTCTTAGGTAAATGAAACAAAGTACATAATTTTTTTGGTTATATCTTTCGTGACGATCATACAGGAAATAAAACGGAATCATTATCTTATCTTAATTGTGATAAATAGTACTGCTAAATGTTGTGTAATCTTGAAAAGGTGGAATTAGGTCATTGTGTATACGATTTATGTATTAAATGTTGCAGAAAAGTAAAAGTTGAAACATTATAAAACAAAATATGCGTCTCAGTTTTCTTATAATCGCATTAAAGGAAATTTTTTGCTTTTTATATTTATCCAAAAGATAACCATTCTTTATTTTAGTGTTTAGCAAATTCTTTTTTTACAAGAAGCTATATAACCTGTAAATTTTAGAATTTTATTTGCAAATTAAATAATTTTAACCTAAAAATACAATCCCGCATTTTTTATTGAAAGAAATATTTATATGCTTTATATCTACAAGGTCTGGCTATTAATTTCCAGGACTGACGTAACTGTACAAGAACGAAAAGCCGGAAGATGGCGCTAATGATTGCATATTGAAGAGCGTTTTCTTGCGCATGTGCAGTGCACTCGGCGCTATTCTGAAGTAAGTGGTTCTCGTGGAAAGGCGCATATTAAAACGTAGCTCTCAAATTCCTGTTGTCGAAGTGAAAATGGAGCAAAGAATGAACATTAAATTTTGCTTAAAATGGGGCAAGACAGCTGCGGAAACCTACGAAATGTTAAAACAATTTTACGGCGAGGAAGCATTATCCCGCTCAAGAACTTTTGAATGGTTTAAACGCTTTCGGGACGGGCGCGAAAGCGTCGAAGATGATCCCCACATAGGTCGGCCGCAGTCCGTATGCAAGCGGGAAGCAATTCAAAAAGTTCGCGATATGGAGAAATGTGATCGTCGATTGACTATTCGAGTACTCGCCAATGAATTGAATATGGACAAAGAGACGGTTCGGCGAATTTTGAAGCAAGACCTAGGCAAACGCAAGATTTGTTCCAGTTTCATTCCTCACCATTTAAGGGAGAACAAAAGCAATTGAGACTGGACGCATGTGGCGAACTTATCGACAACGCTGATGCTGACCTTGCGTTCCTGGATAAGATAGTTACGGGAGACAAGTCTTGGTGTTATCAATATGATCCTGAAACCAAGCGTCAAAGCAGTGTTGCCAGATAGTCGAAAGTCAGTTTCCCCCAAATTTCTGAAATTTTCCCCAAATCAGTGTTATTTTCCGAAAAATTCCCCAACGCAGTTTCTACTCAAAACAGTCAATTTTTTATTTTGCAGTATAAAAAAATGTTTAACTAATTTAAACTCAATTTTTCCTCCCAAATCAAGCCTTTTTCTTAAAAAAAAAAAAAAAAAAAAAAAAAAAAAAAAAAACCTCGACAGAATTTTGCATGCATATTCACAGCAAAACGAAGAGAATGAGAGATACATTTTACAACGACAAGTTCGGTTACACTTTTTTTTTTAATTGTTGCATATCGATGATGCTGGCCTATCATTACGATAGCTCTATCTACGTTTATACCAATAACTTTTTCAAGGTTTAGACCATCTCTAGTCAGTTGAGATTTGAATGAATCTAAGATAGTGTTGGCATCACCTGCTTCTATCTGATTTAACCTATAAAACCTTGTTTTAAATTTTTTGTCATACATTCTGAAGCACCTAATCGCACCTTCATTGTAGCAATCACCGCGCTTTCTTCAATAATGAAAGAAAAATAGCTGCTTTCCAAATCTTTAATTAAATCTTCTACAAAAAAAAAAAAAAAAAAAAAAAAAAAAAACACGGGAAAAGTCGGATAAGACCTGAAGATTTAGTAATGGGAAGGTTTATGCCACTTAATACCGCAGAATTTTCATTCAAGTTTCTTATAACGAGAAACAAGGGGTCTGCTGCATTCATTGAGCAATGTTCAGTTATAAACGTAGCAAATTGATTCTAGTATGCAATTACATGTCTTGAAAAAAGCTCTACTGTTATTCTACGAAGCATAAATTAACCAGCCTTAAACAAAACACAAAAGTTAAATAATTGTTTTTATTACTTTTGTATAAATATTACTTTTGTATAATGAAATAAATGTGTATATGTCTACCTGCGATGACTAGGAAAATCTGCCACATTGTGATCTGGAAATTCAGGTGGGGATAGTCCAAGGTAGGTCGTAATGCACCTGTGATATGTGTAAGCTATAACATTGTAAACGATGAGCACGTCCACGAGAATAATGATTGATATCTGATATTTCTGTATTTTATTTTCGTTTCCCAAATCAAACGAGATCGAGTCAGATCCAGTGCTGTCAGATGAAGATGACTTTCGTAAATTTTACGTGAAATAGTAAAAAAAAAAATCCCCAAGATTTCCCCAAAAATTTTAATGTCCCCAAACATTTCCCCACGAACTACTTGTCCCCAAAAAATTCTCCTGGAGGTTCAAAATTCCCCAGTCTGGCAACACTGCGTCAAAGCTCCGAATGGCGGTCTCCAGGTTCACCAATGTAGAAAAAATTTCGATTTGAAAAGTTCAAAATCAAGGTCATGTTAATCGCTTTCTTCGATTGCGATGGACTCATTCATCATGAATTTCTTCCTCCTAACATGACTATCAAGGGACAATTCTACACAGAAATTCTTGATCGACTTCGAAAACTAATTCGTAGAGTGAGGCCTCCTTTTCAACAAAATGGGAGTTGGCTGCTGCTATATGACAATACCCGCCCACACATTGCTTTGTCTGTGAGGTGATTCTTAGCGCAGCATGGTGTCGTTGAGATGCAGCATCCACCATACTCTCCAGACCTAGCACCCGCAGACTTTTTCCTGTTTCCTAAGTTTAAAAATTTTCTGAAGGGAACAAGATTTCATGATGTCATGATGCCATCAAGAAAACTGTAACGTCACTATTAAAGTGCATTCCAAAAGAGGACTTTAAAACTTCTTTCCGAAATTTGTACAAGCCGAGCACAGACGTGCATTACGGTCGATGGGGGATTACTTCGAATCATATTAAATGGCTATGTATTTAATCTTTTTTCTTCTGAACTATTCCATGAGTCCTGGAAATTAATAGCCGGACCTTGTAAAAAAAGAATGAATTTTTAAGAAAAAGTAACTCCTTGGATGACACAAAATATTTTTTGTAACAAAAAAATAAATCTTCAGGACTAAAACTGGAAATAACACAATTATCCAGTATCGTCCTTAATAAAGTGGACTTTATGAGGACGTATTGAAAAATATCGAATCGAATCCACCACCTGAGATTTTGATTCTTTAATGCATAAAAACTTTGATTAAATTAGAAAAAAAGTGAAAAATTTATCACATTCGCAAAAAATAAGGTATACTGCCAATCTTCCAAAAAACAATGAACAGTAATGGTTTAAGGTAATTTCGGTTTACCACATATTACGGATGGCAAAAATCAAAATGAAGACAATATGACAAATTCTATCCTTCGTACCAATACTATTATAAAAATGAACATATGTGACATACTGCTGGCCAAAGAGCACACACTGTTTCTAGATATTTCATATTCATTTTCAGATTTGTAAGAATAAGATGAGTAAAAAACAAATGTAATGCGAACTGCGAGACCTAAAATAAAAGATATGTCTCGAGGCATTGGAAAAAATAAATTAAAAAGAAAGTATAATGAAATATCGACTATAAACAACATTTTATATATGAAGTGGAAAGTTTATTTTCTATTTATTTAAAATAAGCAGCCAATACATCAACAGGGAAATCCAAGCAAAAAACTGAACATGCCTAATAATCCTAATATGGAATAATCCTAAATATGCCTTTGAACACCAAATATGAGATATTGACTTCAAGTCAAGAGGCAATCCTTTTGCAACGCATGACGCACACTAAAGTGATATATATATATAAAAACATTTTCTACATATTAGATATGTGTATTTTTTATTTCCCCATTATGTGAAACACAGGAAGGAAGAAAAATTGCTACTTTGATTTTTAGAGCAATATAGCTGGCAGCTTTGCGAATTTTTTCTTCGAAGTCGAGAAAAGCCAGAGATTTTATTAAATACAAGTTTGAGGAAAAATTACAAGTACACATGAATTTTTTTATTAAACAAATTTTCCAGTTCAAATTATTTTTTATCTGACTTACAAAAAAAAAAAAAAAAAAAAAAAAAAAAAAAAACGGAAGATTGGCACCTATGGAGTAAATAATGCGCAGCAGCTGCTAGAAATTGCACTAAAAAAGTGTTGCTGGATTATTCAATTCCAGCGCGAACTTCAACCAGCATTATAAGACTGGCTTACGCCCCAATGCATACACTTATACTCAATTATTTTTGGAGACTTCTCATTCATATTTCAGGATAGGTTTCGAATTGGACTTCTTCTGTTGTATACATGTTGGATTACCGGAAAATTTCATTTAAAAACATCCTGAAACATAATCCGGACCATATAAAATAATTTTAATCCAATTTGAACTTAAAAAAAAAAAAAAAAAAAAAAAAAATGACGTCCCAATTCAAGGCATTTGAAATAAAAGAAAATTATAACAAAATTTAAATGAATAGTTTTAAATCATACCTGCAATATAAATTTTATTCGTTATGTACTGAACTTAATGTGTAAAAATAGAATAAATTTAAATGCGTATTATTTTCAACTGTAATAAAATCTTATACTTTCTTGTAGGAAATCTTATAAAGTGGTTCAAAACCTACTTATAGCAATGTAAATATATAAAATAGAAAACAGAAATTCTGCTTTTTCAGAATTTAGTGTCACCCCCGGCATTTCCATTACTTCATTTTCTTCTATAACACGCATATCTTTTTCATAACAATTACGTTAGCAATTTTCAGTCCAAACACCGTCTTTCATAGAAAAAATAATTTAAGGCTGTTGTCATTAAGTAGTTAAAAAACAAAGACAAAAATATAAGTTTAAGAATGGAGAGACACTTTCAACAGCTCGATATTTTTACACAACATTTAAAAATTCTTGGAGCAGTACGAGTAAATATTTCTTCAAATTAAGCAATTTTTTTTGTGTGTAAATTGTACAAATCTTTGCTTAAATATTCCTTTAAGTACTTTTGATGAAAAATAATTATAAATTAGTTTAATGAAGGCATACTAATTAAGGATTATCAAAAAAGGTGATTTGACATTCATGTGTTGCGCTCAGTATTATGAAAAATATATTCGAAATACCAAGATAATTTCACATATACCTTAAATGCTCTTAAAATATTGTACTTTAAATTAAACCTAAAATAATAATAAAATTTACAGATGAAATTAGCTTTTTCAGGCAATTAAACAATAAAATATAAAATTTATGATAAAATTTCAATAAAAATTTAAAAAGTAATTATAATACAGGTACTTTTCTAAAAATAGGTGGAAGTTATAAAACTATATAATGTATAATATAATATAAAATATTAATTTTCTATGTTTCTTAGCTTTTGAAATATGATGCGCGCAATGTCAAAAATATCTCTTTTGAGAAAAATGAATTTAACGTTCTAGTTTACCTCAATTTGGATAGGTATAAATACATTTATTTTACCGTACCCCATTTATTTTATGATAAAACCGGTTCTAATTTGAGTACTGTCATAATTTTTCTTTTTAAAGTTTTGTATTGTGTAATTTTAATAATACACATTTTTTTTTTTACTTTTTAAAAAGTTTCAAGGTGATCTCCAACCTTAAGTAATGTTTTGGGTGGTCGGTTACACGAATCCAATCTTGATTTATAAATTTTATTCTTCCATTCTTCTAAATATGATGATAGAAAAGTCTATGTCAAGAATTAAAATTTTTAAGAAATATTTAGAACTATTCTTAAAGATTTATTTAAAAAGTTTAAGGAATTTTATATTTCAATAAGGTTAATATCATAACAGTCGAAATATTAACTTAGAAGGATTATATTTCAGATAAATACTGCATACTCCATAACTACGAAAAGAAAATATAAGTAGTTTCTTTACGCAATCACGATGACAGGAAAAAATAAGAAAAAAAAATATAAACCATTTTTTCTGTCATGTTTATCGACATCTGTGCGGAAATGCCGGATATAGGCTCCTTTCGTTATTTGCTTTGATAGACTAACTTGATCTAAGTAACTGTGCTCAAGTTCTGTGATTTTTTTTTTATAACTATTGTATTATTGAAATTAGGTTTATAGAATATAAATTCTGCTATTATGTTTTAACTATACCTATTATTTATATTAAATAAAAAATCAGTAATCTTTTCTTTTTTTATGCATTATAATTTTTTTTATAAGATTTATCAATAAATTTTATTTTCGTAAAATAAAGATATTTTAAGCTTTTAGTTTAATGGTAAAACACTAATTACTTGGATTGTAAAATAATTTACAAAGAAGTGTTTACACCATAGCTTATCAGAATGTGTTGTTTCTACATTTAAATAATTTTAATACTTTTAAATTGCTTTAAACAGCGTATACTCAAGTTTAATTAACACACATATAACAAACAAGGGTTAAAAATGAAACCATGGCTACCCGTTATGAGACTGCACTTCTTTCCCAAGCAAGTGCTAATTACAACACACGAAGAATATAAAACTATTAGAATAGTTTTATAGAAGAACTATTTTCAAATAGAAGATAAAACTATTAGAAAATAGAACTATAAAATCAAATTATAGTTGTAAAGCTATTCCCCGCATTCATGGTGTGTTCACGATTTCTCCTTGAAAAGCTAGAGTTGTTGAACAACTTTACGTTCCCGGAATGATCAAGGAGCCAAACAAGCTCTTCATTACTACTCCCTATGAAACAAATTAATTACTCGATTCCACGGAGCTTTTTCCTCGGGAGAAGGAGGGATTAGGTTGAAATGAATCAAATGACTGAAACCACTGTTCCTCTAATACCACTGGTCACAGGTCATATTACTGCACGATATATTGTTCAAAACCCCTTCTTCTGGAGTAGTTCAATGATAATGTGAGTTTCTCAGATAGTTGAAAAAGTTTGGATAAATAATGATTACACTCTTAATGTTGTCAGCGCACTGACTATGCTCAGACGAAACATATCTTTGATTTGTTGTCGTGAAAGAGGGTCAGTCTTACAAATGTTCGCGGTAAAGGGAACAGCCTGCATGATATATGATTAATGAGACCCGTGGCAAAATTTCGGGAAAATGTCTTACTGGACTCCAGGAATAATTTGGCTGTATGTAATTAACACGTTAATAACAAAGCATGATGCCACATTGCAGCTCATCTTATGAAATAGCATGAAAGTGTGGTCTTTGAACACTATTTATACTTCACTGATATGATCTCATGTAATTTGGACTTCTTCCGAAAACTGAAGAATTCCCTGAACGGTCAGCACTTCCCTTTAAGGGGATTCTTCACGCACTTGAAAACACACGCTCCGTAATGTTAATCCTATTGGCAGGTTATTTTCGAATTTCTCGTTTCAATTTGAATATTTTTAGACGATTTTTTTTACATAGGATAGCTGAGCTCAATCTTTAATATGGCTCTTTTTTAGTTTTTCGATTTTGGTAGCTGATTTTTTATAAAAAGGGTACTTTCAGATTCGAAACCGGTTTCGAAATAAATATAGCCTCTCACAATTTTAAAAGATATATTATAATGAGAATAAAAAATGATGTGCTGTTTCCTCCGTTGTAACATGCAATGTAAACGCACTTAGAAGTACTTGGGCGTGAATTGTGAAGGCTTATCAGTGAAATATAGGCTTCAGAGGCAAGGAAATTACGGCCTTACTCAATCAAAATTTCACCTGCATGCGTGTCGCTTAGCAGAAGCATTTTTTTTTAATTTGTGACAACAATTTAAATAGAAAGTTCACAAAATAATTTGTGTAAAGTGTTATATTAAAAAAATAATTAATATGCCATCTGACTCACAATTTTAGGATATTGAACGTGGAAAATTGATGTTTCAAGAGCACAAATGGATATGAATCCTACAGAGGTTGCCTGAGCTATTGACAGAAGCTCAAAATTCGTCCGAAGTTACCTTAAAGATCCACCAGGGTACAGAAAGAAGAAGAGTACGGGTGGACCAACCTAGGTTACCAATTTGAAAGTCCGTCTTCTGAGGCCCAAAGCACAAAAAAAAATTGTAACAACTCCACAATCACTAGATGAATTAAATTTGCCAATTACTGTTCGTCGGACCCAAAAGTTGATGAATAAATTTAGACATTATAGCTCCAGGAAAATCCATCAAAAACCGATACTGTCTTCGATTCTTAAGACTAATTGGAAAGAATTCGCTCTCAGCCATATGACTTGGAGCCCTGAATGGCGAAAAGTTATTTTCTCCAAGGAGAAAATATTTAATCAGGATGGTCCAGATGTTATGCGAAATAATTAGAGGGATAATAAGAAAGAACCTTTTCCACTAAGCAACAAGGAGAGGGATAAGAATAAGGGGCATGCACAATAGGATGAGAAAATAAATCTTGAATTCCTACATGGAAAAAGGAACAGTTCTGACTATCTGAACATGCTAACTCTGCAGTTTTCTTGAACTAGTCGGAAGAAATTTGTTTTTTCAGCAGGACAACTGTAAAATTCATATGTCAAAGAAGTCAAAGTATTGATTCATATAAAAAAATTAAATTGCTAGAACCTTAGTCAGTCAAATCGCCTGATTTGAATATAATAGAGAATTGTTGATATATAATGGCAAGAAAAGGTTTTGCAAATGACCGACATTTTATACCTAAGGACAATTTGAAAACAGCTATTCTTGAAGCATGAAATTCTATTGATATGAAATATATTCAAGACTTATATGTAACCTTGTTGCGTCGAATGGAAGCTTGCTACAACACTAAACGCGGGAAAACCAAAGATTAAAGATTTTGTTAGAACAATTAATATAGGGGTCTTTAAGCTAAAAAGAGGTCATAATTATTCAGCAAATTATGTATCATTTAAATATGTACAAAACCTGTATAAGTCTAATTTTTGAATATACGAAATTTGAATGATCATCTTATTTAATGTAGAGCATAATCTTTTATATTCTATACGTCTTTATTAAATTCTAACTATAGTTTTTCTCCTTAGAATTACCAAAAGAGCCATAATTATTTCGCACAGTGTAGTTCGCGAAGGTCTGGTGTTCAAAATAAAATTTTTCGCTTGTCTAAAATAGGAGCGAAATCTTGCAACCAAAATGAACGGAAAATTTAAGAATGCTGTTAAAAGTGAGGTACAATTAGTTTAGACATCTCTTTTAATTTAAAAAACTTGTATTCAATATTCTGAACATTATCAGTAATTTCACTCTAAAATTCTGGGGATCTGCGAAAACAAAGGAAATAAAAACAGGACAAGTTCGTTTAGGAATCGCACCTTAAGGGCTGTGTACCGTTATGTCATATTATCGGAAAGTTTAGTAAGTTCTTAGTTTCTTTATAAACATAAAAAATAAGAACTGCTTACTACCTAGATGTCAATTCCCCATAGACCTTCTTTTGTGCCAAATTATAAGATTGTAGGCTAACGGGAAGTACTCTATATGATTTGAGAGCGAGTCTGTATGAAAAACAAAAGTTTTGTTTTAAAGCCGTAATTTTTCATTCCATCGAGTTCAAAGCTCGAAACTTTTATAAAACAATGAGACAGTGGACTTTATTATTTGATATTAATTGCAACTTGATACTTTCTGCCGTCCTTGAAAAAAAAAACGACCTTGACTAACAGAATGTCAGACGAGTTTTATTCAAGTTACCTTTTTTAAGAAATGTTTACGAAAAAATTGGTCTGTCTGCCTTATTATTGCATATCAATTTGAATTTGATACCTTAAGCTGTTCCTAAAAAATAAATAAACTGGAAAAAAGGTATTCTGCTTTTTTAGAATTTAGTGTCACTCCCGATGAAAAAAAAATATATGTATATAAATATAGATAGTACAAAACATATTTCAGTTTTAAGACTTAAAACACATGCTTTTATTTTATATAAAATGACGTCATCCGCATCTGCTGAAGAATACTTCATTTACGATACAGTCTTAAAAAACATCTGCAGTAAAGTACGCATATGATGTCACTATCGTGAATAATATACAAATACAAAAGAAAAGTGATGCCGTTATTCAAGAAGCTTGGCAAAAAAATCGACTATCTAATGATTCATATGCCTTCATTTGTTTATAATATTAATATACATACTTAAAATTAAATTTGGTTTATATTAGCTCCATGTTTCATCAGAAATCATTCATTTATATTTTTTCAAAATAGTAAGTATTTTAATTAATTTTTTTTAATTAAGTTGTTATGGGAAAATGGCAACAAAAAGATATAATTACTATTTTCCAAATATTTTTCCTTTACTTTCTTCAGAAATGGAGTATGCTGGGCAGAACTGGGTCCATATACTGACACCGACTAACTACCCAGACATACAAGGGATTGGGGCCAGGGTAAAACCCCAATCTTGAAGGAGGGGGAAAAAAGATGGGTAATTGTGGATTAATTACCCTAGTAATTGTAGGTTAACTACTCCTAAATTACTGTACCTGAAATATTATAGTGGGTATTTCAAAACATTACAATTTATAAATAAACATTTGTGATCGTAATCATTGAATAATGGTCCTGGCTACTTCTGATAATTAATCTAACCATAATTATCTTAAATTGAGGAGGGAGGAAACACATCTCCAAAACTGCCCCAAACTGCGTTGTGTAATTTTAGTGAAGAAATAGCTTTTAGACAGCGCAGTTTTATCTAAACAAAACCTCTCAAAACTACGCATAAATAACATACCAAAGAAATTTATAATCTGAAATAAAACTTACATTAAAGTAAAACAATGGACTCATGTTGTATTCAAAACATAGACCAAAATTTAACAATTAACAAAAAGTTTATTTACAGTTTAATTAACATATTTACAAAAAAAAAAAAAAAAAAAAAAAAAAAAAAAAAAAAACAACAAATAAAGTTGTGTCACAAGACACCAGCGTTTCAAAGAACGAAATTGGATTAACATTTGAATTAATTTTACCTTTTAAATTATTATTACAAAAATTAATTAATTGCTTGGTTACCATAAATTGTACATCCCTAGCACAACATAGACTATTAAAACAATGGGAATACAAAAATATTAAATAGCACATACCTTCTGAACAATATAGTAGAAGCTTACTCATAGCCGTTTGTCACACACATATTCCGTTGGTTATTGGGGTTTTTCACACTCCAGGTAAAGTTCACTAATTATTTAAACTGGCGATGATATCAGGTCCAAGAGCTGCCGATCTTAGGGTCGTCCCTTAACGGGAAAACACGACCCGAAAAACTCGTAGTCATCTCTAAAAATCACTGCTGCGAAAACTTAGTAAATCTCGGTTTAACCATCACTGTTGAGAAATGGAACAAATCCTTATTAAACCATCACTGTTGAGAACTGGAGCAAATCTCTATTTAACCCTCTCTGTTGAGAAATATTTCAAATCTGACTATAACTTAATTCCTTGCTTACGACATCACCTCGTATTAACAATATGAAGGATCGTCCTTTACCCCCTTCGTCAAATGATCGGTCCGTCTTGCCGACCTCCTCTTTTTCAGCCTTCTCGCAAACCTCTGATTTGATACTCCACTTTTTCGGGGTATAAAGCACTCCGCCCTCTAAGCGTCAGTGATCGTGGGATCTGAGAACCCCGGGCCTCTCCTTCTCGCCCGTGTGGTCCATCTTTACGACTTCTTTTATGAGGCCCAATAAATATTCTTACATCCAGTTGTAAATTCTGTTTGGCATTTTATGTCAACCTTTTGTTAAGCTTGGAGCCTTCGAGTCTATCTGAAAAGATCCCCTTCGAAGATAAAATCCGACTGTGCATTCGTTCTCTTAACTAAAGCTTTACAACGTAAATACATATATGAGCATATTTGTATCAAATAACAATAATAATAATCAAAATAAATACATATAAGAATACACTCTATATATACATACACACTTTATAAAATAATAGTAATAATAATAATCAAAATATATAAATAATAGTATTTTTTATGGCATTAAAAAATAACAAAACCTGCCGAAGTGATATCAAGGGTGTTTATATCAGTTATATGATATTACTTCCAGCAGAGTACTTGAAAAAATTCGTTAAAAATTGCAAAAAATTAATATCTCAAAATTAAATTGAGATGCAGTTTTGAAACAAATTGCATTTAAATGTACTTTTATTCCCCAATACGACGATATAAAAATTGAAAATGGGCGATGCTTAGAAGTTTAAAAAATTAAAGTAGAATATTTAATAGTACAATGATACAACTGCTTTGTTTTACGGCTGGCTTATACAACGGAACATTATTTTTTTGAGACGACAATTTATTAGCTGGGAGAAAGAAATAGCATACCGGGGACTAATAAATAAATATCCCTTTAAGACAGGGAGATTTTTTGGTAGAAATTGAAAGTTTGGGTGGTTTCCCCATATCGATAGGACCGTATTTGATTGAAAAAAAATACCCGATGTCAGGTTATGCCAAGGGAGGACCCGCACGTGCGGGTTCGGTCTTAATGCAGCCGTTTTTGCGCTAAATGTACACAGTTGTGTAGTTTGGGATTATGTGTGCAAATATCTAAATATAAAAGTTTAAGCAAAAAAGTTGTTGTTTTTTGAGATAATTTTCATCAGCCACAATGGAAATGCTTGAAACAAAATTGTTTCAAGGTCGTTTTTGGACAGACCACTACAATTTCATTTTCTGTGACGTGCTCAATGCTCGCACCCCTCTTAAGAGCCGTTGACAAATGGTATGCCCTTCACTCCATTTGGATTGGGCCTGATCCTTCAAATTTCTTTTTTTTAGTTTTTCCAGCAGCGGTATTTTGTTGAAATTCCTATCGAAGTACATAAACCAAGGTCTGAACCAGAGTAAGGACTACAGCAGGTCCTAAGCCCAGTTCCTTGTGGACCAGGTCTATACTTTCCCACTGGTACACTACAAAATTTAAAACTATCCCAGGTGATACAGTTACAACAGAGTGTGGTTTGCTTTTTATATACTGCTTTACTGAAGCACGTCCTAAAAAAGGGAATCGTCTGCTCATCTATGGAAAATTTTCCCTGATCTCCTGGTAAATTCAAGCAGACACTACGGAATCTGTCGAGCATTTGCTGAACTTTCCATAATTTATTATTTATTCCCGGTGGCTTACTTGCTGTGCTGACAAAATGCAATGAATTTATCAAACTTAAAAATCTATCTTGTGATATGCATATAACTCACATAAAAGTTATAAATCGTATTCGACATCTATAACTCAGAGCAGAAACATACAGTTCGTTACATGTGCATATTATATATCTAATACTATCAATTTTAAATAGAAATCATTAATAGTACAAACATATTAATTTAAAATTAATCCGATTTAAAAATGTAATTAATAAAAAATAAATTGCTAAAAACATATGTTTAAAAAAATCACTTAAAAATAAAAATTATATATATTAGGAATTGTGCCCATTTTGGAAGTGGTAAAGCCCAAACACGCACAATTGTGCGGGTCATTTGTTTTTCAACGTTTGTAAAGCTTAATTAAATTTATCAAAGACAAAATCAATTAAAATCATGAATAAAGTATATGAAAAGAAAAATTAAATCTAAGCAAACACTAAAAATCATATTTAAAAGAAATTACGACAGTACATATTTTTTGTCTATTGCTGTCAGATGAAATAGTCTTTTTAAAAGAAAAAAATCTAATCCTGTATTGTAGTTGGTGCCCCCTAGTTGTGTCTTATCAAAACATCTGAAGTCAATTAACTCATATAAATGTGCAGATTTGGTTTTAAATCTCACGAAAACAGGAAATAGTCATTCTCTTTTACTTTAGTATCACCCGCACAATTGTGCGGGTCAGGACGTTCTTTAAAATGATGTTGCTAAAAGCTCAAAATATAAAATGAAACTAACCATGAATGTTTATACACGGAACACAAGTTGATTAAAATTTTACTTATAGTTTCTTTTTTCAGAAATTTAAATTTGAAATCAATCAATGCAGTTATATATTTTTTACATAATGTTTAAGTTTTTAATTATATGTTCATGGAATTGAGATTCACCAAGCATCATCCAGCAGGTCATTAAATATTTTATGGAAGAAAAATTTTTCTTTGCATTGTAGAAAGAAATGACCAAAAAAAAAACCAAACAAACAAATAAACAATTACTTCTTTATGAGTGTCTGGAGAGCTATTTATAAGCGTGGGAGCAGACTTTTTCACAAGCACATCAATGTATTTATATGCAACACGAGTCGTTAAGAACTAATTGAAAATGACGGCTGTTTCATTTCCGTATGTTTGTAATCAATGTATAAAGGACTCCAGGGGAACATTTTTTAAATTTTTGCGTCTAGTATGTCAGAAAAATTTTTTCGTGTTTAAAATTTAGAAGCATAAATTCTTAAAGAGTAAACTCGCAGTTTTTAAAGATTCTTAAAAAAAAGAAAAAAAGTTTAAAATGAACAACAAAGTAGTCTAATAAATATTAGAAAATTTTAGTACCTCTATTGTAATTATACATATATAATAAAATTAAAATTTCTATGTTTCAATATCCTAAATTACGTCTTAAATTCCCACCATATTAAGCCTCAAATATTATTTTCCAGTGACACCAACTTTATTCTATTATAAAATCATTTCAATTAAGACTTTTATTACAAATTTACGAATACGGAATACCAAGAAATAGTTTCAATTTAATCGCAACTCTGTCGCATATGACAGCTGTTCTTTTAACCCTTTATCTACTGACGGTACTTATAAGCACATTAAAATAACTTGTTATAAAATTAATTTAATACATCGATTAGTTGTAATACAGTTTAGAATGAGTTATAGATACACTGCTTTATCTTGTTCCAAAAGCATTCTTGGTTACACAAAACAAAAGTATTTTTAAAATGATGATTTCTTTTGTCTTTGCATCTGTTTAGCTTTCTTTGAGTTGGGGGGGAGGGGGTGGGATTTTTTGACTTCGGAAATATTTCTATGCTTCTATTGTAAGAACATTATATTTGTACATTTCCTTGTTCTATAAAATACAAAGAAAAATATTTAAAATAAAAGATTTGAATGGGGTTATAAATATTGCACAAAATCCCTATAAATTCAAATTTAATTAATCCTTCTAATTCCTTCAGTCCTTCTAAAATCCTTCTAAAATTTATTAAATGATTATGTAAGTCTTCGAATGTAGTTTAAACAATTCACGAAAAATGCGTTAGAAGATAAAATTTTCATGAATTCATAATTCAGTACATAAAGGGTTAATACGCATAAAAATAATTTTTCAAAAAAGACTTTTTCATTGTATGAAATACCAATTTTCCTGCTTTCAACCGTAAAATAATTGCCATTTCTCTGAGAAACACCTTTGAAGTTCTCAGATAGTATATTCTATCAGGTAGTTTCTAGATCATTCTACTTTTTTGATATCTAAAATTTTCTTCATTTGATTTCATTCTCAAACAATTTTTTAAAATGGGAACACGCCTATTGCAAGTTTTTAAAAGATTCCTTAAAATTATGAGAACATTGTTAACTAAATTAATGTTTATCTCTGTTAATGTTATTTATAATATTTTAATTTAATTTTGATTTTTTATTTAATCAAGCCCAAGAAAATGCCCTACGTAAAATTATGGATTTAATCATGTTGTTGCTTGTTTATGTTTGCCCATGATTTCCAATAATGTTCCACACAAATTTGAGATTTGAAAGATGCGAAAATGATTGTGCTTGATTTTTAGTTACTATTTAAAGAATGCTCAAATTGGTATTAACAGCAAAATAAACACAATTTTTGGTACACTGATTCAAGTTTTAACACAAGTTGTCTCTTTTAAAATGTGACATGTAAAAAAGTTTAGGTCCAGAAATTTTTAAATTATTTTTTACTTGTAACATTTTTGATAGCCATATTTTCATCTTCAACTAAGAATAATAAAAAACAAGAACGAAAAAATCATGCGTCAAGCATAGATTATAAAACACTTTCCAACACATTCAGATTAATGTAACAAAACTGCACCATTTAAACATTAAAATATTACGTCTAATTCAACCATATGGAAACGCATAACACATTTCAAAACTTAATATAAGCTTATTTCAAATATTTCAAATGAAAATCAAATTTCAAAGAAATTTAATTCAATTTTCTTTGAAATTTGAAATTTGATTTTCATTTGAAATATTGTATGCAAGGCGAATGTTTCTCTCTGGAATAATTTCCATGTATTAATTTAATATGAGCTGTTCCCACTTACAATCGGAAAATTAACCCATTTTTTATAACCCTGAATAGGATATATAAATTTGTATCTATTAAATACATGCATGCCAAAATTTAGCTCACTTAAGAGATGCATATACTTCAGTTGAAAATTTCCCTTCAGCAATTTCCTCTAATAAGGAGAATGATACGTGAATACTTTTGTGCAGCCCTGTATATGAGGTATAGAATTTACAGATGACGAGTAACATAAAAAATTAATTAAATTTAAAAGTGCATACAGAATTTTAAACCGTACACTCTAGCAATTATTACTCAAAGATAGTACTGTAACCGATTTCTTTTGTGTGTCCCTCTAAATGAATAAAAAATGCCATGAATGCCTGTTCTAACGTGATCGTAGTGAAATTCAGTGATTTATATCAGTTTCAATATAGCGCAATGTAATAGCGCAATGTAATTAAAATACTCTGCAAAAGATTTTTTCCCATATACCATAATGTAATGGAATACTTTTGAGTGCCCCTGTAAATGAACTATTAATCCTACATACTTCATATACAATAAAAAACATGCTTCGGTGACCTTAAATAACCGTTATCGATTTCATGAAAATCCGACTATATTTACGGGAGTTAGAGCGTGGCCAGACTGCCAGACGGACTGACGGATAGACGTCCAGACAAACCGAATGCATAACTTTTAAACTTTGTTGGAAAGTGTTAAAAATAAATTATCAAAGTTTTAAAAAGAAAAAAAATATAAAACTCTGCTTACATATGATTCAAAATAATGCATATAGATATAGACACCACTAATAAATATCATATATATCACATAATATATATGATTAATTTTAATAGATAAACTAATACTTTATATATATCCCGTTTTGCTTTCTTGTGTTATTTTTTTTTACTCAAAATGTACCCAAGAAAACGCAGATAGAAAACACAAGAATCAACTTAAGGTCTTACAAACGTAATACAAAAGATAGTCTCAAGATAAGCAGCTTTACATGAAACATTCTCCAGAAAGAAAACTTTTATATTATACAAGTTCAGCTGGTATGTTTTGTTTCTTATATGGTTCTGTGGAAACTGGCTAGAATACTGATATTGCATATTTATCTTTTCACTTATGATCACTACTGCACTCTGCCTGACAACTATAGAAGCTTTTACATAAGACATTTGTTGTGCATAAAATACCGCATTTATTATTTATAACGCTGTTCAGAAAATTCTACAGCATATATATGATGTATTTATGGTTAAGCTGTTTTATAAGTAGAAGAAAAATCAGGAAAATAGAGAAGCAGACTTTTAAAATCTCTTATTTCAGTTAGATATCTTTTCTATTGAAAATGAAATTATTTGCTGCTCACAGAAATTGAAATGAATTTCTTTTACATATATTATTTCAAACTAAGGTACTGTGATAAAAGTACTTAAAAAATATAAATACTTTTATTCTGATGTACATGTTTCATCACTCAAACGGCGACTTTATCAAGACCTATATTGATACAAATACAGGGTGTTAAAAAAAAAACTTCCCCGAAATATGAAGACCTACCAGACTAACCACTTAACCAATCGAAAAGAAATTTTAGATATACTTATTTGAAGGTATCATGATGATTTAAAACAATGGAGCTCTAACGGTTACAGTTACACTCAAAAAATGTCGAAATTTTCGAATGCCAACACCCATTTTTTTCATGCGCAAATTCATCAGCGCATTGAAAAACCATAAATGGCGTTGGAATGATACGCGTACGAGAAAAATTGCCGACGTAAAAACACTTGCAAAAAAGACCATTGCGATGAACGAAGGAGTGGCTACAAAACATGTTTTTCAGTAGCTGTTTTTTTTTTTTTTTTTTTTTTTTTTTTTTTTTACTAGTGAACTGAGTACTGTTGTAAGATGTATTTTAAAGTGTGTTTTTGAGCTGTGTTTGTGTACACATAGTGAAAATAAAAATTTAATAATTTCTTTAGAGTGCTGAATATTACGTTACATAGGAACTGATTAAGATTGAATGCCACGATATTACATAAGCAATTTTAGTCATACGTGTATCGTTCCAACGCCATTTGTGGTTTTTCAATGCGCTGATGAATTTGCGCAGGAAAGAAAAGGGTGTTGCTATTCGAAAATTTCAAAAATTTTCCACTGTAATCCGTAACCGTGAGAGCTCTATATTTTTAAATCATCACGATCTCGAGCACATGCCTTAAAATAACTAAATCTGAAATTTCCTTTCGATTGTTTGAGCGGTTAGGTCGCTCGGGGTACATATAGAGGGGAAGTTTTTTCATGACAACTCTGTATTTATGTAATTTTTTAAAAATGATATTGGTAAACAAAAAATCACGAGATCAGATGTATAATGAAATCAAGTGCTCTAATAAAATGGACATTTGTGAACGTGAATTATTTTATGCTACTTTTTTTTTTCATTATGCAAAGTATCTCTTTCTAAATTCTAGGTTACTCCATGGAGGCTGAATCATTGCATATATTCTCGCTGCTTAAAAAGTTTTCTACGGATAATAGATGCGAAATCAAATCTTGACGGATAAATACAAATGGATAAGAAAATATAGCATAAAATAACGTTTGCAGATGTCCATTTTTACCACAGCACTTGTTTTTAATTACGCATGTGATCTCGTTATTTTTGTTTGCTAAATTCATTAAAAAAAAAAAATGCAGAAATATTTGTATCGATACAGATCTTAATAAAATTGCCGTTTGAGCGATGAAAGATGTAGATTAGAAGAAAGTTACTTATATATGCCTTTTAAATGTACTTTTATCACGTTTAGCATGTATTAGCTTAGTTTGAGGATTACGAGGGATTTTCTTATACAGGGTGATTCAAAACTTGTCGTTCAATTTCGTGGGGAGGTAGGGAATACGTCAGGAAACAGATTTTACATAGGAAAGTATGTCCTCAAATGTACACATGCGTATGTAGAGGGGGCTGTGTGTACCCAACATTCCATTGCGTCCCAATCATTGTTTTGACTTTCCTAAAGCTAGTATTATTTCTTGTCCTATTTCCCCTTCTCATTTGGACTTCCATAAACAAAACGTTTCGTTTAGTTTGTGCTGTACAAGGAGCTATTCATCATGCACGTGTGCACAATATATAATTTCTTGATAAATCAATTATTCTCTACAATTTTGTCACATAATTTTTGATTTTAACAGTTACAATTTTTAACATACAATCTCCACCACCTAAAATTACCGCTAAGAGGCGCTACGGGTTATATCATCATGTAGTGCATAGCCATATTATTATATTTAGGCTCCGAATTCACGGCTCTAGGTAACTCAGTTCGTCAGTTCTTTGAGGTAAAAACCACTTTGCATGAAACATTTAATGAAACATTATAAAAACCTACTATAGAAAATAGAGGTTGCTATCCAACATACATTTTATTAATAAATTTTAGCATCTCTCTATTCTAAAAATAAGTAACTTACGCTGTCACCGCCGCCGCCGGTTTTGAATTTTTTGTGACCGGAGGTCTTTCTCCGTTAATATTAAGAAAAATAATGCATACAAAAATATGAAAATCGGCGGTATTATAGAGATATGTTTGATAAACACGCTGACGCTGTTGCTTTGTCGGTGAGACTGCAGGTTCGGTAAATTCAAATTATTTCATAATGCATCGAAGAATAAAAACGTCTTCATAACTTAGTTCTAATATATTGTAAATAAAATTCGTAACTTGAATAAGTAAACACACTCTACAGTTCAAATTAAACTTCTTTCTTAAAAAACAACTATGTACATTTTATTTACAAATATATAGGTATATTAATATTATTATTACTCTCATTTGAGAGTTCCATTATTACCGTCAGACCGGTTCAAAACAAACTTTACATCTACACTGAAAAGAAAATCGGAAAACAATAAAAAGGGGGTTGCCACAATGCCGACTAACAGAAAATGGCAAGCATCGCCAAGTTGGCATTCTCAACATCCTGCCCCGGGCTGAACACTTAGTTCAGCATCTATATTAAACAATTTAATAAACATAAGAATATACTTACATACATGACAAATTTTCAGATACATACAGCTACAGATATAAAAGCAAAAATAATAAGAATGCTGCAATCTACGAAAGAAAATAAAACACATGAAATGTATGAAAATTAAACAATAATAGGGGTAAATATGAGTAACAAATCAAATTAAATGTTCGATAATAGTTCTTATTTTTAGTGTAAGAGTTTTAGTGTCTTTTAGTCCACTAAGTCCAATTCAAGATTATATAGCAATTGCACAGGTCGTTTAAGATCGCCTTTTGCAGTCTGTAATACACATGATCTGATTTTAGAGTCACGACCAAATATGAGTTCTTTAACACGACCACACTTCCACATATGTTTTGGGAGCTTTTCATCATGAATTATCACTATATCGTTAACTTTGAACTGAGGCGATGAATTTATGTTTTTCACTTGAAAAGCAGATCTACGTTCTAACAAATATTCGTTTTTCCACCTTTTCCAAAAGTGGTCAGTAATTTGTTGCTTATATTTATATTTTCTCGTCAACAAAATCTTATTGGATTTCTCTTGCGTACAGACTGGTAATCCATAAGAAGGTAAAGACATTAATCGTTTACCAACTAAAAAATGAGATGGCGTTAAAGGTGATGGTTCAGCATTTTCTTCGTAGAGATAACATAAGGGACGTGAATTAATCACCGCTTCAATTTCTGTAAGTATTGTTTCTAGCTCTTCATAACGGAGACAAGTTTTTCCTAGAACCTTTTTTAAAGGTGTTTTAACTGATCTGACCATCCTTTCCCAGAAGCCGCCCCACCAGGAAGCCCTGGGAATTATAAACTTCCATATTATTTTATTCTTTCTCAAGTAATCAAAAATATCTTGCTTAGATATTCTTTCCCAAGCATCTTTTAACACCAAATCAGCCTTAGAAAATGCCTTGGCATTGTCACTGTACATTATTTTGCAGAAACCTCTCCTAGATAAAAATCTTCGTAGTGCTAAGATAAAGGTTTCAGTACTTAGATTGGTGACTAACTCTAAATGAATCGCTCTGGTTACAGCACATGTGAATACGACAATATAAGCCTTCCCAGTGCCTTCAGAAGTTTATAATAAATCGGACCGGCAAAATCGACACCAGAGGTTTCAAAAACTGGTGTTTTGATGATTCTATCTTTCGGTAAAGGTGCTATTTCCACCTTTCCAGGAATAGCATTAAGTTTTCGACATATCATACACGATCTTAAGACGGATTTTACAAATCTTCTTCCCTTTAATATAAAATACCTTTCACGAAGGTGAGCTAAAGTGACAGCTACACCAAAATGGTACATTCTTTCATGAGCATCCTTAATTAGTAATTTTACAAAATAAGATTTATTAGGAAGTATCCACGGATGTTTTTCCTGCTCTGTAACTTCAGAAAACTGAAGTCTTCCGGATAAAACAAGTAAGTCATTTTCATCGAATTGTGGATTAAGGTTGTACAAAGAAGAATCTTTATTAAGTGGTTTTTTTTTTGTTTAAGTGCTTCTATTTCAACTTTAAATGAAGTTTCCTGAGTTTGTTTAATCCAGTATTTTTCTGCTATTTCTATTTCTGAGGTAGTTAAAGGTCCTAAAATTTTAGGGTTTATCGAATTGGCATTATGAATAAAACGCATTATCCAAGCAGTAATATTATACACGCGATTTAAACTACTGAACTTTGCCATATCAAATACTGGCTTAGGGATAGAGTTTGATTCGTTACACAATAATGTTAAATTTGGTTTTGCTTTCATTTCATTAAAAGCTTCGGGAACCATTTCTATAGCCCTTTTTGAAGGCCACATATCTTCTGATAGTGATAACCAAGGTGGGCCGCACCACCATACATTATTACCCATTAACTTCGATAAGTTTTCCCCTCGCGTAAGCAGATCTGCAGGGTTTTCTTTTCCGGGACAATAATTCCAGTCCTTTGGATCTGTCAATGACTGAATTTCGGTTACACGATTGGAAATAAAGGGTTTCCAGTTTGTAGTAGACTCCTAATCCACCAAATAGTTATTTCTGAGTCCGACCATAACTTTATATTTAAATTCGAAATATGTAATTTTTGTTTTAAATATTTCCACATTCTAGCGGTAACTACTGCACTGATCAATTCCAGCCGTGGAATAGTTAACTTCTTGAGGGGGGCTATTCTACATTTACTCCAAACAAAACTTGTTTGAATTTCGCCAGTTAATGAAATGGAACGCAAATAAGCAACTGCTCCATACCCTTTGGGACTAGCATCACAGAATATGTGAATTTGTGAATTTTCAGAAATGTTTATCATATTAGGAAAATATTTTCGGGTTATTTCAAATGTGCGTAAATGTACAACTTCTGAACACCAAGTGTTCCACTCGCATTTCAAATCTTCAGGTAATTTATTTACCCACTCTAAACCTCTTTGCCATGTTTCTTGCAACAAGGCTTTAATACGTATTACAAATGGATTCACAAATCCTAATGGATCAAAAATTTTCAGTAACATTTTAAGAACTGTTCACTTCGTGGGATCATCGATGTAATATTCTTCAAAGGGCTGCGCATCTAACATCAAAATATCAGATTCACTATTCCATATCAGTCCAAGCACTTTTAAGATACTACCTGTGTTTTCCTCACTTATACCTAAGTTACCAGATTCCCACATTTCCCTAAGTTTAATAGAATTTGTTTTTAATTTCCTCAAATTCATCCCAGCTTCTTTAAGAATTTCAGAAGCTGTAACTGATAAATAATAAGCTTCGTTATCTAAATCTGATCCGGAAATTAAATCATCGACATAGAGGGAATTATCTAACATATATACAACATTTGGATGTTGATCTCGATATTTCTTTATATGATGTTTAATTGTGGCAGCCAAAATAAATGGTGAGCATGTAACGCCAAATGGTACACGTCTAAATCTTAAAATTTTGAAAAAGTTGTTTGTGTCATTATCGAACCAAAGAAATTTAAGGTAATCTCGGTCTTCTTCAGCTACAGAAATTTGAAGAAAGGCCTTTTCAATATCTGCACAAAACGCAGTATTGAATTTTCTGAAATTAATAATAATTTCTAATAAATCGGGGTTCAAATTTGGGCCACCGTACAAACAATCATTTAATGATTTGCTATTTTCTTTTGAGGAAGCATCAAATACCATTCTAACTTTAGTTGTGGGTTTATCATCTCGCAAGACAGGTCGGTGGGGCATAAAATAACCGCTATTTACAGTTTTATTAGAACATGCTTCCACTATGTTATTTAATTCCTGTTCAATCACAATTTCTTTATATTTCTGCAATAATTCCTTATCTTTAAGCAATTTTCGATTTAAGTTAATAAATCGGTTTCTAGCATTGTTATAATTACTTCCTAAATCTCTTCTACCATCTTTCCATAACAATTTAGCTTCGTATCGGTGCTCAAGAAAATGCAAATTGTTTTCGAATTTTTCGATTATCTCTTTATCTAATTCAGAAATATTTTCTTCAGTGTTCATCCCTAAAGTTTCTAACTCCCACAATGTTTTCAAATCATTTTGAATAGGTTTCATAACCTGAGTGGACAAGACCCCAGCTTGCTTACTCTCACTATTTTTATTTACGTCAATTGTCCCGCAGAGGGAATGCCCAAATAAATTTTCACAGACGAACAATGATTTATTTATGGGGTATGTTTTGTCATTAATTTGATATAAATAATCAGCTCCTATTAATACATCAACATCACTATTTTCCAAATGTTCCCAAGTGTCAAGACGAAATTTGGAAAGTTTTCTCTTAATTTTGATTGGAAGAGGAGGAATTTGTATCAAAGAATTAGTTATTAGCGGTGTGACTAATGCTTCAATTATTATACTACGTTTTCTATTCGTCAAGTGAATTAGCTTTAGCTTAACGACATCATAACATCGTTCTTCAGATTTTCTCGAACCGAAAGTATAGACAATTAATTTTTCCTTTCTAATGACCTCAGGTTTTAATTTTGAAACTAAATTTTCTGTAATAAAAGTTCGATGACTAGCAGAGTCAAATAAACAAAGAGCAGTTTCTGAATTTTCACTCGCTTCCACTTTTACATGAATTGTTTGCAATATTACTTCTCTACTGATATTATTTATATTGCCTTTGCAATGATATACGGAGGAAATAATACTATCTGAATTTTTTGATACTTCTGTTTTTTTATTAGAATTACAAAGTATAGTATTATGATATGTTTTACCACACACTTTGCAATTTTCATTCGAAATTTTACAAAAATTCGCGATGTGAAATTTACGGAAGCATTTAAAGCACCTTCCTTCCCTTTTTAATTTTTCTCGCATTTCCGGAATGGTGAAAGACTTACACTTTTCAGTATCGTGATCAGTTTGATTACTAAATATGCAGTTATTTTTAATATTTGTGGTTAAGGCAGAAGCTGATGGAATGAATTTTTTATAATTTTTCTTATAATTTTCCTGCTTCTCAGGGATTTTTTCAAAATGGTTTAATTGGACAGTGGTCTCGCGAGATTCAATTTCATCTTTAATGAAATTTATCAGCTCATTAACATCCCAGTCAGTGTTTTTAATTCGTTTTCTATTAAATTCTAGTGCAATATCTGATGGAATAAGTTTCAGAAGAATCGGACATAACAAGTGCCCATATGAACCTGAGGCAACACCTAAAGAATTAAGATTTCTTATTTGAATTTCGCATTCATCATACAAATCTCTAAAAGCCTTAATGTTACTAGAATTTCGTACTGGTTTCAAATTTAGCAGTTTAGTCATGTGACTATTTATTACCAGGTCATTACGACCAAAACGATTTTTCAATAATTCTATAGCATGAGCATAATTTTCCTTAGTCAGCGAAAAGCCTGCTATAGTATTTGCAGCACTTCCGCCCAAAAGTGACTTTAAGTAGGAAAATTTATCAATCGGAGTTAAATGTTCATTATTGTCAATCGCATTCGAAAACTGACTCCAAAATTCGAGCCATAAACACGAATCACCATAATATTTAGATATATTAAGTTTAGGAAGTTTAATCAAATTTTGATTCAGAATTTTCTGACTTTTTAGTAGAGAACTATTGTTGCTACTACTATCACTTTCAATGTCTGAAGAATCTTGTTTAGTTTCAGGAGTAACTGTGTTATCATTTAAAAATTTGGAAATTTTATATTTCCATTCAATAATATTCTCATTATAAGATTCCGATTTCTCGATTTCTTTTTCAAATTCAGTACATGGAACCAGTGGTTCAATTTCAGAATTTAATGATTTTAAAGTTTTCATTTTGTCATTCAATTGCTGTTTAAAAAGATCCAGCTGTGATTTTCTATTCTCAAGCTCTAATTCTTGTGTATTATCTAATAAATCCCTTATTTTATCAAATATTTTCGTAGTTTGACTACGAATCGTAGCTCTCTTTTTTTTTCAAAGTTTCGCAATCCATCATAAAATAAAGAATTCAATTTATTCGATACAGTTCAGTTAATAAATGTATTCATAATTCTATTTATTCAATATAATTTAATTTGAGGTACTTACCTCAATCGATGATGAAATCCAGACATCCTGGAGCTTTGACGCCAGAAAGATTGCGTTGTCGGTGAGACTGCAGGTTCGGTAAATTCAAATTATTTCATAATGCATCGAAGAATAAAAACGTCTTCATAACTTAGTTCTAATATATTGTAAATAAAATTCGTAACTTGAATAAGTAAACACACTCTACAGTTCAAATTAAACTTCTTTCTTAAAAAACAACTATGTACATTTTATTTACAAATATATAGGTATATTAATATTATTATTACTCTCATTTGAGAGTTCCATTATTACCGTCAGACCGGTTCAAAACAAACTTTACATCTACACTGAAAAGAAAATCGGAAAACAATAAAAAGGGGGTTGCCACAATGCCGACTAACAGAAAATGGCAAGCATCGCCAAGTTGGCATTCTCAACAGACGCAGACAGTTTTCAAATCAATGAATTATTTTAAGAGATATTTAATGCTAAATTTGGACAAAATCGCCCCATTAAAAAAGTTTTATAGGAGCAAAATCTATACATGGGAATTAATTTATTCTCAGATCATTTTATACGTTAGAATTTCCCGGTGTGCAGACTGTATTCACTTTTTAAATTTGACTGATTTTTTGAGGTTTTATTTCTATTTTAAATTCAAATTTTCAGCATTTCGAGAGATATATTTTACTTACTATGGGGCGCTGCCCCCTACGAGCTACGCTCGTCAACCCCCGTTCAGACACCACAGACTCCAAAAGCACGCTAATTTGATCGGCTTAAAAAATATTTCGGAAGATTGAATTATAAGTTTAAAAACAGTGGCGAGCTCCCTATAAACGAGTTTCTATTCATTTCCACGTGGCTATTATAAACAGAAAAAAACTTTCAAATTAAGGGATTACGTATTAAAAATCAGGAAAATATTGAAAATTACATCATAAAAACTACAGTTACACGTGAATTTTAAAAGGGAAAGAAAATTTTTAAATACTAAATTCATTAGTATGCGTTAAAATTCACAAATGAAGGAAATTACGTCATATTAAAAAAGGCCAAATAAATAAAAGTTGGCAAAACACTTTAAATTAAAAAATATATTTGCACGAGACGTTTATATCATATTTTGAGATAATATTTTCAACTATTATCGTGAATTCTAAGACAGCGCAAATAATATTTCCTTTCTAACAACAAAAGAATTTTCATGTGAATATTAAAAAGAGAAAGGAAACTTTGGTGAAAATTACGTCAGATTTAAAACGATACATTTAAAAGAACTTTCTCATAGCGGTGTTGAAAATTACCGAGAGACAAAGACTCTGTGTACTTAATTCATTTTAGATTAGCTTACTTTCAAATTTTTAACTAATTTTTAACACTTTCCAACGGGTCTATGTCATTTAGCAGAAAACCAAATAGCCGACAACACATTTAGCAGACAGCAATTAGACGACAGGACGTTTAGCCGACAAGTACATTTAGTCGACACGTACATTTAGTCGACAGGACAATTAGCCGACAGCGACAGTTAGCCGACAAGACAGATAGCCGACAGAGACAATTAACCGACAGGACTATTAGCCGATAGGACAGTTAGTCGACATGGACAATTAGCCGAAAAGACGTTTAGCAGACAGGATGATTAGCCGACAAGATAATTAGCCGACAGGACTATTAGCCGACAGGACATTTAGCCGACAAGACTATTAGCCGATAAGACAATTAGCCGACAAGACATTTAGCCGACAGGACATTTAGCCGACAGGACGATTAGCCGGCAGGACATTTAGCCGACAGGACAATTAGCCGACAGGACGATTGGCCCAGTTAGGTTTTGGTTTGGATACTGTTAGGTTTCGGATAGGTTACAGTTAGAATACAGTTAGGTTATAATTAGTTTACGGTTACGTTAAACTTAGGTTACAGTTAGGTTACGGTTAGGTTACAGTTAGATTACGTTTCTGCTAAGATTAGGTTACGGATAGGTTACAGTTACGTTACAGTTTGGTTACAAATAAGATTACCGATAGGTTACAGTTAGATTACAGTTAGGTTACGGATAGGTTACAGTACATTACGGATAGGTTCCAATTAGGTTACGGTTAGGTTACCGCCAGTCTACAGTTAGGTTACGGTTAGGTTGCAGTTAGATTACGGTTACGTCACAGTTAGATTAAATTTAGGTAACAATTAGGTTACGTTTAAGTTACAAATAGGTTAAGGTTAGGTTACGGATAGGTTACAGTTAGATTAGGGTTAAGTTACGGATAGGTTACAGTTAGGTTACGGATAGGTTACGTTAGACTACGTTTATGCTACGATTAGGTTACAGATAGGATACAGTTACGTTACAGTTTGGTTACGATTAAGATTACGGATAGGTTACAGTTAGATTACGGTTAGGTTACGGATAGGTTACAGTACATTACGGATAGGTTCCAATTAGGTTACGGTTAGGTTACCGCCAGGTTACAGTTAGGTTACGGTTAGGTTACAGTTAGATTACGGTTACGTTACAGTTAGATTAAATTTAGGTAACAATTAGGTTACATTTAAGTTACAAATAGGTTAAGGTTAGGTTACGGATAGGTTACAGTTAGATTAGGGTTAAGTTACGGATAGGTTACAGTTAGAATACGTTTATGCTACGATTAGGTTACAGATAGGATACGGATAGATTACAATTAGGTTACGGTTAGGTTACCGCCAGGCTACAGTTAGGTTGCGGTTAGGTTACAGTTAGGTTATAGTTACATCACAGTTAGGATACGGTTAGGTTATAATTAGGTTACGGTTAGCGCACCGTCATGTTACGTTTATTTTACAGATAGATTACTGTTAGGTTACAGTTATTTTACAGTTAGGTTATGGTTAGGTTATAAGTAGGTTACGGTTACGTTACGGTTAGGTTACAGTTAGATTACGGTTAAGTTACGGATAGATTACTGTTAGATTACGTTTCTGCTACGATTAGGTTACGGATAGGATACAGTAACGTTACAGCTTGATTACAAATAGGATTACGGATAGGTTAAAGTTAGATTACGGTTAACTTCCGGATAGGTTACAGTAGGTTACGGATAGATTACAATTAGGTTACGGTTAGGTTACAGTTAGGTTATAGTTACATCACAGTTAGGATACGGTTAGGTTATAATTAGTTTACGGTTAGCGTACCGTCATGATACGTTTATTTTACAGATAGATTACGGTAAGGTTACCGTTATGTTACAGTTAAGTTAGGGTTGGGTTATAAGTAGGTTACGGTTACGTTACGGTTAGGTTATAATTAGGTTACGGTTATGTTCCATTTCCGTTACAGATAGGTTACGGTTAGGTTACAGTTATGTTCCATTTCCGTTACAGATAGTTTACAGTTGGATTATGGATAAGTTACAGGTAGGTTACAGTCACGTTACATTTAGCTTAAAATTAGTTTACGTTACGGTTAAGTTACCGATAGTTTATAGCTACGTTACAGTTAGGTTACGGTTATGTTATAATTAGATTAAGGTTAGGTTGCAATTAGGTTACAGTTAGGTTACGGCTAGGTGATAATTTGTTTATAGTTAGGTTGAAGGTATGTCACTGTTAGGTTACCGTTAGGTTACGGTTAGGTAACATATTACAGCTAGGGTACATAGATTACAATTAGGTAATGTTTATGTAATGTTAGGTAATGTTTATGGTAGAGTTAGATTAAGGTTACGTTACAATTAGATTACTGCGCCCAGGGCTTAAATTCTAACAAAAAAAGTTCCGGAGGCCTAATATTCTGCGCTACCGGTACAACAACTGTACCGTTCCACCCCCTCCCCTCCGCCCCTGTAATCTGCATATTTATATTTCCTACATTAGTTGCAAAATTTAAAGCATTTTCTTTCTTTAGCAAAATAAAAAAATTAAATATATCTATCAGCATATACTTAGCTGTCAACTATTCCACTTTTTAGTTATCACTTCTTCTGAATAGTAAAAATCCGTGCCTATGTTTTATGTTAATTAATTGCAGAATTCTGCGATTAAATAGGGTAACGATTATGATTAGAAAATGGTGTTAACACAAAAAAGAGATAGTTCGCAGCTATGCATTTTTAAGAAAAAAATGAATGAAATTTACAGAAATGAATATTTATATGCTGAAGAATGGAACAATGTTTTACAATTTCCTGTAAAAGGTGCATATCTTAAGCTATAATCATTTCCTCCCGCATAACAATCTTTTGCGGTAAGTCCCTGAAAATCAGATAAAATTAAAAATTTGACAACGTTATCGGAAAGAATCTATGCTTTTATAGAAAAAGGGGAAACACTGCTCGATTGCTTTCTATCAGAATAAAAATACATGGTAATTATATCTACTTACAAAGGAACGTGACTTCGTATAGGTGCACAGAGCCTTAGCGTGGGTACCGTTCATGATATAAAATAAATAGAAAAATCACTAACGTGATTTTTATACTCGTACGCAATAGAAGACAAAAAACCTCGAACAGACAAAACGTCAAACTGATGCTTGTTGGATAAAACAGAAAATATTCTTATCAGGTTAGATATCGAAATAAAAAAAGAAAACCCAGCCAATAAAAAATTATCCTACTGTCACAAAAGAAAATCGAACTGAAAGCAAATTTATTGTTCACTCTCTTGAGTGGCGCCGTATCAACACGTCGCCGATATAAGTTTGAAATAGAAA
Source organism: Maratus speciosus (assembly GCA_963932465.1). Taxonomy (NCBI): domain Eukaryota; kingdom Metazoa; phylum Arthropoda; class Arachnida; order Araneae; family Salticidae; genus Maratus; species Maratus speciosus. The sequence continues at coordinate 219,276,982 of OZ010790.1, read as the reverse complement.
AACACGATTTCTGTTTCCCCTTCATTCTGATCAAAATAGCATTAAAATGATTTGAAGTGGAATATAATACGTAATTTTAAAAGAAGATTTTTTTTCAATACATGAATAAATAAAATTTTAAATGTAATATAGATTGAGCTCGAGTCAGTCTAAGTCTAAAAACTGATATAAAAATTGAGTACGTTTTATCTCCATCCCCTACGTGTGTGACACATTACGTCACATATAAGTGTTTTGGTAAAAAGAATGCAAAAGCTTGGAGATGGGAAAGAAAGGAAAAGGTAATTTAAGCTTCGGTTTTTCGGAAGCGCTATTGCACTGGGCTCCGGAGCCCTGTATTTATGAGCTCCGGTTAATTCCGAACAATATTTAAATATTTACTAAAAACAGAGAATTACCGGAGCCGGGCCCTGGTGGGCTCCTTCGGAAATTAAGTTCTGGTTACAACCGAATTTTATACAGTGTAATTTTATATCACACTAGTTGACCCACCCGGCGTTGTCCAGGCCCATCATAATAACCTTAAATAAAACTCAAGTTTGTATGATTTTATATCCTTTGAAAATCTTTTAAATGAACCTAGTTTCGGAATTCCCATTACCTTCCACAGCCTCTCGTGTGTTCCCAACGTATCTCTTTCCGAACGAACCTGTGATCTGGGTCCCCGCTACCTAAAGCGGTATGTACCGGAAGTGCTCCGCACGTACCGCAGATAATCGAAAACCAAGTCGAGTGAGCCAAACTTCGTTGTAATCAAGCCCATAGAACCCGAAAAATGAATGCATCATTAATGTTCGAAAATGTTGGTAACTGAAGTCTTAGATAAACTTTCATAATACAGAAAGTAGCTGAATTGTAATCTAACTTAAATGAACCTATTCCCGTTGAAATCGGGCCCCTAGAACTCGAGGAAAGAATACACCCCTAAGCGGTGGAAGGTTGCACCCCCCCCCCCCCTCTGTAAATTTCACGGACTACTTTTAAAATTAACGCAATATTATTTAATAAACGGATGATATCCCGGGCGGCAAACAACGTAGCTACGCTACTGCACCTAACGAAAATTTTCATATGAATTCGACATTCGTTTTATTCGATGTTAGCATAAATTAGAGGCCCCGATGTAATTATGTGCACGCTAGAGGGCGAAGCCAGATAGTTTAATAAAATGTTATTATTATCACGCTTATATGTAAAGCCTTGATAACTCGACATCCTCATAAATAAGTGTATTTTGTTAATATTATTATTTATACATTTGCTCTAAAAACTGTATAACTTGAAGATTCATTAATCTGTTTTATTATATATCGAATACAAGTTATACGGTTAAACCTTGATAAATTCTCAAGCTTATAAATCTATGTTTTTATTTAAACAATTATCATTGGTCATTGTGGTTAAAACCTTGATAACTCTATATCCTCAGAAAGCAGTGCTTCTATGCAATAGAATCTAATTAATTTTCTTTACATCCGCAATAAAATCAAAATAACAAGCTATCCCCAAACGATCTCTCTAAACGCAAAAACCTAGTTACTTCGCCATCTCTTTAAATTTATATTTCAATCAGTTTGATATAAATTCTGTATGATTTCCAAAAAACCTCGAAAAGTCGTCATCCTTAATCATCTGTGATTTTATTAAGTCGAATGTTATTAATGAATTATATATATCCAGTCTTGATAACGACATTCTCACAAATTCGTCTTTTTGCGCATCGAATTTATTTAATTTATATATTAAAAGATCAGTGATTCGCCAGCCTTATAAACCTTTGTTTTTGTTGAAAGAAGTAATATTTATTTGTTACTGATATGGGGGCACTATAATATCGATAGCTCATCAATTTCATAAATCAGTGCTTTTACTCAATCATCATTAATATTTTATACATATGCATTAAAACCTCAATAACTCGTCAGCTACTAAGAATGTGTTTGTATTTAACTGTAGAATAAGTTTTCAGCGAGATCGGATTTAACGACAACCCAGTTTTTAGCGGGGAAAATTGAATAAAACGTATACCAATAAAAGAAAGTTTCGCTCTGTCTGCGTGTATGTGAGTGTGTGAGTGTCTCTGTGTCTGCGTTTGATGACTAGCAAAATCTACCGCACGTAGAAGTCTGAACATTTAGGTGAGAACAGTCCAAGACATGTCCTGATGCACCTGACAATCAGATTTTTCTTTTTTTAAGGGTCGGGGCTCCTGTGCCTCTAAGTTTTTATGCTCTAAATTGTTAATAACTTACCCCCTTTATATCCGATCTTCTTCGTTCTTGGGGCCAATTCCCTATTTAGTTATTCCCTCATTTCTACATCCAAGTTAAGACCCTGACAGCCTGGGACCCGGTACAGCACCCCTTGAAGTTTTCGCGCCCTAAATTGTTAATAAATTGCTTCCTTTTAATCCGATCTTCCTTTTTGGTATCCTTTTTTCATTTAGTTATTCTCCCATTTCTACACCCTAGTTAAGACCCTTGCTCCATTCTTCCCCCTTGGGTCGCGTAGGTCCCTTGAATTTTTTGTACGCCATGCATTTTTCACCCTCTAATTTTCTCACCTTCTCAGTGCATAATTTTAAAACTAAATATTGGACACTTCTCCCAGGACCAACACCCTCATATTTTATTTGGGCCCTAGGACAATCATTTAAGCATTTACCCAATTTTTGGCGCATTTCTTTAAATTATTATTCTAAGGAATAATTCATAACTCTATGGCTAATTTTGAAAAATTGAAGTTCTAAGACCTTTTAACATATTTTCATGTTAGGGCCCTGCTCTTAACTATCAGTTGGCCTCTTTTGGGCCCTTTATTGTAGCTCCCTTAAAAATTACCCGATTCATTAGCTTTTTTTTCTAACAACTTCTTAAGTCTTCTAGCAACTCCATGAACGACAAAAAAATTTCTCACTTCAGCTATCACCAATTTTGAATATTAATCTCCTTCTTGGGGCCTTTGTTGCAGCTTCTTTAAAAACGATCTTACTCTATTTCAATTTTCTACTTCATAGTTCTTGCGTCCTACATCTACTTTAAAACTATTAAAAAATTTTCCTTTACCCAACTACATTCCAGTTAATATCCTGCCCCCTGGGCACGGTCCTTCTTTATACCCAAGCTACCACCTTTTTCGAATATTAATCTCCTTTTTCGGCAACAGCTTACGTTTACTCACTACATCCGTAAATTAAAAATAAAAATCGCGTTACGTTAACCCTTAAATGCGCGATTTTTTATTTTACTTCGAAAAAATTGTATATGATTCTCTGAAAGGTTTATTACACAGGAAAAATAATGAAAAAAATTCAGAGATACATTTTTCATATAATACGGAACTCTTTTCTTCTGTTGCGCATCCGCAATACAAATAATAACTACTGCCGTGTGGCTGTTTTACGCTAAAATATTGCAAATCAGTAAATATTTTAAGAAGTATGTCTCCAAATACCTTATTTTATATAATTATTTATTTTATAAAACTTAACCTTTAACCCTTTAAATACCATGATAGAATACGTTCTAGAAATTACGTACTCCAGAGAATCTGACTTTACACAAGAAAGTTTCAAGGGTTAATTTCGCTTTATTTAAATACGGAATGTCTGTTATTAATTAAAACAAATATTGCTATTTTTATCTCCTGGTGTGAATTAGGTATATACGAATAAAAAAATCTTTTAAATTAAAAAAAACTGTTCTTTGCATAAAAAACTGTTCTTTGTCCCTGCACACTAAAGGGTTAAAGGTAACTTTAGAAAAGAGATTTCATCCGTTTATTAAATAATATCGTGTTAATTTTAAAAGTAGACCGTGAAATTTACAGAGGAAAGTGTGGACATGGAAAGTGTATAATATGAAAAAGTGATTCAGTGCTTTATCACATTGATATATCACATGTGGGGTGTCGGCAAAAGTTAGAAAAGCGCCCCTCCAGGAAGTCGCGCCCCTCAGAATAGACCCTCCCTTTCTTTGAATTTTTTATATATTATAAACATTATCTATCAGAGGGTTACGTAAAAAAATTCAGATCTAAAATGATGAAAACGCTACGATTTCAAAAAAATTCAAAAAGCCCTCCCCCTTGGGGTGGCAAAGCAGTGTGTGTGTGGGGGGGGGGTGGTGGAACTTGGGAGGTGTATAATATGAAATAGTGGCTATAGTGTTTTTCAATGATATATCACATGAGGGGTGTCTGCAAAAGTTGGAAAAGCACCACCGGTGCACCAACTCTCGCGCCCCTCTGCAATAACCCCCCACTCTTTGGAATTTTATATATTATAAATAATATTTATAGGAGGGCTCCGTAAGAAAATCTAATCTAAAATAATGAAAACGCTACGATTTCAAAAAGTTCGAAAAGTGCCCCCTGGGGAGCTAAATTGAGGGGAGGGGAGAAGAAATAATTATAACATGAAAAAGTGGTCTTTCCGGTGATATATCACATAACTGGCCCGAAAAAAGTTTGAAAATTGCCCCCTGTGGGTCCACTCTTTCGCCACCTGAATACACTCTTAATTCATGCATCCCCTCTTTTAAATTCTTATATTTAAAAAATAATATTTTTCGGAATTATTCATCGAAAAACCCCATTTCAAACAATATTTATTGTAGAAAATGTTACTTTTTTAAAAATTTGTTTGTTATAATTAATTATAGCCTAACCGTAATAGTAACCTAATTATAACCTACCCTAATCTATCTTTAACGTAACTGTAACCTATCCGTAATGTAACCGTAACATAACATTAACTTAATTGTAACCTAATTGTTACCTAAATGTAATTTGTGACCTAACTTAACCTAAGTGTCGGCTAAATGTCCTGTCGGCAAATTATCCTGACGGCTAATCGTCTTGTCGGCTAAATGTTCTGTCGGCTAATTGTCTTGTCGGCTAAACGTACTGTCGGGTAATTGTCCTGTCGGCTAATTGTCTCTGTCGGCTAACTTTCGCTGTCGGCTAATTGTCTTGTCAACTAAATGCACGTGTCAGCTAAATGTACTTGTCGGCTAAACGTCCTGTCGGCTGATTGCTGTCTGCTAAATGTCTTGTCGGCTATTTGGTTGTCTGCTAAATGACATAGACCCGAATAAGCCGGTATATCAAATTTGAAGCAAATCGAATAATTCTGCATGAAAAACCCATTTATCTAAATTAATGGGGGAGACTAACCTCCGTCCCCCTTCATGCTTAACCAATAAGCCTCCAAATCTAATCAAGGCAGCTCCTTAACATATTAAACCCGTATACCAAATTTGGAGCAAATCGAATAATTCTGCATGAAAAACCCATTTATCTAAATTAAGGGGGATAGCTCTCTTTCCCCCCTTTATTCTTAACTAATGAACCACCAAATCTAATCAATGCAGCTCCTTAACATGATAAACTGATATAGCAAATTAGGAACAAATCGAATAACTCTGCATCAAAAACCAATTTATCTGAATTAAGGGTGTGGGGGGGCTAGCTCCCCTATCCCCCTTTATTCTTAACTAATGAATCTCCACATCTAGTCAAGGCAGCTCCTTAACATAGTAAACCGGTATACCAAATTTGGAGCAAATTGAATAATTCTGCATGAAAAACCCATTTATCTAAATTAAGGCGTGGGGGGGACTAGCTCCCCTATCCCCCTTTATTCTTTACTAATGAACCTCCAAATCTAATCAAGGCAGCTCCTTAACGTAGTAAACCGGTATACCAAATTTGGAGCAAATCGAATAATTCTGCATGAAAAACCCATTTATCTAAATTACTAGGGGGTACCCTCCTTTCCCCCCCTTTATTCTTAACTAATGAACCTCCAAAACTAATCAAGGCAGCTCCTTAACATGATAAACCGGTATAGCAAATTTGGAGCAAATCGAATAAGTCTGCATGAAAAACCCATTTATCTAAATTAAGGGGGTGTTGTAGCTCCCCTATCCCCCCTTTATTCTTAACTAATGAACCTACAAATCTAATCAGGGAAGCTCCTTAACATAATAAACCCGTATACCGAATTTGGAGCAAATCAAATAATTTTGAATGAAAAAAACATGTATCTAAATTAAGGGGGAAGCCCTCTTTCCCCCCTTTATACTTAACTAATGAACTTCCAAATCTAATCAGGGAAGCTCCTTAACATAATAAACCGGTATATCAGATTTAGAGCAAATCGAATAATTCTGCATGAAAAACCCATTTATCTAAGTTAAGGGGAGGGACTAGCCCCCTTTTCCCCCTTTATCTTTAACCAATGAAACCCCAAAACTAATCAGGGAAGCACCTTTCAAGAATGAACGTAGAAAAAAAAATTGAAGCAAATCAAATGTTTCTATCAAGAGTTACCTCGTTACGTGAATACGTACGAACATACTTACATACATACAGAACAGCGGGCACATCAGCTCTCTGACTTTGATAGCCTGTGAGCTAAAATGTTGAATTATGATGGTGACGAGTTATTGAGGTTGACATTGTTGGTATATCACCGACCCATATCAATGTGTCTTCTAAATTCTTTCGGCAAAATGTATGTTTCTGATAAATATCATGTCGGCTATTTGACCTGTCTGCTAGTTGTCCTGTCGGCTAATTGTCATGTCTGCTAATTGTCCTGTCGGTTATCTGACTTGTCGGTTAATTGTCCTGTCGGCTAATTGTCATGTCGGCTATTTGACCTGTCGGCTAATTGTCATGTCGACTAAATGTCTTGTCGGCTAAATATCATGTCGGCTAATTGTCCTGTCGGCTAAATGTCTTGTCTTCTAAACGTCTGGCGGCTATTTGTCCTGGCGGCTAAATGTCCTGTCGGGTAAATGAACGTTTCGGCTAAATGTACTTGTCGGCTAAACGCCCTGTCGGCAAATTGGTGTCTGCTAAATGTCTTGTCGGCTATTTGGTTTTCGGCTAAATGACATAGATCCCCCCTAACCTAACTGTAACTTATCCATAATCTAACCGTAACCTAACCATAACCTAATTGTAACCTAACCGTAACGTAACCGTAACCTACTTATAACCTAACCGTAACGTAACCGTAACCTACTTATAACCTAACCATAGCCTAACTGTAACATAACTGTAACCTAACAGTAATCTATCTGTAAAATAAACGTAACATGACGGTACGCTAACCGTAACCTAATTATTAACTAACCTTATCCTAACTGTGATGTAACTATAACCTAACTGTAACCTAAATGTAACCTAACCGTAACCTAACTGTAGCCTGGCGGTAACCTAACCGTAATCTAATTGAAATCTATCCGTAACCTACTGTAACCTATCCGGAACCTAACCGTAATCTAACTGTAACCTATCCGTAATCCTATTTGTAACCAAACTGTAACGTAACTGTATTCTATCCGTAACCTAATCGTAGCAGAAACGTAATCTAACTGTAATCTATCCGTAACTTAATCGTAATCTAACTGTAACCTAGCCGTAACGTAACCGTAACCTACTTATTACCTAACCATAACCTAACTGTAAAATAACTGTAACCTAACAGTAATCTATCTGTAAAATAAACGTAACATGACGGTACGCTAACCGTAACCTAATTATAACCTAACCGTATCCTAACTGTGATGTAGCTATAACCTAACTGTAACCTAACCCCAACCTAACTGTAGCCTGGCGGTAACCTAACCGTAACCTAATTGTAATCTATCCGTAATCTACTGTAACCTATCCGGAACCTAACCGTAATCTAACTGTAACCTATCCGTAATCCTATTTGTAACCAAGCTGTAACGTAACTGTAACCTATCCGTAACCTAATCGTAGCAGAAACGTAATCTAACTGTAACCTATCCGTAACTTAACCGTAATCCAACTGTAACCTATCCGTAACTTAACCGTAATCTAACTGTAACCTATCCGTAACATAACCTTAACCTATCTGTAACTTAAACGTAACCTAATTGTTACCTAAAAGTAACATAACTGTGACGTAACCGTAATCTAACTGTAACCCAACCGTAACGTAACTGTAACCTAAGTTTAACGTAACCGTAAACTGATTATAATCTATCCGTAACCTAAAAGTATCCTAACCATAACCTAACTAAGCTAATCGTCCTCTCAACTAAATATCCTGCCGTCTAATTTTTCTTGTCGGCTAATCGTCCTGTCGGCTAATCGTCCTGTCGGCTAAATCTCCTGTCGGACAATCTTCCTGTCGGCTAAATGTCCTGTCGGCTAATTGTCTTGTCGGCTAAAGTCCTGTCGGCTAAATGTCTTGTCGGCTATTTGTCTTGTCGGCTAATTGTCTTGTCGGCTAAATGTCCTGTCGGCTAATTGTCTTGTCGGCTAATTGTCTTGTCGGCTAATTGTCTTGTCGACTTATCGTCCTGTCGGCTAATTGTCCTGTCGGCTAAATGTCCTGTCGGCTAATTGTCACGTTCGGTCAATTGCCTGTCGTCCAATTGTCTGTCTGTTAAATGTCCGTTTCGGCTAATTGTCCTGTATGCTATACGTACGTTTCGGCTACTTGTCCTGTCGGCTAAATGTACTTGTCGGCTACATGTCCTGTCTGCTAAATATAGGTGTCGACTAAATGTACTTGTCGGCTAAACGTCCTGTCGTCTAAGTGCTGTCTGCTAAATGTCTTGTCGGCTATTTGGTTTTCGACTAATCGTCTGCGACCGCTTTCCAACAAAGTTAAAAAGTGTTATTGATTTCGGTTTGTCTGTTCGCGCTCTAACTCTCGTAAATATACTCGGATCGCACTGAAATTTTTGGTTATTGACGCCTAGCACGAACCCTATTTCAAATGAAGTTTGTAGCATTTTTAGTTCATTTACACGGACAGTCAAAATTATTCCGTTACATTACGGCCAATGGGAAAAATCCATTTCAAATGAATTTTAAAGATGTTACACCCTATCAAACATAATAAAAAGAACAGTAGCACTCCGGGAGTGCCAATAGAAGTGAAAACTTCAACAATTACGTGTGTGTGTTTTTTAATCGTCAGGAAATGTTTTATGCGTTGAATTGTGTAGCAGCACTAATGAAAGCATCTGGGGACACGGCAGTGCCCCTGCCAAGTCTTGAAAGCACAGCCGTAAGCATCTTTTTCTGGAAGCAACTCAGGGTACTTTTGACCCCCCGATATCTTTGTGTTGGTGATTCCCAGAAACTTGAAACTTCGTAAATCTAAAGTAATGTGGAAATGGAACTAAATGCTGAAATTTCACGTTTCTATCTTTTTATTTCAGAAGATATATGAACTTAAACTTTCGCCTTTTCGACACTGATTCACCGATCATCAAAACTCAGAGGTACGTCCTGTATCCTTAGAATCTTGAAATTTGGTATGAAGGTAGTGTTTGGGATACAATGAAAGGGAAAATTTAAAAAATTCGGAAAATTTGGATAAAAAGTCGAAAAATCAAAAAACCGAGAATTTGGCAGAAATGTGATATACGAACCAGGTTTGGCGCGATTTTTTAACGTCAATTTGGCGAAAGCCCGTTTTCCAATACCAGTTACAATATATATTTTTAAATTATTTTCTATTGTTTTAAAAAGTAAACAACAATAAATAAACGGTAATTTCATTAATAACTATAGAACAAAACAATTGTACATTTAAAAAAAAATAAAATAAAAGTAAATGAACAATTTATTAATAAATAAGCAACAGTAGCCGGGTTACCTTGTAAAATAAAGTAACGCCATTTTGCGGTCAATTAGGTACCCAAGGGCGTATCTGACATCTGTGCCCCGTATTTTATCTTCCGTAATCGAAATTCCCGCCAATACTGTTGGTCATTGACCAGACCATCAACACGATAAAATACAGCGTTATCTGTTTTTAGTTACACGAAATAGGTAGGTCACGAATACGGTATAATTCATTTTAACTGACAAAAAACAAAATAACAATTTATTTTAGCAATACGGCGGGAGAAAAAGTGAGTTTTAGCTTCCTTCTTCTTTTGCGGATTGAGCTGAAGAGGGAAAAGTTCCTGTCATTCACCGCTCGGCGCGCTAGTGTCTATGTGTCAAAATGCTAGCATGTCGGTTATGTTACAGTGTCTCGAAATCCGTGGTTTTTCCCCATCTCAAAAAAAGCTCAACGCACCTAAAGAAGTTTTCACTTCAAAAATATATGCATTTTTACGAAGTGTACTACAATATGCAGAATATTCTGCAGCATATGCGGTGCAACGAATATTTACTATTCATTTACAGGGCTACACAAAGGAATTCCATTACAAATGGTATAGGGGGAAATTGTTTGCGGCTTATTTTAACTATACAAATTCATATATAATTGATATACGTCGGTGAGACTTACTTAAGTTATTTCATGTATAATACGAAGTGCATAGCATTTACAGGAACATACAAAACATTTCAGACAAGCATTTTCTATCCGAAATACTGTATATTAACGGCGATGGTAGGGAATGCATTTTTAATTATGATATGCGCTTTTAAGTTTCACTATATTTACGCATACGATATGGTGTGTGTAAATGTTATAGTTGATATAAAGGAATACGCAAAAGAATTCGTAAAGGTTACTGAGTATGACTGTAAATTGCTCAAAAGTGGTTTTAAAATGTGTTATACTGAACTGCATGTAGTTTTCTATGAAATGTTTGTAGAATATAGATAAAATGATATACAGGGCCACGCAAAAAATTGGATCCATGGCCGCCTATAGATGATAAATTCTGGAAATGCGATTTCAGTAGTTTTAAGAGTGATTTAATTTGAATTAAAGTTTAGCTAAATAGTGGCGTGTACTAAAGGTACTAGGTAAACAACAGGGCTGTACAAAAGTGTTGAAGTATGTTTCCATCTTTTAATCTAAATTGCTGAAAGAGAAATTTCAACCTGTTATGCGTTTTCTTGATAAACTAAATTTTCTATTATATAGTATATATAATATATATCAGCCTACAGATCAAATACACGGCCGTTCGGAAGAATTGGAAAAAATATTTGGCTATGGATGGTAACTGCTGAAATCAGTTTTTTAAATGTTTAGTTAGTCATCTTATTCACCTTATTTCCTTAAATACCGAAGTTTTGTTAAAGCTTTCAGGGAGTGTTCGAAAGTATTTCATAATCTATGCCGTACGCATGATTTTTTCTTTCTTGTTTTTAATAAAAGACGAAAACAGCCATTGTATCTCTTAGCAGCGGCTGATTTCGTCTTAAAAATCTCCAATCAAAGGAAAATGAATGAAAACCCGTTTACAGGGAGACCGTCACTGTTTTTTAAAATTATAGTTCAAACTTTTTAAGGCCGATGAAATTAGCATGCTTTTAGAATCTGGGGTGTCTGAACGGGGGTTGGCGAGCGTAGCTCGTAGGGGGCAGAGCCCCCTAGTTACTTAAAATGAACAAAAAGTAATATTGCAAAACAGTTTAAATTAAAAAATTGCGCGAGACATTAATTTGATATTTTGAGATTATATTACTAAGATTAATATTAATTTTATTAAACGCGTTTAGACTGCTTTCGAGCGATTATTTAGTAATGTAATAAAAATAAAAATGATTACAAGCTGAAAGTGAAGTGTCATCGACAAAAAATATGATTTGAAAGACAAAAATCTGTGAAGCAGAAAATAAAGAAATTGCTTAAATAGTTTAGTAAAGATTCATTAACCTTCTGTGTCGTTTCCGTCAAAAGAAGGCATTGGTATTTGTAAAATATATTTGCATTTTGATGCAGATTTGCTTATTATATTAGCTTATTTTGAAATGTTTAACTGATTTTATTTAACCAAAGATGAAAACAGCCTTTGTATCTTTTAACAGCAGCTGATGATTTTTCCTTAAAATTCTCAAATCGAAGAAAAATGAATAGAAACCTATTTATAGGGAGATCGCCACTGTTTTTTAAATTATAATTCAATCTTTCAAAATCTTTTTAAAGCCAATCAAATTAGCCTGCTTTTAGAGACTGTGGTGTCTGAACGGGGGTTGGCGAGCGTAGCTCGTAGAGGGCAGAGCCCCCTAGTGACGCAAAATAACATTATCTCCCTATTAAAAAAAAAGTAACTTACGCTGTCACCGCCGCTGCCGGTTCTGAATTTTTTGTGACCGGAGGTCTTTCTCCGTTAATATTAAGAAAAATATTGCATACAAAAAGTAAGAAAAATGGCGGTATTTTAGAGAAATGTGTGATAAACACGCTGATGCAGACAGTTTTCAAATCGAAGAATTATTTCAAGAGATATTTAATGCTACAGTTGGACAAAATCGTTCCATTAAAAAAGTTTTATAGGAGCAAAAACTGTGCATGGGAATTATTTCATTTTTAGATCATTTTATACGATAGAATTTCCCGGTGTGTAGACTTCATTTATTTTTTTTAAATATGATTCATTTTTTGAGGTTTTATTTCTATTTTAAATTCAAATTTTTAGTATTTCGAGACATATTTTTTACTTACTTTAGAAAATGGTATTAATTTAAACTGTTGCCAACAACTGTCGCAAACAATAATGTTTGCTTTAAATTAAAAATTTATTTACACGTGGTTATTATAAACAGAAAAAAAACTTTCGAATTAGAATTAAATAATTACGTGTAAAAAAGCAGGAACTTATTGAAAATTATTTCATAAATACTATATTTACGCGTGAATTTTAAAAGAGAAAAGATATTGTAAAATAAAAAATTCACTAACATGCGTTAGAAGTCTTAAGTAGGGGAAATTACGTCATATTTACGTCACATTACACTTATTACGTAAAATGAACAAAAATAATATTACAAAACAGTTTAAATTTAAAATATGATCTCAAATAATATTTCATTTCTAACAAAAGTAGTTTCACGTGAATATTAAAAGGAGAAAGAAAAGTTTGGTGAAAATTATGTCAGATTAAAATTGTCAGATTCAAATTACAATTCAGTCTAAAAACGATACATTTAGCTGTCTTATTTAAAAGAACTTTCTTTTCGCTTTGTTAAAAAATACCGCTAGACAAAGACGCTTTTTACTTAATTCATTTTATATTAGCTTATTTTGAAATGTTTAACTGATTTTACTTAATCATAGACGAAAGCAGCCATTGCATCTTTTTACAGCAGCTTATTTTTCCTTAAAATTCCCCAATCAAAGAGAAATTAATAGAAACCCGTTTATAGGGAGATCGCCACTGTTTTTTAAATTATAATTCAATCTTTCAAAATCTTTTAAAGCCGATCAAATTAGCGTACTTTTAGAGACTGCGGTGTCTGAACGGGGGGTTGATGAGCATAGCTCGTAGGGGGCCGAGCCCCCTAGTAAAAATAAAATAAAACTCTATGGATTGGTTTAATCTTCAAAGCCATTATCAGCAGTCAAACTTTCTAAAAAAAAAAAAAAAATCGGCAGGAAACAATCTACTTGCTACATCGTCAAAAAGTATATTCAGACTAGAAGAAGCAACATAAACTTCAAAAATTCTTTAAAAACGAGTTCAGTGGCGCAATCTGTTATTCAAAATAAGTTAAAAGTGGGGGGCGGGGACCGAAAAAACGTGGAAACATCACAGTCCTTTCAAAATGTTAACCCAGATTTCTGGAATACGAAATTAAACAGTATCATCATACACGTTTTTCTTTTTGAAGGACTGTGATGTTTCCACTGGAATAGTTTCCTGCCGATTTATGTTTTTAGAAAGTTTGACTCCCGATGATAGTTTTGAAGATTAAACCGAAACGTAGAGTTTTATCTTAAATTTGTCATTTTATTTCTACATCAAGTTTTAATTTGTTAATAAAGTATGCGTTGGATAGCAAACTATATTTTGTATAGTATTTGATTATACAGCGTAAAGTCTTTAATTATTATTATAAAGCAATTATAAAGTTTAAAAAACAGTACAGAGATTTATAAAAAAACTAGCAGACTATGCCCGCTGCGCTGGTCAATATTTTCAAAGAAACCTAGGATTAAAGAAATGGTGAATTCGAACTTGTATTAAAGATATATATGCATGGACTTTAGCTTGAATGTCCTTCCGCGTTGCTGAAAAGATGCGAACGCCATTGCGATATTATATTACCTTATGCGTTTGACAAAATTTAGCTATTAAAAAGTTTTTTTAGATGATTATTCACAATGCACTTTTGGTAGGGAAATGAGACCGTTATGACAATAGGAATTTAAGTGTTCTCATACCTGACAGTATTAAATTAAAGATGCATTACAATGATTGCAGAGATTGACCATTGAACATGAATAATGCTCGTGTGGTTTATTTTCTGTTATTTTCGTTTATTTGTCCTTGAACTCCTGGTCTCTCAGCTCGCGCAATATGTAATTCTGGTAGCTTAAATACAATCTCACTGAACGTTAGTTATATTTCTTAATTAACGTCCTCTTGTGCTACTACTGTACTGTCAGAAAAGTATTAAATTATTTGGAGACAAAGAAGATTGTTTAAGTTTCATATTTAAAAGAAAAGTTAAACATAAAAATGTGTATTTTTAAAGCTGAATTGCTTGAATAAAACTGGAATGACGTCATTTTCATTGTCTTTTCATTTTGTAGACCAGTTGCAATCTTGTAACCGTTAAACCAGGTAAAAACTCGATGACTTAATCTTGCAGAAAAATAAACCTCATGCATCCAATAAAATCTTTATAATCATCCGTAATCGACGTCATTGTGAGGGTAGAGTTCAAACGTTAAAACTGATGCAACAATATTGTTGCACATGTACCAGCGTTAAGAATTGACAATGATAAATAAAGTTATTTATTGTATGTGTGTCAGTAAAATATTTATATATACCTTTAACTGCTGAATGCAGGCGTTATTTGTATGTGTGTTTTAATATATATTGTAGTATGTGTGCTTTATTATAAATAAAGTTAGTTATACAAAAAGTTTAGCAATATGCATTTTGGCGAAAAACCTGAAGCGAAGATTTATTTTCCACTTTTCAAAAGAGCATAATAACACGGACAAATAAATAGGTCTTCTATGTTCTTTATATTTAAGAGTAAATTAATCTTCCATGAAAATAACTCTTAATTTGTTGCTATGTTCAGCTGCTAGGGTGTGCGTCAGGACAATTCGCTTTATAATGATCATAATTCGAGGTAATTTAATCCTATCTAGGCTGAAATGATAAGCACACAGACATTATTCTATTTGCCACCACTAGAATTTCTAATTGGGATCGCTAATTTCAAAATCTGTCTAATCTTTTGTAATTTGATATGCCGTCCAATGCGCTAATTGGCGGGTTACACGATTCCGCAAGATTAGTCCAATATGTTCAACAAAACATTTCAAAAAGAATATTTAAGCAAAAGAAAGTTATGCAGAAAAAGATAAAAAGAAATGACAAATTAGCAAGCAATTTTTATTGCAAAATATTGGCTTTTTTTTAATAGTACTAACGTATGATTGCAGAAATCTTCTTAACAATATTCTTATATCTTAACTTTTAAAGCAGTGAATATTCCTATAAGTGAAATTGACAAAATGTTCGGCATGTTAAAAAAAAATTAACATTATACCCAATAAGTAATGGTCCGAGTTCGAGGATATAAAAATCACATGCTTGAGGAAAACAAAACGCATGTTTCCATAGTAACGGTATTTATTCCATAGTATAGTAAAAAATATTTTAAATCTCTGGAAGTAAATTATTTTAGCATATGTGTGTATATGACAGACATTTACACTAAAATTTAATTGCTTGACTTAGAGATCTGCACGGGCCTATTTTCATTCATGGCACTCGGGCCTGCCCGGGGCTTAGTTTTTTCTGAAGTCTCGGGCCGGGCCTAGTCACTATTCTTTACGGGCCGGGCCGGGCAGTGCTCGGGCCTTACTTTTTTCCTGAAGGTTTGGGCCGGGCCGGGCCTAACTTATTTTTTCTGCACACACCCGGGTACTGGTTTCATTCCTAATCTTCATGGCCCAAAATTTTCATTCCTAGTTTTCACCCACCCCGTATGAAAATCATTGTCTCGGAATGGCCTGGTCCATTCAAATGTCAGTAAAATTAGGCTTGGCTCAAATTTTTTGTCAAAAAAATGCATATATTTTTAAATCGACATCATTCTACAATTAAACATTCAAATTCATTCTTTTTAAAGGGTAGTAGATTTCTACACTTATTAAAATATAGTTAAATTAAAATATAGTACAACGTGTGAAAAAGAACCTGTCTATGACGGAATCTTGTTTTAAACTGAAAAAATGTGTTGATCCAGGCAAAATTAATATACTACTTAATACTACGTAAGAAAATAATATATAATACATTTACACTTGCTAAGAAGGGAACTTGTCTATAACGCATTTTTTTCTCTTTTTTATGCAATTCAGTCTTAGATTTTACTGTATAGCATTTTTCAGATATTTAACACTTCAATACATGGAATATGGATTAACAATATTAATGATAACTGAAACAGTTACATACAAAAAATAGCGATTCATTAAAAAAATAAATATCGCACCCCGCGGCACTTCTATAAAAATGAAGATTATAAACATGAAAAGAAAAGTTAAGATAAATATTTTTGGTTTGATCTCCTCGTACGAGAAAAACTTTTAACCAAATCGACATAAAAATCAATGTTTTGTAGAAATTCTCTCGGGCCGGGGTCGGGCCGAGATTTTAACTTTTTTTCGAGCCGCGCTCGGGCCGAACTTTAAATTTTTTAACCGGGCCAGGCTCGGGCCGAACTTTCAACATTTTTAACGGACCGGGCCAATATTTTTTTGTACGGGTCGGGCCGAATTTTTTTTCCTCCGAGTCCGGCCGGGCCGGTCCCGGCCTAGAAATGTCGGCCCGTGCAGACCTCTACTTGACTACATAATTATAATTTTAACTGCTTTTATATAATTTCCGCTTGAATATAAAAATGTTTTCCAAAATGCTCTGGTAAACTTAAAGAGAAAACACCATTATTGCGAACTTCTCTCGGCTTATTTCACACTTCTGCCTTATTTGGCTTAAAAGTGCATTGCTTGGCGACAAAGGTAATAAATAAATAGCATGTAACTTGTAGATGTAAATATCGAAATATTATTAGCAACAAATATAGTGTCATGCATATGGCAACAGAAAAGTTGTTGTAAAAAGATATTTTTATTTATGTTCGACGCAAAATGTCAATAAAAGCTTTTTGATATTAAATTAGTAAATGTTATTAAATATTATTTAAATTCGTAAAATGTAGTAGTAATTTAAATGTGTTAGATATTATTTAAATTAGTAGATGTGAAAATACTAATAGTATTAAAAGAACTCACGCGATAAACCTTTTGAGAAACAGCTACCTACAAAATCACTAATACAGCCATTTTTACAGATACTTCTAGTTTCTTCTGTAAATCATATGATGGGAGAATTAGATAAATAAATTGACATAAAAAAAAGACTAAAGAATTTTACTTAGCTTTTATTTCATAAAGTTTTCAGACACGTTTTTATTAACCTGGCGCAAGCGATAAGAGAACTAAAAAGAAAAAAAAATGTCATTCAAAATTAGTCTAATCAAATTTTCAGATTCATTTTTTAACCTATCGCAAGCGATAATTCGCCAAATTTTGTACCAATTGTAAAATTTCACAATAATTTATACTTTAAGCATTACAAATATTTATTCCATGTTTAAATTAAATATTTTCGTTTTATAATATTATGGCTTATTAAAACTTTTTTTGTTGTTGTTTTTTAATTTAAATATCAGATTTTTTTCCATTTATTCGCGAGGTGTTTGTATTACAGTGGAACCCCGCTAATTCGGACCCTGTTAATTCGGATCTCCGGATAATCCGGATCAGTCTGGTCGATATTTTTTTCAAGTTTGAGACTTGATCGGCAAATTTCCATAGCATTCATTTATTTCATCCACGTATTCTGAATAAAAAAGTCTTTTCTGAAATCTTTAGAAGAATACCTTAAGCATTCCTATTTAAACTCTTTGATGTTATCCTTCAAAGAAACAACAATGTATCACTTTAAGTTTGGCAATTTTATGGTTCTGGGTGTTATAAAACATTTAAAATCGTGCAACTTACCCATCAAAGCTGTCCTCCTAATTGATAATGTCCTGACACACCCGGAAGAAAGTCAACTGACAAAAGGAAACATAAAAGTTTTTACCAAATGTGACAGCGCTGGTACAGCCAATGGATCAAGGGGTTCTTCAGAACATTAAGAAAGTTTATAAACGACAAAAGCTGAATGAACTTTTAGAAGATGGCGGAGAACATGGAGTGGTAGAGAGTCTCAAATCAATCAATATCAAGAAAGTAATCTATATGATTGCTGAATCTTGGGATCAGGATGCTGAGAGTACTCTCCGAAAGTCGTGGAAGAATTTATGGCCTGCATATTGTGATTTCTTGAATAATAAGCTTGAAACAGAAGGAGGAATAAGCGAGAATGAAAGAGAAATTACACCTGAAGATTTTGTGAGCATGTTAAAAAAAAATGATGGTTGCTCAGATGTTAATACCAGCAACATTAGCAATTGGTTCGAAGCAGAAAATTCGCCTCACTTATAGAGGACGAAATAATCACTTTGTGCACAACTGAAGAAAATGAAAATGAAGATGATACAGACGAAAACACCATTATTAATAATGATCAACCAAAAGTTATTAGCCATAATGAAGCAACGTCTCATTTAGAACAATTAATGGTTTCTTTTGAACGTCAGGTGGAGGCTACACCCAACGAACTACTTTTACTCAAGCGGATGCGTGACCGTGCGGCCGCAAAAGGTATACAAAACTGGCACAGCAGAAGATTACAAACTTTATAATTACAAAGTAAACATTTTTTACTGTCTGTAAATATTCAATATGTTTAATATAAAGGGGATTTTCTGTAAGTATGTTTTATTTTACCTCATTTTTTCTCATTCTCCAGATAATCCGGATTTTCGATAATCCGGATCGGACCTGGTCCCAATTAATCCGAATTATCGGAGTTTTACTGTATTTTCTAACAGATATAAGCATCTTAATCCTTTAATCAACAAACCTTTCGCCAAAAGATAATCACTGGCAACCTTTTCGTTCAAAATAGCAGTAAAATACGAAATTTATTATCAAAAATCATAGCTATCTCTGTATATTTTCTCATAAACCACCCCTGGAATATTTCATATCGAATGATACAATTTGGGAAAAAATCCACCGGGTAGTTTTTGAAAACACTCGAGCGGAACTTTTAGAGCTTACTGCGTTATAATATATACTAGCAAACTATGCCCGCTGCGCTGGTCTTTTTTTGCACATGAACCTTAAATCACACGAAATAATGAATTTGATCTAATTTGACCTTATATTTTAAAACAACATGGACTTACACCTGGAATGTCCTGTTGTACTATCTTATGCGTTGGACAAATTTCGGCTATTCAGAAGAACTCTTTTAGATTTTAGTTATAGTGGAGTCTGGTAGGGGAATGAGGCAGTTGGCAATAGGAGTTGAAATATCTTTAGTCACCACAGTACTAAATTATTGAGCATTACAATGATTGCAGAGAATGACAATTAAACTAAAATAATTTTCGGGTGATTCATATTCGTTTGTTAGTTCTTGGACTCCGGACTTCTCAGCTTGACAAAATGTGTTGTGTGTAGCTTGAATAAAACTTCACACTGCATTACGTTATATTTCACAATATTCATCTTCTCCTGGCAGGTCTATTACAGTTTTCCATCTTCAGATTCCAGAAGGCAAAAATACAGTCAAAAGTGTAACAAATTATTAACCATCATATTCAAAGGAAAAATGAAGAATAAAAAGCGTAGATTTTTAAATCTGAATTGTTTGAATAAAAATAAAAGAACATAATTTTCATTGCCTTTTCATTTTATAGACCAGTTGCAATCATTTAACCATTAACTTGGAAAAATCCTTGATACTGATACTGATAGAAAAATAAACATTTAGTTTGCCTCTAATAAAATCTTCCGTAATCGTATTAAGCCAAGGTTAACGCAAACATTAGAAGTGTTTGCAACGATAGAGTTACAAATATAACACTTTTAGTTAAAAAACAAAGTCAATTACGCACCAAACTACTTTTCATTACATTATGTCTAATTGCTATTGACAAAATTATAGATCTTTTGCCAACAAAAGCCCATATCTTAAATACAACTGACAATGATAAAGCATTAGTTATGCAAGATGTTTAGTAAAAATCCTTTTCGTGAATACTTGAACCGAATATTTTCTTTGCATTTTTCTAATGAGCATAAAAACACAGAGAGATAAATAGACTTACTGTTTCCTTTACATTTAAGATTAAATTATTCTTCGATATGTTGCCTAAGTAATCCCGATATTGAAAATAATCGTTTATTTGTCACTAAGATTAATTTATAGGACAGTCTGTCAGACGAAATTGCTTTATAATGATCTAAATTTTGTTTAATCAGAATTGCATTTTTTTCTTATATAGGCTAACAGATAAATTGACAAACATTTTTCCATGCATTGGTAGTAAAAAGTTTTTCAGTAGCTTGCAATTATTACTTTTTTCGTGACATTACAATAACAGAAGATGAAAAATGTATAATACTGAATTTTGTTCGTATGCTCCGTAATAAAAAATTATAAATATAATAATAGCTAATTACAAAATCCCTCTAATATTTTGTAATCGGGTTCACCATCCACAGCCTTCAATCATAAATCAATCTTCCAAAAATATAGAAAAATGCTCCAATTGGCGGGTGACCAGATTACTGAAAATAAGCCCAATATCTTTTAAATACCTTCCTAAAAGAATAGAAGATATGCAGAAAAAAATGAAAAAGAAATGGCGAATGAAAAAGAACATTGAAAATTTATTTCAGTCTTTTTTTTTTTTAATGTCGAGTTTATTTTATAGTAAAACGCATAATTGCAAAAACCTATTTAAGAATAACTCGATTTCCTAACTTTTGAAGCCATGAATTTTCTGCACAGATGTCATATACATAACCATATTGGCGCGAATTTTTTGAATTGTATTCGCCAAATTGGCGTCGAAAAAAATCGCGCCAATATGGGGCGAATATGACATCTGTGCCAAACAACATTTTAAATAAACAAATATTATTTTAAATAAACCATTTCCTACAACTCCTAAGTAGAGACATTTTTTGAGCTATTTCTGCGAGTTTCTCCGGTAAGACACATAATGGGAGTGAGATAAAAATCAAAATAATTAAAAAAAATAGTACTCAGATTTTATATAATAAAATTTTTGAGTTGAATTTTTCTGAGTACTTGATTAGGCACAGATGTCATATATGCACCACGTTGGCACGATTCTTTTCTGACGCCAATTTGGCGAAAACCTTGCCTTCGAATATCAGTTACATATATATTTTGAAAAAAGGGAATAGCAATAAATAAAAAATGTTTAATTAATAGCTATAGAACAAAACAATTTGTATAATTTTAAAAAAGAAAATAAAAGTTAATAAACAATTTATTAATAAATAAATAACAACCTCCGGGTTACCATAGCAATCAAAATAACGACACTTTGGCGCCAGTTACGTACTCCGATGCGTAAATGAGATTGGCGTCAGAAAATATCGCGCCAACGTGGTGCGTATATGACATCTGTGACCTTGATTATCCCGTCGACAAAAAAACTGTCGCCAAACTGTAAGGTTAAAGGCCAGTAATGGATGATCGTAAATGTCACATTTACTTGCCATTAAATATGTTAAACGTGTTTGTTACGTCATCAAGTCTTTTTAATTCGACGTTTTATTTGTAAATTGATTACTGTTTTATTAATTTACATGTTCTTTCGTTATTTAACATTGCTGCAAAATTTGAAATTTTTATTCTTTAAGATGATAACTAATGTTTACATAATTTTATAGTTATATCCGTCTACGTTTTTTGGCTAAATAAAGAGCATCAGGTACCTTGCAATTTTCCGTTATTATTGATATTTATTGCGTGTTCTTTAATAAATGAGATTATTACATTTAAAATACTTACTTCTTATTCACAAATACTATATCTTGAAAATATACCTTTGTTTCTGGTTTAATTTAATAATTCTGCATGTAAATACGTAAACTATTAGTATTATTTTGTCCGAAATTATCTAAATAAATCAAATTTTATAATTGGCATATCGCTTTACGCCATAAGTGAACGTTATCATTAAAGTAACACTGTTATTTAGTGATTTTTTAAAATTAAATTAATTATTTTTTCTTTCTTGAAAGTTTAATGTGGCATCATTTTTCCATGTGTTTAATTTGGCGAATAATTTGGCAATTTGTATAATTTTGCGAAATTGGTCAGAGGGATAATGAAGTAGTAATCCTTTTTCTTAACCTGGCGGAAGCGATAACGCGCCAAATATTGCATGAATTGAAATATTTCATACTGAATTCATTTTTAAGCATTACGAATATTCCTTTCATGTTTAAATTAAATATTTTCGTTTATAATATTTTCCCTCATAAAAGCTGTTTTTTCTTTCACTGTTCAAAAATTAAATATTAGTAATTATTTTCTTCTTTTGTTTGCAAGACGTTTGTATTGTTTTCTAACGGGTATAGCCATTTCAATTCATTTATCAAAGATAATTTTCGCCAAAAGATAATCACTGGCAACCCTTCCCATCAAAATAACATTAAAATACGAAATTTATTACCAAAAATCATAGTTATCCCTGTATATTTTCTCATAAACCACCAATATTCTTTATCGAATGATATAACTTGCAAAAAAATCCACCGAGTAGTTTTTGAAAACACTCGAGCGGAACTTTTTGATCTTACTGCTTTATAATATACTAGCAGGCTATGCCCGCTGCGCTGGTCAGTATTTCCAAATGAACCTTGGATTAAATGAAATAAATTTGAACATGTATTTTAAACAACTTGGACCTTCAGCTGGACTTTGCTCATTGCTGAAAACGATGCGAACGCCATTGCAATATTATATTATCTTAAGCGTTGGACAAAATTTAGCTATTAACCAGCAATTCTTTTAGTTGATTATTAACAGTGCACTTTTGGTAGGGTAATGTGACCCTTGTGACAACAGGAATTAAAATGGAATCTGATCTGACATTACTAAATTAGAATCCATTAGAATGATTGCAAAGATTGACCATTGAACACGAATAATGTTCAGGTGGTTCATTTTCGTTTGATAGTTCTTGAACTCCTGTGATCTCAGTTCGCGCAATATGTGATTCTGGTAGCTTAAATATAATCTCACTGAATGTTACGTTATATTTCTTAATAAACGTCCTCTTGTGACAGATCTGCTATTACTGTTTTCTCTCTTTGGATTCCAGCAGTGTAAATACCGTAAAAAATGTATTGAACAATTTGTCGTCAAAAAAGAATGTTTAACTTTCATATTTCAAAGAAAAGTTAAATATAAAAAAAGTGTGTTTTTAAAGCTGAATTGTTTGAATAAAATTAAAATGACGCCACTTTCACTGCCTTTTCATTTTGTAGAGCATTTACAATCATGTAACCGTTTACACGTTATAAAACTTGATGACTTAATCTTGCAAAAAAATAAACCTCTTGCATCAAATAAAATCTTTCTAATCATCTGTAATCGACTCCATTGTGATGGTCTACGTCAAACATTAAGACTGATGCAACAATATTGTTACACATTTACCAGAGTTAATGACAAAGCAAACTTAATTACTCGCCAAAATACGATCCAATAAATAATGTCGAAATATTCATGTCTTAAACAGACCTGACAATGTTAAATAAAGTTAGTTATATAAAAATTTTAGCAATAAGCATTTTGGTGAATACTTGAACCGAAGATTTATTTTACATTTTTCTAAAGAGCATAATAACACACGGACAAATAAATAGGCTTGCTAATTCCTTTATAGTCAATAGTAAATTAATCTACCGTCTATTATGTAAATAACTCAGATTATGAAAATAACTCTTAATTTGTTGCTAAGTTTAGCTGAAGCGATGAAGTAAAAAAAATAATATCTGAAATTAAATTCAACAAGCAATTTCTATTGCAAAATTTTGGCTTTTTTTACAATAATAATAACGCATAATTGCAGAAATCTTATTAAGAATCTTATTATATCCTAACTTTTAAAGCAGTGAATATTCCTATAGGTGAAATTGGCAATAGGTCCGACATCTTAAAAAAAAAATAACATAATACGCAATTTCCCATTAATAAGTAATAATCTGAGTTCAAGGATATAAAATTTATATGCTTGAAGAAAACAAAACGGCATGTTTCCATTGTAATGGTATTCCATATTATGATAAAAAATATTTTAAATCTCTGAAATTAAATTATTCTAGCATATGTGTGTATTTAGCAGACATGTACACTAAAATTTAAATACCTGCTACATAATTATAAATTTAACTACTTTTTATATGAATTACATTTGAATATAAAAATTTACTCCAAAATCTTCTCCTACACATGAAAAAAAAAATGATTGCGACCTTCTCCTGGCTTATTTCACGCTTCTGCCTTTGTGGCTTAAAATTGCATTGTTTGGCGACAACAGTAAATTCGATCTCCCAATTAAACAAATAACGTACAATTCGCAGTTAGAGCCATTTTTAAAAATAATTCTGCTAATTTCTCCTGTAAGAAACATAATGGGAGAATAGATAAAAATCAAAATAAAATTATAAAAAAAAAAAAAAGTAATTTATTCAGATTTTATCTAATGAAATTTTTGAGAAGCATTTTTTTCTTTAACCTGGCGCACAAAAGATAAAAACGCCAAATATGGTATCAACTCAAAACTTTCTTAGTTAATTTAAAAAAAATAATAATAATACTGGGATTTTATATAATTAAATTTTTGAGTTACATTTTTCGGTACTACTTGATTAGGCATCGATGTCATATATGCAACACGTTGGCGCGATTTTTTCTGACGCCAATTTGGCGTAAACCTTGTTTTCGAATATCAATTACATATATATTTTTAAAAAGGGAATAGCAATAAAAAAAAATGTTTAATTAATAACTATAGAACAAAACAATTTGTATATTTTTTAAAAAGAAAATAAATGTTAATAAATAATTTATTAATTAATAAACAACAACCTCCTGGTTACCATATCAAGCAAAATAACGATACTTTGGAGCCACATAAGTATCCCAGTGCGTATATGACATCTGTGTCCTTGATTAATCCGTCGACAAAAAAACTGTCGCCAAACTGTAAGGTTAAATGCCAATAATGGATGATCGTAAATGTCACATTCAGATGACATTAAATATGTTAAACGTGTTTGGTAGTCATCAAGTCAATTCGACGTTTTATTTGTAAATTGATTATTGTTTTCCTAATTTACATGTTCTTTCGTTATTTAAAATTACTGCAAAACTTGAAATTTATTTTCTTTAAGCCTATATTTAATGTTTACATAAATTTTATAGTTATATACGTCTACGTTTTTTGGCTAAATAAAGAGTATCAAGTTGCTTGCAATTTTCCGTTGTCATCGATATTTATTGCGTGTTCTTTAATAAATGCGATTATTACATTTAAAATACTTACTTCTTATTCACAAATACTATATCCTAAAAATATACTTTGTTTTTGGTTTAATTTAATATTTCTTCATGTAAATACGTTAACTGCTAGTATTCTTTTGTCCGAAATTATCTAAATAAATCAAATTTTATATTTCGTATATCGCTTTATGCCATAAGTGAACGTCATCATTAAAGTAACCATATTCTTTAATGATTTTTTGAATTTAAATTAATTAATTTTTCTTTCTTAATAGTTCAGAGTGGCAACATTCTTCCATGTGTATAATTTGGCAAATAATTTGGCAATTTGTATAATTTTGCGAAATTGTCTACGGAATAATGAAGTAATAACCATTTTTCTTAACCTGGCGGAAGCGATAGCGCGCCAAATATTGCATCAATTGAAATATTTCTTATTGAATTCATATTTAAGCATTACGAATATTCTTTTCATGCATGTTTAAATTAAATATTTTCGTTTATAATATTTTCCCTCATTAAAGCGGTTTTTCTTTCTTTTTTTTAAAAATGAAATATTAGTAATTATTTCCTTCTTTTCTTTGTGAGATGTTTGTATTATTTTCTAACGGGTATAGCCATTTCAATTCATTTATCAATGATAATTTTCGCCAAAATGACCACTGGCAACCCTTTCATTGAAAATATCAATAAAATACGAAATTTATTATCAAAAATCTTAGCTATCCCTGTATATTTTCTCATTAACCACCCCGGGAATATTTCCTATCGAATGATAAAACTTGGAAAAAAATCCACCGGGAAGTTTTTGAAAACACTCGAGCGGAACTTTCAGAGCTTACTGCTTTATAATATATATGATATGACATGATATGATTATATATTAATACATGGAAATTATTCCAGAGAGAAACATTCGCCTTGCATACAATATTTCAAATGAAAATCAAATTTCAAAGTGATTGCTTAAAAGGCGCAAAGGCCAACATAGTGGAAAAGATTCCAAGCCGGGACTCGAACTCGAGCCATCAGTATAGCGCACTGACGTTCTACCGACTAAACCACTTGGAACGTTACCTAGCTCGGAAAATTTCTCACTATTATATGTTGGCAAGGCTACAAACGTAGCACAAGATGGAATATTTATCGTGAGCCACCAACCTGGGGCGAGCACGAAACATTATTAAATCCAGCATCGATTGAAATCACTTTGAAATTTGATTTTCATTTGAAATATTGTATGCAAGGAGAATGTTTCTCTCTGGAATAATTTCCATGTATTAATATAGGTTCTATCGATGCTGGATTTAATAATGTTTCGTGCTCGCCCCAGGTCGGTGGCTCACGATAAATATTCCATCTTGTGCTATGTTTGTAGCCTTGCCAACATATAATAGTGAGAAATTTTCCGAGCTAGGTAACGTTCCATGTGGTTTAGTCGGTAGAACGTCAGTGCGCTATACTGATGGCCCGGGTTCGAGTCCCGGCTTGGAATATTTTTCACTATGTTGGCCTTTGCGCCTTTTAAGCAATCACTTTGAAATTTGATTTTCATTTGAAAAAAGATATGATTATAATAAATTATTTTTGTGTACTTATGTTTTCACATATATACACGAACGTATAATTTAACTTTGTTATGTTCTCCGGAATAAAATATGAGAAGGCTTATTTTATTATTTAGGGAGGAAATGTATGCATCATGACAACTATTTAACTTTACCATCGGTTTAAATGTTTCTATATTGCATAAATAATGGAATAACTATTTTTTGATGTAACTGTGTTTCCACATTTTCTTTTAATGGGAGCTACTTTAGATTTGAGTTCTAATAATTAAACCATGCATTACTTCTTTAACCCTCCATCACTTGCGCCTGTTTTTGTCACACGGTCACTCGCGGGGGTGTTGTAAACACCCCAAACTTTTTATTGCAATTTTCAAGTTATAATGAATTATAATAAATTTTTCATCTACTCATAATTAAAGTAACTTACTTTGACTTATTATAAATAAAAATAATTTGGAAATACAAGAAAAATATAATTTTATAAAAAATAGATAAAAAAACTTTACATATACTACTACATTACAGTCAAATTTATATAAAAAATATTTACATTTACTACTTATATTACTTATACTCAAAAAATATTGGATAATGACATTTATTTGCTATATTATAACATACATTAAGATTTGTTTATGCGTAATGATTTAATAATATTATTCTTTAAAACAATTTGGGCAAATGGAAGACATGTGTTTTAAGCACATATTTTTTTTGCAAGAAACACAGTAGCAGTTAGTTTTTATGTCCTTTAATCGAGGGCACATCACACAACGACCTTTCTTTGGAGGGTTGGTGTTTTCGAAACTTGTATCAGGATTTAAGCTTCTTTTCAGGCTTTTATTGATATTTGGATTTTGTGCTCTTTCATCTATGTGAGGTTGTATAAGGCTGAATCCAATTTCTTCTATGAACTTCGAACGTGGTATTTCTGTATTTGGAAACACAGAATAGTTTAAT
Organism: Maratus speciosus; assembly: GCA_963932465.1. Lineage (NCBI taxonomy): Eukaryota > Metazoa > Arthropoda > Arachnida > Araneae > Salticidae > Maratus > Maratus speciosus. The sequence goes on along the minus strand of OZ010790.1, from coordinate 219,249,000 downwards.
ACAAAAGCATTAATTCCTGCTGTATTTAGTAGATGATAAAATAATCGAAGCGGCCAACGATTACAAATTCTTGATACATCATAAGTGTTGCACATTTGATCAGCTGTATCAACTCCACATTTAGTAGAATTGTAAAATTGTACAATTTCAGGCTTCATAACTCCGGGCTTTGTTTCGATTAATGTGTCATCATTGTAATGCATTGTAGATAGAAGAATTACATTTTTCTTTTTTTTTCTTACAATAAGAAACTATAGTCATGGGCACCTTATTATGAAAGCCAAATACTGACGTACCCGTCTCTTGTTGCTGTATAAATTGTTTCGGCAACTGCTTTTTATTTTTTCTTAGTGTACCAACCAACGTTAGCTTCTTTTACAATAATTCCTCAGCCAATGAAACACTCGTATACCAGTTATCACATGTAATGTTCCTTCCTGAACCATATATACTTTCACTTAACCTCATAACTATATCTAAGGTGGTATAGGAAGTTTTAAATGGTCCATCTGGTTGAGCACCAACATAAGGTTCAAATTTTAAAGTATAAAATGATTTAGCATCACATAACGCAAATAACTTTAAACCGTATTTTCCTGGTTTATTTGGCATAAACTGTAAAAATGGGCAACGTCCTCTAAATTTGAGCAACTGCTCATCAATCGTCACGTATTCACTTACTGAATAATATTTGGCACTATTTTCGTTAAACTTTGAAAATATGTCTCTGATATGACTAAATTTATCCAAAGATTTTCTTTCATCACGATCTAAAACATTATCAAAACGAATACAACGTAATAGAAACGAGAAACGATTATAAGTCATTGTTTTGTGAAATATATTAATACCAAGACGGGAAATATTCCATAAATCGCTCAATTTCCTGTGACTAGATTTACATAATCCAGCAAGAACTAATAAGCCAATGAAAGCATTTATTTCGGTTTCATTTGTCACTTTGCAGTCCCTTTCTCTGGAAAAATTTGATTGTATTTTATTTATATACACATTTGTGTGCTTAACCACAGCTTCGATTATATCATCTGATATAAGCAAGTTGAAAAATTGAATAGGTGTTTTACAAGACTTAGCAGCACCTTTAGCACCCGGCAAGTGAATAACTATGTTCGAAGAACGCGTACGTATAGAAGTTTTACCTTTTTTCTTGTACCATTTCGTGATTTTATCCTTTCTTAAGTAACACGGAGAGTCAGACTGTAGTTCGATATCTGAATCGTGTTCCGATATTTCATCAGGTTCTTGTTCTGATTCCGAGTTGTGATCAGAACATTCCTCAAAGTATTCATCATCATCCGAAAAAGTATTATCTGTACCTGCTACCTCATCATCTTCAGAATCTGATGAAACAGAAGCCAAAAGATGCCGCAAACGCTGTTGCTCCATTTCCCACGGAGATTTCGACATTTTCTAGAAAAAATGGCAAAATATCGATGTAAAAGACTCAAAATAAATTAAAATAAAACAAAAATTATTTATAAATTTAATTATTATTATGATAAAAATAAAATAAATCTGCAATATAGCTTACCTTAATTGTGTTTTCAGTCAAAAAATATTCCTTGATTACTCGCGGGGTGTTTTCAGCACCCCATTGGAAAATTTTCACGTCCTCACTGCTTCGGAAAAAATGGTAGAATGAACATCTGTCGTCAGTAGGCGTGGCCTCTAGGAATGTGCAGCTACTGAAAATATTTGACCTTGAGCTTGAAAAACTCTGTACTTGTGCGCATGTTTTTACTCGCGGGGTGATCAGAACACCCCACGCGAGTAATGGAGGGTTAAATACTCAAGGAGAAAAGACACACATCATAGCTTCAATTTAATTTCCCCATTAATTTTACATTAATATGTTTATAATTATAGTATATAACTTTTCTTTTTATCTGTTTGACTATTTATTAAATGAACAAAAACTCGTGGGAATTCAAAGTAATAAGAATCTAATATTCAAGATAAAAATAAAAGTGATCAACGATTATAAAATTAAAAACTTTTAAATAAAAAATGTAAAAGAAAATTGCTATTTCTTCAACGCATAGTAATATATCTTAACCAAAAAACGAACAAAAAACTGTGTAAAGACTTAGATTTAATGCTTTTGGAATTAAGATTCAAAAAGAGATAATGCATCTTATCATTTAAATAGCCGATATTAATTTTTACCAAATTTTAAATTACGGTATAATGATATCTCATTTAATGAAAGAAGCATTTTATGACATCTTCTAATGAAACGGACAAGACATTATTTTTATGAAATGATACAAAACTTTTTTTTATGAATTTTTCATATAATTTTAATTTATCTCATTTCTACCCTGTGTGTTCTTATCTGTACCTTAAAAAGAATTTGAAACATGCAATGAAAAATTAGAAATTAATCTATTTTGTACAAAAATGTAAAATCGCTGTTTTGTTTAGTTATTATGCTTGTGATATCATTAAACAAACAACTAATTAATAAACTCAGAATTTTTTATTAACTTTACTAATTATAAAGTGAATTAATTATTATGATATAAGGTTTCTTTTCAAACTGTAGATCTTAAAAATAGTATGTTTAGATGTTTGTTAATTAAATTGGTGGTAATGTAAATATTATAAAACATATATTTAATTTTAATGTGACAATTGTATAGAATTAATAAACTACAATAGAATATGTTTGATTTCTTTTAGTTACTACATTAATTCCATGTGCATAGGATTAAAACAAAATAATCTTCGTTTAGCTTATATCATGTTTATAATGTCTACTTTAAATAAACGTGACTTAGCCTGCGGACTATATTTACATCTGCTCCAACATCTTCATCCTGTCTTGATTTCGTTTTGGCTTTTGCAGATAAACTATACTCTGTAGTCAGGTTGCTGCTTTATGCACAGAGCTTTCTGCTTTTTTCAACTTTTTGAGATCGAATGTTTTAAATATAAACAAGGAGTCATTCCTTCTTAAAAAACACAAATCTACCTTAAAATTACCAAACGCATTTTTCTCTTTCTGTTAATTTTTAGTTAAGTCATCAAGAAGTACTTGTTAAAAGTAACTGTCGGGAAAAAGAAGTGCATACTACATTTTAAGATCAATTATATTGTCTTGAAAGAAGGAATATATTCTAGTCGATATTTAAATCATTCGTCTTGGAAAACTAAAAGCAATGATCAGCTTACAATATAAAAACAGTTCTTATATATATATATATATATATATATATATATACAGTTATACATATATATATATATATACAGTTACATACATAGAGTTCCTTTTGTTTTTTTTTGCTGTTCCCTTGGATTGCAATTATACTTTAAAGTGAAACCTCGGTTCCCGGGACGGTCATCCCCATCCCCGTTTTTATGCTATTTGAGATAAGGTATTCGATATCGTTAACCGGCTACTATGTCTTTATGCTTGCAGATTATTTGGGCTGTAGACCGAATACTTCAGACGTCTGAGTAAATGGATCATAAAAATAATATATATCGCTCACCCGCAAGAAAAGTGACACATCTCGACAAAAGTAAATTTCACAGGAGAGGCGAAATAAAATTTGCATGATTTTACATTAACACCAAATTATAGGACTTAGCTCTGCACGAAGGTATGAGAACGTGCATAAAAGCATAAAACCCTTACGAATGGAGACGTAGGATGACGCAGCGATATCATCTCATAGGGTTCTTCGTGTATACAGTCTTTTCGGAAAGACAGATGCACAAGGAAATAGTTTTGAAGTTAAGACCCACAAATATACGGCTCCTTTTTAACACTTCACAACATCGTTGAAAAAAGTTTATGAATTTGGTTTGTCTATCCGTCTGTCTGCCCGTCTGTCCGTGTTCTAACTCGCGTAAATATTACGCTCGGGTAATCCGATTACCATGAAGTTTATATACATTCTTGGCATTTACTATGGCATGTTCGGTATTGAAAATTAAGTGTGTAGCCTTTTCGGTTCACTTACAGGGCTACAAAAGAATACCGGTACATTACGGTCTATGGGTGAAAAATCATTTGCCTTTTATTTTAATTATATTACAGTATTTTAAACATATTGGCATTGCTATATATCACTGAGGTGTCCTAAAAGCTTCTTACTATAGAATATGATATGCATAGAACTTATTGTTCATTTACAGGGACACGCAAAAGAATTTGGCTATAGAAGAAAGTGAGCAATAATTGAACTATTGCAGCATACAAACAATAATTTCTGGAAGTGCGTTTTCAGTTGTGGAACGTTTTTAAAGTTAACTATCTTTTAAATATTACTTCGTGTAGGATAATTACGAAAGAGATAGACCACAGTGTGAGATGGACCAGTCAAATATTTCGTTAATAACGCGTCCCACTGATGACGCAACTATCACAGTCAGACACTTAAAGATATTCTGTATGGTGTGCAACTTTTTATTTCACAAAAAACATAATATTTTTTCAGTTAAAAATCATTACTGCTTTTGGTAAGTCAAACTTTTTTTTTCATGTGGATATCGTTATGCATTTAAAGGTTTTGGTTTATATGTGATCTATCTAGTTTTAATGATGTAACCTCGTGGAACATTTAGGCTTCTAAATAACCTAAAATGGGAACGTAATATCTACAGTGTAGAGTCGGACTGGTTTATACTTCTCATCTAGGCGATCGGGAGAGGTCCACGGCGTAGGCCCAGGTTCGAGTCCTGGCACTGGTTAATTTTTCACTCCAGTTGGCTTTATTGTATAATTGTATTTAAAGTCTGTCTTAATATATGTGTAACTTTAATAAGAAGAAGATTTAAATTTTTACCAGCAGAGATCATGCAATGTTCATGTCCGAAATACCTGTAGTTTTCTGAAAGTTTTAAAAAGTTTTTATTTTTATTTTAGCCACATTTAATAGCTCATTAGCCACATTTTCCAGAAAAAACAATAATTAAATAAAAAGTATTTCGAATTTTTAAAAAAGGATGGTCGAAATCGTTGTCACTGAAGCATACGTAAAATTTTAAGACATTCCACACCTTCGAACTAGGAGGAATTGCTTCAATTACCAATTTAAGAAATGTAGAATGAATCATCACAACTACACGAATGTCCAAAAAACTTAAGAGACAAACGCACAATGCAAATTTTAGAATACAATATTAGTATTCGAAAGAAAGTGATTTAAACGGCTAGTGTTGCAAATAGATACTAGCTTTACAGCATAACCAGTCGATGTGATGCCACATTCAAATTGAAAATAGACATAAGTGCTAGTTTTATTAGAGTGAACCAAAATATGACATATTTCATGCGCTTCAATGTTACTCTTAAGAGGCCACACTAGTCACTCAAAAAGACCCGGATCATAATGTTAATCCTATGGAAAAGTTATTTTCAAGTATCTCGTTTAAATTTTGATATTTTTGAATGATTATTTTTTTGCACAGGATAGCTGAGGACGATCTACATCCGGGCTAGTTTTTACTTTTTTGATTTTGGTTACAGATTTAAAAAAAAAAAAAAAAGTCTTCACCGAAAGTTAAAGTAATTAAAAAAAAATCTGAAACTAAAATGGAAAAAGTAAAAACTAGCCCGGATGTAGATCGTCCTCAGCTATCCTGTGCAAAAAAAAAAAAAAAAAAAAAAAAAAAAAAAAAATCATTCAAAATATCAAAATTTAAGCGAGATATTTGAAAATAACTTCCCCATAGGATTAACATTATGATCCGGGTCTTTTTGAGTGACCAGTGTGGCCTATTAAGTGACCGTCATGTGCGGATTCCACTGAGAAGTTGCTGTGAATTGTAATTTGTGGCGATATTCACCAAGTTACGATTCGACGAAATCCCTTTGTGATTCTCATGTGAATGTCATTTAGTGACACCATTGTGAAATCAACATAATCTTTACACTGTGACAAGTCCCCAAGTGACATCATGATGAAGTCACGGGGTGACTCTCGGGTGAGCGGCATTTGGTGTCTCTACTGTGAAGTCACCATCAGCGTTGTTTTGTGACAAGTTACCAGATGACTTATTTTGATGTTACATTGTGACTAGTAAAAATGCAACATCATGGTGAGTTCTCGATAGAGTCTTCAAATCACGGTCCCAAGTGAGATTATCAAAGTGACTCTTATTTTATGATGTCACATCGATTGGCTCTGCCATAAGGATAATACTATTTGCTGCGCCTGCCATTTATATAACTTTCTTTTGTGTTTTAAAATTCACATTTGTGTGCAAAAATTAAATCTTGTGTTTTTATTATGAGTTTTACAGAAATGTTTCATTACTTGTATCTAAGTAATTGAATATAATGACTCAAAGGAATCAGAATATTTCCGAATAAATAAAAAATATAAATTTGACATAGTCTATATCGTTTTTAAAAAGTGTATGTTCATAATTTAATAATGTCAATAAAATGAGATTTTGTTTACATCAGAATTGCTTTAATAGTTTCAGTATATCAAAGATTATTAATGTAATTTAAATGAATGTTTCATAAAAATATAAAATTTTTGTTTTTAAGAACAAAACCTTTTTGGAGCTAAAATCAAATTGTGGGGATTTTTCATTTTTAATCTCGAAATGGCATTTTCTAACAATTTTAAAACCTGAAAGTGATATTAGTTTATTAAAGTAAGTCATTTTTGGATAGAATTTGTGTCGTTTGTGGATAGAAGTAGATTGAAGAATTTTATTTTATTTTCATTTAAAAAAATGCAGAGTGAATAATTTATTTACGAAGAATCACGTTTCAAATAGTTTCTGCAATTTAATTTAATTTGATAAATGGTTATCGAGTTAGCTTTGTTGTGCTCATAAATATTTTATGCTTTCACTGAATGTGATTCCTAAGTTTTTCAATTGGAAATTATTTTGTTATAAGTTCATTAGAAAAATACATATTTTTTATTTTCTTAAATCCAAGAAGAACACAAATAAACTTTGTATATTTGATATTTATGACGGTTTCAATATAGCGTATAGAGTGAACCCGCTTACGGAAAAATAAGCTAAATGCAGTAACATTCAAATTTCAGGCAGATAAAGGCATGAAACTTTATTATTATTTTTTAATTCTTCATGTGAATTTGATGGAAAATGTTATTATGCAGCGTCTAAAAAATTGAGATTTTGAGGTGGTTGCAGGAAATTTCTCAATAAATACGATATAGTCATTATTAAAAACTTATCCGTCTTGAATTATATACTCTTCTTTAAGGGGACAAGGGACCTTTAAAACCTTAAAAATCATTTTTTTATTTTTTGTAAATTTCGCTTTAAATATTATTCAAGGGTACATTATAAGCATTATGGCAAGCATTTATCACAAAAAAAAAGAAAAAAAAATTTCTTGAGAAAAAAATTGAATTTTACGCGTTGTCTTAGAAATCTTCGAAATCCCCCCTTCGCGTTCCATACCAATGAAAATCCCCAATATTTTTTATAAAAGTTTGGTTTATATATTTAAATAAAACTGTGCATCGAATTTTATATATCTGAATATAAAGGTTTTAAAAAAAAGTTTTTAAATTTTTCGAAATTTTTAATTTTTTTTTTAAATTTCAAAATTGTTTAATTTTTTTTGTAAATTTCACTTTGAATATTACTCAAGGGTTCATTATATGCATTATGGCATCTATTTATCACAAAAAATAAAAAAATGAATTATTTTTGAGAAAAAAAAAATGAAATTTACGCGTCGTCTTAGAAATTTTCGAAATGCGGCTTGCGCGTTCCATATCAATGAAAATCCCCAATATTTTTTTTATAAAAGTTTGGTTTATATATATAAATAAAACTGTGCATCGAATTTTATATTATTTTAGTATAAAAATTAAAAAAAAAATTTTTTTGAAAAATTTTGAAAAATTTTTCGAAAAATTTTCAAAAAAATTTGATTTTTTTTTTTTTACTTTTATATTCAAATATATATAATTCGATGCGCAGTTTTATTTATATATATAAACCAGACTTTTATAAAAAATATTGGGGATTTTCATTGATATAGAACGCGCAAGCCGCATTTCGAAGATTTCTAAGATGACGCGTAAAATTCCACTTTTTTCTCAAAAGTAAAATTTTTTTTTCGTTTTTTTGTGATAAATGCTTAGCATAATGCATATAATATACCCTTGAATAATATTTAAAGTGAAATTTACAAAAAATAAAAAATTGATTTTTAAGGTTTTAAGGCTTTTGATTTTTAAGGCCCTTGTCCCCTTAAATTTAATTTCGTATGAAAAACTCTATTAGGTATGCATTTGTAAGTTAAAGCTGGCCGAAAGAGGATACTATATGCCATTTCACTATTTCAGGAATCACCGTTAAAACTATGCAAATTCGAGGTTGCTAATTTTTGACACATGCACGAAAACATTTTAAATCCCAGACACATGATATTTACAGGTGCTCGTATTTAAAAAACTGTGTAATCGAATAACGTTTTCTAATAATCGATAAATGCATTTTCTAAAATAATATATATTTTAGAAAATATTTTGAAAGTTGACGTCTGAACGAGCATTTCAAGAGGCGACTACCAGCTAAAAATAGTCATGCGAACAGCAATCGCTGTAATATAAAATATAATGTAATACACTTATCGAAAAATTAAAAGTGCCTTTCAATTTCATATCATTTTATGTCCATGCCTTCCAACTACATGATTTTACATTTGAAAGTGAGTCGGTGAATATGTCCAAAAATTTTACGTTGTTAAGTAAGGAAAAGTTTTTTTTTTTTTTTTTTTTTTTTTTTTTTTTTTTTTTTGAGAAAACAAATCTTTTAAACTTTGGTGTACCACTATAATTTATTTTCGACCTCCCAAATGTCAACCAGAATTTTTAAATAAGATTTTGCTCATAAAATGTACGTGAAGAAAATAATTTATTTAATTTCAAATCCATTTTTTTCGCAAATTTTGGTGAAATTGAATCATTAGCTTCAGAATCACTATGCTCTGAAATGATTAATACTTTAATAAGACCTTTAATGGGAATATGAATGACCAGAAATACATAAATGAAATACTTTAATCCCAAACGAATTTTCCCGCATGATTACATACATGATAATGAAGCATTTATATTTCAGCGGGATTCAGCTTCATATCACGTTGTTAAAATGTACAAAAAGTGGTTTCATAATAGTCATATTCCAGTGTTAGAATAGCAATACCCCAGGCCTTAACCTAATTAAAATTTTAAGGAGCCGACTGAAGAAAGTCGTTGTACAGAAGCAACCCAGTAATAAAATCAATTTTTATCACAAATGTTCAACATTCGAACCTTTAGTTATACGGCACACATCCAATCTAAAGTCCAATTCTTCCTACACTTCAGTTAACTAGTCGTGAATAATGGAACAAATAGCCTTTTCAATTCTGTGACTTAATTCTGGCAAATTATTTGGTAGAGGCGAAACGTAGACACGAATTTTTATAAAGCTCCAAAGGGAAAAATCGCATGACATACGCCGGTAGTGTACGTTTTATATTTCCAGCCCAGCAATAACGCTTTGCTCTCAGGAGTCACAATTTTGCGTATGTGTCACTACAAGCGAGTAAATGGCAAAACTGATATATCTCCTTCTTTAATAAAATTATTGTTTTAATCTTTCTTCAGAACATCGATGCGGTATTGTTATTGTAATAAAATTTAAAAAAACTCATTAACTGGATTTAGGTAAGAACTATGCTTCAACAATAACATTTGATGGAAATAAAATTCCATTAAAAGAACAAAAATACACATTCTTGTTACTCATAAAGAGAAGCTTTTCCTTTCCAATTTACAAGATAATAAACAGTATATAGCTAGACATCTCATTCTTTAATAAAATTACCATTTTCTTCTAAATTTTCCTTGTAACTTCGTTATAGTCTTGTTACTATGATAGAATTTACAAAATTAATTAACTGAATTGAGATAAGTCATATATTTGAAACATACCATTTGATGGAAAATAAATTGCATTAAAAAAAACAAAAACACTCATTCTCGTTATTCATCCAGAGAAGCTTTTCCAATTTACAAATACAATTAACATGTTAGAAGAGTATATAGTTATATAAAAGTAAATAGTTATATATTCTTTATTAAAATTACCATTTTCTTTTAAACTTTTCCTAGAACTCGATTTATTTTCGTATGTTAATGTACGCAGAAATACACGTATGTGATGAATTCTCTTTTCCAATATATAGGAAAACTAACTATATTAAGTCTCCTATGCAATAATAAATTTTCAGTGTAGTTTAGCTTCATCTTCTCCAGACATTTAAATTTATACAGCCCTGCGTTATCTGTCAAGAGTCTAACTATAATCAATACTATAAATTCTTAGGGATAAAAGATTTATCTGATTGAGAAATATTGTGTTACTACGATACATGATCAATCTTGAAACTTCAATATTTCACAGGAAGTATATGTAATTATAAACTTCATTATCTGTTAATATAAATCTATATATTTCGAATATGAAATGCAATCATACTTGGAAATATTGCTACTTTATTTTGGTACATATACATATTTTAAAAACACACAAACTATTTCTTAATTTTTTCCCAAATTGAATGGTTATCTCTATCTTTCATTATTTCTAGAAAAAAGCTTCTATGAAAAAACAAGAATTTGTTTTAAGAATTCTAAAAGTACATTTTAAAGGAATTCGTTTATTATATTTTGCATTCTATATTTATTGCTCAAAGCAGCGTAAAAAGTGGGACTAAGCAAGTCGTAAAAAAATTAAAAACTGGAATTTGTTTTTCAAACGGACATTCCATGCTACCATGAGGTAAAAAATATGCCAGTTTGTTGGTTGTGTTTATGACGGCCAATTATCAACACAAGAGATATAGGCCCGAAGGGGGGGATACCATCCGTGGGGGCCTTTCTAAGGGAACCTAACCCGTATTTACCCAAGGAAAACCAAGGTTCGAAGAAAACCACAGAAAACTCTGAACGAGCAATCCGACGGGCGCGAACCCAGCATCTCCCGTCTACCAGCTTCGAGAGCGGAACCTCTCGGTGACCGGCGGGGCCCCAAAAAAATACGACAGCAAAGTTCAGTGAGTGTGTTCATAAACAAAAGATGCTTACCAAAATCAGGAAAACCACTTTATATTTCTATGAAGTTTTGACGTTTGCAATGAACTTTAAAAAAAAAAGACTGTGCAGTCATGAAAATTCAGTGCAAAGTCTTACGGTATTGCAGAGAGAACACTCATCACATGGTTTTGAATTTCCTCCAGAGACATTTGTCGCGGACAGTTATAGCCATTGGTCAAACTCCATACTCACATGATCTTGCTCAAGCAGATTTCTTTCTGGTCTTGCACCTGAAATGAGCATTAAACTAGTATGTTGTGGCCATCACAAAACTTTCTTCTATATAAATCACGTTAATTAAATCATTTAAATAGTAAAAGAAATTACAGCAATTTAGAACCAATTCGTATCAAATTATACCTGAATTTGAAGTTTGATGAAAATTCGTCCATTACTTATTGAGATAGAGCTGTAGGGGAAATTCTGAAAAATGCAGCATAGCAGCGCCACCTGTTGAGTGATTTGCACCCAAACACAAACAGCACTAATTCATATTAAGGTATACCGGAATCTGAAGTTTGATGAAAATCGGTGCATTAGTTCTGGAGCTAGAGCTATTGTGGAAATCACAAAAATGCAGCACAGCAGCGCCACCTGTTGAGCGGTTTACACGAAAAGGTACAAAACATCAATTCATGTCAAGGGCTAACTGAATCTGAAGTTTGATGAAAATCCGTGCATTAGTTCTGGACATTGAGCTATTGTGGAAATCGTGAAAAATGCTGCATAGCAGCGCCACCTGTTCAGCGATTTACACCAAAACATAAACAGCACTAATTCATATCCAGGTATACCTGAATCTGAAGTTTGTTGAAAACCCAAGCATTAGTTCTTGAGATAGAGCTATTGCGGAAATCTCAAAAAATGCAGCATAGCAGCGCCACCAGTTGAGCGATTTAAACCACCAGGGGCAAAACGTCAATTCATGTCAAGCACTAACTGAATCTGAAGTTTGATGGAAATCCGTGCGTTATTTCTTGAGATTGAGCTATTACGAAAATCGTGTAAATGCTGCAAAATGCAGCATAGCAGCGCCATCTGTTGGGCGATTTGTACCAAAACGTTACCAGCACCAATTCATATCAAGGATTAACGGAATCTGAAGTTTTATAAAAATCCGTGCATTAGTTCTTGAGATAGAGATTTTGCGGAAATCCTGCAAAATGCCATATAGCAGCGCCACCTGCAGGGCGATTTACACCAAAAACTAATCAGCACCAATCTATATCAGGGACTACCTGAATATAAATTTTTATTAAATTCCGTGCATTTGTTCTTGAGATAGAGCGCCCACAAAATTTGTGTCACATACAGACAGACAGACGGACGGACAGACAGACAGACAGACGGACAGACAGACAGACAGACAGACAGACAGACAGACAGACTCACAGACAGACATTTTGTAAAAACATGTTTTTTGGAATCTCTGACCCATAAAACGTGTAAATACGTCGAAAACTGGAATTCGAAAATTTTCATGAAACCAATACTTTCTTCTTGTCAAGATAGAAGAAAGTAAAAAAGAGTGATTTTTGGATCTAGAAACTTAAAGCTGCTTGACAAGAGTTCTCCTTGCGATACTGAAAGAGAGCTTTGCCAAACCGTTTTCATAAATTGTGCAGTCGTTAACTAAAGCGTGTTGCAAACGAAGCAATACTTGGATGGTCAATATTTTTTTTATATTGATTTTGATAATAATCTTTTCTTTATGAACATAGTCATCGAAATTCATTGTCGCCATAACTTGTATGGCTAGGCCAACATTAGAAAACTTTTAGAGAATAAATTTCAGTAAAACTTCAAATGTTCGTTACCCGGATACAACATGGGACTAATAGTCATTAAAATTTCTTGGTTCCACCAAATCATGTCCTTTAATATATTAGATTCTTCATTTACCAGTGACAAGGACATCGGTAAACCCTGTATATTGTCATCTCAGAAAAAGTTCTAGATCATTTATAAATTTGCGTTTTAAATAAAATATGTCACAGAATTATATTAAATATTTGTTATTTTATATTAAAATAAAGACATGTATGCTAAACGTGATTACGCTAAATATAAAAGCGTAATTCGACCGCCGCCACTCGCGAAACAGAAGGAACTACCCCCCCCCCCCCCCCCTTAAATATGCCAATAATCACTTCGCTAATTTATATCCGGGACTAACTTAATCTGAAGGTTGATAAAAATTCTTGTATTAATTCTTGAAATAGAGCTATATTGATAATCATGAATAATACAGCGTAGCAGCGCCACCCATTGGGTGATTTACACCAAAAAGTTATCAGCACCAAATTATATCAAAGTCTAACTCAATCTTAACTAACTGAATCTGAAGTTTTCTGAGAATCCGTGCTTTAGTTCTTGATATATAGCTATTGTCGAAATTATGAAAAATGCAGCATAGCAGCGCCACCTGCTGGAAGATTTACACTAAAAAGTAATCAGCACCAATTTATATCAGGGACTAACTGAATCGAAAGTTTTATTAAATTCCGTTCATTAATTCTTGCGATACAGCGCCCGAAAAATTTGTGTCACACACGGATATACAGAAAGATAGACAGACAGACCGACAGACAACCTCGCAGACAGGCATTTCGTAAAAATATTTTTTTCGGGATCTCTGACCCCTAAAACGAAATTTTTGAAATTAAAGAAAAATATAAAATGAATCTTTCTCGATATTTAAAATGTAACATTTTTTTCAATTAAAAAGTATTATATTAATAATCATATTTCCTATTAAAATACTGATTAATTTCAGCGTAAAAACATAAATTTAGCTTAAGTTGTAACCCATTCTTTACCATAAATAAATAAATGTAGCTATTATTTGATTATTTAAAGAAATCTTCATGAAATAGTAAAAAGTTTCAATTATTTTAAATATAATCCTTTATCTGAAAACAATTTGTTGCTAAAATGTAATTCAAAACAATACAAAACAATTCATATTCAAGGCTGGAGTAGCACAGTTGAAGTTTATTCCAACAGAGCGAAAAATGTCCAGACCAGGAATCGAACCTGGATGCTTGGCGTGAGGTGCCACTGCTTTACCTGTTAAGCTATCCGGACGATACCTGTCTGCCATAATTCACTCTTATTTGTTGGACATGGATGCGAATTGAAGCGCCATAACATTTTTCGCTCTGTTGAATAAACTTCAACTGTGCTACTCCAGTCTTGAATGTGGTCTAATCCAGTTGAAAAAATATTCGTTCTCTTCATTATGTACAAATGTATTGTTTAATTCTGCATTCATAACATGAAAGAAATAATACCATTTTTGTAAATCCATTAATATAAATGATAATAATTTATGAAATTACATTTTCTCAATATATATCATGGTTATTTGATCTCTAATTAACTAAAATACTAGTATTACTACTATGCTTCCTAGAAATTGTTTTCTCTCTTGATGTACATGAATTCGTAATATGTTCCAGTATCCCGTAAATGCTTATTACATTACACGAATATCTACACATAGTTTGCGTTATCAAAATTAATTAGAGTGCTAATTTTCTTTGACGCTGAACGATGCTCCAAGATATTTTCTGATAGGAATCATCCTGTTTCCAATATAAGTAATATAAGAAATAATAAAGATAAATGAAAAATTGTAAGTTATTCTTATACAGTGTGTGACAAAAATTCATCCCAACTTTAAAATTTCATTAAAAAAAGTAACATATTCTCCTGTCGAAGTGTGGTTTGGACAATAAGATTTGCCAAAGAGTTAGATTTGTCTAGGCAATAGAAAAGAAAGAGTTCAAAGAGATACAAAAGTCACTTTAGATTTAAAAATTTCATTGTCGTATCGGTGATGAAAATAACCTGCCGTATCAGACTGCGGTTTATACCATTCAACTTGTCAAATAATGGACGTTTTCGTGTGAAAAAAAAAAAAAAAAAAAAGATCTGGAGGTGACTTATCTCCATTTTCCGAAAACTGATATAGTAAAAAAGAATTCTATATAAATTTCTGACGCAATGGAATCGGCTGGACCTACTGTTTGAAATCGGAGACGTAGCCACAACACTACTTATGCTTGATTATATCGCCGCAACATTTATCACTTATACTCTGTCACAATTCTTTGGCGATTTTCTCGATATAATCGATCACAAAATGGTTTGAAAATGGTTTAGTAATGCATTAACCCGTTAGCGGGCGGTGTCCTAAAAAAGGGACAAATTTTAAGTGAAACGGCACCAAAAATTTTAATTTTATGAAGTATGGGGAAAAAGAGTAAGTTTTTATATTCTAATAAATTCGTTTGTAAATTCTGGTTTCAGTCCATCATTTCATAATTTTACAAACAGAATTCATCAGCGCCGGAAAGGATTAAACACCTGATCAGTCGGCCAGTTTGTACAAAACCCCACACAGCTTTTGTGGCGGCGGTCTAAAACAAATTCCCGAAATGGAAGTTCGATCGAAAATATCGTTTGAGAGTCAATACTCATAGCCAATTGAGAGCCAATTCTGTCGACTTATACTCACTCAAACAAATGACGAATACAGTACTTTTTACGCTATGCATCGACAAGTAAAAAGTTAAAAAAATACCGTAATTCCGTCTACATTTCAAAAATTCATACAAATTTAAAACAAATGGAGGGTACACATCACAAGACTTGGCAGCTGTGGAATTTTAGTAGCAACTTTTGAAGAAAACTTGATCTTACAACAAAGTCTTCGACACTTTGACTTGTCTTATGTTATAAACTGCACACCGATAGGGCAATTTACTAAATTTAGGATTCGGTATTTAAAAAGTAAAAACGGAACCCTTATAAGATTACAAATATATTTAGGGAAAATGTAGAAGGGCTAGTTAAGTTAATTAAAAAAAATCTTTTCTTTGTATATCGTGTGGGATGTTGCGTGAAAGCTTTCGTAACGTTGATCTCAAAAATACATTTCTTTTAATTTTAGGTATTGTATTTTCAGAGATATCGTCGAATATGTAGTGCAAAAATATGTTCCCTCTGCCTCTATTTCCGAATCTACTGAAACTAAAATTATGAAAAAATTAGACTTAGTAGACGTTTAAAACTATAGCGATTACCCTAGGTTGCATAGTTTTCCAGAAAAGCGCATTTTTCCATTACACACATATTTCGATTTGCGGGCATTCAGCAAAGGTGCTGGGGAGCGTTGGATGTACCCACCGTTGGAGAAGTGTAAAAGCGTAGTTGCTAATGATTTTTAAAAAATCGCTTATAATTAACCGATATATTAACCCTTAAAGACATAGACGGTTTGGACGGTCGCGGCGTACTCTATGTACCATCATCTTTTAAAACCTAGATAATAACTTTTAATGATGCACTCGTATTTGTGTAATGCAATGCCCAGTAGCAGTATAAAAGCAATAAACGTCAAATTGTTAAAAACAGACTAATTTAATCAGAATTAATTGCATAAATACTATGGGACTCAAGACTAGTTTGCATTGGGGGAATCTCTATACGCCTCCCGTGTATTTAAAAATTGATAAAAACCTTTCTGGAAAAACGCGGCACGGAACATCGGAACGCGGGACGGTTTTTGCGCCGTTTTTGCGCAGACTTAAGGCGGCGCACAGTGGGACGTTTTGACGATCTAGGTGGACAAAATTATTTCGTTGAAGTTTACTTAGTTTTTGCTGTTTTTTTTAATGCATCTCTAATAAAATACTCAGACAGCGATAAATATTTGGTTATTTAACAACAATGTCTTAAACTAAAAATACAGGGTGCTCACTAAAGTCCATTCTCACCCTCTTAACTGCCGAACGACTGCATCTATATTCATAAACGTGGGGTCTAGGTATAGTAAAGAGGCTATGAGCTACTAGATGAGACCGTTTACAGCGCCACCTGGTACTAAATGACGGCATTAGCGTTCCTATCAGGAAAACGGTTCGAAATATGGGATAAAAGTGAATGAAGACACTTTGTGAACATGAATGCTAAATGAATTTAGTTTTGAATATGAATCTCGTTTTCGAGATAGGAATACTAACTTGGCTATTTTGCACCAGATGGCACTGGAAGCGATCTCATCTGGTAGCGCATAGTCACTTTACTATACCTAGACACCACTTTTATGATATAGCTGCAATCGTTCGGCTTTTAAGAGCGTGAGAAGGACTTTAGTGGGCACCCTGTGTAATACATGACAAATAATGCGTTAAAAATATTTTACATTTAAGGAACAATCAATTTAATGCACACATGCAAGTTAACAATAATTTCTTTTTTGTATTTTTGTCTACTCAGAATTGCTCGAGAAATTTGTGTAGTCATCCTGAAAAATAATTTTTTAAAAAATGAAATCATATTAATAAACTTTAATGTTTTCTGCTACTCTGTAAAACATATAAATGCTACCAAAATTATTTTCGGTTCAAAAAATGCTGTTGTGTGATTAAATAACCTATATAAATTTTATTCAATTTGAAATAAAATTTCTGCATATAGACGGTAATGTATCCGAGTCCCTGTGAAAAAAAATAGAACGACTACGCACTTTGTTTTCAATTTAAAAAATGCTACTGTGTATCTATAACCTATAGTAATTTTATTGAAATTTAATTAAAATTTCTGCTTTTTAAAAACAGTTTTACCGCGATCTTTTGTGTGGCCCTGTAACAAATACAAATGCATAATTTCTACGTCCGACAAATTATAATTTAATAGAATTGTCATCAGAAAAACACATGTAGACAAAGTTTCAGCTCAATCAGACAACTGAATGTGGTTTTAAATTGTCTTGCAAGATTTGAACAAATATTTTATGTGGCCCTGTAAAAAAAAGCTTAACTGCTACGTTCCATAAATTATAATAATATTTCATTGTCATCAGAACTACATATGCTGAGCAAAGTTTCAGCTCTATCAGATGATTGATATTGGTTTAAAATTAACTTGTATATTTTAATCTAAATTTTTGTGAATCCCTGTAGAAACCGTATTCTAAACAAACTTCTACGTTCTTTAAATTATAATAATATTGTATTGTCATTCAAATTAAACATGTTTTCATTGTTTCGGTTCAATCGGATAATTAAAAGTGGTTTAAATTTGACTAGCAAGATTTGAACTAAACATACATTTAATAACACTGCAAGTTAATATGATGCTTGTTTATTTATAAAAAACTTAAAGATCTGCACATATCTGCAGTTTTTTAAATTCTTCAGTACTTTAGGAATGGCACTTTGATTTAAAAAAATGCTTATTGCTGAATAATGCTGAATAATATGTTAAAAGTCAAGATGAAATTTGTAAACAACATCAAGGATCACCCAGAATTACAACTTTGAAAAAAAGCGTTTAAGCGGGTTTAATATTGCTTATTTTCAAACAAAAATGGTTAAATCTGGCCTTGATAAAGCTGTGACATATATTCAGTAAACTCGTGCTTTCAAATAAAACAGAATAGTCACGGCATGCTTTCAAACTTAGAAGAAGCTAGTGCAACTTTTGAAACTCTCTCAAACCAACTGCGCAAATGGCTTCTTTACGGTCAGAATTAATCCACACCTCTCATTTTTTTCGAAAAAACTCGTACGGCTCTCGAAAATACAGACATTTAGCTACTAGTACACGTGATTTTGTCAAATTCTGAGATAATCGGAAAAATGAATTTTGTCCACCTAGATCATCAAAACGTCCCACTGTGCGGCGTTGCAATTTTTGCGACCTCCTTTCGAAGCACAATGCCAAGTTTAAACTTTGGACAGGAGTTTTGTTTTAGCTACACTGTAAAAAGAAAAGGTTATTACTACGCTGAATTATAATTTCTAAATGGCAAATGAAGTTTAAATATCCACTACTTTATTACCAGTACCGAATTAAGTTTTTCATCATAAACAGATTAGGATAAGATTAAAAAAAAGAGTTATACAGAGTAGCAATATTTGATATTGCGAAGGCTTGATATCTCTTTGAACTTTTATGGTATACCCATTCATACTATTCTAGTATATACAGCTATACCCAACCCTACGTGAATAGTTTTTTACAAAGTCTTATTATTCTTTTAGCAACGATTTTTTTTTAAATAATACTGTTAATAATTCATATATGTATTGTACGGAACCCTCCGAGCGCGAATAATATTTTCACTTGACCGTTTATTAATTAATTAAAACAAAAACAACCGTGCAGGTTTTTGGTTTAAATGTAATTTCTCTTTTTTAATAATAATGAGTGAGGCAGATAAAAAAAAAAAAAAAGTTTCTCATAAGTGTCTACATAAAGCCAAATAAATGAAAAAAGACAATAGTGCTTGCGTTATTTTGATATTTAATTTAAAATTTGAATAAATAGCTATTTCGCAAATTTTATTATACTAATAAATGTACTACTCATAAACGCTTATTTAGTTGTATCTCTTTATTAATTAAGTTTTTCAATTAATAAAGTTTGTTGCTGTCAGTACTTTTAGTTAGATATTGCCATACTTTCACAATTTTCCTAAAAGGATAAAAAATAAAATTATTTTACAATAATAATTAAAATTGTTTAAGAGAACACTGAATACAATTAAATTTTGTACTTATTCACAGGGAATTTTGTATGTTAGTGTTTGATTAATTAGCACAGTTTAAAGTTAAATTTGGAAATGTCGACGCCTTTGAACTGGAACAGATTGAAGTAAAATAATATAATACCCGTATTTACATAGCATACGGTTTTATTGTATCCAGTTTTATGTTATGTAGAAAATATATAGTAAAATTAAAAATAACAATAATAGCATGCTGTTTAACCGAAACTAAATTGAAATAACAGTTACCGAAAAAAATAAGAAAATGTGACATCAAAACCACCGAGGGTCATGCAAGTGTGACAATCTGTGACACAAGAAGTGGGAAGTATGGAAAAATACACGAAATTTGCGTGAAGTAATTAATGGCTGACTTCTAATGCATTGATCTAAAAAAAAATATATATATTCGTTTCAAAATCTGTTCATTTGTTGTGCCAGCACATTCCATGATTCCGCATTCAAAAATGACTCACCGGGTTAGAAGGTTCACGTTAATGAGTGGGACAAATAATGTTTTCTGGGGTAATAACGCCATGTTAAGGTTCTACCAACTTTCATGGCTTAGTTATAGATATTTTTTTTTCAAACACTAGGGGGCTCTGCCCCCTACGAGCTACGCTCGTCAACCCCCGTTCAGACACCGCAGACTCTAAAAGTACGCTAATTTGATCGGCTTTAAAAAGATTTCGGAAGATTGAATTATAATTTAAAAAACAGTGGCGATCTCCCTATAAACGGATTCCTATTCATTTCTCTTTGACTGGGGAATTTTAAGGCCAAATCCGCTGCGGTACTACTTGATTAACCCGTCGACCAATTTCGCCAAATTATATAAATCGCCAAAGCACTCGCCAAATTATACAAATTGACATCATTTTTATTTTAAATAAGGAAAGAACAAATAAATTAGTGCAACATTAATAAAAATAGAGAGAAAACGTTGAAATAAAAATAACTTGATGACGTAGACACGTGTAACTTGCTTAAAGTCAAGTTAATGTGACATTTACGATCAACCATTATTGGCATTTAATCTTATAGTTTGGCGAATGATAGATTTTTGGTCGACGGGATAACTAAGTAGTACCAAAAATACATATGTCAATTGCTGTTTTCGTCTTTGATTTAGTAAAATAAGTTAAACATTTCAAAATAAGCTAATATAAAAGGAATTAAGTAATCAGAATCTTTGTCTCCCGGTATTTTTTAACAAAGCTAAAAGAAAGTTCTTTTAAATAAGACATTTTAAATTAATCGTTTTTAATCTGACGTAATTTTGACCAAACTATTCTTTCTCTTTTTAATATTCACGTGAAAATACTTGTGTTAAAAATGAAATATTATTTGTGCTTTACTAACAAAAATAGTTGAAAAGTATCCTCTCAAAATATCAAATAAATGTCTAGCGCAATTTCTAAATTTAAACCGTTTTGCAATATTATTTTGTGTTCATTTTATGTAATAACTGTAATGTGACGCAAATATGACGTAATTTCTCCTATTTAAGACTTCTAACGCATGTTAATAAATTTATTATTTTACAAAATCCTTTCTCTCTTAAAATTCACGTGTAATTACAGTTTTTATGACGTAATTTTTAATAAGTTCCTGCTTTTTGTACATAATTATTTAATTCTAATTCCAAATGTTTTTTTCTGTTTATAATAGTCACGCGTAAATAAATTTTTAATTTATTTACACGTATAAATATTTTTTTTTTGAAGCAAGCATTATTGTTTCCGCTTTTTATACAGTTGGCAACAGTTTAAATTAATATTACTTTCTAAAATCTGTCAAAAATATCTTTAGAAATGCTGAAAATTTGAATTTAAAATAGAAATAAAACCTCAAAAAATTAGTCAAATTTAAAAAAGAAATATAGTCTGCACACCGGGAACTTCAAACGTATAAAATGATCTAAAAATGATTAAATTCCTATGTACAGTTTTTGCTCCTATAAAAATTTTTTAATGGAACGATTTTGTCCAAATTTGGCATTAAATATCTCTTAAAATAATTCTTCGATTTGAAAACTGTCTACATCAGCGTGTTTATCAAACATTTCTGTATAATACTACCGATTTTCATATTTTTGTATGCATTATTTTTCTTAATATTAACGAAGAAAGACCTCCGGTCACAAAAAATTCAAAACCGGCGGCGGCGGCGGCGGCGGTGACAGCGGTAGTTACTTTTTTTTAGAATAGAGAGAAATATAGATTTGATACAGCAACTTATTGACTATGTATACAAAAAAGAATATTTTAACAGATATGTATTCATTAAATGTAATGGCGTGACTTGTTGACCAATGATATTTGGCGTTATTACGCACCTATGTGGGTTATAACTCTATGCAAACGAAACTACAGAAAAAGATGGAATAATTGCATGTAAATTGCCCAATTTTAAACATACAAACTCTACAGCCCTAGAAAGACAAATATCTCTTACTTACCATTAATTGCGATATCAGGATACAGTAATAAACATTTGATATTTTATTGTTCTGATGTGAAAAAACTAGCAGCACTTAGGGCATACAAATTTCTCTGTATCCTTTTTTGTTTTCAACATTGACAATAATGCTCACTCGTGCACAAAATAAAAAAATAAACATTCTCCGGATGTTGTTCCAAGTCTGAAAAAAATTAACTGCAGTAATAAAGACAATGGATGGCGTTATTATCCCGGCATACTTATTGCGCAGTATATTTTAAACTACAAACTACCTCGTGAACGCATGCAAAATCTTCAACAAGATTTTGAAAATACATCAAGTACACTACAAATTTATGTAATAAACAAAGTATTTCCTAATAAATATATAGTCTTCAGATCACAGAACTTACCTGTCATATTTTAGATCGGGCGTTGATTCTTATGTGCTTCTTCGAGCGATATGGTCTACAAATAAAACAAATTAACTTTTAGCGATTGTTTGTAATTTATATGACTCTTCCTTCTGCGCAGAACCCGTAGGTGCCATTTCTCGGATTTCTTCATAATTACGCGTAATATTAGCACTTGGCGTTATTACCCCAGGACACCTAATATATATATTTTTTAACAGCCTAAATAAATTTGTTTTAAAAAATACAAGTGGGCAAACCCGTTCTTCCCGGGTTACAGAATACAGCCGAAAAGCATTTTTTTCTTTAAATTATTAACTCTAATAGATTTTTTACCTTTAATATATTTTTTTAGAATGTCCATTTACAATCCCCCCCAAAATATTTATATGAAAATAGCAATAATGCGTTCAAATAAAAATTTTAAATTTACTAAAAGCGATACTTTCGTATTGTGGCTTCATGCCAGGAATTAATAGCTGAAGAAATCGCAAAAGATCACTATTTACAATCAGCCTTTTTGCTTTTCATTTCGACTTTTTAAAGGCTCAGTTTGATTACATGTCTTAAATTCATGTTTTATTTATATTTTATTGTTTTATTTATTGATTGATGAATGCTTTAATTTCGTTTGGAATTTAAGCTGGAAACAAATGCTGAGCTGTTTGTACTATTTTATGTGCAAACGGATTCATCTTTGGTAATCGTCTGCACGCGATAGAGATAGATTTAAAAGAAAATGATTCTCGAAAATTATTTTAAAAACAACAATTTTTTTTTTTTTTTAAATTATGGCCATTTTTCTCCAATTCTGACCAGAAAATCAGAGTTCTAGCTTTTTACGACTGCTCCTTCATCTTCACCCAACACTTCATTTATAATAGCTGTTTCATAATAATGGAAACCATCAGTCCATCAGAAGAAAATAACTCAGTTAAGCCATACTTGGATAATCGGGACTTTACTGTAGTAGAAAACATATTTCAGCTTTAAGACTTAAAACACACGATTTTATTTTACATAAAAGGATGACATTCGCATCCGGAGGAATAATTCCTCGTTTACGATCTAGTAAACAACTCTACAGTAAAGTATGCATAAGACGTCACTATCACTAAATGTGGCGTTCAGAAGACAATTCGACTAACTCCATTCTAAGTGACGTTTTCTTAAACAAAGGAATATTGAAAATTTTCTATATATTTATACAGTGATAAAAAGTATAACTCTTGATTAAAAGAACATTAATGAGTGATCAACTAAAATAACCCAAGAAAAAGTATTATATAGATACAATATTTTTATAGTTGCAATAACTTTAACTGTTTATACTGATCATTTTCACTTGATGGAGTTAATCGATTTGTGCAATGAACGGCTCAAATAATACACAAATCCTAAAAAAGAGATATATCGTCGTTGAAGAAACTCGACAAAATAAGAAAGAAAATAATAATAATAATAATAATAAATCGGCTATATCATATGCTGATTCATATGATTTCATTTGTTTGTAATATTAATGTAGATACTTAAAATTAAATTTAGTTTATAAAATACCTATGTTTTATCAGAAATCATTCATTTCCTATTTTTTCAAAATAGCACGTGTTTTAAGTACATTTTTTCCAGTTGTTATGGAAAATAGCAACAAAAAAGATGTAATTGCTATTTTCAAACTATTTTTTTCTTTACTCTCTACAGAAATGGAGTACTTGAGTTACCAAAATTAAACAAACCATGCTAAAAACTACAAAAAAATTAATATCTCAAAAATAAATGGAGATGCACTTTTCAAACACATTGCATTTAAAAGTACTTTTTTTTTTCCAATACGACGGTCTAAAAATCTAAAATGTGCGGTGCTTAGAAGTTAAAAAAATTGCATTAGTGTATTTAAGAGTACAATGATACATCTGCTTTGTTTTACGGCTGGCTTATACAGCAGAACGTTATTTTTTGGAGACGACACTTTATTTGCTGGGAGAAAGTAATAGCATGCCGGGGGCTAATAGACATTCGTCTGACATTAGCCTAATCATCTGCTGATGCCACCGCAAAATGACGTCAACGTTACGCACGGACACGTTTGTCCTTTAAAATATAGATATTAAAGGCGAAGTAAGATAAGTAGTTCAGAATGAAGAAAAGAGTACATACACATATGGTGATAATTGGACTTAAGTCTTATTAGTAAACTTTCTTACTTTTCTTGCGGTTAAATTTGTCATTAGGAATTTATAACAATACTAGGGGGCTCTGCCCCCCGCAAGCTACGCTCCCCAACCCCCGTTCAGACGCCGCAGAATCTGAAAATATAAAAATCTAATGGGTTTTAAAAATATTAGAGAAGATTAAATTATACTGAAAAAGCTATGAAGATCTCCCTGTGAACGGGTTTCCATTCAATTCCCTTTGATTGCAAAAATTTAATGGAGAATCAATTGCTGTTAAGACATCCAATGATTGTTTTTGTTTTTGATTAAAGAGGATCAGTTAAACATTTGAAAAGGAGCTAAAATAAAATGAATTAAGCATTCAGAGTCTTTGTCAAGCGATATTTTAAAACAATCTCAATAACAATAGCCTAAATCATGTGACTATCATCAACAGTTCCGGGCTGAACACTTTGCTTTTTATACTCTAGGTGCCATTTTGATGCTTTAATGTTATCCAGGCACAGGTGATAAGTCGCCAAATATTATTCTATCCACATCATTTCATCTATATTATAATAGTTCAAATCATCAAATGCCATAAACAAATACGATCTGATCCCTTCGCCTTTCATATGAAAGTTTGGAACAAATGTCATATACATATTGGCACGATTTTTTTCCAACGCCAATTTGGGGAACGCATCAACAGCATAAACAACAACATCCGGCTTACCATATCAAGCAAAATAACGATACTTTGGCGCCAGTTAAGTACCCGTTGCGTATATGACATTGGCGTGCGAAAAAAATCGCGCCAATATTGGGCCGTATATGACATCTGTGCCGAAAGAAAAAAAAGCTGGGTGCAAATCTCGCCAGTATCTTTTTTTCAACTCGCCGGTTAGCATTTTTTTTTATTATTCGAGTGGTAAATTAAAACATTGATTTGAAGTTGAAATTAAATGTCATGGTTTGTTACATAATTTAATATTTCGCCAGGTGTCATATACCAGTGCATGTTTGGCACGCATTTTTTTTTTTTTTTTTTTTTTTTTTTTTTTTTTTTTTTTTCTTACGAAAATTTGGCGAAAACCTCGTTTTCGAATACCAGTTACATATGTATTTTTGGTACTACTTAGTTATCTCGTCGACAAAGAATGTATCGCGAACTATAAGATTAAATTTCAATTATGCTTGATCGTAAATGTCACATTCGCTTAACTTTTAGCAAGTTACACGTGTTTACGTCATCAAGTGATTTTTATTTCGACGTTTTATTTTTATATTTATTAATGTTATACTAATTTATTTGTTCTTTCGTTATTTAAAATAAAAATTTTGTCAATCTGTACAATTTGGCTAGTGGTTTGGCGATTTATATAATTTGCGAAATTGGGTGACGGAATAACTACTACATTGTACTTTTTTTTTTAATTATTTTCTATTATTTTCGTAAGGAAATAGCAAAAAAATAATTAATTACTATAGAACAAAATAATTTATATAAATTTAAAAAAGAAATAAAAGTAAATATACATTTATTATTAAATAAACAACAATAGCCACGTGACCATGTCTATCAAAATAATACCATTTGTGATCCAATTAGGTACCCCGGTGCGTATATGACATCTGTGTCTAATATTTTCTTTTCGTTTTGTTTAAAAAAAAAAAAAAGAAGTGAAAGCCATCAATTTAAATGTTTCATTTTTAAATGAAAGTTTTGTATTTAATAAAATGATAACTAAATAAAAAAAAGCATTATTCTTAGCATAGATTTAAAGGAGGCCCAACTGTCGCCAAATTAATTTAAAATAGTAACCTTTTCTGAATTATGAAAAAAAAATTCTGTTATGATTAAAATTTGAGTTGCCATCATTAGAAAAAATGTATTTAAAATTAGAAAAAAAATTAATATTTCAAAAACTAATTCGAATTTAAAAATTCTAATACCAGTTTTGAGATCTGTGGATCAACACGGATTTTTGGTGTTAATTTCATCGCAAAGTATTCCATATTTTAGGAGAAATCGCCGTGAAACTAAATCAGTTGTTTAATCAGTCGATTCAAAGAATCGATACATTTCAGGCGTTTCATATATTCGTTTCATAAATTCGTTTCATTAGGATTATATATCTATAGGGTAGATTTAGTGAGATTGATGCAGAGTTATAAACAGAAGCAGATAAACTTCAAAATGTTTTCAAACTTGAGTTCGTGTCATTTTTAGCAAATTCCAACATATTAGTTGAAAACATGATTTTGATTACTCTGTCTGCCGTCTGACTGTGCTCTACTTCTTGCAAATATAATCGGATTTCCATGTAATTAATGTGTATTAATGATGGTTTCTATGGTATGTTTTCTATTGATAATGAAATATGTAGCATTTATAGTTCGTTTACAGGATCTCTCAGATTAATTCCGTTACATTATGGTCAAAAGGAGAAAATCGCTCGCGGTGTATTTTAATGAAGTTACTCTACTAAAAACATAAATGAATTGATATGAACATCTGAGTTGCTCGAAAATATGCTTTCTGTAGAACGTGGAGTGCGAAGCATTTATCATTCATTATTTACAGGATCACACAAAAGAATTCGTTTGCTGAATGATCTATGGGGAAAATCTATATGCAGCGTATTTGAATTATGTTACACTATTTCAAATATAACTTGATAAACCTAAATTGATATGCATTACTGAGGTTCATTAAAAGGTGCATTTAAAGGTGAATATGATATGTATGGGATTTTTATTTCATTTACAGGGGACACTAAAGATATCGGATAGAGTACTAATTGCTGTAATTTCATTTTCAATTATCTTATGCGTTTATAGCTTTAACTAAATTTTTGCATACCACGTGGTGCCTATAAATTATATTATATCATATATAGACCTACTTAAAAGAATTCTTAAGCATTGCTGATTATCGGCGTGAATTACTTAAAGGTGGTTTTTAAATGAATTATTCATTTTCAAACTAAATTATATTTTGTATACTAAGAGATGTTTGTGGAATATAAATTCATGCACACAAAAGACTGTATACATCGACGCCCGCTAATGGTAATTTCTGGATGTTTGATTTTAGCAGCTTTAGACTTTTTTGCCTGAATTAAATTTTAGCTTAATATATAGCTTTTTAAAAAATCTGTAGATAATATACAGGGATAAACAAAAGAATTCGAGTACATTTCCATCGATTGACAAATATTGTTAAATATGAACAAATATTGTTAAATGTGAATTATTAACTGTGATATGCTTTTTCAACTAAGTTAAATGTTAGTATACTAAGTAAAATATATGCGAAACTATAAATCATATACAGAGATGCACAAAAGAATTCCACTAAATTTTCGGCTATGGACGGGAAATGCTGAACTCAAGTTTTCAAATGGGTTATGCGTTTTCTAAATTGTTTATTTAGGTATCTTCTTTACCTTATTAAACGGTGAAATTTTGTAAAGTATTTTAGAAATGTCTGAAAATGTTTCATAATATATGCTTGACGCAGGATTTTTCTTTATTGTTTTCCTTAAACTATGAATATAAATATAGACCACTCATTGTGCAACTTTCAAAAGATCGTCAGATAATATGTTTCTTTTAAATTATTGCAACTAAAAACTAGTCGTTGGGGGGCCACCGTAATACTTACCCATCATGGATATAGATAATATAAAATATGAAAATGAAACATGTGATATTTGCTAAGCATTGTACCATGTTACTTTTATTCATAATTTAATTTATTTGGACTTCTTTAAAATTAATTAATATGATCCCTTAAGCTAATATTACTTTTTGTTGCATTAAAATATCTCACTTTGTTGATTTTCTGCAAGAAAGTAAACGCTATTGGTTTACAATGGAAGTCTATGGGAATTTGGCAAAATATTAGAGATACCGCCAATTTGGCGTCACTTTTGGCGACTCATTTTGGCCACCAAATTTGGTGATAAACCGCTAAGTTGGCGAAAAATTTGGCGGTATTTGGCGACAGAACAGCCCCCCCCCCACCTATGGTAAACCTCCTTATAGGTATGGAGATGCATTAAATGCTTGACATTTACGATAAGCCATTATTGGCATTTAATCTTATAGTTTGGCGATAGTTTTTTGGTCGGAGGGATAATCGAGTAGTACCGAATTGCGTAAAAGAAACATCCTTATAACTCGAAAAATTATAGTCCTATTAACTAACAGTTTACTGCATCGGATTAAGCGTCTCATTTCCGATTAAAATATATCTCTGAATTAAATTTGAATGAAATACAGGGTCATGAAAAATCGAAGAGTGTGAAAAATAGAATTACAAATATGTCGGCAACTAATTATCCGTTAGAGTTCATTCATAATGCAAAATTTATGTTTGTTTTTATTGTCTTTTATATTCACTCCTTCAAATAAACATTTTCGAAAATTTTTGTATACCTTTTATCAGAACGCATACTTCAAGAATCCTAAAAAATAGTTACGGTTAATCGAGGTTACTGATATTCAATAGGCTTCTTTCCATTATTACTGTCTAAGTACGCACCGAATTTCAAGTCTCTATCTCAATTTGTTCGGGAGATAGAGCGTTTACAGACACACACACATACAGACGGACGGACAATTTTTTTTTCTAAAAATATGTTTTTCAGAATCTCCAGTGTCTGAAACGTGTAAATCCGTCAATTTTTTTTTTCAATTTTTAAAACGATTACAAGACTTACCCTATACTACGTATGATGGGTAAGTGATATAGGTTATACTTGAAACGAGATGTCTTATAATTGTCAGATACATATATAAAATTAGATTAAAAAAAATTCTTTTTTCATAAAAATAATGTTTCCATAGTGTCCGTGGATTATTACAGCTCTAGTGCGTACAGTTACGGATATTTTTAAGGTGATTTAAAACTTTTTATGTGATTAATGATCGCTTAGTATTTGAAAAAACCATAAAAT
The DNA here is from genome assembly GCA_963932465.1 of Maratus speciosus. Lineage (NCBI taxonomy): Eukaryota > Metazoa > Arthropoda > Arachnida > Araneae > Salticidae > Maratus > Maratus speciosus. Next base: position 219,219,345 of record OZ010790.1, on the reverse strand, counting down.
AGTACCTATTTTTTATTACAGAAGTTGAATAATTATACGGTTTCTAAATAAAATATGCAATTAGTTTTTTTAAGGCGAAAAAAAGATGTTATAGAAGAAATTCACATTTGTAGAAAAGCCATCATGCGAGAATTCTGTGTCTTAATGCTTGTTTTACACCATACAAATTAAAGTGAATAAGGCGTTTATTTTTCACATCTTAGAGTTTTATTTATCATCATCACACAAATTTTTACAAATAACATTTGAAATAATGTATGTACATTAAATTTTGATTATTAATAACTTTTTTTTGAGTGTGATATATTTCGAAACATGAATTACAAAATCCAGCATTACAATCAGCGCCAAAAACTAATCCCAAACAGGGCCAATTTACCAATATTCAGACTTCACACGGAAATTACAGTTAAATTTTTCTGGTTTCAGAAGTTTTTTCCAGCAATTAAATATTCAGCCCGGAAATATGACGGCCACTAGAAATAGCGAACGATACCCCAGACCGTGGTATTGACGGAAGCGAGAAACGTTATGTATGGATAAAACTGCATTTAATGAACTATTGTGTATGTAAATTTCATTCAAATATAAATTACATTAAATATCGTTAAACTGTATGATAATAATTTGTTATAATCTAAACAATAATCTTAATGGTCAGATAATAAATGAATAGTATGTCGGACGTAACATCAATACAGTTAATTTTCCTCATTTAATCTCTAACACGGTGTCATGTTTATACAATTAATAATTTTCGTAAATTGCACGCTAATGAGCTTTCAAGATCAACACATGTTACTGGTATACACAACTTTGTAATGTGCTTTATAACAGGTATTCAAAGGAAATATTGCTCAGAAATCACAAACATTGTTGATGCATCCATTGTGTTTGCAAAGTATATATACTATGATATTATGCGATGCTAAACATACATACGAATTTCATATTGTTTGACAGTTTTAGAACTTCATTTAAAATCACCAATAAATCTGTTAATAAACTATAATGGAATAGGGAACAAATTTATTGAAAAAAATGTGTGAATTAAATATTAATTTTTAATTTATTCAAAATATTTCCAGTCATTTTGCAAAATGTGAGTAATTTAAGTTAAATATCAGTTAAATAATTATAATCTTGAAATAAAAACAAAGAAAGAAATAGATTTTTAATATTACATATATATATAGTGTGAGTCTAAAATCATAGGACAAACTTTAAGGGGATGTAGAGGACATGACAAGGATTCAGATTTGTGTAGCAACCCATGGTCGGAAACGCTTTTCTGGTGCGGTAGTGACGACATAAAACACAAGAAAGACAGGACACGAATAAGAGGAGAAAACACGTTTATTATCCTTAGTGCAGTAAAAAACTAAGAAAAAAGAGCATTAAAGAGACATTGATAGACATCAATGTAGGTGTTCGAAATTATGACCCCGGGCCGCATCTCCGGCTCACGGAAGATCTAATGTTCTCGAAAATACCGGGAGTGTCCCGGACTTCCCCAGCAGCTGCCACGATGCGTGCAACAAGTTCCTCAGATTTTTCCAATATTGTCCCGGCATTTTTGCAGCACTAAGAATAATAAACATGTTTTCTCTCCCTGTTCGCGCCCTTTCTTTCTTGTGTTTTGTGTCGTCACTACCGCGACAGGAAAGCATTTCCGACCATAGGTTGCTATGCAAATCTGAATCCTTGTGATGTCCCCGATCTCCCCTTAAAGTTTGTCCCATGATTTTAGACTCACCCTGTATATATATGTGTGTATGTGTGTGTGTGGATGCGTAAAATATTCATTTAAAGATTTATTTATTTTTTCGATTTTCATTTATAGTACAATGAGATATAGTAGCATTTAAAACTAATTTTTTGAAAAGATTTTCAGTAAGTTCAAAGTACTCACATTTTCTATATACATTTATTAATTATTGCTTTACGCTTGAAAAATTCTAACTTTAAAAACCTTAAGCATCATTTAAATTAAAATCGATCACAGTTAATTAACTGTTGTAATTTTGGATGTATTTTTATTTAAAAATTAATACGCTGGATATAGTGCTTATATTTTAGTAGCAATTTTGTACATTCTTGTGTGTGGAAATTAAATAAATTCTACTTTCAATTGAATTAAGTAATCTTTCAACAATATTATTTGAATTCGTTTCATCAAACTTAACATAATTTACTAAAAGTGAACAGAAATACTCATGCTAATAAATGTTTAAAGAAAATTGGTGATTATGTGCCATGATACCACTACGATTGTTAAATTCTTGTTATCTATTAAAATATTTGAAAAATAATAATTTTAATCCAAATACAGTTCACATTTTTTTCTGATTTCCAAAAATTCATCAAAATGCCTTACTTAAAATATATTTTAAATTTTGATTAAGATTATTGTATTTTTACAGTACCGATATTATACGGAATTTTTATCTGCCAATAAATACTTAATACTATTAATTAAATCCTGTATTAAATGTCCACGCTCGTTCATAAAACTAAACCTTTAAATAAAGAAAAAATATTGAGGGAAAAACCCCAAATTTTAATTTTGTTTTAAGTAAATAAAAAATAAAGTAAAATAAATAAATAAAAGTTTGTATTTTTACGCATGCATAAATCTAATTAATCCTTAAAGACATTCTTAAGTTAAATAAACGTGATTAATATAATTAATGACCATTTTAATTGCACATTCCTAAAATTTTAACATATTTTCATTTTTTATAGATTGCTTTCGCTTTGTTTTTTGAAGAAATGATTAAGTCATTTAGAAAGAAACGTTAGTAATGCTCTACTTAATGGGAAATATCGAAAAAACAACTTCAGATAATTTTAAGTGGCTAAACTAAGCTTTGTGTTATTTATGCGGAGTTAAAGATAATTTATCATAATAAGTTAAGTCATAATTGATAAAAAAAAAATGTTTTAAATGGGAAATGAAAAATTGGGCATAGGGCGTACTTGAGAAATAGTATCGTTTTCAAAAGCAAAACAGAGAACAGTAACACCTCTGTACTAAAGATGTTTCTCGTTGAGGGAGTCTTCTTCCCTAAAAACTTGAGATATTGATAAGTAAATGGAAATATCATTTGAATTACTTAAATGAGATTTTTAGATTTTCCGTAGTGGAGTACGAATGCGCGAACAACACAATAAACTCAGATCCAGAAGATTCAAACTAATACTTGTAGCGTAATAAGGAAACTTTAATGAAAATTTGAAGAGACACATAAGTGCCTTGGGAGTGACCCCGCTTACACACAATCAAAACTTACTCTTTACATTCTGAGAAGCAGGCAAAGAGTGATAAGTTTCACGTTTTCATTCGTAAAGTTTTGGAGATATATATAGATATTGGGTAAGACACAGATCTTGCCCAGGGGTGACCGTTACATTGGAATACATGGGGTAGTTTAAATTTAGATGAAAAGCCTAATAGGCGATAGTTAGCCAAGCGTTAGTCCGTGAGAAAGTAAGAAAGAATCCGAAAGCTGTCAATAGCATTGGAATGAGAGCGGTAAATTGAAAGGCGACTTAAGTTTAAAAGTACATCTGGATATTATTATCTAACTGCTGGTTTAACCAAAGTTTTGACTATCTCTTAGTAAAGGATCGAATTAAAAATCTGACAGAGAGAAATTTTATAGGCAGATGCAACGCGAAAAGAATGAATCTTTCGAAAAGAAATGACTGTGAATAATATTCTTTTTTTTATTTTATTTACTTAGATGAAAGAGCAGAGAGAGTTTACTGGGAACGTTAAAGTAATGTGAAAAGGGAAGTAGATTAATTTAAAACTTAGATATACAAAAAGAAATAGAAAGGGGATTTTTATACTGATAGTTAATATTAAATTTTAACTATCTAGGGATCATATGAATTACCTTTAAAGAATAATATATGTGATATCAAACGATATCACATATTTCCCCCCAAAAACCGACCAGCCTTGAACACCCAGAGATGGGGAAGGGAAAAGAGAGAGAAAAAAATCTGTGTCTTCTCCAAAGAAATAATAAAAACTTTACATGAAACAATACAAAACAATATCTTGAAATTGCAAATATCTATATATATGTGATTATATATATGTCATGACTTAAATATTCTTCATAATGTCCTTTTTATAAAGGCTCAGTAGAAGTTCAAAAAGGTTCACGTGAACTAGTCTTATAGACTATGTTTTAATAAACAGTATTCTTTACTGTACTTGTGCACATATTAATTCAACAACAGGATTTTTTTTTTGTTACCTGTTTTGTATTTTGTGACGTCACATTAAAAGTAAGGTACCATATCAATAAATTTGCAAATATATGTTAGAAACTGCTTGTCATGACCAGTATTGAGAAGCTTTAAAAGAAGTTATATAATTCTTCTCAAAATCTTGACCCATTTCAGATCATAAAAATAAGTGGACAAAAAAAAAATAAACACAACATGTAACTGATTAACATACACTATGCAAAATAATATTTATAAAAAAAATGAATAAGCGATATAGATGGGCACAGAAAAGTAATTTGGCACCCTTTCAGGAGTGTCTTTCAGCAGAAATGAAGTGTATGGCCATAGGACCATAATTTTAAATTGAACCCAATTTCTGAGTGCTGTGATTAGAAAAACAAAAGAGATGATTTGATTACAAAACAAAAGAACTGTATCTAATATCAAAATATAATAAAACATTCAAAAAAATTTTATTTTTATTTTTTGTAAGTAGTAGTCGCTATCTACAAATAGCAACTGCAGATATCTCATGCAGTGAGCCCGTTTATTTATCAAAGTTTTAACTTAATATGTTGATATGACCTTGTGTTAGTGAGCATATCTACGATGAATAAAGATAAGGAAATTCCTCACAATTTACTGCAACTGAACAGCATTTGTGATTTAAAAGTAACTGGGTTTTTTTTTTAAACACATCGTCTGGCTTGTATAATTTAAAAGTGGTGTGTATAAAAAAAAAAAAACACTTTAAAAGTATTATTTGAGAAAAGGAAATGTATTATGTGATTGTAGAAAAAGCATATGACAAAAGAGAAAAGCAACTGCTACAAAAGTATAGAGTTGTCTTAAATATCAGTGAAGGATTAAAATTATGTAACTGTAAAAAAAAAATGTCAATTTGCAATTAGGCAAAGTGATGATGACATTACTGTGACATGGTATTTAGAACCAAGAAATTAAACGATAATTTAATAACTGGTAACTTTAAAAATGTGAGAAAGTTTAATGATGAAAACCTGGTGTAACATAAAACTAGAAAAGAAAAAAAAAAACATGAGCCTAAAATAAAAAAAAAAATATGCATAGTATGTGAAGAGGTAGTTTCCTATTTACTGAGAAATCTTTGTTGTTAAACAAACTGATGGTGACATGAGAATGTCATTACCTAACAAAATATTAAAAAGCAAAAAAAAAAAAATGTAAAGTTTAATAAATGTTTATGTTGCAGTGTATCATGTAAAATTAAAAGTAGTCCTGGTATAGTGAGACATAAAAACAAACATACAAAAAGAATGTTAATGTGCAAAGGTTCAAAAACTTGAAAAAAAAAATGAATATTTTCAATTCAGTATGCAATGTTTAAAAACAAACAAACATATATGCATGACTAAAAATGTAAGCAAATCTCAATGAACTAACGATGTATACGAGTATCGAAGCAATGTGTGTCAGTGAACAAAGGTTAAATTCAACGACATAGTTGCATGTGTAAATGAATACAGCAATCTAAGTATATCAATGAACAAAAGTGAAAAATTATTTCAAAGAAATAATGTGTAGGGGTACTTCACTGACTAGTGTAAAAGTAATACAATGAACTAAAGTGTGTGTAAAAGAATGAAACTTGCTATGAACTCATGTGTCTAACAAAAATATTACTACAATGAACTAAAGTGTCTACCAAAACAAAATTGGTATGAACTAATATGCAAAACAAATCACAAGAAAGAAAACAAACTATGAACTAATATGTGTAAGGAAAAAATTCTATGAACTAATTATTGTCATGAAAGAAAAAATAATAATGCAATCGTCCTTGAAGTACACAAAGAATTGACAATGCTATGAACTCGTGTAAAGTGTTTTTTCTATGAACTCAATGAACTATGAACTCAGTTGTGTAAACTATGAACTAACTAAACTATGAACTCAGTTGTATGAACTATGAACACAAACTCATTGTGTACATATGAAACCAAGAGCATTGTATCACAAGCACAAAAATGATTAGCCTAAAGTTAAAACAAACAAACAAAAAAAAGAACTGTGCTTTTAAGTAAAGAAAAGCGAAAAGGACAAATGTGACCAGGAAAAGCTTCTTGTGTGATAAAAATGTAAACATATGTAGACAACTTTTGAACTAAAACTATAAACAAGTGTCTAAGGTTTTATTCCGAAATTTCCAAAAAATATCTAAAGGGATGTAAATGTTGTAAAAAGTGTATAGTGTTGCTGTGTACCCTTCTGATAAAAAAAATCTTTTACATGTGAAGAAAAAAAAAATAACGATCCACATCAGAGTATTTTCACACAAAAACAATATATTTTTAATCATCTGACCATTTGCGCGCCGAATAGTCCGATGAAAAAAAATATATATAATGCAGTACACAATTAATTTCTAAAAAAAAACAAACCTTTAACTTTAAAGTTAAATGTGAATTAAATTATCACTTATGCCATATGGTGAAGCAATAAGATGTACCTAAGTGTATAAAAACTGAAATATTAAAAAAAGTGATTTTTTTTAGAATCCTTCACAATGCTGTATATATCGAGAGAAAAAAAAATACTGTATGTGTGTGAAGGGAGGGGAAAAGAAACCCCAAACTTATGAACTACCTGAAATGAAACACATGAACAAGTGTGTACGCAAGCATACACGACGTGTAAGTAAACACATGAACAAATTGTATTATTCCACATGAACTACCTGTAATAATGTCCCAATGAACTAACATTTTTATGCATTTGCTAACAAAATATACGGGCAGTATGTGTGCAGTGGTGGAAAATTGGCGCAGAGGAGGAGCCTATTGACACCACAAACATTTTATAGTATTCTTCAGCTTAATAAAAACGCAGAAATTATGTCATTAGATAAGCCGAAAAATACTTCTAAAATTTAGTGGTGTCAACAGGCTCCTCCTCTGCGCCAATTTTCCACCGCTGTGTGTGTAATAACCCAAAACACTAACGTACGAGTGAGATTCAATTACATAATTAATGAGTTAATCACCAAAATGTAATGAATAGGGGTTAATAAAATCAATGAACTACGTGTAATGTGTGAATGAACTCTGGTTAAACTCTAAACCAGCCACAATGAACTATGTGTTATACTCAATGAACTACTTGTGAGAAAAAAAAACAAAAAGAAATACTGTCGAATAGATCGTTAGCAAAGTACAATGTGTAAAAACAAATGAACAAAATATGTAAATCAACACATGAACTAGTGAAATGTATGTATACGAATGAACAAAATTGTATTCTAAATGAGCAAATTTTGTGTAACATAAACAAATATCCAACACATGAAGTACTTGTGAAAAAAAAGTTGAAAAAAAAATTTAAGAAATCCAAATCTTTCTTAAAAGTGTTCTTTTCAACAAAAATTATGTAAACCGGAGAAGTGAATATTATCTTTGAACCACAATGTAATTTTATTTTTAAAACGGGCATGCATGGGCGACTACTGCTATCAATAATGGTTCTAGAACAATTCTGAATACTTTACAACAAAAAAAAAAATTCTCACTACCAAAAAAAATCAAAATTAATCAAAAATTATTATTTGTCACACACCTCTCTTTCTTTTACCCAATGCATTCGTGAAATTTAAATATAAAACGAAATGGGGAAAAGTTAAATTTTCGAAAAAAGAAAAGTATGTGTAACCAAAAATTGTCGCAATATTATATGACACAACATTTGAATTTAATAACATAAAATGCACAAAATATAAACCCATCACATTTTCAAAAAAAAACAAAACTTGAAATAATAATATAAGCATAATCGAAAAATTATGATAAAATATGAAAGCATAAAATATTTCTAGATTGCTTTAATTATTAAACTTTTTTTTTTTTTTAAGCAATGGGAAACGAACATCTATATATATTTAAAAAGACTTACCTTTGATAACGAAAAAAAAAAAAAAAAAAAAAAAAAAAGTTAAACACATATAATAAAAATGATATCAGTCATCAATTTATACAATTAAAATATTCTGTAAAAGAACCAAATACTTGATGATACGAGAATAAAAACACAATAATGAAATTTAAAAGTGAATTTTTTTTTTTTTTTTTAGTTTTCGTAAAAAATAACCCTGCGTAGATCAAAACATAACCCTTGTAATAAAAACTTACCTATTATCTAAATATATTAAATTAACCGGGAATGTTAGAAGTTACATCCATGCAGGAAAAAAAAAATATGTAAAAAAAAAAAGAGTAACCAATTTTTACACTTTCCCACCTGAGATACTACCTTAGTGTAAAAAGAAACAAATTACTAAAATAAAATAATACTCCTCATTAGTAAAATAAACAAATAGCTAAAATAAGATTGTGAACCACATTAAAAAGTAAAATAAAAGATAACCATACAAATAGAATAACTTGAATAACTTTCTCAATTTAAAAAAAAATGTTCATTGCCACAGTTTGTGTTATATGTAAATGTATCGTGGCTATTGTAACACAATTGTAAATTGGCTTTAAAAGAGTACTTTCAATCAATTATTTTTGTTTTCATTTCTTTTTTTCAAGAGAAATAAACAGTTCTCAAAATAAATAGTGAAAAGAAACAATCATAATCGCAAGGTGCGTTCCTATAAAAGCATTAAATATCTTATTCATAACCAGGTAATTATATACACAATTTGTATAAAAAGATTTCGAATATCCAGACCCATTTTTTTTTCTTTTACTTTTTTTTATACTGACAATTTAGTTCAAAAATGTGAAGTCTTACTATATCTGTAATGCATAAAAATGTCGTAAAACTTGACATTTAAAAAAAAATCACATCACGGGAGCGACAACTGTATTTTCGAACTTGATGAGACATATTTCACAAATCAATTTGAACACCGATGACTAAATTTTTCACTGAAATCACACCAAGTATCTTATTCGCAATCCCGTAAGTATACACATTTATTAATGGAAAATGATTACGAAATTCACTGTATTTTCTTGTAACACTTTAAAAACAGATCTTGATCACTTATACCCACAAAACACATTGCGCCCACAGACCTAATTCGGAAATTAACACACTTGAAAATCCGCCGATCAGGCGCATATGATACACGAGTTGAAAATTCTTTAATCATCGCTTTCCATATTTAAAGCGAACTCCGCTTCCTTATATCCTTATCAGGCGAGCGCAGGAGAAAACGAAACAATATAGCATCTGGAAACAACAAACATATTTTTCGACTTCACAAGTTGACAGCGGCGATATTTGACCAACGGTCTATCACACAGCAGCACGATGGTGATTAAAGGTCGAACGAAAGGGCCCAAAAACCCGGATGAGACGGAGGGAAAAAAAGTTTCTCAATCACATGTTTTTAGTTACAGTCTTTTCATCTAGTCCTTCCGTGCAGTTAATTAATCCGAAGTCTCGTAATTTTTTTTTTTTATAAAATGCAGAATAAAAGCGAGGGTCACTCCCAGCTACAAGTTTAAAAAAATCTTCTTCCTTAGGCAACAAAGTTTGTACTAAAGATGTTTCTCGTTGAGGGAGTCTTCTTCCCTAAAAACTTGAGATATTGATAAGTAAATTGAAATATCATTTGAATTACTTAAATGAGATTTTTAGATTTTCCGTAGTGGAGTACGAATGCGCGAACAACACACAATAAACTCAGATCCAGACGATTCAAACTAATACTTGTAGCATAATAAGGAAACTTTAATGAAAATTTGAAGAGACACATAAGTGCCTTGAGAGTGACCCCGCTTACACACAATCAAAACTTATTCTTTACATTCTGAGAAGCAGGCAAAGAGTGATAAGTTTCACATTTTCATTCGTAAAGTTTTGGCGATATATAGATATTGGGTAAGACACAGATCTTGCCAAGGGGTGACCGTTACATTCGAATACATGGGGTAGTTTAAATTTAGATGAAAAGCCTAATAGGCGATAATTAGCCAAGCGTTAGTCCGTGAGAAAGTAAGAAAGAATCCGAAAGCTGTCAATAGCATTGGAATGAGTGCGGTAAATTGAAAGGCGACTTAAGTTTAAAAGTACATCTGGATATTATTATCTAACCGCTGGTTTAACCAAAGTTTTGACTATCTCTTAGTAAAGGATCGAATAAAAATCTGACAGAGAGAAATTTTATAGGCAGATGCAACGCGAAAAGAATGAATCTTTCGAAAAGAAATGACTGTGAATAATATTCTTTTTTTTTATTTTATTTACTTAGATGAAAGAGTAGAGAGAGTTTACTGGGAACGTTAAAATATTGTGAAAAGGGAAGTAGATTAATTTAAAACTTAGATATACAAAAAGAAATAGAAAGGGGATTTTTATACTGATAGTTAATATTAAATTTTAACTATCTAGGGATCATATGAATTACCTTTAAAGAATAATATATGTGATATCAAACGATATCACAACCTCTTAACCCATTTATGCCTAGCGTCCTATTTTTTGGGACGTTTCAAATTTTAATGCATTTGTATAATTTTTTCTTCTTTATAACATGAAAATTGCATGAAATCATTATTTATAAATGTCTTTATCTATAACCGAGAGATGACAGCACAAGGTGGATATTTATTTGCTTAAATTAAGGCTATTTTTCAGTGTTTATAGATTTTTAATTTTTCAAGAGGGCGAAATGTAAAAAGTAAATTTATTTGTATTTTTTCTATCATGGACCCAAAATCGCAAGTTATAATCTTAGCTTGTGGACTTTTTTGAAATACGTATTTTTTTAAATTGCGAAATTAAATGTTCAAGCCTATTTTTTATGCATTTTTGTAATGTACAAAATGTAGGATTCTAGGCACAAATGGGCACATATTTTTGTTAGAAATTTAGGAGACAGTTATTTATGCAATCTCCTTTCGAAGATATTTATGAAATAAATTGTTATTAAGTCTGCAATACGATTGTTCTTATTTTATTATCAATAATAGTTATACGTTATTAGTCTCTGCAAATAAATAAATATATATTTTTTTTGTAGTTCATTAAAATACTAATTATAGTACATAATATACAATTTAAAAACATTTTAAATATAAATATAGGCAAAATATATAATTATGCATATTATTCTACTAGAAATACTCATATTTAGTTCTTTTACATTTTATCAAATAAATACAAAAAAAATTAAGCTTGATTTTTTTTAGTATCTTTCCACTTCATTTTGCAAAATTTTAAAGTGATTTTACCAAAAAATTTGAGAAAACAAAAATTCAGGCACAAATGGGTTAATATCGCGAAGGCACAGATATCATATCAACAGTCATATACGCACCACGTTGACACGATGTTTTTCTTTCGCCAATTTGGCGGAAACCTCGTTATCGAATACCAGTTACATATATATTTTTAAAAACAGAAATAACAATAAATAAAAAAAAGTTTAATTAATAACTATAGAACAAAACAATTTATGTAATTTTAAAAAAGAGAATAAAAGTAAAGAAACAATTTATTAATAAAGAAACAACAACATCCGGGCTACCATATCAAGCAAAATAACGACACTTTGGCGCCAGTTAAGTATCCCGGTGCGTATATGATATTGGCGTCAGAAAAAAATCGTGCCAACGTGGTGCGTATATGACATCTGTGCCATCGCGAATAACAGCGGAAAAAAAATAGGGCGATATATTCGAATGCCTAATACAACCGAAAGCACTAAAAAAATTAATAAAGATGACAAACTTCAAGCAAATATTTTATATTTCTCTTCAAAAGACACCTTTGATACTTACAACAATTTGCATAAGAAAATTAATAAGAGGGGCAACTTTGTAATTATCATGTATAAAGTTATTGATAAAGTTATATAAAGTTATTATAATTATATATATATATATATATATATATATATATATATATATATATAGTTATATATATAAAGATATTGATAAAGTTATTGACAGATGATGTTAAAGTAGAACTATTTTTGAGAGAGATAAGAACAAAGAGCGATATATCCGAATAAGCAATAAATCCAGATGAGATGTAACGACGGATTACTCTATCAGAAGTTTAAATAAATATTTATCCAGTGATATTTTTTAAAAGATTAGACATTTTCCAAACAGATTTCTTTTTAAATATTTTAATTTTTTAATTTTGCAACTTAAATGCAGGTGCACAGTCAGAAATGGAATATATTATATGTGTAAATTACAGTGTTCAAATGTTCTTTCATGTAAAATAAAACGAAATTGAACTTTATGACAATACGGTTTTCATGGATAAAATATTATTAAGAGAATCTGCAAGAAAATAAGTAAAAGATTTATATATACAAAATTTTTTCGAAAATAATTACGCAGAATGATAGTTTAAACAATTGTTATTTTTGAGACTAAAAGTATTGAAGTTAAATCTTCGATATCAAATCCGATTGCTAAAAATCTGCGTTTTTGTAAATCACTAATATTTTATGATTGAGAAAAATTTCAGAAGAGCTGCATAATTCATGAATTGTGTAAATTTATTCTACCTTTTTGGGTATATCTTTTTTTTAGGGGGGGGGGGGGCTTTCTTAAAGATACGACATTTCCATAAAATTATAAACTTTAAAATAATTCGTTTCCCCCAGAATAACAATAAAAAATATTTTGAATGCCCAAACAACAATTAGCATACACATTATAAATTTGATAAACAGATCATCTTTTCGAATAAATCCCTATTTATACTTTTTTCTTTAAAAAAAAAAAAGAAAAAAGAATGGAATGGTAATTCCTAAAACCATTTAATTTCATTCCCCTAATGTATTTATGATCAGTCTTTTTGCTTCAAAGCTTATCTTGTAATTTAAACGATATTTTGATTGTTTCTTTTTTTAGATATCTAAAAAAAATTTTATGAATTAAATGCAATCTTGAAATTTACATGATACTCTGTTTGCTTTCTTTAAGGATATATTTAATATTCTGTAAGTACTCTTGATATTTGATGATTCTGATTAATATTGCAAGCATCGAACTGTATTTCAAACGGCAAAAAATCTTTTAAAAACTCAAAATATTCTATTTGGCATGAATCGTCATAATACATAAATGTTATTGCTTATTTGAATTATTCTGTTTATCTAAAGAAAGAATATTTTGGTTCTATAATGACTTAACAGAGTATGGTTTTGAATAACTTTCCTTTTATCATTATAGTTATTCGTTTTGTTATTTTTATATTTAGATAACATCAAGTGTTTTTTTTTTTTTTTTTTTTTTTTTTTTTACTTCAAAGTGAAGGAAATAGAACAAAATTTGCAATACGCTATTTTGTTGACTGTTAATTAATAACATAACTAAACACAGTATAAATTATGACATTTAATCTTATAGTTTATTGCAAAGTCATCAGCAATAAATAAATTATCTACATACAATAAATAAACAAATAAATAAATTCTCTCCTGTACATATTTTGCTTTTGTATTTTAATTATTTATTGAATAATATATATTTTTGAATTTCCCACTTTTTTTTTAGTTATACAAATATATAAAGAAATAAGTTAATAAATATTTTTCTTTATTGTTTTCATTAATTTTTTTACCCTTCTTTCCTTTTATTTGTGAGTGAGTGTGTTTTTAACATGTACTCTTGCTTTCTCTCGACCAAACCTTTCCATTTTCTCAACTTTCCATTCAGTGGTATCTTGGTCAACTTACCTTCTTCCCCTATTATACCACTTTCTATTTGTTTTCTTCTTCATGGAGTTGTGAGTGTTTTATATTATCTGAAATAAATTCTTCTGGTTATAATAAAATTTTATGGTGTTTTTTAACAATTACTTTTATTTTAATCCTAAAATAGGTGTGTATTTTCTTAGAGACATGTTTTAAAAACACAAAAGAATAGTCAAGAGCGACTTTTTTTTTTCAAAGATAATTATATCACATTAGTTTAGAATTTCCATTATTAGGGTTCCGTACTTAAAAAGTAAAAACGGAACCATTATAAGATCACTCCTGTGTCTGTCTGTCCGTCTGTCACAGCCCTTTTACTCGTAAACTATGGTCGGAGGAAAGTTTAGATTGGGGGGAAGTAACAAAGTCTATTGACCCACATATTTACAGATTAATAAATATTCATAAATATATTTAGGAAAAATGCAGAGGGGCTAAATAAGTTACTTGAAAAAAAAAGAATATTTTCTTTGTATATCCTGTGGGTATCGTGTGAAAGCTTTCGTAACGCTGAACTTAAAAATATATTTCATTTAATTTTAGGTATTATATTTTCAAAGTTATAGTTGAAAATGTAGTGCAAAAATATGTTCCCGACCATCTAATTCCGAATCTACTGAAACTAAAATTATGAAAAAATTAGAGGTAGTAGACGTTAATTTAAACCTTGCAGGAAAATTATAGCGATTACCCTAGGTCACATAGTTTCTGAGAAAATCGCATTTTTCCGTTAGACACAAATTGTGATTTAGGGGCATTCAGCAAAAGGGCTGAGCAGTTCTGGATAGCAGAAGTATAAAAGCATTGTCGATCATGAATTTCAGAAAAAACCGTAGGTAATTAGACGAGATATTAACCCTTAAAGACACGGATGTTTTGGACATACATAACTACAGGGACGGCGTACTCTATGCTTCATCGACTTTTAAAGCCCAGATAACAAATTTTAAGGATATATCTGTGGAATACAATGCTCAGTAGCAGTATAAAAGCAATAAAGTTCAAATGGTTTAAAACAGACTAATTTAATAAGAATTAATTACATAACTACTATGGGATTCGTGAATATTTTGCATTGCGTGGCTCTCTCAATACAGCTACAGTGTCTTTAAAGGTTAACTGAAAACCTATAACGCGGTACGGACCAAAGTGGCGTTGCAACTTTGCGACGTCCATTCGAAGCGTGCTTAGCAAAATGCTAAGTTTAAATTTTGAACAAGTGTTTTGCTTTAGGTACACTGTAAAAAATTATTTCTACGCTGAGTTTGGGTTTATGAAATGCCAAATAAAGTTTAAATATGCACTACTTTTATTGTTAATACCGAATTAAGTTCATTTTAAACAGATTAGGATAATATTTAAAAAAGAGTTATACAGAATAGCTATATTTGCTATCATTTAGGTTCCATATGTCATTGAACTTTCATGGTATATCCATTCATACTTTTCTAGTATATACAGCTATATCCAACCCTACGTTGTATAGTTCTTTACAAAGTCTTAGTATTGTTTTAGCAACGGTTTTTTCTTTAATAATACACTTACTAATTCATATATTATTGTACGGAACCCTCTGTGCGCGAGTAATACTCGCAGTTTACCGTTTATTTATTTTTTTGGAAGCTAATATTACAAAAAGCAGATATAGTACTAGCACATTATGCATTAACCGATGTTAGGTAAGATGGTGACTGATGTTAATTTTCTATTAGCCTGTAACGATATAGAGTACATTACTTGATTTTACACTATAAAGTTCAAATTATGCAACATTGTTCAACGTTGATTAACATTTTTAACTAAGGCTTTTTTACTTCGTACCACATAAGCTGAAAAATCAACATCTGGAGCATTGCGGCATGAGCGTATTTTCAAGGATTTAAAAAAACTATGCACAGTCGTTTCAACTGCATAAGATGGTTTTTTTTTTTTTTTACATTTGTTGGAAAAAATATACAGGGTGTTTATAAAAGGCCTGATACATTTTAATGTTTAATAATTCATAAAATAATGAAGATATAAACAAACCTGTTGCATTTGTGCTTAGAATCATGTATTTTTTTTATAGTATCGACGTTTCTATAGATAATTTTCATTTCCTGTTTGAATAACTTTTCTTTTGTAGACATCGTCTGCCCGTGTTATTAATTGTATGTTTCTCACTTTTATTTTTGGCAACGGTTAGAATACAATGTATTGTTTACTTTTGATGTATTTGTCACAAATTTCATTCTATGAGATGTTTTATTCGATCGGATACTGAGAAGAATGACAACAATACAAGAGTAAGCACAGACTTTATAGTGTTCTATATAGATATAGGCTATGTGGCTATATAGAGAACGAAATCAATGACGCAAACACAGATAAATTACAGAAAAAAAAATGTGGAAATTCATTGGCGAGGGCCATAAAATTTTTGAATATATCTAACCATTAATGTTATTAATTTAAATCTATCTTCATTATTTTAAGAATCATTAAACATCAAAATCTGTCATACTTTTTATAGACAACCAGTATATTGTCCTCGCTTATTGAAATCGTGGGCTTTTAGGGTTTCGTCCTTGTGACAAAATCCTATCCGTCTTACTCCTCCGTTTGTCCATAATAGAGCTCGTTTTCAGAAACTGCTTAAAGTAGAGATTTGAAATTTTGCATACTTATAGCTGAATGCATCCGATCACACAACAAGTCATAAAAATTTTAAAGAGTCTTATATTTTAATTAAAATAATTTAATCACATCCGACCATTGTTGCTATAGATATTATAACAGAACCTTAATTTCAGTCTTTTTCGCGCAGGCTAAATAGATCCGTAGTATCGCGTTTTCCTGCTAATTAAAAAAAGTTCCTGGTTCAAAACTTAGCGTCGGGGTTTGAAATTTGTTTCGCAAAATAGATTTCATTATCTAATAGATTCAACTTTGCATAATTTTCGTAATTTCTTTTCCCATTTTAAGGCCAAAAGTTGTAGAAAAATATTTTTACCAATTGTTTTTTTTAATTCGAAAACTCTTTTTTTTGAGAAATTTCGAAAGTTTAGATTGATTAAATTTTGTTGGATGGATTTAATTAAAAGAAATTTCGTATTTGTTTGCCATTTTAAGGGCTTATTTTTTTTTAGCTAAAATTAAATATGCTTTACAGATATACAAACACATACTGTTACAATTGTCTGAAAAGATGTTCTTGAATATTTTTAATTAGATTTAAAAATCTTCCAATTGTAGTTATTATAAAGTTAAATTTAATGGTGCTGCTATCTATGTTCTTATTGAAATGGTTAATAATTTAATAGCTATATATTAATGATTTGGATGTATTAATTAAAGGTTCGTGCTTTGAAATGGATATTAAACGAAGCCCTATGTGCGATTTTCGAACCCGCTTCTTTTTTTCTACCAAAACTGTATTTATTTATTATAATGGCATTGAAAAATAGGCATTAAATGCCCCGTCTCTCCCCCCCCCCCAAAAAAAAAAGTGAATTTTTCAGATATATATTTTTTCTCCAATTAAAAAAAATAATGAAAAATAAAGAATAATAGAACAAAATATATTCAAAGTTATTTCAACAATATTAGACATGTACGATTTAAGGATATTATTATATCTTCTACAACTTGATTTAAAAATGAACATAATATTAAGGAAAAATCAATTCCAAGTACTTAGAGGAAAATAGGTTTTTAGATACTGTGTTCTTGTTTTATAAATGTATCACTCAGATTGCGAAGCTTAAAAATCGTATATCTTTTCCAATTCTTCGTGGGCTTAAGTTCTTACCAAATTAATCTAGCTTAGAAGCAATATATATATTTTTTCTTTCGTAGCAAAGAAATTTTTGCTTTGAAGAAAATATGTTAAAGTAGAAATGTCTTAGAGATAAATAATATTTTAATTTTTTTTTTTTTTTTTTTTTTTTTTTTTTTTGCGAATAGAATGTATTTTTTTCTTGATCTTAATCTAAATGTTTGGGTTTTAATTTTTTTAATTTTTTAATTTTTATTTTGCGAAACTATTTAAGAAAATAACATAAATTAAATAAATTCAAAATATGTTTTGTAGGTGCGCGTGAAGAATGCTGATCCATATTCTAAAAAAAAATACTTTATAATAAAGAAAAAAATAATCTTGCCAAAATTTACTTTTTATTACCAGAATAAAAATGCAAAAGTTGCATAGTATGTTTTTCGTTGTACAATAGTGATATGATTTGTCTCTTCTATTAGAAGGTTGGAATAACAATGTTAAATATTTGTATATAGTAGGGCGCCGATTATCCAGACCGCTCGGCACCGAGGCCGATCCGGTTGATGAAAAATCCGGATAATTGGACAACTTGAAAAAACGGCTATGGCAAAGTATTTTGGGTAATTTCGCTTCACACTTTTTCCAGACTTAGGACTGGCAACTGTTTTAGTACACGTTTTAACGTATTAACAAATGGCGTCTTTAGAAGTTATATTTTTAACTTTTTTTAAATTTCAGTTTCTAAAAAATTAGTACAAAGTTATACATAGAAGTACACATAGAAATTAACATTCGCTGCACAGTACATACATTAAAAAAATTCACTGTGATGGGAATAGAAATTCTTGATAGTTTTTTGCTTCAGTATTTTTTTTTACTGCGGCCATGTCTGTGTGTGTGTGTGTGTGGGGGGGGGGGGGGGTACCTCTTTCCGAGGACACCAATGTACAAAAGAAGCAGTTTTACCACCCATTTCAGATAATCTGAAGGTAAAGAAGGATTTTCGTAGGAAAAAACATACGCGCGGGACTCTTGCGCGTTAGAAGTGAAACTTCTTATGTTCTAGAAACAGTTGATTTTATGCATTGCTCTCTTTGCATTTGTTGGCGATTTTACTATTTCAGGATGAGGAAATGTTTATTTAACGGTTAACTTTCGGGACATCAAGCCGAATTCACCCTACCGCGCCAAAAGAAGTTTTACATAAAAAAAATTTGGAGAAGCGGGAAAAATATATGGTCCTTGATCGATCCGATTAATTGGACAATACGGTTAATCGGCGCACTGCAGTACTAGTTTTAACGCCCGTCCTACGACGGTAATAAAGATCGTGATTTTCACTTAAAATTTGAAAAATTTGATAAAATTATCCATATAGAGTAATTCCGGGATTTATGCCTCATATTTTTTGAGTTTGTGTATAAAGTCCCATGGTGGACATAAAATAAAAAAAAAATCATGCTGTGCTATTTAATGTTAAATATACAACGCGTGTACTGCAACAAAAAAAAAATTAAAACAAATAATTGTTATTTTTTAACAATTGTTTTCTAAAACATTACACTGCGGCGCTTCACCCGTACATTGGCTGAGACGCCGCACTTGTGCGGTAGTTATGCAGCGCTTATAATAAGAACAGAATGAAATTATAAATAAAAATATTCGAAAAAATATTCATATCTGGACTATAATTAACAATGTAATAACAAATTGAAGCTATATGAGTACAATGAAACTTATTAGAAGATTCAAATTAATAATTGTTTGCCTACTTTCACTATTAAAATTATCGACTTATTTTTTTACATAAAATTTTAATTGTTATTTCAGCAACAACATAACATCAATGTACGAGAGAGGGAAAGGAAAAAAGTAAAATTGTGTTTACATAATTTATTTGTTAACCCCCTTAGGGACCGGCGCTTTTACACAAATTTTGTTCGGTTGGCACCACTTTTTTTTAAAAGAATTCTTTTAAAAAAGTAAGGTGTAAGGTGAAGGTAACTTAAGTTACCTTTACTTACGAAAGCAAATATTACTTTTCTTTTTTACTGGTGCCAGAAACAAATTTTGTACGCTCTTTATGAAGGTGCTTATATGCCCCTATGGTCCCGAATGGGTTAATAAACATGTAATTTCGACTAAAATCTACACAAAAAGTGTCGAAAAAGTACTGTCTTTATGTAACTGCATTTGACACATGATACAACGAAGCCAATTACACTTCCTTTTTTTTGGAGTAGTTTTCTAAAAATTCCTTGCAAAGAACGTCTGCGTTACGCGTAATCCAATTTTTCATTATTATCATCTTGACTTGCATCTTTCTTGCCCTTTTTACTTTTTATTTTCACCTTTTTCTCCTTTGGTTTTAGTAAAGTTGATAACATGCCTAACATGGTTTGTCTGTGCAAAAATAAAAGGAAAAGTTAATAACACTTAATCATACCCGTACAAAAGAAACTGCAGCATATATACCGGAATTGCAATGCGGCATGTATCCCATTTTGCATGGTGCAGACGTCGGCCATCACAGTTACCTGCCATCGCTAAGGGGAATGGCGTAACTATACAAACAGTACTTTATACAAACGCTACACTTAGTTTTGACTTCGAAATCATGCATGCATTTAGTAATTAGTGTATAAAAAACATTTAAGCATAACGTGTATAAAGGTTTGTACAGTGAAACCATGCACTTACATCAAAATAAGTATTGTACTTCTACAAGTAAACATCGAAATGGGATTCACGCTATATACTGGTCAAAATAATCTCATTTCGCACCTATACTGCGCGTTTGACGACCATCTATCGATAATTAAAAGAAATACAAGGGTTGCGGCATCTATCCCAGATGCGGTGACTCTCCTGGAGTTACCCTACTATTCGTCTACAATAAGGAAAACTGACCGGAAACATTTTAAGTTCAAAGCCTGTTTAATGCATGGGGCTTAGGGGTTTTGACAGCAAATTTTCAACCTAATGTAAATAAGATGTCAAAAAAGAGGGGAGATTACAGATCTGTCTAAGATTGTAAAGGGAAACAGATATTGATTGAATGAACTATCAGCACAAATAGCTTTTACTGACTTGTGCTGTAAGAAATATAAAAATGTTTGGTAATTTTCCATTATCGCAATACCATGCCAATTATGAACGCTAATGCGCCATTTATTTTAACCGTAATCGTGCAAAGGATATTTATTGCAAATCATGCCAAACATTTTGATTTGCTATTAATTGAAGGTGAATGAATTTTTTATCGTTATTTGTTCACGCCAAATTTTTTAATTTGCTATTCATCGAATCGAAAATATTTATTATTAAGTTATAACCGTACAACACGATATAAAAATGGCATACTCATTTGCTTATAATCTGCGAAGTTAATCACCAGAAGGTGCTGCAATCTGCAATCACAATTTTGACCAATCCTGCAAACCCCTAATAAAAACCCTGAAAATCTGGGGAGGGTAGGAATCAATTTATTCAATTATAATTGGGGCAGGGTTTGTACTAATCGTGTGACTAAACCAGGCAACGCTTTTTGTGAGGTTTTCGGCGAAATGAATTTGCCTTTGTATAATTCTTATAGACTTCCATTGTGAACCAATAGGGTTTACTTGCTTACAGAAAATCAACAAATTGAGATATTTTAATGCAACAAAAAACTAATATTAGCTTAAGGGATCATATTAATTACTAGGGGGCTCTGCCCCCTGACTCACTAACACTCGCCAACCCCCGTGAATTGCGACACAATTCATATGGGACCGCTACGCGTCCCCAACTCGCTTGGCTTGCTCGACACTTTTTGCAGCAACTCTAAGCAACAATGAGTACCATTATAAATCCTTTTAACTTATGAAAAAAAAATGTAAGGTAAAAAACAGTAATTGAAAATTTCATTGAAAGCAGAATTAAAAATGCATTTAGTTGGTGCTACCAAAACATTTTAACATTACGTTATTTACCAATTTTTGAAATGTAAAATAATTAACTGAAAAAAATTACCTTGCACACAATTAATGTAAAATTCATTGCGCATAATATTGTACAGAACGGCTTAAATTTACTTCGAAAAACTCTTGGAAAAACACTATCTGATACCAAGATAGTTCAACATAAATCAGCAAACACTATGTTCGTTCGACGTGAAAAATACAATACCCCTCAGACACGTTTTATGGTGTGTCTAAAAGAAACTTTTGATCGAAAAGCTGATTTTCTGAATGCATTACGTGACCGTAAAACGAGCCAATGGCCATTGCTATTTTTACATCTGCCAAAAGATCATATTGTGCTTAAAAAGAGCTCCTGCTCTGAATTTTAATTTGCTGAATTAGATGTAAAAGGCAGTGAATATGATGTCATATTGAAAAAATCGTACAAAAATAGTTCAGTTTTATATAGACTCTAAAGCTCATGACGTCACTGTTAATTCCTAACAAACCATTCCTGTGCATTTCCTGGTTTTTTCAGCCCTTCTGTCCGGGAGGTAACTCCTTCCCACTATGGAAAACTTTCCAAGAAATCGGCTGTTTGCTTGAAACAATTTTACCATAGTGCCATAATACTTTTGGAGTCCATATGGGAATAAATCCTTTCTTTCAAATATACATTATTTTCACTTTTAGAACCATTCATTCCTTCCGAGATTAAGTCATCATTTAAGCAATTGTTTTAAATTCTTGCGTTTCATTAAATATTCATTTTAATTAATTGGAAATTATGTAATTTTCAAAAATATTTTATTTTGTGTATAACAGGGATCTTTAAATAGTAAATAGCAAGAGTCCACTCTATGTATGTTTAGGAATAAGGATCATGAAAATGACGTCATCACTGACACAGTTATAGCAAAATATTTTGATTCATGGATGAAATGCATCTTTTGTTTTCCGAATGGCGTCATTATCTTTATCGGAAACATTTCATTTTCAATATTGCTTACTATGAAAGATTATTCACTGTCATTTTTTTACACAGATTACTTAATATTATTTCTCAATAAATAAATCTGTGTTCTGCTCTTACGCGACTGGTGCATAATTAAACGGAATCGTTTTAATATGTTTACATTTTATGAAAACGATTAAAATTTTCTTTTAAATACGACGCTAGTTTAAGTGGTGAAGTGTCTCTTCTGATTGGTGGAATGTAATAAGGCAGTTGTGTTACTGCGGTTGTTGCCAAATGGCAAGCTACAAATTCAGCTCTATTTTAGCACCACGCAGACAAATATATATATATATATATATATAGATTTTAGCGCTACGCTAGAGAAATATATATAGAGATATTTAAGGGAATCCAAGTAAATTAAAGTAAGTGAAATCCAAGTGAATAAAAGTAACATGATGCAATGCTTAGCGTGCTATCCCAAACGTAAATTTTAAGGAAGACCAAACTAGTCTCCAAGGGCGGCTAGTAATATGTTATTTTCTGAATAAAGTGAAAAAAGAAATTTAACAAATTACAACGACCATTTGGAAAATGATTTTTTCGAAGACTTAAATTTGAGACATAAAAAATCGCACGGAGTTGATCATACATTACGTACGCCATGAATTAAACATTAATAGTGTTATTACACGTAAAAATTGCAAGCGACAAAAATCGCCTGCGACCCGTCAGATTTCTTAAAACTTACGTATTATCCACCTGAAACTTACATATTATCCATGCATTTCATTGGCTATTAGGGAAAAGGCTTTTCCATCAGCAGATTTCCAAGAAATCTGACGACCAATTTTAAATGAAATTTCATTCTTAAACTTCTAAACATCCCACAATATTACTTTTTACACCGTCGCAT
Organism: Maratus speciosus; assembly: GCA_963932465.1. Taxonomy (NCBI): domain Eukaryota; kingdom Metazoa; phylum Arthropoda; class Arachnida; order Araneae; family Salticidae; genus Maratus; species Maratus speciosus. The sequence continues at coordinate 219,195,822 of OZ010790.1, read as the reverse complement.
ACAGAAAAAAAATGTACTTTTAAATGCAATCAGTTTGAAAGCTGTATCTCAATTTGTTTCTGAGTTATTATTTTTTTTTGTAGTTTTTATTACTTTTTTGTCATAGTGGCAACAGAAGTATCCATCTCCGTTGAAAGTAAAGGGAAATACAGATTACTGTATAGACCAATCAGAAAACGAATAAAATGCGGATTAAACCAATAAAAAGCTTCAGATATGCTTTTGATTTCCTACCCTGACGAAGACAATAACCATTTTCCCAAATGGTTAAAAAAAAAAAAAAAAAAAAAAAAAAAAAAAAAAAAAAAAGAACAACAACAACAAAAAAACCATGCATATTTTGTGTGTAAGAATATGTGGAAGAATGTGTGTAAGAATGTGAGTGTAGCTAAAAGACAAAAACATTTCAAGATAAAAGAAGCACAAATTAGAGAATAAAACTCTTTCGATTTTCTAATCCATGTGGTTAATAAGCGAAACTTCTTGATATTTTAATTTCTGTCATCTATGTTTTTTCCCCTTAAAGCCTGTTCTTTGTAAGCTGTTGAAATAATATGATGCACTATAAAGACTTTAAAAGAAAAAATAAAATAATTTATAAACAGGACAAAAGATTCTTCTGAGAGGAGCAGATGGTGATCAATAAAATAAAAAATACCCTTTCAAAATAAATGTTTCGTAAAGTGATTAAACAGTGTTGAGAGAACGCCAAATTCAAGAAAAACAAGTCTACTGTGTTAAGACTTGTGAAACCGTTTTTTGTCTGTTATCACAGCAGTAGCTTTACGGATTTTTATATTGTTTATGGATAATGCAACAGTTCATATTTTCTGTGTCTTTCTTATTCTTTACATTTAACTCGAATAAATTTCAGAAGATAAAAAAAAGTACTTTCATGGGTATTTCTTAAAATGTTGCTTATGGAGGGCAGCTATTTGAAAAACTTTATTTTTATAGGCTAAAATCAATGTTAAGTTTTTCATTTTCAAGCCCGTCTTGCCCGATGATCGATTAAAAAGAAAATGCAGTTTTGTTTGGGGCGCCTGCAGAAGCATCTATACCTATTCCAAAGCCTTTAAATACGTTTTCCTCAAGATGATGTCATATGAGCTGGTGGGTAGTGAGAAAAAGCTATCGATTTCAAATGTAAAGTTAAGCTATATAAGACTACAAATAGTTTTATTCGTCTGGGAATTCTAATAACACGATTATTTTATTTTTAGGCAATTTTTGTGTAATTTTGTTTAATTTAATGATTTCCATTTGAAAAAATATTGCCAATTTCTTTTCTGAAAATTTACAAAAATAATCTTGTTTTAACGGGCATTACACCGGCGTAATATTTCTTTTAACCCTAGTTTTTTGAATTTGATAATAAGTTTGATGCTGAATTTCGAATACTTAAAAACGCCTTCTTTGGTTACAAAAATCCTCATCAGGTTTGTCTTCCTGTTATTTTTCTATTGACTAATGTCTTTGATTAATCAGCTAGCTTCTGAGAATATATCAGAGAATATAGTGAAGGTATTCGGAGAATATATAGAAATATCAGACAGGTATGACTTTTCTATCCAATTATTTTTATTCATAGGTTATGCGATTTATGAATCTGACATTTCCGTTTGTGAACTAAAGAAAATTAAAGAATTTTGTGACAAACGCAAATAAAAACCGTCTGATTTATATTCTGATTCCGAACCTTAATCAGTATAATATCGCGAAAGTAATTTCAACTGAAGCAAGTGTTGGATTAGATACATAGAAAACTACTTAATAATATTTGGATTCGCTTCGCTCATCCTCTACTAGTCTACATAAATTATATTTTATCGTACACTTTACAAAAAAACTATTCAGTATTTTGACTTGAAATTAAACATAAAAATAAATTATGATGCGTAGATTTGCACAATATTATTATTTTTTTTTTACAGAATAACCTTAAAAAATTATTATTTTAATTAATTTATTTTACATTTTTTTCCCATTACGGACCCATTTTTGCAAATAAAAAATGAAACATGCATATTTTCAGAAGAAAAAAAATCATTGAGTTGTAATTAAAGATAGAATCATGATTAATTAACTAAATAAAATATATTTTCATTATTCCGCCAAAATATCTCAAAAACTCTTTTTAATCATTTGGAAAAATGGTTATTGTTCCCTGTCAGGGTAGGAAATCAAAAACATATCTGAGGTGTTTTATTGATTGAATCTGCATTTTATTCGTTTTATGACTGGCATGATTGGTCTATACAGTAATCTGTATTTTCCCTTTACTTTCAACAGAGATAGATACTTCTGTTGCCACTCTGACAAAAAAGTAATAAAAACTACAAAAAGAATTAATAACTCAGAAACAAATTAAGATACAGCTTTCAAACAAATTGCATTTAAAAGTACATGTTGTTCTCTATACGACGGTGTAAAAAGTAATATTGTGGGATTTTTAGAAGTTTAAGAATGAAATTTCATTTAAAATTGGTCGTCAGATATCAAAGAAATCTGACAATGGAAAAGCCATTTCCCGAACATCCAATGATTTTTATGTCTTAAATTTTAGTCTTTGAAAAAATCATTTTCCAAATCGTCGTTGTAATTTGTTAAATTGCTTTTTTTTTTTTTTTTTTTTTTTTTTTTAAATTTGATATTTAGTGTTAAGAATTCAAATACACAATTTATTCTTATGTGAAATCATTTACGCAGACGATACCTGCGCATTTTAAAAGAATTATATTATGATTTTTTTGTAGAGTGGTAACAAAACAATTGTAAACAAATAAAATTAAGTATTGAATTCGTTATATAAAGTGTTATTCGAATTCGAAGGTTGTATAATAACAATAATAGGCATAATCCTATTATAAGTCACCTTTTGGCGTTTTTAAAAAAAGATGTCCAAATGGCGATTTTTGAATTGTCTATTTGTATTTAACGTAATTTAATCCTACAACAATGATATGATTGGACAATGGAAATACAGAATTATCAAAGTAAACCATAATCAAACGGACGATTTTTTTAGATGTTGCATTTATGAGCTAAATATAAATATTGTGTTTCACAAATTCAAGAAGATCGATATAAAAAAGCTTATATGAGCGGTAAGAAATAAATTTTGTATGCACGATTAAGGAAAATTACAGAAAGTTTAACAATTAATGTAAAGATTTAAAACTAAAGTACACGAAAATTATTTAACGCAGATATCACTACTTCGCACTTATGAGCGCTTCGCGCTCAAAAATCACTAGACGCAGCAACCTCGTTGTATTGGAATCCCAAAAATACACGCAAACTGTTAACGCAACGATCACTTTTCTGCATGTATGAGCGTTTCGCGCACATGAAAACTAAATAAAAACATTACTGGACACAGCAACCTCGTTGTATTGGATTCCAAAAAATACACGAAAATTGTTAATGCATCGATCACTTTTCCTCATGTATGAGAGCTTCGCGAACATGAAAACTAAAAGAAACATCACTGGACGTATGAATCTCCATTCATCGGAATCCAAAAAATACTTGAAAGTCGTTAACGTAGCGATCACTAAAACATTGACTATCGGTGACTTTCATCAACAAAAAAAGAAAAAGAGATCACGTTTTGAATAAACAAGCAGTTGATGACATTTTTTCAATGCTTTTCCTCTTTTAATATCTTGAAGTAACCGATTTATGACGTAATTGATTATTTATTTGTATAAAAAAAAGAAAAAAAAATGTTTGAAATAAAAAAGCAGATCATGACTTTTTTAAATGCTTTCTATATTTTAATATCATGACGTCACCATTTAGTGACGCAATTGTTATTTTAATTAACGCAAAAACTAATAAATACTTAAAATTCATTTAAAATACACATAAAACGTTGGATTATGAATCACTCTGACGTAACAAACGCGAAATCACCAAAATGTCATTGCTCAAAAATTTCCAACAATAAAAGAGCAAAATCTGGCCGACTCTCGACAGTTTTCAAGATTTCGCCAAATGATCAGTTGAAATAGAAACCAACCCAATAATATAATAAGTTGATAATTCTTAGTATCAACGAGAGCAGATTCCAAATGATTTTCCAGAAAATAGAATTTTGAAGAAATAACTTTCTTCAAGCTCTCTTCGAATATATTATTCTAAAATTGCTGTTAAAGATTATTTGATGTGAATTACAAAGATTGGAAACATACCTATTACAAACCATTTGAGACACCATAGGGTATTAGAAAATATAAAAACATCTTTAAAAGAGCTTTTAGTTGAAAATTTAAAAATATTTTGTAAAATTTTGCTTCGAAAGTATTATTATTTATACCAGTCTTATCCCCTTTGGGACGAACGTCTTTTAGAGAAATTTTAATCTTTTATCACTGGTTTTTCAAAACAGACATTTTTGACTAATTGAATAGGGAAAATACTCGGATTAAATAAGAGAAAATTTACAATAAAAATTTACTGGTGAGAATATTCACGGATTCTGAGCGTCTTACACGTCACGAATACCGGTCGCTCGTCTCCAAGGGTTTAAATCATAAATAAAAAATTCCGAGGAAATTCTTATTTATTTGGCTGAATTTACATTTCTAAAATTAAAATACGCCCAAACATAAAATAACGTTTTTCCTTAATAAAGATGCAAAAAATAATATAAAAAATATTGTTACTTTCAAATATTTATTTTATTAAATAATGCTTCGCAAATCCAAACAAAGCACGGCTTTTGTTAGTATGTATGGTTATTTATATAATGCGTCTGGAACAGTTTCAAAATCCATATCGCCGGATATATGAAGAAATAAACAATAGCGTTATAAAAAACTAACCGCCTTTGGCGACCAGTTTGATCGCCACTAAGTGTGCGTAACATTGTAACATACTATACTTTTTTATTCATAATTCAACTTACTGTATTAATCTTCCGCCAAATCAGAATATGCTGATAGAGAAATCAGGGATTCATTGAGATCAATGTGGAATCAAAGCGATATAGGTAAGCGTCTTATCTTAAATGGGAGAGGTAACCGCAAGATTAAAGGCGAGGTCACATCAATCAAGGTCGCACGCCACGTAGCGGACGGAGTTAACAACAGAAAGATGCCTAACTGTTTTCTTCTTTATGGATAATCTATCAATTGCACATCTATGAAATAACTGCGCAAGCGCCAACATTGTGTTTTCATTTGTTTGTAGCATTTATATTCTGACAGTAATATAATGTTCTATTAATTTTTATTCGTGTCTTTTGACTTATTTATTATAATTAATTATTTAAATAAAAACGGTTCTTTTTAAGAACTAATATTATTTGTTAAAATGGCAAAATGCTGGCAATCGAATAACTCTAGTTTTCGAAATTGTAAGAAAATCCCTTTTCTTATAGAATTCATACGTCCTTTTCCAAAGAGCAAAACAAGTTAGTTACGTATTTTAACTTTAATTTATTAAATATATATATATATTATTTTATATACGTATATTATAAAATGTTGTTGATTTAAATACGATCGATTTTAATTATTTTCTTTTAATGAAATGAAAAATGACGCATAAAAATTAGTAAGTAGTTAATGTGTAAAGATTGAATTTTATTGAATTTTATTTAGTCTTATTTTTTACTCAATTCTTGATGTGCTAAAATTAAAAAAAATGATATACACGGTTCTATTCCAGATGAAAATAGAATGTTTATCAAGGTTTAGAATATGTATAGAATTTAATAATAAATAAAATATCCACTTTTAAGTCCTTTTCTTCGTTTATCAAGCGCAGACGATACATCGAAAACTTATTCCAATATTCATTTGATCGTATTGTATTCCTGTTACTTAAATTACAAATACAGGGTTCGTACGCTTCAAGGACGTTTTACCAGAATTTTTGTAAAATGATATTAATGAAGTGATTTAATAAAAAAAATCTATCTTCAGATATAGCGACCAGTATTTTAGGAAATTCCTGGTACTAAAACACCTAAAATCCCAGGAATCCCCTGATGCGTACGAACCCTGAAATAGTTCATTTATTTAATTTAAAATTCATTTTATTTTATATTCAGAATCACTTTAATTTAAAATGCATGCATTAAATGTTGTACTATTAAACGAGCAAGTATTGTTAATTTAGTATTTGTTTAAATATTTTGCGAGTCCAGACAATAACTGCAAAAATTTTCCTAAAATCGCCAGATTAGATTTTTTTTTTCTTGAAGCAGACAAAGCCATATAGAGAATCCCTGTTAAAAATTCTATTACGAATTTCAGACTGTTACTTACTCACAGAAGACGAATCTTGTTTGCCAGATATATTGCAAAATATTTTTGTTACAGCTTGTTTTGATAAAAATATGTGTATTTAAAAAAAGTCGTAATGTCATTTTAGTTTAAGGGGTAAAGGCAGTAATGCTTTCGTAGCATTAGTGCTTTTCTCCCGAAATTGAAATGATATTGCGATTATTTTTTTTAAATGTGCATAATTTTATCAAAACAAACTGTAATAAAAATATTTTGCAAACAAGATTCATCTTCCATAAGTGAGTAAAGAATCAGAAAATATGCGCAAGAGATGCGCAGATAGTAGATATTCTGTCATATATGACGTCATGCTGAAAACCCGCGTATTTGCATTATTTACTCCGTCCACTAGATGGCGCAGATGTGTCAATATACTCCAAATTCCAGTATTGACATTGTACGCTTACTCATATCGCTTTGATGTGGAATTTCCTATTTTTATTTTATTTTTATATATTTATATAATTTTTATGGTATAAAACTTGATAAAGAAGTCTTAATTGAAACTTAAGAATTTAAGCTTCATGCCCGTTTGTTTATCAGTTGCAATACCTTTACTAAAGTGGAGATTTTAAAACCTATTAAATAATTTTCAGTGATTGAGTCCGCTGCTAATTGGCATATTTTAATCAATAAGATTTGGTACAATAAAGTGTTTTTGTGAAGAACCTTTATTGGTATCCAAATTTACATTGGACCATGTGGTGACTAATAATTTTTCATTCATCCTTTAAAACATATTTGCTGTCGGTATCGCCCACTTTTTTTTAAAACCTTGGCGCGCAATTTATTTTAAAAATTCACCGAGTTTCTTCTAGATACCAATCTATATCGATTTTGCTTTCTCTTTGTTCTCCTTTCGTGATACAGCTTAGGAAATTTCATAACTGTGTAATTCAATGATTTGGGTGCATGTTGAATATCTGCTGGCTTTTATTTTGCAATACGTTCACTTATGCTGAAACTTTAAGCCTATTAAGTAATCTTGCCTATTAAGTAATCTTTTATAACTCTTCTCACTACCAAAATTGGCGTATTTTATCAAATATGATTTCGTGCATAGAGTGGTTTTTTTATAATGCTTCAATGATACCAATATTGAAAGCAAACCATATTGCTTCTAGTACCTTTCTTGTTTGATGCCAATTTTTCTAGTGGGTGCGATCATGGAGTGCTAAAAAGAATATTTTTGTTTTGATTTTAATCTTTTACAATGGGGCTTGATTTTAATATGTCAAATGTATAATAATATTAGTTATGCAGTTACCATGAAGAAAGAAAGAAAGTGTCACTATAATTAAAATTTTCGATGCCGATGTTGACGCAATGAAACTGACTTGGTACTGGTAATTCATTAATTTGTTTATGAGAGTCCAATGACTTGCACTATTGTTTTATAGATTTATAATTATTTAAAGTATATATTTAGTGTAAAACAGTAAAATATAAATAAATACTAGCAGAGATGGAACAGTGACGCAGCAGTTGAGTGATTGGCACCTCTAAATATTTATAATTTTCTTCGCCTTCAAAAATCTCAGAGATTCTGTCCTGAAGTTAGATGAAGAATACTAATAAAATTTTGCGGTACCAATTCATTCTCTACTGCTAGACTGTCCCATCAATGATACTAGTGATTGTTTATACTTTTGCAAATTTAATAGAGAACTTGTATTTAATTTATTTATCTTATGTCTTCCCTCATTTAACAATAATAACTATTTAACGATGATTTTCAAGAAACTTTTACCAATCATTAAATCTAGGTTCGATTGTATATTTTATTTACTTTATTTTATCAGCAAAAAAGAACATGGTTTCTCTATAGAACTACAATATAAAGTGAGGATAAAAATACGTATATATATATATATCACAGGTACACATGATCGCATATAAATGTAATCAAAACTTTAGTGCTAGACAATACATAAATCATTCTTTTTTAAATGTCAGAGCATAAAATTTGTTTCGTTTTCTCAACTGAAGTGGATAAATCCTAATCTTGCTGATATTTAATTTCTATGTTTTTTGTGCTTTTCTTCTGGATCGCAAAATTTTATGATTTAAGCTGTTGAAAGAGACAATAAAAAGTAAAAGACAGTAGATATTATGCACATTATTAAAGTTTATTCCGAGAGAGGCAGAGATGATAAATAAAGAAAAAATATATAAAGTTTGATAATTACTAAAACGATGAAAAATGGTGAATCCGTAGGGGAGGTAAAGGAGGTTTGATACATAGGGAGGGTTGATACATTGACAATTTTTCTCAACAAATGGCATTAACAGCTATTGTAACAGATGTAAAGTCTTCTTTTATTAGCAAAGGCCATCATTAGCAGGATTTAGCAATGAAGAACTGACAAAGTTTTTTTTTCTTTTAACTTTGAAGACTCTTGGAATGTCAATGTAAATTTTTTTAAATACTGATTTTCTTTCATAACTCTTATTATTATGAAGATAATATGTTATAATTTTTTTTTTGTAAAGCATATTGTTAGGGTGAGTTTTACTACAAATCACAGCCCCACCAGTGGCCGAGAGGTTCTGCTCTCGAAGCTGGTAGACGGGAGGTGCTGGGTTCGATTCCATTCGCGCCCGTCGGTCTAATCGTTCGGAGTTTTCGTGGTTTTCTTCGAACCTTGGACTTCCAAGCGTTAATACGTGTTAGGTTCCCTTTAAAAGATCTCCACGAAGGGCACTCATCCCCCATAGGGCCTATATCCCTCGTGTTGATAATTGGCCGACATAAACAAAAACCAACCAACTACAAATCACATTAGCATTTTGCAACTGCATTTACACAAAGTGATTGAAAATCCAGTAAGCATGATAGGGAGAAATGATACATTAGTGCTGGGGAGAAATGATACACTTGTATATTTGAAATTTAATAGTTTTTTTAAGTTGTAAACTAATATAGGACTATAATATTCATTATTATTTTACAGCAGAAGCTACTGAAATTGGTAAGGAAGAGCCAAGAGAATATTCGTAGACATTATGCAGGTTACATAGAAAAGCAGTGCGATGATAGATGGTTAGTTCTCTTTGCTCGTCATGTAGAAGAAAAAAATACCTGCCGGCTCGGGCCTACAGGCGGAGGTAGATTTCGAAGTTAAGTACTAAATTCACCAACAAAACTTAAATCAAGATTAAAGATAAACACAGTTCCTTCGCTAAGAATGAGCTCTAGGGAGCTAAACATTTTGTGAAAATTCTAATATACACACACGCATGTATATGGAATAGGTTTAAAAATGGCTAAATCAAATTCAGATAACCTCAAAGTATTAAAATATGTTAATATTTCCATACTCGGGTTTTTATCATGTTTTAATACGTTTCTTCAAACTCAATGACGTTACATATTCACCTGCTGTGGTCCATTATATTTTCAATATGACGCAATATTTTTTTTTTTTTTTTTTAATTCGTCAAACTATTTATTTCATTTTGAATTTTCATGCAGAAATCTTGCTCTAGAAAACTTATGACGTAATATTCAATTTGTTTTCAATTCGTCAAACTGTTTATCTAATTTAATTTTTCACGTGAAAACACTGCATTAGAAAACCAATTGTTGTGGTGAGAATTTTATTGCTTTTTTTTTTTAATTGTTGGCAACAGCTATAACGAAAAATATTTATTTTTTCTTGCCATTGTTGTGTAAAAGCTGGTTTTATCAGAATCATGTTAAGACGGTATTCAAAATTTTAAACCTTCCCCATTCCCATTCCCTTGGACCGATTTTGCTCATTTTCAATCCCCGCCGAGAAATTAGCTATCTTAAAGTTGTTGGCGAGTTTGAAGACGTTCCGTGCATAATTGCGACTTTTATCGTGCGGACAAAATTTAGTACATACATACACACACACACATATATATATATATATATATATATATATATATATATATATATAAACTTTTTAGATGGGGGTGGTTTTGGGTTCCTGGGGTCATGTAATGAAAAGTTATGAAGGAATTTTTCAAAAGTCGCACCATGGTAACGACTGCAATAGGTAGTATTTCTTACGAAATCTACCTAAAAATTTAAATGGCTTAAAAGAGAAGATATTTCTATAATTGACGAAGGGCAAATTGAAAAAAAACATTAAATCCACCCGATTTTACTTATCAAAATAATAGTTATTAGTTTGTCTTTTAACCATTTCGGAGTTGTGGTATGTTTATGAAACCACTTAATTTTAATTCCAAAACGCCACATTGGCACCAGCATTTTGGTAATTTTTTTTTCATCTACTAGGGGGCTCGGCCCCCTACGAGCTACGCTCGCCAACCCCCGTCCAGACACCGCAGGCTCTAAATGCACGCTAATTTGATCGGCTTTAAAAATATTTCGAAAGATTGAATTATAATTTAAAAAACAGTGGCGATCTCCCTATAAACGAATTTCTATTCATTTCTCTTTGATTGGGGAATTTTAACGCCAAATCCGCTGCGGTACTACTTGATTATCCCGTCGAGCCATTTCGCCAAATTATATAAATCGCCAAACCACTCGCCAAATTATACAAATTGACATAATTTTTATTTTATATAACGAAAGAACAAATAAATTCGTACAACATTAATAAAAATACAAATAAAACGTCGAAATAAAAATAACTTGATGACGTAGACACGTGTAACAACATTTCAAAATCAGCTAATATAAAAGGAATTAAGTAAACAGAATCTTTGTCTCCTGGTATTTTTTAACAAAGCGAAAAGAAAGTTCTTTTAAATGAGACATTTTAAATTAATCGTTTTTAATCTGACGTAATTTTTACCAAGCTATTCTTTCTCTTTTAAATAATCGCGTGAAAGTACTTTTGTTAGCAATGAAATATTATTTGCGCTTTCCTAACAAAAATAGTTGAAAATATTTTCTCAAAATATTAAATAAATGTCTAGCGTAATTTCTAAATTTAAACTTTTTTGCAATATTATTTTGTGTTCATTTTATGTAATAACTATAATGTGACGTAATTTCTCCTAAGACTTCTAACGCATTTAATGAATTTATTATTTTACAATATCCTTTCTCTTTTAAAATTCACGTGTATACTTTTTATGACGTAATTTTTAATAAGTTCCTGCTTTTTATACATAATTATTTAATTCTAATTTGAAAGTTTTTTTCCTGTTCATAATAGTCACGTGTAAATAAATTTTTAATTTGAAGCAAACATTATTGCTTGCGCTTTTTATACAGTTGGCAACAGTTTTAATTAGTACAATTTTCTGAAATCTGTAAAAAATATCTCTAGAAATGCTGAAAATTTGAATTTAAAATAGAAATAAAACCTGAAAAAATGAGTCAAAATAAAAATATTAATGCAATCTGCACTCCGGCAAATTCTAACGCATAAAATGATCTAAAAATGATTACACTGCCATGTATAGTTTTTGCTGTATAAAACTTTTTTAGTGGAACGAATTTGTCCAACTTTAGCATTAAATATCTCTTAAAATAATTCTTCGATTTGAAAACTGTCTGCATCAGCGTGTTTATCAAACATTTCTGTATAAAACCACTGATTTTCATATTTTTGTATGCATTATTTTTCTCAATATTAACGAAGAAAGACCTCAGGTCACAAAAAATTCAAAACCGGCGGCGGCGGCGGCGGCGGTGACAGCGGTAGTTACTTTTTTTTAGAATAGAGAGAAGAGATTATCTATTCTATCTATTTATATATATAAAATCCAAACGGAAATTTCGTTCCGAACGCCGAGATTTCGAGTTCTACCGCATGGATTTTTACGGAACTCATACCGTTAGATAGGTACCGTTCCAGGGAAGGTTTTAAGCTATAACACATCATTCTACCTAGATTAGTTATAGAATTATTACAGAAAATTCTATTATTTTGGACTTTGTTACTTCATATTTCCTTAAATATCTGGGCTCCTATTGGTCGTAGAGCTTAGATCTCGCGCCAAAAGTAGCTCCGAAGCACCCAAGCAAACTTTTCCCCGCGATTATTTTGCTGTCTTCCGATTTCCTCTAACTCTATTAGGGGCCCGCGTAGAGCCCCTTTAAAATATTTTTCGTAGTAATTTCAGCAATTATCTTAAATTATTGGTTAAGACCGCCACCCTCCCGATTCATGTATCAACGGAAAGGTTGCATGAAGGAGTTTCGTTAAGAATAGAAAGCGCTCCCTGGTGGTGGAATGTGGAACTAACATAACGCGATATTGTTAAAATTAGGAAATCTAACAATGCGATCTGTTTTAAACTTTGAGATAGTTCATAACACATAATCTATTATCTATTCTATTATATATATATATATATAAAATCTATTCTATTATCTATTATATATATAAAATCCAAACGGAAATTTCGTTCCGAACGCCTAGATTTCGAGTTCTACTGCATGGATTTTTACGGAACCTATACCGTTAGATGGGTATTGTTTCAGGGAAAGTTTTAATCTATAACACATTATTCTACCTGTATTAGTTTTAGAATTATGACGGAAAATTCTGTTATTTTGGGCGATAAGGTTACCATTTTATTTCTTGGCGAAATTCATCGTTGATAAAAAAAATTGAAACGGCTATTAAACCTCGAAAAATAAAAGAAAAACTGTTACTAATTTTACTTAAATGAAAAAAAAAAGAAAAAAGGAAGAAGAAAATCCGTTTTAATGAGTGATAATATTAAAAAACGGAAACATTTAATCAAAACCTGAAAGAAATATTTGTAATGCTTAAAAATTAATTTAATAAGAAATATTACACTTGATACGCAATATTTGGCTCTTTATCGCTTGCGTTAGATATGGAAACGAATCCGAAAATTTGATTAGATGAAATTTTAACGACATTTTCTTTCTGTTCTGTTCTTTTCTTTTTTTTATATATCTAATTGTCCCATCGCGTGACTTATAGAAGAAACAAGTAGATGTAATTGTGAGTCACATGTGTAATTACTATTTGTTTCTTTACAATTTTTTATTTTTCTTTTGTCGCCAAACAATGTGATTTTAAGCCAAAAATGCATAAGCGTGACAATAGCTTGAGGATGTTCTCACAAATGGTGTTTTTTTAGGTGAAAGAGATCATTTTTTGATTACATTTTCATATTCAATTGTAACTTATATAGATATCAGTTAATATTTTAAAAATGGAATCGAATACTTAAATTTCAGTATGAGTTTCTGCCACACATACATATTGTAAAATAATTTCATACTTTTTAAAATGTTTTTCGCCGTAATTTCGAAAGCATGTGATATTTATAAACTCGAACTCAGATCAACGAATATTACCCATTTTATTTAAGCAAATATTATCTATTTTCTCAAGTCATATCGCCAATTTCATTTATAGGAAAATTCACAGATTCGAAATCTAGGAAATAAAGATAATTTTTAAGGAAATTTATGTTTTAATACGTTATTAGTATGGAAAAATTCAACATTTTGAAAAAAAAAATTACAAGTCTTTTGTAATTCGTCATTTCTTCTTCGTCTTTCTTCGTACTTTCTCCTCTGTTATGTAATATTTCAAATGATATTGGACTAATTTTCGATCATCGATTCACCGCAAAATCGCATATCTAATATAGTATATAAAATAAAGTCTGGATTAGGGGACTAATTAACGCACAGCGCAAACTACTGAACCTAAAATCTTGAAAATCGTGGTAAAAATACTTCTTATGACATAAACTTCTGCTAAGAAAGGATTTTCTAAAGTGTCACCCCTAATGGTTTTTGCACGGGCAGGGGAAAAAAATCGAATATCAAAATTATGCGTCAAATGATAGCATATTTTAATGTAGTTTTGTATGCTGAATCGAATGCTACCAAATAAATTTTTTTAAGTCCAACAGTTCATGACACATTTCATATTTTTCTAATTTGGCGGTGTCTTTTACATCTAAACCTCAAAATATCTATCATTACATCCGTTACTCTAGCAACGGAAAAAATTCAAATCAACCCTTTTGGCTAAAAAATAAAAACTGCTCTATGAGTTTGAAATAAAAATGCAAGCATCTTAATTTAAAAAAAAAATAGTGATTTTATGTAAAATAAAAGGGAAAAAATTACTGAGAATTTAGCGTTATAAAACAAAAATGGAAAAGGTACTACTTAGATATTCCGTCGACCAAAAATCTATCGTCAAACTATAATATTAAATGCCAGTAATGGTTGATCGTAAATATCAGATTCACTTGAATTTAAACAAACTACACGTGTTTACGTCATCAAGTGACTTTAATTTCGACGTTTTATTTGTATTTTTATTAATGTTATACTAATTTATTTGTTATTTCGTTATTTAAAATAAAGATTATGTCAATTTATATAATTTGGCGAATGGTTTGGCGATTTATATAATTTGGCGAAATTGGTCGACGGGATAACAAGTAGTACCAATGAAAATATTTAAGTATGAAAGCAATGTTTGTAACGACTTAAAAATTATTTTCATATATATAAACTCGGATTATGGCGTCAGATGCCGTCATCCGAAGAATCTACAAGAGTCTTTTTCCATTTTTCCCGGACATAGGTTCCTCAATGAAAGAAATTGGAATTGGAATAATATTGTGCGATTTATAAATTGCTCCTCGATAAGAAGAAAATATGGGTACATTTATAACAATCGTGCGCACATCTCGCTGATAGCATTTTTAAAATTCCCAGTAGCAGTAGTTAAATTTTGCGTATGTAAATTAAAAATATTTTTTTGCTTTTAATTATGGCATTATTTCCTGTTATTGTTTATCTTTGCAGTTTTTAAATGAAATTAGTATAAGGCATGCATTTTAAATTAAATGAGTGAAAGGTTTGTGTTTTAAATGAAAATAATAAAATAAGAATATGCTATGAAAACAATCTTTATTGATTTATTACCTGCGCCCGGCTGACATAAAAGTATCACAAAAGCCACATATTCACTTTTCTTTGAGTAGTTGCTCATGAGAATTCAAGTTAACCTTCCGTAATCGGATACTTCACATATTGGTGTATTAGCTTTAATGTTGAAAGCATCGTTTTTGTTTGAAGCGAAAACTTTACTATGAATTCTATTACACAAAATCACATCATCATCATCTACTATATATTTACAACGGAAATTTGTATTTCATTCCGATTGTTTATAATACTTTCGTAGGATATACCACAATTAGTTAGGTAATAATTTTGGAAAGGTTTTAGTGTATACATATTGTTCAAGGGTACTTAGTTATAGAGCAACAGTAAAAGTTCAAAAATTAAGTGAACCTGATTATGAAAGTTTAGCCTTTTTAAAAAAATCTACAGAACATATTTTGTTACAAATGGCCCCGTTGCATGACTTTTAGGAATGGTGTTAGTATATACGATTTCATTATATGTTGATTAGTTACAGAGCTATTAATTCCTGTTGTCATAACGGTCTCATTACCCGACCATAAGTGCGCTGTTTATAATCAACTAAAACAATTACTTCTTAATTGCTAAATTTTGTCCAACGCTTAAGATAACATTATATCGCAATGGCGTTCGCATCATTTTCAGTAATGTGCAAGGTCAAGCTGAAGATCCATATTGTTTAAAATACAAGTTCAAATTCACCATTTAGTTTAATCCAAGGTTCATTTGGAAATATTGACCAGCGCAGCGGGCATAGCCTGCTAGTTACATATATAAAATCCAAACGGAAATTTCGTTCCGAACGCCTAGATTTCGAGTTCTACCGCATGGATTTTTACGGAACTTATACCGTTAGATAGGTATTGTTTCAGAGAAGGTTTTAAGCTATAACACATTATTCTACCTAGATTAGTTATAGAATTATTACGGAAAATTCTGTTATTTTGGACTTTGTTACTTCATATTTCCTTAAATATCTGGGCTCCTATTGGTCGTAGAGCTTAGATCTCGCGCCAAAAGTAGCTCCAGAGCACCCAAGCAAACTTTTCCCCGCGATTATTTTGCCGTTTTCCGATTTCCTCTAACTCTATTAGGGGCCCGCGTAGGGCCACTTTAAAATATTTTTCGTAGTAATTTCAGCAATTATCTTATATTATTGGTTAAGACCGCCACCCTCCCGATTCATGTATCTACGGAAAGGTTGCATGAAGGAGTTTCGTTCAGATACGCTTTCGTTAAGAATAGAGTGCGCTCCCTTGTGGTGGAATGTGGAACTAACATAACGCGATATTGTTAAAATTAGGAAATCTAACAATGCGATCTGTTTTAAACTTTGAGATAGTTCATAACACACAATCTATTATCTATTCTATCTATTATATCTATTATATATATAAAATCCAAACGAAAATTTCGTTCCGAACGCCTAGATTTCGAATTCTACTGCATGGATTTTGACGGAACTTATACTGTTAGATAGGTATTGTTTCAGGGAAGGTTTTAAGCTATAACACATCGTTCTACGTATGTTAGTTATAGAATTATGACGGAAAATTCTGTTATTTTGGGCGAAAGCGTTACTATTATTTTATTGGCGATGAATTTTTTGATAAATGAATTGAAATGGCTGTACATCGCGGAAAAAAAAAAAACTGTTACTACTTTTATTTAAAAGGAAAAAAAAAAGAAAAAAAGAGAGAAAATGAAAAAAAAAATTGACGAGTGGTAATATTGGAAAACGAAAATATCGAATTTAAACATAAAAGAGAATGTTCGTAATGCTTAAAAATTTATTCAATATGAAAGATTGCAGTTTTAAACTATATTTGGCAATTTATCTCTTGCGTCCGGTTAAATAAAATGCATCAGAAAATTTTATAAAATAATATCTGAGTGACAATTTTGTTTTTGTTTTCTTTTAAATTTACTTTTTATTTTTATTTAACTCGACCATCATGTGACATACAGAAGAAACTAGCAGATGTAATTATAAAAATGACGATACTTGTGAGTTACATATTGTATGTTTTTTGCGATTTCATTTTATCGCCAAACGATTTAATTTTAAGCCAAAAATGCATGAGCGTACCATCGGTTTGAGCGACGTTCACAATATTGGTTATTTCTCAATAAACGACAGCATTTTCTGGAAATACCCAACTTATATATATATAAATAATTCAAATGGAAATTTCATTCCCGCTGCTTATAACTCGAGTTCTGCTGAACGTACACTGTTAAATAGGTAATTTTTCGGGGAATTTTTTAGTACATAACACGTCGTTCTACGTTTCTTGGTATTGAATTATGGTTTAAAGATCTTTAATGAGATGAACCTGATAATGGAAAATTAGCCTCTTTAAATGATTCTGCTCAATGTATTTCGATGGAACTTGGACTGTTAATTAGATAATTTTCCAGGGGCGTTTTCAGTATACAACATGCCCTTCTATATTGTTCAGCCATACCGTTTTGGGGAAAATTCTGTAGTTTGGTGTACGCAGTTATCACAATAGCCTTTTTAAAAATTAAAATAAACGGTTTTTGATAGAATTTGCATTATTAGTTTGACAATTTTTCAGAGATAGTTTTAGTATATAATATATTGTTCGACACTGCTTAGTCATAGAGCAATGGGTTAAATTCTGTAATTTTCCAATATAGCTGCGAGTTGGAAAAAATGGGCTTGGCGAGACAAGGAAAGTTTTCATACATATTTTCTGTTCAGTAATTAGATAATTTATTTACTATAAAGAATACATTTATCTCTTTTTTATATATAAAAACAGAAGTAAATTGTATATAAATAACAAAAATATTAATATTCATAAATAAAAATTTATATAGGAATATATATATGAATACATATTTTAAAAAGCTTAAATTTCATTTTATTTGTTTTTATAGCTGTTCATATCATTTGGCCACAAATCTCACTTTCTTAAGCCCGAATTGCGCCAAGCTTTTTAACATCTAACAGTACCCATTGATCTTAAAATCAGGAAAATTGGAAAGTAGATGTAGTTTGTAAAGTATGCATAAATTAAGGAGATAAATTATGTTATCGAATCCATAGACAATTGGTATATTTGGTACCGATAAGTTACATAATTGAGTCTACTGAAAATTGGCGTATGTTACCTGGCGTGGTTTGGCGCATAATTAACTTAGGAAAAGATTTAAACTGATTCTGTGTTTTTAAAGCGGAGCTATTCTATAACCGAATTAACACAGAATTGGCCTGATTTGAAAGAAAACCTTTTGGAGACCTTTTCCTATTTTTACGTTATACCAACACCATACCAAATTGTATGCTATTGCTCCATTTATTTCAATCCTAAATGTGCAAATTTATTTGGTAATTTACAGTATAGGGATCTTGGTGAAACAGAGAAAATAGCCTTGGCGGAGAGAAAATTTGGAAACATATTTTCTGGCAACCTATTCACTGTTTGATTTCATATAAACAAGCATTTTTTTCTGTTTATACAATTTATTTAACATAAAGATGCAATTTATCTAATTTTAATTAGAAACAGAAGTAATTTGTATATAAAAAACATTTATAATATACATATATAATCAAACAAAAAATTTCATCAAGTTTGTTTTCTTAACTGTTTATATCAATTGGCAATAAATCTCACTTTCTGATGCCCTATTAGCGCCAAGCTTTTAAAAAAACGCCAAGGCGCCTGTAGTGGAAAAGAAAAGTACCAAATTTTATTGCAAACGATGCCAAACTTTGGGGCTTGATATTTATTGAACGCGAATTTCTTTTGGCATTAATTATTATTTATTCGTAACACTGAAAAGAATTTTAATTTACTATTTTTTGAAGGTGGAAGTATTTTTTATTATCAACTAAAATTAAGTTATAACTTCATTTTTCGCTGAATAAAACATGGAAATGTTTACTGCAGTGTCAAGAGACACTTAAAATGTCATGCGCGTAGTTGGCGATTTTGAAAAAAGAAATATTTTATAATATCGGAACCCACAGCAAATTGGCTCATTTTAACGACAATGTTTTGGTACAATATGAAATACATTTGTTGTAGACATAATAGTAAATCTCAATACTCGCCGATTGAAAAGTCTTTAAAATTATTCAGCAGAAACAACGAGAAATAACTTGCAGTTTCATAAATTTTAAAAATCAATATTCTTATCTATCTATCTACTTCTGCTTCTACTATATATACTAGAGTAAAATGGAAATGGGAAATTCGTCCAGGTTGCATATAACGTGAGCTCACCTGAATGGATTTTGATCATAATGATAGCTAGATAATTTTCCAGGGAAGATTTTAGTATATAAAATATCGTTCTACGTTGCTTATACATACAATTATGTTTTAAAGTTATATAATCAGACGAACCCGATCATGAAAGATTAACCTTTTTAAAAGATTCAGCCGAATTGATTACGATTGAATTTTCACTGTTAGTTAAATAATTTTTCAGGCAGAGTTTTAGTATATACTATACCCTTCTGCATTGCTTAATAATAGAGGTGTGGTGGAAAGTTCTATAATCAGTTGAACCCGATTATGAAAGTTTAACTTTTTTAAAGTTCTACAGATCGGATTTTGATAGGAATTTCATTTTAGTTAGATATCTATTCAGACATGGTTTTAGTATTTTGCATATTGTTCTACGTTGCTTAGTCATAAAGTGACGGCGGAAAGTTCCATAATCATATGAAACCGATTATGAAAGATTAGACTTTTCAAAAAGTTCTAGATGGCGGATATTGATAATACTTTCTTTGTTGATAAAACAATGTTTGCGGAGGTTTTAGTTTATTGCGTATCATTCTACGTTGCTTAGTTACAGAATTATGGGGGAAAGTTCTATAATCAGATGGACCCCTTATGAAAGATCAACCTTTAAAAAAAGGTTTACTGGATGGAATTTTGTCCGTTTGTTTGTTTGCATTATTACAAGTAGTTATATAATTTTTCAGGGTTTGTTTTATTGTATTGCGTATTGTACTATCTTTCTTTACCAATCCTACTGTTATTGATCAACTAAAAGGGTTAAGACCTTAATAGCTGAAAATTTGTCTACACATCAGAAAATATAATAGCACATTGGCGTTCTTATCGTTTTCAGCAGTGCGAAAGGACATTCCAGGTAAGGTTCCATATTGCTTTAAATCACAATGTCAAGTTCAATGATACATTTTGTTTAATTCAAGGTTCATTTGGATAAGCAGACCAGCGTAGCGGGCATAGCCTGCTAGTTTAATATAAAAGTAAAATAAAGCCCTCTTTTTATTTCCAATTAAATTTGTTGGTAAATTCCGGTGCCATTCATTTATCCAACACTTTAGCATTGAAAATGCTTTGCTCTGACATGGTTAAAGAAATCTTTAATGTGTTAAATTTATGTTAAATTGCTTGCAAATCAACAATGTTCACTTCATTTTTACTTGCAGCAAGATCTCTAGGGGTTTTTTTTCATTACTTATTTTCTAAAAAGTGTATTAATAGGCTTTTTTAAATAATAGCAAGTGTTTAAATATTTTTGTAAAAATCATTCCTGAAACAAAAATATGTCAATGTCATTTCTTTTTAAATTGTACTTAAATATTTCAAGTTTTATCATAAAAAATTGTATGACACATAAATTGAATTGTCTCCATTTGTTTTTTCAATTTACATAATAATGTATCAAATCTCTCTTGCTAGTGTATCAATCCTCCTCAGCAATGGGGAGATTTGATACAGTAGTAACCATTCACAATAATTGGGGTACATTTTTTGAATGATTATTTTTTAAATTCACAATATTTTTAATAAATGAATAAAAAGTCACTTTATAAGAAAACACGAAAAATTTGTTTAAAAATAGGTTTCTAAGGTTTGTAAAAAATGAGTAAAAAAAAGTGTATCATACCTCCCCTACATATTCAAGGGGATAAACTATGGTGATTTCACTTTCATTGAATTGTCTTTTAGCTATTTTCACAGTAATAACTTTTTTGTTTTTAAAATTCTTTATGGACGATATAATAGTTTATTTGTTCCTATTTCTTATTCTTTTGCTTTAACCTCTTCGTTCTCAAAGCTTAAATAATGTTACAAATACTCATTCATTGGTTTTAAACAAACAAAATGACATCATAGATGAAAGAAAAAACAACTTTTCGGAAATTGATACTTTAGGGGACTAGTAATTTAGGTTTACAAATAGGGATCTAAAATTACAAATCCCATTAAAATATCAATTTAATTATCACTAACCCAAATTCGCACAATCACAAATTTAAGGCCTTCAATCAAGTGAATGATATACAAATCCTCAAAACATTTTACTGTAAAGAATTTAAGTTAAATAAGTATGAAAATTTCTCAATTTCTTGGACACACCCTCTTGAAGGCGTTTTGCAAACTCAGATGAAAATAACATCTATTTTATGAAAATATCAGCATAGATTTTGCCATTTATTGGTTTGCTTTTAAAGCAAAAAACTTTCAGCTATTAAGAAATGAAGTCAAAATGTAAAAAAAAAGTCAAGCAGTTTAGTTTTTATGGGGAAAAGAATAGAGGTCCACATATGTGGACCCAGGTAGTGAAGAGGTTAACAGGGATGCGTTTCAGAAACTAAAATTTCAGTTACTGAGTAGCATCTGTATAATTTCATAGACATTTCCTGAATAGTAGTTTAATTGTTTTTTAATTAGCTCTCTCACTAGTGTTCTAATTCATTACTTTTTCTTAAAGGGTTCGGTAACGCGTAAAAAAAATTGTGGCGTTTAGAAAAAAATGGTGATCAGAATTGTTTCCATTAAAGAAGATTGATTAAATATACATGCATTAAGAATTTGAGAAACGTGAAATCTAAAATTTAAATTCCGAAAAAGATGACAGATGATAATATATTATATTTACGTGTAATAATCGGCTATTAAAATATGTGTTATTTTCTAGAGAACTATTATGGGCGTTCAGTAAATAAAGAGTCAAGGTCCTGAAGCAGTAAACATTTTCTCTAGTTCATAATATTTACCACAGTGTTTGAAGAAGTTATCGCACCCGAATACCAAGTAAATAGAAGCGTCCCAGTAAAAGTCCTTGAGTTGTTCTGAAATCGATTTTCAATCATCTCCTTTACGTCAGCAGTCGATTGAAAATTTTGTCGTCAAAGAGTTCATCATTTCACTAAACACCGACAAATCGCAAGGTGGCAGTTTATATAGAATAGATAAATGGCAGGTGTAGATTCATAGTCCTTTTAATACTGTGTTATATAATTACATTTAATGACATAATATTATACAGTAAAATTAGTGAAACGGAACCTTTCTAAAACGTCTGCTTTAAAGGGTCATCCTTTGTTTACGTCTGTTGCTGGCCACAATCAACCGAAAATGAGTGTATTAAGAAGACGTTCCGGGTCAGTGGTATTTTAATTTCTTTTTTGGGGCATAATAATATAATTTTTATCGAGGAAGTAATTTACGCTTTTTTAAACTTTAAATATAAAAATTATAATTAAAATTATAATTATTATAAAAACAAACGTAACTGAATGAACTTTACTGCATTCTTCGGTAACAATGGCTCTCGTGAAGCTGCACTTTTGACGTTAATTGAGTCAAGTCTACCTTATAGTTAGTATTTTAAGTTGATTACAAGCATCTGAATTTTAGGTATTAATCTGCTCCTGTTCGTACTTAAAATAAATTTCATGTGTTACTGTTCTTGCGCTATTGAACGATTGCTACAAATGAGAGAAATAATTCTCCTCACACCCAAAAAAGAGACTAACCGCCAAATTGTAACAGTAGCTCAAGCCGACTTTTGATTGGACAAAAGGCGTAGGCGCAGCGAAATTGTCGGAGGCAACAATTGGATGCTACTTTCTCCCGTGCTTTCGTTCGTCCAATCGCTGCGCATGTTCGTTGCTGCAACTTTGTAATCAAACAAAAATGTTACTGTTATTATTTATTTTCAGTTAATTTTTTTATGTATTCTTCAAGTGTTTGTTTCATATTTATGTTTTATAATTTTCCCAGATAGCATGAACATTCACAGCAAGTTTGAGTTTTCTGATATTATCTTGCAGTGACAAATTTGAATGGAGAAATTCGCAGCAAATCTCCAGCGAGGTATACCATCACCTACTTGGATAAGTAGTTTGTTGTGAAACTAACGGAAAGACTCAAGAAACTGATGAAATCAAAAAATTCCTCTGTTGAGAGAATAGACAATCAGCAGATACGCAGAAATTGAAGAAATTTTATTCGGTTGGCGCCGCTTTTTTTAAACACCATACTTATCAAATACCAAAAAAAGACCCGAATTGGAAAGTA
The DNA here is from genome assembly GCA_963932465.1 of Maratus speciosus. Taxonomy (NCBI): domain Eukaryota; kingdom Metazoa; phylum Arthropoda; class Arachnida; order Araneae; family Salticidae; genus Maratus; species Maratus speciosus. The sequence goes on along the minus strand of OZ010790.1, from coordinate 219,172,315 downwards.
CAAATATTACCCTAACTTGCTTATGGTGGTAAAAATGATGCATGCATTTTAACGGTGAGTATGCATCAACTGAACTGAACAGTTCTCTGGCCCCCTTCGAAGGGGTTAAACTTATAGTATAACAGTTGTAAACAGTTAATGTGGAATTGAAAGATTACTATTTTGCAGTAAGTTTGCAGTATTTTTGATCACTTGTTTGCCTTTAATTTACAATAAATTTGATACAGCATGAATTTAACTTGCACGACAAATTAGCTGCAAGTTCAAAGTATGGTGAATTTGGCGTTTGCATTATCTTGCTGCAGTCTTGTTATGAACTTTCAGTCTTGTCATGCTGAGCTTGCTGCAACTTTACAGGTTTTCAAAGCGAGTCTTCTGCAAATTTTCTCCAAACTAAAAATGCTATGTGGGTATTTTTATGTACCATACTTTTTTTTCGAAACACACGTAGGTCACTTGAAATTATGAAATGGATCATTCGGTCATCAGCCGTTAGGTTGCAGACATCTGATTTACGCTATACTTGAAGAAGAGAAGAGGAGCACAAAACCGAGACTCAGGGGTACTCAGAAGAGAGAGGGTTTAATACGTTGCGATGTCTATCTAAAATATGAAAACAATTAAGCAGCCATTATTTACAAGCAACATAATAACGTTCAGCAAATAATATTTATTAATTTTATTCAGGTTTTATTCGGTACATTTTGCCATTTTTCATTTCTCTGAATTGAAACAGCTTGAAGTAAAATTAGAGAAGATATTAACGATATTAATGTATTTTTTAAAGAGAGTAATAACTCGCATATACCTTTTATTTGCATAAAATTAGCTCGAAGTTAATAATTCCAAAAAATGAGACATCATAACAAGGGAGCGTGGGGGTATCACTCAAATGTGGCAATATCTAGAGAAAGGGATGGGTAAAAAAAACCCAACAAAATTTACGAAATATAATTAGTGGATGATCCAAAAGTTAATAATTCAATTGATCAGATGAAAGAAACACTATAGGATTATACCGGATAGTACAGAAACCTGTCTAAAATGAAAAATTATTTCGTAGCGGTACTATTTCCGCAGTTTTTACTGTATGTAAAAGTTCATTGGTAGTCAAAATAAAATAAATAATAATCATGGAATAAAGTAAAAAATGACAAGTAAAAAAACTTGGTTAATATCTTTAATGAAAGTGATTAATATCCTATGTTCACATTTTAATTTCTAATATGAATGTTTTTTTTTCTGTTAGGTCACAGATTTTTGTGTTCACTTAAAACTGTTGAAACAATGTGATGCAAGATAGAAAAAAAAACAAGAAACAATAATAGGTTTTATGTACATGATAAAAGTTTATCCTGAGAGAAGCAGATGGTGATCAATCAGGAGAAAAAAAAAACCAAAATGAATGTTTTCTAGAAAGATGAAAAAAGTTGTTGAAAGAATGCAAAATTCAAGGGAAAAAACACTGTTGTATTATTACTGCCATTGTTTTTTTTTTGTTGTTGTTGTATCTTTTCACAACAGTAGCTTTGGTGTTTTTTGAATTATTTAGTGAAGATGTAACAGTTTATTTGTTCTTCTTATTTCTTATTCTTTGTCTGTAAGGGCAGAGTAGGGGTTAACACGTTGTTAAGTCACACCTAAAATATGAAATTAATCAAGCAGGGATTATTTGCAAGCAGCATAATAAAGTTCATTAAAGAATATTTATTAATTTTATTAAGGTTTTGTAGGTACATTTTGCCTGTACCTTGCCTTGTTTTTAGGTACATTTCTCTGAATTGTACCGGAAGATATTAACGGTTTTAACAATTTTTTTGCTGGAAGTTTAGATCTTAGCATAAAATTAGCTCCAAGTTAATAATTACAAAATATGCGACATCGTAACAAGGGAGAGTGGAGTATTACTGGAGTATGACAATATATAGGGAAAGGGGGGGGGGTAAAAAACCCCTTCAAAATTTGGGAAATAAAATTAGTGGATAACCCAGAATTGAATAATTTCATGGTCCATATGAAAGAAACACGACAGAATTCTACTCACCTGCTAGGATGGAAACCTGTCTAAAACGGTAAATCATTTCGTAACGACACTATTTTCACGTATTTTGTTGTACGTAAAAGTTCATTGCTCCTCAAAAAAAAAAAAAAAAAAAAAAAAAAAAAAAAAAAAAAAAAATCTTAGATTAAAGAAAAAGATGGCTAGTAACAAAATTTGTTTCGTATACTCAAATAAAAGTGATTAATATCCAATGTTGGCATTTTAATTTCTAATATCAATGTTGTTGTTTTTTTCTTTTAGGTCGCAGATTTTTGTGTTGACTTAAAGCTGGTGAAAGAAAGTGATGCAAGATAAAAACAAAAGAAGAAACAATAGGTTTTATGTACAGGATAAAAGTTTATATTGAGAGAAGCAGATGGTGATCAATCATGAGAAAAAAACCCAAAATGAATGTTTTCTAGAAAGATGAAAAAAGATGTTGAAAGAATGCCAAATTCAAGATAAAAACCATTGCCATCGCTTTTTTTTTGTCTCTTTTCATAACAGTAGCTTTAGTGTTTTTTGAATTGTTTAGTGAAGATGTAACAGTTTATTTGTTCAGCTTATTTCTTATTCTTTGACTTTAAGAGCATGGTGGATTTTAGAAATGATTTTTCATTCTTGCGATTTCTAACAAGAATTTCTTCAATAAAGTGTTCTGTACCATGAATCCAAGACATTCGTATATGAAACAAATTTCAATTTACTAAAAATGAAAAGAATTAAAAGTTAGTAATCTACATACAGGGTGTCTACAAATTAGTTGGGCAAAAATAATGATTTATTGAATAGAATTCACAGGCAAAAAAATATGTACATATTGTTGTAAGACAGAAAAATAGTTCAAGTTTATCATTATCATAAATGTTCGATGTGACTTCCTTTCATGACTCTGCAAACGTCACATCGGTAAATCATTGCTTGCCACAGGTTTGTCAGCATGTCTCCGTCGTTCAAATTAATTGCAGTGCATATTCTTGATTTTAGTTCAGGAGTGGATGCAGGAAGTGGCGGGTTGTACACTTGATCCTTTACAAAACCCCATACTCCCAGGGGTGCAGAAAATGTTTCTACTCCCAACATTTCTCCCAATCCACACGAAAATTTCCCCAAAATTTTACGGTATGTTATAGGTAAGTGCTGTATTACCGTAGGTATAGAAAATTTATTTTTCAAATATTTCTCAACTTATGCGCGAGTATGTATGGCAAGGGTGATTCCCAGAGAAAAAAAAATTCCTAAAATTCACAGCATATTTTCTGAAAGGTTACAGCAGAGTGGGGAAATCCACTCCCAACACTATGTATTTTTCATGGATCTCTTGACGCAATTCGCGATCTTTTGAGGAAATTTGCGGTTATTTCGCGATCTTTCGAAGAAATTTGCGGTTATCTCTCCTTCCTTTTGACGAAATTCGCAGTTGTTTTGCCATCATTTGATGAAATTCGTTGTTGTTTTGCGATCGTTTAGCGAAATTTGCCGTTCTTTCGTGATCTTTTGACGAAATTTGCAGTTTTTTGCGATCTTTTAACGAAATTTGCGATTCTTTCGTGGGCTTTTGACGAAATTTGCAGATTTTTTGCGATCTTTTAACGAAATTTGTGGTTATTTCGCCCTTTTTTACGAAATGCTCGTTTATTTCGCGATCTTTTGACGAAATTTGCTGTTTTTTTCGCTTTTCTTTGACGAAATAGAAGGTTATTCGCCCTGTTTTGACGAAAATAGGGGTTATTTTGCCATGTTTTGACGAAAATCGCGGTTATTTTGCGATCTTTTGACGAAATTCGAGATTGTTTTCTGATCTTTTGACGAAATTTGCGATTGTTTCGCGATTATTTAGCGAAATGTGCATTTATTTTGCGATCTTTTGACAAATCTTTTGCGATCTTTTGAAATTGTTCTATCTCAGGGAATTATGGAATTCGTTGTTAAAATCGAAATCCATTGTATATCTTTCTGAAAAATTTTCCCAGGGGATTAAAATTTCCCCCGATCCTAGATCGCCGGATCGGACATATTCTGCACCCCTGCATACACCAAAATCAAACGGTGAAAGATCTTTTGATCCTGGTGGCCATTGAATAACACATCCGCTCGCTAAGAGATAGCGTCAGTTATGACACCTAACGCCATCTATGAATAAAGTTCGGCATATTACTACTAGTCTGACTTTCAGCTAGTTAATTTCATTTAATATTTTGGAAGTTCTTAACTTACGAAATTGCCCAACTAAATTGTAGACACCCTGTATTTAAAAGACAAGGCTGTTTTTTAAACATCTGGCCTAAGCTTTACCTTTGAACCGATTTTGATAATTCTTTTTTTTTTTTTTTAAATGAAAGCAGATTATTTGTAGATGTGCCCCCACTCGCTGTGTTTCAAAACAATCCCATTATTAGGGTTTCGTTCATCTCACGAAACCCTTATAATCTCGCTTCTATGTCTGTCTGTCCGTCACAAGCTCGTACTAGAAATCTATTTAAAATATAGACTTCATATATATATATATATATATATATACATATATATATATATACATACACACACACACACACACATATATATATATATATATATATATACCTGAATATGAGATGAATACCTCCTGCCACACCCAAAGTCATAAAATTTTGAAAAGTCATATTATTAGAGTTTTTATGAATTCGACAATTTCTGCGGCATTACATAATCTTGATTTCAGTTTATTTATTCCTAGAAGTTACAGGTTGCCCAGTTGGCAAGGTCAATGGATTCGTATGCAGAAGATTGTAAGTTCAAATTCCGCTGATTTTAATTGAAAATTTTCAAACGTAAATTTGTAATTTTTTTCCGAATTTCTTTCTAAAAGTGAATTTTCGAAGTATTATGTGTTTCCCCCACGCAATTCCCAAAAAGAAAAAGAATAAACATTTTATAAACGAAATTGCAGTGAATTTTTTTTAAAACTTAGCTTTGTAATTAATTTAGAGAATTTTCTTTTTAAAAATAAGTTTTTGAAGTATTGTGTACCCCCTCCCCCGAAAAAAAGAAAAAAAAATAAGAAGGAGAAACACACAATAAAAAGAATTAAACCCTTAAAAACTGATTAATGTTAGAGGAATAAATATTGGGTTGGGTTGATTTTGGACGGCCGATTATCTACTCGAGGGATATAGGCCCTAGGGGGAGTGCCCTCCGTGGGGGTCTTTCTAAGGGAAGCTAACCCGTATTTACGCAGGGAAAATCCAAGGTTTCAAAGAAAACCATGAAAACTCCGAAACGGTTAGGCCGCCGGGCGCGATTGGGTACGAATCCAGCACCTCTCTTCTACCAGATTTTGAGAGCAGAACCTCTCAGCCACTGGTGGGGCGGAATAAATATTGGATTTGCCTGATCTTTTTTTTTTTGTTGTTTGGTGCTGCCATCTACTGGCAAATGTTTGAAATAATACACTTCTTATGGACAATCTTTTTTCATGTTATCTATATGCATTATTAATATGAAAAATTTAAAATTGTATATCAACATTTAAAACCCATTTCCAGCAATTACTGTACATCGTTATACACTGTAGCCGAATTCTTTTCTGTGACCCTGTAAATGAATGATAATTACTTGCATTGAATATTCTACACACGAAGAGTTTAGAGCATCTCATAAATGCAGATTAATTCCAATATATTTGAAATAGTGTAACATCTTTAAAATACACTGAAAATGATCCCCCCCCCCCCCCCAAGTGGACATAATGTAACGGAATTATTTTTAGTGCCCCTCTAAACGAACTATTAATAGTTTCATACTTTATTTTCAATACAAAACAAGGCATGGCAAAACTCAATAGCATGGGTCAATTCCTTGGTAATTAGAATATATTTTAGCTCTTCAGCAGACAGACACACAGGCTAACAACTAGACAGACAGCTGGGCAGAGAAACCGAATTCATAAGCACTTTTCAACTTTGTTGGAAAGTTTTAAAAACAGTGGTTTTAAAAACTACTTCAAGGTTTCGACTTCATATGTGTCTTTCAATTTGTTTTAATTGTTCATAACACATGACGGCACAGGTTCTTTTTTTTTCTTTTGTGACTTGAAACTTTCTACTCTAAGTATTTCAACATCAAGAAAGCTTACATAAAAACATAAAAACAGTTATTACTGTAAAAGAAATTATTCATTTAAAAATACGAAGGTAAGCAGGATTTAAATAAATATGTTAAATTCTGCCGATATATATTATTTACAATAGATGTAGCTTAATAAAAAATATGCTAATATAAGTTTTAGTTATTCTCCAGAAAATTTACTTATTAATGCCATCATCTGATAATCTAAGTAAAGTTAAATATATGGATGTTAATGCGAAAATTGAAGATAGTAATTTTGTTACTAAAATGCATGATAAAAAGATAATTCTAATTTTGAAACAATGAAGATAGTGCATTTTATTTCTAATGTCTCAGTTTCAATTTTTAGAATTGTATTATTAAATGAAATTCTCGAATGAAATTAAATGCATAGAAAGGATAAGTTCTTATACAACGGCTAAAATAATGGGTCTCTTTAATTCCAATAATTTGTACAATTAGGCATTATATCAAGGCTAAACAGAGTATTTTAAAATAATTTACCCGATGATTTCAACAAGAATTAAAACTATCGAAATGAACTGACGCCAAAAAATGTTCGCCTAAGAATAATTCAGAACTGCATGAAATAGATATTATTTTCCCATTCTGCATTGACATGTGGAGATCTTATGATATTTAAATGCTTCGAAATATTTTGAAAGTGGTACTAGTGTGAAAGACGTTTAACGCAGCACATATGTGGGGTATTCTCACAATCTGTTGACTTTTATGTCCCTGAATAATAATTTTTATTTAAATACATTTTTTTGTGTTTTTTTTTAATTTCATATACTGGGGAACATTCCATTGCATGATTGCATAGCAATATTAACGAGATAAATAAGTTTTGGACGATGTTGGTGGTCCAAATAGCAGGAAAACTCCTATACCGTCCCGTATCCCTGATGCTGATTTTTAAGTTTAGAGCTGTCTGTATAAAATTGTTTCAATAAAAGTAATTCGATGTAATATTTTTTCCGAAACTGGGATAATTGTTTTATATAGATATGTAGCAAAAAATTAACCTGCACACATTTTTATGATTGATATTATTTTTCGAACTCTGTCCCTGGGTTTTTCATCCTTACCGTCCCTCTTGCTAAACGTATACAGAAAAGCACTTCAGATGCAACCACAGAATATTTTTCAAGTTCTTTCTCTTGCAGAAGTATGCTAGAGAAAGAATGTCTAAAATTCTTTGACAGGAAATTTACTGTAGAATTTAAATCAGCATTTAAATATCAATTTCAAGATCGTGGCTTTATTGGTAGTCTTACCATCTCTAAGGTTTATTAATGCACTTTTCGAGGTAATTAAATAAATAAAAAAATAATAATCCAATGTTAACAAATGTTTCTAAAAATCAATGAACATTGTGATTATCACTTAGTCTTAACATGATTTGCCTAAATATAGGTGGTAATTTTCCTTGCCATTCCATCCTTACCGTTCCCTTTTTTCCCATTTCGTCCCTTTTTTCCTATACCGTCCCCCTTTTTTTAACATTACCGTCCCTTCTTTAACACCCTTTTAAGCCAATGCTATACAAAAATTCTGTATTAAAAGTACTACATTTTTATCATTTCTTATTTGAATGTCCTGTGGGTACTATGTAAATTCATTATAAGTAAAACTCTAGAAGAAAATAAAAAGTTATAGTGATAAAATGGTAAGGAAAATTATACTCGCAAGTCTAACTTAAACCTCAGTTAAATAAAAAAAATTTTCGCTGCTGACCTTTTTTTCTTTATTTTGAATCATTAAGGCATTCGTCTATCAGATTAAAATGTTATTTTAGCAAGTTTAATTTCACCAGATTTTTATTCCCGAAAGTCAAAAGATTGTGAGAATGCCCCATGTCACAATCTACCTGTGGCTGTCTCTGTATTTATTTAATAGTAGCAGGGCTGCCACAGGTGACTATTTTTTAATTCTATCTCGCACCATTCTTTAAAAACAAAATTTTTTCAGCTTCTGCAAGAGAAATATACTACAAAATTCATTTTCTTAAAATAGGGGTGCAAATAGATTATAAAAATAGTCACCTGTGTCAGTCCTGTAGTAGTATTTAGTACATTTTTTCTGAGTTTATAGTTTGCGTTAAAGATATTTTCTCTTTAAGTAATAATTCGGCTTTTAATCTCGTTTAAATTAATTGGTTCTATTAGTTCTTTGAATTTTTTAAGTTTTCACATAAATATTACCTTTTTATTGAAATATATATAGTGGCGGTCAAACGTTTCCAGCCAGCATAAAATTTTTGGTTACTTTGTAAGTATACCCATACGAAGAGGAATCTCAAAGTGATAATTATACATTTTATTGACACAATAATTAGGAACTTATTTATGGAATAACAAATAAATATCAATAAATTTACTTGACAAAATTAATTGCAAAGGAAAACGCATGTTCTCAAATGTTTTCAGCCATTTTGGCAAGTTTGGAAAAAATAGTGTTGTAATAGAAAATAACAGTGATCAATAACATTTACAATTAGTATTTTGTCGGCATACCTTTAGCAATAAGTACTGTGGCACCGCGACGTGGCATCGATTCAATGATCGCTTGAAGATTGTCTGTGGTAAGTTTTCCCACCCTTCTTGCAATTTTTGGGGAAATTCTGCTGAACTGGAATATTTTTAATTCGCACGCGTTTGTCAAGTTTGTTCCAAAGATTTTCTATTGGATTCAGATCGAGTGATTGCACTGGACATTTCAAAAGCGGAATTTTTTTGTGCGAAAGCCACTGCTTGACGAACTTGCATTTATTCTTTGTGTCGTTATCATGCTGAAACGAATAGTTGTGACCAAAATTTTTCCTCCAATAAGGCAGCAAATCGTCTTGCAAGATATACTTATGCATTGCATCATTCATCTTGCTGCGGAATTCAACTAACAAACCGACACCTTTTACAGAAAATGTTCCCCACAGCATTACGTGTCGTCCGCCATGCTGCATTGTAGGAATAACATATATATATATATAATCATATCTTTTGTTTTTAGGTCGTCGGACGCAGTGTCTGCCATCATTCCCAAAAAGGTTGAATTTTGATTCATCGGAAAATAGTACTTTTTCCTGATTTTACTTGACCAGTCTTTCAGTTCCTTGGCAAACGTCAATTAGGTCGTCTGATTTTTTTTTACTTATGAAAGGTTTTTTTAACACCGACTCTTCCATAAAGACATACGTCACGTAATCGTCTTGACACGGTAGACCGACTTATTTCAGCTATATTTTCATTCCGTAAATTGCGAGATATTGCAGCGGCATTTTTATGCTGGTCATCAACTCTTTTTCTGCTGATAATTCTGCCCACACGAATAGTAGTTTACCGGAGTCTCCCGGACCATGGCAAGTTCTGAAGCCATAGCTATATTTATATATTTTTAAAAACATCGTTCACAGTACATTTTTCGAATCGATAACTTTGCCGCAATCTCACGAAAGGATAGGCATTTAGCGAGAAACAAATCACTCGTTTACGAATAATAATTCTTGAACTTTTCATATTTGAATTTCAAGTGCGTTTTTCACGTGTATTAACAAGCACAAAAAAAAAAAAAAAAAAAAAAAAAAAAAAAAAAAAAAAAACTTTACTAATAGCAAAGACTAACGAATGACGAATGGCCGGAAACTTTTGCAATTCGCGAATTTTGAATTCCTTCCGTTTGCATCGAGTGTCTTCAGTATCCAATGCAAATGAACACATGGTCAGAGGTCATTTGCATATTCCTAACTTTTAGAACAATTGCGCTATTTCTTTTCTGAAACATTCTGGCAAACAGATCAAAGAAACTAATTGGCCGGAAACTTTTGACCGCCACTGTATATATATTTTTAAATATATATTTAGGGGAGAGTACACTGAAAGTCACATTGAAAGTAGGAGCACGACACAACTTTGCTCCTACTTTCACTCTGATACCTCGTCTACCTTTAGCCTGATGATGAAAGATAAAGTTCTTTCGAAAGGCTTTATGCATCTTTAAATTTTATGATATTTTAAAGACATTTCCTGCATTCATTTGTTCATCACACTATTGTGTTCAATATTTTTTGTGTTTCTAATTAATTAAACATCGATGTTTTCTAAATATAAAAATTCAAATGTTACATCAGTACTATTAGAAATTAAATAAACAAAACCTTACTTTAAAAATTAAATTTCATTTTTAACTTTAAAAAACTTATTAAAGGAAATTTATTGAGCTCTTTTTAACCATATCATGCTTTTATTATCGAATGTTAATTAATTAAAATTACAGACAGATATAAACAGATGATAAAAAAGAAAGGAAATTATATTTCTGTGTGCAAATGTATCATTTAACGTCAATTGTACATTCAATGTTTATATATAATAACTTTGGGGGTACTCAATCTGAAAACTCTAACATTTTGAACTGCATTTTGACTTATTGAAAATTAACTACTTCTGATTAACAAAAAACGAAAATTTCATATGCATAGAATTCATTGAAATCTTCATGATGATATGTAATATTGTTAAAATCTAATAAAAAAAAGTATATTAACCTGATATAGCTAAACAAGTATTTATTAAAAATATTTCTTCGCATTTTGTTTTAGGAATGTTTTGCTTCTTATTTTGCAACCATTTTTTTTTTCAATATGCGTGCTTGTGTAATTCTGCCACTGATATCTTTTCACAAAGCCTTAACGCATTTATTTTATGAGAAAATCTACTTGTTCCGTTAGACCACATGCCTCGTTAGACCTCATCGTCCCCTATTCGTACACAAATTTCTTCTATCGCTAAAAGAATCTTCAAACCAATTGGACAACTTCTGAAATTTTAAATATGAATTTTGTTTATATTTTATCGTGAAATTACTTTTTATTTCTTTATTTATTGTCTTTTATAGAAAATATTATGTGCTGATTTCTTAAAATTATACTTCAACTTCAAACAAGTTTCAAAATAAGCACTTTAGTTTGAAATTTTCATAATTATCATAGCATCAGATATTAATAAATATAGGGAAAATGTGAGATATACCGCTAAAACTTTCCGAATTTCTGTATAAATACTTCATTTCTACAATCTTAAAAATTTCAGTTTTTTCACGAAACCGGTTTTCAGATATTCTAAAAGAATCGTTATAAAAATGGTTTAAGTAAATATGCGGTAATAAAAGAGATACAGTTTCTAAAATGTTTTTAGTTATTTAATGTTACTCAAACTGTTATTTTCCTGTGTCTCGTATATAGATTCTTTTCATTCAGTTACATTTCCATTACTTATAAACTTTACTATAGAATTCAAAAGAATATATTTTTTATAAGAGTAAATATATTTCAATATAATCTTTCTGGCTGAAAGGTACAGACTTTACTTTTTTAAATGTACTCTGGAAAAGCGTCTGAAAATACAAAAGTCTGGAAATTGTTTTATAAATATACTAGTAACGTTTTTATAAAAAGCATGGTTAAAACGTGAATTTAATGATAAAAATTAGTAAATTAGTATACTTTATTAAAATTAAAATTAAAATATTTTCTGTTCATATCTTGTTATACAACATTTTCATAAAAATTCGATACATTTTCGTACTGTAATTATTATCTAAAATGCATATGGGTGAATATCACGAAATGTGAGATTTTAAAAACAAAATTTTAAAGCTTCTGATTTTTTTAAAATGTTTTTCGAGCAGCTGAATAAAGGAATTTGCGCGTAAAATTTTTAAAGTTTGAAGAACTTAAGTTCCGTTTTATGTAATAAAAATAACATGCCTTGGCATATGTATGCCAGGATAATGATCGCCAGGATAATTAAATTTTATTCTAAAACATTTTTCACATTCTTGGTTTTTTTTTTTTTAGATATAACATTTTAATTTCGTTTAAAGGAACATGTTTCCTCTATATTACCTCAAATTCAGTGCAATGTTAAGTTTTATTTGTAAATGATTGAAGCCAGGGAAATGACATAATAAAAGTCTACTGAACTTTCACAAATCCTTTAAACACATTATTTTCAAAGAATTATCTAAAAGATCTTGCTGATAGCAATGATTTTTACTACTTCTGACTTGAACTATGTCAAGAACAAGAAGAATTACTCTGTAGCGCCATCTTTGTACCTCACAAAGAACTAAATTGAGTAGGCCAGGAAAGTGACATTCATTTTCAGTGGCAATCCTATTTTAATTATGGAAAAATATTTGTAAAATACATAACTTGTTTCCTTCCTCATATGTGTGTTATATAAGGTATAATTAATAATTAAAAATTAAAAAAAAAACTAGAAAAAGATATTTGTACAGTATAGCAGAAAGCCTTTTACTTTGCACTCATCACAGTGTGACATGCCAGGAAAATGACAGTCTGAAAGTTTAAGTCTTTTATTTGCTTTATTTTTGTGTTATTATGAATATAATATGTCTTGAAAATATTCCTAAGAATATTTTTTATTAGACTATAGAAAAGAAAATTGCATTATCTAACATTTAATAGACATTTTATTGTGCAGACTGCAATTTTCGTATTTTGTGATATTGTCCCATATAATGTTTCAAGTAATTTATTGCTGAATATTCTTACTCTAATATAACGATTAAAAATGACAATCAGCGCTTCTTAAACAACAGTTTTCAGCTTATAAATAAATTACAAAACTTAAATTATACAAAACATGTAAAACTTTTGATTTTAATAAACTTTTTAACATTATAGATATCAAAGATTAAGAAGATTATAGAAGATACAACTATGTGTTTATTTTTTAAAGAATACAAATCACAATAAAATGAAAACGAATGCATTATTTATTAGATTCTATAAAATATTATTTAACTTTACCTTACATCACAATTATATTATTTATAATTAATGCCAAGCACAGATTCATATAAACTTTCTAATGTATATTCATACTACTATGAAAAGAATTCATTACGTAATAGCAATGAATATGTGTACTATTCTTATATGGATGATATGATTATATTTTATTTCAATATCTCTACTATCATATCGTTACCTACCGTCCCAGACAGCTTGCATTCAATCATTGTGATAGGCTTAATAATGTAATACCAACTGCTTAAAAATAAAGTTTAATCATAAAAATAAATTATTATTTGCCATTAATGATAAATGAACTGATTTTTCTTTTAGAGTAAGTGCATTTAAGTATTATATTTCAAACGTATATAAATCCATTTATAAAAATACATAGAAAAAAATATTTAGGCTCAGATGGGAATAAAAATAAAAACATCAAATTTATGATTAAGCAAGCTAAAATGCATAGTTATCCGAAGCACATGTAAAATTCAATAATTAGTTCTTTTAAATAATTTAGTTGGGTTCGTGGTTTGCAAGGTTTATCTTATGAATATATATATACATTAAAAAATATTTATTAAAAAATATGAGATATCTGATATATATCGCTCAATTAACCGTAGGAAAAAACTTTAGTCATTTTTAAGTTATTTCTTTTACATAATAATTCATTTATAAAACCTTTTTGTTGTTAATTAATTTATTGTTTTAATGAGTTATCATTAAAATGTGATTTTTACTTAAATACAAATATTAAAAACTCAATTAATATTAAATTTTCTTTTGTTAAAGTTATTTAGGTAAATTTGATACAAGTTAATAATTATGTAATTTATTTATAAATAAAATATAGATAATTTTGTTAATTATTTTGAACAAATGAATGTAAGTAAAATATATATAATATTATTAGTATTTGTATATTAATAACACATTGCAATCGCTATTACTAATAATTAAAAATAAATTGCTAGGTTAATTTGATATTACATTGAATTTAAATATTAAAATTTATTATTAATGACTAGCATTTTACTCTGAAATAATAAACAATTTCTTTCAAAAGTATTGAAAAATAAATTCTCACACGAGATTTAATATTGTTTTATCCTCTTCTAAATCCTAATACACAATGTAATACTTCATTTGGCTTGGATGACAGTCCTTTAGATTCTCAAATTTTGTCGTAAATAAATGTCTAATTTCGGCTTGGTTAGACAGATTTTCCAAAATACACTAAAATCCTTTTTATCCGAAACTCTTTTAACCGAAAATCTCGGTTAACCGAATCCATTTTTAAAGCTGGCTTTCTCTCTCTCTCTCTCTTTTTTTATTATCACATTCGTTGTGCAAAACCCATTTTTAAAGCTATTTTTTTACTATCACATTGATCAAAGCGAAGAAGAGGACAACGATGTGGGCGAAGAAAACGAAAAAGTTATCAATTCTGAAGCTTTTGAATGTTTTGCAAAAGGTTTTGGCATGAGTGGAGCTGCAGAAAGACTGTGATACTAGTGAACTAATAGTATTAAAAAAAAAAACAAAACTTTGTGATAGATCAGAGGCTCTTGCACGACAGACAAAGAAAAATAAAATTTCGAAAAATAAAAATAAAAAAAATCTAGAAATTGCGACAAACAAAACTTTTTTTTCAAACACTTGTGAAATATGTAAAAAATACTTAATTTCAAAATCAAAATTCAGGTAATTTATTCTTGTTTCTATTTTGCTATTTCTTTATTACTTTCTTCTATCTTCAATAGAAGAAAGTATTGTAATCGAAATTTTTTTCGACTTCCGGTTTTCGACGGATTTACATGTTTTAGGGTTCAGAGATCCCAAAAAACATGTTTATAGAAAATGTCTGTCTGTCCGTGTGTCCGTGTGTCCGTATGTCCGTCTGTCCGCGTGTCTGTCGACATTGTACCATCAAAAAGTGTATGAAGTTATGCATAGAATTGAACCAAATTTTTATTTTAAGTTTTTGGATATGGCAGGTAGGTCCTCCTGAATTTGGAAAAAATTCGCAGGTAGGGGGCGCTGTAACAGCGATTTTTGTGCGATTTTGAATATTGTACCATCCAAAAGTATATGAAGTTATGCATAGAATTGAACCAAATTTTTATTTTAAGTTTTTGGATATGGCAGGTAGGTCCTCCCTGAATTTGGAAAAAATTCGCCGGTAGAGGGCGCTTTAACAGCGATTTTTGTGCGATTTTGAATATTGTACCATCAAAAATTGTATGAAGTTATGCATAGAATTGAACCAAATTTTTATTTTAAGTTTATGGCTATGACAATCAGCACCTCCCTGAATTTGGAAAAAAAATTGCCACTAGGGGGCACTGTAATAGCGATTTTGCATATTGTACCATCGAAAAGTGTATGAAGTTATGCATAGAATTGAACCAAATTTTTATTTTAAGTTCTTGGCTATGGCAAGCATGTCCTTCCTTAATTTGGAAAAAAAATTGCAGGTAGGGGGCGCTGTAATAGCGATTTTCGTGCCATTTTGAATATTATACCATCGAAAAGTGTATGAAGTTATGCAGAGAATTCAGCCAAATTTTTTGTGTTTCTTTTTGTTCATAGCATGAAGGTCCTCCCTGAATTTGGAAAAATTCCGCTGGAAGGGTGCGCTATAATTACGATGTCTGTACCATTTTCTTTATTGTACAATCGAAAATTGTATAAAATATGCATACAATTGAACCAAATTTTTTGTGCATGTTTTTGGCTTTGGCCAACAGGTCCTCCTTGAATTTGGAAATATCGCGCGGTAATGGGGCTCTGTGATGGCGATTTTTGTATACTTTTCTTGATTTTTCGTAGTTCTATTGTCCATCGGCGGCTCGTGCAAAGGCGGGAACTCACTTCCTGCTAAGCCGGCTATTCACAAACATGTGATAACAACAGAATAAGGAAAAACTATTAATTTTAACAAATATCATGATATAGATTAACTCGTTTTTAGTTCATTTATTTGACTGAAGCAGAAATTTAAGATGAAAATCAAAGTTGGTATAGTAATGAACTAATAATATTGAAGTATTAACATGTGTAACTAGTTTTTGAAATATTAAGATGTATAAGATAGAAGAAAGTTTTGGTATTGGCACATCCAACTAGTTTTTATTAAGCACTTGTTACCCTTAAGAAATGGTGCATATATTTGTCATTAATCTTAAAATTGAAGCATTCTTGATTATCCGAAAATTTCGATTTTCCGAAAGATGGTCGGCCCCAATTACTTCGGATAATTGAGGTTCTACTGTATTTCAAAACGCAAAATTCTATACTCATGTGGGTTCTGAAATAAATGATTCAATTACGGTACCATGGAGTTGGAGAAACCAAAAGCTGTTCTGTTGAAAATTAGAAAAAGAGCCCAGAAAATCATCCCTCAAGCACGGATTATGAAACAATTTCCAACACGTTCAGAATATTGTAACAAAATCTACATATTTAATAAGGATAATAATATATATAAAAAAACAAAAAAAAAACAAAACAAATGAAATGAAATCATTCTCTCGTGGAGAGCTAGCCGTTAAGCATAGGAGAGGAAATGTTTATTGAAAATTGATATTTTAGGTTACAGATGTTGAATATTACATAAGAAATTTAAGTAAAATCCATACAAAGTTAGTTTTTACAGTATAAGTTCAGTATAACAACATTTATTAACAAGAAAAATCAAACTCCTAAGCCAATTATATAAAATAAGACTATGTGTCATATCAGACTTCAACATTTAAAAATTTTGTGTTATAAGAAAAAGTAAAAGGAAAGTAACATGTAATTTAATGCATAACACATCTAGTAATTTTGCATGACACTACCAGTAAATTGCGGCATGAGAAATATGAGTACAAACTTATGAGCGCAATGTGATTTATAATAGTATTCAAATTTCAGTAACAAAATAGACATTATTAAAAAGAACTAAACAAAACTATTCGAAATAATTATAGATTATTTTTAATAAATGAGAAATGTTTATTCGGAATGTTGTAATTTTCTTTTAGTTCACCATAGTTTAAAGAATCAAACAGAGATATATTCAGGATTTTTCTCATTTTGGCATTCTTATAAAAGCTGAAATTGAGTTTCATTAGAGGACATTTACCATATATGCAATGTAGAGCAGTTCCTGACCTTTTTTGGCATATGCATGTGGGGGAGGACCGTTCTTATTTAGAAAATGCCTAACATATTTGAACACCCAATTTCAGCAATTAGCACCCATAGTTGAAAATATATTATATTTCTTTTAAGCCACATTTTATATGATATATAGATTTCTATGTACACCACATGGTTTGCTAACTTTTAATTCAACTGCATTTGAACACATTTGAAAATTTATTTTCAACGTTTCCCGCTCATAGACGTTAACTGAACATTTTTTGTGCAGGCCTGTATATAATTTAAAAATCTGTATACACGCCAAGTATTAATCTCGAGATTAATTCAGCTACGAAACACTTAACGCAACTGAAATCGCACTTTTAGAAATTGCCATTTACAGATGGCAATATATCCAGTTTTCTGGTATATGAATTTATTCATATTCTACAACCACATTCTAATATACTAAATACAGTGAAGATTGAAAGCGCATAACAAAAAACTAAGATCTCGCTCATAGGCAATAAAGTTTACATTTTTTTTTGCGCAGCCCTGTATATGAGCTATAGAATTTATACACTTCACGCAATGTACTAAAAATTTTTAAAGCTTAAAAACAGTCTTTTGACCGAATTCTTTTTTCTGTCATTGTAAATCAAGATATAAGTGCTATTGCACTCCAAACTCTACAATTTTTGTCCACCTCAGCAACACACATTAATTTCTATATCTTTGAAATAAAGTAACATCTTTGAAATTCATTGCTAATGATTTCCCTACAGGCCATAATGAAAGGAAATCTTTTGCGTGTTCCTATAACTGATTGATATATGCTACGTACTCCATATGCTACAGGGGACATTTATCATTATATTTCAGTAATGCTTATGGATTTCATTATGAGTGAAATAGGATAATTTTATTAAAATGCACTGCATACTGTTATTTCCCATAGATCATAATGAAATGTCAATTTTTTGTGTGTTCCTGTAAACGAACTACAAATTCTAAACACCCTATTTTCAATAGGGAATGTCCTATGGTAAATCTCAATAACAAATTCCAGGCTCATAAATAATCCAAGTGTATTTACGTGATGGACAGAAAGACGACTAGCTAAATCGAAGTCATAAACAAGTTTAAACTGTGTTGGAAAGGGTTAAAGCTTTAAAATGCGTGAAATCTAATAAGAAAAATGAAACTTCGACATAATTTCAAACCGTACGACAACGTGACACGAGTAAGTGAACATTCTCTTGATTATTTTCGGAACTCTAACTTGCCTTAAAGTCAGTTAGGCACCTTGATTAGACGATTATTTAGCATAGATTATACATGTTACACTTTAAACTTTTATGTTTAACATTTACTATTTGATTTTTCTGGTTTACATTTTTGAATACTTTTTTCTTTACAATAAAAAAAGAACAAAAGAAGGAAAAAATTCCAATTATTAATACAATTGATAATAATACAATTGATAAAACTTTTGCAGCAAACTGTCCAGTTATGAGATAATTTTTATAGTAAACGGTTACATAACCGCAATATAACTATACTAGAAAGATAGCCCGTCAAAAATGACGGAAAATGAGATAGAAAGATATATAAACCTTTAAGACCTGAAGAGTTTTAGTAGAAATTAAAAGTCTTTGCTTTTAACCCAAATTAATAAGATCATATTTAATTGAAAAAAGATATTTAAAAATTTTTTCGATCTCAGGTGACGTCAAGGGAGGATCCACATAATTGTTTGGTGCAGGCTCTGCTTCAGTGCCAGAAACAGAGGAAATTGTTTTTCCTTTTGCCTTAGAATCACCTACACAGTTGTGTAGGTCAGGTCTTAAAGGGATAAAAGACATGTGCAAGAATATGAGTTTTACTCTCTTGTTCCGCAGTAATAGACGAAAATAACTCAATTTAAAAACAAAACGAATTTATGAAAAACTATGTAATAATGAATACAGAAAAAAAATGAAATTAAAATTTGTTCAAAAAACTTCAGGATATACGATGTTTTTTGTAAAAACTCTTTCATTATTTAAAAGCCGACCTTGCTCTTCAGTATCTTCTACATAAATTTTGTACTTCTCTTCCTCATTACATCTTGAAATACTTACATATAGTTGTCCATGAGAAAAAACCGGTTCTTTTAAATATAGTCCAACTGTAGAAAATGTTTGTCCTTATGACTTATTTATCGTCATCGCAAATGACAGTATAGCTGGAAATTGGCGGCTTTTAAGAATGAAAGGTAGAGAAGTTTCACTTGGTGTCAAATCAATTCTTGGTATAAGAACTGTTCCGGTTATAAGTATTGTTCCGGTTAAAATGAAAGCATCAGTAAAATGGTTGTGGAGAGAGTGCACAATTAATCTGGTTCCATTGCACAATCCTTTTCTTGGATTCATGTTTCTGAGAAGCATGATGATACTTCCTTTTTTCAGAGTAAGCTTATGAGGAGGCATCCCAGATGGAGTTTGTTCATGCAAGAACTCAGGTGAATAATTATTAACATTTTCTTGGTTGTCAGACACGGCCGAATCTGCACTATAGTAAGTTCTTCCATCTCCAGGCAGCAAATTCAAAATTTTGTTATTTAATTATAATGCATGTTTGTTTTTTTTTGTTGTCAAAATTACTTTTTGTTCAAGTTGTTCAAAATCAGTATAGTTTATATGATCTCCATATACACTTGCAATAATTGAATCTTTGCAAACCATTGATGGTGGAATTTCTATTGTACCTGCAGGTAAATTTGATATATCGGGTGTTTTTTCTTCACCAATTTTAAGCTGCCACTCATTAAAGGAATTTTGCCCTTCAGATCTCACATTTTCAGACAGTCTACGTTGTATAAATTCTTGCCAAAGTGGGCTTGATTTCAAACATGTTTCCATAATTTATGTTCTGTTTCCTCTTATAACAACTGGCAATGTCTGGCCAAAGTCTCCACCTAATAACATAACTTTGCCTCTAAAAGGCATGTCATTCAACATTATTTCCCGTAGTAAGACATCTATACAACGAAGAGCATGGCATAACATCATTGTCACTTTATAAATTATAATTAATTTTGTTTCACGTAATGTTTGAGCTTCACTTGAAGACGTTCAAATGGCAGATGTGGAAATTTCTAAAATCGGCACTGGTAATTTGAAGCCAGAATGAACAGTTTTACCACCCTCTAATAAAATTGATGCAATTCCTGTTGTTGCATGCGGAAGTACTACTTGGCATTTACCTCTAACAAAATGCATGAGTACGTTGTACAGATATGTTTTACCAGATCCTCCAGGACCATCTAAGTAAAAGCAACCTCTCGTAACAGAATCACTTTCAAGTGCTGATTTTATTTGGTTGAAAGCTTCTCGTTGTAAGAAATTTAAAGTTGCTATTTCTTCAACAGCTACTTCAGATTCATTAAAATAATCGAATTTTTCATTTTGAATTTCCTGCGGTATATCGGGTGTAGGAAGATTAAATGATGTACAGTTTAATTCACGAGATTCCAACATGCAATTAATATCTTGCAAAGCTCGGTTCTGAGCAGCTGATTCATTATAAGTTCTTGAGTAATCTTCGCTCATTGAATTTTTATATTTTTCCCACAAATTAGCCGCATTTGTTGGATTACAAAATATACAAATAAATGCCAAAGTTTGAAGCATTTGTAATCACATTGCAGTTAAAGTAGCCTTTTCAAAGCATTGATCCCATTCATTATCTTCAGCAAGAAGACAACGTGCAGGTGCAGCTCCTTGAAATGTGTTGTACAGATCTCAATCAAATGTTCGTAAATCTTCAAAGCTTGTAGCACCAGGAACATAAAGGAGAAGTAACCGAAGGCAGAAACGTTCAATATCTTTTGGATTAACATAATATAATCTTGTAACAATTTTATCGCCTCCTCTTTGTCGTTTTTTCCAAGCATTTTCCTCGTACACATAAGGATTTGGTATATCAACATAAAGATATTGTTTTGCTTCATTATCTGTTCTATTCAATTTGAACCAAGCAGTCAGTATCGTTTCGCGGTTGGCAGCTTGTTCCAGAGCAGAATTTTCACCACTAGCATGAAAATAAACCTGTTGTCTTAAAGGCAAATGAATGGAAAGACGAATTATTGCATGAGAACGATCATGCATTTCATTTTCCTGTAACCACCCCATTGCCTCTGGTGCACTCACATATCGAGAATCAACATGTGACGACAGTTCATCATACACAAACTCGTTACTTTCATTATTTCTAGCATTACATTTGCTGCATCAAAACCTTTGTATATGTACTTGTAAATGTATTTAATAGATTTGATGGACGTGCAGGCTTCAATGTCGATGTGCGCGTTATATTTAAGCAGTAAGTATGCCTTATATGGTACGATGTAGCGATTATCGATCTGTTTGCCGCGAACTATAGCAGTTGGGCCTTGTCGTCTTTGATAGAGTGGGTAACTATTCAGATTGACTTTAGTTGTTTCTTTAAACTCTTTTGGAAAATCTTTTGTGCATTTATTACCATCCATGCATGGAGAATTCGGATTCAAAGTTCCGCATGGCCCGTGGACCACAGTACGAAGAATAATTTCTGATAATCGTGGATAAGTTTCAGGATCTGGTAACTCCGAAGAAATACAACGGTCAACTTGTGAAGCATTACGAAATTTATAGGGCTCTGTTAGAATTAAAAGAATATGAGCATATGGAAGACCTCTTTTTTGAAATTTAATAGTATATACAATGGCCACAGCTTTACCAAATAGTTCCCCAAATCAAATAGAATGATATGTTATATCATTCATTAATGCTGATAGTTTGATTTTAAACACTCTCGCTTCTAAATCAGGTCTTTCTGATAACGTTTGTCCGGCCAGTAGATTTTTGACTATTTCTGGCTATTGTGGATTGCAAGTGAATGTATAAAACACATCTGGTTTTCCAAACTTTGTAACAATGGGCATAGCATCATTGTATCTTTCTCTCGTATTTCTAGGAGACCCTTGAAATGAAGAAGGCAGAATTATGGTTTTTCCAGTAGAAACACCTGCATCAGCGGCTCCTTGGCTACAAAGTCCTTGAGGCCAGTATAATCGTCTGGATGAAGTTTATTTTGCTTCTGTCTTATGGAATTGAGATTATTAGCTTCTACTTGAAAGTGAGAGTCTATTATCCACTGTTGAGCAAGTTTTCCATCATGCAATATTGGATTAAACTCATTATCACGAATCGCTGTTTGAGCAACTTTGAACTGAAGCATTGATATATTACTTCGAACACCAGGTAAAATGGTACCTGGATAAGGTGATAGTGTTAAATTCGTTGTCCAGTCAGGCTCTCCGTTTGGTAGAATATAGGATAAGTTATTGGATCTAAATTAGGACTTAAAATATTCAAGTTTACAAAAGGTTGGTCATTATTTCTTGTATAAATTCTGATATCGCGTTGAAAGAGTGGTTCACCATCGTCATTTATAAAAACCATAGTTACTTCATTTGATGTCGGCAAATTATATCGTCTGTTGTCTGAATGAAGATCTCGACGCAATACCATATTAACTCTTGGCATTTGTAAATTGTATCTTTGTGCATGTTGTTGCTGCTCAGTCTCCACCTCACTCAATTTTTTGAAAACTTGAGCATGAGGATTTTGCCGCATAAGTAAATCAATTTCACGCAAAACATTTGATAAACAGTTGTCATTTTCGGGAATGTTAAGACGCTCTTCGACAGCTTGTGCTGTATCCAAAACATACAGTTGAGCAAATTTTTTTTGTTGGCCATTAGGAGGATGCGAGTGGGAAGTTCGGTGATAAATTTGGCCTTGAACTTTAAAACAATAAGGCCGTGTCTCGGAGCATTTCCAGCAAGTTTAGCACCCATAGAAGTAAACGAAATGGCACTATTGTATGAGCGAATATTTTCTTTGAAATTACGATAATTAAGTGCATTTGAATTGCTCATCAAGCCTTGGAGGTATGGTGGAAACCGATGACGTTGTGGAAGCCTAAGTTTACCTTTATGGCAACAACTGTTAAATTTTCCATCTCTGGGTTTCTCAGCTTAAAAATGGCGCGCTTTGCAAAATTGGCAGAGAATGCTTAATTGTCCACACATATGAGGCTCAATAACTTGAGACTGAGAGGCTTCAGAAATTAATTGTTCCTGATTTTTGTAGTAGTTTTGTCGTTGAGTCAAAAGCCGCCGAGAATGACGTTCAGCATCATGACTACGTCTGATTAACATTTGTTCTTCATTTTCACTTGAACGCTGTGTAGAAGTACGCAAAGAGTTATGAGATAATGTCACAGATCGATCACTATGGCTTTCATTAGCTCTTTGATTTGAATGCCATAATCTATTTTCTTCTCGGATAGAATTTAATGTTTCTTGCGACTGCCGAGCTAGCCAGCGGTCTCTACGTTTTCTGTCTGAACGCCGTTTACGTTCGGATGCAGTTTTATTCATTTCAAATGAAAAATATAATAAATTGTTGAACAAAATATTCTATATTACATTTTACTTCATTGTTCTTTTTTCACCCAAAAAAACAAAATAAACGTAAAAAAACAGTTGCCTTTGAGTTGTCATTATCGTACACATTATTTTAATTTAACACGCACATTTAATTTTATTATTTTAATTTAACACGCACATTTAATTTTATTATAAACCACCAAGTTTTCATTCAAAGCAAAATTTCGCAGGTTACCACGCCAGGCAAAAAATCGCCCTTTTGGTGCTAAAAAGAAACCCCGGTGCGTCTGTGACATCTGTACTTATTTTTATTTAATACACATTTAATGCAACGGTAAAAGATAAAAAAAATTAAATAAAACTATAAAAACAATTGAGGTAATTCACTGTTGGGTGAATGCTAACATTGGTTCACTTTTTCTCATGCAGGCTATTTCGTTGCATTGGGATAGATATTCAATGCGTGATTTTTAGCCAAACTATTCTCCAAATTATACAAATCGACATAATTTTTCTTTTAAATAACGAAAGAACAAATAAATTAGAAAAACATTAATAAAATTACAAATAAAAAGTTGAAGCAAAAATCACTTGATCACGTAACAAACACGTGCACTGTGTTTAATGTCAAGTGACATTTACGATCATCCATTATTGGCATCCATCTTATAATTTGGCGATAGTTTTTTGGTCAACGGGATAATCAATAAGTACCGCAAAATAAAACACGGTTTCTGAAATGGTTTTAACGATAGCGCAAAACATTAAACTTTTCCAATTTTGAAAATTTTTTATTTCGGGATTTCAGACGGGATTTCAGATAGAAGAAATTATATATTGGATTTTTGGGTACTACGCCAAACCACTCGCCATGCTATACAAATTAACATAATTTTTATTTTAAATAACGAAAGAACAAATAAATTAGTATAACATTAATAAAAATATAAATAAAACGTCGAAATAAAAATCACTTGATGACGTAAACACGTGTAACTTGCTTAAAGTCATGTCAATGTAACATTTACGATCAACCAGTATTGGCATTTAATCTTATAGTTTGGCAATAGATTTTTGGTCGACGGGATATTTAAGTAGTCCCGAATTTTGTAAGTTGAACGAAGCCTAACATTGCCGCGATCAATGAGGCAGCCCAATCGGAATTGTGAGGGACACACAGAGACTTGGATTTTATATAAATAGATTTAAAATTTAATATTTAAACTTTTCGCTCTCACCCCCTTACATATATTACAAACTATGGTGCAGATAGTGCAATATAAGAGATAATTTGGTGCTTTTCCACTATAGGGGCCTTGGCGGTCTTTTAAAAAACTTGATGGAATTCAGGCATCAGAAAGTAAGATTTGTTGCCAAATGTTAAAAACAGCTAAGAAAACAAACCTGATGAATTTTTTTTGTTTGTTTCTATAAATTTGTTTATATTTTAATTAAATGTATACATTAATGTTGTTTTTTATACACAAATAACTTTTGTTTCTGAATAAAATTAGACAAATGGCTTCTTTATGTTAAATACATTGCATAAATATCGAAAAAAGATCCGTGTGTACATGAAATAAAGTAGTGAATAGGTTGCCAGAAAATATGTTGCCAAATTCCCTTCTTTGCCATGGCAGATTTCACTATTTCGCCAAGGCCCCTATGCTGGAAAACTACCGACAATTTAATTTCTGTATTCGGCTATGTAAAGCCCATTAAAATCGGGCAGTTAGGAGCTCAGATAGTACAGCACGTCATATTTTATTTGTAGCATCGGGATGAAGATGTAAAGACGTATATTTTAGTATATTATACTTTAAATTCTCACCCATACATTTTGAAAAAAAAAAAAAAAAAAAAAAAAAAAACACCTTAGAAGCCGGAGTTTAAATTAAATTGCGGTGACTTCGTATGGAATATTAATGGTTTTAAATGGGAATTTCGCGAAATTAGCTAGCTATCGCCAAGTTGGCTTCATATATGACAACTTACTTTTGTCGCCAAATTTGGCGATATTTCATAAAATGTGGCGATAATCCACCAAGTTATTCAACATTTGACTATATTTTGCACATTTGGCAGTTGTTCAACATTTGGCGCTACTGTGGTAACCCTACATTAGTATTTTTCAACAATTATTCATTACAATGAGGCGACCCTACCGGAATTGTGAGGGACACACAGAGACTTGGATTTTACATAAATCGATTCTGATCATAATGTAGTCAATAATGTGGTCAGATGTGTTTAACAATATGGTCAACTTAAAAGTTATATTTATAAACAGTCGAATGTCTGGACAGATTGCTGCAGATTTTTCACAGTGTAGCAAAACCCGCGGCTTTGCACGTACGCTTATTGAAATTTGCCGAGTGGTATTTGTGTGCGTATTTATAGTTGAAGAAATTATATTTCTACGGATACTTTAAGTATTATTTATTAAGTCACATTTTAAAGAAATTCATTTTTGAGCTGCATTAGATGATCACGAGACTTGAATTAAGGCGAAAATCTTCACTGCAATCCGTTTGCAGTAACATTTGCAATTCAAGAACTTATTTTTTTTCTCCTGTACCCCTTTCGATTTTTAATAGAAGCTGTTCTCTATGAGCATTCGCATGCTAAAAGTAGCAACCATTTCAAGTTTAAAGTTTCAATACCTTAAAAATCCAAAATATTCATATTTTAAGATTCTGTACCTTACAAATCCAAAATATTCATATTTTGATCGTTTTAGGAATGTTTTCCACGCATTTCTTGTAAATTTCAATTTTTTTCACAAACCTTTCTTAGCGACCATTTAATTACAGAAATTGTAATATTAAGAAGTTTTTTCTCCTGCACACTTTTTAAATTTTAATGCTTTTAAAAACTGTTCTGTGCAAGCATTTACGTCTTAAAAGTGACTATGACGTCAATTTTCAAGTTTCTATCCTTTACGATTCCATATAAATCATAATTGAGATTCGTTAGAAATCCCTTTTTTTGAATATTTTCCGCTCATTTTTTTCTTTTAAATTTCGAACTTTTTAGAATCCGTTCAACGTTTACATCTCAAAAGTAACCACCATACAGTATTTGAGGTTTCTAGTGACTTCAGTATTACAAAAATAGACATTTTTTGTTCAACAATACAATTACAATAATAGACATTTTTTGTTCATGTTCCCATTTGGATTAGTAGTACCAACATAAAATACAGTATTTGAAGTTTCTAGCGGCATCAGTATTACAAGAATAGACATTTTCTTGTTCAACAATACAATTACAATAATAGAAATTTTTTGTTCATGCTCCCATTTGGATTAGTAGTACCAACATAAAATACAGTATTTGAAGTTTCTAGCGGCTTCAGTATAACAGAAATAGACATTTTTTGTTCAACAATACAATTACAATAATAAACATTTTTTGTTCATGCTCCCATTTGGATTAGTAGTACCAACATAAAATACAGTATTTGAATTTTCTAACGGCTTCTGTATAACAAAAATAGACATTTTTTGTTCAACAATACAATTACAATAATAGACATTTTTTGTTCATGCTCCCATTTGGATTAGTAGTACCAACATAAAATACAGTATTTGAAGTTTCTAGCGGCTTTAGTATTACAAAAATAGACATTTTTTGTTCATGCTCCCGTTTGGATTAGTAGTACCAACATAAAATACAGACTATTTTGGAGCAGAGACTGTCATAGTTTCACAGATTGCTCCCTAGAAACAAATAAACACACAATCAAATCTTTCTTCTTTATAGTAGTAGTATAGATTTGATTGACTCCATAAAAATATTTCAAAATGGTATTTTTTAATAAAATGCAAATAGATATTGGAAATGCATAATTATAAATTATTATCAATAAAATGTTAACAAATTAAACATATTGCAATCAATATTTTTCACAATCCACCGAGATATTTTTAAAACAAATTATTTTAACATATTCAAATATGCTAACATCACTTTTTGCTGTAATTCTCTTTATTTGTTCGTAAAGAAAGAAAATACCCATTGCCAGTTTATGTAAATATTGATGAAAATGAAATTTAACTACTAAGGGTATAATTATAAAGCAGTAATTATATGATAAAGGAAATAATTTTATAAAGCTAGTAATTATATAACAAAAATATTATTTATAGAAAGCTCGTAATTATATAATAACGGTATTAATTATATAAAGCTAGAAATTATATAAAAATATTAATTTAATTTAGAGTATTTTATTGACCGCAACTTTAAAAATTGATATTTAAATTTGCATAATAATAATTAAAAAAATATGAGTAACGCATTTCAAAATATCAAATACTAATTAATATTTTATGTCTATCTTTCGTTCAAAATTAAAAAAAAATGCACTTAAATATCTTAATGAAACAATTTATATTGTTTTTGCACGTAACATTATTTTTAAAGAAAAATGAATTTAGGAATTTAATACAAATAAATTGTTGAATAGTTAGTTAAATTGTTGTATCCTTTACTGAATTATTTTTAAATAATTTCGTTATGCAGTTTATTTCTAAATTTAACCATGTTATTTTAATTGTACTTTACAAATTAGAAAATTCTATCCTCTTATCAAAAGTGGAAAATTTTAAGAGTTATTAAATGCTGATATGTTATCATATTTAGTATACTCATAACTTCTTTAAAAAAATTCCTTCGAATTTTTTAATATTTACAATTCATTAAATTTCAAGCAAATCAATTAAGATTTATTAACATAAATATTTGCACGTTTATACTTAAATGTACCGTATTTTATTGCTTACACTTAAATTTTCTAAACTTTTATAGCCTGTAGATTCCTTCATGTGAACGTTCTTTATTGATTAAAATTTTAAAGGAAAATAATAAAGTTGCTCTTCGTAAATTGATTATGAAAGCTAAAAATGAAATATGTAATAAAGAGCCCATTTAATTTTATAGCTCCCATGAAAACTTTCGAAATTTCGCCGTAAAATTAATTTTGTTTGTAAATATTTTTGCTTTGCTTAATGTCTTTGAATTCAAATATCAGCAGTTTTCCGATACCTTACTTCAGGGCATTAAACATTTATTCATTTTTTGTCAGGAATGTTATTACATATTTATTTTAGCGTTATCAGACAATTATTTGTTGTTTACATCAACATATAAGATTTTTTTTCATAATAGGCTTCATGAAAAGTATTTTACTTTTTAATTTACTTTATGGTTCAATTGAGAAATAAAATGTTTAGTCGGGTACTGATTTTGTATAAAACAGTTGATGCATTCAAAATATAGTAATAAAATATAATGAATGAAATTATTTTTCACTGTTACAAATGGGTGATTAATATATAATCAAATTGTACTCGATATTTTTAATTTCTATGTTTATAATAGAATTGAGGTTTTAAATTTCGTCTTTGTATATAGTACATATTTTACTTTTTAAAGGGTTTACTGAAGATTTTACCTTTTTTAAAGCATGTATAAAGTAAAATGAGGCAATATTATGATATGTAGGGTGAGAATGAGATAGCGCGTTTTGTTGCATCAATCCGCATCCACGTCCAACTACTTGTTTACACTTTATTTCCACATCACTACCTAGTAGTGATGGTCAGAAGCCACTGTTACACTGTAAAAAAAAGGACATTTTTACTGTACAAAGTACTATTCATCTCGCGCACAAACACGATCACAGTGAATGTACTGTATCTTTCTTTGATTTCCTGACTATATTAACATGGAAAATACAGTAGTTACGTAAAATTAACAGCACAATGTGCTGGCAATTTGGACGCCAGCAGTTTGTGCTGTAAAAATATGCGTCCAAATTGCCAGCACATTGTGCTGTTAATTTTACGTAACTACTGTATTTTCCATGTTAATATAGTCAGGAAACCAAAGAAAGATACAGCCCATTCACTGTGATCGAGTTTGTTCTGGCAAATTTACAGTGTTTTTTTTACAGTGTAGCTGAACAGTAAGTTCACACCCTCACTACAAATAGCACAATCTCACCTTATTTTATGGTTCTTTACTTTTAAGAATGAATTCATGAGTAATGAATATACTAGAAGATGTGTAAATAAAATGAAACACATGTAGTCACACATGGATTCAATATTTTCTTGATAATATATAGATTCTTAAGTTTGAAGTTCTCTTATTATTTTCCAAATTTTTATCCCAAATGTTTTCTAATCTTACATACATTAATTAAACATTTTCAATTGAAATCTGTAATATGTAAAGTGGAGTAATACGAGATTATATTCATATTTATCGACGTGATTATGTTTAAGTACTTATGGTAACTTACATCAAGGTAAAGAGTAGTGTTCGGATACACTCAAATACTTTTAAACAATCAAAGCTATAGCTGTTCAATAAGTGTCTGCTTATAGTAAAACGATTCTGCAAAAAAAAAAAAAAAGTTTCTAATCTTAATTAGTGTAACATGTATCATGTATACAGTTTTTCAAGCATCAGATATCCTGAAATTATGAAACGGAAAAATTGTTAATTACATGTTACAATCACATAGTTATAGATGTGGATACAGTACAATGACTAAAAATCGTCAAAAACTAAACTCGTCGTTTTGAAATTAATGAAATATTTCAATAAAACTAATGCTACATTGGTATTAATGTGATTATAAGTTATTACTAATTAAAAATTATAGTAGATGCCACTGAATTTAATCCCATCGGGGCCACTGAATTTTGATATCAATATCCGATTCATAACAAAAAACGGACGTAGGGAAATAATTAAAAATAACTTCCATTATACTAAGAAAGTTATAACTAATCCTCGATTGAATAATGACTCTTTAAAGTGTGTAAACGATAGTTATGGGAAATTTTTATTTGTTTGTAATTATCAGTTAAATAATAAATAATACATTTTTCATATTTTTAATGTTTTTAAAAATTATCCGACCGATGTTACATATCACATTTCATACTCGTATCTCATTCCCGCATTTGTAGATATTTTTAAATTAACTTGCTCTTGACACCTTCCCGATAATCCCCATTACTTTGTATTTTTCACAATTACTTTGAAGTATTCAGTTTCTGTGCACTTCGAAGATTTTTCTGATAAGAATTATTTCTAGACTTTTTCGTTCTAAAAGTGTTTTTTTCCGTACTTGCGTGCTAACACCTTTTTCCTTTGATATATCTGTTTTCTGCAGATATTTCACCTTCTCTTTCTTGTTCGAGGCCATTTTTGCAGAGATCATCTGTTGCTTTTCTTTTGAGACTTTTGTACTTAGGTTTTTATGCTTAAAATTATTAGTATCTCCGCGTCGAATGGGTGCTATCCTATGTTTTCTTTCCGGTGGCTTTATTTTCGTATCTCTTCTGTCTATCAGTGAATATTTTCCTATCGATTTATTTTTTCTTTCTTAGGACTACTGGTGCCACAAAATCTGTGAGTAACTTTGCCTAATAATCTCATGATCTAACCACTGTTTTACTTGTTTATATGTGATTTCTTGCTCAACTAGAGGAGATCTCCTAGGACGTTCGTAGATTTTTCATCTGCCATAGTATTTTCATCTTTATCCCGGAATTTGTCATTTTATTAGTTTTGTATGATTTTATTAATTCCTGTATTTTTTTATCTGTTAGCTATCTTCGTAATATGAGTGAAATCCACTTCGGCGATTACGCAATCGATATTAACCATATCTCCAAGGCATAGATTATTGCTGCTTACATGTGATGTGGTTATTTCCTCTGATTTGAGAGGAATTTAGATAATCTTAATGTATCCCACTCGCTCTGTGTTGCCACTTTTAGGTAGCTTTCTTTACAAAAAACTACCTATTGCAGCCGTTCGGAGGAAAGCGATTTCAAAAAATTTTGGTATATTTTCATCGATCATGACCCCCAGACCCCGAAACCACCCTCCGTTCAAAATTGATATATATATATATATATCAATATATATATATATATATATATATATATATATATATATATCTGACCTATGTCATACTGTAACTCTCGTATTTATGAACCGATTTGGATGTAATTCGGTGTGTACATAGTACATACCAATGTCTCGACCTAGTTCGTTGGCCAGCTTCATCCGCCGTTTTGTTTCAAAATGGCGGCCATTTAAAATTTTTTTAAAAATTTAAAATTTGAAATGTGGTACCAAAAAATTGAAAATGGAAAAATATTTTTTTCTTATGTATTTGACCTTTATACAAAGACTCTGTAGCAGTTTTAGTTTCGTCTATATCTTAAAAAATGGCTGAGTTATAGCATTTTGAATTTCTAGCGTGGCTGACATTTTGAAACGCCCTGATTTTTGCCACGTGATAACAGACGTATTTATGAACCGATTTGGATGTACCTTGGTGTGTACATAGTACATACAAATAACTCAACCGAGTTCGTTGGCCAGCTTCATCCGCCATTTTGTTTCAAAATGGCGGCCATTTAAAAAGATTAAAAAAAAATTAAATTTAAAATGAGATACCAAAAAATTGGAAAATGAAAAAGGTTTTTTCGTATGTGTTTGACCTTAATACAAAGATTCCGGAACAGGTTTTGTTTCGTCTATATCTAAAAAAATGGCTGAGTTATAACATTTTGAATTTCTATTGTGGCTGACATTTTAAAACGACCTGATTTTTGTCTTTCGATAACAGGCGTATTTATGAACCGATTTGGATATTACTTCGTCTGTACATAGTGCATACCAATGTCTCGACCGAGTTCGTTGGCCAGCTTCATTTGCCATCTTGTTTCAAATGGGTTGCGATTTTTTTTTTAAATGTATTTTAAAATTTAAAATGAGGTATTAAAAAATTGGAAAATGAAAAAGATTTTTTTTATGTGCTTGGCCTTGATACAAACATTCGGAGCAGTTTTTGTTTCTGAAAATTTGTTCTTTTGTTTATATCTTAAAAAGTGGTTGAATTATAGCATTTTGAATTTCTATCATGGCTAACACTTTGAAACGATCTTGTATTTGTCACGCGATACCACACGTATTCGCCTATTTCGATGGAAGAAGGCATGTGGATAGTATACATCAATATCTCGACGAAGTTCGCTGGCCAGCTTCATCAGCCATCTTGTTTCAAAATGCCGGCCATTAAATTAAAAAAAAATATATTTAAAGTGAGGTGCAAAAAAAATTAGAAATTGAAAAAGGTTTCTTTCTTAAGTATTTGACCTTGATATAAGGATTCAGGAGCATTTGTTTTTTGCCTTTATCTTAAAAAATGGCTCAGATATAGTAGTTTCTATTCCTAACGTGGGTGACATTTTGAAAAATCTGATTTTTTGCTGCGACAGCACTCGTATAACAACCGATTCCGATGTGAGTGAGCATGTGCACAGCAATTACTAAGGTCTCGACCAAGTTCACTGGTTAGCCTCATCCACCATGTTGTCTTAAAATGGCAGGCACTTTAAGAAATCGCCAAATTTGGCAGCCAAATATAAGTTACTTTAATTAAAAGCAGCTTGGATAAAGCTGACTAATTTCGCGAAATTCTCATTCATAATGATTTAGTATTGAAAAAAATTAGTATTGAAACTCCTACATTCGGTTTCCACTTAATTGAGCTTCGTGTGTTTGAATAATATAAGTTGGCTTTTTTAAAATAAGGAATATGAAAGCTACCTCTTCCTCCCGGCACTGGCCGGAAGGACTTTTTCAATTCCCACTATTAGTTCACACTCTCCCTATATATATCTTGTTCAAATTTTCAATCGTTAATAAAATACTTATTGTTATCTCTAATAACTTAATTTAAAATTCATAAGAACTACAACTGTAGTTATCATAGCAATTAACGGCACTTCTAAGCGACAAAATAACTCGGATTCAAAGATTACGAAAAGCAGTTACATAATCAAAACTTTAATACATACTAAACATTATTACTCCTTTACATTTTCGTCAGAAAGAGTATCTGACGTCATTGGGCACAGCTGCGCAACATAAGATAAACATATAAAGCAATAAACAGCACTTAATGATTTACAAAATTATTAGAACATCAATAAATATTACTTAGCAATTTACAAAATGATTATGATAACAATAAATCACACTTATTGAATTGACTTTACTTACTTTAAACCACTTTACTTCCTTTTTGATTAATTTATTATATCTAAATTATATTTATCGATAACACTCTCCCCCCTTTTGAGTTGCTGACTAGCTACTCAAAACTACATTCTACTTCCCAAATCTCTGGGGCATTTTGGTCACACGACCAAATCTGGTTGTGTAAGTCGTTCGCTCAGACTCTGTCAACAAGTCTGAAGAATCTGTCGCCATCAGAGCACCTTGATTACTGCTTTCTAGCTGAAAAGGAGAAGGATAAAATTAGTAGTAGATAATTCTAATAGAAAAACTCGTTGTATGGGTTAGATAACCACACCATGTTCAGTTTTTAATTTAACTGTTCTAATTTTGCCATCTTTTCCAGGAATTAGGTCCACAATCTTTGCTAGCGGCCAATTGAGACGCTTTTGTACATCGTCCCCAATCAGCACAAGTTCACCCAGCTTCAAGTCGGGTAACTGAGCTATTTCACGACGCCTTTGAATAAGTTGACCGAGATATTCTGTTCGAAAGCGCATTCTCAATTGTTCCATGAGCTTAATTCTGTATCGCAGCCTTTTGAGAAACTGTGTTGCGTCAACTTCATCAATGTCCGTGACACTAGAACTAGAGTTTTGCACTAAAAACATGTTCGGTGTTAATGGAACTAAATCCTCTGGATTTTCGGATTGATATGTGAGAGGGCGAGAGTTAATAATATATTCACAATCACACAAAATTGTTTGCAGTTCCTCAAAAGTCACGACAGCTTTACCGAGTGTTCGTCGAAGAAGCTCTTTGATCACACGGATCAGCCTTTCCCACCAGCCACCCCACCAGGCGGCTGAGGGAGGACTGAATTTCCAAATGATTCGTTTCAGGTCGGAGAAAAGAGTCAATTTTTGCCAATCAATCTTTGACAGATCATTATTGGCACCTTTGAAATTGGTACCATTATCAGAATAGATTATTCTAGGTCTCCCTCTTCTTGCGATGAAGCGTCGCAAAGACAGCAAAAATGCATCAGTTGACAAAGAGGAGACAAGTTCTAAATGAACAGCTCGATAGACTACACAAGTATAGAGCACTATCCAGGCTTTTACCGCATTTTTAATAAACAAAGGTCCAGCTAAATCAACTCCTACAATTTCAAAAACTTTAGAATCTTTAATGCGATCTAAAGGCAGTATCACTGGATCGGATTCCCGTGATTTAACTTTGTAGCGCTGGCAAGGAATGCATTTATTTACTACTTTTCGGACAGTTTTTCTACCTCTTTGAATCCGATATTTTTCTCTCAAAATACTAAGAAGAATGTAAGTTCCAGCATGACAATTCGCGATATGGAAATACTCTATCAGCCTAACCGTGAAAATACAGTCATCAGGTAAAAGAATTGGCGGTAAGACATATGGTGTATCAATGCGTTCTGTAATTCTTGTCTTTACTCTAATTATACCGTCTTCATCTTTAAAACAGACTGGGTTAGGTATCGAATCTACATCTGGAAAACACTCACTTTGTACCATTGAAATTAAAGTTTTTTCAGCATTTTCTAATTCCTCAACTGATAATTTACCATTTTTCCTTGCACTGTATCGCGACTTCACATTATTTATGAATCTTAATACCCAAGCAACTAGTCTAATAATAGATTCAAATTTTGAAAATTTCCTAGCGTACCAAGGAATATTTTTGACTGTTGTGTTTACATTACACAATTTCACTTTTCTCCTTTCACTAGTAATCTCTGGAGTTTCACTATCAAGAGTGTCAGTCCTGGGCCATTTTTCCCTTTCTTCAATGAGCCATTTCCACCCTTCCCACCACCGAGATTCTAGCAATTGCTGGGGAGAACACCCACGCGAAATCAAATCCGTAGGTTTCATTTTTCCTGGCACATGGCGCCATTCGCTATTGGGGAAAAGACCTTTTATTTCTTTCACCCTATTCGAAACAAAAACGGACCATTCACCGTATTCACTTATCCAGTACAACGCAACCATGGAGTCACTCCAAAAAATGGTTTTCATGTTCTGGACACAAAGTGCTTGCTGTACTGAATGTGCCAACCTAGCTCCGATGTTACACGCGATTAATTCTAATCTGGGAATTGACGCTTGCTTTATAGGAGCAATTCTAGCTTTTGCTCTAACTAATTGAATTTTTACAGCTTCCGGGGTTATAGTTCGAAAAAAGACGCAAGCTGCATATGCCTCTTTGCATGCATCCACGAAAACATGCATCTCGGTAGACTCATTTATTTCAACATATCGCGGAATTTGAACCTCCTCTAATACATTTATTTCACTGAGCCATTTTTTAAAAGGTCTTTGAATTTCCTCCGGTAATGGAGAATCCGAACGTAGACCCAATTTCCAGGTTTGTTGTAATATAACTTTGGGTGGCAAAGTTGCCGGGCAAAATATTCCAATCGGATCAAAAATTTTCTGCATAGAGCTCAAAATTAATATTTTAGTGAAATTTTCATTGTTACTCAATTTATCAAAAGTTAAATTACACTTAAGCATATCCCAATCAAGATCCCACTATATCCCAAGCAATTTTGTTACACCCGAGCTCTTTGAAACATTTTGAGATTTAACATTACTTTCCCAATTTCTCAAATTAAAACACCCTCAAGACATAATGCATTTAGTCTTCTCGATAAATTCGTCTTGTTCCGCAGCATTCGAAACACCTGTAACACAATTATCAACATAAAACGCATATTTCAACTTTTCTGCCATATTCCTATAATTAGGAGATACATTATCTAATAAATGAGATATTGAAGCTGCCAACAAAAATGGGCTTGAACTCACTCCGAAAACCACCCTGCAATGTCTATAAGTAATTTGTTCGTTCACAGAAGGATAAAAAAAATCGTAAAAAATCTCTATGATCCGGGTTTATGCTAATCTGCAAAAAGGCTTTTTCGATATCCGCAGAAAGATCAATTTTATGAATTCGAAACCTATCGATAATGTCCGGTATTTGCTCAATTAAATTCGGGCCTTTATACAAAATATTATTTATGGAACACTTTCCATATTCTCTAGCGGACGCATCAAAAACGGTCCTAATTTTAGTAGTAGCACTGTCCACTTTCACCACAGGCCGATGCGGCAAAAAATGCCCTTTCTGGACGTCCCCCGTTACATTCTCAATTATTTCTAAATCTTCCCATTCTCTGAAAACATTTTCATAATCAATAAGAAGACCCCCCTTTTGTGCGCGTTCGCACATTTTTTTATGTCTCTTCCACGTCATTTCTTTATTACTGGGTAATTCAATCGTATCAGATTTAAAAGGTAAACAAACTTCATATCTACCATCTGGATGAATTTTAATATTGGTTTTAAATTCTTCTATTCTTTTAGAATGCTCATATTGATTTTTCAAACTTTCTACAGGCTCCCTAATACCGATAGTTTCAAGATCCCATAACTCATTAATGGAAGCAATTTTTCCATACAACGATACAACAGACAAAACTGTATTACTGTCATAATTACTATTGAAATTTTGAATGGATTTTCCAGTTAATACACAACCCAATCGTGTTTCTAACATAAATAAACCTGAATTTAATTTCATACATTTATTAGTGAATAATGTGCCAATTAAATCGGCCCCTAAAAGTAAATTAATTTCCGAATCCTCGGATTCAAGATCAGGTAAAATAATTTGTTTTTCTCTAAGCTCAATAAGTGCCTCCACACTAGAAAGTTTGGATACAAAACCAGTAATTTTATTTTCAGAGAATACCTCAGCTCTACAACTAAAGGAGTCATTTAAATCAGAAATAATTAAATCATAAACATCATATATTTGAACTGAGGTTTCTCTCCCCCCAAAAAGGCAATGGGTCATTTTAATTTTCCTCTTAGGAACCAGATGTAGATTCTCAACCACCTTTTTACTAACATAACTGTTTTGAGAACCATAATCAATAATAGTGCGAACCTTTAATTCCACATTCTTATTTTTCACTTTGACCATTAACGTCATGAGGTAAACATTTTCACTATTAGAATGATTTGTCATAGTATTAGTTTCATGAGTTTCATTTTCTTTCTTATCATTTTCACTATTATAATCTGGGCACATAAGAAAATGATGATATTTTTTACACTTAATACAAGTACTTTTAAATCTTCAATTTTTAGATATGTGGTTAATCTTAAAACAATTAAAGCAAGCATTTTTCTTTAGTAAAATCTTTTTCTTATTTTCTAAAGTCATATTTCTAGCGGCAAAACAATCTCGCGATAAATGCTTTTTGTCACAAAAAATACAACTATATTCTCGCTTACCTGTATTTCCAAAAGAAGTGTTTACTAGCGATGAAGTTGTGGCAGGAGGGAAAGTTTTATTATCCCGGTCATATCTTTTATTAGTAGTATTAGCACCGAAACCACTTCGCGCTAAAGCAACCATCTCCTCGCTTTGCACTTCGTGTTTTAGAAAAGACATTAAATTTTTGAGTAAACGTTCTTCATGCATCGCATCTTCGGCATTTCGTTTTCTTTCCCATGACATCAAGACTTCTTCAGGGAGGATCGATTCTACTAACGGGATCAGGAAATCGCCGTATTTTTCTTGCGTACGTTCTAAACTTTCCGGAGATCGCAACTTTCCCTCTAATTCATCATACAACTTTGGCAAATCTGTTTTAACTTGGCCAGCTTTGCATTCTTCATGACCATTGTTAATAAGTCCCGTATATAGACTTGTACGAGCACATCTTCTCTACCAAATCTTTCTTTGATTTGGTTTATTGCTTGATGAAAATTAGCATCTGTAGCTGGAAAGCTCTCCACCACTCTGGCGGCTTTTGAATTCGGAACGACCGCTTGAATTAAATACTGAAATTTATCCAAATCCGAAATACTTTTATCTTCATGTATCTTCTGAAATTGAGACCAAAAAGACAAATAGTCCTTAACATCACCATTAAGTTTTTTCAATTCAATCTTCGGCAATTTAAAACTTCTTTTCTCAAGAGATTCGTTCCTATTTTTAAAAAACTGGCGTCTGCAAAGAAATCATTTTTTCTTCTACTCCAGTCTTCAACTCAAGATATTTATCCCGATATTCTTCGGCTGCTTGAAAATCTTCCTCACACTCCTTCTCGGAGCCTTCCTATTTCAGCAGTATGCTACTTATATTTTTCTGACATTCCTCTAATCTTCCAAATTTATCTTCTAATTGTTTCTGTAAAACAGACAGACTTGTAAGATCAATATCCAGTTTCGCTAATTCTTCTGTAATTTTATTCGTGCACGACGTAAAACTTATTCGCAGCTTTTTTCTTTCTAGTTTCAACGCTTTTATATCCATAATTGCTATGTCGGGCCCCACGTGGGGCGCCAAATGTTATCTCTAATAACTTAATTTAAAATTCATAAGAACTACAACTGTAGTTATCATAGCAATTAACGGCACTTCTAAGCGACAAAATAACTCGGATTCAAAGATTACGAAAAGCAATTACATAATCAAAACTTTAATACATACCAAACATTATTACTCCTTTACATTTTCGTCAGAAAGAGTATCTGACGTCATTGGGCACAGCTGCGCAACATAAGATAAGCATATAAAGCAATAAACAGCACTTAATGATTTACAAAATTATTAGAACATCAATAAATATTACTTAGCAATTTACAAAATGATTATGATAAC
Organism: Maratus speciosus; assembly: GCA_963932465.1. NCBI lineage: Eukaryota > Metazoa > Arthropoda > Arachnida > Araneae > Salticidae > Maratus > Maratus speciosus. Next base: position 219,132,967 of record OZ010790.1, on the reverse strand, counting down.
AATAAATCACGCTTATTGAATTGACGTTACTTACTTTAAACCACTTTACTTCCTTTTTGATCAATTTATTATGTCTAAATTATATTTATCGATAAAACTTATTATTCATCCTATCAAGTTCAAATAAATGTTTTTAAACTTGTAGTGGATGACACTTGATGTTAATACGGTTTTTTTCAAATATTAATTCATTAATTAAATTTTAATTAATTAATTTTAGTTTTATATGAGAGGAAAAATGGCGGCCATTAGTTATTGAACAGCATTTAATGCATCTTCATACCTATAAAGGGGTTACCATACGGGGACCCTGTTCGGTCGCCAAATACTACGAAGTTTATCGCCAACTTGGAGATATATCGCCAAATTTGGTGACCAAAATGAGTCGCCAAAAGTGACGCCAACTTAGCGATATCTCTAATATTTCGCCAAATTCCCATAGACTTCCATTGTAAACCTACTTGCTTATAGAAAATCAACAAATTGAGATATGTTAATGCAACAAAAGCTAATGTTAGCTTAAGGGATTATATTAAATTTTTCTTTGATGACCTAAGTAGGAATTTACTTAAATTTTTTTTTATATTACTTGTTATTCTAAAAATTCCTTCTACTACTCCTACTGATGGAAGCCTTCGACTGCTTTTCTACATGTTATTAAATCGTAATACGTCTCTTGTATCAGATTAAAATTGCCCTGTGCTTCTATATCGTCCACACACACTTTATGAATATAATCTCTGCTTCCGGTCTTTGTCTGTAATTGTGCAGGGATATTTTTAGCAGTGCGGCGTCGTTTGCATATGTAGCATTTTACGACTTTTAGTATTGAAAATATATTACACTGCTTATTCATAAACAAAACATCCATTTATAATGCGTATTAAGACATTTAATCAATTCTCGAAACAGAAATCAATGCACCTAACACATCGAATTTGAAAAGGTCAATTGTATCTTTCTACTGCTTTTTCATGATTATAGTTTAAAATATTATAAAACGCACTATACCTCCTATGAAATAAAACTTTTCTGCTATAACAAGAATTTTGCAGACGACTGTTTTCCTAGGAAGCTACCATTTTGTTTGCCCAGTTCTTAAGAGAATTCTAAGACTGAGTAGAAATACAAAAAGTTCCTCTAATATGTTAAGGATTTATACTGACTGTGTGTAAATAGAAAAAAAAATATTTTTTTTTTTTTCAAAAGAATGTAATTTTACTAAACCCTGTTGCATTTAACTATAAAATTTCTAAGTATTTAAACGTAGAAAATCTATTTATGGGAAGATTATTATCTGGTGAAAAAGTTCTTTCAAATCGTTTCTAAAAAAATGATTTATTTTTATTATGGTTACTATAACATTATTATCGTATAATAGTCTTTATTAACTTTTAACGAGTAATGTATTCTTTAAAAACATTTTTTGGAAATTTTATTATATGAATATTGAATTATTTTAATTTTCAATAATTTTATATTACTTTCTTCTATCTTCAATAGAAGAAAGTATTGTAATCGAAAAATTTTTCGACTTCCGGTTTTCGATGGATTTACATGTTTTAAAGGTCAGAGTTCCCCAAAAACATGTTTAAAGAAAATACCTGTCTGTCCGTGTGTCCGCCTGTCTGTCGCCACTGTGCCATCAAAACATGTATGAAGCTATGCATAGAATTGAACCAAAAAAATTTTTTAAGCTCTCGGCTATTGCAAGCAGACCCTTCCTTAATTTGGAAACATCCACTGGTAGGGGCGCTGTAATAGCGATTTTTGTGTAATTTTGAATATTGTACCATCGAAAAGTGTATGGAGTTATGCATAGAATAGAACCAATTTTTTTTTTCTTTTTTAAGTTCTTACCTATTGCAAGCAGATCCTTCCTTAATTTGGAAAAAATCTTGGAAACCTTTCATGTTTTAAAAGATTTCATGTTAATTCGATTGCGAAATATCATAAGCATTCAAATATTTTATTACATTTTTAGCTTCAATTGTTTCTTTTATGGCCAGGCTTATTTTGAAATATATTTGTAATTTTTAAAAAATTTCGACTAATAAAAAACAGAACATTTCTTTTTATTTCAATTATTTAAAAAAAAGTTTCATACAGTGACAGATTTTAAAAAACGTTTTTGAAATGAATCAAATTTTAATTCAGGACCACAGAAGCCAAGGGCTATAAGTGACAAAATTGAAAAAAAAAATTGAGCTAAGTGCACAGGCTATCTAGAAATAAGACTATTTGTTTGGAGGGAAAGAAATATAAGTGATTTTCTAATTATGTACTGCGTTCTAGAGGTCAACTACTTAAGCTCTTTAAACTACTGAACTACTTAACTCTTTAATCTCTACTTAAAATTAAAAAAAATATTGTACTCCGTCTTTTTTTAATAGTTATTGAAATAAGAGTTCAAAGACTTCTGTTAAATATGCGAGTTTCATATTTTAATTCCATCAATTACTATTGATGTTCCAACTTTGAGCTCAATTGTATCTCTTCGCTTCTGGGGATCTCAATTATATTTTTAAATTTTAATTAATTGCAACAAAAATTGAAAAAGAATAATTTACTCTATAAAATTTTAAATTTTATTGTTGAAAATTAAGAAAGATAAATCTGAATGCAACTGAACTATATTTTTTAGCGCATGTTAAAATACAGGCATTATATTGATGAATATCAATTAAAGGATATGTTGCTTATGCCTATGTAATAACATGGATTTACACAAAATTTTTTTCTATTTCCAAAATTACGCCATTTCTATTGAGTGCTTATAATGATGAAGTTATATGTATGTGTGCGTTTTTGAACAAAAATGTATAATATTTATTAACTGTATTATTCGTACAATAGAGTCCCGATTATCCGAGTCCCGTTTAACCGAGTTTCCGTTTTAACCGAGTTATTTTATTCGGATGGACTGCTCGATTCCATTATTATGAAACAGCCATTATAAATGAAGTGTTAGGTGAAGATGAAAGAGCAGTCGTAAAAAGTTAAAACTCTGATTTTCTGGACAGAATGGGGAAAAGTGGCCATAATTTCTTTTTCTTTTTTAATTATAGCCATTTTTTTCCCATTCTCACCAGAAAATCCGAGTTCTAACTTTTTTACGGCTGCTCTTTCATCTTCACCTAACATATCTTTATAATGGCTGTTTTATAATAATGGAAGACAGCAGTCTGTCAAAAGAAAATGATCCATTCTAAAGGTATAAGTTCTATTGAAAAAGACAATAACACTTTGCGCAGAAAGAAGAAGCTACAACTGCAATTTTCATGACACCAATAGAATCACATAGATGCGAATTTGTACGGTTTTGTTACCTCTAAAATTTAATATAAGTTTTTGCCATGTTTAATCGTTCACAATTGTTAAATTTTGGTGCTTGAATTAGGCAAAAATTACTGGTAGGTTTTAGTGATAGGGAAAAATCTTAGAATTTAACAGCTATGCAGCAGCGTAATACTGCAATAAAAAAGAAAAAAAAAAGCTGAACAAAAATCTCTCAAGGGTTTTTCAAATAAACAATTTCGTTCCCTGTTTTTCTTATAAAAGTAACGAAAGTGTACATCAAAGAAATATTGCTAGTACCATAAAAATTAATGAATTAAGTGAAACTTTTTATTTCATCTCCTTAGTATAGGTGACGATATGTGTAAATCCGGTTTATTCGAGTTTTTTACTTATCCGAGGTGAGTTTGGTCCATATTAACGCAGTTAATCGGGACTCTACGGTATTCTTAAAATTTTTACTTTGGAAGAATAGGAAAAGTGAAATTACAAACTTAATATTTTAGTGGATGCGCAAATGAGATACCATAGATATTATAATACTGATATGAGACATGAGATATGAGACATTTATCAACATTTTATGAATGTTTACATATATTTTACTTTAAAATTATCACTTACTATATCACTGTATGAGAAAAACTTTGAGCAAATAAAATTATTTGAGGAAGTAGGACAATCTAAATACATTCAAGATTAAAATGTGTGAAAAAAAAAATGGGAATAAAGTTCAATACATCGGATAGAATGACTTTCTCGTTAAATTTTTTCATAGTTTTCTATAAATATAAAAACAAATCTCTTGTTAATTATCAATAATTGACACTTTTAGAGATCAAATTATATAGACGAAAATAAACGAATTTGTCAAACAAAAGCCGCTTAATTTTTAAATGAAGAATAACATTTTTATATTTCTTAATATCATGCCTAAATATTTAATCTTTCCAAAATATTTTATAATATTTAGGAATAATATTTTTATATTTCTTAAAAAGAAGGTGTTATTCTTTCGAAGATGCATATAAACTTAACTCTTTTTTTAATATTAGTGTTTTCGATCATAATTATTTGTACATTTGTATTATTTAAAAGAAAATATCTAGTCTTTTTATTATAAATTTTTTTGTGTTTTTATGACATTCGAATGAAAGATTATGTATTTAATAGTAACTACAATAGTATCTGTGAGGTCAAAATTGAAAAAAAAAAAAATCAAATCATATTTTATTCACTTTTCTCTATATTTTAACATTATTATATTTTATGTGAGTTCCATCGAATTTTTTTAAGTCTTAAATTATGTTACTAAGTAATGATGTAAACACGACATTTGGTAACTTAAAATTTGATAAAAACTCAAGAAGTAGCGATTTTAAAAATGATCATACACTTAGAATGTTTTTATTCATTTTTAATTTTCGTGAATTAATTTATAAATATATATATTTTGAAAATATTTTTGTAGTGTAAGATAATAATTGAAATAATTTGACAACGCTGGAAAAAAAAAAAGGAGAGATTGTTTTTGCAATATTTAAAATTCAAATAAAAGTTCTACGCAAACATAACTAAATATCCATATTTAATCATTTCTTTTTTTCTTAAATTTTCACGGAGCTTTTCATGCGATACATTAAATAATACAGATAAACAATAATTATTTTAAAGGGCTAGAGTTCTATAGAAGCGGCTTCTTTTAAAGATGAACACAGAAGTTATAAAATTATTTTAATGTTTTTATTGTTTATTATTATATCTAGTGAACATTATACAGGGTGATTCAAAACTTATCGTTCAAATTTCGTGGGAAGGTAAGGAATACGCCAGGAAACCAATTTTACATAGGAAGTATGTCCGCAAATGTACGCATCCGTATGTAGAGGGTGCTGTGTGTACCCAACCTTCCATTGCGTCTCAATCATTGTTGGGAATTTCCTAAAACTAGCATTATTTTTTCTGCTATTTTCACTTCCATGAAGTCTTTTGCATATTTAAAAACTCCAAAAATCTTGCTAATGACGGTTAAGAATTTTTTTGTGAAACCAAAATTAAAAAATTCATGAACGAAGAAAGTTAAAAACAAAGAATTAAATAAATTAACAAAAAAAATAAATAAAAAATAAAAATGAAACATAAAATAAAAAACAAACCAATAATAACAAAAAAAAGGTTAAAAGAACCGGAAAGAACAAAATTAAACTAGAAGTTTAAAGGCGTCGGATAATGAAGGCGTTGAATAAAGGTCATTAACGAGATTTTGGACTTTTTAAAGATGTAAAAGACTTCGTGGAAGTCAAAATGGGGAGTGTAAATAGGAGAAGAAAGAATACTAGCTTTAGGAAAAACAAAACAATTATTGGGACGCAATGGAAGGTTGGATACACACAGCGTCCTCTACATACGCATGCGTACATTTGCGGACATGCTTTCCTGTGTAAAATCAGTTACCTTACGTATTCCCTACCTGACCAAGAAAATTGAACGACAAGTTTTGATCCACTCTGTATATAGAGTGGCCAGAATTATAGTATAAATGTTTAGGGCTCTATGAGAAAGAATGTACTGCGGCAAATAAAATACCATTTCGTATACATATATTAATTTCATGGAAATCCGAGTATTTTTACGCGAGTTTTAGCATGGGCTGGTTAAAAGACAGGCAGACGGCCAGATAATCCGAATTCATAAACACTTTTCAACTATGTTGGAAAGTGTTAAAAATTCTAATTAAGATGGACTACATTAATAAAAACTTCAAATAAGTTTAAAATAAAGATGCAGCATTTTAAAATGAACTTCATAACTATTTTAGAAATCACGAGTTTATATATAAAAATAAAGCATATTTAACTTTCTTTTGTGTGTTTTAGAAAGATTGCATTTAATTTGAATTTTACTGAATATTATCTTACACTATAACTAGAAATATTGTAAATATGTATAAATATTTTTGTTTAAAAGGGTGAAAAAAAGGGAAAAAAATATTTCTTATCAAATGAAAAGATGAATGAAAATACTTAAAATTTTTTCAAATAGTACGTAAATTCCAAAACATATAAATCATAATCGTAATATATTTCTAGGCTCGCCCTGAAACAATAGGGTAGCCAATTGTGATTGGTAAAGAATCGCCATCTTAAATAATCATAAATTTTCACAGGCGGTCCGGGGACACGGCACTTGCCTCTTGTGCTCTCTTCGGCGTGTCAGGCGGGTCGTTCTGAAGTCTTCTTTCCCGGAGACTGGGGTTCTGGGCTTGTTTCCGCAGGTAGTAAAACTTTTCCCTGCCCTGGGCTTGGGGGTTACACCTAACCATAAGCCAAAAGCGGGTTCCCAGGGTGGGTGCTTACTTACTTACTGTATTCCTGGATGAAGGAGTACTCACTTAATATCTACCGATACCACATTTTCACTGTTATACAGCAAAGATTGACCAGAATGACCTAAATTATCATAAAACTACAACGAAAGACACGAATCTCACAAGGAAGGTCTCCATACTGGGCATACTCAGAATATGTTGAAATAAATGCTAGTGAAACTACTCATGTATGTAATAAAGGATCAGTTAAAATTAACGGAAGAATTACAGTAGAAAATATGTAAAAAAATAAAATACTTTCGAATAATTGGCGTGAAAAGACGAAAGCTGCACGCAATTTGGCAAGCAGCCTATTTCCCCGCCAAAAGCAAACGATTTTAATGAATCTGAAATTTTTTTTTAATTGATTTTGAGAATATGCGGTATTTAATGAATTTAAACGTAAACCATGAAAGAATTTATTATTATTATTATTATTATTACATTTTGTATTATACTTGTTGCTTGTTGCCGATTTGAACGAAATTTTGCCATTGTTTTATTCTCCAATCCACATTTTTTAAAAAATTTAAACGGCTTTATCGGTTATAAAAATAACTTTTAACGCCAGATGAATAATGCTGCCGTAATACATTTCCATACCGAAGAAGTTGTTACCATAGCAACAAAGTTGAATCGACAGTGCTCGATGGGGCATATTTTTGAGTTTGGAACAATTTTAATCAATTTAAATTTGTTTTAAATCGTAAAATATGATAGTTCAAATTCGTTATAAGTACATATAAATATATATGACAAAACTATAGTTAAAACAAACTAAAAATGACAAAGCTAAAGTTATTTAAATTAAACTTATTTAAACAAATTCAACATAAAAAGGTTTTTCCTTAAAGAGTATTCGACAAGCGTATTCTTTTTAACTTAATTTCTTCGCCAAACGGTGATAATAAGCGAAATTTTCATTATTTTTTTAGGGACGTTCTACCGAGGTTCCCCCCAAAATTTTTTTATAAACATATATACCCATGGGAGAAGAACATTCTGTATTTTTTTCAGATTTTTCTGAGTATGTCCATATGGAGACCTTCCTTGTCAGATTCCAAAAGCCACAAACGCATTCGAGAAGTTTAAAGAAAAATTGACAGAGGTTGCTTGCACGCACGCAGTTTAACTTCGGACAAAACAATCATATTGAAAAACGAGAGCTCTACAAGGTTATAACTTAATTCATGATGGATTAAACTATGCCCTGTGTTATATGTAACTGGGTATGTTTTTCTATCAGAATTAGTCATTCAGGTTTATTTCAGGTTAATTTATACATGATTGCAACTGGTTTATACAATTAAAAATCAGTGAATAAGACGTCATTTTAAATAAATAAAAAAAAAATCATTCAAACATTATTTAATTTCAATGGTTAACATTCGCAATCATTGTAATATTCTCTATTTTAGTAGTGTGATGACTAGAAATTTTTTTAATTCCAGTTGTCATAAAGACCTCATTTCTCTACTAAACTCTACTATAAATCATCAACTAAAAAGTTTCTTCTTAATAGCTCAAGTTTTGTCCATCGCATAAGATATCATAACAGCACAATGGCGTCCTCACCGTTTCAGCAATGCAGGAGGACATTCCAGTTGAAGGTAAAATTCACCATTGCGTTTGATTCAAGGTTCGTTTGGAAAAATGGAGTAGAGCAGCGGGCGAAGTCTGCTAATGATTTAATAATCAAGACATGAGAAAAAAAAAAACGCCAAACAATTAAAATTATAATAATAATAACCAGAAGAACTAACCAGTTCTTTCCAGGTTACAAAACATATTGACCGGTGTATAACATAGGGGGAAAATATATTTATTTGAAAAATCTAATATATTTCTTTACGCATAACATATAACATTGCCCACTACCGACACCAAAACCGTATGAAAATATTAATTATGAAATTTATTAAAAAGAGTACGTTCGTATTTGCCGTATGATAGGAGCTAATAGTCAAAGAAATCGCTAAAGATTTTTTTATTTTCAATAACTACAGCAGCCTTTTCGATTCTGATTTTTTTTTTAAGTGTTAGCTCGTTTATACATGTGTTAAATTTGTATTTTAATATTTACTTTTTGGTGATGTTTTAATTTCCGTATGGAATATTATCCAGAAACAATGCGGGACTATTTGTATGGTTTTAAGGACAAATGTGTTAATCTGCCGTAATCGGGCTGCATGTGAGTCAGCTAGAATTTCTTTTTTTAATCATTCTTGAAAATTATTTTTGAAAATTGTAAAAAATCAGTAATTTAAAATGTAGTTCTGAAAGAAATTGCATTTCTATGTTATCCGATATTTAGAAGTTAATAAACTTGCAAAATGTTAAATTTATGATTCATTTTTGCCTTCGTCAATATCACACCTTTTTTGCTTTATAACATAGATAAGGTATTGATTATTAAATTAAAAGATTCTGATTGTGATTTATGTTTTACAAATTTTAAGTTGTCAACTCTTGATGATTAAAAAAGATTTAATCATAAATATGGGTTGATATATCGATACTTTACCCATTTGCGCTATAAAATTCAAAATACATTAAATGAGCCCAGAATTTTTATAACTAATTACATATGTTGCAGCAGAATGTTAATGATTTTGGGAGCTCATAAAATTAAAAAAATTATTTGGGCTATTCTTATCGAATTTCAATTTATTCTCAAATTTTCTATTCCTCATTTTTTTATTATTATTATTATTATAATTTTTTTTTAACCATTTGGAAAAATGGTTATTGTTCTCGTCAGGATGGGAAATCAAAAGCATATCTGACGGTTTTTATTGGTTTAATCCGCATTTTATTCGTGTTTTGATTGGTCTATACAGTAACCTGTATTTCCTTTACTTTCAACAGAGATGGACAACTAAGTGTTGCCACTATGACAAAAAAGTAATAAAAACTACAAAAAAAAATTAATAACTCAGAAACAAATTGAGATACAGCTTTCAAACAAATTGCATTTAAAAGTACATTTTTTACCATATACGACGGTGTAAAAAGTAATAGTGTGGGATGTTTAGAAGTTTAAGAAATAAATTTCATTTAAAATTGGTCTTCAGATTTCTTGGAAATCTAACGATGGAAAAGCCTTTTCCCGAACAGCCAATGACATGCTTGGATAATACATAAGTTTCAGGTGGATAATACGTATGAGTCGCAGGCGATTTTCGTCGCTTGGAATTTTGCGTGTAATAACACTATTAATGTTTAATTCATGGCGTAAGTAATGTATGATCAAGTCCGTGCGATTTTTTATGTCTTAAATTTTAGTCTTCGAAAAAATCATTTTCGAAATGGTCGTTGTAATTTGATAAATTGCTTTTATTTTATTTATTTATTTATTTATTTTTTGCACAGAAATTGCTGGAGGTACTCTGATATTTCTTGCTTTTACGTGTTCTGTGTAAACTCCAAAAAGGAAAAGTTTCTAAATAGTCTGAAATGAAATGAGTCCGGAAGTTTTTATAACCAATTTCATATGTTACAATAAAACTTTAATGATCTTCAGAAATAATGTAAGAAATTTTAAGCATTTATTCGGGCTAATATTATCGAATTTTCCAATTACAATATTAGTTTAAAAAATTAGTCCTTTATGATAATTATTTTTTTACAGTTTTCATAATATGTGTAACATGTAAATTATCACTTTTTTTTTTTTTTTTTTTTTTTTTTCTTTTGTACAGAAATTGCTAGGGATACTCTGATATTTCTTGCTTTTACATTTTCTATATAAATTGTGAAAAGGAAAAGAATCTAAATAGCCTGGAAAATTTATTCATGAAGTTCCTTTTCATGCCAGAATACGTTTCTTTGGGGTTTTGAGTGTAGTATAGGCAATGATTTATATGCTTTTTTTCGTTAAAGAACAGCATTATACGGGAAGCTATTGGACAAAAAGAGTTGAATCTAACACTTTGAAGTCTGTTTGGTTTGAATATCTTATAAAAATGCTAGGTATATTGTGATATCTGTCTGTTAAGAAAATGCGGATTCTTAGTAGAGTTAGAATATAGAACTAAAAGTTTATTTTCTGTGTTCCTTATATTTTAATTGCCATTACAATTTATTTAAACATATTCATAAATATTTGAGACCTTATAACTTATTCCCCCTTTTTTCACTAATTACTGAAGAGTTAATACGGAAAAAAAATTACATTTTATTTATTAACAAATATTTTAAAGGCTGTTAAAATTTTTATGTTTATGGTTGCCATTACATAGTATTATAAAAAAAGAGAGACTTTTTTGAGATTAAAACATCCAAATATCTGTTAGGTTAACAATTATTTTTTAAGTTTTTCACCTTGATAAGAGATGTTTTACTTTATTTCATTAAAATAAACCTCTAATTTAAAGTGATAAGATGTTTGTACTGATATGATGATTTATAATTATCATACTTACATGAATCGTATTATTTTTCAGATTTTTAAACACAAGGCTGGACTAAAATTCATTTTCCATACAAAAATAAAAGAAAGAATTCAATCATTATAATGAACATAGTTACTGGTTTCTAAAAAAATGGGTTAAAAAATGAAAATATTTTAACTTTCTTAATTTTCAGATTGTTCACAATGTTCAATTAAAAATAGAAAATGACATAGTGTTTTTTCTAACAAATAAAAACAACCTAACACAGTTTACTTGATATGTACAGATTTTATCTGATACCGGATGTAAAGTTTAGATTTTTTTAATACACTAGGGGGCTCGGCCCCCTACGAGCTACGCTCGCCAACCCCCCGATCAGACACTGCAGTCTCTAAAAGCACGCTAATTTGATCGGCTTTAATTGAATTTTTTTGGAAGACTGAATTATAAATAAAAAAACAAAGGCGATCTCCCTATAAACGGTTTTCTATTCATTTCTCTTTGATTGGGGAATTTTACGGAAAAATCAGCTGCTGTTAAAAGATATAATGGCATTTCAAAATCATCTAATATAAAAGGAATTAAGTAAACAGAGTCTTTGTCTCCCGGTATTTTTTAACAAAGCGAAAAGAAAGTCCTTTTAAATAAAACATTTTAAATATATCGTTTTAATCTGACGTAATTTTCACCAAACTTTTCTTTCCCTTTTTAATAATCACGTGAAAATGCTTTTATTAGAAATGAAATATTATTTGCGCTGTCCAAAAAAAAAAAAAAAATAGTTGAAAAGTTCATCTCAAAAAATCAAGTAAATGTCTCGCGCTATTTTTAAATTTAAACTACTATTTTGCAATATTATTTTTTGTTCATTTTACGTAATAAGTGTAATGTGACGTAAATGTGATGTAATTTCTCCTATTTAAGACCTCTAACGCATGTTAATGAATTTATTACTTTACAATATCCTTTCTCTGTTAAAATTCACGTGTAATTATAGATGAAGTAATTTTCAATAAGTTCCTGCTTTTTATACGTAATTATTTAATTCTAATTTGAAAGTTTTTCTTTTCTGTTTATAATAGTCACGTGTAAATAAATTTTTAATTTGAAGCAAACATTATTGTTTCCGTTGTTTATACAGTTTGGCAACAGGTTAAATTAGTACAATTTTCTGAAATAAGTAAAAAAATATCTCTCGAAATGCTGAAAATTTGAATTTAAAATAGAAATGAAACCTCGAAAAATGAGTCAAATTAAAAAAAAAATAAATTAATTCTGCACACCGGGAAATTATAACGTATAAAATGATCTAAAAAGTATTAAATTCCGATGTATAGTTTTTGCTCCTATAAAACTTTTTTAATGGAACGATTTTGTCCAACTTTAGCATTAAATATCTCTTAAAATAATTCTCCGATTTGAAAACTGTCTATATCAGCGTGTTTATCAAACATTTCTGTATAATACTACCAATTTTCATATTTTTGTATGCATTATTTTTCTTAATATTAACGAAGAAAGACCTCCGGTCACAAAAAATTCAAAACCGGCGGCGGCGGCGGCGGTGACAGCGGGAGTTACTTTTTTTTAGAATAGAGAGATACGAGCAAAAATTGTGTGTGTATGTGTGTGTGTGTGTATAAATTTCATCTTAAGAACGGCACTAACGATTTTGACTAAATTTTGCACCCAAGCGTTTTCGGGCACGAAAAGGCAATTGGGCTGGGTCACATATTCGAGAAAATTCGATTAGTGGGTCATTTTGGGTCATAATGTGTCAGGGTCGAGCTAATTATATCTAAGAAACGGCTCTGTCGATTTTGACTAAATTTTGTATCCAACCGTTTTCGAGTACGAGGAGACTATTGGGCTAGGTCACATGTTCGAAAAATTTCAATTAGTGGGTCATTTTGGGGTCACTCCGGATCAAACTAATTTTATCTAAAAAACGGCTCTAACGATTTTCACTAAACTTTATATTCTACAGTTTTGGATTACGAGGAAACCATTGGGCTAAGTGACATGTTCGAGAAAATTCGATTAGTGGGTCATTTTTGGGTCACTGTGGGTCAAGCTAATTTTATTTAGAAAACGGCTCTAACGATTTTGACTAAATTTTGCACCCTAGTGTTTTCGGGCACGAAAAAACCTTTGGGCTGGGTCACATATTCGAGAAAATTCGATTAGTGGGTCATTTTGGGTCATAATGGGTCAGGGTCAAGCGAATTATATATAAAAACGGCTCAGTCGATTTTGACTAAATTTTGTATCCAACCGTTTTCGAGTGCGAGGAGATTATTGGAGTAGGTCACGTGTTCGAGAAATTTCAAGTAGTGGGTCATTTTGGTTTCACTCCGGATCAAACTAATTTTATCTAAAAAACTGCTCTAACGATTTTCACTAAACTCTATATTCTACAGTTTTGGATTACGAGAAGACCGTTGGGTTAAGTCACATGTTCAAGAAAATTCGATTACTGGGTCATTTTTGGGTCACTGCGGGTCAAGTTAATTTTATCTAAAAGTGGCTCTAACGATTTTCACTAAACTGTATATTCTGCAGTTTTGGATTACGAGAAGACCACTGGGCTAAGTCACATGTTCGGGAACATTCGACGGGTCATTTTTGGGTCACTGTGGGTCAAGCTAATTTGATGTAGAAAACGGTTCCAGCGATTTTGACTAAATTTTGTATTCTATCGTTTTCGGGCTTGAGAAGACCATTGGGCTAGGCCACATGCTAAAGAAAATTCTATCAGTGGGTCATTTTGGGTCCTAATGGATCAGGATCAAGTAACAGTACCTAGAAAACGGCTCAAATGATTTTGACAAAACTTTTTATTGTACCGTTTCTGGGCACAAGAAAACCCTTGGGTTAGGTTGCATGCAAAAGAAAATTGTATTAGTGGGTCATTTTGGGTCATAATGGGTGAGTGTCAAGCTAATTGTATCTCAAAAGCGTTCAAACGGTTTGACTTTTTTTTATTACACCGTTTCCCAGTACGTGAAGAACACTGGAATAGGCAAATTATTCTATAAATTTCGATTAGTGGATCATTCCTGAATCAACGTGGGTCAAGCTAATTTTATCTAGAAAATGACTGACGATTTTCACTAAATTTTATATTCTATCGTTTTCAGCCTCGAGAAGAGCATTGGGCTAAGTCGCAGGTTCAAAAAATTTCGATTAGTGGGTCATTTTGTTTCACTATGGCTCACTTTCAAGCTAATTGTATCTAAAACAGTAAGAATGATACAGTGGGAATAATATATCGAGATAAACACAGAGCTAATTTTAACTGAGCATATCTCGGTCATTCCTGCTAGTATTAATAAACACTGAGATGCTGGCAATAAATATATTGTCATACTATAAGGGCGCAACAGAACTTGCAAAATCTTAGAGAAAACAGCTGCTTTACCCTTGATCTACTGACGGTACTTATAAGTACCATTAAAATAACTTGTTATAAAATTCATTTAAAACATCGATTAGTTGTAATACAGCTTAGAATGAGTTATAGATACATTACATTATCTTATTCCAAAAGAATTATTGGTTACACAAAACAAAAATATTTTTAAATGATGATTTATTTTGCCTTTGCATCTTTTCAGCTTTTTGGTAACTTTGGGGGACGATTTTTCAATATCGACTATTTCTATATTTCTATTGTAAAAACATTATATTTGTACATTTCCTAATTCTAAAGAATACTAAGAAAAATATTTAAAATAAAAGATTTGTGTGGGGTTATAAACATTGCACAAAATCTCTATAAATTCAAATTTAGTTAATCCATCTAAAATTTATTAAATGATTATGCAATTCTCCTAATATAGTTTAAACAATTCACAAAAAATGGTTTAGAAGATAAAATTTTCATGAATTCATAATTCGGTACATAAAGGGTTAAGAAGTACATTTTTCTCGGAAACTAGTAAATTGATTTCAATAATTTTCCTTTAACGTTTGGGCTGTACTTAAACTATTAATTGACCGTTCGGAAAGAAATGAAAAGAAAAACAAGTTATGCGATTTTGAAAACAAAATATTCTACGGTTTTCTTTAAAAATAATCCTAAGCCTAATCTTAATCCTAAAATCAGAAAAGGAAGGGGGAGATGATAACACTTTCGAAATCCGTGAGAAAACAGCTGATATAGATGTACCTCATTCTTGGGAACTTTTGAGTTGATTTGAGAATTTTTCTTTTATAGTTTAGCCAGCACATAAGCGATAAATTGGTCGTTAGTCAACAAATAAAAATAGCAAGTTACGAGATTCTGCAAACAAAATAGCTTTAAATGTTTCTTAAATTTAAAGTTACTAAAATAAATTTATTTTCCATAAACAAAAATCGATCGAATAACAGGTAATTATGACGCAAGAAAAAAAAGTCAAATCGCTTGAGCAGTTCCCGAAACAAAGTGACGTGAATTAGTTATTTCTCATAAAATTTCGCAACAGCTCTTATCATCTTAAGATGTTACTCTTTAAATGTTCTATTGAACTTTTAATTTCGATGAGTTTAATTTTCGAAGGATATGTATGCTGAAAATATTTTCGCTTTACTGATAATTTATCATTTTCATTTTATTTTATTATTTCTTGAAAGTTTTTTTAGCAAATTACACAATATATTTTTTAGCATTCAGAATTCAAAAAATACTTTCTGCTTAAACTTTACCAAATATTAACCCCTTAATCGTCGCGCCTGAGAAGTGTCGAATACTTTTTTTAAAATTCAGATTGTTTGATTGCCACCACTTTCTGCAAGTTGAAATATTCTCTTCATTTAATGGCAGATAAAATGTCGAGAGAATAAAGCCAACTGCATTCTTTAAAAAAACTGGTGGGAATAAAACAATCTGAATAAAAGAAAAGAAGCCTAGACCGCCCGTGACAGTCACGGGCGCGACGATTAAGGGGTTAATTAATAACATTTAATTATTTCTTACTTGTTTTCTTGATATTTTTCATATGATACTTTACATTGTATGGGGAAATATTGTATAACAATAACAAAAATATAACAATAATAAACTTGCTTCCAGCCATATTATACACCGTATACATTATATTAACTTAGATATTAAGAGTCAGAGCTCCCCATGGACACGAAATGTGCTAGGAAAAGTAAAAAAGATTGGAAAAGAAAATAAACCTAAAAAAAATGGTGACAGTGAAAATACCCAGTGAACCGTTATTTGTTAACTGTATCTCGTTGTTTATGAAAGAAAATTAGGAATGGAACACTTGTTTTCTTTTTGATAGGTAAAATACAATTCTGCGATTTTGTAAAAGAGATCTTTACAGAAAATAAGTATAATAATTGAAAAAAAAAGATATCTTTATCCAGACGCAAAAAGTACAACTTCTAGTTGATTTTCTCTTATCTACAATATTAAGAGATTTATTGTGGTATTCACATACGTGCATTTAAAGATAATGTAAATATAATCTATACTAATACTAATCTATACTAATATTATAAAGAAGTAAAAATTGTTTGTTTGTTAGAGGTAATCTCTGGAGCTACCGAACCGATTTCAAAAGTAATGGTATCAAATGATGGTGTTAGTCCAACTTAGAACATAGGCTATATTTTATGTCAGTGCCACTCCCCCAAAGGGGGTGCAGGAGAAAAAAAGTTCTAAAAATGCAATTATTGTGTTATGGAAGGGCCTAGAATAATGAAATTTGGAATAACGTAGTTACTTATAAGATATAAATGATATCTAAGAAAATCTAAACAATTCGAAATTTAAAAGAGGTGAAAATGCACAAAAAAGCGTTCGAAATGGTGATTTCTACACAATCTCAGGAAATACCAAACTGATTTTAAAAATAATTGTGTCAAAATGATGGTGACAACCCTTGCTCCAAGATAGGCTATATTTTATGTCGGTACCACTACTCCAAAGGGGGTGCAGGAGCAAAAAACGTTCTAAATTACTTTTTTGTGTTACTGAAGGGCCTAGAAATATGCAATTTCCAATATTAGTTAATTATTAGATATAAAGGATTTCTAAGAACAGTTTTTAAAAAAAATCGAAATTTAAAAGGGGTGAAAATGCGCAAAAAGCGTTCTAAAAAACGTTCTAACTGGAATTTTCTACACAATATCAGGAAATACCAAACCGATTTAAAAACTAATGGTGTCAAAATGATGATGACAACCATTGCTCTAACACAGGCTTTGTTTTATGTCGGTGCTACTACCCCAAAGGGAGTGCAGTAGCAAAAAAGTTCTAAATTACGGATTTTGCGTTACTGAAGGGCGTAGAAATATGAAATTTGAAATTTTAGTTACTTATTAGTTATAAGGGATTTCTAAGAACAGTTCTTTAAAAAATCGAAATTTAAAAGGGGTGAAAATGCACAAAAAGCGTTCTAAAAAACGTTTTAAATGGTGGTTACTACATAACTTCAGGAAATACCAAACCGATTTAAAAAATAATGGTGTCAAAATGATGGTGTTAGTCTAACTTAGAACATAGGCTATATTTTATGTCGGTGCCACTACCCCAAAGAGTGTACAGGAGAAAAAAAACGTTCTAAAAATGCAATTTTGTGTTATGGAATGGCCTAGAATCATGAAACTTGAAATGGTAGTTACTTATAAGATATAAATGTCTAAGAACATTTTCTAAACAATTCGAAATTTAAAAGGGGGGAAAATGCACAAAAAGCGTTCTAAAAAACGTTCGAAATGGTGATTTTTACACAATCTCAGGAAATACCAAACCGATTTTTAAAAAAATAATGGTTTCAAAATGATGGTGACTACCCTTGCTCCAAGATAGGCTATATTTCATGTCGGGGCCACTACCGCAAAGTGGGTGCAGGAGCAAAAAACGTTCTAAAAATGCAATTTGTGCGTTACTGAATGGCCTAGAAATATGAAATTTGAAACATTAGCTAATTATTAGATATAAAGGATTTCCAAGAACTGTTCTTAAAAAATCAGAAATTTAAAAGGGGTGATAATGTGTGAAAAGGTTTCTAATAAACATTCTAAATGGTGATTTCTACTCAATTTTGGGATGTATCAAATCGATTTCAAAAGTAATTGTTATAAATTGATAGTGAGAGACGTTGCTCTAACATGGCTCTGTTTTATGTTTGTATCAGAACCACATTGGGGTTGCAGGAGAAAAAAAAGTTCTAAATTGCGGTTTTGTGTTACTGAAGGACCTAGAATCATGAAGTTTGGAATGGTAGTTAGTTATAAGATATTAATGATCTCTAAGAACATTTCCTAAAAAAACTCGAAATTTAAAAAGGGTAAAAATGCGCGAAGAGCGCTGTAAAAAAACATTCTAAATTGCGGTTTCTATGCAACCTCAGAAAGTACTGAACCGATTTCAAATATAGCGGTGTAAAATGATGGCGACAGCTCTTGCTCCAAGATAGGCTATATTTTATGCCTGTTTCCACTACCCCAGAGGCGATGCAGGAACTAAAAACATTCTAAAAATGCGGTTTTTAAATTATGGAAGGACCTAGATTCATGAAATTTTGCATGGTATATATTTATTACATATAAATGATCTATCGTGTAAAAAGCGTTCTAAAAACGTTCTAAATGCCGATTTGTGAGCAATTTCAGGAAGAATCAAACTGATTTCAAAAGTAATGGTAGGCAAATTAATGCTGACAGCCTCTGATCTAACATAAACGTTATTTCATGTCAGTGTCACTATCACCTGGAGGTTGCAAGAGCAAAAAACATTCTAAATTTCGATTTTTGTGATCGGTAGGGGCTAGCAACTTGAAATTAGGCAAGGTACATATTTATTAGATGTAAATTATCTTTAAGAACAGTTTCGAAAAAATTGCAAATTTAAAAGGGGTGGAAATGCGCGAAAAATTTTCTAAATTGCGATTTCTACTCAATCTCAGGAAATACCAAACATATTTCAAAAGTAATGCTTGCAAATCAATGGTGACAGTCCCTGCTATAACATAGGTTATATTTTATGTTGCTGTCACTTCCACCTGAGGGTTGCAAAAGCAAAACATGTTCTAATTTGTGTTTTTTGCACAACTGAAGGGTCTGACACATTGAAGTATGGCATGGTATTTACTTACAAGATGCAACTGCTTTCTAAGAACAGTCGAAAGAAAATTCCAAATTTAAAAAGATGAAGTGAGCGAAAAGCGTTATAAATTACAATTTTTATGCAATCTTATCAAATACCAAACCGATTAAAAAAAATAATGCCGACAAACTGTTGGTGATAGAACCTACTCAGACATAAGCTATATTTTATGTCTGTGCCACTAGCACCAGAGGGTTGCAGGAAAAAACTTTCTAAATTGCGATATTCTGTGATACTGAAGAGGCTAGAAACTTTAAATATAAATTAAAATATAAATTCCCTTCGAAGGACTGTCGAAAATAAATTCGCATTAAAAAGAGGTGAAGCGAAGGGGGAGGTGCGAAAAGCGTTCTAAAAAGTCCTAAATTACGATTTCTATGCAATTTCAGGGATTATAAACCGATTATAAAAGTAATAGTTTTTAATTAATTGTAACAGTCTCTGATCATACACAGGCTATATTTTATGCGGATGATTCTACCACCTGGGATTCACAGGAACAACAAACTTTCTAAAAAAGACCTTTAAAAGCTTTCTAAATTACGTTTCTGTGGAATATTAAGAAATAATAAACTGATTTCAAAATTAATGTAGGCAAATTAATGATGACAGTTCCTATTTCAACATAGCTCATTATGTGAGAGAGGTGATAGGACTTGTAATTTGACATGATGGTTAATTTTAAGACGTAAGAAGATGGGTTCTAAAAAATTCAAAACTTCAAATGATTGCTAAAATAAAAGTATTAATTGAGCATAAAAGTTTCAAAATATTTTATAAATTATCCTTTATTTAGTTTTATTTCTTTTATTAATTTAAATCTAATTTCTGCATAATGCATTGTAATAATGAAGTTCAGTCAAACTATGTTTTAAATAGTAATTTTTGAATTATTCCTAAAAGTATAATTTCTTTTAATAAAAATTAGACATATAAATATCACTTGGCATCTCTCTATTCTAAAACAAGTTGGAAATTGCTCGTCAAACGTGGCAAATGAGGTGCGTTCGTACTATAACTAGTTTTATAATTATTTTTTGCACCCCATATTGTACTGAATGTGTATTTGTTTGCAATTCATAAGTGCATAGCCTGTAACATCATTAAAATGCCCTTGCAATAATTTTTTTCCATTCCCCTTAATGTAACGAAAAACTTTTGACTGTCCCTGCAATTAAGCTATACATCCGATTTTCATAAAATGTGAAATGGCTCGACAAAATTTTGCAGTAATTATATATTTAAAATTTCAGCCCATTCGGAAAGCTGTAACATCATTCAAATGCACTTGCAATAATTTTTCCCATTGGCCGTAATGTAACGGAACACTTTTGACTGTCCCTGTAATTAAACTATACATCCGATTTTCATAAACTTTGAAATGGCTCGACAAAATGTCGCAATAATTATATGTTTAAAATTTCAGACCATTCGGAAAGCTGTAACATCATTAAAATGCACTTGCAATAATTTTTCCCATTGGCCGTAATGTAAAAAAAAACTTTTGAATGTCCCTGTAATTAAACTATGCATCCGATTTTCCTAATATTTGAAATGGCTCGACAAATTTTGCAACAATCATATATTTAAAATTTCGGACCATTCGGTTGGGTAGTTTTTGCTGTGGTATATGCGGACGGACAGACGGACAGACGGACAGACGGACTGAACGACGACTATAGGTGCTACATATTTATATAATTACGAACGCACCTAAAAAAGTAACTACCGCTGTCACCGCCGCCGCCGGTTTTGATTTTTTTGTGACCGGAGGCCTTTCTTCGTTAATATTAACAAAAATAATGCATACAAAAATATGAAAATCGGTGGTTTCATACAGAAATGTTTGATAAACACGCTGATGCAGACAGTTTTCAAATCGAAGAATTATTTTAAGAGTTATTTAATGCTAAATTTGGACAAAATCGTTCTTTTTAAAAAGGTTTTATAGCAGCAAAAAGTGTACATGGCAGTGTAATCATTTTTAGATCATTTTATACGTTAGAATTTGCCGGAGTGCAGATTGCATTAATTTTTTTATTTTGACTCATTTTTCAGGTTTTATTTCTATTTTAAATTCAAATTTTCAGCATTTCTAGAGATATTTTTTACAGATTTCAGAAAATTGTACTAATTTAAACTGTTGCCAACTGTATAAAAAGCGCAAGCAATAATGTTTGCTTCAAATTAAAAATTTATTGACACGTGACTATTATAAACAGGAAAAAAACTTTCAAATTAGAATTAAATAATTACGTATAAAAAGCAGGAACTTATTAAAAATTACGTCATAAAAAGTATACACGTGAATTTTAAAAGAGAAAGGATATTGTAAAATAATAAATTCATTAACATGCGTTAGAAGTCTTAGGAGAAATTACGTCATATTTACGTCACATTATAGTTATTACATAAAATGAACACAAAATAATATTGCAAAAAAAGTTTAAATTTAGAAATTGCGCTAGACATTTATTTGATATTTTGAGAATTAATTTAAAATGTCTCATTTAAAAGAACTTTCTTTTCGCTTTCTTAAAAAATACCAGGAGACAAAGACTCTCTTTACTTAATTCCTTTTATATTAGCTTATTTTGAAATGTTGTTACACGTGTATACGTCATCAAGTTATTTTTATTTCGACGTTTTATTTGTGTTTTTATTAATGTTGTACGAATTTATTTGTTCTTTCGTTATTTAAAATAAAAATTATATCAATTTGTATAATTTGGCGAGTGGTTTGGCGATTTATATAATTTGGCGAAATGGGTCGACAGTATAATCAAGTAGTACCGCAGCGGATTTGGCGTTAAAATTCCCCAATCAAAGAGAAATGAATAGAAATTCGTTTATAGGGAGATCGCCACTGTTTTTTAAATTATAATTCAATCTTTCGAAATCTTTTTAAAGCCGATCAAATTAGCGTGCATTTAGAGTCTGCGGTGTCTGGACGGGGGTTGGCGAGCGTAGCTCGTAGGGGGCCGAGCCCCCTAGTATTTCAAATATTACGCGAGCGAAGCCGCGGGGTTTGCTAGTAATATTATAAAGAAGTAAAGTTTATTTGTTTATAGGAGGTAATCTCTGGAACTACCGAACTGATTTCAAAAGTAATGGTATCAAAATGATCGTGTTAGCCCACGTTCGAACATAGGTTGTATCTTAAATCGAAGCCACAACGCCAAAGGGGGTGTAGGAGCAAAAAACGTTCTAAAAATTTAATTTTTGTGTTACTGAAGGGCCTATAAATATGAAATTTGGAATATTAGTTAATTATAAGAAATAAATGTTCTCTAAGAACAATTCCTAAGCAATTCGAAATTTAAAAGGGGTGAAAATGCGCGAAAAGCGTTCTAAAAAAATGTTCTAAATAGTGGTTTCTACGCAATCTCAGGAAATAAAAAACCGATTTAGAAAATAATGGTGATAACACTTGCTCCAAGTTGGGCTATATTTTATGTCGGCGCCCTCTATCCCAAAGGAGGTGCAAGAGCAAAAAACGTTCTAAAAATGCGATTTTTGTGTTACTGAAGGGCCTATGAATATGAAATTTGGAATATTAGTTATTTATTAGATGTAAAGGATTTCTAAGAAAACTTCTAAAGAAATTCGAAATTTAAAATGGGTGATAATGCGCGAAGAGCGTTCTAAAAAATGTTCTAAATGGCGATTTCATCGCAATTTTAAAAAGTATCAAGTCGATTTCAAAAGTAATGGTTGTAAATTGATGGTGACAGCTCTTGATCAAACATAGGCTCTATTTTATATTTGTGTCACTACCACCTGGGGATTTCAAGAGCAAAAAGCGTTCTAAATTGCGGTTTTTGTGTTATGGAAGGGCCTAGAATCATGAAATTTGGAATGGTAGTTGGTAATAAGGTATCAATGATCTCTAGGAACATTTCCTATACGAATCGAAATTTAAAAACGGTGAAAATGCGCGAAAGTAATTGTAAAAAACGTCCTAAATTGCGATTTCTATGCAATCTCAGGAAATACTGAACAGATTTCAAACATAATGATGTAAAATTGATGGTGACAGCTCTTGCTTCAAGATAGGCAATATTTTATGTCGGTTTCTACTACCTCAAAGGGAAGAATAACGGTCTAAAAATGCGCTATTTGTGTTATGGAAGAACCTAGATTCATGAAATTTGGCATGGTATATATTTATTATATATAAATTATCTCTAAGAACATTTCTTTAGGAATTTGATATTTAAAAGTGATGAAAATGTGTGAAAAGCATTCTAAAAACTTTCTAAATGTCGATTTATGGGCGATCTCAGGAATAATCAAACTAATTTCAAAAGTAATGGCAGGAAATAGATGCTAACAGCCTATGCTCTAACATAGACGTTATTTCATGTCGATGCCACTAATACTTGGGGGGTTGCAGGAGCAAAACAAAATGTTCTAAATTGCGATTTTTGTGATCTGTAGGGGCTAGGAACTTGAAATTAGGCATGACACATATTTATTAGATATAAATGATCATTAAGAACAGTTTCGTAAAAATTAGAAATTTAAAAGGAGTGGAAATGCGCGAAAAGCGTTCTAAAAACGTTCTTAAATTTCCATTTCTACACAATCTCAGGATATATCAAACCGATTTAAAAAGTAATGGTTGCAAATTGATGGCGACTATCCCTGCTTCAACATAGGTTATATGTTATGTTGCTGTCGCTACCATCTTGGGGTTGCAAGAACAAAACATGTTCTAATTTACGTTTTTTGTATCCCTGAGAGTCTAAAATTTTGAAAAATGGCATGGTAATTACTTACAAGATGCAAATGGTTTCTAAGACCCGTCGAAAGAAAATTCAAAATTTAAAAGGATGAAGTGAACGAAAAGCGTTTTAAAAGCGTTCTAAATTACAATTTTTATACAATCTTATCAAATACCAAACCTATTTAAAAAATAATGGGTGACAAATTGTTGTTGATAGAAACTTCTCCAACATAAGCTATATTCTATATCTGTTCACTACCGCCATGGGGGTGCAGGAGCAAAAAACTTTATAGATTGAGATTTATATGATACTGAAGTGGCTAGAAGCTTTAAATATGACATGGTAGTTACTTATAAAGTATAAATGCCCTCGAAGGACTGTCGAAAATAAATTCGAAGTAAAAAGGGGTGAAGCGAAGAGGAGGTGCGAAAAGCGTAAAACCGATTTCAAAAATAAAGTTGAGAAATTAATGGTAACATTCCCTATTTTAACATAGCATTTTTTGTTGAGACAGATGGTAGACCGTTAGACGAGAAACTTGAAATTTGACATGATGGTTAATTTTAAGATGTAAGAAGATAATTTCTGAAAAATTCAAAACTTCAAGTGAATACTGAAATGAGCGTATTAATTGAGAATAAAAGTTTCAATATATTTGCTAAATTATCATTTATTTAGTTTAAGTTCTTCTTATTAAGTCTCATTTCTACCTAATGCAGTGTAATAATGAAGTTCAGTCAAACTGTGTTTTAAATAGTAATTTTTGAATTATTCCTAAATGTAATTTCTTTTATTAAACTAGGGGGCTCGGCCCCCTACGAGCTACGCTCGCCAACCCCCGTCCAGACACCGCAGACTCTAAATGCACGCTAATTTGATCGGCTTTAAAAAGATTTCGAAAGATTGAATTATAATTTAAAAAACAGTGGCGATCTCTCTATAAACGGATTTCTATTCATTTCTCTTTGATTGGGGGATTTTAACGCCAAATCCGCTGCGGTACTACTTGATTATCCCGTCGACCCATTTCGCCAAATTATATAAATCGCCAAACCACTCGCCAAATTATACAAATTGACATAATTTTTTATTTTAAATAACGAAAGAACAAATAAATTAGTACAGCATTAATAAAAATACAAATAAAACGTCGAAATAAAAATAACTTGATGACGTAGACACATGTAACAACATTTCAAAATAAGCTAATGTAAAAGGAATTAAGTAAACAGAGTCTTTGTATCCTGGTATTTTTTAACAAAGCGAAAAGAAAGTTCTTTTAAATGAGACATTTTAAATTAATCGTTTTTAATCTGACGTAATTTTTACCAAGCTATTCTTTCTCTGTTAAATATTCACTTGAAAATACCAGTTGAAAAGTATCCTCTCAAAATATCAAATAAATGTCTAGCGCAATGTTTAAATTTAAACCGTTTTGCAATATTATTTTGCGTTCATTTTATGTAATAACTGTAATGTGACGTAAATATGACGTAATTTCTCCTATTTAATACTTCTAACGCATGTTAATAAATTTATTATTTTACAAATTCCTTTCTCACTTAAAATTCACGTGTAATTATAGTTTTTATGAAGTAATTTGTAATAAGTTCCTGCTTTTTGCACATAATTATTTAATTCTAATTCCAAATGTTTTTTTTTCTGTTTATAATAGTCACGTGTAAATAAATTTTTAATTTATTTACACGTATAAATATTTTTTTTTTGAAGCAAACATTATTGCTTCCTCTGTTTATACAGTTGGCAACAGTTTAAATTAATATCACTTTCTGAAATCTGTAAAAATTATCTCTAGAAATGCTGAAAATTTGAATTTAAAATAGAAATAAAACCTCAAAAAATGAGTCAAAATAAAAAAATTAATGTAATCTGCACTCCGGCAAATTCTAACGCATAAAATGATCTAAAAATGATTACACTGCCATGTATAGTTTTTGCTGCTATAAAACTTTTTTTGTGGAACGATTTTGTCCAATTTTAGCATTAAATATCTCTTAAAATAATTCTTCGATTTGAAAACTGTCTGCTTCAGCGTGTTTATGAAACATTTCTGTATAAAACCACCGATTTTTATATTTTTGTATGCATTATTTTTCTTAATATTAACGAAGAAATACCTCCAGTCACAAAAAATTCAAAACCGGCGGCGGCGGCGGCGGTGACAGCGATAGTTACTTTTTTTTAGAATAGAGAGAAATTAGCCTTCTAAATATCAGTTGTCATATTTCAGCTATTACGCGAGCAAAACCGCGGGGTTTGCTGATTTCCATATAATTTATAAAAATTTGTTTCTGAATCATAAAACAAAATTTGAAAACAAAGTGTTTAAATTATCAGTTATTTACGAATATTATTTCAAAACTGTTTGTAAAAGTATATTTTCAAATCATAAAAAACAAAAATAAATATACAAATCAAAGCTGAGGGCTTTTCTTTTTTTTTTTTAAGATTCGCAAATTCCCTTTCATAAATAGTTTTGAAATAACGTTTGTTAATAAGTAATAATATAAATACTTTTTTTTGAAATGGATATTATTATTTATTTAACATTATTTCAGAACAATTTATATTCAAAGATTTCTTATTTTTTAACTTTATACTGTATTGATAAAATAAAGATTTTTGTCTGTATGCATATGTCTGTCGGTTAGTGATGTCTGAGGATATCTATCTGATGTTGAGGTCTGCGAATTTTGATAACGGTAGACGAAGACAGGTCATCCCAATGCACCCTAGACTCATATTTTTCATTTTTTAATGACAAGTTAATTAAAAAGCACATCGAACGCTAATGGACGAATTTATATTTTTCTTAGTTCCCTGATTTTATGATTGCTTCTCAAGCTTGCCTGTGGAAAAGTGGTTTCAAGGTTTCAAGCACGCAGATGATCGGAAAATGTTCCGTTTTTCCTAATTTTCAAATCGTGATCCCTCAGTGCAGAAGAAATTTAAAAATGCGAAAATAACTGCGGATAGTATGGCACTTTCTCTGTACCGATAATAATTTTCATTAAAAAATATATTTACTATTAAAAAAAAAAACTTAAGGTCTTTTTCATGTTTTCTGTCTTTAATGCATTTTAAAATCACAATCGGCTCATTTAGATGGTTACTTTCGTGGTTCTGAGGATATCTTCCATTACAGAAAAACATGAATATTTATGGTGCACGGTTGGAAATTGTAAAAACCGGATATGGGTTTTTATAATTTCCAATTAAATCGTCAATCACCTGTCTCGAATGGTAAAATAATAGTAGAAGAAGAAGATCGCTGATAGACGGTACGTTTATGCGGGCCTGGGTAATGCCAGAAGGGTTTGCTTGTCATAAATGCATTGACTATTATAGACGAACATATATTTTTTATTCCAAATTAGGCAGAATTTAAATAAACATAAGGGATGTCATGTCACGTCATGGAATTCCAGTTTTGCGCCTTTTTCGCATATTTAGAAATTTAATAAAAATAAATAATTATTTGTACCCCCAAAAGAAAAAAAAATGAGAAATATTTTATGTTTAAAATTTAACTCATGAAACTAAGAATTACATTTAAATGATATAATCATGGCGTAAATTAAATAGTTATTTCGATTTTTGGATGAATTTGTTTTCTATACATCATCAACATCCATTATCCCAGGTTCAGGATTAAGTGGTATTAGCATTTTATTTTAAACAACTTTCATCTCTTCTTTCATAAATTTTATTTTTGTTTTTTTTTTAGGGATGACTTACAGGTTTTTTGTTTTATTTATCTACCATAATCAATATAAAGAATTACTGAACTAAATAAAAGAAAATAATTAAGTTTATATTATAACAAATCAAAAATCGTCACTTTTCAAACGACGGGCGCAGTGTTGAATTAAAGGGGTGGCCCTGGGTGGACCTTCCCCCCGGAGCAATGAGAAGCCCCCCCCCGGAAGATTTGAGATTTTGTATTTTCAATTATCAAAAAGTACAATTTCTCACCCGGAACACTATAATGTCCCCCGCCCCCGGAGCCACAGAAATCCCTCCCGGAGAAAAGTGTCTGAATTCAATACTCACCGACGTTTGGCAGGTATTGATTTTTGACAATACATGATAAAAACCACGAGAGTTTTTTTCTATCTCTATCGATAACAAGTTAGAAATTGCTCGTCAAACGTGGCAAATGAGGTGCGTTCGTACTATAACAAGTTTTATAATTATTTTTTGCACCCCATATTGTACTGAATGTATAATTTTTTGCACTTCATAAAGTACATAGTCTTTAACATCATTAAAATGCACTCCCAATAATTTTTTCCCATTCCCCGAACACTTTTGACTGTCCCTGTAATTAAACTATACATCCGATTTTCCTAAAATTTGAAATGGCTCGACAAAATTTTGCAACAATTATATCTTTGAAATTTCAGACCATTCGGAAGGCTGTAACATCATTAAAATGCACTTGCAATAATTTTTCCCATTGGCCGTAATGTAAAGGAAAACTTTTGACTGTCCCTGTAATTAAACTATACATCCGATTTTCATAAAGTATGAAATGGCTCGACAAAATTTTGCAACAATCTTATATTTCAAATTTCAGACCATTCGGTTGGGTAGTTTTTGCTCTGTTATATGCGGACAGACAGACGGACGGACTGAACGACGACTATAGGTGCTACGTATTTATATAATTACGAACGCACCTAAAAACTGCCAATAAGTACTTGATTTTATTTATTTTCCACCCATCTTAATTCTGAATAGATTATAGAGTAATAAAAAACAGTTTTTGTTTAATCAATTATCTATAGTTTATTCATTGTATTAACTCAGATACTAAGGGTCAAGGAACCCTCCATGGAAATAACAAATGTGGTAAGAAAAATAAAAGAAAGTATAACCTATCTAGAAAGGTAATCAAACATAACGGAGAAAATCCCCATTGTTGAAAATATCCTATTTGTTGAAAGTATCTCATTGTTTATGAAGTAAGATTAAGCATAGAATATTTGTTTCCTTTAGATCAGGAAAAATCTAGTTTACCAATTGTGTAATGCAAAGTACCATATAAGAAGATTAATATAATATTTAAGAAAATCACACAATTTTTCAGCGGAAAATAAGGACTTTTTTTTCAAATTCACTTTAGTTTCTTTACGATATAGAACGATTTATTATGATATTCATAAAAGTGTTTTTATAGTTTTATTTATTTACTTACATTATTTTGAAACTGATATTGATGATATTTTTTTTTCTTTGTTTCGTTAATACGATGCATTAAGTTGTATTGATACAACTGATATACTATAACTATAGTAATAAAAAGAAAATTCTTTTCACACAATCCATTATTATTTGTTTATAAATTGCATTATTTTAGTTATTATCACAACATTATTTATTTAGAAACATTATTTAAAATTTGTTTATATTTAAT
This sequence comes from Maratus speciosus, assembly GCA_963932465.1. Lineage (NCBI taxonomy): Eukaryota > Metazoa > Arthropoda > Arachnida > Araneae > Salticidae > Maratus > Maratus speciosus. The sequence goes on along the minus strand of OZ010790.1, from coordinate 219,103,632 downwards.
CATTTCTTATTTTTTATATCCTTTAAATCTTAATATATTTTATAATAACATAAATTTTGTATTATAAATAAAACTTATAGAATAAAAAAAATGCTTTTCATTCAATAAATTATCTATAGCTTTTTATTGTATTAAGTCAAAAGACCCACCATAGAAATCACATATGTGGTAAGAAAAAAAAAAAGAAAAATAAAGGAATGTCTAGAAAGGTTATCAAACTTGCTGGAGAAAATCCCCGGTGACCTCTGTTTGTTAAAGGTATCTGATTGTTTATGAAGTAAGATTGGGCATAAAATATTTGTTTTACTTTGATCAACAAAAATACACTTTCATAATTTTATAACACAAAGTTTCATATAAGAAGATGAATGAAATATTTAAATGAAATATAAAAGTATAAACAGTTTATATAAAAAACACTCTTTTATTAGTAATGTAAGTCGGGGTAATTTGGTACCTCATTTTCAATTATTATTATCAAGATATCATTGTATGGTATTTATAAAATTTACTACATGTACTTACACATGTGCACTATGCATTAAATACATTCCTGTTATGTAAGTAGCACATTTCCATGAAGAATTTTTTTTTCTGGAATCTGTCAAAAACTATGCAAAATGACAACCTTCAGAAGTTTATATATCTCTCTACTTATGTGAAGCAACAGGAAAAGCGAGGTGATGTATCCCAGAAAAGAAAGAAACACTGGGCCATCAGCTGGAAAAAAGATGGCAGCCATCACTGCCATCAGCGGTAAAGTGCAATGGTGCCATTACTTAAACCTGTACAAAAGTGACCGTGCGGAATGCAGCTGGCCCATCAGTGATGGCCAACAGCAGGTCAGCATTGGTATGCCATCACGTTACTTCAATTAAGCACTTTTCCTGCAGTGCTAGCACCTATCCCACTGTTATTCCTTTGCTGGCCCAGCACTTTCCCTTACAAAAATTTCTTATAGAACTCTATAAAAAAAACAACGTATCATATAATTATGGCTCTTTTTTCTATAAGCTAGTTTCACAAAGAGCTAGAAACGTCTATAATAGAATTATTTGAACTTGCAGCGGTTTCCATGTGGTCACCCTCCCAAGTAATAACCGCGCTCTATGCTGTTTGGTTTTCGTGATCGGACATGAACAAGTGCTTTCAGCGTATGCTACGACCGCTCGTTGTTTTGAATCTCTCATTATACTATTTCAAGTTTGTTTCTTTTGTGATTTACGTTCCCAATCATTAAACTGGTATAGAAATTATTGTATTGTATAGAAATCCTATATATTTTATACTCTTTTTTTATTATTGATTCTGAACTGTGTAAATTATGAAAACCGAAATTCTTTGTAACTTAGTAGAACGAGATTTAAGGAGGAAAAAAAAGTGTGTTGAAATAAAGAATTTATTTATTTATTCATTTACTTATTTATTTTGTTGGTAGCAGTGGTGCTTATTTATAGTTTTTTTAAAAAAATAGCTTCACAGCTTGAATTGTGTTAAGATATTTACTTATTTATTTTGTTGGTAGCAGCGGTGCTTATTTACAGTATAAAAAAAAAAATAGCTTCACAGCTTAAATTGTGTTAAGATATTCATTTCAGATTTGTGTTCAAATACTCAATGTCTTCGATATTCGCAACGCCACCTAGCGTAAGGATTCTCAGCAATAATACTGCAAAAGTTCGTGCACTTCCATATAGTGTTGGGCCAGTGCATGAGATAAAACGAAAGCCCACCAGAATTTTATCTGATGATTTCCAACAGCAAAGTTAACTGAAGCTGTCCAGCAGTGGTCATGCAGTGGTAGACCATTAGCCAGCACTTCTCCATCATTGCCAGCACCTATCTTGCTGCTGGCCAACAATTTCCTCTTTGCTAGGATGTATGAATAAAAAATTAGTGTCATGTTGAAAGAACGCTCTATTAAGCATTGCACTTCTTTCTGCACTGTAAAAAAAAATCTGTAAAGTTACTAAAGTTTTTCTAGGAAACTGGGATTCCAAGAAATTTTCATGTAACGGCAACAAGGAAAATTCCTGTAACAGATGCTGTTACAGGAATTTTTGTTGTTGCCGTTACATGAAAAGTTCTAGGAATCCCAGTTTCCTAGAAAAACTTTAGTAACTTTACAGATTTTTTTTTACAGTGTGCATCTTTGAAAGTGAACTAGAAAAAAATGTAATTCTGTTTCGTTTTATTTTACTTATAAATCGATTTATTTTTAATGTAGTTTTATTATGTTTGTTGATTGTCACTTGCATTTCTGTGGGAACAAATTTGTGTGTGGACGTGAGGACAATCACATGATAATTAACATTGACATTTTGGCAAAGGTAAAAGCACTAATACCCGTATCTTCACGGATTCAAATTTTGGATGCAGGTGACTTAAAAACTACAGAGACTAGAAGTGTAAGACCTGAGACCTAACTTGTGCTTTAAAAAGTTTACTCTATGGCATAGCCTTTTGTTAAAAAACTGTTGGAATCATTATTTTCGTTCTAAAATGTTTCACTTTAGCTTATATAATTAAGTTGGGTTTATTTTGCCGCTTTTTGTATTTTTTAACATGTGTAGGTACAACAATGTTGATAGTTATTTCTTAATAAATTGTTTCAAAAAGTTTATTATTATTATTATTATTATTATTATTATTATTACTAGTCGCTTTTGGCGACCTGTTTGGTCACCTATAAAATTTGTGTTTGGGAAAGCATGCTAATTTCTGCATTAAAATATCGCAATTTGTTGATTTTCTGTAAGCACGTAAACCTTATTGGTTTACATTGGAAGTCTATGGGAAATTGGCGAAATATTAGAGATACCGCGAAGTTGGCTTCACTTTTGGCTACTAATTTCTGTCGCCAAATTTGGAGATATATCGCTACGTTGGTCACAAACTTGGCATCATTTGGCAACAGAACAGGGTCCTCCCTAATGGGTCCCCCAAAATGGCTGCTTGGCATACAAAAAGTGAAGCGGTCATCCCAGTTGTTGATGCCAGTCAAATGCTTTGCGCTATTATTATATAGACTCAGAAGGTATGTTATTTAAAATATCATAACATTCATTCTGAAATTGATTCATTTCTGTTTCCTTCTATATTATTGAGCTGGGTAATTGTATTAAAACCTTCTAATTATCATTTGTGCTTTCACTGATGCTTAAAAACCTGTGTATTGAAACTTTTATTTCAAACAACAATGTTGTATATATTTTTATGGTTAATTTAGATTGAAAAGGCATCTTTTAAAGAGAATAAAACATTATGAAGTTCAACAGAGCCTTCAAAATATCTCATGTAATTACTATTTCAAACTGTCCCTTTAAAAAACATGTTCTTCAAGAAAAATTCACAGTGCTCTCAAATATTACCCGATTGAAAATATTATCAGTGATATTATCAGTGTTCTGAATAGTACATTGTAAAGGTAAAAAAATGGAATGCACCTTATTAGCCTAAATATACGATTGTGGTGCAGCAGGTGTTAAATAAAGAGACACCAAATTACCCCTTGTTTCCTAGAATTAAAAGCAAAATACTGTAACTTACTAAGTACCTACTGACCAAAATCTTTCTTTATTTTATGAATCTGTGCCTGAAAGAGGTGTGTTTTATATTCTACATTTCACTCTTCTTAAAGATCTATAGTGTTTTTTTCATAATTTCAGTTAAAAAAAATTAAGCACCAAATTACCCCACCTACCATACTCAATGTTTATCTTGAAAATCACGCCTAATCTCCCAATTGAAATTCATGATTTAAATAAATTAAAAAAATCACGTTACAATAGGTTAATTTGGCATGGGCGCCGAATACGATTACAAAAATATTGATAACATATCTTTATGCATGGTAGAAACAGAGCGTTAGATAATCAATTAAAAAAGTATATAGTTTTCCTTCTGTTTCTTTTTAAACTTATATCTAACGGGAAAGAAAAATAGACATTATTTAAACTAAATTTTCAGGATTTGTAAATTGATTTTTAAACGTATAATGATAATTTAATTAACATGAAGCTATTACTAGATTAAAGTGTATGTTTTTTAAATATATTCTATTCCATCCTTTATTCAAGTATTATAGACGAACTTTATATAGTAATAAAAAAACACTTCATTCCCTTCAAGCTTCAACGCTTCTTTCAGTTCCTTTATCTATAGATTATTTATTTTATTAACTTAGGTATTATGAATAATATCCCCCCCCCCCATGGAAATCACAAGTGTGGTTAAAAAAATATTAAAGTATAACCTGTCTAGAAAGGTAATATATAACGTAGAAAATCAAGTGTCTAGCTCTATAAATCCGGTTCTATTTGTTGAAAATATTTCATTGTTTATGAAGTAAGATTAGGCATACAATATTTGTTTTCTTTAGATCAGGAAAATGCAGTTATCCGATATTGGAAGGAAGAATAATAAAAAAAGAAGTAGAATATCTTGATAGAATAACAAGCTTTTTCATGGAATAAAAACATACTTTCTTGTTCTTTTGTCTCTATAATATTGAGAAAGTGGCCATGATCTTCTGTTAAGAAAGTAGCCATAGAAGTTATTTTCCGATTAAAAAAAATAATTTCAGAGTAAAATTTTACAACAAAATAATTTTAAAAGGAAATATAATCATAATACTAAAGATCTGAGAACTTTATTTATTATAGCAACATTTAAAAATTATAATAATTTCATGTTTGAAAAATACTGAATCGCGTTCCATTTACAACATATACTTATGTCTTCAGCAATACAGCTGAATTTTTTTTTTCATATTTGTTGGCAAAATTGTATTAAAATGTTACAAAATGAACTGGAAAAATACTAAGGAAAATTATGCTGAAAATTTTTCGTATTTATTTGATAAAATGTAAACGTTCTAAATATGGAAATATGCATAATATTTGTTATAGTATAATATGCATAATTATATGTTTTGTATAAGTATATATAAAATAAGCTTTTAAATTGTATATTATGTACTATAATTAGTATTTTTATGAATTACTAAAAAAATATATCAATGTCTTTACAGAGACTAATAACATTATAAATATCAGCAATAATAAACGAAGAATAATCGTATTTCAGGCTTAAAAACAATTTGTTTCATAATCATCTTGAAAAGAGCTTTCAAAAATAACTGTCGCTTAAATATCTAATAAAAATATATACCGATTCGTACCAGGCGCCCTATATTTTGTACGTTACAAAAATGCATAAAAAATAGGCTTCAACATATAATTTCACAATTTAAAAAAATACATATTTCAAAGAAGTCAACAAGCTAAGATTATGACTTATTTATTTCGATAATTGGTAGAACAAACACAAATAAACTTCCTTTTTACATGTCGCCATCTTGAAAAATAAAAAAATCAATAAACTCCGAAAACAGCCTTCATTTTAAGTATATAAATATCCATCTTATGCTGTCATCTTTCGGTAACAGATAAAAACATTTATATATAATTATTTCATACAATTTTCATATTATAAAGAGGAAGGTTGGTTGGTTGGTTGGTTTTGTGACGGCCGATTATCTACACTAGGGATATAGGCCCGAGGGGGAGTGCCCTTCGTGGGGGTCTTTCTAAGGGAACCTAACCCGTATTAACGCATGGAAATCTATGGTTCGAAGAAAACCACGAAAACTCCGAACGATTAGGCCGCCGGGCGCGATTGGGATCGAACCCAGCACTTCTCGTCTACCAGTTTCGAGAGCAGAATCTCTCAGCCACTGGTGGGGCCCTATAAAGAGGAAGGAAATTATAAAAATTTATTAAAATCCGAAGCGTCCCAAAACTGGGACGCTAGGCATAAATGGGTTAATAAAAAAGTTTTTTTTTTTTTTTTTTAACATTTACAATTATGAGGAAATCGTTTTTAATCAGGAAAGAAATTATTTTCTAAAATAAATTGATAAATATTTAATAGTGAATTTTTCAATTAAAACATTAAAATATATTACTCGATAACTTTTAGCTGCTAATTTAAATTTCTTTAATTTCCAGTGACAATATATTAAATTGCGCTTATTAGGAAAATTTTCAAAATAGATAAATTAAATGAGTTTTTTAATAGAAAGTTGGTATGCATAATTTGTAAATGATTCATATAAATATATTAAAAATCAAGGACTCTGAGCAGTATAACTTTTTTTCGTGTTATCACATTTTTATAATACGTTATAAAAATAACTATGTCCAAGGAATTTATGGTTCAAATGACAGTTAAAACTAAAAACAACAACAACAACAACAACAAATAATAATAATAATTTTCAATTATTTTATAATTACTTAATAGTTTTAATAATATCTTTGTATTTTCATAAAAATTGATAACAGACCAAGAAAACAGTTCATAAGCTATTTTGATGTAAAAAGTTAGCAAAACCTGAAAATTTTGGTTGGATCAAAAATTATAACGATATCAAAAGACAAATCCCTTCCCCTAAAGATATCTTACAATATCAAGTGCCAGACCCCCCTCCCCCCATTAAAGTGACAACGTTATATATATATATATATATATACAGCCCCTTATTAGGAAAATTTCCAAAATAGATAAATTAAATGGGGTTTTAATGATAAGTTGGCATACATCATTTGTGAATCATTGATATAAATATATTAAAAATCAAGGTCTCTGAACAGTATCACTTTTTTCATATTATCACGACATTTTTATAATACGTCATAGAAGTAACTATGTCGAAGGAATTAAGGGGTCGAATGACTGTTAAAATTAAAAAACAACAACAATTTTCAATGGTTTAAATATAGGAATACACAAATTTTAAAACAACATTCTTTTTAATGGTTCTACAAAATAAAGTTTCATTTATAAATAGTATATACAGTCGGACCCTGATTTATTGAATTCATCGGGACCGTAAACTTTATTCATTAAATCGGTGTTATTCGTAATATCAGGTTCCAAAATAAAAAATAAAAAAATTCTGCACTAACCTTATGGAAAAGCTCTAATAAGCCACTACACAAAAATATCCATAATTAGAAATTGTACATTTTTTATTCAGCAGCAAAATATATAGCGAATAGTTTGCACTAATTAAATTTAATTTTTAAAGCACTGTATAATAGATGTTTGAGAATTTCTTTGATTCCTGACTCGAAAAAGTTCTTTTTCGACTTTATAGAGAGACAAAAATATTGAGTCATTTATGTCCTGCTGCATGAGTATGTTTTTACAGTTTCCAAGCTGTATTAATTATGAGAAAAACTAACAGTTTTAATGGGAATTTCATTATCGATTTATGCATCAGAATCGCTATTCATTGGTTCCGACATATTAACTATTTCATTAACTTCTGTTGCACAAGTAGACAGTCCGTCATCACATGTGACATAATCGTAAAAGTTTATCTCAGGAGCGATTTCTTTCCATATAATTTCTTCTTAAGGGGTGATATATTCATCATTTTTCACTTGTGTGCCTTGAAATTACACTTTCTAAAAGCATTTTTCAATCGTATTTTTAGAAATTCGATCTCAAAATTCTCTCACAAAATATAGAGCATCTAAAACATTGACATTGTATCTTTTTTCCGCATTTTCGTCCAACGATGCTATAATTTTTCTCATGCGCAACTTTTTGTAATTAACTTTTACAGAACAAATGATAGCATAGTCTAGGTTTTGAAGGGCACTTGCGCAATTTGCAGGGAAAAACAAAACTTTGACATTGTTTAAATTGCAAATTGGACGATGAGCGGGACATTGACCAATAAACAAAAGATTTTTCTCTTTTGTATCTGCATAGACTTATCTAAAGATGTCAGAAAGTTTGTAAATAGGAAAGTGGTCATCCATGATTTTAGGTATGCTGCATATTTTGTCGGTAAGGTCTGCACGTTTTTTAAACATCGCGGCTTCCTACAACAAACGGCTTCAATTCGTCAGTTCTATCAGCATTAACTGCAAGCAAAACCTTAATCCTCATTTGGCTTTTTTTCCGCCAAAGTATTTTTCATTTCTACAACAAAAAGTATTTTCCGGTTATAAGCCATAAAACAATTCTGTTTCACCTGCTTTGTGAAGGTCCGGTGGTGAATACCCTTCAATCACGCTGATCAGCTTATCTTCCCGATCGTTTACTATATTTTCAATAACATTCGCCTTTTCTCCTCACATTTTCTTTTGGACAATGTTGTATCTTTCTTAAATCGGTCTCTGCAACCATTGGATGCATAAAAATATTTCAAATTATGCTTTTCGGAAAGTTGAAGTGCTTTCCCTTTGATCAGAGACGCACTAATGGCTATTTTTCTGGCACGAATGATGTTGAATTATTCCATTAGGTCAGATTCAAGAACAGAAAGATGAGTGGCTTTCAATGACTTTCTTATTTTTGACAAATTTTTACCACATTCTGCTGATGCTTTTTCAATTTCTGCTCGTTGTTTAACAATTGCTGCAAATATCGACGTGGAGATTTAAAGGCGTTCTGCTAACGCATCTTGTGGTCCAACGTTCCTAGTCAAATTCGCCTAAAATGGTCAAGCTTTTCACTCAACGAAAAAATTTCGTTTCCGACAATCTGCCATGCTTTGCAAAGTTTCAAAAAATAAATATTATGAAAAATGGACCGTCCACTATGCCTCACTTCTCTCAAGAAACAAAACAATTGGTAAAAATTCTTAATCTGTATTCTTGTCCTACTTGAAACCCACATGATAGGTTACACTCATGACACATCAGCACCTGTGAATAATAATGAGCTCGCCCTCAAAGAAAAGATGACTAGAGAGTGGATCCTGTAGCGGTTTGCACTCTATCTTAACCGTAGAAGTGAGGAGTAAGCAAGGCGCGGCGCGCTATTGGTCTAAATGAGGAGAAGTTTTTCATTTAAGTCAACAGCGTGCCGCATCTCCCTTCCCCTTCGCTTCGGCGGAGTCCCATTGGAGAGGCCCAGGTGTTCTTTGATTTATTCTCGCAGTGACGTATTCTAATGGATATGTTTTATTAGATAAAGTTTACTTTTCATAATAGCATTCTGATTTATAGTCACCTCATCATGTTATCATGAACCATGAATTCGTCACTAAAATCCCATTGTTATTTAGAGAGAAAGTTGACGCAAATATCAGGTCTTTTTTGGAGCTTTAAAGGTTGTTTCTTTTGGCGGTAGTCGTTTCCTTGGCAACTTTCCAATGACATTCTTTTAAATCAAAAGTGGAGTCAATTCTAGAGAAACACCTATGAAGTTTCGGCGGGAATCCGAAGGGAAAATTCGAGGAGATTTTGGCGGAAGAAAAACTGGTTCTGAGTCTATTTATATGAAAAGTCTGTGACTACATCCTCCCCTGGCGAAAATTACTGGGTACAAAGTCTTTTTCTGTTCTAGACAAAATGGATATACAGAATCTGTCCAGGAAGTAATGAGACTGAAATTTTCGCTCCCAGCAGAAGGCCAAAGGGGCGGAGTTTGAGGGCGGCACGTGCGCTAGGGGCTGTCATCTACAGAGTCTAGCGGAAGACATTTGGCCTTGGGCCTTTGTAACGCATCAATCGCTTTGAAGCAGACACGAGGTTGACAGTGGCGTTAGGTTTTCAGAATTAAGCGGAGTGTCGAGCAGAGATACGTCATATAAAGTTTTGTGTAAAACTAAACAAATCGGCTACTGACACTTTTGCTATGTTACAAGAATCCTACTGGAGGATTCTTTGTCCAAGGCTCAAGTGATTCTTATTCACGTTATTCACTATCACGTATTAGTCACTTATCACGTTAGTCACTTTTCTAGTTACTTTCAAAGACGGAAGAAAGGACGTTGATAACGAACAATCTCTATCAAGTTCTAGAACTTCAGACATTGTGTCTGAAATTAAAGCCCTTTTGGACTCTGATTGTCGGATGAGTCTCCGAAGGATTGCGGAGACGTTGGAAATTACAAAATCGATTGTGCATCAAATTGCCACGGAGGAACTTCAAATGCAAAACATTTGTGCCGAGCTGGTTCCAACCTGTCCTTCAAAGTCAGTCAATTTCTGGCAAAGCACAGCGTCGCAACGCTGCTTCAACCACCGTCCAACCCCGATCTGTCACTGCCGGACATTATTCTATTCCATCGGCTAAAATCCAGCTTAAAAGGTCATCGTTTGATAATCTGGAGAACTTTCAGAAAATGTAACGTGCATTCTGAAGAGCATTCCAGTTGAAGATTTTCAGGCGGTTACAAATGGGTGGCAGAGTCGTTGTCAGGCTATTTTGTAGAATATTAAGCATCTGTAAAATTATCTTAAAATAAATGAATTTTATGGAATCAGTCTCATTACTTTCTGGACAGACCTGTATCATATGAAAACAATCCAATATTTTTCTAACCCAAACTAACAATTTTTTTTTCGACTGAAATTCGGAAAAAATTCGTTAATCCGGAGTTTCTTATTTGTTAAATAGGGTGTTTTGCCTTCATTTTAGTCGGGGGAAAAGGAAAATTCGTTAAATATGAGTTCGTTAAATCGGGGTCCGACTGTATCTTTATTGGGTTTTAAATGTTAAAACATCTGTGTTTAAGGAGTAAAGACAAATAGGAATAACTTTTTGTCTATAATAGTGATACGGAATCATCCGCACATGATTGCAAAACATATCTTAAATTTAACAGAATAATATTTCTGCCTTAAAAATATGAAAAGGTGGATCGAATATAAAGTGACTTTTCAAATATTAAAAATTCCTACCGGCTAGGGCTACAGGCGGAGGTAGATTTTGAAGTTAAGTACTATTTTCACCAACAAAAAATAATTCATAATTAGATATAAACACAGTTTAACAATTTTATCTGGCCGCTTTTGACGATTTTTTTGTTTCATTTTTATATAAGACCTGGTTTCATAAGACTCATTTTTAGGCAGCATTAAAAAATATATTTGCACGCACAATAACCTGAAAAATTCTGATATATTTTCAGATACTTTTTTAAAAGAAAAATATGAAACTTTCTGACATGATTTTTGAAGCGATTTATAAGCGACCCGTGTTTTTATTTTTCGTTCAATTAATTAGAACTTGATATATACACAATTATTTTCTCAGTACGACCATATTTTTTGTTTTCTACATTATTGCTTCAGGAAATTTGGCTCAAAATGCCCACTTTGACATCATATTTTGAAATATATTCTGCCCCCATTAATAAATCTGCCAATACGGCACATTATTTTGTTTCTCAATAAGAGAACCTGCCAACTGAATGTGTTTGAGAACAAAAATGAATTTAGAAATGAGTCAGAAAAAATGCAGTTTGGATTTGAGTACATCCTTAATACGATAATTTTTTCTTCAACCGCTATGTATTTTAATTTGTTTTTGTTCTAAGAGTTGGTCCTATCAAAAACTTGTCAGCATAAAAGCTGTAGATAACATTAAGAAGATATATAATGAATTCATGCGGATTTCATATCTTGTGAATTGACGAAGTTATGATTTTTTCTCCTTAAAACCCTATTTTTTTATCCCTTGAGCCCATTTTTAATTTTATGAAAATTTTGTCATACATAAATTTTAGGCCCTTTTCTTAGAAGTAATAATAACTTTAAACTAATTCGATATTTATTATAATTAAGGAGTTATTGGTCTTTTTCGGTTTTCACAAAACTCCTTCCTATTTCCACCCCCTTGGTCCGAGTTTTGCCCATTAACGAACTTGGGCGAGATTTTCTGCTCCTCGATTTTATGTATCAATTTGGAAGATATATGTGCAGAATTAAGGAAGTTATCGTGTCCATAAAAAAGTGATGTAGATAGATAGATTAATGGATAAAGTTTTTAACTGGGGGTAGTTTGGGGTTCTAGGGGTCGTGATCGGTGTAGACCTGCAAAACGTTTTCAGAAATTCCAACATAGGGGAGTATGTAACAGGTATTATTTCTTACGAAATCTGCCTAATAGAAATTTTTTATACTTGTTGTCATGGCAATCATGACATGGTCTAAAAATTGTTTACGTTCTAAAAAGTCGTTTGTCATAGTTTTGTTCTTTATACATATATAATCATTTATTTAGCTGTTAGGATTATGATCAAACAGCAAGAAACTTTTGAGGCTGCATAAAGTATAATTATTAAATTTTTCTTGTGTCTTGAAATGAGCCACATATTGAATGAACAATTCGGAAAGACACTTCTTTGAGGTCTCAAGTATGTAAATGGCGCAAGTATTTTAAATGTGGCCGCGAACAAAAGGTATACCGGGCGATCTAATATGGAATGGCAACTCAACAAGTAAAGCTGCACCAGTGAAGCAGAAGCTAGCAAAACTCACACTAAAAACTTTTCGATCTATAATAGAGTATTTTGTTCATGAAAAACATATATATAATTTTGTATCGTAATATTAATTTTTGAAGAAGATCCAAGAGGCACATCGGTTCTGAAAAAGCTCTATTTCGATCCTAATGGTCTTCTGAGCGGCAATGAAGACTTCACACGACAGGTGCAAAAAAACAAAAATTTCTCGTGAATGCACTCATCATCTTTACAGTCTAAACTTATCATTTCAGACTAGCATTTGTTTTGATTCCGTTAAAGACACATTAGAAGAAGGAATTTTTATCAGATAAATCATTTTTGTTGAATTAGCTTTACACACGTTATAATCCATTTTATTATCTATGTTCTACGCATTAATAAAGACGGAAGTTTGTCGCCGCCCGTGTGTGCCGTGTTCTGAAGAGATTGCTGCACTCAGAGCTACATGATTTGGCAGGAAGGTTTCTGTATGCCTAAAGTTATGCACCTCGAAGTCAGTTATGAATTAAAAAATGTATAGTCGAGGTATTAATTAAAAAACCTATTGAACATCGCAAGCTGGCGAGCTGCCATCGTGCTGCTGATTGCTATCCTCCGTAAAGAAAAACAAATTTTTGCTGTACTTTTCCGGTATACCGGTATCTTTCCTTCACAAAAGAATTACTATTTACTATTAAAAAAAACAAAAAAAAAACACTTTTCTAGACTCGATTATGTGTTATTTTTTTATTCTTACGTTTTCACTGCATTTTTAAACTACGATATGCGAGTCCACGTTGAAATACAAATAATAATAATAGTAATACTACTAGGTTGAGCAAAATGTTCTGGGAAATTTGTGAATGTTGCGTTGTTAGGCGCAAATTAACAACAAAAGCAACAAGAACTATTCTTCAAAGTAGAGACCATCATAGTCCACGACTTACTGCCATCATTCTGTCATATTCCGGTTTGTTGGAAGTACCATGGCGGCTTCTTGGGATTGAAAAAGTCTTGACATGCTTCTTCAACTTCATTAAGGTATCCGCACACCTTCGGAAGTGATTTTTTGAAAATTTTGAAATTTTCTCTTGTTATCCATTTTTATAATGACATTAAAACTTTGAAAAAAATATAAAAATTTTAGCAATTACCCAGAAATAATTTTTTTAAGAGAAAAATAGTCAAAATTATGTCAAAAATTGACATTTTCGCAAAACGTGATAACTAAAAAATAAAACAATGTATTGATATTTCGTAACTTGCATAATAAACAGAATAACTTCCTCGAGGACTTACACAACACACATTATAATCGCATCTCTATCTCAGATGATATGGCAGTTAAAGTACTAATGTAATGAAAAATTCGCAAAATTTGTCTCAAGTTTGTCATTTATACCAGTATAAATATAAAATTTTTTAATATATTATCATGAGTGTAGTCTATTCCCCCAAAAGACATTTGTAAAAGAAGTACAGAAAATTTCGTGGCATTTCGTGCATAATTTTTTGTTTTAAGATGTTTTGCGTATAATAAAAATCTGAAAAACTTCATTTTGAGAAAAAGCTGAAAATAACTTTTAAACACCATTCAAAAGCTGTAGTAGATGCAATTTTAAATGGCTGTAACTCGGGTTCTATTTCAGATACAGACAAAATTTAAGCAGATTTCGATAGATAAGAGATTCAGTTTTAATAGTATTTCGAAAATGAAAAATCGATATTTTGATCTAAAATTGCATTTTAAAGGTGTTCGGATACCTTAAAAGATTCAAATTGAAAAAGTGTTCCCCTTGAATGCCCTTGAAAAAGTGTTACATTGATCGAAAGAGGCCATAATCGAATGAAGCCACGTCTGAAATATAGGCGGGGTGTGGGAGAATTTCGAAGCTGTCCAACTGTGTAAACTTGTCCTTGGTCCGCTGGGCCACGTGCCGTTTGCCATTGCCCTACTGAAACAAAACGCGCTTTCGGCGGACCAATCTTGGATACTTCTGCACCAATTTGTCGTAGACGCGATCCATCTGCTGGCAATAGAGCTCGGCACTGATGGCACGACCATCATATACGATAAAAATTCTGGATATTAGATAAAAAATTTCCCTCAACTTTTTGCTCAACCTAATAAATACCCACTTATTCAGGATACCTTTCCTTTTTTAACCTCGTCGTTTTTATAACATTAATATATACTATTAATTTTTTTTCTTAAAGTTTGATTTCCTTTTTTTTTCTGAGTTGTCTGATTTTGTTTTACTTATTTTCTGTTTTTTTTGTTTTTTTTTTAATTACTTATCTTGTTTTTTTGAATGGAAGTACAATAAAATAAAATAATAAAATAACAAAATAAAAGAATACTCAGGTATTCAAAACAACTCCCGGTTCTAAAAGTATCTTTGGTTTCAACATACATTAGTATTCGCTATTTAAAACAAAATATTATTTGAGCTCAATTTCATATTTGTTTACACGTTTTCATTCTTTTCTGCAGTTATAAAATATTAGATTAACTTTTAACACAATTATTTAATTGGTAAATAAATCATAAAATATGTAAATTTCCAAGTGGGTGAAAAAAGTCCGGGCCACGATTCGAACCAGGGACTTTTTTTCACCCACGTGTAAATTTACATCTCTTATGATTTATTTACCAATTGAATAATTGTGTTAAAAATTAATCCAATATAATTACGCATGCAGCGTTTACTGCAGTTCAAACTAGTCGTTGGGGATCACCGTAATACTTACCCATCATGGATATACATAATATAAAATATGAATATAAAGCATGTGAAAACTATTTATAAAATGCATTGCAATGCCAAAATAAAAATTAACGCATATTTAAATATTCTTAATACATAGTAATGCCCTATTACTGAATTGCGGATACTAGTTGATCATGCCTTCGACCCATTTCGACAAATTAAATAAATCGCCAAACTACTTGCAAAATTATACAAATTGGCACAATTTTCATTTTAAATAGCGAAGGAATAAATAAATTAGTAAAAGATTAATAAAAATACAAATAAAACGTCGAATTAAAAATCACTTGATGACGTAACAAACACGTGTAACGTGTTTAATGTCAAGTGAATGTGACATTTACGATAAGTCATTATTGGCATTTAATCTTATAGTTTTTGGTCGACGTGATAATCAAGTAGTGGCAAATTGCGTAAAAGAAACATCCTTATAACTCCGAAAAGGATAATCATGTTAATAACTGCTTACTGCGTTAGATTAAGCGTCTCATTTCGAATTAAAATTTATCTTTGAAATAAAGTTTGAATGAAATACAGGGTCATGAAAAATCGAAAAGTGTAGAAAATATGATTACAAATATCTCGGCAACTGATTACCCGATCGACTTCATTCTTTATGCAAATTTTATATTTTTTTATTGTCTCTTATATTCACTCCTTGAAATAAACAATTTCGAAAAATTTTATGTACCTTTTATCAGAACGAAAATTTCGAGAGTCCGAATAAAATAGTTCCAGATAATAGAGGTTATTTATATTGAATAGGCTTCTTCCCATTATTACATACTAAGTACATACCAAATTTCAAGTCTCTGTCTCAATTTGTTCGGGAGATAGCGCGTTTACAGGCACACAGACATACATACACACAGAGACGGACGGCTATTTTTTTTCTTCTAAAAATACGTTTTAAGGAATCTCCAGTGTCTGAAACGTGTAAATCCGTCAAAAAAAATTTTCGATTTAAAAATGATTACAAGATTTACCCTATACTATGTACGATGGGTAAGTAAAAATAACCTTCGATTTATTCTGTTGAGCTGATTCAGATATCAGACCAGATACTGTGATCGTTAAAGGTTAGCTGCATGAATTAGTTCTCCAAATTCGTCCAGGATGGCTCAGTCGGTAGAGCATTGGCGGCTTCAGCCAAGATAGCCCTGGTTCGAATCCTAGCCCGGACTTTTTTCTTACACTTGAAAATTTACATCAGTTATAAAATGTCACCCCGTTTTGTTGCATGGAAATACAAAAACAAAACAAAAAATACCCAACTATTCGGGATATTTTCCCAGTTATGACGATATCTTTGCTTTTAAAATATTTAATATTTACTATTTCAAACTTTCCGAGATATAATTTTCTCTTTACAAGAATTGTACTGTTAGGACAGTACAATTCTGGTTAATACTGGAAGGTATCATTTCGAATTTTAAAAGAATGAGGGTCAAACGGAGCGTTTTTTCATTATTTAGGTTTTTTAAAAACTTTTGCCAGGATTGAAAGTTTAATGTATCTAATTGATAGAAATTAAATCGGCAATCGCTATAAAGGGATCCTCGTAGATCATTTAGAAAGATTTTTTTAAATTAAATATAAAATCATACAAATTTTAGGCAATTCGAGGCAAATTCGAGGTTCAATAATAGACTGGAGCGTACACTGCCAAATGCAGTGATGCCCTTAACTCGAGGTTCATTTGGATAGAGTTCAGTTTATAAATATAAAATCTTACAAGGTCGAGGGTGTACGTTGCCGAAGTGAGTGTGCACCGACGATAAACCATCTAAGAGAAAAATATCTCTATTCAACAGATTTTTAGGTATATTTAAGGTTATTACACTGGGCCCGGGTCAACTTATACAAGAATAAAAACCTCTTACTATATAGGAACATAGTAAGAGTACTTATAGCGCGTACACTTAAATAATTTTAAGGGAAGAGGCTGGCAGCAGAGATTCCAGTCATACCCCGTAAAAAAAAAAAAAAAAATTCCATTCCTATCATTTTGGGTCAACGTGTACAAAAGCTATAGGAGGAAAATATATGGGGTCGTACCATATTTTTGCTAACAGATGGGCTAGGACTGCAAGAATATGTGGATTGCCCTTAATTTTCTAAGTATCTAAAAATATGCCTGTAAAATTATGGTCAGAGGTCGGCAGCAGAAATTCCAGTCATACCCCGTAAAAAAAATCCATGCCCATCATTTTGTGCAGCCCGTAATTTTACGGGGCGAAGATATAATGCACTTCAAAAGACAATAACACTTTACTTACTGTTCCGTAGCATGTAGCACGTTAGATAATCACCACAGAATCGCTTATTTTTTTGGGGACTTTTTTGGCGGGTTAAAAAATATGTTACGATCGCGGTTGACATTATTTTTCGAAACCCGACTAAAATGAAGGGTTACAACCTAGCGGAGGAAAATGTATGGGATCGTACGGTATTTTTTTTAATGCATCAGACCATTTTTCATCAAATAAGGCTGTTTCCCGTGAAAATTTAACAGCAAACGCTCATAAATTTACAATTTTTTTCTGAGAGTGTAGATATTAAAGAAAAAAAAATATATAACATAGGTGTAATTTTGATAAATTATATTTTAAAAATAATCTATTAAAAAGTTTCCATTATATTTGATGAACCCTCATACTTGAGACTATCTGGCGCATTTTAAGCCTAAATTTTGTATACATAAAAAAAAAAAAAATCGTTTTTTAAAGTAAAGTTCAACATGATTCCAAACACAAGTTTATTTTTCGTATTTTTTGTATAGGTGATACACTGGATAGATCGATCTTCAATCTTAAAATATACCTATATTTTGGGGAGCCTGTGATACTGAGTTAGATTCCTCGACTGTTGAAACTGGAATTTTTTGTGAGATTCCTAACAAAGGCGTAGAAATGCAAAGGGTTCAAGTGCTCAAACCCTTGCCATTTTTAAATGAGAATTTTTTTTTTTTAATCTCATGAGCTATTTTAAAAACTATTATTTTCTATCTTCAATGTTTCATACATCATTTCTAAAAAACTTATCTGCATAATTTGACAAAAAAAGAAGAAAAAAACAGAAAAAAGAAAAAGGAGAACATTAAAATCTCCAAATTTACACACTCACAAAAAATGAAATAGCAATCCAACTGCAACTTATGCCTATTTCAATTTATGTTACAAAGATGAGATTTCGGGTTGTATTCATAGTCAATTTGTTCCAAACTCTTGACATTTTTAATACGAACACTTAATTTTGCATTATATTTAGCTTTTTCAGTGAATTTTACCATAGTATATCAAATTAATGGTTAGTTGGTCAAGTAGTTTCAGATTATGAAGGTTTCTAGTTTAATTCTCCAAGTGTTAAGCTAGCAAAAGCCATTCTTTGTTTGGATTCGCGAAGCATTATTTAATAAAATAAATATTTGGAAGTAACAATATTTTTTTATATTATTTTTATCACTTTTATTAAGCAAAAACGTTATTTTATGTTTTGGCGCATTTTAATATTAGAAATGTAAATTTAGCCTAATAAATAAGAATTCCCTCGGAATTTTTTATTTATAATACTGGTATAAAAAAATTTCGAAGCAAAATTTTATAAAATATTTTTAAATTTTCAACTAAAAGTTCTTTAAAGATGTTTTTACATTTTCCAATGGTCTCTGGTGTTTTCTCAAATGGTTTAAAACAGGTATATTTCAAATCTTTTTAATTCACATCAAAAATTCTTTGATAGCAATCTTAGAATAATACATCCGAAGAGAGCTTGAAGAAAGATATTTCTTCAAAATCCTATTTTTTGGAAAAACATTTGAAATCTTCTCTCGTTGATATTAATAATTATTAACTTACTATATTATTGTTATTATTCAACATTCGAATTCGAATAACACTTTATATAACGAATTTAACAATTAATTTTATTTGTTTACAATTCTTCTGTTGCCATTTTACAAAAAAAATCATAATATAATTCTTTTAAAATGCGAAAGTATCGTCTGCGTAAATGATTTCTTCATATAATGAGAATAAATTGTGTATTTGAATTCTTAACACTGAAATTTAAATTTAAAAAAAAAAACAGTTTTTGAGATATTTTGGCGGAATAATGAAAATATATTTTATTTATTTAATTAATCATGATTTTATCTTTAATTAGTAACTCCATGATTTATTTTTCCTTCTGAAAATACACGTGTTTAATTTTTTATTTGCAAAAATGCGTCCGTAATGGAAAAACATGTAAAATAAATTAATTAAAATAATAAATTTTTTAAGGTTATTCTGTAAAAAAAAAAAAAAAAAAAAAAAAAAAAAAAAAACTATTGTGCTAATCTACAGATCATAATTTACTTTTATGTTTAATTTCAAGCCCAAATACTGTGAATAGTTTTTTTGTAAAGTGTACGATAATTTGTGTGGCCTAGTAGAGGATTCGCTTCGCTCATCATAATTAATTTATGGTCGTTAGACAACAGATTGCAATATTATAGATATATTTAGTAGGGTTTTTTTAGCATATTTGAAAAGGTTCGTGTTGGAATGAGCCGTAAATTTGGATTCGCATATTCGAAATCGATTTCTGTAAAAAAAAAATGTATGAGTTACAACACATATTTTTTAAGAAAATTAATTTAAAAATATATATTTTTTACAAATTCTACGTTTTTAAATTCTACGATTTAAATATTAAATATCAATTATCTAATCTGAAATAGAGCGTCCTTAGAAATTCTAAGGAGAACGAATACTTGAAAGATACTTGAAAACTTGCACAAAGAAAGCTTGAAAGATATATGTGTTTTCAACAGATAGGTCCGCGCCATTTTGCTTATTAAAAATAGTAAATGCGGTATATATGTGGATCCACTTAAATTACATTAATTTTTTTTTTAATTTTACAAATTATTATACTGAAACCAGATATAGTCAAACAATATCAAACCGTAACTTTTTTTTCTTAATAGATCTTATGTATAATAGTTTGATTCTTCTATAAAGCAATATTTTTAAATTAATAAATAAATTTGAAACTAAGTGTTATTCTATGTAGTAATCAATAATAATTTCTTTAATATCTATAACATTCCTAAAACATCTTAAATTATATAAATATATATACCGTATATTCACCGTAATCCGCGTACACCTAAAATTTTAGGTACATTTGCCGTATTAGGCGCACTTCCTTCTTTGTTAAGAAACCTTCATGAGATGCTCCATCGAACAATATTTTCAAATTGATTAAGGGAAAAAAATCCATCTAGAATTCAATAAAATAATTTTCTCTCGTTTCTCAATGAAGGAATTTTGAATTAGTTTTACATTACAAAACTAAAATTATGTTTAGAAATACTACAAATTGTATTTTCACATAATGCCATGCTTAGTAAATTTTCTGCATTATTATCGTTATAATAAGCACTTAAAAAATATGTTATGTACATCGAGCTTTGTTAAAAAAATATTCAAGTCACTTTCTTTAGTTTTTTATTCTAAAGGTTTTTTTCTAATAAAAGCTAAAGACATCGAATAATATGCTCTAAAGCAGATTTTTGCTAAGTTTTCATTATCCGTATGAAAAGGTATCCATATTATAATTCACAATTTCTGTGAAAATGAACTTTTATTTCTATTAATAAAAAATATTTTTATGAAATAATATTTTATTATGTTTCAGAAAAATCATAAAAGTAATTATTTTAAATAAATCATGTAACCATATGAAAATTGCTTAGGTCTGTCCCAGCTAAAAATGAACTGTAGTTTTTTTACAGAAATGATGTATTTTTCAAGTTTTTCTACGGTCAACTGTAGTTTTTTTTGTAGTGCAATATCAACAGTAAAAAAACTTCAGTTATTTTCCAGTTATTGACAAGTATTTTTTCAAACCAAAATTTAAAAAATAGTAAGACTTTATGTCTACAGTAAAACGGCAGTGAATTTCAAGTGATTTTATAGCAATTAATTCACAAAAATTTTCGGTGATGTATCTGCAGTCTGACTGCAGTTTCTGAAGAACTTTACAGGTCTTAATTTTGTAAGTATGATTATTATAATAGTAACTACAGTATAACAGCAGTTACTGTAAGATACTTTTGCAATACACAATGCTGTATGATTGTGTGATATATCCCGAATTTTCTAAAGTGTTTAAAATTGTTTTGATTTTGTGAGAGTTGCATGCTATGAAACACACTTTTTATATACTAATGATAATTAATACTCTTTCCAAGACTTTTAAGGACTTAATTGAAAATCACATTCCTACCTAACGCAAAATTTTTAGTTCCTCTTTCAGTTTAAGCTAAGATAAAAAAAATTAAATTTCACTATGATTTTCAAAATCAGAGAAAAAAAATTAGTTAAATTTCAAAATCGAGGGAGGGGCAGTGGCATCAACCCACCTGTGCCCCTGCCCACAACGGAAAATTCTTAGTTTTTTTTTTAACTTACTCTAAACGAATAAATTTTGCTATTTTTTTTTTTTCAAAATCGGAGAAAAAAAATATTAATTAAATTTCAAAAGCCAGTGGGGGGGGGGGGGAAATGAGAAATTTCTTCATTTTTTTTATTGTAAATTACTCGAAAAGTATACATTTTACTATGTTTTTGAAATAGAAGAAAAGGAAATTTTAATTAATTAACTTTTGAAATCCAGGAAGGGGCAATAGGTTTCTCCTACCCCCTACCCTATCCCTAACTGAAAATTCTTAATTCCTCTTTTATTCTAAGATAATTAAAAAAAATTCAGTATGTTTTTCAAAAGCGAAGAAAATAGTTAACATTTAAATTCAAGGGAGAGGCAATCGCTCAGCTATGCCCCTTCCCCTAACAGGAAATTCTTAGTTTCTTTATTTTTAGTTAGTCGAAAAGAATAAATTTTACTACTTTTCAAAAGTGGAAAATTTTTTTTATTAGTTACATTTTAAAATCCAGGGAGGGGAGGGCAATGAACCTCTCAACCCCCCCCCCCCTCCCTCCCTCTTAATGTAAAATTTCTCATTTTTCTATTCAGAGTTACTCGAAAAGTATAAACTTTACTATGTTTCTGAAAACAAAAGAAAAAGAATATTTAATTAATTAAATTTTTAAATTTAGGGAGGGGCAATAGCTCTCTTCTAACTTCGTTCCCATAAGAGAAAATTCTTAGTTATTCTTTTATTTTAAGATAAGAGAAAAGATCAAATTTCACTATGTTTTTCAAAAATCAGACAAAAAAAATAGTTACAATTTAAAATCGAGGGAGGGGCAATGACTCACATATGCCCCCTTCCCCTAACAGAAAGTTCTTAGTTGCTTTATTTTAAGTTATTCGAAAAGAATAAATTTTACTATGTTTTTGTAAATTGGAGAAAAAAATTGCTAATTAAATTTCAAAATCCAGGAAGGGGCAATGAGTCTCACCCCCCCCCACACACACACACACTCACACCACCACCAACAACACCACCAACACCCCTTAACTGAAAATTTCTTATTTATTTTCATTTTAAGTTACTCAAAATATTTACATAATGTTTTTGAAAACAGAAGAAAAGAAATTCTTATTAATTAAATTTTAAAATCAAGGTAGGGGCAATAGGTCTCCCTGGCTCACTGCCCCACTATCTTCATAACTAGTTTTTAGTTCCTCTTTTATTTTAAATTACTCGAAAAAAATTTACTATGTTTTTCAAAATCGAAGAAAAAGGAAATTTAATTAGATAAATTTCAAAATCGAGAGGGACAGTGGCCCAACCATTCTTTTATATGTCGCCCATGATTAGAAATTAGAAACACAGATGGGTTTACTCATTGCATATTGCATAAATTGTCTTTCTTCCATATCGGACATACATATAACTTCCAGTTTTCCACTTTTACCTCATAAAAACAAAGAAGAACAACAAAAAAATAGTATAATTTTCTTCCTTTATTTTATTTAAATTTCTCATTTGGACATATGATTTATATTTCAACCCCTTACAGCTGAATGTCTAACCCCATGGTTTCGTTGCAACTGCAGGAGAAGCATTAAAGAAACACCTCAACTCACGGAAACGCCGGCTTGTTTATGAAAATCGGCGCGGAGTACCACGTTGATTTGCTAAAAGAAGTTCATTTATTTTGCAGTTTGGCGAAAAATATCACCACTGTTTATTGAAATAAAGTGGCTGTATGGGTATTTTTACATTCTCAATCGAAAGAAATTAATTTCAGATCCACACGATTGAGTTAATTTGAATAAAGTGATAACGATTTATAAACCGTCGCAATTTTTGTACAATCATCGTTAGTATTTCAAATCTAGATGAGATTGTACTATTAACGATTAATGCATGCGAAAAAAAAAAATTAGGTCCATTTCATATTAACAGGATTAATTAAATTCAAATGTCATCCAAAACATTTGATAAAATTTTGTTTCTGACAATCCAGATAGTTATCCAGATAGTTCGATTTTACTTGATTTAGTGCACTTATCTATTTATAGTAATTAACAATGTTTTATTTCATATTTACACTTGCTTCAATCAGTATGTTCTTTTAGATTAAAAGTTTCAGAATTTTTATATATCTTACACAGATACTTATCTGTGCTTTGTATTAAAGTATGTTTTGATGTTCAGTTACACAAAAAATTAATACTGAACTTCAAATTATAAATTGATGCCTGCCTAGGATACCTACAATAAGTGCATAACATTCACAGGTAAGTAACTTATTTTCTTTTTAGGAATGAAACAGTTTTATGTAATACAAAGAGGTTAGACACATTGTGTTAATAATAATTTTTATTTAATGAGTACATACTCACTAATTATGTAAAATATTAAATTTTTTAAATGAAGCAATCTTTTTTTACTATCATATGAATTGTGTTATTTTAAAAAGAAAATTTACACTTCTGAATGGTAATAGGGCCAAATTAGTTTTTTTCGTCAATTATGACACTTCTCAGAATCAAATAATAAAGGCAATATTTTGCAATATTATATTTCTACCCACTGTTAAAATTTAGTTTTTTCTTGATACTGATTTGTGAAACTCGTGGGATTTTTATCATATGGTCGATGAATGAATTTAGACTTTCAGAGCACTTTTTCAGATTTTCCCTGCAAGCGATCGAAGAATTATTTTTTTTTCCACATGACAGAGTTTTCATATGCGTTTAAATTTTTTAAATGATTTTTTCATTTATTAAGAAGGATATGGAATGAGCTTGGTACACCGTCATGTTACAATACACACAAGCTAATGTTAAACCACTGAAAATATCCTTAATTATTTTAAATGTTTTTTTTGAAATGAATTTAGACTTTCAGAGCACTTTTTCAGATTTTCCCTGCAAGCGATCGAAGAATTATTTTTTTTTCCACATGACAGAGTTTTCATATGCGTTTAAATTTTTTAAATGATTTTTTCATTTATTAAGAAGGATATGGAATGAGCTTGGTACACCGTCATGTTACAATACACACAAGCTAATGTTAAACCACTGAAAATATCCTTAATTATTTTAAATGTTTTTTTTGTGCATAGGAGGACATTGAATGAGCTTAGTACACTGTCATGTTACAATACTCACAAGCTAATGTTAAACAAATGACAATATCCTTAAATTTACGTTAACACTTTGGCTGCCGCCCATTTTTCAAAATCTGTTCACAGGCATCGAATGCGTGACTTAGAGATCTGCACATGCAGACCCGTGGCCCCAGAGTTGATTTCAGGGGGTGGTCCGGAGGGGGGGGGGGGACATTCCTTCCAGAGCAATGAGAGCTCCCCCCCCCCGGGCCACCCCCTGAAATCAACTCTGGGGCGTGCAGATCTCTAAGTCACGCATTCGGTGCCTGGGAACAGATTTTGAAAAATGGGCGGCAGCCAAAGTGTTAAGGTAAAATTTTGATCAAAATCCCAACTAAAGGATTTCTCTTTTTTGTCCAACAATCAACTGGCAAATTTCACAAATTTTTCTGATGACTTAATGACTATTTTCAGTTTTTTTTCATGCAACTGATTGACAAATTTTGCAATATTATATTTCTACCCACTGGTAAAATTTAGTTTTTTCTTGATACTGATTTGTGTGAGCTTAGTACACAGTCATGTTACAATACACACAAGCTAATGTTAAACCACTGAAAATATCCTTAATTATTTTAAATGTTTTTTGTGCATAGGAGGATATTGAATGAGCTTAGTACACTGTCATGTTATAATACTCACAAGCTAATGTTAAACCAATGACAAAATCCTTAATTTTTCTTTTAAATGTTTTTTTTTTTTTTTTTTTTTTTTTTATAGGAGGATATTCAATGAGCTTAGTACACTGTCATGTTACAATACTCACAAGCTAATGTTAAATCAATGACAATATCCTTAAATTTACGTTAACACTTTGGCTGCCGCCCATTTTTCAAAATCTGTTCCCAGGCATTGAATGCGTGGCTTAAGAGATCTGCATGGGCAGACCCGTGGCCCCAGAGTTGATTTCAGGGGGTGGTCCGGGGAGGGGACACACACATTCCTTCCAAAGCAATGAGAGCCCCCCCGTCCACCCCCTGAAATCAACTCTGGGGCCACAGGACTGCCCGTGCAGATCTCTAAGTCACGCATTCGGTGCCTGGGAACAGATTTTGAAAAATTGGGGCAGCCAAAGTGTTAAGGTAAATTTTTGATCAAAATCCCCACTAAAGGATTTCTCTTTTTTGTCCAACAATCAACTGGCAAATTTCACCAAATTTTCTGACGACTTAATGACTATTTTCAGTTTTTTTTCATGCAACTGATTGACAAATTTTGCAATATTATATTTCTACCCACTGGTAAAATTTAGTTTTTTCTTGATACTGATTTGTGAAACTCGTGGGATTTTTATCATATGGTCGATGAATGAATTTAGACTTTCAGACCACTTTTTCAGATTTTCCCTGCAAGCGACAAGGTACAAGTGTGCTGTTTTTTAAACATTTCCGCTCAGTGGCCCTTTTTATCTAGAATCAACACTAGGATAGTGATGATTCTAGAAAAAAGGACTGCTGTGTGCGAATTTTTAAAAAAGGGCACTCGCAGAACAGAAGTATAAAAATCTAGGCGCCAGCAGGCAGTTTCTCACCACTAAATTTTATTAGTTCTCTTCACTTAAATTCTTACAAAAAATTTAGGTGAAATATTAGACAAAAAATAACAAATAAAATTTAGTGGTGAGAGACTGCCCATTGGCACCTAAATTTTTTTCTTGCATTCGTGTACCTTGTTCACAAAAAATAATTTGAATTGGTTTGCTTAGACTCCTTTTTTATTAGTGGTGTACCGAGTAGTACTTTGGCCGAGTACCGAGTACTCGGCCACTGACTACTCGACCGAATACCGAGTAGTTGTGTAATAAGAAAAACTTACTTTTATTTGTATGTGTGAAACTAAATTTTAATCTTGAATTATTTTATGAGGGGTTTTTGCTTAACTTTTTCAATATTTTGTACACATATTGTTAAATACTGAGTAAATAGTTTTATGAATTATTACATATATTATACATTGATATTCGAATAACTTTTTACTGATCAGTTTGAAATTCTTACAACTACTCGATATTGGCCGAGTGCTCGGCCAAAATTTCGCCGAGTATGCCGAATACTCAGTATTTACCGAGTACTCAGTACAGCTCTATTTTTTATCAATAAAATTTTGCAATGTTTTCCTGTGACAGATTGAATTTTGCGATTTTCCCCCCATTTAATGTTATTATGCATTCCTTTTTTTAAATATTATTATATGCAATAACTAGTTTTCAATTATCAGTTAATGTGACTTATTTAGCAGTTTTTCAGCTGCAATCGGTCGACAAATTTCACATTTTTTAATGCCACCAACTGAAGAATCTTGTGAGTTTTGCCTCGATTGATGAATTTCACGATTGATTTCTGCAACAGGTTGACAAGTTTCACAATATTTTAAAGCAGCCGACTGAAGAATTGTTCTGTTTTTTTTTTTTTTGTTTTTTTTCAATAATGGTTGTTGGTTGCGTTTATGATGGCCAGTTATCAGCACGAGGGATATAGGCCCGGGGGGGGGAGTGCCCTCCGTGGGTGGTCTTTCTAAGGGAACCTAACCCGTATTTATGCTTGGAAAACCAAGGTCCGAAGAAAACTCTGAAAGATTAGGCCGACGGGCGCTATTGGGATCGAACACAGCACCTCCCGTCTACCAGCTTCGAGAGCAGAACCTCTCGGCCACTGGTGGGGCTTTTCAATAATGGACTGGGGAATTTCATAAATATTTTCATTGAGTGAGTAATGATTTTTGCAATTTTTTTCATGGTACCAATTCTCGAGTTTTGCAATATTTTATTTCTACTGATCGGGGAAATGTGCGGGAGCTTCCTTGCGATTGATTTGCAAAACTCGTGCGATTTTTTTCATATTGTCGATGGATGAATTTCACAGATTTTCACCACGGCCGATCGAAGAATTTAATTATTTCTCTTACTTTTTGAACTTTTTTAATATTTTCATCCTTTTAGATTGGATTTTTTTACAGAGCCCTCCGATAAATGTCATTTATAATATATAAAAATTTCATAGAGGAGTGAGGATGTATTCCAGGTGGTGCAACCCCCCACTTTTCAAAATTTTGCCGACATCCCTCATGTAACTTGTTAGAAAGGCCCCATCACCTCTTATTTATGTTATGCACATCCGGCTTTCCTCACCCGCTTTGCCCCCCCCCCTCCAAGGGGGAACTTTTCTAAATTTTGCCATCATGCCTTGTGACATACTGTTGGAAAGCCCTGTGAGCACTTATTCATGTTGTGCACATCCGGTTTCCCCCCCTCCCCCTTAGGGGGCACTTTTCTAAATTTTGCAGTCACCCATCATGTGACATATTGTTGGAAAGGTCTAATACCACTTATTCATGTTATGCACATCCGGCTTCCCTCACCCCACTTTGCCCCCCTCAAGGGGGGCACTTTTCTAAAGTTTGCAGTCACCATCATGTGACATATCGTTGGAAAGGCCTAATACCACTTATTCATGTTCTGCATATCCGGTTTCCCTCCCCCCACTTTGCCCCCCTCAAGGGGGGCACTTTTCTAAATTTTGAAGTCACCCATCATGTGACATATTGTTGGAAAGGCCTAATACCACTTATTCATGTTATGCACATCCGGCTTCCCTTACCCCACTTTGCCCACCCCCCCAAGGGGGGCACTTTTCTAAAGTTTGCAGTCACCCATCATGTGACATATTGTTGGAAAGGCCTAATACCACTTATTCATGTTATGCATATCCGGTTTCCCTCCCCCCACTTTGCCCCCCTCAAGGGGGGCACTTTTCTAAATTTTGCAGTCACCCATTATGTGACATATTGTTGGAAAGGTCTAATACCACTTATTCATGTTATGCACATCCGGCTTCCCTCACCCCACTTTGCCCCCCCCAAGGGGGCACTTTTCTAAATTTTGAAGTCACCCATCATGTGACATATTGTTGGAAAGGCCTAATACCACTTATTCATGTTATGCACATCCGGCTTCCCTCACCCCACTTTGCCCCCCCCCCAAGGGGGGCACTTTTCTAAAGTTTGCAGTCACCCATCATGTGACATATTGTTGGAAAGGCCTAATACCACTTATTCATGTTATGCACATCCGGTTCTCCCCCCCCCCCCACACTTTGCTCCCCCCTGAGGGGTCACTTTTCTAAATTTTGCCGACACCCCTCGTGTGACCCATTGCTGGAAAGGCCAATGGCTACTTATTCAAGTTATGCACATTTGGCTTTCCTCCCCACACTTCCCCCCCCAAGGGGGGCACTTTTCTAAATTTTGCAGTCACCCATCATGTGACATATTGTTGGAAAGGCCTAATACCACTTATTCATGTTATGCACACATCCAACTTTCCTCACCCCACTTTGCCCACCCCCCCTAAGGGGGGCACTTTTCTAAATTTTGCCGTCACCCATCATGTAACATATTGTTGGAAAGGCCTAATACCACTTATTCATGTTATGCACATCCGGTTTCCCTCCCCCCACTTTGCCCCCCCCAATGGGGCACTTTTTCTAAATTTTGGAGTCACCCATCATGTGGCATTTTGTTGGAAAGGCCTAATACGACTTATTTATGTTATGCACATCCGGCATTTCTCCCCATATTTTCTAATAAATTTTTAAAAGGCTACAGTCAAACTGCAAAAAAAATGTAGTTGGGAGACTGCGGTGATTTGGCACAAATCCCTGCAGTTCTTTTGAAGTCGACATAACTATAAATTGACTGCGGTGAGTGTGTAGTTATCAACTACACATTTACTGCGGTTAATTTATAGTTATGTCGACTTCAAAAACACTGCAGGGATTTGTGCCAAATCACCGCAGTCTTCCAACTACATTTTTTTTAAAGTTTCACTGCAGTTCATTTTTAGCTGGGGTTTGCCTCGGGATAAATTCTTGTAATCGTGCTGCCTTGGTGGCATAGTAAAACAATAAAATAAGGTACAATTTTAAAACAAATTTTATTTAAGAGAAGATTTTTTTTCCTATTCAAGGGTCTAAATATTGAAATTGTGTGATGATTCAAAGTTAAAAAATTGCAGTAAAGGCGAAATTTATAGGCAAGGTGTTGCCAGCGTTAGTCACGGACATGTTCTTGCTGTGTTGGGTGTAGTAAGAAGGTAATTTTGTGTTACGTTTTCTGCGAAATAACACACTAATCAGTCGAGCGAGTTTGTGTAATATGATAAGAACCAGGTCAGCGTTTTCAAATCGACGCAGAATCTTGGAGAAAAGTGAAAATAAAGTTGAAATTTTTAAGGTGAAAGATGTCATAAGATAAGTCAGGTATTCGTCACTGCATTCGTTACGAATTTCACCAAGGAAAAAGTTCTGCAAAAGCATATCAATCAATCTGTTCTGTTCTTGGAGAGAAAATCGTATCGAAAAGCACATGTAAATTTTGGTTTCGACGTTTTCAAGTGGGCGATTTTGATGTTAGCGATCGAGAACGTAGCGGCGTCCCACTGCAGACTAGTCATGAGGATTTGCAAGCACTGCTTGATGAAAATTCATCTCAGACGCAAAAGAACTTTCTGAACAATTAGGAGTATAAAAAAAAACGATTTGTAATCGTTTACACGCAATGGGAAAGAATCAGAAGGCAGGAAAATGGGTATCATATGCATTGAGCCAAAAGAACAAGGATGAACGTGTCTTGAAGTGCATGAATCTACTAAACAGGCAACAGAAAAAAATTTTCTTGTTTAAAATCGTGACGGGAGATGAAAAATAGATATGTTATGACAATCCGAAATGCAAAAAATATTGTCTGAATCCCGGCGGAGCAACAACATCAACGCCGAAACGAGCCATTCACTGCAAAAAAGTTGTTCTCTGCATATGGTGGGATATGAAGGGCGTGCTGCATTACGAACTGTTGGAGTCTGGTGTATGTGTAATTGCTTAATGCTAAAAGCAACAATTGCTTCAATTGAACCAGGAAATCTGTCGGAAACGTCCATTTACTGGCAAAGGTTTGCGCGCCATGAAATTGCTCCATGACAACGCCAGTTCTCATGTTGCAAAACCTACAAGGGCACGTTAGTAACTCTCGGCAGGGAGTTCTGGAACACCCGGCGTATAGTCCCGATATAGCCTCTTTGGACTAACGTTTGTTTCGGCCGATGCAGAATGCCTTGCCTTCTGTACACTTCCGGACAGTGGACAAAGTGCGAAATTGGGTTGACAACTTCATCGCGTCAAAAGACGAATCATTTTACACTTCTAGCTTCCGTCAACAGCCCGACCGATCACGGAAGGTGTTAGATAAGAATTCAAATTATTTTTATGAATAAAGATATTATTCTCAGTTTTTAATTGAATATTCATTTCTCTAAAAAACGCTTTAAAACTTTTTACTACACCCAATAATAAAGATGTTCCAGCGTGAAGTTTAACCCGTTTGCATTTTAATAGTTCAGAGTTTCTTTCCGACTGATATTCCATGCTGAAATTAACACTTCATCAATAAATAAATAAATAATTAATTAAAATAGTTCAAATAAAACAGAAATTTAACAGATATCTAATCGAACTGCGTACAGATATCTAATCGAACGCTACATAGCACGTTCTAAAATAATCATAATAAAAAAGACTGCTGTAAGTAGCAAAATCTTTAGAGATTTCTACTTCTTGAGGGGCGGTGGGATATATTATATACCAACTAATTGCAATCAATATTCGCAACAGAAACTTTTAATTAAATTTTACTTTAATAATTTTGGTTGAAATGTTGTAAAATTGCTTTTCCTTATTTTGAAACAATATTTTTTTCGAAAATTCCGATGTGAATTCGGCATTACAAAAAGGCAATTACTTGCACCTGAAAGGGTTAACACCATGCCAGGCAAGCTAATTCGAAAGTAACGCTTTTAATAATTTAAAATTTTTTATTTCAATGCAGAACTGATATTTTTGAAATAAAATGCTTTTTGGTGTTTTTAGCGGGCTATCTAAAAAAATAGATTACATGTAAAATATCTATTAGAATTTTGAATAAACAACAGTTTTCTCTATGTTCTGTACATCGGACAGTTATGCCCTATGACCCCAGAGACATGTACTGTATCCTCTTGTTTTTCTAATAAATATTTTGTTACTTATTGATAAGCGTAATTGGTCGATTTTTTTGGATAAAGACTAGGAATTGTTCATATATAACGGTATCAATTTTATAGTAATTTTGTACCACTCTCCCCCTTGAGATATCATACGTTATCATTCATCGAGACCCCCCCCCCTAATGATATCTTTACCAGTATCTGCAAATTCAGTTTTGTTTTACATATTTTTCTTTTCTTTTTTACAATTTTGCAATGATATACAGAATGGTTATACATTTATTAGTGGAAACGCCCGTCCTATGACGGTGGGTAGAAATCGTGATTTTCCCTAAGATTTTAAATAATTAATAAAAATATTTGTATACTATTATTCCTTAATTCAGCTATTTGGCTTAAAGATCATAAACAGTCACTAAATTGAAATACATTTTTCAAAGAATTTACATTTGAAAGTACGCCTTTCCTATTTAACGATGTAAAATTTTAAATTATGTAATGTTGAGAAGTAATCAAGTTTTCAAACAAGAAAAAGGGAAAATGGATTAATTAGTCATCAAATCAATTTTTCCAAAATAAATTAAACATACGAGCCTGAAACAAACAAACTAAAGACTATGTTTATTACATTAATACTCAGAAAATAGGGTATTTTTATGTTAGCTTGGCGATGTGATAAATCGCCAAATATTGTTCTTATTGACATAATTCATATTGTATTAATTTCACTTAAAATAAACCTTTAACCTACTTCATTTTAAAAGCATAACTTTTATTTAAAATACAAGCATTCAAAATACATATATTGCATACAATTAAAATACACGCCTTTCACGCATTTCCTTTAAAATAATAATAAATACCAATAATAAATAACAATAATAAATACCAATAAATACCAATAATAAATAACAATAATAAATACCAATAAATACCAATAATAAATAACAATAATAATAAATATCAATAAACACCAATAATAAATAACAATAATAATAAATACCTTGGCATTTTATTTCAACTTTAATGCCTTGTTTCTAAATTACACACGCGAAAAAATAACTACTATTGCCGAAAAACAACCCGTTATTGGCGAAATTCGCCTTAAAATAACATAAGAGTATCGAAAATAGACTTGAGTTTTCTAAGGCTAATGTCAGACGGACGTCTTTTTGCACGCTTTTTTCCTTACGTATTATCAATACACAATGCCGCTAGCATTGTGTAGGGATAATACGTAAGAAAAAACGCGTGCAAAAAGACGTTCGTCTGACATTAGCCTAAAACTTCACTTTTAAATTAAAAACTATTTTCATTGGTTCATAGGCACATGACGTCAAAAGCACATTAATACTACAAGAATTAAAACGAAAGTTTTTAAATTTTTATCAATGAATTTTCAGAAATGAATGACTCACTACACATTGTTTACATTTGTAAATTTAATTACAATTTCTGAAATGTTCGTTTGTTTATATCGGTAATCTGTTGTTGGTAGAAAAATACAATTTTTATCTTTCTAACGCAGTTTGTCTAACAATTTTCTGACAAATTCTATTAATTATTCTATTAATTTTTTCAGTAACTTCAAATGTTTCATTTTCCGAGATTAATCTGTGGCAACAATTAGCGAAAAAGACAGCCGCCAACAACGCGTAGCTTTTTATTAAAGAGGTTTATTCAGATAATTTATTGATTCAAAGAAGAAGAGGCCAATAAAATATCACTATCTATATATATAAAAGAAAGTCTGAATTTCGTATTAATCAACGCGCAGCCAAAACTACTGAACCTAAAATTTTGAAAATCGGGGTAAAAATAGTTCTTATGGCATTGAGTGCCGCTAAGAAAGGATTTTCTAAAATTCCACCCCTAAGGGGGGTAAAAAAGAGAACGAACTTTAAAAAAATTCCTTAAAAATCTGATATTATAGTTATTTTTTAACTGATAACATATTTTGGTGTATTTTTGTATGCTGAATCGAATGGTACTAACTAAATTCTTTTAAGCCCAATAGTTCGAGAGATATTTCATATTTTCTAATTTGGCACTATCTTTGGCGCCAAAACCTGAATTTTTCAAGTAATAATTTCTAAAAACTCATTCTCTTCATTCTGTTACTATAGCAAGGGAAGAAATTCAAATTGAATAATTTTTTAACCAATCTTTTGGTTAAATAATTAAAACAACTATGTCAGTTAGGAAAAATATTACAAACGCCTCAAAAACTAAAACTAAATAAATAATAAAAAAAAAAACCTGTGGTACTTTTTCGTTCTAATTCTCGTCGCGATACCATGCCAAAATGTATGGTATCGCGCCATTTATTTCAACCCTAATCGTGCAAACGATTTTTATTGCAAACCGTGCCACACATTAACATTTACTAATTATTGAACGTGAATATTTTTATGCAGGAATTTTTAATGATGGAATTCATTTTGTTCCATCATAATCTCGCAAAACTTTTTAATTTGTTATTTTTTTAATAGAAAATATTTATTACTGATACTGATATAGATTTTACCATTTCGCAGTTATCTGATGATGAGGAAGCAACAATAAAATTATTTCAGAAGTTAGGAATTATACATATAAAAATGTTTTGTTCAAAAAACCATGAATGTCTTCATTGAAAGAATGAAATGTTTACTGAAATGTGAGACATACGTATTACGTACGCCATGCTTCAGTAATAAAAGACATTTACAATTACAAGACTGTAGTTTAAATTGGCTATATTTTATTACTTGCAAAATATTTATTTATTCTTATATTATAAGTATTTATTCTGGTACCCGTCGGCCAATTTCGCCAAATTATTTAAATCGCCAAACCACTCGCCAAATTATACAAATTGACCTAATTTTTATTTTAAATAACGAAAGAACAAATAAATTAGTATAAAATTAATAAAAATACATTTAAAAAGTCGAAATAAAAATCACCTGATGACGTAAATACGTGTAACTTGCTTAAAGTCAAGTGAATGTGACATTTACGACCAACCATTATTGACCTTTAATCTTATAGTTTGGCAATAGATTTTTGGTCGGCGGGATAACCAAGTAGTACCATTATTTTTATTGATTTAAAAAAATGGTAGGTCAAAGACTGTAATTTTCAAAAGTTATATTTTTTAAATGCTCATTTTTTTTATCAATATTTTTTTTTTTCAAATGTATCATTTCATTTTTGTGCCAACTATTACGCTTGGTGACAATGGTGTTGGCATAACAGGGAAATACCAAAACAGTTACTGATTTTATTTCAAATGTAATGAAAAAAGGTTTAATGAGCAATAAATATTGTAAATATGACTATAACTCAGATTCTACTGAACAGAATTTTGTAGAACTTACACTGCTAAGTAGTAAATTTGGTTTATAAATGGTTTAATGTAAAAACCATCATTCTAACTTGCTACGGGGGTTCTAAAATTAGGTGAACTCGATTATTAAAGATTTCAAGTCAACTAATTAAATGCACAGTAAGTTGGATAATATTTCAGGGATTTTTTTCAATATTTATCATATCATTCTGTGTTGTGTAATTACAGAGCTATGCGGAAAATTTTTTCAGTTTTACAGGAAAGAAAATAGGAAGATATACGCTAGAGAGATAGGGTATACTAGAGAGTATATATGCTATAGTTATGGAAGTTGAGCTGAGTTCATTAAAAAATTCATAAGTGATGCAGTATATATCTACCCCTACCTCCCAGAGAGTTCTATAATCAGGTTAACGCAATTATGAAAGTTATATTTAACTATCTCAATATATATATATATATAATGCAAAGAGAAATTTCATTCCGGCCGCTTATATCTTGAGTTCTGCTGAATAAATTTTGACGGGATTTACATTGTTAGTTAGATAATTTTTCAGAAAAGATGGTAGTATAAAACATAACGTTCTACGTTGCTTAGTTAAATAATTATGGGGAAAGTTCTAAATCAGATGAACCCAATTTTGAAAGATTTGCTTTTTTAAAGGTTCACTGAATGAATTTTTATGGGATTTAAACTGTTAATTAGATCATTTTTAGGGAAGGTTTCGGTATATTTTCCGTTTTAAAAGATTCTGCTAAGTGGATTTCGATGCAACTTGATCGGTTAGTTAATTTTTCAGTGAATGTTTTAGTATAAAGCACATATCATTTGCTGTTGCTCGGTTGTTAGGTTGCTTGATTGTAGAATTATAGATGAAAGTTCTAGAATCAGGCGAACCCAATTATTATGAACGATCAGCCTTTTCAATAAGTCCAATTAACAGATTCTGATGAGACTTGCATTGATAATTTTTCATGAACGCTTTTAGTATATTACATATTGTTCTATTGTTCTTTACCGAATCCTACACTAATAGATCAAATAAAAAAATTGGTCCTTAGCAGTCTAAATTTTGTATGACTCAATAAAAGATATAATACCGTAATGACATTCATGTTGCTTTCAGCAATTCGGTTGGATACACCAGGTATGTATCCATATTGCTTTAAAACGCATGATGAAATTCACAGATATATTTTGTTTCATTCAACATTTCTTTAGAAAAACCGACCAGCGTAGCGGGCGAAGGCGGCTAGTTATATATAAAATAACTTTATATCAATTAAAATTTAAAAGAGATAGTGATTTTTTAAAAGTATTTAATAATATTGAAGCACATAAATTAACGTCTGAATTCCATCGATGGAAAAAGAAATTTATTCATCGTTGTCACGTCATCCAGTGCTATCTGATAGATGGACGGTGACGTTCCCCAACTTGGTTTATTAGTGAGAAATTGCCAGGCTAGGACATCGGCCAGGGTAGCTT
This sequence comes from Maratus speciosus, assembly GCA_963932465.1. Taxonomy (NCBI): domain Eukaryota; kingdom Metazoa; phylum Arthropoda; class Arachnida; order Araneae; family Salticidae; genus Maratus; species Maratus speciosus. The sequence goes on along the minus strand of OZ010790.1, from coordinate 219,067,177 downwards.
AATGGTAGATCAACAGTACGTTATGCTGTCGACCCAGGTTCGATTCCTGGCCCCGGCTTATTTTTTACTCCAGTTTGGTTTATTATACTTAATTGTATTTAAAAGTCTTTCTTAATATTATGTGTACCTTTATTTAATAATAGTTTTTTGTTACATAACGCATTCAACAGTAATATTGCTTTCTTGCATTTTCCCCGTGAATGAAGAAGGGCAAAGCGAACATCTTATCAACAAAACATGTAGACTACGCTTTTTCTCTATATTTTACTACAATTTTCATTTCAAACGTACTTCATACTGGTTTCTCCAACTGCAGATTATATGAGTATATGATGGAACAACAAACATGACAAACGTTGTGGTATTCCATATTTTGGAATGAAATAATCCTATAATCAATTTATCGTTTTAATAATAATTTTGTATTTTCATAAAAAATATATATGACTATTTCGATACAAAGAAAGTTATAAAAAAGAATAACGAAATTGCTTTATAAAATAATAATAACCAGGGTTTAATTTGCGCCGGAGCCCACTGGAGCTCAGCTCCTGTACTTCTCTGTTTTTAGTAAATATTTAAATATTGGTTGGAATTCACCGGAGCTCATAAATACAGGGTTCCGGAGCCCAGTGTAACAGCGCTTCCGAAATAACGAAGCCTAAATTGCTTTTTCCTTTCCTTCCCATCCCCAAGCTTTTGCATTCTTTTTTATCAAAACACTTATATACCTATGACGTAATGTATCGCCCATGTAGGGGATGGACATGAAACGGACTCAATTTTTATATCAGTTTTTAGATTTGGGTGGGCTTGAGATAAATCTGTCTTACATCCAAAATTTTATTTATTCATGTATTGGGGAAAAAAAATCTTTTCCTCCTTAAAAATTGCGTATTATCTTTCAAATTATTTTGATGCTATTTTGATCAGAATGAAGGAAAAACAAAAATCGTATTTTTCTATTCTAGTGATATTTGCAAATTTATATCTGGCATTGATGGCGATAACATTAAAAAAACCTTGTTCCATTCTTCAGCATTTAAATATTAATTTCTGCAAATTTCATTCATTTTTTCATAAAAATTCGTAGCTGCGAACTATTTTTTTGAGTTAACACTATCTCCGAATCATAATCCTTACCGTATTTAATCGCAGAATTTTGCAATTAATTAGCATTAAAATTAGGCAAAGACTTCAATTCGGAAGGAGTGATAACTAAAAAGTGGAATAGTTGACAGCTAAGTATACGCAGATAGATATATTTAAAATTTATATTTTGCTACAGAAAAAAAAAAAAAAATCTTTAAAGTTTGCAAATAATGTATGAAATATAAATATGCGGATTGGAGTGATGACCGATGGGGGGAAGGGGGCACACCGCGGTTGTTAGTACTGCAGAATATTAGGGCTCCGGTACTTTTTTTGTTAGAAATTAAGCCCTGATAATAAGAATATAAAAAGTCAGTCTTATCCTTCCCCAAGAGATATATTACGATGCCAAGTGCTAGACCTACCTCCCCCCTAAAATGCTAATGTTATACAGGGTAATTCAAGATAACGTTTACAAAATGACGTGGCAAATTCAATGATCCGTATGAAATCAGGCGTTCAACGAGGATAAAAAATCACATAGGAACATAGGGTCGCAAACCACTTATTTAGTCACAAATACAGAGTGTTTCATTCTAACTGAACGCGGGTTGACGGTCATAATTTCGAGAAAAATAAAAACAGTGTAATGAAAATAAAACGATATGTACCTTGTTTTGTGTGAAATGTGATAACAACACGAAAAGATCCGAAAAAACATGTTGCTCAAGCAATCAATGATACCGTATGAATTGATGCGTTCAATTCATAGGGGTCTTCCCAGTTCATAGGGGTCATTCCCAGGGTCTTGGGCCAATTGGGGTCAATCACAGTTCAAAATATGGGGCGTCAAGTGCATACTACTGGCGCGTTTAATGCAAACTTCTACAACTTTCGCTTCGTGTTAACACATTTACAACAATATTGAGAATGTCTGTTAAAATTTTTATTGTATTGTACTTCAGTTTTCTGAAAGTTTTTACCGTCAGCCCAAATTGAGTTAGGATGAAACACCCTATATTTCTGACTAAATAAGCGGTTTGCGACCCTATGCGATTTTTTATTCTTGTTGTATGCCTGATTTTCCATGTCATTTTGTAAATGTTTTTTTTAAATGACCCTGTATATGCACAGTTGCCTTCTTAAGCTACTTTCATAATTTTGAATTCCGACATAGAGATTTCCACAGTATCCTACGAAATTTCTTCTGCTTTGTGCTGTATATTCTGTTCTGTCCTATTTTACAGCGGTTGGTAAACGAATCAAAGGGACAGCGACAGCGCAACTATAAGACAAACGGAGATGTGGCCCAGGGTCTTGGGCCAATTGGGGCCGAGTTAGTGGCCACGAGTCTCTGTATGCAATTTTAAAAACGTTTCCTTTGTATAAATAATAATATTTTTGCTCCAGGTTTGTTTTCAACATTCCTTCGTTAGAAAAAAAAAAGTTGGTGGTTAACTTTATTTCTTACACGAAAAGTTGATATAATTGTTGGGAAAGGACAACATAGGATAATCTTGAAAAAAAAAAAAAAAAAAAAAAAAAAACAAACGTGAACGCTAAAATTAATTATTTAAAATGTTATAATGAGAAGAAGATTTTACAAAATTAGAAATAATTCTGCCCATGAAATGTGAGAGTATTGGTATTTTTTATATATTTTATTAGCGATATAAGTGTTAAATAGTTTTTTTTTTCAGTCGAACTTATACCTTTGGAACGGATAATTTTCTTCTGGTGGACTGATGGCTTCCATTATTATGAAACAGCCATTATAAATGAAGTGTTAGGTGAAGATAAAAGAGCAGCCGTAAAACGTTAGAACTCTGATTTTCTGGTCAGAATGAAAAAATAAGAGCCATAATTTTTTTTAATAACTCGGTATACCGGGACTCGGATATTCGGAACTCAACTGTATTGGTATTTTTTATATATTTTGTTATCGATATTATGTATTATTCTCTATGATATATACAATTTAAAAATACAAATTTTTAGCCCAGCATTTAGGGAAGATGCCTCGGACCATGACATGCAAATGTTTAAATAAAGCATCTTTTATCTGCGTGTAAATGTGTAATTTTAACGTTAGGTAATAGGCGATGTTTTTATTCATTTACTTAATAAGATTAAGTAACATTGTTATAATTTAAAGTTTTTCACTTTTCAAGTGTAACAATCCCTTATTTGGCATACTCAAATAACATCAAACGAACAATTACTTCACGCTTTATAAGATAATTGCTTCTAACATCCTTATAGAGAATTAATGGGAAATATTGTATTTTTTATGTATTTTGTCTATATCAGCATCCGTTCCTGAAGCATTCTCCCAAAATTTTAACTTTCAGGAATAAAAACCTGGTCAAATTAAACTTAATAAAATAACTTTTTAAACTTATAGGCGAATGCCTTAATGATTCAAAATAAAGAAAAAATGGTCAGCAGCTACGATTTTTAACACTTCCCAACACAGTTGAAAAGTGTTTATGACTTCGGTTTGTCTGTCCGTCTGTCCACGCTCTAACTCTCGTAAATATGCTCGGATCGTTCTGAAACTTTTGGATGTTAGTGACCTCTACCATAGCACGTTCACTATTTCAAATGAAGTTGTAGCATGTTTAGTTCATTTTTAAGGAGCAGTCAAATGTTTTCCGTTACATTACGGCCAATGGGAAAAAAATCGTTTCAAATGATTTTTAATGGTGTTACACTCTTTCAAACATAGTAAAATTGATATTCATTTATGAAGTCCACTAAAATATGCATTCTGTTGAATATGCGATGCAAAGAATAGTTATTGTTAATTTACAGGGACACACAAAAGAATTCCCTTCATAATGGTATAGGGGGGATTGTTTGCTGTGTATTTGAAAAGATTTCAGATACTATATTGGTTCCGAATTACTGTATATTAGTAATGATTGCTCGAAATGTATTTTTAATTATGATATGCGCTTTTTTCACTGTATTTATGCATACTATAAAGTGCGTATAAATGCCATAGTTCATATACAGGGCTACAGAAATGAATTCGTAAAGGTTACTAAGTATGAGCATAAATTGCTTAAAGGTGGGTTTTAAAGGTGTTATGCATTTTTACGCTGAACTGAATTTAGTATATTTGTAGAATATAGATAAAATGATATACAGGGACACGCAAAAAGTTCGATACACTGCCTTTTATGGGTGATAATTTCTAGAAATGTAATTTCAGTAATTTTAAGAGTGTTATAGTTTGAATTAAATTTTAGCTAAATAGTGGCATGTTATAAAGGTACTAGGTGAACTACAGGGCTGTACAAAAGTATTCAAGTATGTTTCCATCTATTATTATAAATTGCTGAAAGATGAATGTCAACCTGTTACGAATTTTCTCGAAGATCCAAGAAGAAATAAATATATATCAAGAAGAAACCATTCAAGTAAATTTCAATAAAAGTAAAATAATTTTCCCGTCAAGTCTATACTATCCATCCAATATAAGAGAAACCATAGAGATAGTAAAGCGCTTAAACTCAACATGCAACGATGCAGCATCATTTCACTTACCAAAAATAGGGCTCGAGCTACTCAATGAGTATGAAAATAAAATAAAGTAAACAGCCATATAAAATAAAAATGTAACGTGCATAATATGCCAGAATACGTAGAAAACTGAATGATGGCGAATCATAGACCGTGCAAATTTAGGTTGGTTGGTTGTATTTATGTCGGCCAATTATCTGCACGTGGGATATAGGCCCAAAGGGGGGAGTGCCTTCCGTGGAGGTCTTTCTAAGGGAACTTAACCCGTATTAACGCTTGGAGAACCAAGGTTCGAAGAAAACCACGAAAACTCCGAACGATTAGGCCGACGGGCGCGATTGGGATCGAACCCAGCACTTCCCGTCTACCAGCTTCGAGAGCAGAACCTCTCGGCCACTGGTGGGGCTACCCGTGCAAATTTAGAATAGCTTTATTTATCTGTTTTTGAAAAATGACTCGGGGTGAGTCGAAACATGTCAAGAGTCGAAATAAACGTATTTTTAGTGGTTTTAAAGTTTTAATTTACACCTTTTAGCATTTGAAATTAATATATTACTATAAGATGTTATTTGCTATAGATTCTACCCAGGTGGTTTAAAAAGTTAGACATTGTGTGGTCGCAAAAAATTTTTTTATTCTTATGCAGTCGGTTTTAATGTTATATTGTTGTACCTGGAAATCTGGAGAAAAGTCGCAGAATAAATTCTTAAAGTAATCTTCAGAAAAGTATGCTTATAAAAAAAAGTAATTTAACAAATTACAACGACCATTTGGAAAATGATTTTTTCAAAGACTAAAATTTAAGACATAAAAAATCGCACGGAGTTGATCGTACATTACGTACGCCATGAATTAAACATTAATAGTGTTATTACACGTAAAAATTGCAAGATTTCCCGAAACTTACGTATTATCCACCTGAAACTTGCGTATTATCCAAACATTTCATTGACTGTTCGGGAAAAGGATTTTCCATCGTCAGATTTCCAAGAAATCTGACGACCAATTTTAAATGAAATTTCATTCTTAAACTTCTAAACATCCCACAATATTACTTTTTACACCGTCATATAGAGAAAAAAATGTACTTTTAAATGCAATTTGTTTGAAAGCTGTATCTCAATTTGTTTCTGAGTTATTATTTTTTTTGTAGTTTTTATTACTTTTTTGTCATAGGGGCAACAGGAGTATCCATCTCTGTTGAACGTAAAGGGAAATACAGATTACTGTATAGACCAATCAGAAAACGAATAAAATGCGGATTAAACCAATAAAAAGCTTCAAATATGCTTTTGATTTCCATCCTGACGAGGACAATAACCATTTTTCCAAATGGTTAAAAAATGGGCCAATTTATGCCTTTAGATTTTCTGTTGCAAACTTCGTAAGAAAACATTGGGATTATTTCCAGTGTGGTGGATACATTATGATAATGCTGTTGTTTTCTCTGATAGTAAAGAAGACACATTTAGATTATCAAAATATTTTGACTAATACAAAAATTACTGTTTATCTAAACTTGGGATATCAAAGCTTTATATTCCTGCACTATAAATAGCATGATGGAACTTTATAAATAATCCATTTAGTTTTTCAGAGGTTTTGTTTATTGTAAAGTATTCAAGAATATATGTAGTTTATTTATTAAAAGACTTAATGCGTGTTTATTAATTTTCTGTAAAAAATGTCTTGCAATTTAATACAACCTCAATATATAAATACGGAAGACAGAACTTTTCTGAGCGTTAATTTGAAATATTAAAAGGTTTCATTCTGTTACACTTAAATAAAATTATAACAAGTCGTCAACTGTTTCGAATATTTCTAAAATAATTTTCAATTTATTCATAAAAGAATCTGAATAGTTTGAAATGCTGACAGCACTGAATGATTATGTTTTACACAACATGGAAGTTTCTGAAGCAGTATCTTTTCCAGTGATAAGAAAAAAGAATTTTAATTAATAGAATCTAGAATTTTATAGTTGATTGTCTTTTACCAGATATCCATTGGGCTTTGGATTAAATTTAATTTTAATTCATCAAAATAGTAAATCAGCTTATGAGAATAAGTATATGAACATAGAACAAAAATGATAACGTATTCTGCATAATATTTTACCGGTTGTTGTATTAGATTTTGACTTGTAAAATGTTAGGCAAAATTAAAATGTCAGTACTTTAATCACAATTTCGTAGTATGTAATTAAGTAAAATAGTTTTTATTCAATAATCTTCAGGTAAAATATTAAGGATAATTTTGATACATTTATAAGTAATGCAGCAAAATTTACAATTACAAAATTAAATTACATATTAGATCTATGTTTGTAAACTGAACAATCAGAGTTCCCGAATTTTAAGGTGAATTCTACTGCAACAGATGTGATTCTATAAAATCTTTGGATATTCCGAATGATGTGATAGTGATGTTAAAAAATAAATTTCCGTACAAAGCGGCATTGTCAGATGGGATTAAATGTTCAGTGTACTTATGCATTTTAATTTCTAACACTACCTTACACAAATGCTTACGATACTCAAGGAGTCCTTTAATTTTCAAATATGCGTTGCAATAATAAGTTATAGAAACACATTTGCTGTCACTGCATTCTGTGGTTCTGTCCGGATATAAAGAACATAGCGATAAATGCATTTTTTTAAATACAGGTTTTATATTGGAGTTATCACTGCAATTTGAAGTGCCATTGTATTAAATCAGATAAGGGAAGAAGGAAAGGTGTAAATATTTATTATATACCAGTGAAATGCTGGTTCAGTAAACGTTTTATTGAACTTGCAATTTAGAGAATTGCGTCATCTTTCAAGTAAGTGATATCCGGTGGTATCCACGTGGTTACATGCGAATATAAAATCTAACAATGTATTATGACGAAATTGCCAATAATGGAATAGCTTTGAATTCCCACAGTAGTAACTTCTTCGAAATATATTGTCCAGTGAAAAACGTAGCCACAAACACATACACTAAACAATTGAGGTAAAAATGGGATTTGTCAGATCATAAAATACTTCGTGGTCAAAAGACGACAAATGGAATTCCATAAGGTTATTTAAGAAACAAAGAATTATGCAAATCTCTGATTTCTTTCATGCCATTGACTTAACAATTTAGGTACAAATGGGATTCGTCAGATCATAAAATACTTTGTGGCCAAAAGACGGCAAATGTAATTCGACAAGGTTATTCAATCTAATAAGTTATTGCCAATCTCTGTGTCCATTTCATGCGATTGATGAACGTTCTAGAATTTCTACAGATAAAAATTCAAAGTTCTTTGCATGATTGTTCTTAGTTGTACTACAGTGCGTAAAATATTTCTGTGAAATGTTTATGGTAGTATCCAATTACCCCATTGACAAAAACACAAACCGTTTAAAAAATGAGTAATTTTATATTAAGATCGATCATGGACACTTTGAACATGTTTTGACAAGTTTGCAACAATGAGGTATTTAACCGGTAAGCCGTGCTTTGAATAATGTATGCACTTCACAGACAGAAGTTTTTAAATAACTCGTGCGGGAAATTTAAAGAAGCTCGTCGTTTTTAAGGGTTATTCTTACTTTTTTTTAACCATATCTAACATTGAGATAAAAATTACGACTGATCGTATTATCGTAATTTTGTAGAAGAATAGTCAAAGTGAATTTGGCCTATTTGTCCAGTATAATCAGACATTTCAGCTGTTATCGCTGTTACATTTTTTATCATAATGCAATTGCAGACCACCACATACATATGTAGACAAAAAAGAGACAATGTTAATTCTCGATTTCAATACAGAAAAGTTTTTCGGTATAGCCGCTCTATTGATATTGAAGATCTTTCGAGCTGCGTCCACGATCTTGTGCTGGAATTTTATAGCGAGCTGCAAAAACTAATACTAATTTTTTGATACACCTTTCTATAAATAAATATTTACCTTAGTATATAAACCTTAGTATACCAAGTGGCTCAACGCATAGAATATTACAATTACTTCTTGAACCCTGAATGACAGATATGTATTTCCAATTACAAATTATATTCAAATTAATTACATCTTTTAGATATGGTATTTTTATGTAGCCCCATTTCTATAATTTATGTTATGAAAATATCTAAAAATGATGTTTAATGAAAGCCACTAATTTTATGAATTTGTAGCTTCTTTTGGTATTAAAATCGGACTTTTATATAATAGTAATTTAAATCCATGTATTTTAAAATGTCATAACTCCATAACTTTAGTCGAAAAATAGACAAATTTAAAACATCTTAGATAATGGATAATTTTTTTCTAAATATACAAAACGAATGCCGTATAAAAATTTTATTTTCATTCCTTGTAAAGAAAACGCCATACCTAAAGCTTCTTCTTGATTTGAATACATTTTGTGGTTGGAAGTCTATTTCTGCCATTTACTTTTTAAGAGATAATTGCCATAGCATTTAATTTGTATCACCCTGCAAATACAGGAGGGTACAAATATAAAGTTTCAACGATGTGATTGTTCATAATCTATTAAAGTTCGCAACTGAATATATATTATTGTGATAATAAATGCTCAGATTATTCATATGTGTCAACGAAGGATGATCTATAAAACTATAAAAAGTTTCAACAACCCTGTCGTAATCTGTTTTTACCAAACATTCAAAATGGTATTTTGTTTCTGAAAGCAAATAATTGCAGTATTATGTTTTCAACAAATTAAAGGGATTCTGATTTTTTTTTAACTTAAAAATTTCAAACAGAGTGAGAAAACGTAAACACATACATACACATAAAAAAAAAATCGAATCTCAAAATAATGCATTAGTCACTGTTGTTATAAATAGTGATAAGGATTTGAAACTGTTTATTTAGTTATTTATTTGTTAAAATGTCTGACAAGGAGAGGGCCAACCTTGTTAATCACAGATTTTGATTATTTTAATATATGTTGTAGGGTAGAGACCCCTTAGTGTCAGGTTCAGTGGATTTTATCCAACGCTCCTTAGTTTTTGAGAAACCGGAAGGGGGGGGGGTCTAATAATTGTACACAACTTAAATACTTACTTTGCAACCGCAATGATTGGTTGGTCGTAGCTCACTTGATATGGCGTTTGCCGGCTGATCCGCGGGCCCGATTACGATACCTGAATGCGCTACATTTGTTTTTCTCCTTTTTTGTTTTATAAATATACGTGTAAGTATAATTAATAATCTCATTGTCAATTAAAATTTTCTAATATTGTATATCAATTATAATTTTAACCTATTTATTTTTTTACTTTTAACTAAATAGTTGTATAAAACATCATAAAACTGTTAATTTTTTAAAAATCACTTTTAAAATGTATTTCATATACTCTCTATCGATGCAATGACATTGAGCAATTGTGTCAATTCGTGATTTTAAAGAAACATCATTTACTCATTGCTTTAACAAAGGAAGTCAATGCGATAATACTATTATTCTGTTTTTAAAGTAACAAGCATAATTATATTAAAAGTTAACATCAGAATTAAATTACAACCGATTTTTTGCATATTAAAGATTTTTAAATTTGTAATACGTATGCTTGCGCTTTCAAATATTTTGCTTGCACCTTTATCTTCTTTCTGTTTTTATTTTTATTTTATTTGAATATTCTTTTATTTTATCGTAACTAGATGGCACCACAACAGATTTTGTCATGATTTTGGAATTTTTATCATTCAGTAATAGATCCAATTTCTTTTTAAACCTCTTTAAAGGATGAGAAATAATAGTTTAAAAATAAAAAATGATAAATTTAAGTTTGTTAACATTATAATTAATGTATGACATTAAAATTTGTAATTGAAATTATTAAATTATAATTAAAAGTATATTTATAAAACAAAAAAGGAGAAAAACAAATGTAGCGCGTTCGGGTACCGAACCCGGGCCCGTAGATCAGCCAGCGAACGCGGTACCAACTGAGCTATGCCCAACCTATCATTACCGCTGCAATGTAAGTATTTAACTTGTGTACTATTATTAAAACTCCCGGTTTCTTAACAGATAAGGAGCGTTGGATAAAATCCGTTGAACCTGACACTAAAGGCTCTCTACCCTACAACATATATTAAAATAATCAAAATCTGTGATTAACAAGGTTGGTCCTCTCGTTGTGAGCGATTTTCAAAAGTTGATTATTTTGGATTTTTAAGAAAATATATACCTGTCCTTTCTCTCATAATTTTTATTTTACACCTTAAATTGTACATCAGGCCGTCCAACCTTTCACTGAGTGCGGGCGCAGCTCATCTAGTGGCAAACATTGAAGGATGCTATCACTTACATGTTGCATGTCTGGAAACATAGAGCAATATTTTGTCACTTTAGTAGGGGGCTGGTTTGCCAATTTTGTCTTCTTTTTATATTCGGAAATTCCGAAATTAAAATTTTTACAATTAAGTAATACTACAATTTTTGTGGTAAATAAAGTAAAATTACTGTTCGGAATTTCAGGTGCGAACTCGGAATTTCTTAAGGAAAAAGAAGGCAATATTGACAAACTTGTTAGAGAGTAATGATATGCAGACGTCTGTACAGACATCTCACAATGTGAGTTATAAAGTCCCTTACTATGCAGAGCTTAACGTAAAAAATAATTGCAGAAAAGAGGATAAATCATTTTAAATTTAGAATTATATTTTCTAGAGATAGGTCTATCAAAATATTTTCCAGAAAAAGGGGCTGAAACTTTTAAACCGCCAAAAAAAAAAAAAAAAAAAAAAAAGATGTAGAATACTAATGATTTTAAAGAAGCATATTTAAAAAGGAATTTTTATTTAAAAAACTGTTAGTAACAGGAATCATGCGAAAGGACACCGTAAGAATTTTTAAGGACGGCATGTCGCCCACGGGCGCGGCGTTGGACAGCCCTGATCTAAATAACTAAATTAGATTCGAACTGTATGCGACGCTGCTTACAAAATAATATATATATATATATATATTATATGTGAACATATTACATTCTAAATTACTTCTGAAAATAATGCAAAATTGATGAGTTCTACCCTTCTTTGAATAAGTTAATACAACTAAAGCGACAATCGTTAATAAAACTAAGCTATTATACAATTTTATTTGTTTTAAAGCTTTGATAAACACACGGTTGTTATCTAAATTATATTTCATATTCATTTTGCTTTGAAATATTTTAAAATTCCTGTGTAAATAACCAATACCACATTAAAATCACATATTAAAACAAATATTTATGGTTCAAAAGAATGCAAATAAAGATTGTGATTGGATTTCATGCATGTCTTATTTGTTGCATGAATAATTTATTTCAAAGATATATGGCTTGCGAAGTGGAATAAATATTACGATTCCATATGTTAAGCGAAAATGCGACAGGAATCTTTATTTCATGAATAATAATTTGTTTCCCTTTTCTTATTCCTATAAAGTATCTTCGGTAATAGTGAGTTCTGAGTTGAATATTTGTCGAATAAAATTTTGTTATAATGAATACAATGAATATCAATGCAGGAAATAATATTTCTATTGACATGAAATTTCATTTACATTTATTTGCTTTATAAGCTCAAGGAATTCATATATTTTTTAAAAATATATATGAATTGCATCTTTAAATTCCTTGACTTTAAATTCTTTTATTTTGATAATTTTCTATAATTTCAGAGCGAGATAAAGATACATAAGGCGAAATTTTTCATTTGCAGCTTTTAAATATAAGAAAAAGATAGTTTCAAATATTATTATAAACAAATTGTATGTATTTTACTTTAAAACGATTTTGCGATAAATGAATTGCAGTTTTTAAGATTTGAAACTATTGCTTTTTAGGGTTTCGTGCAGCTGACGAAACCCTATTCGTCTCGCTCCTCTGTCTGTCTGTCCGTCACAGAGCCCGTTCTTAGAAACTATATATGTTGGAGACTTGAAATTTTGCATACTTATAGCTGAACACGATCAAACGACAAATCATAAAATTTTGAAAAAGTCTTATATTTACCCATCTGGGCTCTAACTTGTGTATTTTAATCTTTTTTTTCTAACTGAGCCCCTAATTGAATTGAAGACTTGAAATTTTGCAAACTTATAGCTGAACACCTCACATCAAACGACAAATCATAAAATTTTGGAACACTCTTATATTTACCCTTCTGGGCTCTAACTTGTATATTTTAAGCTTTTTTTTCTAACTGAGCCCCTATTTAAGATGAAGACTTGAAACTTTGCATACTTATAGCAGAACACTTGCGATCACACGAAAAATCATAAAATTTTCAAAAATTCTTGTATTATTTATCTCTCCGGGCTCTAGCTTGTGTATTTTAAACATTTTTTTCTAACCTGCCCCATTGCACCCGGTGGGTACTTTTCTAACTTTTGCCGACATCCCTTTGACCACTCTTTCATATTATGCACATATCCTTACATCTTTTAGTTCCATTTTTTACCGCTAAGGGGCGCCTACTATCTCGGGTGCTATGGGTCCGATTCCCTCGACTAATATAGCTACGGATAGGTTGTAAAACGGAGTTTCGTTCTGATCATAGACCTAATATAACTGGACGCAGAAATAGTAACCTTTTCTTGAAGCCCATATCATGCTTCCCACCATCACGTGATAGTGGGAGGATTGCGCACCAAGCCGGTTTTTCCCTCTAAAAACTGTCATTGGAATTGCCGCTCCCACGACACCTGTACATCATCTGCGTGCATCCGGAGCTTGACAGCAGCAACAGAAATTTGCCAATAAAGGGATCACCGCCAAAAAGCGACACTCTTTTGGCGATAAAATCTCAGACATGTATGCTTCAAGGTTCGGCGGATTGATTAAAGGGATTCGTTCTCTACCCAATTTCTCCTCTAAAGTTCGGATAGAGGATTGTGTGGAATATAGTGCGTCCCCTGGTTGAGAAATGCGGAACTAACAGATTTTGCAAAAAGATAAATTGTTTTGAAAGGAATATTAAACGAAACCCGCAGTGCGATCTGTGATCACACTTAATAACTTGTTTAAAAATCAACAATATCAAAGTTTATAATTGTTATTGAATAATAAACGATATTTTATATATGATATTTAATAAGAGATTGACATACAGTGGGCATGGAATACACATTTCAAAACTAATATAAAGATAACTATAAATAATTAATTAATCAAACAATATTTTTAATGAAGCAAGAAATGTATCTTAAGCACAGTGGTAGATTTTAAGGATAATAAAGGTTTTATAAAAGACATATTATTATTTTATTTTGCAAATGGACGTTTTTATATTATTTCATCTATAAATATTTTTCTGCATTTGACAAAATCACATTTGTTTTTGAATGACAATATAATGATTTGTCGCAATATATGGGTCAATATCTGAAAATTGGACAATTTGCGCCCACTGCCAATAATATTTCATAAATTATACTAAAACCAAAAACTGAAAAATGTAATATATTGTAACATTTCTTATAACAATTACTAAGGATATATGGACATATAATGATGCATAAATAATTAATTTTAAGCTTTAAACAAACGAAATCATCATTTCAGTCCCTGTCCCCAGGTACAAATATCCTATATTAAATGTAAGCTGTAAACATTTCTATAAATATTATTAACTTATACTATTATATATTTATACCTATTTATATATGCAGTATGGGAAAATATAATTATTCGTTATTAGTATAGATTGTATAGTAAAATTTTGTAGTAAATATATTTGTCCTTGACGTTGACCATCATCTCAGTCCCTCTAAACCCATATTTAGGTTAACAGATACTAGGTAGTGCTGGCAGAATCATTTCTATTGCAACCGCAATTAAAGTTTAACTAGCCACCATGGATGAAGGTAAGTCGTTCTTCTCTTTGTTTCATATTTAGAAATATTTAGTTTTTATTCTGAATAGGGATGAGTATTTTTTAGTAGCATCATTCATGTCTCCATATTTAAATTTTTATTTATAAAAAAAAGCTTATTACAACTTTATTTATGTAACATACATATGTCACATGGCATATTTAATAATTTACATGTGTGCAAAATTATCCAACCAAATGGCTGTGCAGTTGTTAAGACAAAAACATCACCTTAGTCCCCATCATCTCAGTCTCAATCATTAGACACTGACTATGGTGTTAACAGACACTTTCTTCCATAAAAGTTTATCTTACGCATAAAATATACATCCTTGATCTCAAAAAACTACAGCATTCAAATGGAAAAACATGTATCATAGAGCATAATTGTACATGGATGTTGGTACATTACTTTAAAAAAATAAAATTTCTGGAGTGAAATTGTCCAGTTTTTAGATATTGACCCATATATAATCCTTATATTAAAGAATACTGGGTGTAGAGAAGATACAAATTGAAGGACATGTTTTTTAATGATACTTAAAAGTCATCTTAAAAGAGATTATGTAGAAAGTGTAAATGTAGTCACAAAAATATAGTTACAAATTTTAAAAAAAATGTCAGAAATCAATCATCAATTCAATAGTTCTTGTACGGTGTTTATTTTGTAATAGAGAACAATATAATTGATAAAACATACGCAATATATATGTTTCGGATCATATAAAGCTGATTTTTTATCAGATGAAAATAAACACATGATTGCGTGCTCTTCATATGTGATTGCTTTATGAAAGATCAGCTTTATATGATTTGAACCAGTCCTGTTCTGTTTACTTTAGAATTTTAGGGTGTTCTTATACAACGTACTTAAACGTTGATTATCTGGCAAAAATTTTTAGGTGCTTATTTACTATTAATAAAAAATGTCACAGGGAAATCCGAAATTTTGAAGTAAGTCTCATAAAAGTAAAAAAAAAAATAATAATTTTCCAGTTTTATTGTTAAAAACAAAAAAATAAATTACACGCTATTAAGTATCCCAAGACAAAAAATTCCAATCTCCAAAACCACCGTCTATAACATGACGAACGTTAGATGATGACCACTTACATTGCTGGTTTCAGTTTCTAAATAGTTTGAATGTCGCGTAGGCGGAACTTCAAATAAGCCTGGAGTATTCAGCAGACGGTTGTTTGGCTTAGATTCAAATTTGCTGCCTGTTATCTTGCAGAACGTTGTGGGTTCCTTTCGATAGCCACCGGAAAAACTTCACTGTTTTATAGGGTTCATTGAATTCTTTGATATCTTTTTCTTTTGTTCTTTTCATTTTTCTTTCTTTCCTCAAAATGCTTAACAGAAACTTTTTGATAGCATGGTATGATGGAACTCGAACATGGCGTCCTAAATTGTTATGACGTCGGCATTTAGTGGGAGTGCTATCAAATACAGTTTCACTATGCTTATAAAATGCCTTCACGGTAAAGCACTTTGATACCCATCCCACTGATCCGATGTCACCTAATGGTAGGCAGTTGAGAACAGTAGGATTTTACTACCAACTTTCTACCAGCTACACAAAGATACCACAATTGCTTTCAAAACTTCCCTGTGCCATACTGTATAAAGTATGCTGTGTGCGATTTTTTATCACCTATACATCAAGACACAAGTTGCATGATTTTTTTTCAAACTTATTAACATAATACATACAGAGGTGACAAACATTGTGGGCATTTTTTAAAATGTTTTATAACTTTGTGTGCTTGAAGAATAAATGTCACTTAAATAGAAATGTTTATATATCAAATTCAAGGAAATTTAATGTAGAATTTAATAAAAATAAACACAATTAAAATAGCTGCATTACAAAAAAAGTTATGCTTACAAAAAATAAGATCTATCTTAGATTTCATTATATTTAAAGTTACACTTACAAATTGAAAAACATAGAACTCAAATGAGCTCAGAGTTGAAAAGAAAATTGATCCCATACCTAATAAGGAAATTGCAGGTGTTTATTCTATCCCATTTCAAACGGAAAATCAGAAGGAGTTAAACTACATAGGTATGACCACTCGAAAATTTAAAGAAAGATTGGGGGAGCACATGAAAGATACCAAGTTTAACCGACCGTCTACAGCACTTTCCAGATTGAATCAACGCCAAAATTTAAAAATAGATTTCGAAAAAGCAAGAGTTATTTTACCTACATCTGATCATTATACTTTAAGAATTAGGGAATCGTTGGAAATTTTAAGTAAAGAAAATAATGTATGTAACGATATTTTGTCTTGTGATATACCTCAAATCTGGTTTAACATTTTGAAAATATCTAACACTTCAGCATTGGAACGAAACAACTTCATAGACACCCCCAACAAATAATAGACTGACCTTTTTTCCCACACTGGTGTATAAATAGCTCAGTGAATGCGACATTCCAGTGAAAGTATCCTTTGAAAATGATCGCGTTAGCTATCGAAATATCTCAGAAATCATCTTTTTCTGTTTCATTATGATTTTAACATCAATGGTTTTTAAGTTTTAAAGACCAGTTCATTCATTTTGTAACGGTATATTTTAATAAATTTTTATGCACCTTTTTAGTAAACAATTTATTTGTAGTTATTTTTTACACTTACACATTCAATATTTAGTAGGATAACCCTTGTTTTTTATTACAGCTTGACAGCGACTTTTCATTGAGAGAACCAGTGTTTGAAGTTCATCCTTTTTAATGACACAATGTCAAGAACCAATTATAGCTTCAATAAGTTCCGTTTTATTAGATGGACGCTTTTGTTGTACAAGGATTTTCAAACACCGCCACAAATTTTCTGTAGGATTCAGATCAGGGCTGTTTCCTGGCCAGGGTAATAATTGTATGTTTTTATTTTTAAACCATTTTTTTACATATTTTTGCTGTACGGCATGGAGCTGAATCCTGCTGAAAGATGAATGGTGCTTTATTGGGGAAGAAATCCTTGATGATGGAAGGTATCAAGTTTGGTTCCAGGATAGTTTCGATGTGTTTTATTGTATTCAGAATGCTATCAATGACTTGAATGTGGCCTAAACCATCTGCAAACATACAGGCCTATATTACGACATTTGTTTGGTTCTTTGCAGTTGCTTCATTGCAATCAGGATGCAGCTCTTCCCCTACTCTACGTCTCACATATTTTTGCCCATCACTACCAAAGAGCGATATTTTCCTCTCACCGCTCCAGATTATTTGCTTCTACTGATTTCCTGACCAATTAATGCGTTCGTTTGCCCATTGAATTCGTTTCTTGAGTAGCTGAAGATTTTAAAATGTTTTTTTTTTCCTAGAAATTCTACCGTTCAGTCCAAAACCTGCTAATTATCTCCTTTTTGTTCTTGAGCTAACTGAAATCCCCATTGCATTCATTTCACATCTAACAGCATAATGAAATTCTTCTGTCTTTGAGGCATATCCTTTTTATCATTCTATCGCCAGAAGCACTTGTTCATTTTTTTCGGCCTGAATATTGTCTTATTTATCACTGAGTTAGTGTCATCATAACGTAAGCCCAACTTTCGTACGCCAGATAAAGTGACTGATGCACCAATTTGTCTTACAATTTCAGAATAAGAGAGGCCATTTTCTCTCAATATGACAATTCTGCTTCTTTTTCTAGGTGTCCAATCAGTTGTTGTTGATGATGACATTGTTTTAAATTATTTCCATTATGAAAAAAAAATAGAAAAAAAAACATTATTCTATTTCGTTACACTATTATTCACACTTCTGCAAAATTCATTCCAGAAAAATACCGCTTTTACAAATCAAAATATACTACAGTTTAGTTACTGACATTGTATTGGGTCTCAGAACAGTCATTGTGATTGGCTAGGAAGATTTCATGACAATACACTTCAGCATTCATGACTAATTGTGTTTGTATTTTAGATTAAAGTAAGCGTAATTTCTTGGTAATGCAGATATTTTAATTCTGTTTTTTATATTAAATTATACATTAAATTTACTTGAATTTGATATATAAACATTTGTATTTAAGTGAAAATTAATATATTCTATAAGCACACAAAGTTATCAAACATGAAAATTTCAAAAAATGTCCATAATTTTGGCTCCACTTTATATGTGCGTAAAGAAAGAAAAAGAACTTATTAAAATTTTGAATACCCTTCATTGCACGATAACAAAAAGTCAGTATCATAATTAAGATGTAAATTTAAATTACCTCCGTTTTCAGATGGCGTTGAAAACTATATGACGGAACAAAGAATACATTCTTGGCAAAATTTCAACTTGGCAGAATAATAAATGATATTTTGCTACGAAGAAGTTTGAAAGCGTAAGATATTAGCGAACAAGATTTATTCTTCAGAATAACATATGATACACATTTCAAAAATAAATTATATAAAAGCCATGCAATTTTAATGAGATTCTGCTTATTTGTTCATCTTTTGAAATAATCAAAGAATGAATGTAAGAGAATTATGATATCAGAAAATAGATATTCGATATTTAAATATTAATTAAACATTTCTTTTCTATGATAAAAATGTAGACAATTAAATAGTTTCTGATGTATAAATGATAAAATATGCGGTTTTAAACCATTCTTCTTACTATTTTAATATGCTCATTTTGTTGCATATACAGTTATACCTCGACTTACGTCAGCAATTCGATCCAAACTAGCGACGTAAGTCGAAGTACATTTAGATAAGCAAAATATGACAAATAATAAAAGTTTTCCAAATAATTGTGTTACATACACTTACATACATTAGCAAAGAAATGTGTTCAAGAACTTTGAATAAATTAATAAGTTGCTAACTTACAATTTATTGTTCTTCTAGCTGCCCTTTTCGAGTCTTTGAGGATGCGATAAAATCTTGCAATGAAGTTTGAACCGATTTTTTTTTTAACATTTAGAAGCCTTTTCTAACAGCAGAGGGACTTTTCTAAGCTTTTTCTAGTGACTTATTTTTATTTATTTGTCCCTATCACTTGACTCCGCTGGAAAGTTTCCCATCACAGAACCAAAGTCTTCAAAAAATTTCAAAGTGCGTCTTAATTATGGAATTTTTTTTTTCCAGGCCAGACGACGTAAATGTAGGGTGACGTAAGTTGTGAGGACGTAAATCGGGGTACTACTGTATAGTTAAAAATTCTTTAAAAAATGTATGTATTAAAGCAATTCATGCTCTTTTTTTGTTTTACTGTAAGGATAGTTTCAGTTGATTTTATTTATTTTAAATATCATTATATTCCTAATGTGGCGGAATGCCTATTGAAAGAGTCATTCTGCTTGTGACACAGTTTCTGGTATTAAATGTAAATTACTTAGGTACTATACGAATATTTTAGAAGAGAGTCAAATTTATAAAATCAGTTTTCTAATATTCAAAATTAAAAGCAGGAGACATCTATTAAATTTAATAGAAAAAATACTGCATTTTAAAAAAAGACAAAAATTTCATAACATCGGAAAGTATTCTCACCAAAATATCTCACAAATTAGCCAGGTCTCGTGACTATTTAACTGTAAAAAATCCTGACGTCATGTGGAGCCAAGTCTAGCTCTGTTATTAACGCTGACATTTTCATTGACAAATCGCTCTTGGTCTCTATATCTTTAGTTAAAGGATATTTTTATTTTGGCAATAATGCAGCACGATAATGTGACGACTTTTGATTGCATTTTAATAATCACGTCCAGTAACAAAGTATTGCATAAAATAGTGTTTATATGACCACTGACCGTATATGTATTTGTAGCATGGACTTAATATTACATATTAAAATAGCAATTATAGCCTTTGTGCAGGAATATTAAAAAGCAGTAAACCAACGTTTAAAATGCACAAATAATGGATGAAAAGCAGCAAACAGCTGTTTCGAATCTACAGCGAGATTCTTCTTCAGTGCAAGTTAGGGAAAAAGGAACAGCGTGCTAGAAAAAGCAAGGCTGAGCAAAATGATAGACAGAGACGCGCTGCCTTATATACCCTATGCGGGTATCGAAAGCGCCAGAAACAACCAATGAGAGAGAAGCAGTGGAAACGACTGGGTGGACAAGTAGCGACATCTACCGGAGAAGGAGAGAAAAAGAAACCAAAAAAGAGGAAATTAAATTAATGCTTTCCAAATACTTGGAAAATCTGGAGTACTAGATAAGTCATTGACTAAAGAGTGAGAATTTTTAATGATGTGGTAAGCTTCCCAAAAATCAAGATCAAGGTTAGAAGAACATTTTTGGATAATGGTGGCCGAGGAAAAATCGAACCTATGTTGAGAAGTCCAAGAATGTTGAGCAATAGAAGAACGTTTGAGCTCCTGATTTTTAACATAACCTTCATGCTCTTTTAAACGAAATCTAAGAGCACGTTTAGTCTGGCCAATATAAGAAAGGCCACACTGGCAAGAGATTTGGTAAATACCCCAATTGTCAAGGCGATCAACGAAGTGTTTGAGATTTGAAAAAGTGATTTTATTAACAGGAGAAAAAATAACATTAAAATCAAACCTTATTAGGATTTTAGCAACTTGCTGACTAATTTTAGGAAAAAATGGCAACACAACTGAAGTATTAGAGTTGGAATTAGAATGCTTTTCAGAATGGACGGATTTCGTCAATTTCTTATAAATAGAATCAATAATATTAGAGGAATAACCACGATCAACAGCAATAGCTTTGATGTAATTAAGTTCAGCACTAAGTAACTGAGGAGTGGAACAAATATCGGTAGCCCGAAAAACAAAAGTATTGAAAGCAGCGAATTTCTGGTTAGGGGGGTGAGAAGAATGCCTGTGAGGTGGGAGACTGACAGCAAAAGGTTTACGAAAGACGGTAGTCTGAAAGCCATTTTCACTACGAATAACAAGGACATCGAGGAAAGAAAGACAGTTATTGGTCTCAATTTCAGAGGTAAATTGAATGCAGGGATCAATGGAATTCATAATAGAGAGAATATGATTAATATCCGAATTTATTTCAACCAGGACATAAACATCATCAACATAACGAACATAGAACGGAAATTTTAAAATTTCAAAAAGTTTGACCTCAAAATAGTGCATATAAATATCGCATAAAATTGGACTAAGAGGATTACCCATAGCCAAACCATCAATCATGCGGAAGAAATCACCATTGAAAGCAAAAGTATTTTGCGACAAGCAAGCGCGAGTGAGAAGGATAAGTTCCTCGATTTCAAAATAAGAGAAATGGAATTCACAAAGCCTGTTCTTGAGGAAATCTAAAGCCCCCTCAACCGGAACGTTTGTAAATAATGATTTAACATCAAAAGAAACCATCATGTGACCATGCGGCTTAAAATTATGAAGTTTTTAAACAAAATCAAAAGAATTCTTAACAGTGAAACAGTTACTGCTCAAAAGTGGGGAAAAAAACAGAAACTAAATATTTGGAAAGCTTATAGGAAGCTGTACCGATACTAGAGACAATAGGTCTAAAAGGAATGTCAGGTTTATGGACCTTAGGTAAAGCATAAAACCTGGCACAATGCGCAATAGATGGAATAAGAGACTTCTTAAAGTTAGCAGGAATAATGGAAGAAGACTTGATGGCAGACTTAATAGAGTTAATTTCACTAGTGGAAGGGTCTTTGCGGATGTCCACATAAGGACCATCTTTAATTAATTTAAGAGATTTTTCCAAATACGAAGATTTGTCGAGAAGAACAATCTGACTACCTTTGTCAGCCTTGGTAATGATTAAGTTTGGATCAGAACGCAAATTTTTCAGACATTGTTTAACTGGATTTTTAAGATTGGGCTTATAAACATTAGAATTGAAATCAACAGTATTGGCAATGAGATGCCTGATGGACTCTTTTTGAGAAGACGATAGAGCGCTATGCTTAAAGGCCCTTTCAATAGGAGCAATTAGATTAGGTAAAGAAGGAAAAGCAGAGACAGAGAAATTGTTATTTAATTTGAGAGCATCGAGCTGATTGTCACTTAAAGAAACACTAGAAAGATTGACAACAACATTTTGGTTAACAACAGGCAAATTGCTAGAGTTGTTAACGACAGAACTTTTACAAAGTGCATTAAATTTCTTCTTTAAAACCGAACAATGAACAGAAGAAGCTGTGAGAACTCTACTCCATGACCTTCTGTCTATAGACTCAAAATCAGGTGTAGAATTAGCGAAGCTGATATGCAAGGAATATAACTCGCGTTCTATATGAGCAATTTTATGGCGAGTCTCTTGAATCAAAGCTCTTAAAAGAGCTAATTTACAACGAAATAAGACCTTGTCAATTCTATTAGAAGAAAATAAATTAAAACGTATAGAAATGAAATTAGGAATAACTTTCTTACGCCTAGAGTCAAGTAGGAAATGTAAGTGTTCCAAAAACCTGTACTTTTTTAATCGTAAATTACAAAATCTATTAATTTGAGACATTGCGAGAAAAAAAAATTGTAAAAAATAATAAAGAAAGAAATCACAGAAGAATAAAGGCCCGTTAAAGCCGAATACATTAAAATAGCAATTATAGCCTTTGTGCAGGAATATTAAAAAGCAGTAAACCAACGTTTAAAATGCACAAATAATGGATGTAAAGCAGCAAACAGCTGTTTCGAATCTACAGCGAGATTCTTCTTCAGTGCAAGATAGGGAAAAAGGAACAGCGTGCTAGAAAAAGCAAGGCTGAGCAAAATGATAGACAGAGGCGCGCTGCCTTATATCCCCTATGCGGGTATCGAAAGCGCCAGAAACAACCAATGAGAGAGAAGCAGTGGAAACGACTGGGTGGACAAGTAGCGACATCTACCGGAGAAGGAGAGAAAAAGAAACCAAAAAAGAGGAAATTAAATTAATGCTTTCCAAATACTTGGAAAATCTGGAGTACTAGATAAGTCATTGACTAAAGAGTGAGAATTTTTAATGATCTGGTAAGCTTCCTAAAAATCAAGATCAAGGTTAGAAGAACATTTTTGGATAATGGTGGCCGAGGAAAAATCGAACCTATGTTGAGAAGTCCAAGAATGTTGAGCAATAGAAGAACGTTTGAGCTCCTGATTTTTAACATAACCTTCATGCTCTTTTAAACGAAATCTAAGAGCACGTTTAGTCTGGCCAATATAAGAAAGGCCACACTGGTAAGAGATTTGGTAAATACCCCAGTTGTCAAGGCGATCGACGGGGTGTTTGAGATTTGAAAAAGTGATTTTATTAACAGGAGAAAAAAAAATAACATTAAAATCAAACCTTCTTAGGATTTTAGCAACTTGCTGACTAATTTTAGGAAAAAATGGCAACACAACTGAAGTATAAGAGTTGGAATTAGAATGCTTTTCAGAATGGACGGATTTCGTCAATTTCTTATAAATAGAATCAATAATATTAGAGGAATAACCACGATCAACAGCAATAGCTTTGATGTAATTAAGTTCAGCACTAAGTAACTGAGGAGTGGAACAAATATTGGTAGCCCGAAAAACAAAAGTATTGAAAGCAGCGAATTTCTGGTTAGGGGGGTGAGAAGAATGCCTGTGAGGTGGGAGACTGACAGCAAAAGGTTTACGAAAGACGGTAGTCTGAAAGCCATTTTCACTACGAATAACAAGGACATCGAGGAAAGAAAGACAGTTATTGGTCTCAATTTCAGAGGTAAATTGAATGCAGGGATCAATGGAATTCGTAATAGAGAGAATATGATTAATATCCGAATTTATTTCAACCAGGACATAAACATCATCAACATAACGAACATAGACCGGAAATTTTAAAATTTCAAAAAGTTTGACCTCAAAATAGTGCATATAAATATCGCATAAAATTGGACTAAGAGGATTACCCATAGCCAAACCATCAATCATGCGGAAGAAATTACCATTGAAAGCAAAAGTATTTTGCGACAAGCAAGCGCGAGTGAGAAGGATAAGTTCCTCGATTTCAAAATAGGAGAAATGGAATTCACAAAGCCTGTTCTTGAGGCAATCAAAAGCCCCCTCAACCGGAACGTTTGTAAATAATGATTTAACATCAAAAGAAACCATCATGTGACCCTGCGGCTTAAAATTATGAAGTTTTTTAACAAAATCAAAAGAATTCTTAACAGTGAAACAGTTACTGCTCAAAAGTGGGGAAAAAACAGAAACTAAATATTTGGCAAGCTCATAAGAAGCTGTACCGATACTAGAGACAATAGGTCTAAAAGGAATGTCAGGTTTATGGACCTTAGGTAAAGCATAAAACCTGGCACAATGCGCAATAGATGGAATAAGAGACTTCTTAAAGTTAGCAGGAATAATGGAAGAAGACTTGATGGCAGACTTAATAGAGTTAATTTCACTAGTGGAAGGGTCTTTGCGGATGTCCACATAAGGACCATCTTTAATTAATTTAAGAGATTTTTCCAAATACGAAGATTTGTCGAGAAGAACAATCTGACCACCTTTGTCAGCCTTGGTAATGATTAAGTTTGGATCAGAACGCAAAATTTTCAGACATTGTTTAACTGGACTGCTTGTCGCAAAATACTTTTGCTTTCAATGGTAATTTCTTCCGCATAATTGATGGTTTGGCTATGGGTAATCCTCTTAGTCCAATTTTATGCGATATTTATATGCACTATTTTGAGGTCAAACTTTTTGAAATTTTAAAATTTCCGTTCTATGTTCGTTATGTTGATGATGTTTATGTCCTGGTTGAAATAAATTCGGATATTAATCATATTCTCTCTATTATGAATTCCATTGATCCCTGCATTCAATTTACCTCTGAAATTGAGACCAATAACTGTCTTTCTTTCCTCGATGTCTTTGTTATTCGTAGTGAAAATGACTTTCAGACTACCGTCTTTCGTAAACCTTTTGCTGTCAGTCTCCCACCTCACAGGCATTCTTCTCACCCCCCTAACCAGAAATTCGCTGCTTTCAATACTTTTGTTTTTCGGGCTACCAATATTTGTTCCACTCCTCAGTTACTTAGTGCTGAACTTAATTACACCAAAGCTATTGCTGTTGATCGTGGTTATTCCTCTAATATTATTGATTCTATTTATAAGAAATTGACGAAATCCGTCCATTCTGAAAAGCATTCTAATTCCAACTCTAATACTTCAGTTGTGTTGCCATTTTTTCCTAAAATTAGTCAGCAAGTTGCTAAAATCCTAAGAAGGTTTGATTTTAATGTTATTTTTTCTCCTGTTAATAAAATCACATTTTCAAATCTCAAACACTTCGTTGATCGCCTTGACAACTGGGGTATTTACCAAATCTCTTGCCAGTGTGGCCTTTCTTATATTGGCCAGACTAAACGTGCTCTTAGATTTCGTTTAAAAGAGCATGAAGGTTATGTTAAAAATCAGGAGCTCAAACGTTCTTCTATTGCTCAACATTCTTGGACTTCTCAACATAGGTTCGATTTTTCCTCGGCCACCATTATCCAAAAATGTTCTTCTAACCTTGATCTTGATTTTTGGGAAGCTTACCACATCATTAAAAATTCTCACTCTTTAGTCAATGACTTATCTAGTACTCCAGATTTTCCAAGTATTTGGAAAGCATTAATTTAATTTCCTCTTTTTTGGTTTCTTTTTCTCTTCTTCTCCGGTAGATGTCGCTTCTTGTCCACCCAGTCGTTTCCACTGCTTCTCTCTCATTGGTTGTTTCTGGCGCTTTCGATACCCGCATAGGGTATATAAGGCAGCGCGTCTCTGTCTATCATTTTGCTCAGCCTTGCTTTTTCTAGCACGTTGTTCCTTTTTCCCTATCTTGCACTGAAGAAGAATCTCGCTGTAGATTCGAAACAGCTGTTTGCTGCTTTTCATCCATTATTTGTGCATTTTAAACGTTGGTTTACTGCTTTTTAATTAATATTACATAACTTTGAAATACCGGGAGCGAAAACTTTCTCGCGTTCGAATCGGATGTCCGGAGTTTTGAATGGTTTTATTCAGAAATAACTTGAATACGAGCCAGGCTATCATTTTTTTGAAAGGCATCCAACCAAGGC
Organism: Maratus speciosus; assembly: GCA_963932465.1. Lineage (NCBI taxonomy): Eukaryota > Metazoa > Arthropoda > Arachnida > Araneae > Salticidae > Maratus > Maratus speciosus. Next base: position 219,040,693 of record OZ010790.1, on the reverse strand, counting down.
ATCCCTTCCTTAGACTTATATCCCCTGCGTTAATCAAATGAGTCCATCCCATATCACAGTAAAGTGTAATAACTTCCCAGCCCTGCGTAATAACCAAATCACAAAATATTTTTTAACGTAAGATGTGGAGATTTTGTCATTGTGATGAAAATATTATAGGTTATAAAGAAACGCGACATTGTTTTACATGATCTTGAAACTTTATACGATTAAAGAATCACGAGACTGAGCTACTTTTTTTACATGAAATGAATGCTTTTAATGGGATGTCACTTCTTTTTGGAAATAGTGTTCCTTTTCTAAACTTCGGGTATTATTTTGGACTTCAACCACTTTTTTCGTCAACCACCTTCTCCGCCCCTGTCCTTATTATTTGGAGGCTCTAGAAATTTGGGAGTTTAGTTGAGTTCGGCAAGTCCTGTAGATAAAATCAAGTTACATGTTTCTGGGCAATTCCATCAAGAACATACCCCGATCAAAACTACCCCGACTTGCATCCAAGAAAGGTGGTATCGATCTGAGGTGTTATTCGCAGCGCTGGATACTTGATATTTGACATAAATACAGTGTTTGGCATGCCAGAAAATTCCAACAAATTGAATTATCGACGCGTTTTTGTATTTGTTTTCGATTTTTCGATTTTTTTTAATTTCCCGATATTTAAATTTCTTAATATGTTTGTATTTTAAACACAAACTTTTTGCCAAATTTCAAGTTTCTATGGTTACAAGGTGAACCTCAGGTTACAGAGTTAAGTTTCTAGGGTTACAAGATGAATCTCAGGTTACTGAGTCTGTCAGTTTTAGTGTCTAAAAATGGAAACTTCGAGTTTATATATCTTCGGACTTAGAAAAGATAGAAACGGGATTTTTGAACATTTGGTTATGTTTGAAAGGTACTCTAGGCAAACGAGGTTCCACGTTTCTGGGACACTCTAGAACAAAAATATGAGGCGGGCAAAATATCCCGAGTTGTTTCCTTAACAGACTATTACAGCTGTTCTTTCTCGACTTGGCCTGGGCTCTGCTGTGCTCCCATATGCAGGGTGCAATATGTTATCTATTGCCGACCTTTAATTTCTCAACCGTTGGTCGTAGGCATATAGTTCCAATTACAAAAACGTTTCAAATGAGCTAAATATTCATGTTGTGGCATTATTTAAAGTAAAAAATCAATTTTATAAAAATTACAAAATCTAACTTTTTATACGGTCCCCCAGTCCCTATAGTTATATTTAGTAAAAGTTTACGCACATCATAACAGATATAACACAAAAAGTTTGACATCTGTACTACAAAAATCGACAGAGTTATTAAATTTCAAAATTTGAGATTTTCGCACATGATTTTGTCTTTCATTGAGGGATCAGTTAAAAGATGAATGAAAGTATTTCGGGTATTCGAGATCAAAATCAGGGTGCGCTTCCTCTGTCATTTATCTAGACCTTAGTGAGTATGTTTTATTTTCTGGTTGTCGATTCTACCGACTTTGACGTTTGAATATTGTTCGACCCATAAAAAGCTCAAATTTTTAGATGAAATAATCCTCTTTTATGATTCTCCGATTTGACGATTACGGCTAAAAGTGGTTTCGCCGAAAAAAGGACATTGCACCCTGACTTTGATCTCAAATTGCTTAATTCATCTTTTAACTGATTCCTCAATGAAAAAAGAAAATCATGTGCGAAAATCTCAAACTTTGAAATTTAATAATTCTGTCAATTTTTGCAGTACAGATGCCAAACTTTTTGTGTTATATCTGTTATGATATGTGTTAACTTTAACTAAATAGAACTATAGGGACTGAGGGACCGTATAAAAAGTTAGAATTTGTAATTTTTATAAAATTGATTTTTTACTTTAAATAATGCCACAAGATGAATATTTAGCTCATTTGAAACGTTTTCGTAGTTGGAACTATATCTACGACCAACGGTTGAGAAATTAAAGGTCGGCGATAGATAACATATTGCACCCTGTATATATCTACGAAAATAAATATACAATAACCTTCTCCAAGTTACCTATGATCCCGAAGAATGTTCTTTATCTTTTGAAACCCCAGACACCAATATATTTTCCAGATTTAAAGAAGAATTAAAAAATAAAAATAAAGTTTCTTTTGCTGCCACTGATTTTCAAAACGTTTCAGAGTAGTTTTTATACTGTATTAATCAAACCGGAATATTGGTTTGTTGGATGTTATCAATTTTGGTGTTCAACACAGATTCTTTACACTAAAAAACGATATTTCGGTTTTATAAAACATATTAATGTGCGCTGAAAACAAGTCGGAAATATTTTCTGAAAATAAGTGAAGGCAAAAAAAAAATGAATAATAATAATAATAAATTGTTTTTATAAATGCTTCGTAAATTCTCAAAAATAGATTGGTTTTTAAAGATAAAAAACGTTTTTAGAAATCGTGGCTACCTCGGGAAAGGTTATTGTATTTTTTTTTTATTCGTCATAATGTTTTATTCGTTGATTAAAAAACAATTTGTCTTTATTGCAGTTGAAGGACAATTTCATACTTTAAAAGTATTTCTCATTTAAATTTGGAGTTTAAATATAATAAAAACTATGTTGTAGCCATAATGGAGAGCGGAAATTTTAGAAGTAACTTTCTAATAAAATGTTTGTTAAGCAATTTTCCAAAAAATTAATCACCCTCTTCTTCCAATGTACGCATAATTTTATAATGAATCTAATTTTTATAAATATATGTGTTAAATAAATCTGCAATGCAAATAATTTTAATGCGACATTCTCACCGTGATATCTTTATTGAATTTCACAAATGGTTTATTGGATGTTTCCGAGAAACAAAAAATAATTTAAAGTTAATTTCAATATGACGGCTGCTAACAGATATTAATTCATTTTCAAAAATTTCGTATTGAAAAACTTATATTAATATCACAAGTAAATTTCAGTGGTGCTTTTAATAATTTCAAGTATCCTAGTATTATCATTATCTATACATATATTACGCTATCGTACGTGGCACAGAAATCGCAATTATTTGTTAATTGTTTAATGGCAACGCCCGAATGAAATGCATCTCATTGGTTATTGAACAGAATTTAATGCATCCCCATACCAATAAGGGGGGTACCATAGGAAGGAACCTGTTCTGTCACCAAAAGTGATGCGAACTTGGCGATATCTCTAATATTTCGCCAGATTTCCATTGTGCTTACAGAAAATCAACAAATTGAGATATTTTAATGCAACAAAACTAATACATATTAGCTTATGGGATTATATTAATTATTTTTAAAGGAGTCCAAGTAAATTAAATTATGAATAAAAGTAACATGATACAATGCTTAGTATGCTTTCCCAAACATAAATTTTAAGGGAAACCAAACTGGTCGCGAAGGGTGGCTAGTAGCTATATATTATCCGAATAAACAGAACATGAAACTCAGTATGAAATCCTTCCAAGTCAATAATGAGTGGTGACTAGTAAGCTGCATCAATTTAAATATATCGGTTTTTCACAGTTGTTTATAGGCTTTAATTGAAAAAGCTATTTTTATGTATAAAAAATGGAGAAAAATATACAGAAAATTTAACGTGCGTGAAAACAGATAAACTAATGCTGAATAACATCTTAGTTAACATAATTAATTAGCCCACAGAATGCTATTTCTTTCTCCTAGCTTATTTTGTCTCCAAACAATAACGTTACCTTACAGACGCTAGCCGTAAAACAAAGCATTACAATTAAATACTCTTTAGCAGTTTTTAAAACTTCGAAGCAGCGCACATTTTCAACTTTTATACCGTCGTATTGGGAAAAAAAAAAAAAAAAAAAAAACGTTCTTTTAAATACATTTTGTTTGAAAACTGTATCTCCATTGATTTTTGAGATATTAATTTTTTTGTAGTTTTTAGCGACATTTGTTTCATTTTGGCAACTCAAGTACTCCATTTCTGTAGAAAGTAAAGAAAAAATAGTTGAAGAATAGCAATTATATCTTTTTGTTGCCACTTTCTCATAAAAATTGAAAAAAAGTAATTAAAATACGTGCTATTTTGAAAAAATATTAATGAATTGCTTTTTTTTTGCTGCATTTGTGTATTATTCTGAGATAGTGACGTCCTACCCATACTTTATTGTAGATGTTTATGATTAAATCGTAAATGAGGAATTCTTCAGCGGATTCGGATGACGTCGTTTTATATAAAATAAAATCGCGTGTTTGAAGTCTTAAAACTGAGCTACAGTAGAGTCCCTTTTATCCGAGTTCTCCTTAACCGAGTGTCGCTTTCCCCGAGTTATTTTCTTTTAATGGACTGATGGCTTCTATTATTATGAAACAGCCATTATAAATGAAGTATTAGGTGAAGATGAAATAGCAGTCGTAAAAAGTTAGTCCTCCGATTTTCTGGTCAGAATGGGGGAAAAAATGGCCATAATTTTTTTTCTAAAAAATTATGGCCTTTTTTCCCCATTTATTCTGACCAGACAATCAGAGGTCTAACTTTTTACGACTGCTCTTTCATCGTCACCTAACACTTCACTTATAATGGCTGTTTCATAATAATAGAAGCCAACAGTCCATCAAAAGAAATGAAATAATGGAAATGTCGGGGGCAACACTAAATTCTGAAAAAGCGCAGAATTCCTGTTCTCTAGTTTAAAACCTTGTTTCTTTCGCTTAACCTAACACCGAGCAACTGACCCTTTTCATGCTTGCATGTAAATTTTGCTTGTTTATATAAAAGCATTACGGAACAATATTTTTCGTTTTCATTACATGTTTAGTTTCTTCAAACAAACATGATTGATGAATGAAACTGATGCTATATAGTAGTAAAACGATGACAAAAAAGAAATGAGTGAAACTAAATATAATCTAACGCTGTATAATATCTAAACTGGTATGAGAATTAAAACCTCATAATCATCTACATGGCCGAGCAAATGACCTTTTTCTTGCATGTACTTTGGTTTTGGATCAAGTAATTTTTTTTTTTTTTTTAAATAAAAAAAAAACAGTTTTTCGCATAGTCGATTACGGAGCTTTCGCCTACCATTTTTTTATTATTTTATACCTAAGGTACCTGTACCCAATATGGACACCCTAAGGAAAATTGATTTTTTTCACCCCTGTGTACATAGGACTCCAAAAATATATGACCACGATCCCTGGACTGTTGAATATCATTATTAAAATTTAGCGACCTTGTAATTATTATGGTTTAATTTTAATGATAAAATCAAAAAAATGTTTACAAGTGTCCATATAAGGAACCACCTGTCCCTATTATGGACATGCATGTCCATATTAGGGACAGGTGGCTACTTATTGACCTACTAGACAGGGTGTATGGAAGAGCCACTCTTCCAAGGGATTTTAGAGGAGAGGGGATAAAAGAAATATATATCTTAAAGTATTGTGGGGGAGGAGAGGGGCACAGTAAATATCTTCAGAACATGCACTTTAGAAGAGGAGTGGTCATTTATGGCTCGTCGAAGACCTATACAAAGCACCTCAGTTACTACAAAATATTATGAAATAATAGAGTTGGTTTTGCTTAGCTTTATTGCATCTGTCTGCAGAATTTACATCTGTTATTTAATCCTCACAGGATGGACAAACAAAAACTTCTTCATCATGGGCCTGCAATTCCCATACAGTCTTCATGGACATATCTGCCACATGTGATGCAAAGACGCATGTCTGCAATAGCATCAGTACTGCATAAGAAGCAGTACCAAATCTCCTTTGTTGAGGAAGGCATACCGCTGGTACCTGCGATTTCGCCAACACATACCCTACTGAGGGGAGGCTTCTTTTGATTTTTCTGCAAGGGCTTTTTGGAGGATATTTTTCTTGGAGGAGGTTTCTTGGAGGATTGTTCAAATGGCATCTTGTTGAACAAGGATTTTACCACTCTGATGCCTTTTGAGTTTATCGCCTGGCGACGTTGTGTCTTCTTCCTTCTTACAGCTGGAGTCGATAACTTGCTGGCGAAGTAATTTTCCATGGAAAATGATCTAGCAGGTGATGAAGTTGGGTCAATAACAGGAGAAGTAAAAGACCTGTAAAAAGATGTACTTCCAGTCTTAATTCGTAATGTAATGTGCTGATACTATAATTAAGATTAAAAATGACTATAAACATTATTTTATTATGAATTAGCTAAATAAAATAACCTTAACCCCTTAATTCTCGCTCCCGTCATATTCTCGGGCTGCGTCTTTTACTCAGATTGTTTGATTCCCACCAGTTTTATAAAATAGTGAAATTGGCTATATTTTAGTATGGATTTACCTGTCATTAAATAAGGTGAATATTTCTTTTTCATAAAAGTGGTGCCAATAAGCAGTTTGAATTTTTTAACCGCAATTTAATTCGAGCGTGAAGGGGTTAAACAGATATTTTACAAATTTGTGAATCTGAAGATTCATTTGCTGTATTTCCAATGTGGACATAAGGTGTCCATATTGGAAATCGGGCATAGTTTTACTAAATCATGTAATAAATAAACAAAAAAAAACAGTTTTAAGCAATATATGCAATAGCAATCCAAAATATGATTTATCAGCTTTCTAAAACACCCCACTTTTCAATATTTAAAGTAATTTTACCATATCTAATAAGAATTTAAGCTTACCTGTAATTACGATCAGCACACCACGAAACAACATGTTTCCTTCCAAATGGCGAACAGCACGCTTTTTTGCACTTTCCACGCTTAATTATCTTTTCAACTGCTTTTCTTCACGGACATGTAGCGCCATCTCTCGATCAAAATTGTTACTTTTAAAGATATTAGGGGTGTCCATATTGAGAGCACTGTCCATATTGGGTACAAGTACCTTATATAAAATCACACTTTTACATTTATAATGTCATTTAAAACTTTTTTATTTTGAAAGAAATAAATGAAATCCACTCCTCCGCAGTCAGATCCACATCGAACATGAGCAATGTTAGGCACAATGTTGTTTTTTTAAATTATGAGAGTTACAACATTTGTTGCAATGATGAAATTAAAAATTGACATTCATGAAATCGTGTTAATATATCATGTCAAGAGCAATGAGAAAGCTCGAAGCCGTTTCTGCCCGACATTTTCTGTTAAACGCATTTTGGTTTGACTCCGCTTTAACGACATTTTCTTAAGAATATTTCTTTTTAAATTTTCCGATAGGGTCCGTTGTAGTTGTAGTCCGTTTCGTAGTCGGGATCCCACCCCGAACACGGACGGGACATTCCGTGTAAAAAATGTTTTTTTTTCTGCATAAACAAGTTCAATTTCTTAATCTAAAATTTATTATCTATTAAGCTGGTGCTATTAAAAGTCTTTTTCAGACCATTTCTAAGTTATAAATTATGTTTAAAAAATATAGCAATTGCTTATGCGAAAAAAGCAAAATATTAGAAAAATCTAAAGTGTGCTATTAATTCTTTCACATTAAAAAAAGTATTTCCAAAAATTTAAATAAAGAATAAGTTTTTTCAGATACCCGTAGAATTATAATGATAAGAGTCATTATAATTCTACGGGTCTTCTTCTTCATTGTCATTCGTTACAAAGATATTTATAAAGAAGAAAAGCTATTTTAAATGAAATAAATTAGTAAAAAAAAATTAGGTGGAAGTTAAATAAGTGTAAGGCACGAGAATGATTAATGATAAAAACTGTATGTTAGTTATAGAATTTAAAGTAATATATTTTAGCATAAAAAAACGGACAAAAAATTCTGTGTATCTTTAAGTATTTGCCGAATTGTCAGTGTATACTTGTTCCACTGGTTTATTTAAAAAATAATATGAATATTTTTGACATTCCATATGCTGAGATTGAAGAAGAAAGTTTTTGAAAAAGACATTGCTTTGCTTCATTGTTTTCTTTTTCTTTATTTTGGCATGACAATTACAATTTGTTTTTTTGTATATTAACTTTAAAGATGTCAAAAATTCACGAAAATGAAAGAAAACAATAACTCAAATTAAAACTCACTAATAAAAGTATAAATACATACAAAAGCATCTAACTTATTTTTATTAAGCAAATTTTTGCTACTTTGTTCATTATTTTGACGCATTTCATAGATATTTTCAAAAGCACTATTAGATTTATGTTGATAGTTTTATGGTGTTCACATTAGCAGTAAATGGGGGAAAATCCTACATTTGTATGTGATAAATGGGAACATACAAATGTTTAATTAAATTTACTACTGATTAAGTGGAACTGCAAAACCTTTTCTTACTTTACAATAGAACATTCCTACATTTGTATGTATAAATGGGAACATACCAATTTTTAATTAAATTTACTTCTGATTAAGAGGAACTGCAAAATAATCACAAACATTTTCTTATTTTACAATAGAATATATATTATCACAAAATTTCCTCGTCAAATTCGTTAAAATAAATGGAAATGCAATTAATAATAATAGGGGAGACTAGGGATGGTTGACCCACTTGTACAAAATAATTTTTAATTTTTTAAAAATTGAAAGTAGAATAAAGTTTTATATATTATTTTATTCGTTATACAATCAGTTATCAAATTAAAATTGCTACACAAGTGTAATATACAAGAAATTTGAAAAATGATCGATTTTAACCATGAGAAAATAATTTGGGTCAAGACTCCCCACATATGGGATGGCTGATCCACTATATGGGAGGCTTGACCCACTTTTATTTATATTGAAATATTTGTGAAGAGAAGTAAAATCTGTTTAAAAAAGGCAGTATAACTTTATGCTACATGCTTTAATTATTATAAAAAAACATTTTTGAAAATATGATGCGTAAACAAACCTATTTAGACGTAATCGCAAGTCAGAGGAGAAAATTCTTGTTTTAAACAGAATTTCGTCTGAGCAGGTATATTGTACAGCAAGGAAAATGAAATTTTAACATTTAAGACACTATTCTGCTAGAGACAGGTTCCGTTTTCATAGGGTTTCATGTATCATTATGCCCAGAATTTATAGCATCTGTTCCGATTTTCTTGTCTCCTATTCCTACTTTTTTTTTACACTCGACCTGACAACTCTAATTGTCACATAGTTTGGCTTCCTCTCACTGTATTCATGCTGGTGAAATTTGTCTACATACCTTTCAAAAGTTTTTCAATCAATGCTATATTCTTTTGCAGCCGCATGTGCACTTAACTGATCATTATCTTCTTTATCCTTTTCAGTGGCAAAGTACTTTCAGTACTAAAATTTTGAAATAAATGACTGGCACCGAAATTTACGAACAAATTTATTTGGAAATAAGAAAAAAGGTATATTTCCCATACACATTAAATGGAAAAGATTTTAGTAAAATTCTGGTGCCATTTTGGCGTTTGGGAATTAAAATTAAGTGGTTTCATAAGCATACCGTTGTCCATCAAAATGTTAAGACTTTCATACTTTATAGTCCTTTCTAGTCCTTTACACTGTTTCTATTTACCTATTATAGTAATATTTAAATGGAAAAAGTTCCTATCAACTTTCCCCTTTATATTTCATTAAATGTTTTCCTGCAGTGGATACTATAGCAATTTTTCACATCTTTCTTTAATCTAAACATTTTCTTTTCCATCACCCTATTTTACCGTGGCTTTACAGAATAAATTTACATTCTTTTTTTATATATAACCATTAACCTTTCATTCTGCATAGTGTATAATGAAAAGATTTCATCTGGGCAACTCTCCCTCACATTTACTGGGTCACGCCTCCCCATATAGCCCTTTTCTAAAGAATAGCACATTGTTATGTTAAGCCTAACTTACTGTACAAGCTTTATGCCTGGAATGAAAGCTCGATATTTCTGCATTTCTTAAAACGTACTTACTTAAATTTCTATGATATATTTTATCTGAAAAAAGCTTACAAAATATTTCTAAAAAACACAACTTTTAGGTTGAAAACGCCTCACAATTGATTTTTTCCAAACCTATTTCGATTATCTGTATGAAACACAGACTGTTGTTTGAGAATTCCAGTAGCTTTGGTTGACACCTAATGATAAAACTCTGAAATTGTTTTAAATATAACAAGTTGGAAATTGCTCGTCAAACGTGGCAAATGAGGTGCGTTCGTACTATAACTAGTTTTATAATTATTTTTTGCACCCCATATTGTACTGAATGTATAATTTTTTGCACTTCATAAAGTGCATAGTCTGATACATCATTAAAATGCACTTCCAATAATTTTTCCCCATTCCCGTAATGTAACGGAACACTTTTGACTGTCCCTGTAATTAAACTATACATCCGATTTTCCTAAAATTTGAAATAGCTCAACAAAATTTTGCAACAACTATATCTTTAAAATTTCAGACCATTCGGAAGGCTGCAATATCATTAAAATGCACTTGCAATAATTTTTCCCATTGGCCGTAATGTAAAGAAAAACTTTTGACTGTCCCTGTAATTAAACTATACATCCGATTTTCCTAAAATTTGAAATGGCTCGACAAAATTTTGCAACAATTATATATTTAAAATTTCAGATCATTCGGAAGGCTCTAATATCATTAAAATGCACTTGCAATAATTTTTCCCATTGGCCGTAATGTAAAGAAAAACTTTTGACTGTCCCTGTAATTAAACTATACATCCGATTTTCCTAAAATTTGAAATGGCTCGACAAAATTTTGCAACAATTATATCTTTAAAATTTCAGATCATTCGGAAGGCTGTAATATCATTAAAATGCACTTGCAATAATTTTTCCCATTGGCCGTAATGTAAAGAAAAACTTTTGACTGTCCCTGTAATTAAACTATACATCCGATTTTCCTAAAATTTGAAATGGCTCGACAAATTTTTGCAACAATTATATCTTTAAAATTTCAGATCATTCGGAAGGCTCTAATATCATTAAAATGCACTTGCAATAATTTTTCCCATTGGCCGTAATGTAAAGAAAAACTTTTGACTGTCCCTGTAATTAAACTATACATCCGATTTTCCTAAAATTTGAAATGGCTCGACAAAATTTTGCAACAATTATATCTTTAAAATTTCAGATCATTCGGAAGGCTCTAATATCATTAAAATGAACTTGCAATAATTTTTCCCATTGGCCGTAATGTAAAGAAAAACTTTTGACTGTCCCTGTAATTAAAGTATACATCCGATTTTCATAAAATTTGAAATGGCTCGACAAAATTTTGCAACAATCATATATTTGAAATTTCAGACCATTCGGTTGGGTAGTTTTTGCTCTGTTACATGCGGACAGACGGACGGACGGACAGACGGACGGACAGACGGACGGACAGACGGACGGACAGACGGACGGACAGACGGACGGACAGACGGACGGACGGACTGAACGACGACTATAGGTGCTACGTATTTATATAATTACGAACGCACCTAAAAACTGATGGGTGGGTTAAGCCACCCGTATGGTCAACCCAGCAGAGTCTCCCCTATATAATTTCTCTAATTAAGTTTAATCCAAGAAACAGCTACTTCTACTTTCAACTCTAATAACTATTGGCTCTCTCAATTTCAAAACAAAGTGACGTATTTGTATAGATAAACAGCAATTAGTTATTATAATATTCTCTGATGAAGGGCTTGATTAAGCCTGAAAGTACTAAGGAGTTTTTAAATAAAATGTATATTTTTAACTTGTAACATCCCTTTTATTATTTCAGTCCCCTTTTATGTAAAACAGTAAACTTTTCAAAGTTCATAATACATATTTTATGTTTGAATCAAGGTGAAATATTGCCTTTCGTCTTATGATTTTATTAATATATATATATATATATATAAAATAAAGATGAAATCACAAATATATGAACAAATGGTGAAGTTCTAAAGATGAACAAGATGTGAACATAGGAGACCATTATGCAAAATAAGAAACTATGAGTAACCCACAGACTCTTCAGAGGAGCTTGCATGTTTAATTCACAGAGAAGATGCGTTATTTCATCTAGGTTTGTCGGCATTAAGCTTAAAATCACAAAATGTAGCTCCTAATAGCGCATCATAAAACAGAATAAATGATAAAATACCTTAAACCTGCAAGCTCCTCTGACGATTCTGTGGGTTATTCATAGTTTCTTATTTTACATACTGGTCTCCTATGTTCTTATCTTGTTCATCTTTAGAATTTTACCATTTGTTCATATATTTGTGATTTCATCCTTATTATATATATATATATATATATATATATATATATATATATATATGTATGTATTTCTTTATGTTAAATTTAACAGATAATATAACTAATGATTATGATGACAAACGAATAACAGAATAAAAAGCATGTGAAGGGATATTTTCCCTTGTGTTCACATGGGCCCCACGTGTGTTCAGAACTACCCCACCGGTGGAGAAAATGTGAACAATTTTTTGAATTTATAAAATTATAAAAAAAAAAGGAAAAAGTACTATAAATTGATTTTAAAAATTTACCTTGTGTAGAAAAGTTCGGTGTTCAAAACTACCTCACCGGTGGGGAAAATGTGAACAATTTTTTGAATTTATAAAATTATAAAAAAAAGTAAAAAGTACTATAAGAGTGATTTTAAAAATTTACCTTGTGTAGAAAAGTTCTGTTTACTATGTTGAGTAGTTTTTGTTTATAGAAATTAACCCAGTGAATATGCTATATGAAGAAAAAGCTCTATTTATGTGAACTGATGCTCCCCTCTCCCCTATATATATGCAATATCCATGTGCGTGAGCTTTCAGGAAAGAGAGAAAGAGTGTTATTCTTAAATCTATTCTTATTAGTCAGATAAATAAATAAACATTATGCCTTATATATGCCCCTTAATGATTTTCTATGTTCTAAATGAACAAACTAACCTAATTAGTGTTCATGCTGGTATGTATTTATATAATACAAGTTTTAAACAGGTTCAATTAAAAATAAAAATTAAACTTCGCGACAACAAACCTATTATCCAGTCCGAATTTTCTGAATATGTAAGTTCAAAAATATTCATTTAAAATTCATGGAATTAGTTTTTGTTCTCGGATAACAAGCAAAACAAATAATACAATAAAATGGCATTAAAGTTCTTGTTTTAAAATTCAAATATAACAATGATGAATAGTTTCATAACTCATATCAAATGTCAGGGAAGCGAAATATAAATTAAATACCATCAGATAAGTGATTAAAATGTATTCCTATTCAAAATTAAAATAAAAGTAAACATTCTTTCTTTAAACAATACGCTTTTATTAGTTTATTTAAATGCAGAAACACGCCGAATTTAAAATTCGTGTTTAAAAAACGAAAATTGATGTTCTTTGTTTGACGTGACATTTTCGTGTGAAAACAAAATGTATTTAAAATTAAAATTAACGAAATTTTATTTTAAAAAATATTTTTTGCTCGATTTCTTTTTAAAGTATGGCATCAGAAACGAAGAAAGAACATTTTGGTATTGCTGAAACTGTTACTGTACATTATTATAACTAACACCTAGTCATAGATTTGAAGAAAAAAATAACCGGGTCGAAAATTTAAATATCTAGGGTTTCTAAATTGTTTTCTTGGCGTAGAATGAAAATTAAATTAAAATTAATCTTTAGGGTGTATAGACTATAGAGAGGTGTAAAGGATAGAATCAGGGACCCCGAAACTGTACATGAGTACTATAGCGTGAGATAAAAAAGCTATCTTAGTAGTTCTCTGCAAGAAACACGTTACATACTGTCCATAGGAGATTACGTCACCGCATTACCCCTCCCCCAGTGAGGAAGGCTTCTAGTTTATATCGAACGAGCGACGAATGATAATGTCACATTGCCGTGCGCACATGTAATATACGGCGCGTCAGGATTTGTGCTATAAAATAATAGTCTCACAGGTTTTGCGTGCCTGAGAATATTTTTCTAGTGCTGCCATTTGTAGGTTCCAGGAGCAGATTGTTACAGGGATGATTACAGAGATCATTGAAAGTAAAAGAGATTTTAGGAACATAATTCGTTTATCTTTTCAACACCTAGTCATAGATTTGAAAAAAAAAATAATTCGTTAATATAACATAATATACATAATTCATAATACATAATTACATAATTTCATAATGTAATTCATTGAAAGTAAAAGAGATTTTAGGAATATAATTCCTTTATCTTTTCAATTTTTAGGTAGAACAGCATCAGGCACATTCGTGATAGTTATCGGTGTCATTAAATTGGAAAAATTACTTTGCAAAATTTCAAATGCTTAATATAAAATTACGCATCGTAATAGAAAATTTATGCTTAAATAGTTATATTAAACTTCACTGTCATTGAAAATCTGCGCTACAAGTAATACGACAGATGACTAAATGATTCGTTTGATCTAATTTTGAAGTCGAAGTTCTTGCGATTCTAGAGAGTTGGCTAAAAAAAAAAAAAAAAAAAAAAAAAAATGGATTAAATTCTGTATTTTGCTTACAATGGACAAGAATTTTTGTCACTTGATTACAAAAAAAAAAACTGTTTGAAAGCTTTCTTGTCATAGAAATATGCAAAAAAAATATCACTGCTGTATAACAATGATACGCACTATCTCTTTTTCAAATTGCCGGTAAAATAATTCAAAAGTAGCACAAATGCACTGTAAAATATCAGTGCTGAACCTTGAAGATAAACACAAATAACCACTTGGAAGGGTGTGCTTGGAGAACTATTCTGCATACCATACGCATGACCTTAACATAAATTCCGTGGTGGGGAGAGTCATCTTATAGGGCGATTGATTGTTGAAACGAGAAATCGAACTTGAAGATTCTCGCCTTTCAGTAAGGATCAATATTGTGTTTGAAAACGTGGACGTTTATTCAGTGTTTAAACTTCCTGTTGCTTTTAAACACAGATAAACACTTGGAAGAGTGTTCTTGGAAAACTACGCTTTGTTCCATACGTATGACTTTTACATAAAATCTGTGCTGGAAGACATTTGTCTTGTAAGGCGATTGATAGGTAGAAACGAGGTACCGAGCTTGTAGATTCTGTCCTCCCGGTAAGGATCAATATTGCGTGGAAAAACGTGATTGTGTATATTCAGTATTTAAACTTTTTGTTGCTTCTAAAAGTGGAAGTTACACTCTCGAATGACGAGATACTTTTGCGCGCTCGGTTACCATTTCGTTTGGCCAAACAGCATAAAACAACAACATGAATATGTACAGTCGTGGAAAAAAAGTAAACACTCCCTACTAACTCCTCAAAAATTTATCGTAGAAGAAAGTTACTGGTACCGAACGATTGGAAATAAAGTCTACTTTGAAATGATGTATATAAAATTTGCTTGAGGGCCATCTACATATTAAAACGACAATTTCAATCGTAAATTTGCTTTTTTTAATAGCAGTACACAATTATGACAGTATAAATGAACTCTACACCCTTCAATTAGTCTAAAAATAATTTTTTATGCAATTCGTACCGTAAGTTTCCGAGAAATTAATTATTTTAAAATGAGCGTATTTTAAGGGCTGTATCCAAATTGAAGTCTAGTACTCCATTGTTCACCGAGAGAGCTCCCTCCTTGATCACGTCACCTTAAGCAGTCAATTAAGCCTGTTAGATAAGGGATAGCATATGAAATTTCAAAATATTTAGTCACTTCTATCATAGACGGCCCCTTAACCCATCATTTTGCCGTTTTTTAAGCATAATTTGAAAACTACTTGGAAGAAAAATGTGAACTTTTGGATTTCCATAAAGCAGGACTTAATAAAACTTAATCCATAAAAAAAATTGTAGGTTGCAATTCACAATTTTTTTAATATTAATTTAATAATTCATAATTCATATCAGAAAATTATAAAAATTGCAAATTCAACGTATTTATGTTTGGGTATATTAGTATTGTTGCTACACAAAAAATTAAAGCATTAGGATCATAATTTCAGAAGTTATAAATAAAAATATGGAAATGTAATTTAACATTAGAAGCACTCAATTTTGAATGCTTAGAATGCAAAACCTTATCCTTCAAATGGCTTGAAATTTGGTGTCTAGACATAGTTTGAACCAAAGATTGGAAATATCTCATTAAAATTGGGTATTGCCATTGAAAAAAAAAATGAAGTTTGGATTCGTTTTAATATGTAGATGGGCCCCTAAGCAAATTTTATATACGTCATTTAAAAGTAGACTTTATTTCCAATCGTTCGGTACCAGTAACTTTTGTCTACGATAATTTTTTGAGGGTATTTACTTTTTTTCCCCACGACTGTACTTTATAAATGTATGCAATTTTTTAAAAGTTTACGATAAACAGTCATTTAAAACTCGTCAGTTAAGAACAAAAATTATATTTAATACTACATGTAATTTTAAAACCAAATTCACAAATTGCATAATAAAAATAGTAAGAATGCTAATAAAATTATATCTGCCTTTCTATATTTCAAATATTGAGTTTTATGGGGAAAACAAATCTTGTCCGCATTAATGAATAGGAAAAGAAAACCAGAGTACAAAGTTAACATTTTTAAAGAGTATTTTATATCATGTTAGGTAATTATTTAAAAAAATATACATGCTGCGATTCATCATGAAAATAGTAGCTTAGGTATAGAAAATTGAATATAAATCTAAAAATTAAAAATCAGTAACTAACTTACGTCACTCAACGTGCTGGATTTACAAAAAGCAAAATAACTGAATTTCGTTTAAAACTGACCTGCAGTCTATTCATCAAATTTCTGAAACATTTGTTTTTGTGTTCCAGAAAGATTCTTAAAAAATTTAAACAAAAAACCACTATCTTAATGCAGTTTGACTTCGCTAGTGAAAATTTCCCTAAAATGTCCTCATTATTGTTGTAGTTATAAACGAAAATCTGGCTTAGACTTTGCGTAAGACATCGTGTATTATTTTTGGAATAAATGATCCAGGATTTCTACACAGGAATTGTTTTCTTGGCGTGTATTATTGTCCCTTACTGATCTAACCACGAATTCAGATACGTAATGTATATAAATTATAATTATATTTTTATAGTCTTTTAGAATTGTTGTTTGATTTTCTATTTTATCCCATTAGATTTGGGATGATTTGCTGGAATGGTTTGCTAAAAGGAATCTATTAATTATATTTGAATAACTTTAATTACAGAATGGAGCGAATAAAGCTGGAGCGACAGAAAAAGCATAGCAAACTGAAGAAATATGCAAATTAAAGGACTACATAGCTCTTAGCTTCCTTATAGCCCGTGTAGTCCCGGTACACTATAAAAAAAAGATGTAATTCTACAGATGTAAAGTTAAAGAAAGGTGTATACTTACTAAAATTTGATCTGTAAACAGTACAAAAAATGATGTAGATCTGAGTTTTATAAAAGAATCTACAAAAATTACAGTAATCTTACAAAAATTTTATCTGTAACCCCGCTTGCAGTTGCATAAAAAGTTCTAAGTATCCTAATTTCCTAAAGAATTCTTAGTAACCTTACAGATTTTTTGAATGAAAGTGCAAAAGCGTACCTGTCACATGAATTTTTGTTGTTGCCGTTGCATAAAAAGTTCTAGACATCCCAGTTTCCTAGAAAATTTTTAGTAACTGTACATATTTTTTTTACAGTGTAGTCAGCGTGGTGCAATGGTATCCAAGTAAAGATAACTCGGTTATACTGAAGTTCAATCCTTATCTACGCAACGGAAGGTGGTGCCGTTTTTCGGCTTCTTTGATTTGAGGAATCCTTTTTCTCACCGCTAAAGATTGCGACGGATAACGGAGACAGTAAAATCTACAGGAGGAACTAAAGAGATAATTCCATAAAAAATAATTAAAAACTAAATCAAACGAAAGTATTAATTAAGTAAATAAAACTACGAATGAGATTAAATAAATAATTAAAACGAAAAAAAGATGCACGTTAACACCTCAAAAGAAAATTATTTACTAATTTAATAATTTTACCAATAAATATGTGTGATAATATAGGAACAAGAAATGTTATCCAACAGACAACACTACTTTTAAGCAAGTGTCAATTTTATTTAAAAATCCAAAATGGTGTGGCAAAATCTAATTGTAATTATGCTTAAAAACATCTCCTACTTAAAAAGATAGAATAACATGCAATATACTTTCACAGAGTAAATAATCAAATTAAAGCTAAAGCTTGAAATTTTCATATAAAAGAGTATTCCGAATTATTCCTATGTATTTTCAAAGATAGAGTTTAGACTAGAAAAACATTGGACGAATCGTGAGTATTTAAATGAGAGAGTACTTATTGATAAAATTTTTATTACTTTCATTTGTATTAAGTTAGTCTATTTTCTGTTTTATAAATTTTTTTAACTTATTTATTTATTTATGTTGACTTATTGTCAAGCAGTGAGTATTTAGTGAAAATGCTAGAGATATGTCATATTTAGTTGAAAAGCCCCCATGTAAAGATTAATGTTATGAGATTCTTATGCATATTGCATGAATTTTTTTAAGTATGGATAAATTTCTTTTAGTTGCATATTATAATTTATATTTTCTTGAGGTTAATGCACCAGATTCTTATGCATATTGCATGATACTTTTTAAAGTATGAATAATTTTCTTTTAGTTGCATATTATAATTAATTTTCTCTTCCTAACTTTTCCTCTCCCATTACTTTGAAGTATAACTATTTTGTTCTTTAAGATTATTTATGCAGTTTATCCAATCTCTTGAAATGAATTCATCTGGGTGAAAATACATACATACACACACTCGCACACATATATATGTATATATATATATATATATATATATTATATATATATACTAGGGGCTCCGCCCCCCTGCTCGCTGTACTCACCAATCCCCCGCGTAATCGCTTCGCAATTCCATTCGCTATCGCAAAGCAATCTTTATTTTCTAGCCAACCCCAGACGTAATTGTTTCGCGTTTCCATTCTGGATCGCTTCGCAATCTCTTATTTTCTGTGCATTCTATTTTTAGATTCCACTTGGTAAAAACGCGATTCTCCCCAACTCCTGACAATTTTATTTCCTTATCTCCAAGCACATAATCATAGAGCTTACAGAGTTTCATAATGATAAGAATTATTAAATATACTATTATATCTATATAGTGTTACGAATATTGTAAATAGTTAGTGTTTGTGCTTAAAAATAATATACAATTAAATAGTTCAATTAAGCTCTATTCATAAGCTAATATAAGTTTTTGTTGCATTGAAATATCTCAATTTGTTGATTTTCTGCAAGCAAGTAAACCCTATTGGATTTCAATGCGAGTCTATGGAAATTTGGCGAAATACAGGAAATAGCGCGAAATTGGCGTCAATTTTAGGGACTAATTTTGGTCACCAAATTTGGAGATATATCGCCAGGTTGGCGACGTTTGGCGACAGAGGCGGGTCCCTCCCCATTTGGTAACACCCCTTTTTCCCTGATAGAACCGTCAAAAAGCTTTGACCAATCAGATGCGTTTCGCGGTATCTACGCAGATTTTCATTGGTCCATTTCCAAAGCGTTACTTTTTTTTATATATAGAAGGATATATATATATATACAGGGTGTCCGGTCTCAACGGTGTCCAATGGCTAATTCCTAAACCGTTCGTCATTGACATATAGTTCCAATTACAAAAATGTTTAAAATCAGGTAAAGAAATATTTTAAAAGCGATTTGGGTCAATAAAAACATTTCTTAAAAAATTACGAAATTTAAATTTTTATACGGTCCCCCGGTCCTATAAGTTATATTTAGTAAAATTTTCCTTTTACACTGACAAGTAATACACAAAAAGTCCCGTTATTCTACGATTAAAATTGACCGAGTAATAGCTGTTTAAAGTTGGAGCATATTTTTTGCTGCAAATTGGGGGTCATTCACAAATTTAGTCGAAATATAATTTCGTCAGATATATTAAAAAATGGTTGGGAGTAAAATTAACATTGCAATATAAATTTGAAATCTTTAATCATTCTGACATATTAATACAAAATATACGATTTGTAATAAACATTTAAGAAGAAAGAAAACAGAATTTTTGTTAAATAAAATAATGCTAAATTAACAGCCTCAATTCTTTACAAAATGATACCTATTTCAAAATATTATTAGATTACACTAACCTGCAAAAGTTGGGTTATGTCATGTTTTTTAGCTTTTTGATAATTGATTCTTATGTATTCTGTACCGCTGAATCTGAAATTGACCTTCATTTTTAACCATCACATCAGGATTTTTCGCAAATTTCAAAGTTAAAAAGTTCAAAGTTGAAATTGAATCTCCTCCCTCATCTCATGGGCCACTCAGCTATTTAGCTGTCAGAATCCCAGGATAAGCTAAAATATCGAATAAATTATTGAATAAAATAAAATAAAATAAAACAAAAAAGTTTTACATATGTTTTATAGTATGAGATTTCCGCTATATTTTAACTTACACATTTACGATTTGAAAAAAAAAAAATTCTAACGTGATGGTTAAAAATGAAGGTCATTTTTAGATTCAGTGCTAAAAAGTACGTAAAAATCAATTATGAAAAATTAAAAAACACAACCATCTCCTCTACTTTATAGTATCCGATTTTTGTTATTCTTTAAATTTGGCAATTTATGATTTGCGAAATATCTTGACATGATGGTTAAAAATTAATGTAAATTTCGGATTCAGTGCTAAAACAATGCATAAAAGTAAAAAAAACAAACCCTACAATTGCAGTCTTGTATTATCTAATCTAAATTTTTTTCTTAAACTTCTTGGCGGTAATCTATCCGAAATTTTTTGTGTTATCCTGTAAAATAAGTATAAATGGTAGCCACCGAAAATCATAATAATATTAGATTGTTATTGGATTTGCGCCAGTATGTAAAATGTAATCTCGATCGGATATTTAAATGTGAGTAAAATTTCGAGTACAAATTTTGAACTGGAAAAAACATACTTACGATCGTTGAAGTAACATAAAAACTTACAAAAATAACATAATTTTTGTTAAAAGAAATCATAAAAGAAACAGTCTCAAATACTGGCAAAATAAAACATATGTTATTTTAGACAATCTGAAACTTAATAAATGTTAACTTAATAGTAATACTTGTACGATTTTTTTCAAAGCGCAGACACACATAAAATACGATCTTCGAATACTTTAAGCACTTGGTATGTGACCCCTCAATGCCAAGCCGAACTCATTTGTTTTCAGAGCAGAAAAGTGGCATATGTTATGCATTTTTAAAGTTTCATAATTCGCTCAATTTTAGTGTTATATGAATGAGGCTTTTTTTTTGTCTTACTTGTCAGTGTAATAGGAAAATATTACTAAATATAACTTATAGGACCTGGGGACTGTATAAAAATTTAAATTTCGTAACTTTTTAAGAAATGTTTTTATTGATCCAAATCTCTTTTAAAATATTTCTTTACCTGATTTAAAACATTTTTGTAATTGGAACTGTATGTCTATGACTAACGGTTTAGGAATTAGCCATTGGACACCGTTGAGACAGGACACCCTGTATATATAATATATATATATATACATATATATATACACACACACACACATATATATATATATATATATAACTTCTTAAAACTAAAACTAAAATATAAAAATAAAAACAAATTCCATGCGATAAGCGCTACAGCTGCAAATAACCACACAGATTATATATAGCACATTATGTATTAAATGCATTTGTCAGACCCAGAATCTTGCACCATAAATAAATTAAGTATAACCATAAAACATCCAAGAAATTTAAACATATAACCTGAACAAGAAAAAACAAGAAAAAACAACAAAAGTCTGTGGCCTCTTCAGCGGTGGGCATTTTGAAAATTACAGCAATGTTTCAGACTAATTACAATTTACAACAAAATATAATTCAGTTATATATATATATATATATATATATATATATTGGTGTGTGTGTGTGGGGGGGGATAAACTCAAAGGTTAAATGTACATGATATCTCAAGTGAGACTCGTAAAAGATGAACTCAAAATTTCAGAGCGAGATATGGTGGTTCTATAGATATTCAGTAATGGAGTCGGTTGGTGGTTTTTAAAACAAGGCTCAGGGAAGCTCTTGCGAGTTGTGCGATGTTATTTTGAATGTTAAGCTGTATATTTAGTGATATATTAAACCTTTTTATATCTATTCACACTTTGGAGAACATTAGTTTCGATTAAGCAATACAGTACTCACATTAAAACCCACAGTTTCGGGGGCTCGGGCCGAGATTTGGACTATTTGGATGATTTGAATTTTAATAATGAAGCTATTTTGCACTTGAATTAAAAAAAGGTATTTTTCTGAACTGAAATTTATAATACGAAAAAATTAACTGTTCGTCTGATGTATAATGATTAGAGATGAACCGTAATCAATCCTACAAGATAGTGTACTATTTTGTTCTGTTGAAGTGTCAACAAATTGAATAATGTGCGTCCTGAATAAAGCTAGAAAAGCAGATTTGTTTACATTGTGTGATGACCTAGGTATAGTTGCGCCTCAGAGTTCAAGAATTATTGACTTGATAAAGTTGGTGACTGAATCAAATGACTATGAAGAAAATTTTGTTAAAGTTCGACTTGAAGTCATTGCTGCTAAGAGAGAAGAAATGAAACAGCTAGAAGCAAAAAAGGAAGAAAGAAGGCTAGAAGCAGAAAAAGAAGAAAGAAGGCTAGAAGCATAAAAAGAAGAAAGAAGAAAGAAGGCTAGAGGCAGAAAGAAAATTAGAGGAAAAGAAATTGCCAATGGAATACAAATTAAGAAAAATTGAGCTTCAAGGCAATATGGCAAGTATAAGTGACGGTTCGGCAGTAACTGGTTTAGGTAAGCAACCAGATTTGTTCAAATTAATGCCACATTTTGACGAGAAGGGTGATATTACTATCTATTTAGCTTTATTTGTGCGACAAATTTCTAGGATGAATAAAGTAAAAGAAAATTGGGTAATGCATTTATTAAGTTCAATTCCGTTAGAAATTGCTAATGTTATAGCTAGAGAACCAGAAGCATTAACATATGACTACGATTACGCAAAAAACCTGCTTCTTAAAAGATTCAAAATAATGCCAGAAGAATTTAGGCAAAAAATAATGTCGCTTAAGAAAGGACATTCAGCCACTTGCACGATCTGGAATTAGAGTTTAGAAATTATTTGGAAGAATGGATTGGCGGCCTTGATGTATCTAATTTTGAAGCCTTAAAAGAATTAATAGTAGTAGGTCAAATCAAGCGAAGATTACCTATAGAAATGAAAGAACATTTTATCGATGATCTTCCAAAAATTAAAAATGCTGAGGTATAAGTAAATAAATTAGACGATTATGAAACAGCAAGACATAATGTTAAAACCATGGATAGAAATTCACACCAATTTGAAGATAGGAAGTCGAAAATGCGTGAAAATAATAATTCAAAACCATGGTTACCAGCTCAAAGTTATGATAATTTAAGAAAACAACAATTTATAAATAATAGCAGCCAAAATCATCGGAGCCAAAACCCGCGATTATCCAAACACAAAGAAGTGTATTGCGCAGTAATCAAAGGAAAAAACAGCGCCAAGCCGCATCGCATGATAGATATCGATATTAACGGGGAAAAGGCACATGTCTTAGTTGATACTGGAAGTGATATAAGTTTGGTGAGTTATGAATATTATACTAAGATGGGATCGCCAAAATTATGTTCAAATAACATCTCTTTGTCAGGCATAGATGAAGTAGTTGTTTATCCTAAAGGATACTTTCCTTATGAATTTAATATTGATGGATTTCTAATCACAGCAAATTTGTATGTTTTAAAATCTCTTGCATATGATATTTTATTGGGAAATGATGTGATTAGCAAATTAAATTTGGCGATAGACGAGAACGGAAATAAAATCGTTGGCGAAAGCAACAATGTTCAAGCAGGTTACATTGAAGTTCTGAAGAATTCTATTATAAAATTGAATTATGCTGTCAGAAGTAATAATAAAATGAAAGCGTCATCTTTGGATAAGTCACGTGATGAAAATATTATAGTTGCAAATGATAATAATGCACGAGATAATTTCTTGATTAATTTAGCGAGCATCATAGATGATGAAATTGATTTTAATCACGTGAGAAATTTGAAAAGAAGAAAAGAAATAAATAAATTAGTAAAGGAATACGAACAAAATATATCAAAAGGTACAGGATCACGGATGGGCAAAATTTTATCTGATGAAATTGATAGTCCTGCACATGATAGAAAAGGTTATGTAAAAGATTGCCGTAGGAATTTCGATTATAGGGGAAAGAACAGAAATATTAATAGACCAATTGATAATAGAAGCAATAATAGATATGGCCAAAAATATGTTAAACAGTTATTTAACCATGGAAATTACAATAAAAATAGATATGGGAAACATAGTTCAGAGAACTCTTACCAAGATGAATCAGAGATTTCTCAAAATTTTGAGACTAAAGATTCAAGATCAAGAAAAGATATGACAAAAAGTGAAGGTTTAGTGAATAGTTCATCGGATATGGTTGAACCTAATGATGCATTTGAAATGCTAGAATGCGCTTCACCTACTTCAAGAGCAAAGTATAATCCAAATTTCTCTCCTAGGTACAAAAATAGAGGCTACTATAACGTTCGAAATAATTATAATTATGATAGTCGACGATCAGACAAAGGTAGCTATCAGGAGCAAAGAAAGTCCCAACCATCACACAGGTATACTGCACAGCGAACTGCAGATTCGTCTAGCAAATTTGAAAAGAGATATGAAAATGATCTTAGAATTCATGATCAGGATAATTACAAATTAGATTATAGGTCTGGAATCAAGTATTTATCAAGTACGATCCATATTCCCATAGAGCCCCATTAGAATTTAGGAAGATTCAGAGTTGATGGTGTAAGTTTTAAGAGGTTGTTGACTTAGGAACAATTTTGTTTATAGAAAACTGCGGTTGTAATCAAATTATTCACTCAAAACTACAAGGTGTTTCATTCTAATAAGTATATGGCTGTTGCTCATTACTACAAAAATAAACGATAATTCAAAGAAATGTTCATGTCTCGCTTTGAGTGAAATGCAATAACAGCAGGAAATGTGATCCAGTTGTATAGTATTCTAGTAAATAAAGCTGTATATAATCGCAATTTGATTGGTTAATATGGATTATTTAACTACCCGCAATTGGTATGTGGATGGCGGCAGTTGTGTAACTTCTCTTGACTTTGTTCATTCGCACAATGAAAAGTAACTGGGCTAATCCAGCGTGACTCACGTTACAAGTGGAAAGAATATTTAAATCAAAATAAACTGCTCTGTGTACATTTTAGATACACTTGTTTTACTTTTTTCGTTTTTCATATTGACTATGTACGTGGATTTGTTTCATAGGTAGTTCAAAAAATATTTTATGTTTAAATGAGTATTTCAGGTAAAAACAGTTGTGTGACTCACGTTACAGTAAAAATGACATAGAATGTAAATACACATTTAAAATTTAAATTTCTTCCAAACCCTCATGGATACAAAATTAAAGGATGATGAAACCTTTTTTATATATATTGAAATATTTTAATCACAGAGTAGATTTGAAATGAAGGAATTATTTAAGCTGCAAAGAAAAAAAATGCTGTGACTCACGTTACACAGAAAATGTGACACGCGTTACATCGCTTTCATGGTATTCATTATCATTTTTCTGTCGATTTATTTGAATACAATAGTTATTAGTTATCAATAATAATTTTAAAAAACGTAATTGAGACATTATATACAAAAATTTAAACAAAGTTTTTAATTGTTAAGCAATTATCCTTGCTTCCTATCACTTTCCATTCACTAACTTTTGGAATTGGTTGTGGATTGTTAAATAGATCTTCCAATTCCAGAGATTTGTTTCGCTTCTGAATTTCCGCGCAAGTTATCTCAAGAACAGTAATCTCCTTAGATGTTGTATTATTAAAAGCTGCAACCAAACTTGCAGCATTTACCACAATGTACTGTCTGCTACATACAGCTCCCCAAACCTGTCTTTTAACTGATCCCCCAATTCCATCCACTGGCCCTTTGCCATACGAAGTAGCAAAGAAATTCCATTTTATAATGAAATTGTATTTTTTGTGTAATGCACGGAGAGCTACTGCAATGAAGCGGTTTTTGAATTGTGATGATGGTCCATTTGACCAAATATCCACTTCCACCAAATCTCTGGGGAGACACTCTAGAATTTTACCAATATAAGCTACAATAGTCTCCTTTGAATGTATGGTATTATCAGAAGCCAGCACCAAAGGATGAAATGTGCCAGAATGCCAGATGGCAGCTGCAAATAAGCTCACCTGACTGTGTTGCCATTGTGCACTCTGTATTTCACCTTGAAATCTGCAGGTATAATTTTCTGCGAAGTCAACTTTTATCAGAGCTCTTTTAAGGGATGTGGTAACAGAATTAAGTTGTTTTTGGTACTCCTCTGCCTGATGCCTTTTTACATAACAGTGTTCCAAAAATGTTGGTGCGAGATTAGAGATGTGCGAAATGAGTTCTTCAGCTGTTCCTTCCTCCATTATCTTTTGAATATGGGTTTCACTATCTTTTTTCCATTCATACCATTTCACATACTTCAAAATGTCAACATCTGTATTTTCAATATATCTTTTTTTAAAACCTAAACATTCCTTACACTCACTGCCAACAATGAAAAAGATTCCATGCCGGGTCTCGAACCCGAGGTGTTGTGCCTAGACTCATGCAATGTGCTTTATCGGTAGAATGTCGGTGCGCTATACTGATGGCCCGGGTTCGAATCCCGGCATGGAATCTTTTTCACAAGGTTGGCCTTTGCGCCTTTTAAGCAATTAATTTGAAATTTGATTTTCATTTGAAAAAAAAAAGCAGGTCTTGAATATATAAAAAAGTTTTTCTATGCAACTTAATATCAATATTTAAAAGATAAAATACAGCATTAACTTTTTTTTCAAAAGTAACTCTCATTACATGGATGTGACTCACGTTACATGTGACTCACATTACCAAAGGAATTAGTGTTTATTCTATATATTTAAAGCTTATAATTTATTTTTAGGGTTATATATTAATTCTTAGCATATCACAGGAGGAAAGTATGAAATTATACATAAATGCATTCAGTATTTTTTCAGTAGTGATGAAAAATGCATGTTTTTGTGACTCACGTTACATGTGTAACAAAGATATATTCATGTAGTGATTTGATTTACAATTAAGCAATCTGTTACTTTAAAAAGATATTCATTATGTAACTATTAAATATGAAAAAGGTATAAACATAGTAAAATGTTTCAAACTTACCAATTATAGCAGAGGATGAAGTTCAAAAATCTATAATAGTGCTCTCTCCGCAAATCACGAAGCACATGGCTGCATAATGTTAGCCATTTTGAAATTAAAACACTGTTGCCAATTTTTATTTTGCATGGAAAAATAACTTTGAACATTTTTGTTGCAAAAAAATGTAATAAATGTACATTCATAAATATTTTTTTTTCAATGTGTGTCCATGATTTCACACATTCCCAGATTAGCCCAAGTATGCTTCAAATTTCGTTAAAATATCTTCATTATTATTGACATTCGGTTATTATCCTTTGTATTTGTAAGAAACTGTGAATTTTTTCTAACTGGCTTCTTTGGAGACGCCAGTTTGATTTAATTTTTCTAGTTTTTGTGATTAAAGGCAAACGAATTTACAATTGTTAATAGCTTTCTCAGAAATATCGCTGCATAATGTGTGTAAATATCGAAATTACGTCATGAGATCTCAGGGATACAACAACAGACGTAACATAGGTTTTTTCAGGATAGCAATTGGGTGTTAAGGTTATAAACAAAAAATCGATTTCTAAATTAGTGTAAAACGCCATGCAAGTTATTTAATAAATGGATTATGAACCTGGTTTCCTCAGCAACAATTTATTCTTGTAGTATGTTGTACTGTCCCTAAACATTTCAAAGATAAATTCCGAATCACCTTGTATCAGGAAGGGGTGGGGAGTTCTTTAGAATAGAGATAATTTATGAAACAGAACCGAAAAACTGATGATAAATCATAATGAGAAAATTAAGACTTTGCTAAAATCACCATAAAATATAAAATAACACAAAGGACGCGTTTCATAATGGAAATTTTAACAATCCATCACCAGCCAAAGTAAAAACGCGTCCGAAAGTGGATCTTTTTTGTTACCTTGTCTGCTTTCAGACACGTATTTACTTTGGCTGATGACGAGCTGTTAAAATTTACACTATTTATAAAAGAGTGCGATTTGCTTCGGATGTGTCGCTAGCGAGCTCCCATGGCCGGGTACTAAGTTAAACGTACCAGGTAAGCCAGAGACCTAAATTATGCTTTTTCTGTTCCGTGAAGGTTTACTGACCATTTTAAACTAAACTGCATCGAAATCGGTCCGGTGGTTTCGGAGATATGGGTCTTTAAAATTTTAGTCCTCTCTGTTAATCTCTAACCCATACTTCGGAATCCGCCATTGCTGCTGGTCTGATACCTTTTCAATGCTTATAATAAATAAAATAGATTTTTCCCAAAGTTCTGGGAATTCGTTACATATTCTAAAAACTTTTATGAACATTTGCATAGTAACAGAACATTCGTATGTTACCTATTAGCGAAGTTATGGATTTATAAATTATTTTGGTAATTGCTCTCGGTGCGTCAGTGTGTTGTAGCTCATCTTCAAAATTTTTTTTATTTTAAAGTGTAATAATAGCTAAAAAATTGTTGCTGTGGTATTTCTTTGCTAACTTAAAAGCCTCCAGGACCCATTTCAGTAAGTGTTATTGACTTTTATCATGATTAAGTGTCTCCTCCCCTCAATTAAAAACCTCATGTTTTGGCACGTCCGCCATGTTTAAAGCTTTCCTATGGGACAGATCGTAATATTTACCATTTTTCATTGCCTTATAATTTAACTTATAAAGCTTATTTGTTTCTTAAAACGGATCATTTCGTGTGCTATAATGTCTTAACATTACTCCGCCACCAATTTTAAATTGCTGGCAATAAATTAATACTTAAATGATTTTTTGAAAATACGTAGTAAAATGTTACAATTCAGGTCGCCCATAGAAATAGCATGGGTGACATCATTTTCTAATAAAATTATAAAAAATACTTTTAATGCTTTTAGCAATTATTAATTTTATTGGAAAGATGTAGGAGGCTTTAAAGTTCATTTCGCCATAATTTTTACAAAAATATATTGTATGTAAGTGCTATTTTTACTACTCAAAACTTGTACATATTTTCTGTTTTTTGCTCCAAGTTGGCGGATAGGGGATTCCCCATTTTAATCATTAAATCTCCTTAGGAATAAATGTGAATTGAATATTTTTTGAAAATTTATTTAAATAACTCATACTGTTTATTACATAAAGTGGTGTGCATGTATGTAAAGTAGAAAGTTTGAAGTTTCCTCCGCCATAATTTTTATTGAGTTTTATTATGTTATTAAGTGATTTAAGAGCATTTTAAAATATGTTATTTTATGTATCTATTTTTACTCAAGATGGCGGCTGGTTTCGTTCTCGTTACTCATTGCCGCCCAAGTTAGGCAAGTGTTGAGTTGTTTTGTCCTGGGAATGAGTCCTTTGCAGAACTATCCCTTTACATTCTTTAGAAAAAGGTTTTACATAGATATAAAACATGTAGACAACTAATATAATGATGCCGACATGTTAAAGCTTTGAATATTCAAATCTTTGCTAATCAATGATACATTGTATGATATGACACAATCTTAAATATAGTACAAAAGGTGCTCAGTTACATTTAAGAAAAGTATTGGGACTACAAAGTACTCACAATAATGGTAAAAGTTAAAGATTGAAAGTTGTAATGAAGATAATTATTACATATTTTTTTTAATTTTGTCACAGGGGGGTCATGTGACATATCTAAAGTTAGGTCTTGACCTAAGCTCCACATTCCTGTCTTTCCCCCCTTTTTTTTTTTTTTTATTTTTTTAGCCTCCAGGGGTCGTTTTTAGGCGTTTTTTAGAAAGTGCTTGAAAACCCCAAGTTTGGTGTCCACTGAAAGGTCATGACATAAGCTCTTCATCTATGATCTCATCCCCTAGTTTAACTCATATTTTAGGCAGTAGTAGGCTCTTTAGGGCAATTGTTCCAAACCAGAACTTACAAAGAATAATTTTCAAAATTCCTCTTTTTTAAGCGAAATATTGCTCGGAGGGGGCCACATGTACGCATGTCAGATGTTTTTTGGGACGGGGCATCGATTGGCTATCTCCATTTTTTTCTAGCTGTCACCTGGGGGGAACCGGGGGGAGGGGGGGATTTTAAAATTTTGTTACAGGGGGGTCATGTGACATATCTATAGTTAGGTCTTGACCTAAGCTCCACAACCCTGACTTTCGTTTCCTTTTTTAGTTCTTTTTTTAGCCTCCAGGGGGCGTTTTTAGGCGTTTTTTGGAAGGTGCTTGAAAACCCCCAAGTTTGGTGTCCACAGAAAGGTCATGACATAAGCTCTTCATCTATGATCTCATCCCCTATTTCAACTCACAATTTAGGCAGTAGTAGGCTCTTTAAAGCGCATTTTCAGTCATTTCTCAAAAACTTATAGAGAGTCGTACAGGAAGCCAGTATTTTAAACTTCATAGATTAAATTCACAATTGCATATGCTACATGCCATTTTGGTATTGTAAGGGGACTCTAAAAGGGTTAACTTTTCAACTTCTTTTAAATAAGCTCTGAAACATGGCAGGTGACATATCAAATTAAAATTCTCGTTGAACACTCATGATCCCTGATGTTATTTACTCCCCCAACTTCCCCCACCATTACTTTTTTATCATACCAAGTGCAGCATGAACTTCATTCAATCACAGGCAAGCCTTAAAAAGTTCATTTAGTTGTTAATATTCCCTGTCTGGTTTTACTTCAGTGAAAACCCCCAAAACTGCAGGACTGGTCTACAGTTAATATTAGACATTTTGTGCAACTACCTATGGCAAAATGCGTAATTATCAAATGTGAAAAACATTCACAGGACATACCACATATCATTGGTAAGGTTTGGTCGAGAGAAACAGGAAACTTGAATAAACTTGTCAACAATGTGTACATAAATGTAAATAAAGATTAAATGAAAAGAACTTGAAAGTAACCAAGAGAAAAATGTTTGTAAATGGCACATCGAGAGGAATGAGGTATATAAGCATTGAAACTTTTTTTTTTAAATTATTTATTTATTTTTATTTATTTATTTATTTATTTTATTTTATTTTATTTTATTTTATTTTATTTTATTTTATTTTATTTTATTTTATTTTATTTTGGTCAGTTTTCTTCAAAATTATGTCCCCTAGTTTTTGTAACTTATCTTCCAAAGCCTCTATTTTTTTTTCTCCCTTTAATTTACTAAAAACCACCCGCTGTCCGATCATTAATTTTTTATCTTAGTCATTTACGGTGATCTACGTCACTGATTTTTACTTTAAACTCTTCTATTTTCCCTTTCCTTCAAAAAGCATGGTTGGGTCCTGGTGATGCCTGGGCCATAATTGAAAAAGTGAATTAATTATACTAAGTGAAAACGCTGTGCAAACAGTATAATCAGGACCGAAAAAGTCACAATAGAAGACATAAGCTGATAGAGAAAATCAGAAGTATTTTTATCTACTGAAATTATAAAAATATATATTCACAATGAAACAGGGCGATCCGCGAAATGAAAAAGAGTTGCAGTCGCAAAGGAATGATTCCTCTGTCATAACAGAGTCAGATGAAGACGGGGTGAAGTCTAACGACAAAGAAACACAGCTACCACAGCGAGCAAACAAAAATTACCAGCCGGGAAATGAACTGCTGCCATTTGACGCCGAACCAGCATCACGAATGACGATACTGGTTTTAATAGATCAGATGGTTAGACATCAAAAGAAACGCGACAAAGGAAGTAATGAAAATGCACAAAAATACCAAAAGTTTTTGGAAGAGAAAGCGGTGGAAATAGAGAAAGAAAGCGTAAGACAACACGACAAGGCTGAGAAGGAAGAACACCAATAACGAGACACGTTTTCGAAAATTGCAGACCAGGTACTAGAACTCATGCACCAACTACAAACGCAGTTAGCGTCAAACAAAGAAGTAAAGATAAAGAATACCATGTCATCAGTAATCAAAAACTTTAAGCAGCTCAAACAACAGACAGAAGAAAAAGATCACTTAATAACGAAACTCAGCGAAAGAATTAAATTTCAAGAAGAGTTAATCAAACAGACAAAACAAGATAAAATCGAAAGAGAAGATCAATTGATCAATGATATGAACAAAATCACACAACAGAACCATGAACAAATGGAAAAAAGACTCGTCGAACATGTTACCATTCTTCAGGCAGAAAACCGAAAGGAATCAATTAATCATAGAGAGGGAGAAACAGCAATAGAAAATGACCGACCAACATATGCAGAAATGACAAATTTTCCACCGCTCCGACAAGAAAGACCGACACTAATATTAACACCAAAAGACAAGGAAACAAAAATGCCAATAATAAAGAAAGTTCTCAATTCTATGAATATGGCTGAATTACCACCAGTAGACTGTCAAACAACTAAACAAAATAAAATAATAATAACATGTAAAAACAAATTTGACCTAGAACAGGTGAAAGATAAAATCTGCACTACAGAAGACATGGCGGAAAAACTGGATATTAAAGAACCAAACCCGAAAACAGCCCAAGTGATAGTCTTTGGAGCCCCAGAAGCCCGAGTAGTCACACAGAAAAACGTCGAAAGAGAAGCAGACAGTTCACAGAACTACTTAGAAGAGCAACAAAAGCTATATGAAAAACAAGTACTCTATCCGGCTTTGGAAAGAGCTCTGAGGAGGAAGGTGCAATATAAGCTGATAAAAGTATTGAAAGGAAGGAAGGGCGAGGAAACCTCGCACTTGGTGTTGCAGCTACTGGAGAGAGATGCACTGCAACTAATGGCAGGAAAATTGTGCATAGGATTTAACCGGTGCACGGTAAGACGGTATGTCTTCATTCAAAGGTGTTATCACTGTCATGAAATAGGGCATACAGCAAGAGTGTGCCAGAATGCAGAGGCCTGCGCTAAATGTGGCAAAGGCCACAACATCAAGGATTGTGCCTCAGAAAAAGAAGAGTGTGTTAACTGCAAAAAAGTGCTCGACTACTACAAGGGGGACCATAGGAAAGCTGGACTATATGAAAAACATCCATCTTACGATCCATCCTGCAGCGTGTATCAGCGAAAGAAACAAGAAGCGCTAGCGTCATTGTCTTATAGATGTAAAAATTCAAATTAATTCAACAAAATTTACAGAACAACAGATCACAAACCGCTGCTTTTATGAAATTCCTCTCAGACTCGGACTATTCCCTGGTTTGTCTTCAAGATGCATACCTTTATGAAAATAGACCTCTATCACTTCCTCGAACAACACCATGCTATAGTTCAAGCTCTAAAAAAGCCCATATTTTAATCTTAGACCAAAACTTAAAACATAATCTCTCTTCTAAACACTATAACTCAGTTTTTATAAATTTAGGCCTTTAAGCCTTTAACCTTAAGCATTGGCAGCCTGTATAGCCCCCCGAGTGCTGACTTTGATGAGGATATTGAGATGTGGCTGGGCTCTAAAAATCAGAGCCCATTGCAGTTGGTTCTCGGTGATTTTAACGCTCACAGTCAGCTTTGGGGCTACAGGAGTGAAGACACCAGGGGAAAAGTTCTTATCGATAGAGTTATAGCGTATCAACGAGTTATTCCAAACTCTTCATCCAGTCCACCAACGTATGAGTCGGAGAAGAACCTGGGGAGACCGGATCTGTCTATCTGCACGCAGGCTATGTTTTCACACATAAAACACTGGGAAGTAATTCCTTCCCTTTTTGGAGACCACTACCCAATAGAAACAGAGCTAAATTTCACAATACCCAAACTACCAAGAAGAAGATTCAAAACTAAGGGAATCCCTTTGACACAATTTTCCGAACAACTAACTCGAAAATTCTCACAGATTAACTTTAATGACATAGAAACTATAGACCAGTTTAACGAAGAATACGAAACTTTTAAACAAGAAATATTATTACAAGCCAATAAATCCTTTAAAAAGAAAGCCCCCTTCAAGAAATTTAAAATTTCCTGGTGGTCTCCACAATTGAGGACCCAAAGAAATAAAGTAGCAGCTCTTTTAAAAAGAGCAAAAAATTCAAACTACGAGTCAAATATAAACCAGCAATACAAAAGGGAAAGGGCAATTTATCAGAAAGAGATTTTATCGGAGAAGGAAAAAGCTTGGACAAACCTGTGTCGCAGAGAGACGGATCCTTTTGGTTTAACGAAAAAGTTAGCCTTCAGCAATTCCAGGACTCACATATCAGTTACCAATTTGATTCTTTGTCACCCACTTCCAGGTCATCAACCCTTTTAAAACTAACGAGGGACATTTTTGGCGATGAAACTCCAAAGCAACTACCACAGCGACTAAACTCGCACGACCAGGCAAAATTCACAAAAAGAGAGTTGCGAAATGTTATTTTCTCATTCAATATTAACAAGGCGCCAGGACCTGATCAAATTGATCACAGGATGGTCAGGTGCATCTTTTCAAAAATTCCTAATATTCTGTTGGATATGTACAACAGTCTATTAAAGTTAAACTATTTTCCTGATGACTGGAAATTGGGAGAACTCGTGTATTTTAGAAAGGAGGGAAAACCCTTGAACGAGAGCTCTTCATATCGCCCCATCACTCTATTACCAATATTCGGAAAAATCTTAGAGAAATTAATTCTAAGACGAATACATCACGCATTAGACAAAACGAATTTCCTATCGGGTAAGCAACACGGCTACACGCAAAATAATTCTACGGAAACGGATTTGGAGCATGTGATTTCATTAGTAGAACAACACAAACAAAATAAACAATACACATCACTGGTGTCACTGGATTTCAGAGGAGCATTTGACAACCTCCCTTGGGACCAGGTGATCCTAGCATCGCAAAGACTAGGTATTTCTAAACAACTCATTAATCTTATCGTTTCCTTCCTTTCGGGTAGGCGAGCTCAGGTGGACTGGATGGCACAATTTTTGGTGTACTTCTTTAGTAAGGGTTGCCCGCAGGGATCGTGTCTGGGTCCTTTTCTTTGGTTGGTTCTGTTGGAGACTCTGTTGGGGACCTTTGATGTACAGGACTGTGAACTGGTGGCATACACGGATGACGTGATATTACTGATCTGGACACAGTCGAGACAGCAACTTGAACAAAAAGGTCAGAAAGCTTTAAAATTTATTCAAAATTGGGCAGAAACCAACAAAATAGAAATTTCACATGAAAAATCCTCATCATTAACTTTTGGCAAATCCAATCACCTTAAGCGGGGTCCCACATTTAAACTTCAAGATAAATCAATAAAATCAGAAACAACACTAAAATACCTGGGGGTAATATTAGATAAACAATTATCATTTCTCCCACATGTGGCACAAAAGAGAGTAGAAATCGGAAAAATAACTCAAAATCTTTATAAATTTTCATCAATCTCAGGTCGACTCCCTCCGGAATTATTTAAGATTTGGTACTCGGCGATCTTACAAAGGAAACTGGCCTACGCGTGTGCTGTCTGGCTTCCGCGAATGGCGCAATATCACGGTCGTCGACATTTGCTCTCGGCACAAAGGAAAGCTTTGTTGCTGATAACGACAGCATATCGCAATACGTCAACAAACGCCCTGCAGGTCCTCACAGGTCTCCCCCCACTGGATTTGCAGTTGGAGGCGGAGGCGGAGTATTCGGGGATGATTCGTCTCGGCAAGTCTACAGAAAAGGCTTTTGCTCCACTATACTATCCAAAATGCTCAAAATACAAAACATCATCACTAACAAGTGAAATACAAATTTGTGAAATAAACGACTATGTAGGCAAAATTACAATATACACGGACGGTTCCAAAATGTCCGAAGGCACAGCCTCGGCATTTTGTGTGTACGAAAAAAACGAGCAAATCTATACTTGGAGAGCGAAACTGTCCCAGGATAACTCCGTCTTCCAGTCAGAACTCTTCGCGATCTCTTCAGCATTAGAGTGGATAGAGTCGGACAAACATTCTCAATACTTAATCATAACGGATAGCCTATCAAGTTTAAAAGCATTAAACAATTTTGACAATACAAACTATTTAATACTAAAAATTCTTCAACAATTACAAACAACAGTAAAAGACATATACTTCAATTGGACAAAAGGACATTCAGGTGTTGAGGGCAATGAGGCAGCTGATCAACTGACAAAATCGGCAGTAACGGATGAAACACTAATACATACATTTTTACCATATCCAGCTTCTTCACTAAAATCACAGACAAAGCAGAATCTGTTAAAAAATTGGCAAAAACGCTGGACGGATTCAGACACAGGCCGATATACGAAGGAATTCTTGCCATTGGTTGACCACAAGTATTTCGTAAACAACAGATACTTACACATATTTTTAACAAATCACGGCCCCTTTCAGGAACACGTATACAAAATTAACATAAGAGACTCCCCACTATGCATTTGTGGCTTGCCGTCAACATCGTTACACTATGTATTATACTGTACATTAACATCGCATTATCATCTCAAAAAACACACACGTATGAATTTAGCAAGTTGGTGGCGGGATGTAAAAGAGAAACCACAACTACTCAACAAGATCATACAATGCATGAGATTTATAGAAACAAACGAGTACATATTTTCAAATCCAGAGCCATTCTAGTCCGACTCCATCACTAGGGTGTAGCATGGAGGGAGAAACGGGTTATTAGCGGGTGCCAGAAACTTCTATCACTTTTTAATTTTTATCTTGTGCATATCTCCAAACTCTAGTATGTGCAAATTGTAAATAGTAGGTGTGTTGTAATGTGTTTCTAATTGTGATGTTCAATATTGTGTGTTTAATGTACTGTGAAATCCCTGTAAATCGATGAAAAATGTAAATAATTATGCAATCACATTCAAATGATCCTCATGTAATCACTACATACAGTCATGTAAATAGTAAGTGTTTGATATTGTGTTGTAATGTGTTTCTAATTGTCATGTTAAATATTGTGTGTTAAATGTACTGTGACGTATATATATCCAAGAAAATTGTAAACAATTATGCAATCACATTAGGTGAAATGATCCTCATGTAATCACTACATACAGTCATATATCTCGATGTGAAATCTACGGTTCGCCCAGAAAATTGGGTAACCAATTGTGATTGTAATTGTAAATCTCACAGTAACCGAAATAAATCTCAGCAGCTTGATCAGGGACCCGACGCTCCCTCTCAGACTCTGGTTGAGAGTCGGGAGGAGTGGATGTGGTCTACCCCTCGGGATTGCACTAACACTCTAAAGCGAAAGCTGAGTTCCCGAGGTGGTCATCGCTGTCATCGCTGTTAAAATTTACAGTTCAAAACGCGTCCTGTGTGTTATTTTGTATTTTATGGTAATTTTAACATCTGACATTGCAAATCTCACATTGCATTAGACCTATAGCAGCTGAAATGTTTGAAAATGGGGAAGATTTAAATGTTTGATATCTTAAATTGATTTTCTAATTTTAAATATTTAGAAAATTGAAAAATTTAAAATGTTTAAGTCGAATTATTTTTCTTCTGTTAAGTTCGTTTGTTTTAGCAATGTCTATATATGCATGAATAAATAATAATAATAAAATTATCTTAAAATTTAAAAATGTATAAGTTTACAATCTACTTTCGTATGGTTTGAAACCCGAAAAATATTTATAGATCAGTCGTAAAGCAACGTGTCACGAAAACAGATATTCCTATATTAAATTTTTCAGATTTATGCCACTATATAAGAAACAGCTGTGAAAGCGTCTAATATATAACAGTTTCCAAAAACGCAAAAAAAAAGTGAAAATATTTTAGAAAATCAATATGCTTTTCGTGAATTTTCTGGGAGGTAAAGCGATTGATATATTTTATAAATATACATTTTATTTTATGGGAGGAATCCTTGATATTTCATGTTTATTGAATAAGATACATTCTCACAGAAAACTTGTTATCTAAGAATATACAGTGTGTCCACGTATAACCTGACCGACCTTTATTTTCGCAACCATTGGTCCTAGATGCATACTTCCAATTACAAAAATGGTCAGAATTAGGTGCAGGGTTAAAAAAAAAAAAAAAAAAAAAAAAAAAAAAAAAAAAAGTGAAGAATTACACAATCTAAATTTTTATACGGTCCCCCGGCCATATAAGTTATATTCAGTAAAATTTCTCTGTTACACTGGCAAGTAAGGCAAAAAAGTCCCGTTATTCTACGATTAAAATTGACCGAGTAATAGCTGTTTAAAGTTGGAGTATATTTTTTGCTGCATATTAGGGGTCATTCACAAATTTGGTAGAAATGTAATTTCGTCAGATATATTAAAGAAATAGTTGAGAGTAAAATTAGCATTGCAATATAAATTTGAAATCTTTAATCATTCTGACATATTACTACAAAATGTACAATTTGTACTGAACATTATAAGAGGATAAAAATAGCAGATTTTTTGTTAAATAAAAGGATGAAAAACAACAGCCTCAATTCTTTAAAAAATGATACATATTTAAAATGCTGTTAGATTACACTGTCTTTCAAATCTTCGGTTGGGGCATGT
Source organism: Maratus speciosus (assembly GCA_963932465.1). Taxonomy (NCBI): domain Eukaryota; kingdom Metazoa; phylum Arthropoda; class Arachnida; order Araneae; family Salticidae; genus Maratus; species Maratus speciosus. The sequence goes on along the minus strand of OZ010790.1, from coordinate 219,002,025 downwards.
TTTTTAGCTTTTGAAAATTGATTCTTATGAATTCTTTAGCACTGAATCCGAAAATGACCTTTATTTTAAACCATCACGTCAGGAATTTTCTCAAGCGGCAAATTTCAAAGTTAAAAAGCTAAAAGTTAAAATTGATCCCCCCTCCTCTCCCAACCTCATCGGATCCCCAAGCTGTTTAGCTGTAAGAAACCCAGTATAAGCCAAAAAATCTAATAAATTATTGAATTAATTAAATTAAACTGAATAAAAAAGTCTTACATCTATTTTTTAGCATTAGATTTTTCGCTATTTTTTAACCTTGAAACTTACGATTTGCGAAAAATCTTGACATGATGGTTAAAAGTGAAAGTAATTTTTTGATTCAGAATTAAAAAATACATAAAATGTAATTATAAATGTTAAAAACACAACCATATCAGGTTTATGTTATCTAATATAAAACTCTTTCTTAAACTTCTTGACGGTAATCTATCCGAATTTTTTTGCGTTATCCTCTAATATAAGTATGTATAAGATGGTAAGAGTCGAAAATTATAATAATATTACATTGTCATCGGATTTAAGTCAGTATGTAAAATTTAACTTCGATCGGACATTTAAAAATGAGTTAAATTCGAGTACAAATTTTAAACATGAAAGAGGATCATTGCAAGTTAAATAAAACCTTATGAAATTAACCTAATTTTAGTTAAAAGAAATCACAGCCTCAAATCCTTACAAAATAAAACATATGTTAAAATACAATTATTTTAACTAATCTGAAACTTAATAAAAGTTAATCGTAATATTTGTAGGATTTCTTTCAAAGCGCAGATACCTTGAAATAAGTTTAAGTACTTTATACACGACCCCTGAAAGCATGAGCGAAATCATCTGTTTAGTTATGCAAAAAAGTGGTATAAGTGATGCATTTCAAAGTTTCATAACTCGGTCAATTTCAATGTTATATGAATGGGACTTTTGTTGTTTTACTTGTTAGTGTCACAGTAAATTTTTACTAAATATCACTTTTATGACCGGGAGACCGTATAAAAATTAAAATTTCGTAATTTTTTAATAAATGTTTTTCTTGACCCAAATCGCTTTAAAAATAATTCTTGACCTTATTTAAACCATTTTTGTAAATGGAAGTATGCATCTAGGACCAACGGTTGCGAAAATAAAGGTCGGTCAGATTATACGTGGACACACTGTATATGAAAGAAAATGAAAATTTTAAGTGATTCTATGTTTTTTTAAAATGCCTTAAATGTTAATGAATCTTTTAAATTATTGTTATAAAAAAATAATACATTGAGTTGATAGATTTTCTTAAAATATTTTGAATAACTAAATGAAAAAGAGCGTTTTATGCTCAGAATATTACAAAATATTAATCTTTAAATATCCATACGAATAACAGAGAAATCATGACAAACTGTTTTAACATTAAAACAAAATTGCGAAGCAGACAATAAAGTCTCTTTACAAAGCACTGTTGCCAGATTGTGATTTTTTCTATAAAATATCTGCCACTATTTCAGAGCAAAAATCTCCTCATTATTTAATAACACACATTGCGTCATTAAGTAGGGGAAAACTACTCGTCGCAAAAAGTGGTAGATATTCTTGACAAAATACACCAATCTGACAAGAATATTTACAAGTTGTAATAAGCGCAAAGTCGTAACCTCACTGAAACAAAATATGTAACTTTACCCCTTAAAATTGATGGCAGCCTTGCTGCTTCCATTTTATGGAGTAATTTAACCTATATAACTGGTGTTACTTTATACTAATGTGTAATATTACACCATTTATATCACTTTAAATTACACCAGTATATAGGGTGTGGTATTACTAATAAATTGTAATATTATAATTCATAATATGGGCCGTTAATTACTTCCTTACTACATCCTACGTTAATTGCTTCCTTACTTTACTAAAACTATTTCTTGTGCTGTTTCTGATTCTCATTATTTCAACATCTTTAAATTTATTTTCAGGATCTATGTTCAGGTTCTATAGCCATGGAGAAAAATAATACAGGTTTACAGAGGCAATATTGTTTTCACCTGTTTTTTATTTCTTTTTTACATTATATCATATTTTTTTTTATATCAGGTGCAGTATCCTGGAAAACAGAAATTATTTAAGTTCGCACTATGTTAGAACGCGTGCGGGAGTTCGTGGACAAGCAATGAATTAGAGAACTAAAAATCCCTCTTCTGCTTGTGTAGTCCGCTTTTAGGTAGATTTCGTAAGAAATACTACCTATTGCAGTCGTTACCATGGTGCGACTTTTGAAAAATTCCTTCATAACTTTTCATTATAGGACCCCAGGAACCCAAAACCACCCCCACCTAAAAAGTTTATATATATATATATATATATGTATGTATGTACTAAATTTTGTCCGCACGATAAAAGACGCAATTATGCACGGATTGTCCTCAAACTCGCCAACAACTTTGATATGGCTAATATCTCGGCGGGGATTGAAAATGGGCGAAATCGGCCCAAGAGGGTGGAAATGGGGAGGGTTCAAAATTTTGAATACTGCCTTAACATGATTCTGATATAACCAGCTCTTACACAACAATGGCAGGAAAAAAAATAAAAGTTTTTCGTTATAGCAGTTGCCAACAATTAAAAAAAAAAAAACAATAAAATTCTCACCACAACAATTACTTTTCTAATGTAAAATTTTCACGTGTAAAATTAAATAGTTTGACAAATTGAAAACAAATTGAATATTACGTCATAAGTTTTCTACAGCAAGATTTCAGCATGAAAACTCAAAATAAAAAAATAGTTTGACGAATTAAAAAAATATGTATATTGCGTCATATTGGAAATATAATGGATCTCAGCAGGTGAATATGTAACGCCATGTGAGTTTGAAGAAACGTATTAAAACATGATAAAAACCCGACTATGGAAATATTAACATATTTTAACACTTTAAGGTTCTCTGAATTTTTTGTAGCCATTTTTTAAACCTATTCCATATACTTGTGTGTGTGTATTCGTGTATATTATAATTTTCACAAAAAATTTAGCTCCCTACAGCTCACTCTTTGTGAAGAAACTGGGTTTATCTCTAATCTTGATTTAAGTTTTGTTGGAGAATTTAGTACTTAACTTCGAAATCTACCTCCGCCTGTAGGCCCGAGCCGGCAGGGATTTTTTGTTAAATTTAAAACCTCTCCCAATATGATCCCTAAATATCAAAGCGGGAGTTTACATATTTCTGATTGGTTTAATCAATTTTTAATGACGGGGTTCTGAGATGAGAACAGTCGTAATTCTGGCGTGATTGCATCACTCACGGTAACTTCCACATTTGACATTGATTACAATTGATTATGTCAAGTGTAATCATTTGTTTGAATCATGCAACAATTCGGTTTTATACTCAAAACAAAATCTAATAACAGACATTCTGGGCTAACCTGATTAATTTTATGATTTAAATGAATTCTGGGTTTCTCCTTTTCTGGACATAATTATCTGGTTTAATTTATGAGATAAGCAGAATAACTGTCACTATAATGAATGTTGATTATGATTTATGGTTTTGAGTGATCATTTAATGATTTTAAACATTAATTTGATTTTAAGAACCCAATAATTATCACAATGATGAAAGTTTATAATCCTTTAATTTTTTTAAACTCTAATCAATTTCAAAGATGTTTATGATGGGAAAATAGTTTTAAGCATTAGATTTATAGTTAGTAAAAGGAACATCATGAAGTTCTGGAATAAGGAGTTCTGAATTAAAAAAAAAAGATTTATTTTTTTATCCTGTCATATATATAGATATATATATATATACAGAGAGAGGGAGAGAGATGTTATGAAAAATAAACTAAACTACACGCGCATTCATATTTTTTTTCAATAAATACCCTATCGTGAGTACCAATGCAATATATGACATTTATTATATGCTTCACACTCTTATTTAATCACTAAAATTAAAAAAACTGTTTACTAAAAAGGTGCATAAAAATTTATTAAAATATTCCGTTACAAAATGAACTGGTCTTTAAAAACTTAGAAACCATTGATGTTAAAAACCATTGATGTTAAAATTTTGGCGTTGATTTAATCTGGAAAGTGCTGTAGACGGTCGGTTTTTAAATTTAAAAATAAAAATTTAAATTTAAAAATAAAAAAATTTTAAAATAGATTTCGAGAACGCAAGAATTATTTTACCTACATCTGATTATTATGCTTAGAGAATTAGGGAATCATTGGAGATTTTAAGTAAAGAAAATAATGTATGTAACGATGTTTTATCTTATGATATACCTCATATTTGGTTTAATATTTTAAAAATGTCTAACACTTCAGCATTGGAACGAAACAACTTCATAGACACCCCCAACAAATAATAGACTGATCCTTTTTTTCCCCCAGACTGGTGTATAAATAGCTCAGTGAATGCGACATTCCAGTGAAAGTATCCTTTGAAAATGATCGCGTTTGCGATCAAAAGATCTCAGGAATCATCTTTTTCTGTTTCATTATGATTTTTAACATCAATGGTTTTTAAGTTTTTAAAGACCAGTTCCTTTTGTAACGGAATATTTTAATAAATTTTTATGCAACTTTTTAGTAAACAGTTTTTAATTTTAGTTATTTTAACGCAAGGTGAACTTGTCATTCCACTCTGAGCTCATTTGAGTTCTAAGTTTTTCAATTTTTCAATCTTATTTAATCGTTTAACTTTAATGTTAGAAAATTATTAGCATTATGTTGGATAAATAAATACATTAACATATTATTACTGGTACATAATGTATAAAGAAGTTAACTTTTAAATGAAATTCTCAAAAATGTGTCATTGAATCGTCTTTATCGTCTTTTAAAGAAATTAAAACGCCATATTCTGAACATTGAAGTGTGTTGCCTTTGAACCTTTTTAGTGGGTATCTTTCGGAAAAACGCTTCTTTTCGAAGTAGTGTTTATCCTACGTTTTTTATTCCATTTATGCTTCTGTCAATGGTGACAGACACTCCAATGAAGTGTCCTGTAAATCCTTTCACTGTTTCTCGACATACTTTTTTGGATAAAATATCACAGACACAGGCTTCAGAATATTTGTATGGGTATTTCATTTGTACGGCATTAAAAGAGATACCTTTTAGCTAAACTTAAAGAAAAATAAAAGACACTTGAAAAGAAAAAAATACTTCTTAGTCAATTAAGTGAAAAAATTAGGATAAATTTTGCAAGTATTTCAATCTATGTGGATATTACAATAATCCATTATTTAGAGTAAAACACTTAAAACTGTGTTACGGAAGTATTTTTCCTAAAGTTTCTGAACATAATTCAATTTTCAAAAGCTGAATAGAAAGCATTTCTATTCCGTTTAAACATTTAATTTTGTAGTCAGACTTCTAGAAATTGTCTTTCGTTAAATAGGTTTTGTCCTATTTTTTGTATTATATTCTGGCTTCAACACATGAAGACAGACAGTTCATTTCCCAGATGTTCTGTTAATAGTTTCAATATTTCCGGAATAAATTTTTCTTTTTATCTACAAAAAAGCTTTTTTTTCCTGTGTAATAATACAAATTCATTAATCATCTAAGCATTTCTTTTATTCGATCAGATGAAAGAGCAGCTCAAAAATGTGACTTAAGCATTGAATACCGACTCAATTATAACAATAAATGTGTCAGATTTTACACATATTTAAGCAAACTTAAATGTATTATTCACTTAATTCCTTTTTTAATTTCAATATTAATATATTTCTATATTAATAGGATGATATAATAAGACTTTGTTATACCGCGACTCTCTAAAAGTGTCACTCCGCATACGATACAAGTTTCCGAAATTTCCTGCTTAATTATATAACAAAAAATTTCCTAAAAAATCTCAATAAACCATCACTCGCTAAGTGATCAGAAACTAAGTAAGAAAAACAACTTCTCCTTCTTGTGTTTCTTTTCTCATTACCCGACTGAAAAGAACGGTTATGTGTTTCACGCTCATCTGTGTATGTGGATTTCTTTATACCCTCGAAACATCACAACGGCTGGATGGATTTTTATGAATGAGGTATCTATCGATTCGTTTTAACCGTCCGATGGTTATAGGCTATGTTACATTTTTATAAATTCAAAATGGCGGCCTTAAAATAATAAATGGCGGTAGAAACGAAAAAAATTTACGCACCCTATTTACTGGCATATCATTGGATAGGTCTTTAAATATGAAGACGATGTTTCATTGACTATTTTACAGTCAGAAGCTCCGTTTAAATATTATACAACCTGGAAGTTGTTTAGGTAGGATCTCTAGCTTTACTGCAACCCTAACCATCATAGACATCTATAGACCTCATCAAAACAGCGTTTATAGATAGGAACTAACAATTAAACACAATTTAAATGTCATCAATACAAGTAAATAAAAAAATATGTAAGTAATATAAAAAATAATTTCATATTGATGAGGAATAATTAATTGGTTCGCTTTTTACGCAGTCGGGTTTTTTGATTTTTTAAATTTAATTGATTTATTAAATATTTTGTAATTAAAGTTATGCATAGTAAAAGTATTAATTTAGAAGTAAAGATTAAAAACTCTAATTTAATAAACCAAAGTAAATCGATTATAACACAAAGGTTAAAGCTTATAAATAACTTTAGACATCATGCTAATAAAGAAAGGACTAAAACCAATTTAAAAACAATAGATAAAGTAATTAGCTTGTATCATCAATTCGCTTAAATCGCTACAATCGTTGGGTGACAAAAGGGGAGGGACTGTTTAATGAGGTTTCGCGATAGTTTATTAATAAGAAAAAAACATAAAACTGTGTATTGCATTTTTGCTGATATTCCTTAAGGAAATTGAAATGTCAATAGGAATGTCCTTCTATTCTCGCTTAACCTTTTTGTAGACAGCCTTTTAGAAATTGTTTTTCTTCAAGTAATAGTTTTTGTTCTTTTGAATTTTATTTGCGCTTCTATAAATGGAGACAGTCAATTCAATTCTAAAGATTTCTGTTAATGTTTTCAATATTACTGGAATTAGATTTTCTTCCCTCTTACTTTTCGTTTTATCTGCAAAGAAAAGGTTTTTTTCTTGTTTCTATTATATATTTGGTTATTTAATAAAACAAAAACTCAGGTTTTTGCCTTTCGTAAATTTATAGATTTTTTTCCCCTATAGAAATGTAATAGAATTAGTACATGGAAATACTGACACCAAACAATTTTACAGATTTTTTAAAATTCTAAATACATGCCACTTTATCCGACAATTAATTTGTGCTGTAATTTAGTCATGGAACGTTTTGTCATTAAATAAAATAAAGATTACTGTCCTGAAATAGTGGTAGATGCTTTGAATATTTTTTTCCTGACTGTGTAACACTGGAATCAAGATCCAGACCCTTATTTTGTTGAGCGATATTTTGTATCTTCTGGACTGATACTTAACTATCTTCCCTTAAAAAGTTACGGCGAATGGTGTAGGTAAAAGTTTTAAGAATAACAGTTTTTAAGGAAAATGAGACAGAAATATGTTTACGTTTTGGCCCGGAAAGAGACAGTTCTTAACTTTGGGTTAAAAGGCTGTATTTATAAAAACTGTAAAGTTTATACCGGAACAATATTATGAAAAATATTAAATTTAAATTAACTATCTTAAATCCTAACAAAGCAATCACCTGTTCCCCTGTTCAAATGCTTTAAAATTATATTTCCTTATCATCATGTTGTTTTGGTAATTATCTGAGGAAGCTGTCTTACTGAGTGTCTAAAACTTTTAGAGAGGCTGGAATTGTAAAACAGAATGCTATTAAGTACATGGTGTTAGGCCGTATTCCAAAATTAAATTACCTCTATAAATGCTTAACGTATGAACAGAAAATTTTGAAATTAAACACGCTATTGCTTGTACGGACGCCAAAACGCAATCGGGTCGTCGTCTGATTTTTACAGGATTTAGAAAAATGCATAGACAAAACTCAATACACCATTTAACAAAGTAGATCATCCCAGCTTCCAAAACTTTATATTTGCCAGATGGAATGACGGACATCTCTCTCTAAACTACACTGCTCAAAACAATTAAAGGATATTGCAGTTTTAGGTGGATTTTGTATCTGGTAAACTGTTTAGCTGATTGATACATGGTCGATAGACATAGTAGGTTATATGAGAATAAATTACACATGTTTGGCAGAAAAAAATGCATTTTTCTGCGCATTTGTGTACTAAAGGAAAAAAACACAATTTGTGCATATGAGAAAAAAAGAATAAGAAAAGGTGTATTCTTCAAAGAAAATCATTTTCAGTAGGGGTATGGTTTCCACGGGCGGCCAGCAACGTTGAACACCTTTGAGGCATGGACTCAATGAGGCTATTAATGACGAGTTGGGGTATTCTGCCCCACTCTTCCAGAAGAGCTCTTTCCAGATCTTGGAGAGTTTGTGGGTGTTGTTGGCGGCCAGAAACTCGTCTTCCTAGAGCGTCCCAAACGTGCTCGATTGGATTCATGTCTGGAGAACACGCTGGCCATTCCATTCGAACGATTCCTTCCTCGAAAAGGAAATCCTCCACCAGGTTTGCACGATGTGGCCTGCAGTTATCGTCCTTTAAAATGAAGTTATCTCCGATTGCTGCAGCGTAAGGGACTACAATAGGTCTGAGGATCTCATCCCTATATCGGCGACCAGTCAGAGCTCCATCTCGAATGATGTAGAGGTCAGTGCGCCCGTCAATGGAGATGCCACCATACACCAACACTCCTCCACCGCCAAATCTGACACTTTCGTGCACGAACGCAGGATTATTCCTACTGCCACGGTCGCTCCAGATGAAAATACGCCTATTATCCGGATGCACAGAAAAACGGGACTCGTCAGAAAACAGAATATTGCTCCATTCATTTCTCCTCCAGTTGACATGCTCGGTTGCCCACTCCCTGCGGTCGCGACGATGCCTTGATGTTAATCTAACACATACCATTGGTCGGCGAGCATACAGACCTACAGCATGGAGCCGGTTTCGGACAGTCTGAGTTGAAATCGTGGTGCCTGTAGCCGAGCGAAGGTGTTGTTGGAGAAGAGTAGCGTTCATGGTTCGGTGTCTCCGAGCTGTTAACGCTAAATATCGATCTTCATTGGGCGTTGTTGCCCGTCTACGACCTTGCCCTGGTCTTCGGCCTGCACATCCACTCTTCAAAAAACGGTTCCAGATCCTGGAAATGACACTTTGTGACACTCCAATGGCTTGCGCTACTTCGGCTTGAGTTTGGCCCCCTTCTAACCTACCAACAATTCTCAAAGCTTCTGAATCTGTCAAATGACTTCGCTGAGACATCGTACTCATCGAAACAAAGCAATCACTGAATGCCGATCATCCTTGTCTTCATTCTCTTTTATCCAGTTGAAAGTCAAATTTCATTCGCTGCCGCTGAAGCGACGTTTTTGACGTCGAACTCAAAATTTGCATACTCACAGTTTGAAAACCAGAAAAATTTGCATTTGTGATTCTCTTCTTCTATTTTCGGCAAAAAAAATTTCGTTTATATCTATTTTATATAAAACTTCAAATATCCTTTAATTGTTTTGAGCAGTGTAGTTGGATGTGCCAATCCCAAAACTTTCTTCAATCTCATATATTTTAATATTTCAAAATGTTGTTACAAATGTCAATTTTTCATTTTAATAGTTCAATACTATATCATCTTTGACTTTCATCTTAAACTTCTGCTTCAGTCAATGAATTGGAGTAAAATAGACTTAATGTCGATCATGACATTTACGAAAAGCAATAATTTTTCGTTATTCTGTTGTATATCAGCTGTTCGCGAATAGTCGGCTTATCAAGAAGGGAAGTTCCCGTCGATTCACCAGTCACCGCTGTACAATAGAACTACCAAAAATGAAGGAAATTTCACTAAAATCGCTATTATAGTGCCCCCTTTCGGCGGAATATTTCCAAATTCAGGGAGCACCTTCTAGCCAGGGTAAAAAAAAAAACATACACAAAAAATTTGGTTCAATTCTATGCATAACTTATTACACTTTTCGATGGTACAATATTCAAAAAACACAAAAATCACTATTACAGCTCTTCCTACCGGCGGAATTTTTCAAAATTCAGGGAGGATCTTCTTGCCATGGCCAAAAACATACACAAGTAATTTGGTTCAATTCTATTCATAACTTCATACACTTTTCGATGGTACAATATTCAAAATGCACAAAAGTCGCACAAAAATTGCTATTACATCAACCCTACCGGCAGATTTTTTCTAAATTCAGACAGGACATTCGTGAAATGGCCAAAAACTTGCACAAAAATTTTGGTTCAATTCTATGCATAACTTCATACAATTTTCGTTGGTACAATATTCAAAATGCACAAAATCGCACACAGTCGCTATTACAGTGCCTCCTACCGGCGGTTTTTTCCAAATTCAGGGAGGACCTGCTTGCCATAGCCAAAAACTTAAAAAAAAATTGGTTCAATTCTATGCATAACTTCATACGCTTTTTGAGGGTACAATGGCGACATACGGACACACGGAAACACGGACAGACAAACATTTTCTATAAACATGTTTTTGGAGATATCTGACCCCTAAAACGTATAAGTCCGTCGAAAACCGGAAGTCGAAAAAAATCTCGATTACAAAACTTTCTTCTACTGAAGATAGAAGAAAGTAAAAAGTATATTTATTGTTTGTAAAAGGGAGTCATTGATGAAATCAAAAATGGAGAGGGAAATAATTTAGATGGATACAGGTGAAACAATTGTTAAATGCGATTAATCTGCATGCGAGAAAATGGGAAATCTAACAGTCCCACCTTTCTGACCTTACGTCCAAATAAAAAGTAACGTATATACATTATTAAAGCAAGATTTGTTATTTAATTTATACGTAATTTGCGGCCTTACAATGTTTTTAAACTATGTCAGTTTTTCTCATAAACGCCCTACATGTATAGTTTTACCTTTTGGAAGGCGGTGGTACATTAACTAATCCAAATAATTTTAATCTAAATCTGCTAAAATCATACCAAACTTTTAGAATAACACTTCACTTTCATAATATACGTGAAGCATTTGTTTCGGTTTTCAAAGCAATTTATTAGTATAGTTTCGGTTACTATTAATAATTTTAGCATTTGACAAACGGAACTACTTTGCTCTGAAACGTTTACAATCCAAAATATTTCAGTGTATTCTATACCTATTTAATTCGTCAACATACTCGGTTCGTGGTCTTCACCACATTTCTCCCTAACATACGGCCACTTACGATACAGTCAAATTATCCTTAAATGGAAATTTTTGTGTTTCTTAAATTTAAAATACAAGGGGACATCCTTGTATTTCCCCCCCCCCCCACCTTGTCCTCTATGCTCGAAACCCCCGTCCAGACCACAAACCGCTAAAAATAAGGTAATTTGCTCTGTTCAATAAAAAAAGATTACCCAATTATGGAGGATTCACAGATATCTCTGCGAGCAATGGCAATCTTCTGTAATCAGTGAAGGAAATTTAGAATTTATTTAGAATGTTTGATTGTGGAACGTGTGGAGTATTTCGTTGGACTAAGAACCGTGCTATATGTGGATAAATAAATAATAATAATAATATACCTTAATCGATATTGCGCAGCATAAACATGTCATCACTAACGTTGACGTCAAAACGACGCAGTGGCAACGAGCGGCACTGCCGTTATCCTTTTTTCGCTTTCATTTTTTTTCTAAAACTGGGGGTACTGCTCCCTACGAGCTAAGCTCGTCAACCCCCGTTCAGACACCACAAACTCTAAAAGCACGCTAATTTGATCGGCTTTAAAAAAATTTCTAAAGAATGAATTATAATGAAAAAAAAAAAAAACAGTGGCTATCTCCCTGTTAACAGTTTGTTTTCGTTTTTGATTAAATCAGATCACTGAAACATGTTAAATTAGCTAATATAAAATGATTTAAGTAAACTGTCTTTGCCTTCCGGTATTTTTTAACAACGCTATAAGAAAGTTTTTTTAAGACATTTTAAAGTTAAGACATTTTAAATTTATCGTTTTAAATCTGACGTAATTTTCACTGAAGTTTTCCTTCTGTTTTTAATATTCATGTGAAAATACTTTAGTTGTTAGAAAAGAAATGTTATTTGCGCTATCTAAGAATTCTCAACACAAGAAGAATGCCACTTCAATGATATCTGCATTGGTTCATTGGTTCAAAATATCTCAATTTGTTAATTTTCTGTAAGCAAGTAAACCTTATAGGTTTACAATGGAAGTCTATGGGAATTTGGCGAAATATTCGATATATCGCCAAGTTGGCGTCACTTTTGGCGACTAATTTTGATCGCCAAATTTAGAGATATATCGCCAAGTTAGCGACAAACTTGGCGGCATTTGGCGGCAGAACAGGGTCCTCCCTATGGTAACTCCCTTATAGGGATGAGCTGCATTAAATGCTGTTCAACAACCAATGAGATGCGTTTCATTCTCGAGTTGCCATTAAACAATTGACAAATAATCGCGATTTCTGTGCCACGTACGTTAGCGTAATATATTATATAGATTAGTTTTAAAAGATTATCTCAAAATATGAAATAAATGTCTCGCGCAAGTATATTTTTTAATTTAAACTGTTTGGCAATATTATGGTTTGGTAGTTTTAAATATGACGTAATTTCCTCCATTTACGTCTTTTATCTATATTAATGAATTTATTATTTTACAATTTTCTTTCTCTTTTAAAATTGAAGTGTAAATGTATAATTTTTATAACGTAATTATCAATATTTTCCTGCTTTTAATACGTAATCATTTAATTCTCAGTTGAAAGTTTTTTTTTGTTTATAATAGTCTCGTGTAAATAAATTTTTAATTTGAAGGAAATATTATTCTTTGCGCTGTTTTTAAATTCGGCAACATTTAAAATACCCTTTTCTAAAAGTTGTGAAAAATATCTCTCGAAATGCTGAAAATTCGAATTTAAAACAGAAATAAAACCTCAAAAAATGAGTTAATTAAAAAAAATAAATGCAATCTGCACACCATGAGCTTTCTAATGTAAAAAATGATCTAAAAATGATTAAATTCCAATGTATAGTTTTTGCTCCTATAAAACTTTTTTTAATGGAACGATTTAGACCAACTTTAACATTAAATATATCTTGAAATAGTTCTTCGATTTGAAAACTCTCTGCATCAGCGTGTTTGTCAAACATTTTTCTATAATACCACCGATTTTCATATTTTTGTATGCAATATGTTTCTTAATATTAACGAAGAAAGACCTCCGGTCACAAAAAATTAAAAACCGGCAATATAATTTAAAATTTTTGCATCATCAAATAGAGCACATTTATTTTAATTTACTGATTTTAAAAGATGTTTTAAATAATTTCCAATCATGAATTTTCTTAAAAAAATCTGTCTCAACAACAAATACTTATGTTCTATATTAAAATACTGTAGTTAATATTTGTAGCAATATAAAGGAATATGCAATACTAAAATAAAAGTGACAACGATAATAGAATTGGCAATTGATCGCTCGTGTTTAGCGAAAAGTACTTCTTCTCTTTACTGACATAGCAAAAAAAAAAAAAAAAAAAAAAAAAAAGTATTTTCTTTCGTAAACTGGGAAAAGAAATATTGAATTATTTCCCTTGAAACTTTCTGTATACACAGATTAAAAACGAGAAACATGCTTTTTATGCATGTATAAAATAAATTTTTAAAACTTTATTATTTGAATATCATTTGATAATTGATAATCATAATTGATATCATTTACATCATAATTGATATCCTTTGCATAAAAACGTTTTTTTATGTTGTTTGTTAGTAATCTAAATAATAAATTAAATGTTATGAATCTTTTGGTGTCTTCAATTAAAAGCAATCTTCACATAGATTCTGTAGCCTGGAAAGCCAACATTGGATGCCCCGGTTAAAATTAAACACTAGTAAATCTGCAGATCAGGAGCCTCAACGTCAGCTCTACAATTCATTGTGTTTAGCACCCTTTGAGTAATATTAATCTTTCTACAAAAAACGAAATTTAAAGTTTTGAAATTACATAAACATTTATAAAACGAAAATATATTTCGAAGGTTTCTGACATTAGAAGCATTAAATTAAACCCCTTGTTATGTAATGGTATTCTGAAAATCTCATGAGCTACTTATTCTGTTAATTTTTAGATAATAATGTAGATTTCTTCAGGGGGGCAGAGCCCCCCTGAACCCCTTCGTAGTGTAATTTAATTTACATTTGTAATTATCAATTAATTGTGTTAATGTCCGTTAGTAAATGCTACCAATAGACGGAAACGTACATGAATTCTTTTCTACAGCCCTGTATATTACGTGAAGATTTTTACGCGTCGTCTATAACATTTAAATTTAATGCAGACAAAAAACCCTCTTAAAACTGCTCGTATCACATTTCCGGGGATTAGTATGCATAGTGTGCACCATATATCCAGTTTCTGCGGAGTCCTGTATATGGTTCTATTTAAATTCTGCAAACATTTGTTAGTATACGAAATGTAATTGGGCTGGGAAATACATAACTCAAATAATAATAATAAAAAAAAAACACTGAAGCAATTCGCGCTCATTTTCATTTATACTTACGAATTCATTTGTGTATCCCTGTACATGGTCTATACAATATTTAAGCACTACTTATTAAGCACAAATTTACTTAACGTTTAAAATGCACACCATAATCGAAAATGCTCTTCAGCAATCATCCCTAATAGACCAGAACTGTATCCGAAATTTTTTATGTGACCCTATAAATGAACGATAAATACGATACAAATCATATTCAAGCTTCTTGTAGTCAACCACAGTAATGTAATTTAATTTCATAATGTTTGAATTAGTGCAACACAATTAACACACTGACGACAGGCAATTTAATTAAATCTGGGTTTAAAAACAGTAGAAGCTCCTCCCTCTTCTGAAAGTGTCTCGGAAATTGGTTTCTGAGATATGTTTTTCATGTTTATGCAGCAGTAAATATCTTTCAATGTACGGATGTAATATATAATGCCTTACAATCTATAAAAAATATAGACAACACAATATATATGTCTTTTCTGTAAGGTAAAAGTCACTCCCTTAGCCAATGATGTATTCTGAATAAAAACGAGAATTCTCGTTTCCCGTCGCTAATGTGTTAAAATAAGCTGTGAAGAGTTTTTTTGCCCCGTAGACCACATTTTAATCGACCACTTTTGTGTGACCCTGAAAAAAACATATGCTTTGCACCCCATATACTACAAAAATGTTTCAAAAATACATATCAATTTTATTATTTTGTAACAGAGTAACATCATTAAAAAACGCCACAAAAGGATTTTCTTCAAAGATTGTAATATTATGAATACTTTTGAGTTCCCTGTACGCATGCTGTAAGTGCTACACATAACATATTTTATAGTAACCAGGTTCCAGTGCACCTTAATAAAGTATATAAATTTCATTACGTTTAAAATTGTGTAACATTATTAAAATACACCGCAGACGATTTTTCCCAAAGACTATAATGTAACGGAATAATTTTGAGTGCCCCTGTAATTAAGCTATGAATGCTACACTCTTCATTTTTAATACCAAACATACTTTGGCAAACCTCAATAACGTATATCAATTACATGTAATCCCGACTATATTTACGCGAGTTAGAGCACGTAGAGAAACACGGCAGGCGACAGATAGAAAAACTGAAGTCATAAATACTTTTCATCCATGTTGGAAAGTGTTAAAAAGGATTTACATGCCTTTAACTGTACTTTTTTTTCACTTATAGCATTGTTAAACATTAGTTTAAACACCCTAATCCATACGATAGCAATAACATATTAAAAGCCCCCCAAAATATGCATATCTGGAGATCTATAAATCTACTGGAAAATAATTCATTATCGT
Source organism: Maratus speciosus (assembly GCA_963932465.1). NCBI lineage: Eukaryota > Metazoa > Arthropoda > Arachnida > Araneae > Salticidae > Maratus > Maratus speciosus. The sequence goes on along the minus strand of OZ010790.1, from coordinate 218,986,083 downwards.
GCCCACTGTTAATTGCATAAATTGCATCGATTTGGCGCGATAAAATATTTTTTGTGATAGCCTTTTAATAGTACCTGCAACAAAATTAACGTAATTTACTAACTTCATTCATATTTGACGCAATGATAGGCTACGAATAACAGTCGCTAGGCAACGAAGAAAGGAAAAAAAAAGAAATATGTATCATGTAAAACAAGAAAATTAATTTAAAAATTCTTTATATTATTGGAATACATGTATAAATGTCCTCAAAACATTATACACGTAAATAAAAAAATCTGATAGATATATTGATAAAACTTCAATATAATAGGAATAATTTAAAACCCTTATTTGGAATTTTAGTATCCATAATTTGACATTTAAATCCATTAATCAAACGTGCCATTTTCTTTCAACAAATGGAAATTTCAAAATCGTCTGACTTGCCGTAGAAAAGCATTATAAAGAAAAATAAAATCTTCCATATTTTCCGAACGAATGAACCAAATTTAACCAAAAACTATACAGCTACGTCCGGGTATCTCACGAATATGCCCAATTAATTTCAAGCTGATCGGGTGCTTTTTGCGGCAGTTATCGCGGAACAGACGGACGGACAGACAGACAGACAGACAGACAGACAGACAAACGGAAATCAAAACTTTTCGTGTCTCCACAGTAAGCCTTCACTGACGTTTCGGCAATAAACACCTTACATACATTTGTAATTCAGAATTTTTATACACTTGTATTTCTCATTTTCTCTACACAGATTTACCTAGATTATTCTTCAAAATACCTATAAACTACTAACATATAACATAGATATAAATACAAATGTCAAAAGCTTTATCTTTTTTTAATTTTTTTTTTATTTGATTTTTCTTAAATGTGAATATATCCAATGCTTAGAAAAAGAGTTTGCAAAATAAATAACTCACATGTATACTTTATACTTCATAAACGTCGGATTTGCATATTATTTAAAGTATAGAATGCTTCTAGTTTTTGGAAATAAATAAATATTATTTAGTAATTGACATATTTATATAGCAAAATATTTTTCGAAGTAAATATAGAGAAATTTTTAGGAATAAGGTAGAAAAAAAAAAGAGAGCTTTTAAATAATTTCTTTCTGCTTATGCGTATTCTTTTTAATATGTTAGAATTAAAATTAGGTTTTAACAGACTTCCAACTAGAAAACGTCATACAATTCGTTTGTTTGTATGTACACAAACATATACCGGGTGTCCCAAAAATGACTGATAGATTTTAGAATTCAATGACTTGCAAACGGTGGCTGATATTAAGTAAATTCTTGCAGGAGGGTTATGTATGATGTCGGGAGTTTTTGTACTGTGATTCTCAGTTTTAGTTACAAGTAGCATAGACAGATGGCGCTGCAAACATTAACTGCTAAATCCAGGCTCGATTTTTCGGCCTCTTTCTTCTTCCATGCGAAACAAGGCGATTAAAATATATTGAATGGATCCCGAAGTTCTAAAAATCGGCTCTGGACTGACCACCTATTGCTCTCAGCGCCATCTATTGTTTGAAATTCGTATTAAAATCAAGAATCATAGTACAAAAACTCCTGACATCATACTTAAATCTCCTACAAGAATTTTTTAATATCTGTCACGTTTTGCAAGTTATTGAATTTTAAAATCCATCAGTCATTTTTGGGACACCTGGTATATGTTATTCTGAAAGACCGGAATCTGGAGAATGTCGACTGTCACCGGTGAATGTCAACATTCACATAGTCACAGGGTGTATGTCAGAAGTATTTGCTAAATATCCTTATTTCTGACTTACACCGGCAAATGTCGACATTCAACATGCACTAATGGTGAATGTTGAATATTTTGAAGATCTGCATTTTCTTTTCCGTATTTTAGGCGAGATAAAACGTCACAAGAGTGACGTAACTTTTTCGCTTCTCTTGCTGAAAGGAGTGACCAGGTACGATGTGGAGATGGGATCTTCACTATGTAGACGAGTTTTCACTGCGGGACTAACCTCAGAGAATTTAAATGCCGTGATAGATTTAAAGAACAGTCCGAATTTGGTTTTTTGGACTTGTAGCTTTAGATTCGAGCGTGAGAAGAAGAAGGGATGCTCGATATACTTCTCTCCTTAATAATGATAGCAGTTCAACTTGAATAATTGTTAAGCAGTAAGATTTTAGTTTTAAGTTTAGCCAATAAAAGACTTGGCATTTATACCGTACTGGGCGTTTTTTCTATAAATCATAGTTATTATTAAAACACATAACGATATATGTCAAATTAGGTGAAAATTTATATAACAGAACATGAAAATAAACTGTTGAATTTAAAACAAACAGTACATTCTAAATGAGAAAAAAAAATAATACCAATATAAAAATTGCTTGATTATGTGATTGTAATCATATTTATTTCAACAACTTAAACTTTTATGAAACTTTGAATTGCATAAGAGTCACTTGCTTTTATAACTGCATTTATCTGTGGAAGACTTCTTTTTGCAATGACAGCGTTTATACCATTGACCTGTATTTCCGGTATTAGCTGCAGCTGCTTCTCTCAGCGACATTTCTTGAAAAGAAATCTCATTTATGGAAAGTAAATTTACGTTACAAATTACGAACGAATTACGGATATAAGGCTACTTGAGGGTAAAATGTTTATTTTCTAGTTTATAAAAGTCGGCGTCTTCTATTCCAACAACAACTGACAATACATTTGGGCCGTCTGTACGACCACGGTTGACATCAGGGACTTGTATTCGTACGGTATCCACAGTTTGAACACGATGATTTTTTTTAGGTTTGTAAAATTTTCGTTGCTTGCAGTAGAAGGTTCTCATTCGCGGCCGCTGTTTTTCTACAAATAAACTCATGTTGCTCTGTCAAGGCTTGATATGAAGACGTGGTAGGTTGTAGGTTCTCTTTAATATTTTTCTTTAGAATATGGTTTTCAGTATGGCCACTGCTCAAATTTTCTTCCAAAGTATTAAGTGCTTCTTCAAGTTGTTCTTCGGTTTCAAAAGTATTAGCAATTTCTTCGATTTGTTTTTCGGTTTTAGTATTTACGATTTGTTCGCTAGGCAAAAATGATGACCTATACCTATTTTTGGTTTAACACCAAACATAGCTTCAGAAGGACGTTGGCATATTCTTTAGTGGTATGTAGTGTTCTTTCCAAATTGCAAAAAGGACAAACTATCTGATCATTTTTTTGTATCTTTATCTTGTATCCTTGCAATTAACATGTTCTGTATACCCTGATTGGCTATTTAAATTGAGCCTTGTTTTTGACTATGATGAGGTTTTCCATAAACTACCTTAACATCTTTCCACATACAGCATAGTTCGGATATGACTTGATTACTGAATTTCCTACCATTATCTGATTGCAATATAGTTGCAGTACTAATCGTTATAGATATTGGAAGAATGTGACACGCTACTTCTGCAGTTGTCTTAGTTTTCAAATCTCGTAGCTGGACAAACTTAGTTAAATATTCTTGATACACCATTTTGAACGTTTATTCGCCCTCCCTGTGTGACTGCAGGTCTATAAGATCAACCTGACATCTTGAACATAACTCAGAACTGACCACTGGTTTCACAACGATACCTGTCATAGAAGCACCTGCTTCATTTGACATTGTTTGTATAAATTTAAATACTACATTACAACTTCATATGTAATATGTCTGTTTTAACTTGCAAATCTTTAAGCATACATGTTTTTCTTCCGTGGTCTATGCTTGTGTGAGTTTCAAATAGCATATTAAATAATTCATCATTGGTAACATAATAATGTATATTCGTTTTTCCTGATTTTAATGGTACAATTAACTTCTCTTCATCGTTCAGTTTTAATGCGTCAAAGAGTTTTAATCATCTGTTGTTCAAAGGTGGGCTGCACTTTGTTTTAGCAGAAATCACTTCAGAAAGCATATTAAGAGTACTTTTCTTCAGAAAAAAAATAATTGTCTTCTCGTTTTACTCGTAATTAATGCATTTAGCTTTTCAAGGGGGAAAATATCACGATTCACTGCAGTATCTATCGAATATAAATTAGGTTATCGAATAAAAAAATAAAATTTTAGAAAACGTTGCGCGCACAATCACAATCCAATCTTGCATAAAACTGTCAAAACTGACTGACTCACAGCAGAACAAAGGTTTAAGCAAGAGACTATCGCCTCCCTGTTGACCTCGTCTTCTCTTTCGACATCCACCAAAACATATCTGTGCTTGTCGACATACACCGGTGATGGTCCGAATGTACACGAATATAATCAAATATTCAGTATTTTACCGAATGTTGACATACACCGGTGAAAGTCGACATTCTCCAGTTTCGGTCTTTCACAGTAAAATATATACATAAATGTATGTCCAAGCTTAACACTGAAACGAAAGTTCCGATTTCTAATTTTGTTTGGAAAGATCTTGTTCTGCTGATGGTCTAATTTCATCAGGGCCAAAAAATATGTTTGTCTAACCCTTTATTTTCATATCTTTTTTTAGTTTATAGGTTTGAACTTTCATAAAAATTGACCACTCATCCTATGTTTTGCAAATGGTGTTAAAATACAAAATACTTCGGCAGTCATCTTATTGTCTATAGTTTCTTTAAAGGGACGGGTAAAAATTTCATCAACTAATAGATCAGGAGTCGGCAACATAGACAATCACCTCATCGAGTTCACGGCTGAAATTTTAGAATTATTTAAAACTCGATACGCATATTAAAACGCAATCGGTCTGCTAAGTCATGTCTTGGTGAAAAACACCTTAAAACCCTATTTTAGCGGTCAACTCGCAGATTTACCATTGTGTTTTCCTGCACCCAAAAGTATGAAAACGTGGAGGGCTGGGAGCAGGAAAACGCAATAATAAACGAGTCGGGTTTTCAGGTGTTTTCCACCAAGAGATGACTTGGCAGACCGATTGCGTTTTAATATGCGCATCGAGTTTTAACTAATTCTGGAATTTCAGTCGTGAACTCGGTGAGGTGATTGTCTGTTCTGCCGGCTCCCGGTCTATAACCATCATCTTATATTGCCATATTGGAAACAATAGAGTTAAAAATTATTGTAGATTAAATCTTGTATCGTTTAGGCTAACTTGATTTGGACCTGACACAGACAATATCAGCGGTTCGGGGCTGTGATAGTTTTCGTTACAGATCAGGTTCTGACCGTTTTTCGGGTTGACTTAAAGTAGGATTTTCGATTTCAGTCCAAACCTGCCGGGCTCTAATTTGGATAAAAAATAAAACGTTGCACAAAGACACGTCGGTATGAAATAACCAACTGAAGTTTTTTTTTTTTTTTTTTTTTTTTTTTTACAGCTATTTCTATGAAATCTCCTTCTTTAAAGTAATATAAATACATTTAAAAATTGTCAACTGACTTGGTAAAGACATTTTTTATACAACATTAAGCATTTTTTCACGTAAATGTACCTAAAAATTCAAGAGAATTGTTCAAAAGTAAACAATGTCTGCAATCTCTGGAAATATGTTTCTTGTCACAGTAGTAGTAAAATAATTTTTTGGATTATTTTCTAAAACTTTAACCCAAAATAAGACTTTTTGCATTAATTAAAGTTGCAATTTTTTTTAAGATTATTTCTTTGGGTACAGGAAAGGTGCTAAACACATGAAAAAATACAATTAGACTATTTAAAAAAAAGCCTGCTTCCAAAATATTTAAAAGCGCGGTAATTGTTTTTGTACCTTTTGGAGATGTTTTGGATGGAGATTTCTTTTTAGATAATGTAAATTACAAAAGAGTTTAAAATAAGATAGGGAGCAAGTTTATGTTAATAAAATATATCCAATTAATTCTCAAAAAGTTACACTTTGAGAATAAATACTAAATATAATTTTATTAATCTCCATATAAACCATATAAATTGATTTTATCAAACTAAGTAGGTAATACAAACTTAAAGAAAACATAGTAAAAAAGAAATGTTAATATTACAATATAATAAAATGCAGTTTCAGTGGTATGCACTAGGAGCAAAATGAGCAGAACGGAACAAATTTTTCTAGCTTATAGAAATATTATATTTAAATTATGCTTACTTTGTGTTTTTAATAATTTCCTTGCGATGGATACGTAGATGAACTATTATTTTAACACAATGAAACTGACTGGTAACGTTATCATACGAATTGAATATTTCCAACTGAGCGGGAAAATGCCTATGCTGGGAATATAACCCAGATCATTGGCTTACAAGGCCAATGCTTTACCGTTTAAGCTAACTGCGCCGACAACCAGCCAGCATATTTCGCTCAGATAACCCTATTGGTAGTAACATCTGGTCTGTCATGTAGACAGCTCAACAGAATAAACCGCAGGTAAAGGAACTCCATATGTAAACGATGGATACGTAGATGAACTATTATTTAAAAAATAATTATTTAAAATAATTAAACTAACGTATCCATCGTTTACTTATGGAGTTCCTTTATCTGTGGTTTATTCTGCTGAGTTGTCTACATTACAGACCAGATGTTACTACCAATAAGGTTATCTGAACGAAATATTCTGGCTGGTTGTCGGCCCAGTTAGCTTAAACGGCAAAGCATTGGACTTGTAAGCCAATGATTTGGGTTCGATTCCCAGCCTGGGCATTTTTTCGCTCAGTTGGAAATTTTCAATTAGCATTTTATTTGTGCTTCTTATATGAATCTTAATTTTACGATTTATGGTAATAATTTTGTTCTAGGAAAAATTGCTATCAGTGAAACGATGTATTTACTAAATATTATTTTAGAAAATCTAAAAATTTGTGACAGTTGCTTTAACAAATTATTTTTATATAACATTTGTATTGTCGCTTTTGATAATAATGAATTTATTCAGAAATAAACTTCAAATCTTGAATATTTAGACATGTTTAATTTAATTTGAGACGTAACTTTAATTATATACATAAAACTTTATATGTTCAGATAACTATATTGAAACTATAATTTACTTGCCACAATATTGTTAACAAAACCTTAAAAATAGATTAACACGATTCTAATTGCCCATTAAGGAGTTACTGCAAATGAAGCGTTTAATTTCTTCATTAAAATAACCATTAAGCTTTCTCCCACTGCTGTAATAAATGTCAAACCTTTATTTAAATATTCGATAAGTGAGAAGTTTACAAAATTTGCTCTAGATAAAGTTATAAAAATTTGTTTTATCTATAGAGTGTAACCGAATGAGGCACTTAATATTAAAATTATACAATTGCATAGAATAAGTCAAATCGAGCGAAAGTAATTCAAGCTCTTTAATTATTGGAGTTGTTGAATTAAAAATAAAGTGTGGTATTAAATTTCTTATAGTATTAATATATCTACCCCTCTAATCATTTGTATTACTTTAATTTTCTAGTTTTCTATGTCGCTTTAATGGCATCTCCTTTGGCTTAAAATTCCCCTTATTTTTTAGAATTTTTCTTTTTTTTTTTTTTTTGGTTGCAAATAACAGAGATACCACCTTCGGAATATTTTCATTATTATTTTTCGGCGATTCACTTATATATTTAAATTGTTTTGGATAAAAAAGTAATAATAGGCCTTGTGCGATGTCGAGTACCTGCATGTGTGCATAGTGAACTTCCGATGGGGCAGCCTCCAGTCACAAGCATCTGAAATAAATTTTGGTGTCCAAATTATGAAAGGGAATTTAATTATCTGGAGCTAATCCAATATTTAGTTTTAAAAAGTTGATTTTAGACAAAATGGTGGTTATTTGAACAAAAAGAGTAATTTGTTTTGCCAGTTTCTTTTAAATTTTGCGAGATTAAATATTAAAAGAAATCGGTCGATTAGTTCTCGCGATGTAAATGGTCGCTCAAGTTTGAAAAACCTCGTCTTGAGAAGTACATGCGTACGCTGTAAATTGAAATTTCTGAAATGGATGGTTTAAAAAAAAAGAGACACTTTAATGTGCCTTATTTTTTAAGCTGTTTTTGCGCCTGCATTTTAGTCTTTTAAAATGTCTGAATTGCGGCCGGTTTTGATCTGGCATTTGTTAAAAATAGGCAGGAATGTTTGAACACATTAAATACTCCATTGAATCAATTTTTTGTTCGAAAATAGTACATCTCTAATTATAAATTATAAAAATTAGATCAAAACACATGTTTGATCGTTAAAAAAAAAAACAACTATCTTTTTTTAAATGCACTATTGGGTGATTTGTCTTTATTTCATAGTGAACAAACAATTAAAATCAAATGATTATAATTTACAAAAATTAAAAAAAAATTTGAATTTCCTTTTCTAAGCAATTAAGAATTTTGAAAATTACTAAATGTAGGGCGTGTGAAATTTTCTAGAAAATTTTCCAAAATTATATATATGTTGCATTATCGCAACATTTGAAGATTTTTCTAGTTGAAATGAAGTAACTTTCTGTCACGCTATCAGTAGTGGATCACGTCCAGCAGTAATAGAGTAGTATACGTTGTCAGAACAGGTTAATTCGATCCTTTTGTACTAGTATAGCGAAAACTGGAACCCTGTCATGTTAAAGACTACGACATTGAGGTTATCTGATGATTTGGAAATTGTATCAGTCGACGAGTGAAGGCCATGGAATATATTTTTCCGTGAAAGTTTCCACAGAATTAATTGAGACAAAACGTAAATTAAGCTCAGCATTTTATTTAAACATATTTCGGTGGCGCAGTTTCCACCAAGAATATTAGCCATCGCTTCACATTAGTAGTTTAGGGATGAACAAAGTTGTAGATAATCGAATACGTGGATGGCGAACCGGGGGTGGTATGAAAAATGGAAATACGACTAAAATCTTCTGAAACACAGCGAGCATCGGCTTTTTGTGCGTCAAGTGTAGGAATACAGCTGGCGTTCTCCACCAATTAATAATTAGGAATACCACGCCATGGAAAGAGTGAGGACAGAGCGAGTGGATGAATTTGAAGGTAAAAAGGATAACACCGGAATATGCGCGGGAAAATAAAATGGTTGCTAAAAGAACATTCTAAAAGAAAAAAGAGCGGAAATGGAACATTTAATTTAAGAATACTAAAAGCTTAATATTTAAGTAATCTAGGCAAGTGAGACATTAAATTTAAGGGAATTTAACAGAATTAACGATAGAGTTTATAGAATGATTTAGTGAATATAAAGTAGTAATTTAAAATAAGATAAGGAAATCGCGGAATTAGATCTAATAATCTAATAAATATATATGTATATATATAATGTTATTTGAACACGTTGAAATATAGAATACAATGGATCACCATGTTAAACTCATTAATACACAATTTTTTTCCATTTCAGAAAGATTAAAAAATGAATTGCCTTTCATGCATTATTTTGTATTTTATTGTAAAGAAAATGTCAGCAAATTATCTCACCTACTCGAAACGCTGCCACAATAAATTAGAGGAAGAAGTCTTGTTTTCTTCGATTTATCCCGAAAGCTGATAAATTGTCACAATAAATAGAAGAGTAGAAGTCTTGCATCTTTTTAAAAAGAAAATTCATTGATATATCCTATTAATTTTGGTAACAGAATAAAAGTATTTCATCCACGAAACATAATCTGTGAGAGGAAAGTTTTGTGTATCAAGCTTTGACGAGACAAAATAAATTCGAATTAACGGTAAGATGATGCGAATTAAAATCACAAAGCTTTCAATTCCACAGAAATTAATCAAGTCAAAATAAATTATTAATTAAAATCCATGCAGAGAACTTACATTTAAAAACATTCATTCAGTTTGACTTACAAAGACTATGAAGTTCAAAGGAAACGCGTATAAAACGCATGCGCAACTTAAGATAGTGCTCTCATTTGGCTGACCCGGAAAGTATCAAAATCTCTTAATTTTAGACACATCGACATGATTCAGACATTTTCCCCAGTATATCATGCTCATAATAAGATAATTATGCGTATTAAATTTACACATCTCTGATATCCGAAATTTCATATTTAGACACTTAAGTATCTTAATTATTTTTTAAGACACATTTTATCTTAATTTCAGACGCATCTATGTCAGACGCATCTATGTCTATATCAGTGTTAATTTTTGCAATAGCATTACATCCAATTAGTAACAATATTGTGAGGAATTGAAATATCAAAAATCACTTTTGGGCAACAATCCCTACCCTTGAAGAACGCAAAAATGCATTAATAATAATAATAATAAAATGGAAAGTTTTGATCGAAAGAAGTAGATTCTTAAAATATCTTCAAAATAAATGCAGCAAAATAGTCAAGAATAAAAAATTACAAAAATCTAACAGTCTAAACTATCCGGTAGATTTTTGTACGAATTGTACTATTGATTTGTTATTAATGACTCCTCAATGACGTCCTGTTAAAAAAGTTATAATTTAGTTTAAGTTCTTAATATGCATGTATTATACATATTTTACTTTCTTTTGTACTTATAAAAAGAAAATTCACACCATGATATAAGAAGAAGTACAGATATATAGAATAATAATAAAAATACATATAAGGTATAAGAATACGTAGAAAAAAAGATAGTCGGAAGAAATACGAAATTTCTGCACAGAAATAATCTGTACAAATCGTTTCCATAAAGTGAGATCAATCTGTCAAGCAACCTTTAAAATACCACAAAAAAGGGCAAGTTGTTGTATTTAGTTTTTCAGGTACATATCAAAGAAATTTTCTTTTAAAACATGAAAAGATTCTTTTACTTTTGATCCTAAATATACACATCGTTAAAATAGTATTGCTAAACAAGAGATAAATTCTTTTGTTAATGCATCATTCTACAAAACATCCATGAACTAAGCAATAAAAAAATGTAATATAATACAATCTAGTAGTTATAAATTGTAGATTAATACCCATTAATGAGTCTGAGGCTATGTTTTGGTTGATGATTGATCAGTTCTTCAAAAATATATAGGTAATTTTATTTGATGTAAAATATATATATATATATATAAATGTTACATCTTTAGAAAAAAAATTGTGAAGAAATTTATAGGTAAGCAACTTTTTGAAAAGACCTTTTATTGAGTCTTATGTCAAGAGCGCTTTCATAGTGAAAAGTAAAAGTTTCATTCCTAATATAGACATTCGCTTTGGTAACAACAACGTTGTAAATCACTGATTTTTGAAATGTAATTTTTACTGTACAACTAATTATAAACGTAATTTTTCATGCTTAGTAAAAATAGGCTATGTTTCATTTTGTGCCGCATTATTACTATTGTGATTATTGGTATTTGAAATACCTATTAATATTCTTGTATATATTTTTGTATGAAAGTGCGTCTTTTCCATAAGATAGATTGTACAGAAACCTCTATACAGGGTGTTTCATAAAAGATGGGCAAAAATTAAGAGGTGATAGTACACAACCAAACAAACTACCTTCATCAAAGAATGCATGGTCGGAAGGAAAACGCAAAGGTGATCGAGGGTGCGATGTTCTTATACGAGGCAAAAATACACAATGAATGATAAAGTGACAAAAGCAAGCTTAATAACATGTGAATACAATGAGTATTCAATATAGTGATAGGCATTCGTTAAGTATGCAGTACGACGTCAAAGAAAGGATTGGCGAACTATCTGAAAAACAAAAGACATAGCACGAACTTCCCCTACAGCGGATGAAAGTCTGGTGATGACGGCTTCTGCAGATTCAGTGGGGTCTCTAACTTTTGAGCTTTAGCTATCCCCACAAAAAGAAATCGAGACATGAAAGATCTGGCGAGCGAGGTGGCCAAGCTACAGGACAAAATTGTCCAATCCATAGATTGGGAAATGTTATATCCAGTTAGTTTCGCACGTTTCGTATATAATAGGCTGGCGCACCATCTTGATGGAGCAACATTGCACGCCGAATGTGTGGGGGAACGGCGTTCAACATATCTGGTAGCACCTGTTGCAGAAACGTAAGGTATTATGCGAATAGGTGATCTCCGATTATTCCTGCCCAAGCATTGATAGAAAAGCGTCGCTTATGAGCATGTGAATAAGTGGCATGTGGATTTACATACATGTTGATTGTGTGTGTTAAATTGATCTCTCACGTGTGAAGATACATTCATCCGTAAAAAGCAAAGTTGCACCAAAATCTGGATTTACCGCGTTCTACTGCAGAAACCAGCGCCGCGGGCAAATTTCACATGACGAGGATAATCCCTTTGAATCAGTTCCTGGGCTCGTTGAACATGATCAGGATGCAAACATTCGTCCTTCAGTACTCGTCATATCGTGGAGTGTGATACATGTAATTGTCTAGCCACTGCTCGTGTATTTGTACTTGGCTGATCAGCCACCATATCCAGAATGGCTTCTTCCACAACTAACGGTCCGTCCATCTTTTCACGACGTGCATCCGACCGGGAAAGGAGAAAGGATTCCCTCTCATGCAAGTGTTTAAATGTTTTACGATCGGGCAACCGTCTGTTGAGAAACCGCTCTCCGTACAATCGTTGAGCCTCTGAGCCACTTTCATTTCCAGTTCCGTAGATAAAATGCATATCAGCTTTTTCCGTTTAGTGAAGGGAAAAATCTTCTGGTTCCTAACGCGATTGACAGTTGCGCACTCAGATCAGCTGATTTTATGCATTAATCGAGGTGAGATTTTGCATGTGCGTTTTTCTTAGTCTCCACATCCCATTAGCTTGCTATTGGTGTCGTTCTTCCCCCGATAACTCGGAACATAACGGAGTTTTAACATTTGCATGGCCCAGCATTCCAAACGCGCCAGAACCTATGCGTTTTATTTACTATCATGCATTCTTTGATGAAAGTTGTTTTTTTTTATGTGTACTAGCACATCTTAAAGTTTTGCCAATCTTTTATGAAACACCCTGTATATTAGGTGAGTTGGGAAACTTTCAAACGTTATGGTTGGTTTCATAATAATAAAGTTAGGGAACTGTAGATATAAACTATATAGAAATATTAATAATAAATTGTTTAATTTGAATCTGTCACAGCACACTGAAAATATCACAAATAAGCTAGTATATGTTATTGCAGGTATAATTTAACCTATCTGAAAAACATTAAAAGAAAACATTAATTTTATTGAAAAGCATATAAATATATTTTACAACACTTTTATGAGATTTAAATCGCTTACTGAGTGTTGGGTGAGTGGTTATTGAATGAAACAGAGTAATATAGTTCTCAAGGGAAAGAAAATATTTAATATATCTAAATTGCTTTAGTAACTGAAATAATAACAAGCATTGCGACTGTTATCAGTTGATGTATTAAAATTTAGACACATTTGATAATTAATTGAACGTAATATAATATAGATTAGTTTTGTTTTACTGTATAATAAAAGTAGATATTGTAAATTTAATTAATGCTTCAGAATTAATTTCCAAATTTTACAACAGTTATGTACAAAACTTTTCAAAAACTATAAAATTGATAATGTTATGGACAAAATTTATTTTATTTATTTAAATATTGAAATAATTGCGACTAAATGTTTCATTAAAAAAATTACTTAATATTTTAATTAAAAAGTAGTTGGATGTGCCAGTTCCGAAACTTTCTTCTATCTCATGAATGTTAATACTTCAAAATTCGCTATCACAGTGCCAAAATTAAAGAACACTCTACGCCCATCATGAGGATTCTAAAGATATGTAATTCCATGCATTAGTTCATGAGATATGACTATCACTAAAACCGCGTAAATCCTGCAAACTGCAGCATAGCAACGCCACCTGTTGGGTGATTAACACTAAAACCTAATCAATAACAACTTACATCAACATCTAACTGAAGCTAAAGTTTGATAAAATTCCGTGCATGAGTTTTTGAGATAGAAATATTGCGACAATTGTGAAAAATGCAAAACAGCAGCGCCACATGTTAGAAGATTTACACCAAAATATAAACAGTACCAATATTTATCAAGGTATACCTGAATCTGAAATTTGATCAATATTCAGGCATTAGTTCTTGAGCTAGAGCTATTGCGGAAATCATGAGAAACGCAGCGTAGCAGTGCCATCTCTTGGATGATTTATACCAAAACGTAATCAGCACCAACTCATATTAAGGACTAACTGAATATGACGTTTTCTAAAAATCCATGCATTAGTGCAAGAGGTAGAGCTTTTGCGAATATTGGGGGAAATGCAGCATAGCAGCGCCACCTGTTTGGCGATTTACACCAAAAATTCATCAGCACTATCTTAATATATTTTTAAATTAAATTCCATGCATTAGTTCTTGAGATAGAGCACCCACAAAATTCCTCCTACATACAGACAGAGTCACAGATTCACAGACAGACATTTTGTAAAAATTTGTTTTTTGGGATCTCTGACACCTAAAATTTGTAAATATGTCGAAATTCGGAAGTCGAAAATTTTCGTGAATTCAATACTTTTTTCTTGTAGGGATAGAAGAAAGTAAAATCTTTCAAAATCAAATCTTTCATAATATTTATGAAAACGTATATTACTGTTGTTACTTGAATAACGTGATAAGATTATAAGACTTTAAAATCGCGTCTGAAATATCTAAATACATTTGAAAACATTTTTTATCCCGTTTCTCTAATGAAAATTCATATTATCTTATTTCTAATTATTTATTTCAGTTTTATATTTGGAGATATAATTTGTGAATTGAGATGTGAGGTATGAATCCGTCGGATAACATGATACGTCTCTAAAATTTAGGGTGATGTATTATGGACCTAAATTGCTTTACTTACTGAACTGATAACAAGTATTTCGAACGAAACTAGTTGATATATTTATTAAATAATGTAATGCGATATGAAGTAGATTATTAATTTCACGTAACTTCGTATGATAAAAGTAGGCATTTTGTATAGTGATGTTATCAAAATTCATGAATATTTAAATTTTATAATAATAATATATTTATTTTAATCCATATTACTAAAAGAATGTTTTACTCTCCGTGTGTATATCTATATGTCTGTGCGCGATGCCCAGCGAAATCTATCTCTTGTAGAAGTCTGCAAATCTAGTTCCAGATACATGATATCAAATCTCCAATGCATCTGAGACGCATATTTTTTATTTTTGTGTCAGATTTTTTGCTCATCTATCTGGAAATCATAACTTTGCGTATTTTCCCTTTGATACAGCGACTTTTTTTTATATTTAAGGTTTTTTTTTTTTTTTTTTTTTTTTTTTTTTTTTGTAAATGTCCCCTTTTGTCGATAATGAGAACTTTATTTTTTCTTTAAACGATTTCTTTTTAAAATATTAGCCATCTACTCTTATATTTTATGTTCTTGTAAATCATTTGCAAATCGCTTAAAAAACGAAAGATACAAATATTATTATTTTGGAGGGACAAACACAATGCAAAATTTCTGAGCACGAAAACAAATATCCCATTGTTTATCAAATTGCTATAGTGTAAAAAGCGGTTTCTGTGGTAAGAAACAAATGTCTGAAATCGGCCTTGAACGTACCTCTCAAATTTAAATTTTCAAAAACTTATTGCGCGATATATTTATGTTTTTTTATGCTTTCTTCGAAGACATTTTTAAGAGTACATTTTTTTAACGAGTGCGTCTTTTAACTAAAAAAGAATTTTTATGATGTCGTAGCACGTGAGGAAAATTTCAGATGTTTAATTCTCTTATTATTTTTATTATTTTAATTTAATGTTTTAATGTCTGCGCGCTTTATCAAAATAATTTATTTAGACACTGTTGTTTTAAGGATTGCAATTCAAAATTTCAGGTTATTTGTTTTTTGAAGATATGTTTATTTTTATAAAGTTAGTTATCGACTTCTCATATTAAAAAAATACCTCTGTTAAAGGGATTGAAGTATTATCACTAGAACGTCTATTGAACACCAGACCGAATTTAGCGTTATCTCTCTATCACGTTTTTTCACGTATATTCTTCAAATTTAGTGACTTTTAATCATTTTACGTAAGAAACTAACTCTCGAAATTTTTATTGTGTGATTCTATTTTTTTAAATTATAGCTAAATTCACTTAGAACGTCCGCTGGTGTTATTTCGACACCAAGCAGAAAATTAACAAAAATAGTTTACTTATGTCTTTTTTTCCAGTTCATGTGACCTTGATTTCATTCTCTTTCAGTTACGGAATGTCTATTATACTTTGCACCCCTAATAAAGGGCGGGAATGGTTTATTCAATTTCAAGCGACTAAATGTCTCCAGTTACTTTCTTTGTCTTTATTACAATATTTTATACTTTCAGAAATAATTTTTTTTGGAATTATGTACCGCAAAAAAGGTTTCATTCCCTTAAAAATTGGAAATATATTGAAACAATTATCTTAAAATGAATCGGATGTTTATGACATTTCAGACTTATTTTATTACTTCGGGCTTAGTGACTTATTATTTCCTTATTTGTGGAAGAATGAATCTCGACTGGATAGTAAACGATAGCGGAATTCGTAATTCTAAAACTAATGGAACCACATAAAAAATAGGTCATAATGTAGCAGTTGATGTTTTTTTACTTCACTAAAACTAGCAACAGATCTGATAAAATATAAAACAAGTATGATTATTCCACGAATATATAAAAATACGGAACGACTGGTACCATACATACTACATATCAAGGGAGAAAAATTAAAGAAAATCATTATACTGAGCACATTTCATTCAAACGTTACAACTGTAAGTAATTAAAAAAAAACACCAGACACTGTAACATTGTACAATAAAAGCAAATATGGTGTGGACATTTTAGATCAGATGGCTAGAAAATATTCTGTAAAATCCGCATAAAGGAGATGACCAGTAGATACATTTTACAACATTGTAGACATCGCAGTTATAAATGCTTGATTTATTTACATATTTATGTCAGGTTGTCAAAATATTATATTTCAAAGAAATGTTATACTGAATAGTTAGTAAATGAATTGCGTTCAAATTGTGTAAAGGATAAAAAATCTGCATTAATCAAAATTATATACCAGAATTAAACAAAACCATTTCTCTTAAACGCAGAAAATGTAAAATTAAAATGCGTAAAGATAACGCCACAACACAAAATATTCTTTTCGTGTATGGAGATGGCATGTTTAAAAAGTACCAAATTACTGGAAAATTTTTAAATAAGGTATGTGTCTGATATAAAATATTTTACATAATGTTAACTTGTGCTTAAACATTATAATGTGAAGGAAATTAACAGACTTATTTTTCTTTTTTTTAAAAAATTTTGTATTCTTTTCTATATGTGTGAAATTTAATATCATTTAATGTATTTTTCTATAACATAAATCATTGTTCGTTTGTGCAAATTTAACAATATATTCATAATTAAAGTGCAATGATCCAATACAGTGTTAAAATAGAATTTGTAGCATACATTTTGCATAATTTAATTAGTGGTGTCGAATTGGCACCAGCGGCTTTTTTAGGATGTCGAAAATGTCGGATGTTCTAGTGTTAATGAGCACTTAATATGATGCCGAAAACAGTTGGGCTCTAGCCACTGCGTCTGTTTGGATATTAAATTTGAGATAATTTTACATATTATTTAAGGTAATTACGTGAGTTTCAAAACTCGCCTTATCTAGAAAATTAAATTTTGAGAAATCGTGAAAATCCACTGATTACGTCCATTGGTTTTCATTGTAAACCGAGATTTTACAATACAAGAAATACATGATAAAACTAGTTTATTTTTAGATTGCAGTATTTTTTCAATGCAGGTTTACCAATAGAATAGATTTATACAAAAAACTCGATTTGTTAAATTTTGGATAAGGTGAGTTTTGAAAGTCAGGTCCTCATATATTATGTTTGATTTATTATGCATTTTGTTTCCCATTTATAAGGTGAATTTTTTTTATATTAGGCCTTCATCCTAATAAAAGAAGATTATAATATGGTTTAGTAAGATTGTTCAACCTTTTCTTTTTCTGAATGCATACATTTTATTTAAAAAAATATTAACATAGATTTGTTTTAATTTCATACGAATTTACAACTCGCTTTGACTATGTGAGAAGTTTAAAGTAATTTTCTTTAAAGATTTGAAAGCTATATTTAAATAGCCTCTTTCTTCTTTATCCCTAATGAAAATATATACTAACGTATTGTAATTATCTGTTTTCGTTTTGTAGTTTGGGAATTAAAAAAATTATGTGATGAAAATTATTAGGCAGAATGATTATAAAAAAGTTTCTTAACCGCCAATTGATTCTAACTATAGGATAGCGTTTAGGTGTCATGTTTTATGCAAAATAGTTAAATACTTGTTCTAATTTTTATTACTAAATTTCGGATAATTGTTAATTCGATTTTTTTTCAATGTTCAAACAAGTAAATAAATAAATAAATAAAACATCACTACACTCTAAATAAACTTGATTATTATTACTTTTATATAGCCCAATTTAAATATCATTTTGTATGTATACTGCCAGAAAAATTCATCTTTATACACTACATGATGTGTCATTTTTAAACAAATAATTTCCGTATTCCTAAAAAACATGCTTTTTCCGTTAATTCTTCCCCAAAGTCTGAAAAAGAGGGAAAACTTCCGTTTATTCCTTGTACGCATGCGTACTGACTGTATTAATACCAAAGTTCGAATTTATTTTTAAAATGAAAAACCGAAAATTCAATAAATTCAATAAATAAATTCAATAAATAAATTTATTTAAAAAGAAACAAACAAAAATAATATTTTCGAATTTAATAAAGTAGCAATTTTCTCATTCATTTAAATTTATTCGCAATTTATTTTTTAGAGTAGTAAAAAATATTCGCATGTAAATATATTCTAAACTAGGGGTGCACAACCTTTTAAAGAGAAGGGCCACTTTCAAAAATGTCTGGGTTGTCGAGAGCCACATCAGTTACACGAAGAAAATTCTATTTCGGGGAGTGGCGGGTTACCCCTCTAAGTTCCCCTACCCAGTCAATCTATCCAATTCAGTTGGCAAGGATATATCAACAGTTTACTTTTGTATATATAACTAGGGGGGCATCGCCCCCCTGCTCGCTACGCTCACCAACCCCCCGCGTAATCGCTTAACTATTCCATTCGGTATAGCGAAGCAATTCCTATTTTCTAGCCAACTCCAAATTATTGTTTGTGCTTAAAAATAATGCAAATAGTTCAATTAAGCTCTATTCATAAGCTAATATTAGTTTTTGTTGCACTGAAATATCTCAATTTGTTGATTTCCTGCATGCAAGTAGATCCTATTGTATTTCAATGGGAGTCTATGGAAAATTTGGCGAAATACTGGAAATAGAGCTAAGTTGGCGTCACTTTTGGTGACAGAGAGACGGGTCTCCCCTTGGTAACCTCCCTTATAGCGTCATAAAGCTCTGACCAATCAGTTGCATTTCACGGTATCTACGCAGATTTTCATTGTTCCATTTCCAAAGCATTACTTTTTGCAAAGCATACTTAGCTACTACTACCGGCAGACCGATTTGCGTTTAATGTATGAAGTTGCTCGCCAGAGGACTCTGATACGCTGCCCAAAACAGAAATTTGACTCTGACCGTAACTTCATCGACGAGAACCAATCAAACCGCTCTGGGCAGGGTTCAGAGAATTCCAATGTGTTTACATTTTTTTTCCGTATAGATATGATTCAAAAGAGTTTAATAAA
This sequence comes from Maratus speciosus, assembly GCA_963932465.1. Lineage (NCBI taxonomy): Eukaryota > Metazoa > Arthropoda > Arachnida > Araneae > Salticidae > Maratus > Maratus speciosus. The sequence continues at coordinate 218,966,455 of OZ010790.1, read as the reverse complement.
AATATTAACTCTAATCATCAAAAAAAAAAAAACAAAAAAAAAAACATTATCATTTTAACAATTATCGGAATAATAAATGGTGCGATCGAAGAATACTTCCAAGGTTGCTACTTAATACAAAGTTAATACTAAATACCAAGGTTGCCACTTTAGCGCATTTATCGCCAGGTTGGGGAGAAGTAGAGTATTCTGCGATTCACCCCAATAAATAAAAACTTGCATAGTCTAAAAATATTAATGTCACAAATTTATTTGCTATCTTCACTGCTGAAACAATAAAACTAATAGAATTTCTTTTAAATATATTAAAGTACTCATAAAATTCCTTGTAATAATTAATAAATATAATTTTTAAGTAACAAAAACACTTACATGATTTAATCAAAATTGCTTGGATAACATAAAATATTGCAACGCATAGCTGCCAACCTTTACGCTTTCTTCCTACCACTAAAATTTTCTTGTAAATAATGCCTTATTGAATTGTCGAAACCTCACGATTAAAGAAAGGGGAAATCTCTTCTAAATTTTAGTGGTAGCAAAAAAGCGTAAAGGTTGGCAGCTATGGCAACGATATTTAAAGCTGCGATCACCATTTCTTTCTATGATTAAAAATAAGAATATTTATTGTTTAAGGAAGATCGTCTTTTTTTTTTTTCTTTTTTTCTTTCTTTTTTTTTTTTTTTTTTACTATTATTATTATTATTTAGTTCGGACGATATCAAACAAACATTTTACGGGTAGAAATAAATTCGTCAAAAATAACTGCTTCAAGCCAGTTATGAGAACTGTAGTTTGATAAAACCAAATTTTAATTTTAAAACGTGTATATGAAACTCAAGCTATTTTTATGTAAATACGGGAGATTAAAAAAAGAAGGTACTTGTTAGTTATCCCGTCGACCAAATTACTATCGCCAAATTGTAAGATTAAATGCCAATAATGGTTGATCGTAAATGTCGCATTCATTTGACAACACGTGTTTACTTCATCAAGTGATTTTTATTTCGACGTTTTATTTGTATTTTTATTAATGTTATACTAATTTATTTGTTCTTTTGTCATTTAAAATAAAAATGATGTCAATTTGTATAATTTGGCGGGTGGTTTGGCGATTTATATAATTTGGCGAAATTGGTCGACGGGATAACTAACAAGTACCAAAAAGGATAACAGAATGAACCAAACGATCAAGTAAACAATAAGTAATTTAGCTAATCTTAAAAGTATGTGAACACTAAAATACTACAAGCTGTGTAAAATATCCTTTTAAATCGAAGGAAATTGAAAAATATAAGTATTTAATTTATTATTCTGAAAACACGATCAATGATTTTGAAACTTCGATGATGAGAAACAAGCTGCTACCTGGGAAGGGTATAAATATAAACAAAAAAGAGCACGTTGTGATGTTTTGGTTCAGGGTTTGAAGCTGAATCCGACTTCACTTTTTCGACGGTTTTCGGCGAAATGCGTGGGCCGTATATATCATAGTAAGCTGTGCTTTTTGGTACTTTTCCGTTATACGGACAGCATTGTCGCCAAGCGCAATAGTTGGCGCAAAATGAAAATCACGTGAATTGAAACATTTGAAAAATAAAAGAAAAACATTGTCGATGGTAATGTGAGCATTTTAAAAATATAACATTTGAAAATTACAGAATTTTACGAACTATTTTATTAAATCACAAATATATAATTAAAATAAGTGACAAATAACTGTTATACAATAAAGTAATAAAATAAAAAAATCATATTAAACTGCTGCCATAAAATTACAAATATCTTTGGCACAGATATCATATTCGCCCCATATTGGCGCGATTTTTTTCGGTTGCCAATTTGGCGAAAACATCAACAGCATAAACAACATAAGTACAGATGTCATATACGCCCCATATTGGCTCGATTTTTTTCTGACGCCAATGTCATATACGCAACAGGTATTTAACTGGCGTCAAAGTGTCGTTATTTTGCTTGATATGGTAACCCGGATGTTGCTGTTTATGCTGTTGATATTTTCGCCAAATTGGCATCGTAAAAAAATCGCGCCAATATGGGGTATATGACATCTGGGGTATATGACAGTATATGACATCTGTGCCACAACATAATCCGGGTTACCACATCAAGCAAAATAACGACACTTTGGCGCCAGTTAAGTACCCGTTGCGTATATGACATTGGCGTCAGGAAAAAATCGCGCCAATATGGAGCGAATATGACATCTGTGCCATATCTTTTAGCATTGCAGTAAACATTTCATTTTTTGAATGAAGACGTCGCCACATAAACTCTATGAGATACGACTCTAAATGATGACGAACTGTTCCCCGATGTCTTTTGTTGCGCCATTTTGCGATGCCCCATAATCTCTAACCATTTTGAGTATGACATCCAGTATTAGGGTCGACAAAATTGTATTTGTGATTTACTGTGAAATGATCATAACCAGCACTTCGCAGTTCATCTGTTTTATAGCCTTTCCAGTAATCTGTATAAATAATAGTGGCACGGATGTCATATACGCCCCATATTGGCGCGTTTTTTTTTTCCGATGGCAATTTGGCGAAAACATCAACAGCATAAACAACAACATCCGGGTTACCATATCAAGCAAAATAACGACACTTTGGCGCCAATTAAGTACCCGTTGCGTATATGACATTGGCGTCAGAAAAAAATCGCGCCAATATGGGCGAATATGACATCTGTGCCTTATTGTCGTATTCCTACGCTTTCTTCGCATGATCGTAAGCTACATCTCCATTTCGGATTTCCAGAACTCATCCATAATTTCATTTCATGGTTGTTTGAACACAACATTTTATTATGCAGAATTCCAAATTTCTGAAACAGTTTTATCGTAACTTTCTCATCATCTGGTAATTGACAAATGGTAAAATCCATCTCAGCGTCAGCAGTAAAAGTAAATTATAATTATATATATAAAAAAAAGGATTTTTATTTCGAATAATAGCAAATTAAAAAGCTTTCCAAGGTTAAGGTTAAATAATAATCATTCACGTAATTCACGTTTCTCTCTATTCTAAAAAAAAGTAACTACCGCTGTCACCGCCGCCGGTTTTGAATTTTTTGTGACTGGAGGTCTTTCTTCGTTAATATTAAGAAAAATAATGCATACCAAAATATGAAAATTGGTGGTTTTATACAGAAATGTTTGATAAACACGCTGAAGCAGACAGTTTTCAAATCGAAGAATTATTTTAAGAGATATTTAATGCTAAAGTTGGACAAAATCGTTCCACTAAAAAAGTTTTATAGCAGCATAAACTATACATGGCAGTGTAATCATTGTTAGATCATTTTATGCGTTAGAATTTGCCGGAGTGCAGATTGCATTAATTTTTTTATTTTGACTCATTTTTTGAGGTTTTATTTCTATTTTAAATTCAAATTTTCAGCATTTCTAGAGATATTTTTTACAGATTTTAGAAAGTGATATTAATTTAAACTGTTGCCAACTGTATAAACAGCAGAAGCAATAATGTTTGCTTCAAAAAAAAAAATATTTATACGTGTAAATAAATTAAAAAATTATTTACACGCAGAAATTATATAAATGTATATTATAAACAGAAAAAAAAATTGGAATTAGAATTAAATAATTATGTACAAAAAGCAGGAACTTATTAAAAATTACGTCAAATAAACTATAATTACACGTGAATTTTAAGAGAGAAAGGAATTTGTAAAATAATAAATTTATTAACATGCGTTAGAAGTCTTAAACAGGAGAAATTACGTCATATTTACGTCACATTACAGTTATTACATAAAATGAACACAAAATAATATTGCAAAACGGTTTAAATTTAAAAATTGCGCTAGACATTTATTTGATATTTTGAGAGGATACTTTTCAACTGGTATTTTCACGTGAATATTTAACAGAGAAAAAATAGCTTGATAAAAATTACGTCAGATTAAAAACGATTAATTTAAAATGTCTCATTTAAAAGAACTTTCTTTTCGCTTTGTTAAAAAATACCAGGATACAAAGACTCTGTTTACTTAATTCCTTTTATATTAGCTTATTTTGAAATGTTGTTACACGTGTCTACGTCATCAAGTTATTTTTATTTCGACGTTTTATTTGTATTTTTATTAATGTTGTACTAATTTATTTATTCTTTCGTTATTTAAAATAAAAATTATGTCAATTTGTATAATTTGGCGAGTGGTTTGGCGATTTATATAATTCGGCGAGATTGGTCGACGGGATAATCAAGTAGTAACGCAGCGGATTTTGCATTAAAATTCCCCAATCAAAGGGAAATGAATAGAAATTCGTTTATAGGGAGATCGCCACTGTTTTTTAAATTATAATTCAATCTTTCGAAATCTTTTTAAAGCCGATCAAATTAGCGTGCATTTAGAGTCTGCGGTGTCTGGACGGGGGTTGGCGAGCGTAGCTCGTAGGGGGCCGAGCCCCCTAGTCATAAATAACAAATCACAATGTTTCGCATGGTTTACAAGAAAAACCCTTTTCACGATGAGGGCTGAAATAATTGGCGCATTAGCATACATTTTGGCATGCTGTCCGTATAACGGAAAAGTACCATTAATTTTGGCGAAATACTGGAAATAGTGCCAAGTTGGCGTCACTTTTGGCGACAGAGAGACGGGTCCTCCATTGGTAACATCCCTTATAGCGTCATAAAGCTCTGACCAATCAGATGCATTTAACGGTATCTACGCAGATTTTTTATTGGTCCATTTCCAAATCAAAACTTTTTATATATATATAGAAGGATAAGGATTATTTTGTAAGAGTGATAATATTCCTGGATTTTATTCGTGAAGTAAATTTTGTTTTATTAAAAGTGCTAAAAAACAAATATAGGCATGAATGTGGCTGGTGCCGAAATAAAAATGTGAACTGTATGAACGAAGGTGACAGGGAGGACGATCAAAAAGATTTGAGATTTTTACGCGCCAGATCAACGAAATGTGTGATTTTCAGTCCCGAGCAACGAAATTTGCGATTTTTCCGCACCGGATCGACAAAATTCGCTATCTTACCTCACCTGGTGGACGAGATTCCTATTATTCTGCACCCGATAGACGATATTTGCAATTTTTCCGCGCCTGATCGACAAAATGCGCGATTTTTCCGTGCCCGACCAACGAAATTCGCGAATTTTCGGATCCCGATCGTCAGATACTCGCGATTCTTTCGTGTAAGAACGACGAAATTTTGATTTTTTCACCCCTGACCAACGAGATTCGCGATTCTTAACTGACTCTGACGAAATTTGCAATTTTTTTCAAACGGAAAATTGACGAAATTTGCGATTTGTTCTCGTGATAATCTGACGAAACTCGCGATTTTTCCAAAGCCAATCAACGAAATTTTCAAATTTTCCACGCATCGTCTAGAAAATTCGCGATTTTTCTGAGCCTGATCGACAATACTCGCGATATTTCCTTGTCCGATCAACGAAGCTTGCGATTTGTCCGAGCCCGATCAAAGAAATTCGCGATTCTGAACTGACTGACGAAATTTGCAATTTTTCCCGCGGCAAATTGACGGAATTCCCGATAAACAGACGAAACACGCGATTTTTTCGTGTCGATCAACGAGCCGATCAACGAAATTGGAGATTTTTCCGCTCTTAATTGACAAAATTCGGGATTTTTCCACACCCGATAGACGAAATTCATGATTCCTAACTGACTGACGAAATTTGCAATTATTTCAAGCGGCAAATTGACGAAATTCACGATTTTTTCGCACTACTGACGTAACTCACGACTTTTCCGCAGTCGATCAAGAAAACTAGATAGTTTTTCGTGCATCATCAACAAAATTGACGCTTTTTTCGTGACCAATCAACGAAATTTGCGATTTTTCCACGGTTTATCGACAAAATTCGCGATTTTTCCGTGCTCGACCAATGAAATTTGCAATTTTCCGAGCCCGATCGACAAAACTTGCGATTTTTCCTAGCCCGATTTACAAATCTCGAGATTTTTTCCGTGCCCGATCGGCGAAATTTGCGATTTTTTTCCACGCTTCAACGCCAAAATTCGCGATTTTTTCGTATCCGATCAATGAAATTTGCAATTCTTCCAAGCCTCATCAACAAAATTCGCTATTTTTCCGCACCAGGTCAATGAAATTAGAGATTCTTCCGCGCCCGATCAACGAAATTCCCAAATCTTAACTGACTAACGAAATTGGCAATATTTTCCCGCGGCAAATTGGCGATACTCGCAATTTTTTCTCGTGACCGACGGAACTCACGATTTTTCCGCAGTCGATCAAGAAAATTTGTTAATTTTCCTCGCATCATCAACAAAATTTATGATTTTTTCTTCCCCGATCAACGAAATTTGTAATTTTTCCCGCACCTTCTGCAAAATTTGTGATTTTTCCGTGCCCGATCAAGGAAATGTATGATTTTTCCGAGCATCATCGACAAAATTTGCTATTTTTCAGCACCCGATGAACGAAATTAGCGATTCTTCCACGCCCGATCAACAAAATTCGCGATTCTTAACTGACCGACAAAATTTTCAAATTTTCCCGCGGCAAATTGACGAAATTCACGATTTTTGACAAAAATTGCAATCTTTTCAAGTTATAAATTGACGAAATTCGCGGGCCACACGTTAACTCAGCGCGGGCCACTTTTGGACCGCGGGCCACAGGTTGTGCATCCCTATTCTAAACGAACACATTTAAAAATATATAGTACTTCAGTAAACTTAAAAAATAGATTTTATTCAAAAAAGCAAACATTTCTTCTAGAATCTAATTAAAAATATAATATTAATATTTTACATCTAACAAGCAAATTATGTCTTATTTAAAATATGTCTAATATGTAATTTTTTTTTTATCTTCTATTATTCTATAAGTATTAAAATACCAGCCATTATTTCATAACTTCGAAATGTCCCTACAATTAAGTTTAAATTTTGGAGATTTCTGAACAAGAAATTTAAAACTCGCCCTTTACCAAACGCTCTCTAGCCTAGTGGTTAAGATGTTTGATTCGAAACGCGCGGTCCCAGGTTCAATAGCCAAGATCATCCACGGAAGATTCAGAGAAGTATTAAAAAAATAACTCTTCTTTTCAGATTACGGAAATTTATGTCGTTTTATAAATATCGTTTTTTCGGATGCTATCATTTCTGAAATAAACATTTTTAGGTGCGTAACAGAATTTATGGATCCAAAACTATAACAACATAATGACCATTTTACGCTCTTAGTTCAGCATGTTGGTTTATTTAACATGTTTTTTGAACATGAAAATGTTTTCTTGAGAATTGATAGCGTCCAAAAACTCGAAACATTATTTGATACTTTGGTGTATATATTGACCATATTGCTATTAATTCTACTCGGAAACGATTCCGGAAAATTACTAGCAGCAATAAAACCTTTTGTTTCAGAAATGCTTCTTTAAATCTCGGAATTCTGTTGGTTTCTCAAGTTTATGAAAATATAGGAACTCTATCCGGAATCATGCGTAATTAGGAACAAACTTACAGTTTTTTTTCCGTAAACACCAAAGTATCAAATAATATTTCGAGTCTTTGGACGCTATCAATTCTCAAGAAAACATTTTCATGTTCAAAAAACATGTTAAATAAACCAACATGCCAAACTAAGAGCGTAAAATGGACATTATGTTGTTATAGTTTTGCATCCATAAATTCTGTTACGCACCTAAAAATGTTTACTTCAGAAATGTTAGCATCCAAAAAAAAAAAAAAACGACATTTTTATAAACGACATAAATTTCCGTAATCTGAAAAAAGGAGTTTATTTTTTAGTACTTCTCTCAATCTTCCGTGGATGATCTTGGCTTTTGAATCTGGGACCGAGATCAAACATCTTAACCACTAGGCTAGAGAGCGTTTGGTAAAAAAAGACAATGATCTCTTAATCTAAAAACTTGTAATATATATAAAAATAACAAATAAAGCCTTTGTGCAACAATATTAAAAAGCAGAAAAACCAACGTTTAAAATGCACAAATAGTACATGAAAAGCAGAAAGCAGCTGTTTCGAATCTACTAGCGAGATTCTTCCTCAGTGCAAAATAGGGGAAAAGGAACAGCGTGCTAGAAAAAACAAGGCTAAACCTAATAAATGTCTCAAAAATAAAGATCAATAGAATTATTCGGTAAACTGTTTGTTTATTAGTTAAGCTGTAAAAATGTTATACATAAGTTTCAAACTTTATTTGCAAAAACCGTTAACAGATGGCGCTGTAATCGCAATGCCAATAAATTGTGCTTCGAAGTCCAGAGCAGTAGCGTCTCATTCCCAGATAGTTCCCTATAGAAGGACAAAAAGTGGGACGTCCGCTTCTTAGTTGGGGTGATGTGCAGAAGCGGAGCCATGTGCTGACAGAATTGAGATTTGTTTCAAATTTTGTTATAAGCTATTTAAGTCTGGATACCAGTGTCTCTGTGGGATGTCTTTTCTCTCCTGATTGGTAGATTGTGGAATCGAATCCAAGCAGAGGAGGATTTGAAAAAAAATGGAAATCTTTACTTTTTAATATTTATTTAAATTGTGAAAAACTGTTTTAATAATAAAAATCCAAAGTTACTAGTTTTAAAATTTAATTAAGCTAAAAGAAACCCTTTTTTCAAATCATTGAGCATTTATAATAATGATTCATAAATCTTTTTTTCTTAAATTGTTGAAAATAGTTTGCATGAAAAAATACAAAGTTTTTATTTTTAAAAACGTAATAAAAAAAATCATTTAAATTCAAAAATCTCATTTTCTTTTCTTTTTTTTTTTTTCTTATCATTGAGCACAGAAGTATTGTGCAGCTTCTAGCGATATGATTCGAAGTTTTAGAAATGCGTGCAGCCTCCAAAATACTTTTGCTTCGACGTTGATAATTCCTTTTAAAAACGATATAATTTAATGCATAATTTATGTCCCTAAAACTTTGTTTACAAGGAAAATAAATATATGTGTTGTGCTAAAACCAAAACATTATGCCGCGATTTAAAAATATAAATGAAAAGTGCAAAATTACTTTTTTATTTATAATAATTCAGGTATAAACAATAATACCAAAATATTATGCCGTGGTTTAAAAATATAAAAAATAATTAAAAAGTACAAATTATTTTTCTAAATATATGCGTTTTCATTTAAATAATAATATGGCATTAAAAATTGAATTTACTAAAATATTTTAATAAGTTCTTGTACAATGATTTCTAAACTTTTTATTGAAAATTCAATTAATTGAAATTCTCTAAAATTAAGGTTGGTGCAATAATTCTGTGACCAGATGTCTCCACTTCTGAACATAACTCCAACGAAAAAGTGAAGTTTCCCACTTTTCAACCTTCCATAGGGAACTATCTAGGAATGGGACACTAGTGCTCTAGCCTTCAAAGCACAATTTATAGGCATTGCGATTACAGCGCCATCTGTTAACGGTTTTTGCAACTAAATTTTGCAACTTCTGTATAACATTTTTACAGCTTAGCTAATAAACAAACCGTTTACCACATAGTTCTATTCATCTTTGTGTTTGAGATATTTAATTTTGAAATCAGGGTCTTATTCGCTGGACATCCTATATACAGGGTGCAATATGTTATCTATCGCCGACCTTTAATTTCTCAACCGTTGGTCGTAGACATATAGTTCCAATTACAAAAACGTTTCAAATGAGCTAAATATTCATGTTGTGGCATTATTTAAAGTAAAAAATCAATTTTATAAAAATTACGAAATCGAACTTTTTATACGGTCCCCCAGTCCCTATAGTTATATTTAGTAAAAGTTTACACATATCATAACAGATATAACACAAAAAGTTTGACATCTGTACTGCAAAAATTGACATAGTTATTAAATTTCAAAGTTTGAGTTTTTTGCCCATGATTTTGTCTTTCATTGAGGGATGAGTTAAAAGATGAATTAAAGTAATTCGAGATGAAAGTCAGGGTGCAATGTCCTTTTTACGGCGAAACCACCTTTAGCCGATATCGCCAAATCGGGGAATCACCAAAGAAGGTTATTTCATCTAAAAATTTGAGCTAACTTTTATGGGTCGAACAACATTCAACCGTCAAAGTAGGTAGAATCGACAACCGGAAAATAAAACAAATAAACGGCAGCGGAATTGCACTCTGATTTTGATCTCGAATTACTTTAATTCATCTTTTAACTGATACCTCAATGAAAGGCAAAATCATGTACAAAAATCTCAAACTTTGAAATTTAATAACTGTGTCAATTTTTGTAGTACAGATGTCAGACTTTTTGTGTTATATCTGTTATGATATGTGTAAACTTTTACTAAATATAACTATAGGGACTGGGGGACCGTATAAAAAGTTAGATTTCGTAATTTTTTTTTAAATTGATTTTTTACTTTGAATAATGCCACAACGTGAATATTTACCTCATTTGAAACGTTTTTGTAATTGGAACTATATGTCTATGACCAACGGTTGAGAAATTAAAGGTCGGCGATAGATAACATATTGCACTCTGTATATATTCATGTTCAGCAAGCATGTTTCACTGCGAAATATGCAAAATTAATATTAACATTAAAATTAATATTGTTCTGTTACTCTTGCATGTATCAATTCAGTTCCGCAGCTGAAAATATGTTTACTTGAGAATTGGTAACATCCAAAAAACCGATATTCCGGGTAGGGAAAACTGATTAATGAACTATAAAAGTTATTCAGAAACGTTTCCGAAAGTTACCGGCAGAAAAAAACTACATCTTTATAAGTTCTTCTTCAAATCTCGAAAATATAATTTTCGAGGATTCTAAAGTTAAAGGAACGCTTTTCGAAAGCGTGTGTGACTCGGAAGAGGTTATTGTATGTTTTCGTTTGTAGTTACATTACATTTCCGTTGATTAAGAAACATTTGTCTTTTTTACAGTGTAGGAAAAGCTTAAAAAAACGATTAAATGATATTATAGCGTTTAGTCTAACACTACGGTAAGCCAAATAGTCATGAAGAACTAAACAGCTACAAAACCCAATACATACAAGAAACGTGGGTATAAGAAAATCTTTCTACGATCTCCCAAGTCAGAGTCACCTAACAAAGCGAATTATGTACAAAATAGAGTCAAAAAGGTTTGAATTACATCGACATACTACGAGCGTGGTTCAATAATTAATGTCCCGAGTGTATATAAAATATTTGTACTGCGATGGTTGATGTAGAGTATTGAAGTTTAATGTCTTAGATATTAACATTTTTAACATTTTCCAACAAAGTTGAAAAGTGTTTATGCATTCGGTTTGTCTGGCCGTCAGTCAGTCAGTCCGTCTGTCCACGCCCTAACTCCCGTAAATATACTCGGATTTTCATGAAATTGATAAAGGTTATTTAGGGTCAACAAAGCATGTTTGGTATTGTATATGAAGTATGTAGGATTAATCGTTCATTTACAGGGGCACTCAAAAGTATTCCATTACATTATGGTATATGGGGAATAACTCCCGTAAATATACTCCGATTTTCATGAAATTGATAAAGGTTATTTAGGGTCACCAAAGCATGTTGGGTATTGTATATGAAGTATGTAGGATTAATCATTCATTTACAGGGGCACTCAAAATTATTCCTTTACATTATGGTATATGGGGGAAAAATCGTTTGCAGAGTATTTTAATGACATTAAGCTATTTCAAATGTATTGAAACTGATATAAATCACTGAATTTCACTACGATCAGGTTACAACAAGACATTCATAGCATTTTTTATTCATTTACAGCGACACACAAAAGAAATCGGTTACAGTACAGTACTGTCTTTGAGTAATAATTGCTGGTGTGCACGGTTTAAAATTCGGTATGCGCTTTTAAATTTAATTAATTTTTTGCATCTTACCCGTTATATATAAATTCTATACCTCAAATACAGGGCTGCACAAAAGTATTCACGTACCGTTCTCCTTATTCGAGGAAATTGCTGAAGGTAAATTTTCAACTGAAGTATATGTAGCTCTTAAGGGAACTAAATTTTGGCTTGCGTGTAGCTAATAGATTCAAACCTATAAATCATATACAGGGCTGCAATTCGCATAATTTTCCGATTGTGGATGGGAACAGCTGAAATTGAGTTCTGATGTGTATTATGCGTTTCCATAGGGTTGAATTAGACGCAATATTTTATTTTTTTAAACAGTGCAGTTTTGTTACACTATTCTGAATGTGTTGGAAAGTGTTTCATAATCTATGCTTGATGCATGATTTTTTCTTACTTGTTTGTTTCGTTTTTGGTGTGAGAGGTCGCACTTAGCTTGAAAAGGAGGGTTTGAGGTGTCACAGGGAATGAGACGTGTCTACTGTCGTTTAGACTCGGGATCATAGGGATGTAGCCACGTCTCATCCACTATCACAAATCTATCACAAAACTACTTCAGGTCTGGCCCCAAAAGCTCCAAACCAACCCCCTACTTTTTCAAGTTAGGGGCCAACTCTCACACCTAAAACAAAAAAAAATATTTTAATTTAGCAGCTATGGTTCTGAAATTGAGCATATAGGCACTTAAGACATTAGGCTTCAATATTCCACAGCAACCATCGCAGTACAAATATTTTATACACACTCGACACAATAATTATTCAACCACTCTCATAAAATTATCTGTTTCCATTTTGTATTTCGCGAAACAATTCTTTAATGAGAACTACGAGAGTGTTTATGGGATAAAAATAGCTTGACAAATTTGATATACTAAATATATGAATCATCACATTGCAAATGTCCAAACCGGGAATCGAACCCGGATCCTTTGAATTACGCTCCAATGCTCTACTATTTGAGGTACGAGGACGATACCCAGCCTGGCATCTCTCCCTCCCAAATGTCGAAGAAACTGCAACAGGGGGAGAAGTTGGAAAAGTCTTCAGGAGCACACAACTCTGTGGCGAACTCGTAACTCAAATAGAAGAGCATTGGAACGTTATTCCAAGGATCCAGGTTCGATTGCCAGATTGGACATTTTACACTTGGTTGGATTTACCTCAATCAGCAATGTGATAATTCACGTATTTAATATTCAATAATTTCACTTTTGTAAATTAATTGAAAAATTAATTAAAATTATGCAAATTTGATATGTTTCTACAATCTAAAATGTATGTAATCTATCTTAATTACTTTCATTAATGAACTGATACACGATAGAAACTAGATGATACATTAAAACTTTATTAAATGAAGGTAACGTAATTTCAAACTAATTTATTTAAGAATTATTTCTTTTTCCCTTCTTATTTTGTTTAACTTTGTTGCAAACTTATTTAATGTTTAAAACTTATACAACATAGAAAAGATTTTGAACTAAGAATATTAATTTTGTAAATTATTTAAATTCTTAATTTTTAATTGTGATTTCTTATTTTTGATTTCTCGTCCGTTTTTCAGCTGTGAAAATGTTTCTTTTTAGTCCATCTTTCGTAGGAAGGGGTTTTAATGTATAATTTAATAAGTTTACTTCAAATTTTCTTTCTGTGTAGGCACATATTTTATTTCAAAAACATATTAACTACGGAATTACATCAATTTTATAAGAATTTGAAACTTATTTTTAAAATGCGATAAATTTAAAAGAAATTTTCTTTTAAAATATCAAATATATCTTAAAAGATTTTTTGACTTATTTCTGTAAAGTAAATGCATATCAAATTATTGTCGTTACATATTTTGTATTTAGAGAATTAAATATCTTATGGGAGTTTGGCAGTGTTTATACAATGAAACCACCTGATAATTTTGATATGCTTTTAAAATTTAAGAGGACATTTAGTGAATCTACATAGCTTTAATTACATAACTAATGGCATGCGTTATGACTGAAAGTAGTTAACAGATTAAAATTTTATATTTATTAATTAAAGTAAGTAAGGTAAAACAGATTCACCTTATTAAGGAATCTTTTGACATAAAATCTATTCATTTAAGGAGACAGTTATATTAACTCGAAATAAAGAAAGCTCTGTATATTTGTGGTTTTGTAATAAAATGTTACAGCATAGTTTTCACGGTAAACACAGTGAGGATCCTTATAAATGATATTTATTTCTGAAAAATCTGGTAATTTGCAAAAATGATGGTAAATATAGCAGAAAAAAACAATTAAGGGGAGTCTTCACTCACCTGAAAACGCCCGCTCCGCAATGTTAAACCAATGGACAGGTTGTTTTCGAATTTCTCGTTTAAATTTCAATATTTTTAATCGATTTTTTTTGCCTAGGATAGTTGAGCTCGTTCTTTAATGTGACTGTTTATTACTTTTTCGATTTCGGTTGCAGAATTTTTAAATAAAGGTACTTTCACTTTCGGAACCGGTTATGAAACTGAAAGTATCTTTAAAAACATCTGCTACCAAAATCGATAAAGTAAAAAACAGTCATATTAAAGATCGAGTTCAGCTATCCTATGCGAAAAAATCGTTTAAAAATATTCAAATTTAAACGAGAAATTCGAAAACAGCCTTCCCATTGGTTTAACATTACGGAGCGGGTGGTGTTTTCAAGGGAGTGAAGACTCTCCTTAATATAATCCATTAGAAAACCAAAATAAGCAGCATCAGCTTGGTCTTGCGTTTTGTAAGGTGAGGAGCGGGACGAGCAGCTGTGTTGCTGTTGACAGCAGGTTAATGCCACAGATCTGCTCAAAATATCGGTGGTGTGGATATTTCTCACACTGGTGTTCATTAGATCAAAGAGTGGTTCCGATACAGGAGAAATCCCCTTTTCAGGTTAAGATTAATGTTGTGAAAAGAACGTTAAAGCCAACTAGACGTCCGCACTTTGTGAAATGAAACTGAAACCTTTCGCTGTGTGACTTTGGCATCTGCCATCAGGTTTCGGTGCATTTAGTAGCAACAGCAACGACAACATAATTAGAATGTCTGTTAACAATTTGTGGTATTTAGAATGGGAATGCGCTGCTGTAGCCATTTTTATTTCTTGAAATAGTCTCGAAGTACAAGAGTTCTACCTCAAACAATACTACTTGATATAGCACCAAATTTCAAGCGATCGTTTTCGAAAAGAACTTCACGTTAGATTAAACGATTTGGAATATTTTCTTCTACATAACTTTCTTCTATCTTCTATTTAGGATAAAAACAAAATCGACAAAATAATTTGGGAGGTACCAATTTCCGTAAACTATTTTTGCAAATACAGGGGTTGGACAAAAATATGGAAACATTTAAGAAAAAAACATATTACCATGCCCTAAAAATCCCTTCTTACGGAGCTCCCTTCTTATTGTTTTGGTGCTGACAGGCTTTATGAAGCTCTACGTTTAGTTCGGCAGTGACCTTTGCAGCTGTCGTCTTCTTATTTCTCGTCACAATCAAATTTAATGACCGTCTTTCACGATCATCCAACACACAATTTTGTCTGCGTTGTAACTTAAAGGATGATGTTCTTCGCTCTTTCTGTATGCGGTATAAATCTTCTATACGGTGCCTTTTGAAACATGAAAACTTCGGCTTGCTTGGTAACGGAAACATCCACCATACGAGCACCAACAATTTGTCCAAGTTCGAATTCACTTAGCTCAGACACAAACCGCTCACAACTACACAGAACACTGTTCTGACAACGATTGACACTTTCAACGTATTGAGCGCATTGAACAGGTGGCGTTAGTGGGAAAAAACAGCAGGGCCTCCCACAGGATTGGGTAAGATCAATATTTACGTTTAAGCATGCATTTCACGTGATGTTTCCATATTTTTGTCCAGCACCTGTAGATCCTGCACAATGACAAAATTTAGAAAGTCATTTAATAGGAAATGAAGTGAGAGATTTTAACGATACGACTAAAAGGGCAGTATAAGGTAGATAAAGAATTTAATAGTCAGTATACAAAATATGAATCACAAGATCGATTTATGTTGCAGACAAAATGCATTTTCTGGTGTGACAGCATTTCACGTTTTCGAAATTAGAGCGTCAATCCCAATACCAGCGAAATAAAAAATATTGTAAATTACATCTTTTTACATAATCGTGCTTGAAGGTTTGGGACCGTAATTCCAGAATGGTGGAATGCTTCCATCAGTAAAAAGTAAAGTTATAAACTTTTATTTTTTCATACTACTCAAAAATATTTCTGTAACTGGGTCAAAACAACATAATTTTTTACTTGCATAATTTTTTACTTGCATTTTGCTCAGCCAGTACTTTGTAGGAAACGCCCCCCAAGTGTCACTTTTGGAATTTGACGAGAGTAGTATCGTTGGAAAGCTCTTGTCACGAGGAGCAAGGAAAAATATGGGAACTATACTCCCGAATCCAATAGTTCATGAGATATGGACCCTTTTCTGTTCAGAAGAAGAAGAATAAAGAAAGGAAACACAACATAAGATTCTTCCTAAAGCTAACGAAGGCTGGAATTTTCTTTTATAATTAACCATGTCAGTGGTTTTTGTGATAGTGTTTCATAATATTGTGGTAATGAGAATGCAGTCATTATATTAGACATATAAAGTAGCCAAATAGATGAAAATTAAAAGAATCGGAAAAAATAAGTTCTGCTATACAGCCAGTCTCTCTTCCATCTTATTTGATAAAATTTTGAAATTTGTGTACTACAGCTTTTTGAGCTTCTCTTCTTAAAACATATAAAAAAGTACTTTAAAATTAGGTAAGGTAAATTCTCTTACCTTGATTGGTCCATCGCTGAGTCGTATCACTGATGAAGACGATATCCTTTACGTGTACACGTTTATGTAAAAAAAAACTTGTGAATGTCTGGAAATATTATTTTTAATGAAAAGAAAGTGTAGAATTAGATTTAAATAAAACATGGTTACATAAAGGAAAAATTATGTACAGATTAAATGCAGAAAAATATTCTGCTATGTTTATGCATTAGAGCTTATTTAGAGACTGACTAAAAAGAATCCATCATTCATAATTCCTTTTCAATATTGCACAACATAGAAAACATTCATGACATAAGGGGAAAAACAGTCTTCGCATTGGAAAATCCGATGAAACGTTAATGGATAATGTTCTTGATTACAGTACTTAAACGATGATCTATTAGTGTTTATAATTCAGGAAATCATTTATCTCTAACATAAAATACTTTCAGCCACTGTATGTTTATTTTTTCCAGTATTACAAGTACTTGGTAAAGAAAAATTAAAAAACCCATCGAAGTATTTCCTGTGATTTTAACACTATTACTATAGAAAGCATACTAAAAATACATCATTTGGCCTACAATCAGTTATCTTCACCTACTTCCAATGCACTGTGTGAGTATGTTTTCGAAAAGGCTTTAATACGAAGCATCGATCTAGTCTTCCCATCGGTAAAATATGTATGCTTCACTCTTACTGAACACATCTGCGCTGATTTGTCAGACAATAAGGACCTCCACCCTTTGTGCCTGTTGTTGGAAAAACTTTTGTTTTAAACACTTTTATGTAGAGAATCACTATCTATGTTAATTATAAGACAAAATTACTGCCTTCGATAGCTTTTGAAGGAATCTCATGCTGTTTCTCCGTTCTTTATTTCGCTTCTTCAGAAAGGGAAATGGGTCTATATCTCGTAAATTATTACATTCGGGGTTATAGTGCCTTTACATTTCTTGATCCTCATGACAAGAGCTTTCGAATTATACTACACTAGTTAAAATCCAGGACTGACACTTTTGCATGTTCCCTAGTCCGTATACCAAAGATGAATCACAATAATAATTTTTGTTACAGACAGTGCAAGACAATCACAAGAAATAGCCAACATACTATTGGAAGATGTTGACTGGCTACTATATAATATAGTTATCGTTTTATTAATCTTGTTGAATTATTGTTTCTTATTTATAAATCTTTAAAGTTACATAAAGGTTGCCATAAATTGTTTTTATATTTATTTTATTGCGATTTCAAATTTATAATTCTTTGTTTAAAATAATATTGCACTTAAGGTGAATATTAAAGGATTAAAAAATATATCTACTTGGAAGTCGATGATGCACGTGATTAGATCAAATTTTACACGCATATTTTTTTAACGTGTAGAACAAATCTCGGAGGTTCTGTAACGTTATAATAAAAAGAAAGAAAAGAAATGAAAAGAACAGAAAAAGCAAATGTATAAATAAAGATCACCCTGCATATCCTCTATCAATATGCAAATGATTATTATGTAAACTGAAAACATATTTTAGACAATCAAATAAAAGTCAAAATAGAAAAATAAATTTTAAAATTAAACACCTTACGGACTACGAATCTCGCGCAAATATGCTCTGTTTTTTGGGTTCCTTACTTAAAAAGTAAAAACGGAACCATTGTAACTACTGTGTTATACTGCTGTGTATAATTGAACCACTGTGTCTGTCTGTCTGTTTGTCACAGCCCTTTTACTCGCAAACTATGCAACGTGTAAAGTTCAAATTGGGGGAAGAAATAAAGACTATTGACCACATATTTACAGATTAATAAATATTCATAAATATATTTAGGAAAAATGTATACGGGTTAATTAAGTTACTTGAAAAAAAAAATCTTTTCTTTGTATATCGTATGGGGTATCGTGTGAAAGCTTTCGTAACGCTGAAATCAGAAATATATTTCATTTAATTTTAGGTATTATATTTTCAAAGTTATGGTGGAAAATGTAGTGCAAAAATATGTCCCCCCCCCCCATCTAATTCCGAATCTATTGAAACTAAAATTCTGGAAAAAAAAAGAGGTAGTAGACATTAATTTAAACCTTGCAGGAAAATTATAACGATTACCCTAGGTCACAGATAATAAAAAAAAATACGCGAAAAATACGCACAATTTATGCTATAAATACTTACTTATCTCAATACATTTTGATAACATCACACACACACACAAAAAAAAAGACAAACTGTCTCACAGTGATAAAAAGTTAATATTCAGTATGTTCGAAAAGTTCGCCATTGCTCACGATATACGTTTGTATTCGTGAGAGTAATTCTGCATGCACATTTCTCAGCATGGAATGTCTATCGCAAGCCTCTTCAATACAACGGCATAGATTTAACCCTTTCAAGGGCGGTGGCTAGACGGTCTAGCCACCTAATTTTAATTCCAAAATTGACAAATGGCACCAAGAATATTTTAATTAAATTTTGCTTTGGTAATGAAAGTGTAATTTAGCAGGGTTTTGTTTTCTGAGAAATTCGTTTGGATATTCTGGTGTCAGTGAATTATTTCATTAGTTTACGAACATAATTCTTCTGGCCCTGAAAGGGTTATTCTAAAACTTTAAATGCATTGGAAAATAAATTTTTACAGACATTACAGCACAGTACAACGTCACAATTTGCAATTGTACAGTGCTACATTTCCGGAATGTCAATAAGCAAAGTACAATCGTCGCTCATCGGTTTCGAACATTTTTGGGTATGCAGGCGACGATTTATCTTATCCGTGTGAACCAAATGTCGTTTCGTATTAATTAATTGATGCTCTAGAACTTTCTAATTGGAAACTTTGCTCTACCACTTTTCGTTTTCGATTTGCAATGGCTATCTTCCAAATTTCGCCACGGGTGCTGCTGTCGTTTGTATTAGATTGGGCGTAGTCACTTTACTGTACCGTTACCTCACTCTTATAGCTGTAGTTCTCTCCGTTCGCAAGTATTTTCAGGTTAAAGGGACTTTCTTTTGAACCCTGTATACTATACAGCTATACCCAACCCTACGTTGTATAGTTTTTAAAAAGTCTTATTATTCTTTTAGCAACTGTATTTTTTTAATAATACACTTACTAATTCATATATTATTGTACGGAATCCTCTGTGCGTGATTAATACTCGCACTTGACCGTTTATTTAACATAACGAAAGCCTTGAGAAATTTTGCTTTTATACCAGTATTTAACAAAAATATTTCCTAAGCCTAAGTAAATATAGTCTTAATTCTTGAAAGAAAAATGAAAAAGAAATGTAAATTCAGGAAAACTCCTTCATGATATAAACTTCTCTTGTAAAAGCCATCCATTAATCATATATTCGTTTTAAATATGAGATCATACGCGGATTAACCTATATTATTCCCAACTAAAAAGAGATAGCGCATCTAGTATTTGTCGAGAATTAAATAAAAATCATGCACTCGTCACATCATAATTCAATTTTATATTTTAACAGAATAATAAGGCTACTATAATTTGTGACTCGTGCTTATAACCAGTATACGCGTCAGGACACAATAGTAACCCATTGTGAAATTTGGTAATTTTTGAAATTCGATATTTGAACGGCATAGTCATTAGATTTGAAATTTATTTCAATAAAAATAAAATTTTATACCTTTCTAATGAAGTTTGTCTAACAATTTTCTGACAAATACATTTCGAACAATTAATTTTCCCCGTAACTTCAAATGTTTCATTTTCCGAGATAAATCTGTCGCCACGATTAACAGAGATAGTAGGAGAGCTGTTGAACATTTTTGAGTAGGTATTTGAGACACCCTGAAAATTTGTGCAACACTTCTTTTGTAATGCCTGAATACAAAATCGAATGTCTGGCTGAAGGATCGTGGCCCAAAAACTGTGCCAGACAAAAAATGGCACTTGACACGCGTCTGGCACAGTTTTTGTGCCGACTAAAGTGTCTGTCATTTTCAAAATATTTTTTTCTAAGCATAAATATTATTCTGTCTCAATCTCAGCGTGCCTCAAATACCTTTTTTGGGTAGTCAAAAAAAATGGCACTTGACAAGTGTCTGGCACAGTTTTTGGGCCACGATCCTTCAGCCAGACATTCGATTTTGTATTCAGCCATTACAAATGAAGTGTTGCACAAATTTTCAGGGTGCCTCAAATACCTTCCATAAAATGTTTAACAGCTCTTGGACTAAGAAGCCAGTGGTCAGAAACAAGTAGCTTTTTATTAAAGAGGATAATATATTCTGTAATCTATCAGTAAGTATACTATAAAATTTATATGGAAAGTCACATAAAGTCATTACGTCAGACTATGATTTTTGGTTTCAATTTTTATAGATCACAAACTTCTTTTATTTTGAACCAGTAAGAAAAATCATGCGTTAAGCATAGATTATGAAACACTTTCCAACACTTCCTGAATGCTTTAACAAACTTCGTTATTTAGGGAAATAAGGTATAGAATAGAACTAAGTAAACATTTTAGAAAGCACATAAAACATTTGAAAAATTGGTTTCAGCAGGTACCATCCATAGCAAATATGTATTCCAATTCTTTTGAACTTTTTTTCTTTCTTTTTGAACTTTTTTTTTGAACTCTCTTTTTTTTTTTGTATTTGATCTGTAGGTTGATATATATGCTATATAATGGGGAAATTTAGTTTAGCAAGAAACCGAATAACAGTTTGAAATTTCTCTTTCAGCAATATATACTATAATAGATGGAAAATACTTGTATACTTTTGTACAACCCTGTACTTAACCTACTACCTTTATTACACGCCCTTATTTAGGTAAAATTTAATTCAAAGTAAAACACTCTTAAAACTACTGGAATAACATTTCCAGAAATTATCATTAATAGACGGACATGTATCCAATTCTTTGCGTGACCCTGTTTATAATTTTATCTATGTTATACAAACATTTCTTAGTAAATAAAATGCAGTTCAGCGTAAAAATGCATAACTCATTTAAAAAACACCTTTAAACAATTTACAATCATACCCAGTAGCCATTACGAATTCTTTTGTGTAGCCCTGTATATGAATTACAGCATTTATGCACACCATATACAATACATAAATATAGTGAAACATAAAAGCGCATAACATAATTAAAAATGCATTTCCAGCAATCATGGCTACCCTACAGTACTTCGGATATAATATAGTATCTGGAATCTTTTGTGTGTCCCTGTAAATCCCATGCAGTTCGTATTATACATGAAATAAGTTATAGTAAACCTCAGCGACGTATATCAATTTCCTTATACATGAAATAATTTAAAATAATTAAAATACGCCGCAAACAATTCTCTCCACCCGTATATCATTATGTAACGGAATTCTTTTGTGTGGCCCTGTTAATGAATAATATTTATTTTTTGCACCGCATATTCTACAGAATGCATATTTTAGTGCACTTGATAAATGCTTAGCAATTTTGTTATGTTTGAAAGCATGTAACATCATTAAAAATCCTTTTAAACGATTTTTTCCCATAGGCCGTAATGTAACGGAACACTTTTGACTGTCCCTCTAAATGAACTAAACGTGCGACAAACTTCATTTGAAATAGGGTTCGTGCTATGGTAGGGGTCAATAACATCCAAAATTTCAGAACGATCCGAGGATATTTACGGAAGTTAGAGCGCGAACAGACGGTCAGCCGGACAGACGAACAGAAAAACCGAATGCATAAACACTTTTCAACTTTGTTGGAAAGTGTTAAAAAGAGAAAGTACAGATGAAGATAAATTCAGAATTTAGAAAAATAATATTTGTGAAGATTATAGATATTAAATATTTATTGGTACTAAATTATTGATATGTATAACGAAAAAAATGACAAAATCTAATATGAACTTTATAATTTCAAATTAAGTATTAAAATAATCTACCTTTTAAACATATTTCTTCGAAAGTTATATATTTTAATCCTAAAATTTCATATCTATGAAAATTGTTTCTATACTATACCTATATTACATTTTAATAAACTTTACTGATGAGAAATGGATCTACGCCTTCATTTTTTCTTCAAATGTTGTTTTATTTAGAATACAATTTAAATTCAAAAGCTAATTCCGGTAGAATTGCCCAGTATAAGAACAGTATATTTAAAATAAGTTTCTTTAATGAAAGTAATCTTAAAATAATAATAATAAAAATAAAAATATAAATATAAATCAGACGTATAAGGAAGTAAATCTAACACTAATTACTTTTTCGTTCTCTGAAATGGAGGAACATTTTTCATTAAATAATAATATTAATACATTAACTTTTAACTTACCTTTTGAAGTATTCAAAATTTTGAAAATAATTATAAAATTATGTAAGTTAGTAATTTATCATGGATTAGAAAAGAAAATCAGCAGAGTTTCATTTCAAATTTCTACAAATTTAATTTAATAATTAGATTTACTGACGCTAAAACTTGTTCTGCATGTGTCCGTTTAAAGGGCAATGTACTGTTCTGGAAAAATAAAAAAATGCACCATGCCTACTAATTTTGCAGCAAGTCATCGTATAAAAATGTAAATGATACCAATCGATTAGTAATAAAATCTACGAATTAACGTTATTCTTAAATTGTGCTTAGGGGATCGTCTCCATAAAGAAATTAGAACAAACTTGAAAAATGCCAATACTAATTACTTATTTTGACATCATATTTAGATTTTCGGTAATTTTGTAGTCGGGAAGTCAAGTAGTTTAGGAATTACACAGGATTAAAATATACAAATCCGAATATTAAATTTATTTCTAATCGCTGACAAGATTGCAAAGCGAGTCATTTTTTAGGCTTAATTCAAAAACTACTCGATGGAATGTGCTCTAATTTTGAATGTGCATATTTGAAGCGTCTGGAAATCAATTTATGTTAAAACGTTTGTAAGTTAAAACTCATATTTTTATTTCGGAAATTAGTTTTGAGAAAATATATATTTGATGAAATTTCAAAGCGTTTCCGAATTAAAACTCCGTATACTGTAAAAAAACGGACTAAAAAACGGAAATAGTAGGGTAGACCGGGGCACATTTACGCGGATTTTTTTCAATGAATTTCCTAATTTTTATGTTTTAAACATTGCGGTTTTATAAAGCAGTTAATAAAGTCAAAATCTGTGAATTCAGTTGTTGCCCTATTTGTGTTTTTACCAGTAAAAAAAAAAATTATTTTTAGGTCCAAGTCATTTGCTGCATCAAGTGGGGCACGTTAACTGATATTATAAGTGATACCAAGGAGTAAATTAAATATTTAACCAAATTGAAATGTTTTATTTGTAACATAAAACGCTGTTAAAAAAATAAAGAGAATTAATTAAATAACATTTTATAGGCTAAACTGAAAACATAAGGCTTATTGCTAATTAAAAACAGAAACTATTTAGGCACTATTCCTATTTCAGTTATCCAGAAGCGTGGGAAAAATTGCTGTCGAGATATGATAAGAAAAAACAAATTGTTTCTACTTTAGTTAAAACATTCTTGGACATTCCCCCCATTACTCAAGTGAGCGCATTTAACCTACGCTGTTTATCAGATGTGTCATATGAAGTAATTAGGGGCCTTAAATCAATTGATGAAAAGGCATCTGGCCGTGACTTATGATTAATTTATATTTTATTACAAAAGGTTGATTCTAAAACAAGGGAGGAATGGGCAAGATTTTCCCCAAGCGAAGACTTTCCGTCTTTTGATCAATTTATTCAGTTTATAAATGATAGATGTTCATCTTTAGAGTTGTATAAAAGTGAAAATGAAGGTTCGCATAAACAAGAGAAACCATAAAACGTCAATAGATCTTATTCCAGTGGCATTAGCAAATGTTTACTTTGTAAATTTACTCACTCACTTTTACAAGTGCGCTAAATTTAAGGAATTAAGCATCAGGGATAGGAGACAGTTTTTTTAAGAAAAAGAAGTTATGCAGTAATTGCTTGTCTGACAAGCATACTGCCTACCTGGCAATGCAATTCCTCTTACTCTTGTCACAATTGTAAGCTTAAACATAATACTAGTTTATGTGAAAATAAGCTGCAAAATTCCGCGATATCAACTTCTCGTTCAAATGAAAAACAGAGCCACAAAAACAAACCTGATTCAAAGGCCGGTTTGATTCCCGATGAGAATAAAAAGGAAATTTCTCCTTCCATAAATGTATTTCAAACATCTTTCGTACTTTTGCTCACTGCTAGTGTATATATTAATGATTGCATGGGTCAAAAGCACACTTTAAGAATCATGTGTGATAGTGGATGAGAGTCTACGTTTGTTTCTGAATTCTGCATGAAAATGTTACGTATTAAAAGTTAAAATGCTAGGTTTCCCGTAAAAGGTCTGTCTAATTCAAAGATCGCAGTAACTAAGTGTTACGTAATATTTGATCTTACATCAATTTATAATTCTGACAACAAGTTGTCTGTGAAGGCATTTATTTTAGATGATTTAACTGCTCCATTACCTGCGGAAAAAATGCATGAGAAGCATTTTTCGCATTTAAAGAATACAAACTTAGCGGATCCACATTTCGAGACACCAAATAAAATAGACATTGTTTTAGGATCTGATTATTTCTTTTCTATTTTGCTTCCTGGTCAAGTAACAGATACGCAGAGCAATTTAATTGCTCAAATCTCAATTTTTGTCTTTCTCGTATCAGGGAAAATGCCACATGCTAGTACATCTCCAAATTCGATACATAATTTACATATTTATGAAATTAATATTGATAAAGAGTTTGCTGGGAAACATATAACAATAATATGTTCCCGCAACATTTTGATTAAGTCAAAGTACAGTTGCGTAATTTGTTATTTCTGTTTGTACAAATATTTTTATAAAATATAATTATGAGCGTAAAATTATAAGAATTATATGTTTGAGTAAAATAGGAGTGTAAGTTCATACAAATATTATTAATTTGATTTTAAATATTAAATAGATATTTTTAAAAATTGATTTATAGTAAAATTAATGTATAATGTCGAGTATAGTTCGGATCTCAGATAACAACAATAGCCAGACGCGATAGTGTCGTTTTAGGACAAGCATGAGGACAGTGGTGTATAATTAGAAATCGTAAAATAATAAAAATGTTGGAATAAATTTATGGCCTTAATAAAAGTGTTGGAATAAATTTATGGCTTTTAGACCACCCAAACTTTATAGCATAGTTGCGTAATTTGTTATTTCTGTTTGTACAAATATTTTTATAAAATATAATTATGAGCGTAAAATTATAAGAATTATATGTTTGAGTAAAAAGGAGTGTAAGCTCATACAAATATTATTAATTTTATTTAAAATATTAAATAGATATTTTTAAAAATTGATTTATAGTAAAATTAATGTATAATGTCGAGTATAGTTCGGATCTCAGATAACAACAATAGCCACACGCGATGGCGTCGTTTTAGGACAAGCATGAGGAAAGTGGTGTATAATTAGAAATCGTAAAATAATAAAAATGTTGGAATAAATTTATGGCCTTAATAAAAGTGTTGGAATAAATTTATGGCTTTTAGACCACCCAAACTTTATAGCATAGTTGCGTAATTTGTTATTTCTGTTTGTACAAATATTTTTATAAAATATAATTATGAGCGTAAAATTATAAGAATTATATGTTTGAGTAAAATAGGAGTGTAAGTTCATACAAAAATTATTAATTTGATTTTAAATATTAAATAGATATTTTTAAAAATTGATTTATAGTAAAATTAATGTATAATGTCGAGTATAGTTCGGATCTCAGATAACAACAATAGCCACACGCGATGGCGTCGTTTTAGGACAAGCATGAGGAAAGTGGTGTATAATTAGAAATCGTAAAATAATAAAAATGTTGGAATAAATTTATGGCCTTAATAAAAGTGTTGGAATAAATTTGTGGCTTTTAGACCACCCAAACTTTATAATAGCATAGTTGCGTAATTTGTTATTTCTGTTTGTACAAATATTTTTATAAAATATAATTATGAGCGTAAAATTATAAGAATTATATGTTTGAGTAAAATAGGAGTGTAAGTTCATACAAAAATTATTAATTTGATTTTAAATATTAAATAGATATTTTTAAAAATTGATTTATAGTAAAATTAATGTATAATGTCGAGTATAGTTCGGATCTCAGATAACAACAATAGCCACACGCGATGGCGTCGTTTTAGGACAAGCATGAGGAAAGTGGTGTATAATTAGAAATCGTAAAATAATAAAAATGTTGGAATAAATTTATGGCCTTAATAAAAGTGTTGGAATAAATTTATGGCTTTTAGACCACCCAAACTTTATAGCATAGTTGCGTAATTTGTTATTTCTGTTTGTACAAATATTTTTATAAAATATAATTATGAGCGTAAAATTATAAGAATTATATGTTTGAGTAAAATATGAGTGTAAGTTCATACAAATATTATTAATTTGATTTTAAATATTAAATAGATATTTTTAAAAATTGATTTATAGTAAAATTAATGTATAATGTCGAGTATAGTTCGGATCTCAGATAACAACAATAGCCAGACGCGATGGCGTCGTTTTAGGACAAGCATGAGGAAAGTGGTGTATAATTAGAAATCGTAAAATAATAAAAATGTTGGAATAAATTTATGGCCTTAATAAAAGTGTTGGAATAAATTTATGGCTTTTAGACCACCCAAACTTTATAGCATAGTTGCGTAATTTGTTATTTCTGTTTGTACAAATATTTTTATAAAATATAATTATGAGCGTAAAATTATAAGAATTATATGTTTGAGTAAAATAGGAGTGTAAGTTCATACAAAAATTATTAATTTGATTTTAAATATTAAATAGATATTTTTTAAAAATTGATTTATAGTAAAATTAATGTATAATGTCGAGTATAGTTCGGATCTCAGATAACAACAATAGCCAGACGCGATAGTGTCGTTTTAGGACAAGCATGAGGACAGTGGTGTATAATTAGAAATCGTAAAATAATAAAAATGTTGGAATAAATTTATGGCCTTAATAAAAGTGTTGGAATAAATTTGTGGCTTTTAGACCACCCAAACTTTATAGCATAGTTGCGTAATTTGTTATTTCTGTTTGTACAAATATTTTTATAAAATATAATTATGAGCGTAAAATTATAAGAATTATATGTTTGAGTAAAATAGGAGTGTAAGTTCATACAAATATTATTAATTTGATTTTAAATATTAAATAGATATTTTTAAAAATTGATTTATAGTAAAATTAATGTATAATGTCGAGTATAGTTCGGATCTCAGATAACAACAATAGCCACACGCGATGGCGTCGTTTTAGGACAAGCATGAGGAAAATGGTGTATAATTAGAAATCGTAAAATAATAAAAATGTTGGAATAAATTTATGGCCTTAATAAAAGTGTTGGAATAAATTTATAGCTTTTAGACCACCCAAAGTTTATGGCATATAATAAAATTAAAGTATATGTAAGGGGCTATTGCAGACTGATAGCTAATAGGTCTATCTAAAGATAATACAGAATCTTCTCACATCCAATAAGGGATGACTATACAAATAGTTCCACCCACTTCCAAGGGATGGTGTGCAAGAGGGAAAAGTTTGAAAAATAGTCTAAGAAAAGATGCCGAAGATGCAAGAGCGATCCTGAGAGCCCTAGCAATGCATCCTGAGAGCCCTAGTATTGCCCAGGCGAGATGGACAGATCTGATAGTGCCTAAGCTAGCCTAACTGCCCTGATGAAGTCTTCTTGGTATTAAGATAAAAAGGATTCGGCCTACAGCGTCCCGGAGCTATGCTTCCCGTCATCCCGATTTCGCCGCTCTTGTGAGGAGATGAATTTGGATGATGTTTGGATACTATCCTTAGCATCGCGACAGTCCTAAATCTGATGAATGAAGGCCACCATCCCGTATATAATTCAAGGTATTACATTAATCTTTTTCTTTACCACTTAAATTATATTTGAAATTATAAATATCCTTTTTACGATATTTTATGGTAGATGGCTGTCTGAGATCCAACAAAATAAAAATTAAATATAAATAAGATAATTAAGAATAAAAGAAAAATTATTGCTCTTGATAAAAAATATAATAATAAAACTAAATGAAATCATTTTGCTAAAGATTAAATCTTCATGTAACAATGATCAGCAAACAAAAGTTTTGCTTTCTTTTTTTTTAATCATTTAATGAGTATATGTATATAATTGTGCTTAATGTAAATAAAAAAAATATTTAATCAGGAGTTAAAAATCTCTGTAATTATTTAATTGATAAATGTTTAAGGTGTTTCATTTTATTTTACGGCTTAGTTTTAGCTTAATTCATATGTGGAAGAGTTCACGTAAAAATTCCACAACGCATAATCTTTAATTTATTATTTGTAATTAATTAATTTGATGATTACAATTTTACGCGAATTTTAATTTAATTTTAAGATAATTATTCGCATAGCTCTTCTACTAGAATTTTATTAATTACAATCACTTATTTCATTTAAATAATTTTAAGATATATAAACTTATATACCAATTACTATGAGGTTGCTTGGATAATTGGGATTAATTAACAATTTTGGGTAGAAATTAAATATGAGATAACAAGTGTAATTATCTGTCCAGCAGAGTTAAAGCGTTTTGGGGAAGTAGAAGAAGTATTTAATAAGAATACTCAAATTTTGTCGCCTGAAGAGCAGTTTGTTGAATCACATTTTCAGGAAAATTATTCAATTAATTCCGAGGGTCGTTTTGTGGTTACCTTTTATTCAATCTAAATCAGAATTAGGTAATTCTAAACCTGCCGCAATTTCTCGCTTGCTTGCTATGGAAAGGAGATTTAGAGAAAAACCAGAATTTGAAAATCAGTACAAAGAGTTTATGTACGAATATGAAGAATTAGATCACATGGAATTAGTTGCACAAAATAACATTAATAATTATGAAAATGAACACTACTTTCTTCCTCATCATGCGGTTATTAAATCTTCTAGTATCACTACTAAATTAAGAGTTGTTTTTGACGCTTCATGCAAAACTTCAAGTGGTTTTTCCTTCAATTCCATTTTGGGTGTAGGCCCTAAGTTACAACGGGACATTTTTGAAATCTTACTTAATTTTCGATTTCCGAAAATAGTCTTTTCTGTGAACCGCCAGATTTTGGTTGCCGAAGCAGACCAAACTTATCAGCAAATAATTTGGAGGTCTAATCCTAAGGAGGAAATAAAAAATTACAAATTAAAAACTGTCACATATGGTTTAGCGCCAGCATCTTTTCTGGCAACTAGATGTAAAAACAAATCCTAATGATTACAGAAAAATGCTTATATTTCGCGCATGTTAGAAGAAGATATGTACATGGATGACTTATTATCCGGCACAAATACTGTTAGGGAAGCAATAGAAACTTGAAAGCAATCACAGATTGTTTAGACGCGCATGGTTTCCACTTAAGGAACTGAAATTAAAATTCACAGGAATTTTTTAA
Organism: Maratus speciosus; assembly: GCA_963932465.1. NCBI lineage: Eukaryota > Metazoa > Arthropoda > Arachnida > Araneae > Salticidae > Maratus > Maratus speciosus. The sequence continues at coordinate 218,936,297 of OZ010790.1, read as the reverse complement.
CGAATTTATAGATTATTCTTGCACTGAATCAAATTTTGAAATAACACCTAGCGACAACGGAAGCTTCAAAGTTCTAGGCTTAAGCTGGAACTCTTCATCAGATAGTTTTATTTTCATAACTGCACTAACACTCACTCCACCTCTTACAAAGAGACATATTTTAGCTGAGTCTGCACGAATTTTCGATCCACTAGGTCTAATTTCTATCTGCACATCCGCGTAAATGGAAGACTTTTGTCGCGAATGGAACATCTCAAGCACCGAAATTCTACCTACAAAGTACTGTAGACATGTCCCATCCAAAGAGAACCCCGCAGATGTCGCTTCACGCGGTATTGATCCTAAATGTCTTCCAGGTTGCGATTTATGGTAGAAGCGGCCAAGTTGGCTGGTTTTGGACACATCAAATTGGCCCAAAGACGACTCAAATGCCGAGGAATTTGATGAGCAAATCAAAGCCGAACAAAAGTCTGATCCAATTTTTTCCTTTCACACCCACACGTCAAATGACCTATTCGATAATTTATTTCAAAAGCACTCTTCACTTGCAAAAATTATGCGCATTTTGGCATATTGCCGAAGATTTTTCAAAAAACGCAAGAAGACTAACAAAACAGAAATTTCTTTGCCATATCTTACTTACAAAGAAACAAAAGCTGGATACAGAATTTTTACTTTCAGGAAGAATTTAAATGTATCCAAGAACATAAGGCTTTTTCAAAGAAAAGTACGTTACAGTCCCTCCACCCATTTATTGATGATAAGGGTCTGTTACGGGTGGGAGGACGCTTACAAAATTCACAATTATCATTTAATCACAAACATCCATTAATCTTGCCCTCACAGCATAAAATGGCTGAGCTATTAATACAGCAACAATACATTGCCCATTTGCATGCTGGGCCATCACTGTTATCCTACATCATCAGACAATCCTATTGGATAGTTGGTGGGAAAAAAGTCATTAATAAATGCATCAATAGATGTTTGAAATGCTACCGATATAAAAGGTCCATTGCAACCCCACAACTAATGGGGAATTTGCCAAAGCATCGAGTAACACTGGAACGTCCATTTTTCTCCAGCGGTGTGATTACGCAGGCCCTATATCTATTAAATTTAGTAAGGGTCGGGGTGCAAAAACAACTAAGGGCTACATAGCTTTGTTTATTTGTTTGTCTACAAAAGCTGTACATATTGAAGCTGCGAGTGATATGAGAGCTGAGGCATTTATATCCGCCCTTCGACGTTTTAGTGCAAGGCGAGACGCCCCACGCCATCTTTATAGTGACAATGGCACTAATTTTGTCGGTGCATCCAGAAAGCTGGACAAAATCTATGAATTGTGGCGGTCATTTACGGAAGATGAAATAGTGTCGCATTATCTAACAGAAAACTCTCTGGAATGGCATTTTATCCCTCCTTCTGCCCCTCATTTTGGCGGGATTTGGGAGGCTGCCATAAAATCGACGAAGCATCACCTCAAGCGAGTAATAGGAAAAGCATTGCTCACTTTCGAAGAGCTTGCTACATTACACGCCCAAATTGAATCGTTACTCAATTCGCGGCCGCTTATGCATTTAAACGATAATGATGCTGATTCAATAAATGTCCTCACTCCCTCACATTTTCTTACAGGGGATGTCTTGCATTCCATACCTGAGGAGTCAGCAACCGCTACAAGCAATCTAAAGAATCGATGGCAGCTGATCCAGAACATGAGATCTGGGTTTTCCAAGCGTTTGAGCAGTGAATACATGGCCTCGCTACAAGCAAGATCAAAGTGGAAAATTGCCATGCCTAACATCCAGGAGGGTCAGGCAGTAATATTAATGGACTCAAATCAACCACCGGGAACTTGGCCGTTGGGCCGTATTACAGAGGTCCACCCACGCAGTGACGGGATTATTCGAGTGGTGACTTTTCAGCGTGGAAATTCATTTTTCAAGCGTCCAGTACACAAAATCGCATTACTCCCTCAATATCAGGACTAAGGCCTTGATATGGGGGGGGGGGGTATGTTTCTGTAACATAAACATTTAAGTGAATAACTCATCATCAAATGGCATAATTTCAACGAGTTATGTTTAGATAAACAGTATTAGTCTGGACAGCTCATGACTGCGATCATCAATTATTATAATCTAGGAGAAACTTTATTTGACGTATATTGAAAAAGTAATCAATCAACCATAAATCATTTCCTGTGATGATAGAAATAGCTACTTGAAACATAAACAATCCCTTAACTTCATCATTGTTTTGTGAAATACATTTCTTTTAGCAATTATAGCAATTTTGGAAACTATAAATCATGTGAAATACACTGCTCAAAACAATTAAAGGATATTTGAAGTTTTATATAAAATAAAGATATAAACACAATTTTTTTGCCGAAAATACAAGAAGAGAATCACAAATGCAAATTTTTCTGGTTTTCAAACTGTGGAGTATGCAAATTTTGAGTTCGACGTCAAAAACGTCGCTTCAGCGGCAGCGAATGAAATTTGACTTTCAACTGGATAAAAGAGAATGAAGACAAGGATGATCGGCATTCAGTGATTGCTTTGTTTCGATGAGTACGATGTCTTAGCGAAGTCATTTGACAGATTCAGAAGCTTTGAGAAATGTTGGTAGGTTAGAAGGGGGCCAAACTCAAGCCGAAGTAGCGCAAGCCATTGGAGTGTCACAAAGTGTCATTTCCAGGATCTGGAACCGTTTTTTGGAGAGTGGATGTGCAGGCCGAAGACCAGGGCAAGGTCGTAGACGGGCAACAACGCCCAATGAAGATCGGTATTTAGCGTTAACAGCTCGGAGACACCGAACCATGAACGCTACTCTTCTCCAACAACACCTTCGCTCGGCTACAGGCACCACGATTTCAACTCAGACTGTCCGAAACCGGCTCCATGCTGTAGGTCTGTATGCTCGCCGACCGATGGTATGTGTTAGATTAACATCAAGGCATCGTCGCGACCGCAGGGAGTGGGCAACCGAGCATGTCAACTGGAGGAGAAATGAATGGAGCAATATTCTGTTTTCTGACGAGTCCCGTTTTTCTGTGCATCCAGATAATAGGCGTATTTTCATCTGGAGGGACCGTGGCAGTAGGAATAATCCTGCGTTCGTGCACGAAAGTGTCAGATTTGGCGGTGGAGGAGTGTTGGTGTATGATGGCATCTCCATTGACGGGCGCACTGACCTCTACATCATTCGAGATGGAGCTCTGACTGGTCGCTGATATAGGGATGAGATCCTCAGACCTATTGTAGTCTCTTACGCTGCAGCAATCGGAGATAACTTCATTTTAATGGACGATAACTGCAGGCCACATCGTGCAAACCTGGTGGAGGATTTCCTTTTCGAGAAGAAATCGTTCGAATAGAATGGCCAGCGTGTTCTCCAGACATGAATCCAATCGAGCACGTTTGGGACGCTCTAGGAAGACGAGTTTCTGGCCGCCAACAACCCCCACAAACTCTCCAAGAACTGGAAAGAGCTCTTCTGGAAGAGTGGGGCAGAATACCCCAACTCGTCATTAATAGCCTCATTGAGTCCATGCCTCAAAGGTGTTCAACGTTGCTGGCCGCCCGTGGAAACCATACCCCCTACTGAAAAGGATTTTCTTTGAAGAAAACACCTTTTCTTATTCTTTTTTTCTCATATGCACAAATCGTGTTTTTTTCTTTTAGTACACAAATGCGCAATAAAATGCAATTTTTTATGCCAAACATGTGTAATTTATTCTCATATAACCTACTATGTCTGCCGACCATGTATCAATCAGCTAAACAGTTTACCAGATACAAAATCCACCTAAAACTGCAATATCCTTTAATTGTTTTGAGCAGTGTACTTTTCTACTAAGACATTATCTTTATTGCTTATAAATAACTATTATGGTTTATTTTTATCTGTTGTTCAAGGACACTTCCTGGTTTGCAGTGCAGCTACATTGGAAGAAGGAGATGGAGTTGAACCTTCAAACCGAACGCAAGCAGCAAAACATTTTTTAGCTGTGACATTTTAATTTCGCAACCGGACATCCACAAAGCCTGACTCTTGTTAATCCTAACAAAACGCATTTCTGTACATGCAGGAAGATGTCAGTATATGTTTTTTCAATATATAATTTTATTTACATCTCGTGTTAATTTACTAGTTCGATAAACACACACAGTTTTCCGTACAGGTTATTTTTTTTATAAATATGCATTTTTTGAAATATTTCTTTTAATTTTGAAGATACTGTAAAAGTCTTTATTCAGTACACAGGTAAGTGTAATAGTAGTAAGTAGTACAAATGAATCTGGAATACATATTTAATTGATTTCAGTGTACGCTGTCTTGCGTACGCATGAAATTAAAAAAAATGGCAAAAAACTTTTCATGCTTTTCATCATTCTGCGTTATAGTTGGACTGAAAATACGTGTATTTATTCAATGTTGTACATTTTGCTAAAAAGCGTTTCGAACGTAGGCAGATCCCTTAACCATTTAACTGGTTTAATTGTACGCCGTACGTGTTAGAAAAGTTCCCTGTATCTCAGAGGTTTTGAACGTATTGCGCGTTAATTAGCAACAGAAATTCTTCGATTAAATCGGAGGAAGATTAGAAATCGATAATAGTAGTAGTTGGTCATGTCATATTTTTGTACATAATAAGTTTATGTCATGAAATAAAGAAACGTTTAAGTAGTGAATAACTGTCTCTAAATATTATTTCTAGGAATTGTAAGATATCAAATCTTTGAATGGTATATTCAATTCTATTGAACAACAAGGACAGCACACGACAAAAAATTTGCACTTATTTTCTCTCTCTAGCTTTGAATAAATCTTCGTCACGTTAATAAAAGAATTGGGTACTAAATATGGAAAACGTTGAAAGCTCAAAGGAGGAAATTTTTTAGAAACGTGAAAAAAAGAAAAAACTCCTACTTCTGTTTCTTACAGCGTTTTCCAATTCATTCCTTTTGGGCTCTTAGTTCAACACCTTAAAATGTAGGTAACTTCCTTTTGTTTGGTGTTTAAATACTTAATATTACCATTTGTAATTATTTCTTTTATTTATATATTTAATATTTTCCCCTTACTTAAAAATATCTCATTGATGAAAAGCAATAACAACATGATCAAGTTGTGTAATGTTCACCAGTTGTCGCACATCTTGTAACTGGCACTTTCAGCGTTTTTCACTGCACTTTGTGTGGCACATTCATCGTTCTCCACTTCACTTCGTGAGGCACATTCAGCGGTCTCCACGTAACTTCGTGTGGCACATTCAGCTTTCTCCACTTCACTTCGGGTGGCACATACAGCGTTCTCCACTTCACTTCGTGTGACACATTCAACCAGTGACATTTTACGACTCTTTTTTGGACTATTTCTACTAGGGTCGGCACTTTAAGGGTACTCCTGTTTGTTAAGTTTGGCATTTAAGACATTTTTTCGTAAAAAAAAAAAGATTTTCGATTTTTTAGTACTTTCATCGTTTTCTATTATTGTTTTTTTTTTAATGATTTATGGATGTTTATGAATGAAATAATTAATATTTCCTATCGGAAACATGATAAATTATAAATGTTCGCAGAAAATATTTCAAATTCCAATTAGATTTATTATGAACGAGTTTAATAAAATTTAATTATTTAAAATTATAAATTACTGAGTATCAGAAACTCAATTTAAAAAGCCGATATTATTGTTCAATGAAAGCAATGAATTTTTTAATTTCATCGATAGATAACTCAAAAAGTTTGTTGAAGCTTTAGTGTGCTATATATTACATTCTAAATTTTCCAATAAATTAATCTAAAAAAAATTGCTACTATGTAAGAAATATCGTAATTGCTTGATCATTCAAACAGAAGAAAAAAGAAATTATCATTAAACGATGTTTTTAAGGTTTTTCAGGGAAGTAATTTATGTAATTTCTAAACCTAAATTAAGTTAGTTTCTGAAGAGCAGTTTAAGTAAACTGCTTCATAAATCAAGTTAACGAAATTTCCTAAGCCCTAAATATGTTAAATCTGTTTTAAACGATAAAAAAGGAATTCTTTATTTATGGGAAAATGTTTTCTTTAATCTTTGAGTTCATAATGCATTTATTTTAATGAAATATTTAGTGCATTTAGATCGTTTATTTTGATTTCGATGTACATGAAATGGATGTTATCGTTTTACAGAAACGAAATGAAAACGAGAATTTAAGGTATACGATGCATTATTAAAATGGTTCATTAAAAATTCATTTATAAATTTTCTATGTCATATATTTATGTAATATATATTTTTATATATGTTTTATGGATCATATATTTATATAGCAGTTACATACCTTATTTTATAACAATATTATATATTAAATAAAAATGCTATTTTTCTTATATATGTCAGTTATATTAAGAAATAGATAATTCTATAATTGTTAACGTGGTAAAATTGTAATCATAAAACTTTTATTGTTGCTTTGAAATTTAGTTGATTTTTACGTAAGAATAAAATAAATTTTATTCACAGACTTTATATATATATACAAATAATTTGGTAATTTCAATAAACTGCAAATACTTTAAATGGTGAAATTCACTGTTCCAGCAAAAGCTAAGATACAACCAGTTTTTCAAGTGTTACTAGAAATAAATAAATATAAAATACACATTTTAGATGGCTTGCTTAATCAAGAGTTGCAATTTCATGATTTAGCATTGAAATTTTAAAAAAAGAATAACTTTCATTTTCTATAAACTCTATGCAAACAAATAGAATATTATTATTTTCGAATGAACTATATTTTGTTTCGGAACTGCAATTTAGAGATTTGATCAAAACCAAATGTAATTTCATTAGTTTAACACGTTCACGCCGGCGCGGTGTGTCACACTTGACTGTCTCAGAGTTGTCAAGTCTGCGGCTTTTTGCAGACCTCTGTTATTTTAGAGAAAATGTTGTTCCTTTAAATCGCCCAAATGCTCTAATTGAACAAAACAACATTTTCTGTATTAAAATACTGGTATCCAAAAGGCAGGAGACTTACCAGCTCTGAGACAGTCGAGTGTGACCCACCGCGCTGGCGTGAACCTGTTGAAAAAACGAAATTCTTGTAGATATCTTTCTTGAAGTCGTGACTATCTTGATAGTACAAGCAGTAATTAATCATAAGTCAACTCTGAACTAAAGCTTTTGGTAAACTTCTATATTCTGTTCTGTTCTACATTATCTTTCGTATATAATGACTTGCTAAGTCAAAGTAGTTCTTAATGAAGCCACATAATTAATTACAAGAGTAAGTATAATTATATATTAAGGGTGAGTCTAAATTGTTTCTACAAATTCAGAGGGATGATAGAAGGCCTCAAGCGGATGAAAAATTGCCATAAAACATGGCGTCTCAAACCACTTATTCAGTCACAAATACAAGGTGTTTACCCTAACTGAAGTCGGCTTGACGGTAATAATTTTACGATAAATAAAAATTTTGCAATGCAAATGTTACGATATGTACCTTGTTGTGTATAAAATGTAATAACACCATAAAATGTTTTTGAAAAACAGTGTGCTCACACAATCGATGATACCATATGAACAGATAATCGTAGTCCAAAGTATGGAGCGTCAAGTGCACACTACTGGAGCTTATAAGGAAAGCTTCTACATTTTTTGGGGGGTGTTATCATATTACAACAATTGTGAGCACGTCTAATAAAAGTTTCATTATAATATACTTCAGTTTTCTGAAAGTTAATACCGTCAACCCAAGTTGGGTTAGGGCAGCAGACCCTGTAGTTTTGATTAAATGGGTGCTTTGCGACCCCAGGTTCTATGGCAATTTTTCATCCTCTTGATGCCTATCATCACCCCTTGAATTTGTAAAAAACATTTTAGGCTCACCCTGTATATACAGGGTGTCCGGTCTCAACGGTGTCCAATGGCTAATTCCTAAACCGTTAGTCATAGACATATAGTTCCAATTACAAAAATGTTTTATATCAGGTAAAGAAATATTTTAAAAGCGATTTGGGCCGAAAAAAACATTTCCTAAAAAATTACGAAATTTAAGTTTTTATACGCCCCCCAGACCAGTTTAAAGTTGGAGCATATTTTTTTGCTGCAAATTCACACATTCACAAATTTATGGGTCATTCACAAATTTAGTCGAAATATAATTTCGTCAGATATATTAAAAAATGGTTGAGAGTAAAATTAACATTGCAATATAAATTTCAAATCTTTAGTCATTCGGGCATATTAATGCAAAATATACAATTTGTAATAAACATTTAAAAAGAAAGGAAAAACAGAATTTTTGTTAAATAAAATGATGCTAAATTAACAGCCTCAATTCTTTACAAAATGATACGTATTTTAAAATATTATTAGATTACACTAGCCTGCAAAAGTTGGGTTATTTCATGTTTTTTAGCTTTTGATAATTGATTCTTATGTATTCTGTACCGCTGAATCCGGAATTGACTTTCATTTTTAGCCATCACATCAGGATTTTTCGCAAATTGTAAATTTCAAAGTTAAAAAGTTCAAAGTTAAAACTGAATCTCCTCCCCCATCTCATCACATCACTCAGCTGTAAGAATCCCAAGATAAGCAAAAATATCGAATAAATTATTGAATAAAATAAAGTAAAAAAAAGTTTTACATATGTTTTATAGTATGAGATTTTCGCTATATTTTAACTTAAACATTTGCAAAAAAATTCTAACGTGATTGTTAAAAATGAAAGTCATTTTCAGATTTAGTGCTAAAAAGTACGTAAAAATCAATTATCAAAAGTTAAAAAATACAAACATCTCCTCTACTTTATAATATCGGATTTTTGTTATTCTTTAAATTCGACAATTTATGATTTGCGAAATATCCTGACATGATCGTTAAAAATTAAGGCAATTTTCGGATTGAGTGCTAAAAAATACAACAATCTCCGTCTTGTATTATCTAATCTAAAACTTTTTGATAAACTTCTTGGCGGTAATCTATCCGAAATTTTTGTGTTATCCTGTAAAATAAGTATAAATGGTAACCACCGAAAATCATAATAATATTAAATTGTTATCGGATTTGCGCCAGTATGTAAAATGTAATCTCGATCGGATATTTGAAAGTGGGTTAAAGTTCGAATTCAAATTTTGAACTGGAAAAACATACATAAAATCTTTGAAGTAACATAAAAACTTATAAAAATAACATAATTTTATTAAAAGAAATCATAAAAAAACAGTATCAAATCCTGACAAAATAAAACATATGTTATTTCAGCCAATCTGCAACTTAATAAATGTTAACTTAATCGTAATATTTGTACGATTTTTTTCAAAGCGCAGATACACATGAAATGAGATCTTCGAATACTTTAAGTACCTGGAATGTGACCCCTCAAAGCCAAGCCGAACTCATTTGTTTTCAGAGCAGAAAAGTGGCATAAGTCACGCATTTTTAAAGTTTCATAACTCGCACAATTTTAGTGTTACATGAATGGGACTTTTTTTGTCTTACTTGTCAGTGTAATAGGAAAATTTTACTAAATATAACTTATAGGACCGGGGGACCGCATAAAAATTAAAATTTGGTAATTTTTTAAAAAATGTTTTTATTGACCCAAATCGCTTTTAAAATATTTCTTTACCTGATTTAAAGCATTTTTCTAATTGGAACTATATGTCTATGACTAATGGTTTAGGAAGCCATTGGATATTAGCCATTGGACACCGTTGAGACCGGACAACCTGTATATATATATATATATACTGAAGTCATAAAAAAATTTAAATTTTCAGACAAGAAAAAAGACCTAAGGAAAAAATTTAATAATATTAGATTTCACTTAAAAGATACTTTTTAAAACATGATATGATTTTCCTACCATATTATATAAAAAGTCCTTACGGCAAGTGCCGGGAGGAAGAGGTAGCTTTCATATTCCTTATTTTTAAAAAGTAAGCTTATATTATTCAAACACACGAAGCTCAATTTAGTGGAAACCGATTATATGAGATTCAATACTAATTTTTATCAATACTAAATCATTATGAATTAGAATTTCGCGAAATTAGTCAGCTTTATTCAAACTGCTTTTATTTTAAGTAACTTATATTTGGTTGCCAAATTCAGCGATATCTTGAAGTGCCTGCCATTTTAAGACAATATGGTGGATGAGGCTAACGAGTGAACTTGGTCGAGACCTTAGTAATTCCTGTGCACATGCTCACTCTCATCGGATTCGGTTGATATATACAAGTGCTGTCGCAGGCAAAAAATCAGATTTTTCAAAATGTCACCCACATCAGAAATTCAAACTGCTATATCTGAGCCATTTTTTAAGATAAAGACAAAACAAAAAATGCTCCGGAATCCTTATATCATGGTTAAATACTTAAACCTTTTTAAATTTCTAATTTTTTTGCACCTCACTTTAAATAAATATATATATTTTTTATTTAATCGCCTCCATTTTCAAAACAAGATAGCTGATGAAGCTGGCCAGCGAACTTGGCCGAGACATTACGATGTACTATCCACATGCATTCTTACATTGAAATAGGTTAATAAATACGTGTGTTATCACGTGACAAATATCAGATCATTTCAAAATGTCAGCCATGCTAGAAATTCAAAGTGCTATAATTCAACCATTTTTTAAGATATATACGAAACAAAAACTGCTCCAAAATCTTTATATAAAGGTCACTCAAATCTTATTCTTTTTACAATTTTTTGATAACTCATTTAAAATTTAAAATTTAAATTTATTTTAAATGACAGCCATTTTGAAACAATATGCCGAATGAAGCCGGCCAACGAACTCGGTCGAGACATTGGTATGTATTATGTACACACTAAGTAACATCCAAATCGGTTCATAAATACGCTTGATATTGCGTGACAAAAATTAGGTCGTTTCAAAATGTCAGCCACAAGAGAAATTCAAAATGCTATAACTCAGCATTGTTTTAGATATAGACGAAAAAAAAACGGTTCCGGAATCTTTGTATTAAGGTCAAACACATACAAAAAAATCTTTTTCATTTTCCAATTTTTTGGTAACTCATTTTAAATTTAAAATTAAAAAAAAATTAAATGGCCGCCATTTTGAAACAAGATGGCGGATGAAGCTGGGGAACGAACTCGGTCGAGACATTGTTGCATATTATGTATACACCAAGGTACATCCAAATCGGTTCATAAATACGCCTGTTAACGCGTGACAAAATCAGGTCGTTTTGTGTGCTACAGAACCAATTACAGCGCAACCTTCGCAATTAAACTTAAAACATAACTGAAATTAAACCGAACTCTGCTCCAGTTCAACTCTCGTAAGGTTTCGGACCTTTCTACCTCAACAATTCCTTCGGTACAAACGAGTAACTCCTTTACCTTAAACATTCCATTGAAGCTCGCGCAACTTGAGCGGATTGCAGTTATTTGACCATGTACATCGCAGTTATTTGACATGACCCTTTACGCGTTTTCATACATTCAACTTCAGAGTACAGTAACATTCCACTGATTTCGCTCTTTTTACGAACGAGAGAAACAAGGTTCTAAACTTATTAAACATTTCGCATGAAACGATAAGAAGCATGCAATCTTACATCCAATTAATACATCAAGAATGTTCCTTTTTAACTACAAAAATGCAAATTTAATTAAAATTAAATAAGCTCTGGAATTCAAATGTAAAATATTTTATAACCATTGTAATTCCTCCTGTCCAAAGTTACATTAAGAAATAGAAAACCACAGCACCATACTGAAACTTACAAAGATTTCTTAACAACTCTTTTCTGTTAAAGATATTTTCAAATGTTAATCCTAATACTAATAATAGTTTTGATGTTAAATTGCAAGGAACATTATTTTTTAAATGAATATATTTGTAACTATCGAGCTTGACATTTTCTAAATGTCTTTAAGCGGTAAAAATATCAGTGAGAAAGTAATTAAATAATGCATTTCTAAAATTGAACATTAAAAAGTTTTCTTGCACAAATTTCAAGACTAATTCAATATGAATGAAACTGAAGAGTAAAACAGAGATATAATTGAATTTTAGGGGAGGATAAAAAATAAAAAGAAAACAGCACTAGAAAAAAATATATTAATGTTTATAAAAATAAATAATATAAAAAGGAAATACAAATCTTATAAAATGTTTTATATTGTAAGTAAACAAAAATTTAATAATAATAAGAATTCGTGAAACAAAAGATGTATAAAACAATTAGATAAAAATTCTATATTTTAAGGGAACTATGTAATTTAAAAATAGGATATAAAATATGCATGTTTTAAATTTAAGGAAGATAGTGATTTTAAACTGATATAAGCAAAAAGATTATTTAGAGAAATAAACATAAAAAAACAGGTAATTTTCTTTAAAATGAAAATTTAATTTAGTTTTATTTAATCACAATTCTTTCAAGACGATAAAATAATATATAAAATAATATTACAATTATTCGTGCTCCAAAGTTAAAAATAATTTTATTAACTTGATGAAGTAATTTTAAATTTGGAATACACTTTAATAAAAGATGAAATTTAATTTTTACGAGTAAAGATAATTTACAGGAAGAAAGAATTCAAACAACGTTTAAATTTAACCCTAATAATTATTATTACGTTTTTTAAAAGTTTTCAAGTTTATTTCTAATGCTCATTAGGTGTTAGAATCACAGCAACCGACAGAGAGCGCTCTTTCCACCTTTTTGGCTGTCACATGATCAGGTTATAATGATTTGGGACTAATTGCCGATCTACCATGTGATCACAGTGGAATAAAAGCAGCCTGTCCATTTTGCCGGCTGTGATGTAATAGAGTTTAAAGTTTTGTTCAACATTTCACGAAAATATGGTAACAAAATAGAATATCTCTATAAGATGACGAAACCTTCTTCTAAAATTTGGAGCTCCGACTGAGCCACAATCATGAGTAGATTGGACCACGAACAGGTAAAATGATGAGCCATGGCTTCGAAAAATGATGAACTGAGAACTAGTAAAATATTTAACAGTGAACTTGAAAAATGGTGAAGAATACAACAGCTACAGGTATCTGTCACAAACAACGGTTAATCAGCCTCGATTCTTTATCCAAAGTTGAATCTGACTCACTGCGGTCGTCCGAGTCTGCCACAGTATCTCTGGAGTACTGCCACAGTATCGCCAGCCAGTACTTGACCTACACAATAAATCATCATACTCTAAATCAGCGTACTGACAAGGGAAGGTACCGAGGTTGGGGTCACTGAAAGCGATGAAAGTTTGTATATCGATAGAGTATATAAATATATGCCACCCATAAAGTGCAACACCCAGGGGTCTTGATAAAATAAATGGCAAAATTTAAGCTACACTTTATAATCAGATAAATTTCTGTCTTTGGTGAGTGGCTCAGTAGCATGGTTATTAGCACGATGGCTTTGAGATTTTTCTTCGTGAGTTCGAATCTTGCTCGGTCTTATTTTTCGAAACGAAAATTTTCATCAATTATTTTCGAGCCGCAGTTTAACCCTTAAATGCCTGATTTTTCAAAATCCATTGTAATAATGTTTTTCGGCTATCATTTTTTAAATAAATCATGAAAAAATAATTTTAAAAAATCATATTTTGTTTCAAGTATGGTTTACGGCTAAAAAACAGTTTGTTACTAATTGGCAATACTGGCGTTTAATTAAAAAAATAATTTTCCTTTATGAAATTCTGTAATATTAAACACACAAGAGTTTTAGGAATTATCATAAGAAATAGATTTTACTTGCTCACTGCAAAACAAGATCGGGTATTTCGCAAGCTTCCAAAGAAAAGAAAAAGAACAAGTAGCAACAATCGAAAAAATAAATCTATCTTTTTACTTAAACAGCACAAGTGTTGCCATATACATGTTGAAAATCGATTTAATAATATTTTCAGAATGAATTTTATCGGCAACATTAGACATTATAGCTTCAATATTATTCTAATAGTATTTTAGAAGCCTAAATTGGGTATGTTGCGGAAAAGCAACACCCGGCATTTAAGGGTTAAAAAATATGAATAATAATTGAGATTTACGAAAAATATAAAGCAAATGTATGTTTTGTAGCATAGAAGTGCATTTTTAACTATGAAATTTTGCATTTTTAAATATTTAATGAAAATTCAAAGAAAAAAAGAATGCCAATTTATATGTGTATAGAGCAAAAATTTGTTGTTATTATTTCAATTATTTACAGTTATATCAATGAATAGTCTATTATTTTTCACAGAGAAATAAATAAAAATAAGTGATATTAATACGTGAATAAATATATTATTTTAATTTTGTCTCATTATGCAAATCGAATATTTCATGATTTTGTAAAAATATTATTTAAAATTTTTAAACTGGATTTTTTTTTTCGGATTCTTGATTTCGTAGTTACTGCTTGCTTAATAACTATTTTCAGCAATTCATTATATTTTTAGAACTTATTTTTAAGTACATAGATAGTTATTCTAACTATAAGCATAAGAATCCAAGATTTAAAAAAATCGAAAGTTAAAAAGCCAGTTGTTAAAAATTATATATTTATATATTATGACAATAATCGAAAGATTACAATTTCAAGAACAAAGCAGCATGTTATAATTTTACATAACGTATATTAATTTATTTCACTGTGAAAAATAACAGAAATACATTGAAATAACTGTAAAGAATTTTAAATAACAACAAAAAATTTCTCGTCTATACACATATAAATATGCCAATTTTTTTACTATTGGGTCAATCAAAAAGTCGTGTCGTGTTGGGAAAATCAATTCGTACAGGAAAATTCTATCATTTAATTATTAGACATTGATTCCTATATCTAATGTCTAACAATTACCGGACAAAATTTTCCGGTACGAATTGATTTTTCCAACACGACATGACTTTCCGATTGACCCTATATTTAAACATGCATACTTTTGTAGTTAAAAATGCACTTATATGCAACAAAATATACATTTATTATATTTTTCGTAAATTTCAATTATTATTCATATTTTTTCAATTGCGGGTCGAAAATAATTGATGAAAACTAGTTCCGAAAAATAAGTCCGAGAAGAAGTCGAACTCAAGAAGAAAAACCGAAATCCAACGTTCTACTGACTATGCTACTAAGCCGCTCGCCAAAGAAGGAAATTTATCCGATTATAAACTTAACGTAAATTTTCCGACTTATTTTCTCAAGATCCCATCGGGTGTTGCGTTTTATGACTGTCAGATATTTATAAGCTAACTATACTGCACCAATACCCAAATGTTCACCGCATTCGGTGACCCCAAACTCCCGATCTTCCCTTGTGAGAGTGCATAGATCTATTTCTTCTGACTGTTATTTATGTATTTCTGTACACTTAAAAAAAAAATCCGACAAGCTTAGACATTGTGTCATTATATCCATCCATAGATACTTCAGAAGTAGCTCAAACCATCAAACAGTTCATTGACAATAGAGAAGATTTTGACATACCAATGAAAAACACTTTAAAAAGTGGCCTAAACCTAATAATTAATAGTAATTATTTTATTTTTAACAATATAATTTATCAACAATCAGACGGTGCCCCAATGGGATCTCCAATTTCAGGCCTCCTAGCAGAATTCAAATTACGCCCCCTTGAATCAAAAATATTCAGTACTTTTAAATTGTTACCTTTAGTATGGCTACGTTATGTAGATGATATTTTTATTGTTTGGCAGGGAGATGTTGATAAATTGTTAGTTTTTATTCAACAGTTAAATGATTTAGATAATAAGATTAAATTTACTTTTGAACTTGAAACCGATAAGAAATTACCTTTTTTAGATGTTGAATTAAAAAGAGAAAATAATAAACTAATTCCTTCAATATATCGTAAGCCAATAACTAACTTAAATGTTATACCTTTTGATGCTTGCACTCCATATTCTTATAAATTATCTACCTTTAGATTCCTTATTAACAGAGCTTTTAGAATTTGTTCCACTGAATATTTAAATGATGAATTAGATAAAATTAAAACAATAGCTATTAACAACGGATATCATGTTAAAATAGTTAATAAATTAATTAAAAAGTTTATTAACAAAAGGAGCGATGCAGTTTTTGAGAATAAAACCGACAGAGAAAATAACATGAAAAGGGTGGTTATAAATTATTATCCAACTTTCTTCAAATCCGCTAAAACTCAACTTAAAAACACTAGATTATTTTTAACACAATTATTCTAATTGGTAAACAAATCATATTAGATGTAAATTTCCAACTGGGCGAAAAATGTCCGGACCAGGATTCGTACCCGGGATCTCCTGGCTGAAGCCGCCAGTGCTCTGCCATCTGAGCTATCCCGGACGATTCTGGTCGAACTTTTTCACCCAGCTAACCTTGAAGATTACAGCATCTGGTCTGAAACCTGGTTCAGCCCAACAGAATAAATCTCAGGTAATGGAACTCCAGAAATCGCTGGATACGAAATTACACTAGATTATTTTTAACGCAATTATTCTAATTGGTAAACAAATTATATTAGATGTAAATTTCCAACTGGGCGAAAAATGTCCGGACCAGGATTTGAGCCCGGGATCTCCTGGCTGAAGCCGCCAGTGCTCTGCCATCTGAGCTATCCCGGACGATTCTGGTCGAACTTTTTCACCCAGCTAACCTTGAAGATTACAGCATCTGGTCTGAAACCTGGTTCAGCCCAACAGAATAAATCTCAGGTAATGGAACTCCAGAAATCGCTGGATACGAAATTACACTAGATTATTTTTAACGCAATTATTCTAATTGGTAAACAAATCATATTAGATGTAAATTTCCAACTGGGCGAAAAATGTCCGGACCAGGATTTGAGCCCGGGATCTCCTGGCTGAAGCCGCCAGTGCTCTGCCATCTGAGCTATCCCGGACGATTCTGGTCGAACTTTTTCACCCAGCTAACCTTGAAGATTACAGCATCTGGTCTGAAACCTGGTTCAGCCCAACAGAATAAATCTCAGGTAATGGAACTCCAGAAATCGCTGGATACGAAATTACACTAGATTATTTTTAACGCAATTATTCTAATTGGTAAACAAATCATATTAGATGTAAATTTCCAACTGGGCGAAAAATGTCCGGACCAGGATTTGAGCCCGGGATCTCCTGGCTGAAGCCGCCAGTGCTCTGCCATCTGAGCTATCCCGGACGATTCTGGTCGAACTTTTTCACACAGCTAACCTTGAAGATTACAGCATCTGGTCTGAAACCTGGTTCAGCCCAACAGAATAAATCTCAGGTAATGGAACTCCAGAAATCGCTGGATACGAAATTACACTAGATTATTTTTAACACAATTATTCTAATTGGTAAACAAATCATATTAGATGTAAATTTCCAACTGGGCGAAAAATGTCCGGACCAGGATTCGAACACAGGATCTCCTGGCTGAAGCCGCCAGTGCTCTGCCATCTGAGCTATCCCGGACGATTCTGGTCGAACTTTTTCACACAGCTAACCTTGAAGATTACAGCATCTGGTCTGAAACCTGGTTCAGCCCAACAGAATAAATCTCAGGTAATGGAACTCCAGAAATCACTGGATACGAAATTACACTAGATTATTTTTAACACAATTATTCTAATTGGTAAACAAATCATATTAGATGTAAATTTCCAACTGGGCGAAAAATGTCCGGACCAGGATTCGAACCCGGGATCTCCTGGCTGAGATTTATTCTGTTGGGCTGAACCAGGTTTCAGACCAGATGCTGTAATCTTCAAGGTTAGCTGGGTGAAAAAGTTCGACCAGAATCGTCCGGGATAGCTGAGATGGCAGAGCACTGGCGGCTTCAGCCAGGAGATCCCGGGTTCGAATCCTGGTCCGGACATTTTTCGCCCAGTTGGAAATTTACATCTAATATGATTTGTTTACCAATTAGAATAATTGTGTTAAAAATAATCTAGTGTAATTTCGTATCCAGCGATTTCTGGAGTTCCATTACCTGAGATTTATTCTGTTGGGCTGAACCAGGTTTCAGACCAGATGCTGAATCTTCAAGGTTAGCTGGGTGAAAAAGTTCGACCAGAATCGTCCGGGATAGCTCAGATGGCAGAGCACTGGCGGCTTCAGCCAGGAGATCCCGGGTTCGAATCCTGGTCCGGACATTTTTCGCCCAGTTGGAAATTTACATCTAATATCAACTTAAAAAGTTTGATGTAAATTTAATTGCTAGACCCCCTCCTAAATTATAATCAATTTTAACCACTAGAATTGACCCTATTGATAAATTTGACCTTTCCGGTGTTTATATCATTCCTTTTCTTAAAGAAGGTGGTTATAGAAATTATTATATTGGCATGACTCAGAGAAAATTCCAAGTGAGATGTAAAGAGCACATTGCAGACATAAAATTTAATAGAGGTAAAACCGCATTATCTAGGCTGAATAAAATAGAAAACATAAATATTTTGTTTAATGAAAGTAGATTAATTTATAGGTCAGATTTTTATTTGCAACTTTTTATTAGAGAATCTATTGAAATTTACGTCAGAAACTCAATGGTCTGCAATGATTCCTTGTCATTTCAAATCCCAAATATTTGGATTGAATTGTTAGATAATTTGAAAATAAAATAGGGCAACGTGAAACATGTTAAAATATTACGCGCGTGATTTTTATTTATTTATTTTTAAATTTCATTTGTAATAGTTTATTGTCATTTTCCATCTTTGTGTTTATTTGCTTTTCTGATGATGATTGAGTAAATTCAATCGAGACATGTCAAATTATTAAGATCTTTCAATGTATTTTATTAACGTTTGACGTCCTTTTTAGCAATTAAATGTTTAATATATATTTTGAGTGTGTTTTTAGAATATATATTTTTGAAAAATATGTACATATTTTCTAACATTCACCCAAATACGAAGAAGAAAATATAGTACGTTCATTTTAGACCTAAACTGAAGGGATTAAAACAATTTCCAGTTTTCTCCTAATTAATTCTGAGTTCAACCACCTGACCACGGGTTTAAAACTTTAAAGTGGAATTGTGACCTTAATGTTCACAAGAATGTTAAGTGTAGATACTCATTTTACTCAGAATTTTAAGCTCTACAACCTTTGCATTGACAATGTTTTTGACAGAGTTAGCTGTTTGGAGATACCGTTATGGTATGTAAAAAAACGTGTCTTTTACTATAAATCTATACATATTTCCTAACGCTCACCTAGTACGAGGGGGAAAACATAGCATATTCATTCTAGACCTAAACTGGAGGGATTAAAACAATTTCCAGCTTTCCCCTAATTAATTCCGAATTCAACCCCCAAACCACTGGGATAAAAAGTTTAACAATTCGTAAATTTTATCATAATAAGGAATTTTTAAAAAACAAGGAAATCATGTTTCGTTCTACTCCTATTTTGCACTGTTAAATGATTCAATGTTTAACCGTTGTTTGAAGAATGTTTTCAATGAAATCTTTTAGTTTACTTTTAATACACAAATCCAATGAGAAGTTTTAACACATTCATCACAGAGTTGCATATTTTCAGCATAAATGATGTCATAAAACTAATATAAAACTTGATATATTGCAGAGAGTTGCGCAACCACTTCTCTAAAAAGTCTCTTAAAATAAAAACGGACACATGACATTTACAGAACAAATATAGATAAAATACAATTATTAACTTCATTATTAGTGATCTCCGTGAGCTCAGAAATGACTTTAGCCTAAAATATTCTAATAAGTATGTTCAAAACAGTTAACTTTATTATGCACCAGCTAAGAAGGCTGTGCTCTACTAACACAACTGAATTCACGCCTCATCCATTTTTAAATACTCATTTAAATGCCCACATAATGAATTTTTAGGTCTATACATGGGGCAAAGTTAAGTCCGGAAACGTTTAAATAAAACCTGAGTGGATATAGCAATAATTGTGTGTTAATGTTTATACATTAACCCACACTTTAATGTAACATCACACAAATTATAGTTATAATATTTAGTTATAATATTAGTTGATATATAGTTATAACATCACCTACTAACAAAAATCTCGAATAATTTGAGAGAAAGTCAATTTTAAAAGTGAAGAAACTTCAATTTAGTATGAAATTATATTTAAACGTTTTTGCTCAATGAGTCGACCATTTACATGCGAGTGCATGTGTATTTGAGTATTCTCTACTTTGCTTTGCATCCTTTATATTAACTTCACCTTCAAAGCTTTCTTTTCACCATTCAGAAATTATACTAGAAAAAAACAGTACCTTGCTAAGATTGAATTCTGTCTACGCCACCACAGAGTTAGTTTACGCAGACATTTATCTACGAATTATTTCTTTCAAATTGCAACTTATAATGTTTTAACTACGTGCTATATTCAATTTAAAAAAGAAA
The DNA here is from genome assembly GCA_963932465.1 of Maratus speciosus. Taxonomy (NCBI): domain Eukaryota; kingdom Metazoa; phylum Arthropoda; class Arachnida; order Araneae; family Salticidae; genus Maratus; species Maratus speciosus. The sequence goes on along the minus strand of OZ010790.1, from coordinate 218,915,902 downwards.
TATTTATATCCTTACTATTTTTTACCCGACTGAAAAAAAGGGTTATGTGTTTCACGCGTATCTGTGTATGTGGATTTATTTATAACCTCGAAACATCCCAACGGCTGGGTGGATTTTAATGAATGAGGTCTCTATCAATTTGTCTTAACAGCCCGATGGTTATAGACTAGGTTTTGTTTTTATAAATTCAAAATGGCGGCCGTAAAATACAAAATGGCGGTAGTGACGAAAAAAAAATTACGCACGCTATCATCACATATCACAAGTTTAAAAAAAATTATTTGAGTTTGATTCGATGAATAATAAGTATTTTATTAACGAATGAAAATTTGAACAATATATATAGAGCGAGAGTATGAGCTAATAGTACGAATTGAAAAAAAAATAGTTTCACATTTTAATTAGTTCGCTTTTAACGCAGTCGGGTTTTTTGATTTTTTGAATTTAATTGTTTATTATTTCGATTTAAAAGTTTTGGGATTTTAAGAAATATTTTTTTGTTTTATCGTTTATTGTTTTCTCTATCATTATATTTCCATTAGCTTTGGACACTTAAGAGTATTTTTATACTAAATTTTGACAAGTGAAAAGGAATCAGATTACATTCATGCATAACTCAACAGTCATTGATGAATTTTTACCAGTTTTTGTTTGAACAACTTTCTTGCAAGATCTTGCTGGAAATTTTTCTGAAAATTCGTTTTGCAAAGTACTAATTTGAGAGAATTCTTAAAATAGAATAATTACAGAAAAAAGGATTTCAGATTCTAAAAGAAATATATATTTTGAAATTTGTTAACTATACTGTAAATATGCTCGGTAATTCGCTGATAAAGAATAAATATTTTGCGAATAACAGTGAGATATTAATGCATCACTATAGTGTCTTCAAATTTGAAAACTTTTGAGGTTTGATGAGAGTTCGTTGTGATTTTTAATTAATATATCGGCTAATTATAAAAATATGAGCCGCAGGTGCATCAGAAACGGCCTTGGATTATTCTCACCGAAATTTACTATCTTCTAGGTGAGCTAGATTTCGCTAGTCATAACAGAAAGACAGATAGATCCACGAACATACAGACAGAAATAAACTTACTTTTATTAATATAGCTCTGTAACTGGGAAAATGTTTCACTTACAATAATTAATGTAATAATACCATGTTTGATTAAAAAACTTTAGTACAATTAATAAATGTAAATAATCAATAGCTGAGCAAAACTATAAACAGATACCCACCAAATCATAATTGATACATAAATATAAATGACATAAATATTAAAAATTAGTTTTGATAACATAAACAAAAATAAATTTTTCAAATTGAAATTTGCCCACTAAAATAACATCTACTAAATATTAAAATATTTATTAAATTATGCGAGAGATTTAGGATAAACTCTTACAGGTATGTAGATACATTTTTTTTATATAAATATACATTTTAAATTCAAACTTTACTTTTAATAATTGTTTTTTCTAAAAATACACCAAAGCATAAAAATAAATATTCCATGAAAAGCTCACTTAGGAAGAAAAGGAACTGAGAAAAAAAGGAATTAAAATTTCCAAATTTCTGGAAAAATCTTTTCAAGCGAAATAAATATTGTAAATTTTTCAAAATTTATTTCCTACTGGAAACTATAAAGTTCAACATAAAATTACACGATTTTTATAGAAAAAGGTTTCCTTCGGAAAACTGTCTTTTTATAACTACAATAAATTATTTTTTATGATCTGTGAAACTGAATTCTTAAAAAAAAAGGATACACGTATACGCTAAAATGTTTTAAAATATATTTGTAGTAATTTTCAAAAAAACATATTTTCTATTTTTTCATTACTAATCTTACGTAGAGGGATAAGATTTTCATATTTTTTAAAGAACATAAAAGTGGATTCAGTCAGCAGAAGTTACAAATTTAAAATTATGAAATTATGAAAATGTGAAATTCGTTTGTTTTCGTATAAAGTTTAAAATATTAAAATAAGACTGCGTAATTCCTACAAAAGACACATTAAGTTTTATATTAAGGGATGTCTTCAATACAAAGTTAGCAAGAAATAAGTTACTTACTTCTGGAGGATTTTTTTTTTGCGAGGGTGGTGAGGGGGAGGACATTCTACTGTACGAGAATGCTATCTCATTATACTTAAACAACGTATACCACCACCGCCTGAATATGAGGCCTGAGCGCTGGCACAAAAATGGTGGCTGCTGAAGGCGGATTTTTTTTTTAACGTTACCACGGTCCCTCAAATGTGGACACCATTATTTTATAAAAAATTCTCCTGACTCATTTACTCTCAGAAAAATAAAAAGCGGAAAAAACTTAAAAAAATTATTGGTACGAATATTTAAGGGACCGTACACACGCTGAAAAAAAATCCGCCTTCCGCCATTTTTGTGTCAGCGCTCAGGCCTAGTATTCAGGGGGCGGGGCATATAAATGAAATGATGCGCTAGTTATTTGATAAATAAATTTTTTCCATGCAAACAATATTAAAAAAGTGCGTTGCATCATTCAAATAAGTATTTTATAGACTTACAAAATTTAATGCATAAAATGCCTTGACATAAAAGTAAAAATTTGTAGAATAAATGCTCCGCATGCCAGTCATCATTGTCAACACCAAATGGTAATCGCAAAGCTAATTTTACCTAAATTAAATGCAGTTAGTGTGGCTAAATATTGAAAAAACATGGTGATAAATGCTTTCTTTCAGATCTGAAAAGACACATTTAATCGTCAATTTTTGTGTTACAAAATGTTTGATTCAGATATAACTAGCGCATTATTAGGACAATCTGTAGTTGAAATCATGTCAAAGTCGGTGTAGACGGCCTGTGGAGCCTGCGATAAGGGTAACTTATGATTCGCTAAACCTGTATTTTATACAGAAATGTTTACATTTATCTATTTAAGACTGTTCTCAAATCCAAAATTACAACTTTATGACATAAATTTTAGTTTATTTTCGTTCGGAAATACATGAAACTTGCATGTGTTTAGAAACTTTGCAATCGAACTGTTTTTAAGCTTTTTTTGGAATAGATCCGTCAGATAATATTGTCAAAGTGTCCGTTTTGAACCGAAGAATAACCACTTAAGAAAGGGCGAAAAACGTCTTTGTCATGTGATCAAAATCACTTATAACTCAATAGGTAATTTATTTATCAAATAATGGAAAACACAGTTCGATTCCAAATCGCTTCCATAGTGAGGCTTTCCAATTTTATATCTTTCTGTTAATGAATTTGTAAATATATCAAAACATTTTGCGCTCATTGAGCAGAGCAGTTGAGAACAGCCTTAAAGCAATGTACAATCGTGGGAAAAACAGATATCCTCCCAATTAATTCCGCTGGGAATCATTGTATAAAACTTCCATTGAGAACTAATAATTAGTAACAACTAAAAAACTAAACAAAACCTGTCGCCATAATTTCCCATGAAGGATCAGGTCCTACAGTGACCATCCTTGTTTTCTTGACCAAGATGCTACACAGCATATGTCCCGGTCAGATGGACAAACTACCGCGGAACTCTTGGTATTTATTTCCCAAGCAAGCTGGTACTCATTTTATAGACTTCGAATCCAGGCGTGATTCGAACTCTCGACCTGCAGCATGGCAGTCAGGTGTGCTGACCACTACTCCACTAGACTGCGCGACAGTCTCATAATTAGTAATGACAAACGTTTTTAAATGTTACGGATTGTGATCTAGTGGGAAATGGTTTACATATTAAAAACTACACCAATTTTCTTTTTTCTAGTGGTAACATCCACTTTTGACACATTTTTCAGTTTCTTGAATAAAAAACCACCCCGGAAATAGGTCTGGAGACCTGGAAGGCATACTGAGATATTTAGACTTTACCAACATTTTTTATCACTGTATCAAGTGATGTGTGGTATAGGTTTTTCTGATCCCGCCTTTGAATCATCCTCGATTTATAATTACTTTTTTAATAATCTATAAATATATTATTTTGTCTTTTAAAATAAAATACTTTATAATGATTTTTTGCAAGACATTTAAGATTGAATGTTTTACTCATACAATTAATTTATCAAATAATTTGATATATTTTATTGGCTAATAAATTCTGAAATTTGACGTTTCCGACATTACTATTTCTTTTTAAACAAAATTGTAAACAAACTGATAAGAAATTTTCACATCGCTTAGATATACGATTTATTAAATATTTCTTCTAAAAATTATTAGAATATTATTTTTACTACATGATTTCAAAATGCCATTAATTGCAACAAGATTCATATTTACTTGAAGTAGCTTAATATAATAAGATAAAGATAATAAGATAAAGATTTTAAAACGATTACAAGACTTAACCTGTACTACGTATAATGGGTAAGTAATAAAGAAAAAAGCCACAGACGAACACATTGCAAGGAGTATCAACAGCGCATATTATAACCTTTCCGTTATAACAAATCAGAGCAAATACAGACTTCACTACCTTAAATTCATGTTATCACACATAAGTAAAACATAATAGTTCACCCGAAATCTAATAAAAATCACCAAATGTCAAAAAAAGTTCATGTAACTCCTGAGTTACACCATGCATTTAAGGGCTAATCTGGTTTTAGAAAACAAAATCATATTTAAAATATTATTAAATAATATAAAGATCAACAAATATATATTAGTCTCCAATAGATTAAGAATTTAACGTGATTTTAGATAAAATATGAAATTTAAAGTATTTTTAAAAGATATAAAGATCAACAAATATTAATAATTAGTTTAAAGTACATCAAGATTGTAAATTCATTTTAGATAAAATACGAAAATAAAATTTATAGTATTATTAAAAGATTAAAATCCAACAGATATATATAATAAGTCGCTGGTATATCAAGTTCGTCTCCTCATTTTAGAGAAAATGTGAAAATAAAATTTAATGCTTAGTTAAGAGATACAAATTTCAACAAATATGTATAACAATAGTCTAAAGTAATCTAGATTTTTATCTGATTTTAGATAAAGTACGAAATAAAATTTGAAGTTTGGTTAAAAGATATAAAGACCAACAAATATATATAACTAGTCGCTGGTGCAACAAGATCGTAACCTGATTTTAATAAAATATTAAAATAAAATTTTCTGTTTTGGTAAAATATATAAATTTTAACATGTATATGAGGACATGAGTTTCAAAACTCGCCTTATTTAAAATTTAAAAAATCGAGTTTACTCTACCAATCTATTCTATTGGTAAATCTGCACAGAAAAAAAAACACTATAATCTGTAAAAAAAAAAAAAAAAAAAAAAAAAAAAAATCTATCCTTTATTTTTGGGTTCTTAAAATATACGTTTGGTTTCAAAACTCGCCTTATCCACTAGGGAGTTGGCAACAAAACTAGCTTTATCCCTGCGCATGCGTAAGACCAACGGACGACTAGCTAATCAGCTACTATCACAGTAATTTTCCTTCAATTCTCTGTGACCTGTTGCTATTTTCGTTAGTTTTTACCCGTTCTATTCATACAAACTAATTAAATAAATTTTACAGCATGTCTTATGTATAATGGACAGTGAATAAACTCTTGCATTTTGTGGGGGAAGGGGAAAGAAGATTAAAAGAAATACGAACACATGGGCTAGCAAAGAATACACGCAAAAGAAGATTAAAATGTAAGTTCAAAATGGAGAATCGCTTTCTATATTTCTTACTGTCAGAAGGTGTTAAAAGATTTAATTTTTATTCTCAGTCATAAATCTAAGGCATTTCCGGTCCTCTCAAAGTGCACTCACCAGAAAGAGAACCTTGAGTATTCAACTGTCTCAATGCAAGATGTATGACGCTTCCACCAAGCTTTTTTCTTTCAAGCAAAGCCAAAATTGCATAAGATAACTTTATTTTGAAGTTCACATCTCAAACATCTCCTTCAAGAAACCGTCGAGGTTTTTTTCCTTCCATGAAACATCCAGAAGAGTAAAATTTTCACCTTGAAAGTTTTTTTTAAGTGCACCTCAGTGCGCTTTCAAAGGCATTACGATAAGGTACTATATAAAGACTAAGAACCATGGCCATCTTCAAATTTGTAAAGTGTATTTCGGAAGCTTCTTGGAATATCAAAATTAAGTGTGTATAAGTTGTGCTAGAGGCGTAAGGATGTCCACGGATTGTTAAAAAACATTTTGATGAAAACTGGTCAGAAATGGAGGTGCTTACTTTCTATAAAAATGTTATTTCCAAGGAACCAGAACAGAAGAAGATGGTGTATATATATAATATTATATGTTATATAGATTATATTATATTACATTCTTAAAAAAAAGTTATTTTAATTATAAGCTATTTATGATAAGTTTTATTTGATTATTGATAAGTTTGCTTTTTTATAATAAAACATAATACTAAATTTTAATCATACTTATTGCTCTCGTAAGGTTTATTTTTTAATCCAAAATATTATCATTCGATGGCCAAAAATAGAAACTATTAATTTCTTTCAGCAAGTATAATAGACGATTGCCAACAAAACTCTTCTTATCCGAAACTTTTTCCATTTAATTAACTAAATGAATTAAAGTAGATTTAGCCAACTTAACACAATGATATCACAGAGCAACTAGGTATAGGTATACATTGGAGGTATAAAATTGGAGGTATTCTATGCACGGAGTCGTAGTTAGAGGTTTTTTGCGATTTCCCAAAATTTGATTTTTTGGAAAAGGCGAGTTTTGAAACTCACGTCCTCATCTATATATATAAAAGAAAGTCTGGATTTCGTATTAATCAACGCGCAGCCTAAACTACTGAACCTAAAATCTTGAAATTTGGGATAAAAATACTTCTTATAACATCGAGTGCCGCTAAGAAAGGATTTTCTAAAATTCCACCCCTAAAGGGATTAAAAAATCGAACGAATTTTTAAAAAATTCCCCAAAAATCTGATTTTATACTTATTTTTCAACTGATAACATATTTAAGTGTATTTTTGTATGCTGAATCGAATGGTACTAACCAAATTCTTTTAAGTCCAATAGTTCGCGAGATATTTCATATTATTCTAATTTGGCGATGTCTTTGGCGCTAAAACCTCAAATTTTCAAGTGATAATTTCTAAAAATATGTCCGTTACTATAGCAACGGAAAAAATTAAATTGAGCAATTTTGTTAATCAATTCTTTTGGTTGAATAATTAAAACAGCTATATGAGTTAGGTAAAAAATTACAAGCGCCTCGAAACTAAAATTTTTAAAAATTGGTACTTTTTCGCGATAACAAAACCATTCCAAAATGTTATACTATTGCGCTATTTATTTTAACCCTAATCGTGCAAAGGATTTTTATTGCAAACTGTGCCAAACATTAAGATTTGCTGTTTATTGAACGTGAATATTTTTTTAATTAGTATTTAATTGTAGCAAAACATCTTAAATTGTTATTTTTCGAAAATAAAAATGTCAATGTCAATAACATTTTAATTTGTACACGTATAATTTAGCAAAATTGGTCGACGGGATAACTAAATAGCACCTTTATTTGTATTGATTAAGAAAAAAAATAGTTGGTGAAAGTCTGTTATTTTCAAATTTATAAATTTTAAATGTTCATTTTTGTACCAACAAAATAATTTTTTTTTTGAAATGTTTCAATTCATTTTGCGCGAATTATTATGATTGGCGACAACGGTGTAGATATAACGGAAAAATACCAAAACAGCTACCGATTTTATTTAAAATACAAAGAAAAAAGGTTTAATCAGAAATAAATGTTGTAAAACGGAAGTATTTAATTTAAATATGAAAGCAATGTTTGTACTGCCTAAAAAAGTTTTCATTTTCAAAGCTTTAAATTCAAAAAATGTCTTGCAATTTGCCATTTGCTTCTGGATAAAAAGAAAAAATGGGAAATTTTATGTTAGTCGTACACAAATCTCACCAATAGCATTTTTTAAATCGCAAATATCAGCCCTTACATTTTTACTCATCATCGTCTACTATATATATAAAACGCAAATTCTTATTTCCTTCCGGTTGACTATAACTCAGGTTCTACTGAACGAAATTTTGTAGAACTTATACTGTTAGTTATGTAATTTGTTTCAGAAGTGTTTTAATGTAAAAAAAAAATATATATATATTTCTACGCTGCTTAGTGATAGCTATGGGAGTTTTAAAATTAGGTGAACCCGATTATGAAAGGTTATCTTTTATTAACCATTTGCAAAAATGGTTATTGTCCTTTGTCAGGGTTGGAAATCAAAAACATATTTGAAGTGTTTTATTGGTTGAATCCGCATTTTATTCGTTTTCTGATTGGTCTATACAGTGATCTGTATTTGCCCTTTACTTTCAACAGAGATGGATACTTTTGTTGCCACTATGACAAAAAAGTAATAAAAACTACAAAAAAAATTAATAACTCAGAAACAAATTGAGATACAACTTTCAAACAAACTGCATTTAAAAGTACATATTTTTCTCTATACGATGGTGTGAAAAGTAATACTGTTGGATGTTTAAAAGTTTAAGAATGAAATTTCATTTAAAATTGGTCCAGGAATATTAATGTTTAATCCATGGTGTGCATAATGAATGACCTGCTCCGTAGAAGTTTAAAAATTTACGTTACCGAAAAATGTAATCCATGGCGTACGTAATGTTTGATCAACTCCGAGCGATTTTTTACGTTTTAAAATTTAGTCTTTGAAAAAATCATTTTCCAAATGGTCGTTGTAATTTAATAAATTGCATTTTTTTTTTTTTTTAATTTGTACTGAATAGATTTTGATGCTTTGTGGAAAAGTTTTCAGTGGTGCAGTAAAAAACTAGAGGAATGACGCTATATGCAGACAGTAATATACTAGATAATATATATGCTATTGTTATGGAAGGTGTGCAGAGTTTCTTAAAAAATCCAGAAGGTATATAACGTAAACCTACACCTACATCCCTGAGAGTTCTATAATCTGGTTAACACGATTATTAAAGATATATTTAAATTTAACTATCTATAATATATATGAAATACAAAGAGAAATTCCGTTCCTGCCGCTTAGAACTTGAGTTCTGCTAAATAGATTTTTCATGGGACTTACATTGTTAGATAATATTTCAGAAAAGACATTAGTATATCATATCATTCTATGTGGCTTGATTAAATAATTATGGCGACAAGTCAAAATCAGATCAACAGGATTATGAAAGATTGGCTTTTCTAAAAGTTCTGCTGAATAAATTTTGATGGGAACTGTTAGACCGGGAGGCAACAGAACAGACAATTACCTCATCGAGTTCACGGCTGAAATTCCAGAATTAGTTAAAATTCGATTCAAATATTAAAATGCAATTGGTCTGCCTGCTAAGTCATATCTTGGTGGAAAACACCTGAAAAACCAATTTTAACGGTTGTTCATGGGTTTAACAATGTGTTTTTCTGCACCTAAAGGAATGAAAACATGGAGGACTGGGAGTAGGAAATCACAATAGTAAACCTACAAGTTAACCTCTAAAATCAGGTTTTCAGGTGTTTTCCACCAAGATGTGACTTGGCAGACCATTTGCGTTTAAATATGCGGATCGAGTTTTAACTAATTCTGGAATTTCAGCCGTGAACTCGATGAGGTGATTGCCTGTCCGGCCCCTCCCGATCTATGTTAAATAGATAATTTTTAGGAAAGTTTGTGGTACATTTGATAGTTTAAAAGATTCTGCTAAGTGGAATTCGGTGGAACTTGCTCGGTTAGTTAATTTTTCAGGAAATGTTTTAGTAGAAAAAAACATATCATTTTAGGTTGTTTGTTTATAGTATTTTGGTTGAAAGTTCTAGAATCAGAATCCAATTATGAAAGATTAGCCTTTTTAATAGGCTCTATTGGGCGGATTCTGATGAGAATTGCACTGATAAATTTTCAGAGGAAGGGTTTTAGTATATTACATATTGTTCTATAGTACTTTACGAAATCCTATAGTAAAGGATCAACTCGCATGATCGAATTCACAGATATATTTCGTTTGATTCAAGGTTTGTTTAGAAAAACAGCCCAGCGTAGCGGGCGAAGGCTGCTAGTATATATATATATAACTAGTGTAAAATAATCAAGACGCTTATCTGATTTCAGACAAAGCATGAAATTTAAATTTAAAGTATTGATAAAGGATTGAAAGATATATAATATGTATATATATATAATAACCTCTAGTACAACAAAATTGTAACCTGTTTTAGAAAAAGAAATTAATTAAATTTTACAATATAGTACAAAGACATAAATATCAACTGATATGCATAACTAGTCTCTAACTAATATGTCACGTTTGTAAACTGAATTTAGAGAAAAACATGCCAATTAAAACCAAAGTATTTTCAAATGAATAATACTTTTTTAACACTTTCCAACAAAGGTGAAAAGTGTTTATGACTTCGGTTTGTCTGGCCATCTGTCCGTCTGTCCACGCTCTAACTCCCGTAAATATACTCGGATCGTTCTGAAATTTTTGGATGTTAGTAACCTGTACCATAGCACGAACCCTATTTCAAATGAAGTTTGTTGTATGTTTAGTTCATTTACAGGGACAGTCAAAGGTTTTCCGTTACATTACGGCCTATGGGAAAAAATCGTTTAAAATGGTTTTTAATGATGTTACATGCATTCAAACATAATAAAACTTTCGAATTCAGGGCTATAAAATATGTAAGAATCAATTATCAAAAGCTAAAAAACACAACCTTCACATCGATTATCAAATTTTCGCTATTTTTGTTTACTTTTTAACTTTGAAATTTATGATTTCAAAAATCCTGACGTGGTGGAAAAAAATGAAGGTCATTTTCGGATTCAGCGCTACAAAATACATAATAGTCAATTATCGAAAGCTAAAAAATATGACACAACCCGAATTTTGCAGGCTAATGTTATCGGAATCTTTGGCATCTCGGAAGAAATTATATTGTATTTTTGTAAACTTCAAGAAAGATAAGACCTAGATTAAGTTTTTTTCTTTGCAATGTAACGCTGAATGACAATTCTAAAGTGATATATTAGACGTGTCTTAATTAACGGTGAATCTTTAATGGAAAATTTGTTTCTTAAATGTTTTTTTTTTCTTTTTTCAATGTTTCTTTTTGTCGTTCTTTTTTTACTATATTTAAAATTATGTTTAATACGAATTCACTCCTGTCTCACGCATAATAAAAATAATTTAAATCTAAAGGTGGGTGTACAGATTTCCTGTAAAAAGCTTACAATAGGAAGATTATCTTTTCATCGTTTTATAAATGTTATGTATTTTTCGAAATGGATTGCTGATGTTAGAAAAATACATAATAAAATAAACCCAAGAATAATACCCCTATTGACTAATTAATAAAAAAAAAACATTTATTTATTGGATTTACTTAAATGTAAAGGCTAATTTATTACTTTCGAATAAATATAGGAAAAACCGGAAAAAGAAAGCAAATTTTAGATAATAAATAATCTTAGATTGCAAAATAAAAATTTATGTTAATGGTTAAACTTAATTAAAAGACCTGTTTGAAAATCAACCAAAAACTTATACTATATTATTTAATTATCACTTTTAAATATTCTGTATTACAAACTCAATACTACTACTAAATAGCACACGTTAACAAATAATATTTTTTTTATATGCGTGAAATGAATAATTTAAGCAAATTAATATGTTTCGGGTATTTTTTTTGTTTCAATAAATAGATTATTAAATTAGGTTTAATTGCTTTTTTCTGATTAACTAATCTTTTCAAATAAAATACGGAAGTTAATAAAAATATTCATTCACATGGGTTGTTAATGCAAAAGAAAAAATGGGTGTTTATTTATGAAATATATGTATGAAGTAATTAATTAAACAGTAAAAAAGTCTGCTTTTATTTTGTTTCATTTTATCTTAATGCGATTATTTCATTTAAAAAATGAAAAAAGATAATTGGAAAAATAAATTTCAGTTTGCAAGTGAGTGAAAGTGGGAGGAAATAAAACTTTCATAGCAAAATTTAAATATGAGTGAAATTAAATAGCAGCAAGAAATGAAAAATAGAAAAAGAAAATATTTTACTTAAAAAACACCTGAATGAAAATTTCTGAAAAGATCAACGTTATTTTCAGAATTAATTCGTTAGTTTCAGATACCATATAACACTTAAAAATAAAAAAAAAGCGTGGGCGGAGTTTTTTACCACTCCGGGCTCTAACTTGTGTATTATAAGCAATTTTTCTAAGTCAGGCTGTAATTTAAGCTACAGCGAGCATCGACCTCATTTGAAGGCTTGATCGTAGGGGTATCTTGTCAATCCCTACATCTTGATGGTGTCTAATTCGGCCCCAGACACTTAATGGGCATTCACTCCAAAGGGGGTGGGGGGCGGAAAAGGTTTTTTTCACGTGACATATCGTTTTGAAGCTGTTGGCCTACACATTACTAAGCACCCACTACCCATCCTCTCAACTCATTTTTCCAGCGCTTGGGGGCGTTTTAAAGTTTTAATTTGTTCATTCTTTCAGAAGCTGTAAAATATGCTTGATTACTCAGAAAAGATTGCACTATGAGCACTTGCGCAAATGAAAACATTTTTTTCAGCTATAAAGAGCTTGAAAGTCGTAAAAGACTGGTCTCAAGACATTTTGCTAAACAACAACAACAAAAAAAAATAGAAAGAAATGAAAGAAAAATCGTACATCAAGCATAAATTATGCAACACTTTTCATCGAATATAGTGTACCGTAATGAATAATTAATAAGGTGAATAAAGATATCTTATGTAAATAGTTTTAAAAATGTATAACATATTTGAAAACTCAGTGGCAGCAGTAAACCGTACATATTAGTAATGCTACTCAAATTATGTCTTTCAGCCATGTATTGACCAATAGATTTGTCTATATAGTGGATAGTATACAAAAATTCAATTCACTTAGAAAACTCATAACACTACTAAACATACACATTGAGCAAATTCCACGAATAGATGGAAATGCACTCGAATTTCTTTGTACAATTATCTCTGTATATTTCACATTTTTATACTCACCACAAATTAAATTAAAATTCGGGTAAAAAACACATAACTAAAAATTCACTTTAAACATTTACCATTCATAAATTGCATGTACCCAATTCTTTTGGTAGCCTTGTGTATGAATTTAACTATAGTCTACAAAACATTCTGTTCTGTATTAAAGATAATTAGGCATTACAAGACAAATAATTAAGAAACTAAGAAACACTCTTAGGCAATTCATGCCCATAGACGGTAATTCTGTAAAGCTTTCGAAATATTTTGTGCAATCTTGTATATGATGTATTGAGTTTATACACCATGTGATATGCAAAATTTCAGTTAAACGTGAAAACTTAAACCAAAGTTAAAAACGTGCTTCAAACAATTATGGTTCATAGACAGTATTGCAACCAAATAATTTTGCGTGTCTCTTTAAATGAATTATAAATGCTACTTACTTCATATTCTATTGTAAGTACTTTCTAATTGACTTCAGTTATGTACATACATTTCATTAGGTTTGAAAATGTATAACATTATATAAATATGGTACAAACGATTTTTTTCTGCAGAGCATTATACAATTGAATTTTTTTTATGTGACCCTACAAATTAATTAATGATAAATGCTTTGCACTTCATACTCAAAGCATGCTTTACTGCGCCTCATTGTTGCATGTCAGTTTCAATGTTTTTTAAATAGTGTACAGTCGTGGAAAAGAGTAAACACCTCCTACTAACTCTGCAAAAATGTTGTAGAAGAAAGTTACCGGTATCAAACTATTGAAAATAAAGTCTTCTTTTAAATTATGTATATAAAATTTCCTTAAGGCCCATCTACATACCAAAACGAACCCAAAATTTGTTTTTTTTTTTAAATAAAAATACACAAACACGATAAAAAAATTTACACCCTTCAATTAGCCTAGATAGAAATTTTTATGAAATTCGTATAGTTGGGTTCATTTTAAAATAATTAATTTCTCTAAAACTATTTTAGGGACTGTATCCGAATTGATGTTTGGTACACGATTTTTGAAAGCTACAGAATGACTATACCACTTCTATTAATGTATTTTTTGTTGCCAATATGACCATTTCACTTGCTTAATATGTTTGGATTATTACCAGCACAAATGTTTCCATAAAATGAGTAAAATATATATTTTTTCAAATTATGCTCTTTTACACACCTTAGACGACTCTTTAAACCATCGTTTTGACGTTTTTTAATCATAATTCGAAAACTTGTGGGAAGAAAAAGGTCGAAATTTAGAATTCTTATAAATCAGGACATTATAAATATATAAAAAAATTGTAGGTTGAAATTCATATTTTTTTCGCATATTAATTTCATTATTCATAATTCGCATTATAAATTTTTTAAATTGCGAATTCAACGTATTCAAGTTTGGGTTTCTTTGTATTATAGGGGAGGGTAGTACACAATGAGACGAAAAATATTATTACTAACGTATGACGACTATTTTTTATTATTTTGAAAAAAAAAATTGCTACATCTTAAAGCAACACAAATACCCTATACATTAATGTATAAATGGTTTTTAAAAAGTTGTTTATAAAAGCCTACAAGCATGATAACGGAGTATCGAAAATTGTCTCACTGTGTACCACTTGTGGTACACAGTGAGACCTAGTCTTGATAGAGCAATAGTAAAAATGCAAAGAAAATTTCAATAGCTACAGGTACACATATTATTAACAATTCAACCTTATTTTGAAATGAACTTAACACGTATGATGGATTGTGGTAATTAAACTATAGCTACCCCTCTTAAATAAAGGCTTAAGAGTATGCCTAACAATGGCACTGTGTAGCTCAATGTACATCCAGATTTTGGAATGAAATCGGAAACAGGTGGTATCCTGATAGTTGCTTTGTTATCATAAATTATAGTTCTGGCAGTAGCATTGAAGTGTCTGATTCATTAACTGACATCATATCTGGAATATGATGCACGAAGCTTGCCGCTTTCACACTCGTCAAAGATAAATCACTTGCTTAATATGTTTCTGTTGTTAATATTGATCTTCTTCCTTACAGGTTAATATTTTTCCTACATACAACACACTATTTAGAAATCGCACAAGAACATAATCATGAACGGCAGGCTCCCCTTCTAGTTAATGAAACCTAAATGAGTCATCGTCGTCAGATGAATCGTCTAGAACCATCTATGTACACAGTGAGACACGTCTCACTGTGTACTTTCGTTCTGTTGTAACAAAATGGGTGCCATATCTGTTTCATCATCAATTTCATCGCTTTGAACGCTTTTGTCGTTTTGTGGACATAGTCTGTCATTAGATATAGCTAAGTTTGGTTAAGTAAATATATGCTATAATGAAGGAAATAAACTCGAAAATGGATGTTTATGTAACTTTAACCCCTGTAAAATAAAGAATTACTTACTACTCTGTTGGATGAGTAACCGAAGTGCCGAAACTACATCCACATGTTGCCTAAGACGAGGTGGTTATATGTGAGTGCCAGCAAGGAGAAAAAGTTATAAATATGTGTGAAAATGGCTGCTGTCTCACTGTGTACAACTCTCTCCTAAACACAAAAAATTATCATATTAGGATAATAATTTTTGGAGATATTAATAAAAATATATGTAAAGTAACATTAACCCTTTATGTACTGAATTCTGAGTTCATGAAAATTTTATCTTCTAAAGCATTTTTCGTGAATTTTTGAAACTGCATTAGAAGATTTACATAACCATTTAATAAATTTTAGAAGAATTTTAGAAGGATTGAAGGATTCAGAAGGATTAATTCAATTTGAATTTATGGGAATTTTGTTCCATATTTATTACCGCCCCCCCCCCCCCACACACACACAAATATTTTATTTTAAATATTTTTCTTTGTATTTTGTAGAATTAGGAAATGTACAATTATAATGTTCTTACAATTGAAGTATAGAAATATTTCGAAAAAAAATCCCCCCCCCCCCCCAATGCCAAGAAAGCTGAAAAGATGCAAAGGCAAAAGAAATCATCCTTTTAAAAATACTTTTGTTTGTGTAACCAGTAATGCTTTTGGAACAAGATAAAGTAAAGCATCTATAACTCATTATAAACTGTATTACTACACTGCTCAAAACAATTAGGGGAGCACATGGTTTTATCGAAATTACGCAAATATTCACACCGATAAGTAACGTAAAATAAAACATCCATAATTTAAAGTGCTAAAGAAAACAGAAAAAGAAAACATCTCACGTAAATTAAAGTTTATAACGTCAAAAACTGGAAAAAGGTGATAAGTGCAGAAATCGGGATTTTGCAGAAACATCTGTTTCACTGCCTCAGTTGTAAAATTCAATTGTTCAGCTTGTGTTTAGAGAAAAGGTGCCTTGAAAATCTCACAACAACATGATTTACCGCAATCCATGGCTTGGCGTGTTATCGGGACAGTTGAATTTGGGGAAACAAATCGAAGTATAGTGGACGCTGTTGGAGTCGCAAGAAGTGTCCATGAAAGGCTGTGGAATCGATTCCAAGACACATGGAATGGTAGTCATTGGCAAGTGCAAGGTAAAAAATGTGCTAACACAGAAACTGATGACCGATACATCCTGTTAACAGCCCGTCGAGACGGTACGGGCAATGCTACTCAGCTGCAAACACAGTTGTTCTTGGCCAAAGGACGAAGGGTGTCCAGCCAAACAGTCCGAAATAGGCTTCATCAGGGCGGTCTCTATGCACGTAAGCCAAGGAACTGTATTCCGTTGACCTCAAGACACTGTGCGGTCCAAAGAAGGTAGGGAACTGAGCATCGAGTTTGGAGGCAACGTTGTTGGAGTGAAATTCTGTTTACAGACGAGTCCCGATTCAGTCTGGATGTGACATCTGATGTGTTTTGGCATGGAGAGAAAAAGGCACTCAAAATAATCCCACATTCGTTCGTGAAAGATCACATTACAGACGAAGTGGGTTAATGCTCTTGAATGGAATCAGCATAGGTGAACGTACGGGCCTGCATATCATTCGGAATGGCACTTTGACGGTCCGCAGTAATACAGACGAGATACCGAGACCTCATGTCGTATTTTATGTTGCAGTAATTAGTGATTTATTTTTTTCCATGCATGATAATGCCAGACTTTATACAGTTCGTCTTGTGGAAAACATGCTTTAAACTAAAACAATGCAGCGTATGGAATGACCAGCATGCTTTCCTGACCTAAATCCGACCGAGCATGTTTGGGACATACTCAGACGATGCATTGCTGCGAGACTGAGGCCTCCTTTCACTATCCGGGACATGGAGATTGCAATTCTTGAGCATTGGAACAGTATTCCCCAAGTGTTATCGATAACCTCATCGCATCCGTGGAAAACCGGTGTGCAGCAGTCTTAGCTGTTCGAGGAGACCACATGCCATATTAAAAATCTTGCATCATTTCTAAACAATACTTTTTTCTTATGATTTACATGAAACCAAATTATTGCCCTAAACCATCTTTGCATGTTCTTTTCATCTTTCCAAAAAATAAAAGCTCCCTTACCGTTTTCTTTGCGTCTTTTATATGTATTGCGCATTGCTACACGTGTACTATCCATTTTATGCCCATACATTGATGTTTTGCACTGTTGTCTTCACTTTTTTGCTTGCTCCCCTAATTTTTTTTACCAGTGTACTAATCGATGTATTAAATGAATTTAACAGCAAGTTATTTTAATGGTACTTATAAGTACCGTCAGTAGATAAAGGGTTGAAAGCTCCAAAATTTGAATGTTTACAATTCAAAAATTTACCATCCAAATGACAAGATATTTCATCTCTAGGCATAGTTTGAAGCGAAGATTTAAGATATATTATGAAAGTTGCGTGTTTCCATTCCAAAATACAAAGTTTCATCTTGATTTGATTTGTAAATCGTCTCAAAACATATTTTATATGCATCATTCAAAACTAGACATTAATTCTAATCGTTTGGTACAAGTAACTTTCTTCTATTATAATTAGTTCCATAGATAGTAGGTGGTGTTTACTTTTTTTTTCACGACTGTACATAGAATAAGTTATTAAAATACACTGCAAACAATTTTTCATCTTATACCATAATGTAACGAAATAATTTTATTTGTCCCCTTAAACGAACTATAAATAATGCTACTTCGTTTTAAATAGGGAACATGCTATGGTAAATCTGAATAACGTATAAATAGAAGCTTATTTGTAAGAGTTACGAGGGTGTATCAATAAGTTTTTGCCCTCACAAAGAAATAATTGAGTGAAATTTAAGAAATTTCTACATTGTATTAATCCTTTTCTATATAGTCACCGTGGACAGTAACACATTTGTGCAACCGGTATTTCAAAGAGAGGGGGAGGATGTATTCCAGCTGGCGCGATAGTAGACCCAAAGGGGGGCATTTTTCTAACTTTTGCCGACCCCAGATGTGACAATTTGTTGAAAAGGCCAGTGACCACTTTTTCATGTAATGCACTCCCGAGTCCCTTCCCCCAAATGTCCCCCCCGGGGGACAGGAATAACGTCCGCAAAGTTTAGAAAATCGCGGCGGTCGTCCTATCGCGTCTCCTGGAATACATCCTCCCCCTTCCCTTTGAAATACCGATTGCACAAATGTCTTCCTGTGCACAGTACCTATATAGAAAAGGACTAATACAGTGCAGCAATTTCATAAGTTTCACTCAATTATTTCTATGTGAGGGCAAAAACTTATTGACACACCCTCGTATAGTGCGGACGGACGGAAAGACAGACAGATGAACAGAAATTATAATCACTTTTCAAATATGTTGGAAATTGAGAAATAGGACTTTTTTTAAAGTTTCGCCGATCTTAAGCAACGAAAGAAAATAGTGTAGTAGGAGTTAGAAAAAACTAAGTACAGACAATATTTTTTATGTGCGTGTGTAATTTTAATTTTAATTTTTTATTAATACATGTTGAAAATTAAAATAGTAAAATTTATAAATAATTTAATTATTCTTTTGCTTATATTTTATTATTACGAAAAAAGTTTGGTTTCTATGTTGTTGAACATTAAAATTTTTATATTTGGCATTTTCTGTCGGATTTATTCTAATTTTCATTATTGTGCGTTGATTTGCATGAACATCAACGAACTGTTCAATAAAACATAGTTGTTTTTCACAATAAAAAAACTCATTTTTAAAGCATTGATTTTTTTCGTTTATTATTATTTATTTTAATTTATAAACTTTAATATGTTTACAAATGATTTCATATGCAGTTAAATATCTGTAATGTCTATTTAAAGTAATTAAAGAAATCTGCCCCCACCCGCCTCCATATATTTCTGCTTTCTGCCTGATAGGTTGTAACAGTAATTTATAAAGTTGTTGAAACTATTTTAACACAAGTTATTTATTTTATCAAAAAATAAAACTCAAATCAAAAACTTTCTTAATAAAACATGGAAACATTTTTTTGGAGTACATGCAGAAATGTGTTTGCGTCTATAAAACTCAAATGAAAAACTTTCTTAGTAAAAAAAGGAAACATTTTTTCTTGAAGTACATACAGAATTATGTTTGCGTCTTGATTTTTAATTACGTATTAACTAAAATGCATCTATTTAAAGTTCATTTTCCTTTAATTCTACTGACAAATAAGACACTGATAATAAGTTCTGTGCTGATAAAGACGGGCATTTTTAATGTTTCCTCTTATTTTCAAAGCTTTTGATTTTTCACATTTTAGTCCAATGTGACTTCACTGTATGGTGTTTTTTGTTCACAGTCCTAATATTAGCTACTTGACCTGCAGTGGCGTTACACTAATGTGAACAAATTTTAAACATTTGCCATAATGATAAATTTCACATTGGATAACATGTTTTCTACTGTTCTTGAACTTTTTAAAAGTTTTAGGAGTAGTTCACATTTTAGTCTCTATGTGACGTCAGTGTCTGGTGGCATTTATTTTCTAGAAATGCCGTGACTACCTTGAGTTGAAATGACGTCAATGATACTATGTGACGTCAGCGACTGGAGGCATTTATTTCCCAGATATGCCTTGAAAACCGTGACTTGCAGTGACGTCAGCGACTGGTGGAATTTATTTCCCAGATATGCTGTGACCACCGTGACTTGCAGTGATGTTAGCGGCTGGTGGAATTTATTTCCCAGATATGCTGAAACCACCATAACTTGCAGTGACGTCACTGCCACCATGCTTTCTATACGAGTGTAACATTATTTCAAAACTATTTATCTAATTTTATTTTATTTTTCATAAATTGTACAATGTATTTCGAATAAATTTAGTTTCAAATTTATTAAAGCGTCAGTGGAAACATAAATCAAATAATTTGAATTTAATACGTAATTACAATTTATATGACTTAAAACACAATAATAGTAATTGGTAAAGAAGTCTTACGAGTTTTTTTCAACTTTAAGACAAAGTGTCCAGCTCACGAATCGAACCAAAACCTCTGACCTAAATTGCCAATTTACCGTAAAGTTTTTATTCTTTTAACTATAAAGTTTTATTTGTATGAAATGTTTTTAGCTGTAACAAAATTATTTTAAACCGTCTTTAATAGTTTGAAAATTTTGACAGCTTTTGTATTTGATTACGCACCCAATTAGATATATTCTGAGAAGTAGAAACAGACAGAACTTAACTCAGCTAAGTAAATTGACAATATGAATGAAACCAGTGTGACGTGTATTGATATCCTCAATACAAATTAATTGTAATGTCCAATAAGAGTTTGAATTTAGTTCGAAATGCATTCGATAGAAGTTGTCCGAAATGGAATTGAATGGAAGCTTTCAGAATTAAGTATCCTAATTCTTCAGTGACAAGCGGAAACAATTACATTTTACATGGTTCCTAATATAATATTCTATACGTAGATAGGGTTACACAAAGTAACAATGTTTAATATTTTAAGTTTTTCGTTATTCTACAAAAAAAAAAAAAAAAAAAAAATCTTGAAAAACAGTTTAATTGGATATCTGTTGAATCGTTATATTTTTACCAGATATTTTGACTTAAAAGAAAATAAATCTGTGAAATTTGAATAAAACATTAAGAATTTAATGTTATAAAATTCAATTATGCGTTTTAGTCAAATAATCTAAAAAAATACATTTTGTGAGTGTGGAGAAATTAAAGCAGAAAAGTAAGGCATCTTACCAGTTTAATCAAAAAGAAACTTTCAATCAAAATATTTTTAAATAGAAAGGTTAAAAAAGGGGCTTTATACGTTAAGAAGAATTGTCACTCAGACCATCTTGTGAGCAAGATAATTTGTTTAAAAAAGTTTTAATAAAAACTTTTTTTTCATGTTATTTTTTCTCTGCTTTTTAGATAGTTCAATTACTAAAAAATGGATTTTACAAGAAAAAAAAAGGGGAAACAACGAAAAAAGAACTAAAAATATTTCATGAAATTGCAGCCCTTTTGTTTATTGTTATGTTGCACTTTCTTCACCATTCTTTGATAGCTTAGATTTAAAATCACCTATATTATAAGTTTCACTAAATGTTATTCTTACAAAAATTGATCATATGTAAACTCTAATCATATGAATACTATATATTACACGAAACGTCATTAAAACCGCGTTAATTTTTTTTTATGTTATCACGATATTGCCCATGCTTTTGAGTTTATCGAAAATGGATCCTAAGGCAAAATATGTCATCGCACACAAAATCAAAAGGTACGTGCATATACTTTTACCGAAGTAACATTTTCTAGAAATTCATTAATTTTGTAATGTTAATTACATTTTTGCAAAAAATTTTTAAATATAAAACCATCTAGTATACACTATAAGTTAAAAATAAATTTCTATGTATAAATAATTGATTAATAAGAATAAATTTAGTGTGTGAGAAAAAAAAAATTATTAGCCAAAGCAGCGTACAAGAGCTGTGTTGACTTTCTACGGGATTGGATAAAATTTGCAAGACAATTCAGAGAAATTCCATTTATGTTTAAGCTATCATAAACTTTAGAAGTGAGAACTATTTTATAGATAGCTAAACATGAATTTAAGATATCCTACCACATACACGTGTTTCAGAAATTGAAAAAACACGGAAAAATATTTCCGAAATATTTCAGGGAATTTTAGTGGTTGGTTGTGTTTATAACGGTCAATTATCAACACGGGGGATATAGACCCTAAGGGAAGGGGGGGGGGTGCCCTCCGTGTGATCTTTCTAAGGGAACCTAACCCGTATTTACGCATGGAAAACCAAGGTTCGAAGAAAACCACGGAAACTTCTTACGATTCGGCCGACGGGCACGATTAGGATCCAACCCAGCACCTCCCGTCTTACCAGCTTCGAGAGCAGAACCTCTCGGCAACGGGTGGGGCTTCAGGAACTATTAAGAAGAATCAGTGTAACTTCAAAAGTGGATTATGCAGGATCTCGAGATTCTTGTGACACCCATGATTGTTACATGCTTCTGGAAGAAAAAGTAAAACTTTTTAAGGTTCCATCGAAACCGACGGAGGGGAAATTTCGTTTTAAACAGAATAGCAGGTACGGCGCTTATTGTAATTGCATTGTAATCTTAGAGAGATCATGAATGCTTTCCATTTAAAAGAAAATGCCGTTATTAAAAGATCCAATTATCACAGTTTATCTTGTACTTCTCATATTCCGCTCTCTTCAGGAGACGAATGAATCAAAAATATCTAAGACGAAATTAATAGAAGCTTATTTTCTGAAATATGCGGCCAACAAAAAGATAATTTTACTTCAAAACTATTTCCTTAAATCTCGGAAGTTGTTTGTGAGGTGTCTGATATCGTCTGCAAATAATTTTTTAACATAGAAGAGTGTTGTCTGGTAAAATGGGTAACTACTAGAATACATCTTTTTAACCGTTTCTGATTGATCAGAAAAGTCTGTGCAGATTTTTTAGAGTTTATATAACTGTCTGCGACCGGAACTTTTAATTATATAGTTTACCGGATTAGGAATCATTATTGCAATGTTGGATTGATTTATTGTACGTGGACGAAGTAAATAATTTACCAGATTACAGATGTCAATAATTTCAGAAATTGCTATAATATCTCCCATCTATTTCGAAAAAAAAAATATTTAATAATGTTATTTCTCACATCGTAATTAAGTTTGTAGGGAAGTGGCTGGAATGCAGCTTTCGCGATATTCTAATGCTCTTTAGTTTGTCATGAAGTGAATTTTTTGCAGATTCTGCTGTTTTAAAGTTGTATTGTAAGAGACAATTTCTCTAAGACTACGACCATTTATTTAATAGTAATACATAATTTGTAGAAATAATTAATAAATTAAGTAGATTAAATATTAATATACAATAACGAACGTTGTAAAACAAAGAATGTATGGAATTCAAGGAAAAATGGCTAGCACTAATTGCCAACCGCAATAAAAATATAATTTTATCTAGTGATTTTTCTAGCTTTAGGAAAGTATTCCAAGTTTATAATACTACTTACAGTAAAATTTAAAATCGCGTAAATTCTACATATCGATAATGTATATGTAGAAACTCTATATCTCAAGTTCAAAATGTCATACTCACATTAATAAAATAAAATTAACAACGTGAATGATTCACAACACGTTTATTACTAAATAGGTGCAAGTGTATAGAAGTTTTAAAAACATTTTAAAATATATTCAATATGTTAAAAAACATCTTGACAGCTCCTGACATCAATGTTTTTTTAACATCTTGAATAGTTTTAAATGTTTTTAAAACTTCTATATACTTGCACCTTAATAAATATATAGTGAATCAAGTATTAACATTGTTTATTCTACATATCGATAATTTTTTTTTATTGTTAAGCATCATCTAAAATTAGCCATAGATTAATTTCCTCACAGTGTAGAAACAATAAATAATAATTACACAGTTTATTATTTTCGTTTAGCAAAATTGAGAATAAACTTAATCTTTCTATTGGAACTGGATTTATTTGAGTGAAGCATAAGTTTTCAGCCTTACATTCAAGCATAAAATTCAAAAAGGTTAATCGATAAAGTTTTAGCCACTTACATCTATGATTTTTCGTCATTTATTAGATAACGTGTCTAACTTATACTTAAAAAAAAGACAACGGTTTAGATAATATAAAAGCATCAATGTAGGATAGCACCAAGATCATCGTGTGGAAGGATTGGCGAGCGAGGGGGTGTTGGAGGGTTCGGAAGAAGTGATAGTTTGTGGAAGTTATGAGGCTATTTATGAGGTTAGATAGGATAAAACATCCCACTGAATTTCCAAAATGTGACCGCTACAATATGTGGCCGGGCGTTGTGATGAAAGAATATGACTGTCTACTGTGTTAATCGTATAACCTCACACCCCTTAGCTTGATTTTCATCATCTGTAATTGTTCACTATAATGTTGGGTGGGGCTTGTGAGTGCTTAAGCCATTTGGTAGGCCTCCCCACCTAGCTGACCCTTTGTTCACTATAATGCTTAGCATTTACGGTGTCACCTGTTTTGAATAAATGATTAAGAATGACAGCTTGTTTATCCATCCCACCACACACACAAAAATACTTTTTGCTAAGAATGGTAAACTTCTGCATTAATGTGATTGGTTGACCGGCGTCTATACATTCCGTTATTGGCATAAATTTCCATAGAGCCCTCAATATTCGTCGCACGTAACTGTATGCCACAAAAAATCTTTCGTCTATGGCATGCATGTAATGCAAGACAAGTACTGAAACGTCGTGTGGTATTGCGGTCGTTGAGTTGAGGGAAATCCAGAAACCAACATGCTAGATGTTCTCTATCGCGTGTAATCTTCGTAGAATAGTTGATGGATGGGCATTGCTACGTTTGGCAGGTCTTTGTTTGATAGGGTGATGTTCCGATCTTGTTCCTGATGCAATTTTATAACTCAGTTTCCTTTCTCTACCGCTTGTGGTTGCATCTTCCAACTCAAATAGACCATTTGTGGAACTTTCCAAATTATTTCTTCATTTTTAATTCCCCAATGGCGGTCTTTACATTTTCCTCCAAGCTTGATGCTTGTACTTCCGCTGCCTTAATTTAAACAGTAATAACATGCAATGTCACAAATTTATTTTATTGGGATTCATGTTACCTGCGAAAGGAATAGAAAAATGTCATTAGAACGGATTGAATCGTTTGTTAAAGGTGTGGATCTCGCAGCCCATAAAACACACGGATTTCTCTAATAAAGTAATTTGCACTTAAGTTATTATATTGGTATTTAACCCCTTAATCGTCGCGCCCTATACCTTTTTTACAGGCAGTCATTTGTAAAGAAATTTTGTAGCGATCGTGGTCCCCACGGGCTGAACTCCTCATAAATTTAAATAATATATAATGGTTTCTTCATTAATTTTGACGAGGTTATTTTGCATACTTAAGCGCTCAATATATTGCAACACTGAATTGACAATCTAGATTTTAAGATAGGAATGCTTAATTTTATGAATTTGTACGATTTGGAACATAAAAAAGAACGACGATGTTTAAACGAATTTTCGTAAATCACGCAATGATTAAGGGATTAAAGTGGCGGTCCCAAACATTGCTGTTATTCGATTTCAAATTTCTTCGCGACCTACCTAATATCTGAGTAAACGTGGAACCCATATACTCGTATAGGGTACTTTTCATAACCTATCGTATGGAGAAAGGAAGTTTGACATAAAGCATAGTACACGCATGAACAGTAATAGTTAACACTAACATGAAAACATAAGTACCAAAGCCTACGTAAAACAATTACTACCTGTACTACGTAAAATAATTAATCTTTCAATGGATGTTTTAGATGAAATAGACTTTAAATGTCTATGTAATATATGGAATTAATTTACATGAACAACAGAGTCTGTGCCCAGGTTGCAGCTTTTTAAATTTTAGCCTTAGCAGCTTTCTACACAACGATTAATGTAACAGTAAATTTTCACAAAGTTATCTCTCTACCTCTTTTCATGACATTTAAAGTTGTAACATATTATTTTATTATATTATTGCAGAAGAAAAGAAATTACATATTTCTAGAGATCGAATTACAGTTTCGTGACCTATAGTTTGGGTGTCGCTGATTTAATGTAATGCATAAAAATACTTGGTACTTTTATCTCAGAATTTTACTATCTCATACAAAAAAAAATCTCTGAAGCATCATTCTTTACCAGGAAAGTTCCATCTAATGCAAAGAACAGACGCGACTGTTATGATGTTTTATGCGTTAATCTTCTGAAATTTAGATGGCTGAAGACAACTTTCATAGTGCAAAGAACGTCAAAATCGTTCACTTTTGTAGCTATTGTCACAACTAATGCACAAAGACAATTTAAGAAATGGCAAAAGCCTTTCAGACAGACTATGCATTCTAATTATTTTTTATGTGTACTTTTTTTATTTGAAATAATGAAATACATTTTTTCTATTAAACTTTATTTCCCTAAAATTAAAAACCAAATATGAAATGAGTTTATTTAATTTTCTGAAAGTTTTAATACCATCTGCAGGTATATATTTTTAAATAACGGGTTTTTCTTTCTTATATTTACATTAAATAAATATTTCAAAGAATAAAATTATTCTCAAATATCACATTAAACTTTTACAAAATTTTCTTGATTTGATACGATGAAGCGTAAATAATTTTAACGGTTCTCTTTTTTTCCTAAAGTTTTTCTTATGTCGATTTTTTGCAAATAATTATTTATAGAAAAATAAATGAAAAAGGATGCAAATATAAACGTCAGAATTCAAAATAGAGTTGAAAGAATTGTTTTAAATTAAACAAGAAAGAAAAACTATGCACATGGGATATAATGCACTTTTCAACAAGTCCAGAAAACTGCAGAAAAACTTTACTGTTCAAAAAGTGAAGTAAAGTGAAAATAAGTGAAGGTAAAGAAAAACATATCGATAAACAATTTAGAAAAAAGCATATCACATTTGAAACCCAATTTCAATATAAAATGACACAATTCGAAAAGATATTCAAATTCTTTTAAGCTGCCGTGTATATGATCAAAGATTTGTTACACCCCACATGGTTTTCCAAAATTTAATTCAATTATAAAACTCGAAACACATTTGTTTTTGTTTCAGCCTTTCCTTCCCATACATGGTATCTTGAAATATTTTGTCCAGAATTCTATGCTAATTACAGATTTTTATACAGATTCTTTAGAGTAAATTAAAATTTAATTCTGTTAGAAAACTAACCACCTTTGAAAACTTCCAGCGATTATCGCTTATACATAGTACTGTAACCAAATTATTTTTCCAGAACATTTAAGTGAACAAATAAATGCTGTACATCCATTATTCTACAGAAAGCTTATTGTGCTGTGCAAGCGAATCTAATTGATCATGTTTGAAATAGTGTGGCATTTAAAAAATCCCTGCCGGCTCGGGCCTACAAGCGGAGGTAGATTTCGATGTTAAGTACTAAATTCTCCAACAAAACTTAAATCAAGATTAGAGATAAAACCCAGTTTCTTCACAAAGAGCGAGATGTAGGGAGCTAAACTTTTTGTGAAAATTGTAATATACACGAATATACACACGCATATATATAGAATAGGTTTAAAAAATTGCTACAAAAAATTCAGAGAACCTTAAAGTGTTAAAATATGTTAATATTTCCATAGTCGGGTTTTTATCATGTTTTAATACGTTTCTTCAAACTTACATGGCGTTACATATTCACCTGCTGAGGTCCATTATATTTCCAATATGACGCAATGTACATATTTTTTTAATTCGTCAAACTATTTATTTTGAGTTTTCATGCTGAAATCTTGCTCTAGGAAACTTATGACGTAATATTCAATTTGTTTTCAATTTGTCAAACTATTTAATTTTACACGTGAAAATTTTGCAAAAGAAAAGTAATTGTTGTAGTGAAAATTTTATTATTAGTTTTTTTTTAATTGTTGGCAACTGCTATAACGAAAAACTTTTATTTTTTTCCTGTCATTGTTGTGTAAGAGCTGGTTTTATCAGAATCATGTTAAGACAGTATTCAAAATTTTGAACCCTCCCCATTTCCCCCCTCTTGGGCCGATTTCGCCCATTTTCAATCCCCGCCGAGATATTAGCCATCTCAAAGTTGTTGGCGAGTTTGAAGATGATTCGTGCATAATTGCGACTTTTATCGTGCGGACAAAATTTAGTACATACATACATACATATATATATATATATATATAAACTTTTTAGGTGGGGGTGGTTTTGGGTTCCTGGGGTCCTATAATGAAAAGTTATGAAGGAATTTTTCAAAAGCCGCACCATGGTAACGACTGCAATAGGTAGTATTTCTTACGAAATCTACCTAAAAATACACTGCTAACGATTTTTCTCTATGTAACGTAAGGCTGTTGTGTGTCTCTATAAATGAATAATAAATGCCATGTGTTCCATGTTCTGCAGAACGAATGTTTTATTGTATCTCAATAAGATAAAAATGTCAGGATTTTTGAAATAGTGTAATTTTGTTAATAAACAAAAGATTTTCTCCATAGACCATAATGTAGTAATTCTTATGTGGCTCCGTAAACGAATTATAAATGCTTGTTTATAAAAAAATAAAAAAAATCCTTATTTTACTGCTATTTCATTAGAGCTCAAACCAACTGAAATACCTTTCTAGAAAAATTTCCTTTGCATACAATTAAATTGTTAATTAAGTATAATGAATCAATGGGCATTTCCCTGATAAAATGTAACCTTTTTATCTTTAACTAGGAGGCTCTGCCCCCTACGAGATACGCTAGCCAACCCCCGTTCAGACACCCTAGATTCAAAAAGCACGCTAATTTAATCAGCTTTAAAAAGAATATAATTTATTATATTTATATTAGAATTATAATTTAAACAAAAAGTGGCAATCTCTCTCAAACGAATTCGCATTCGTTTTCCTTTGATTGGAGATTTTTATGACCAAATCAGCTGCTGTTAAGAGATAAAATGGCTATTTTCATCTTTGATAAAAAAAATTAGTTAAAAATTCGAAAATAAGCTAATGTAAAATGAATTAAATAAACAGAGTCATTGTCTTCTGGTATTTTTTAACAACGCTATAAGAAAGTTCTTTTAAATAAGTCATTTTAAATGCATCGTTTTAAATCTGACGTAATTTTCACCAAAGTTTTCTTTCCCTTTTTAATATTCACGTGAAAATAATTTTGCTGTTAGAAAGGAAATCGTATTTGTGCTGTCATAGAGCTCACACCAGTAGTTGTAAAGATTATCTCAAAATATGGAATAAATGTCTCGCGCAAACATATTTTTAAATTTAAACAGTTTTGCATTATTTTTTGGCCATTTTAAATATGACGTAATTTTCTCCATTTACGACTTTTAACGCATAGTAATGAATATTAAATTTTAAAATTTTTCTTTCTCTTTTAAAATTCAAGTGTATATATAGTTTTTATGACGCAATTTTCAATATTTTCTTGCTTTTAACACATAGTCATTTAATTCTAATTTGAAAGTTTATTTCTGTTTATAATAGCCATGCGTAAATAAATTTTTATTTGAAGGAAATATTATTCTTTGCACTGTTTTTAAAATTGGCAACAATTTAAAATAGTACTCTTTTCTAAAACATGTAAAAAATATCTCTCGAAATGCTGACAATTTGAATTTAAAATGACAGTAAAACTTCAAAAAATAAATCAAGTTAAAAAAATAAATGCAGTCTGCTCACTGGGAACTTCTAATGTATAAAATGATCCAAAAACGTTTACAGTCCTATGTATAGCTTTTACTCCTATAAAACTTTTTTAATAGAATGATTTTGACCAACTTTAACATTAAATATCTCTTAAAATAATTCTCCGATTTGAAAACTGTCTACATGAGCATGTTTATCAAACATTTTTCTATAATACCACCGATTTTCATATTTTTGTATGCAACAATTTTCTTAATATTAAGGAGGAAAAAAACCCTGTCACAAAAAAATTCATTGACAGCGGCGATGACAGCATTAGTTACTTTTTTTCAGAATAGAGATATGCTAAAAATTAATCATAGGTAACTAATAATTTATCCGAAGCGATAAATTTTCAATTGAAATGTTTCCACGAGAAAATGAAATTGAAATAATTTTTTAAGAATTCAAAAGAAGATGTATATGACGTCGTACTAGAAATAAAACGGTTATTTTCAAATATTTGGATAACAAATATAAGAAGCATGAATATGAGTAAAGACAGAAAGCAGTTGAATGGGACATCATATGACACAACTTGAAATATATTTTACCGATTTTGATTAATTAAGCATGAATGTCAGTTGAATACAGTAGAGAATTTTCTGTCAAGCAGGATGTCGTGTTTCAAAAGAAAACAAGCAAGAACTGTGTTTTTAAAAACAGATTTCACTGGCGAGAAATGAGACGTCTTAAAATATATTAATTGTTGAAAGTAAAACCTGCCTTTAAATGTTTATTTGAATTTTATTGTTTGACAACTGTCTTTAACCTCCCTAGCTTGTCATGGTATTACTGTGTAAGCTAGCTACATAGCATGTGATGCTGGCTAGCATTGTAAAGCATATACTAGCATGAAAATCTAGCAGACAAAGCAATAATTAGGAAAAACTAGCATATTTCTGATGCTAGTACTAGCAAGAATTTTGACCTGGGCACCCACCTCTTACCTTCTCTAACGCTATGGGTTAATATATATAATTATTATATAATTATTTATTTATTGAACCAGTATATTTATAACTCCCGTGATATAGGGGTCTAATTCACTACAACTAGTGAGCATAAAATTGTGATCTTCCTGAAGTTTTCTGAGAACTAAATACATTTTAGTAAGGTGCTAATTGTGGCACGTTAAGAAATAAATTGTATATTGTAAATAATAATATTAACTCACAATATTAATCACTATTTCTTGTATATAATGTATATATATTGCATATTTTATATATTGTCATTACTTTTATTAACAACAATTTATTATTATTTTGTACTAATTCATAAAAATTTCATTCTTTAAATTCATAAGTACCTTAAGTCATCTTTTTAGCCAGCTTCTGGGCTGAGCAGTAACAGTGAACATGGGAAGTCGTGGCGACATATCCCCCATATTATTTTTCATTTTATTTTTCATTGGCATAATTTTTTTTCTTATCATTTATTTGTTTTCATTTAATTTGTTTTTATATTCCAATTTGTCCATTATTCCAAATTGATTTTTCTTAGTCATTTTCAATGGTCTAGACCATTGGTTTTTGCTATTTCTTTCCTTACTACCTTTCCTTCAATGATATATGGTGGACGGCTGGTGAAACCTCATCCTAATATAAATAGTTATTTTCATTTTATATTTCATTTTCATTTTCTATTGTAAAGTCTTACAAATTCTAAGAATTAATACTTTCAGATAAAAAGTTTAATAGAATCAAAGTTACCCGCTGAGAAAAAGTAGGTAAAAGTTTAAAATGTCGGGAAAACATTACGGACGCCCCCTCCCACCATCAAGAGGGAGGTCTCTATACAAATATAAGGAAGTGCAGAAATACGAAGTCAGCATCTTCCAACTTTACGATTTAATGGAGAGGTTCTACCTCAGAAAGGCAAGTGGAAGTGACGTCGAAGCAAAGAACTACCAAAGTGCCCTGAAGCAAAAAATAAAAGCATTGTCATGTCAACAAGACAAGCTAATAATAGATGAAAAAGATGAAGATCAATTAGAATAAGACGACCAATCAACGGAAGAGGACCCGCTGCTCCTGTGCCTTTCTCAAATTGCTGACCATTACAAGAAACGTCAGACGGATGAAAAAGAAGCTTTTCAGAAACTAAAGAACGAATTTCAAGAAGAACTTAGAAACAGATTCATCACACATGAATATGAACAATTAAGCAGAGAAATAGAAAAGACAAAACTGGCTCAACCAACTGATCTTGATATAGAGAGGAATACATCTAACTCATTGATAGAAAAGGAAGATATAGTAATTGAATCTACTCCAAACATTATCCATACTTTAAGAACAGGAAGCTATTCCGCAAAAAAGAAAATGAGTCAACTCGAAGAAAAATATAAAAAATTGGAAAAAGACTTAAAAACCAAAAATCGTAAATTAGAAGAGTTAGACCAGCAGCTGAAAGAAAAAAGGGAAGAACTAGAAACCAAAGAACAAGAATTATCTCTTAAAAAAGATCAAATAGAAGAATATTTGAAAGAGTTAAAGGAACAAGAAAGCAGAAAGAAAACAAAAAATGAATTCACACAGACGGAAGACATGGAAGAATATTCGCTACTCTCTACAGATAGCGGGGACGATGAAGAAGAATTAGAATCAAAAGAAGAGACTTCTCCAACAAGAGGTCTGAAGCTCTTAGAACAGGATTTAATTAGACATGGGCGGAAAACCTGATCTGAGAAAGATGTTATAAATTTCTTAAGACTCTTCAAAAAACAAAATACTTCTTCTGCCAAGATACAACCCTCTACACAAATAGATACACAAAAATTAACGACCGAAATAACAGCAACAATAAAGACAATATATGGAATTACGCAAGACTTAACAGAAACCTTGACAACTTATCATAACAAAATTACGAATGAACTAGAAACAGTTAGAAACTTAAAAAGTAAATACACAACATTCCAAACATATCAAGAACAATATCAAACAGAAATGCACGGTAAACGGAAAAGATTACAACACTACTGTGGATCACAAACAGATCAAATACAAGCATTTAATTATGAAATTCAAGACAATCATATAGACCTACTCAGAAAACAGTTAATAGGAAATTTAAATAAACAATTTCAAGAACAGAACCAAAAACTCAACTAAATGTTGAAGACATTATGCATCCAAAAGATAAAGACGACTCAAGAAGTCAAGTCAGTAGTACAAAAACCTAAAAAATTAATTATAGTTCTGAATAAATCTATCGAAGTATCATAAGTCACAAAAATAATCGGAGAAGAAGCTGAAATGAAAGACAAGCAACTGGAAATTAAAAATATAAGACGTACAAAAACAACAACATAGAACTAAACACCTCAGAAAAAGAAGTAGAAACGATTTCAGAGTTACTTAAGAACAATTCAAAAGACTTTGAAATAATCAACCCAGAGGAACGGAAGATGAAAATAATTCTCTGAGAATAAACAAAGAATTCACAAAGGAGGAACTGGAAGAAGAACTATCTAAAAGGAAGTACTTAAATTCATTCACAATCTTTAAATCTTTAGAAATCCCCAATTCAACATTCAATTACTGGATAATACAAGCACCGGCGGGTGAATGCAGAAAAATTGTCAAAACAGGAAAAATAAAATTATTTTATGAACTAATCAAGGCTGAATTCTACATACGAGTGCTGAGATGCACAAATTGCCAAGAATTAAGCAACCACACCAAATCACAATATGAATTCAGATCACGGTGTGCGAATTGCTCAGAGAAACTTCCAACAAGCGAGTGTGAAGGAAATATAAAGAAATGCATAAATTGCTTAAGATATAACAAGAAAGACTTTAATCACCCGGCGTACTCACCCCAATGCCCAATTTTTCAATATGAAAAAGGAAGACACCTACAAGGCTATTATAAGTCAAACCCACAAACCCAAAATTTTCTTTCAAAAAATAGTCGTAAGTACTTTATTGATAACAGATATCAAAGACCATCAACTGAAGACCCAAAGGGAAAGGGATAATGAAAGAAGTAGATAAGCAGAAGAAAATACCGGAAGATGAGAGTATAGTAAGAACTACAAAACAAGAGATAAAAGAACAGTCAAATATAGAGATGTTTATATCAACTCATCATTCATAAAAAGGGAGGCACAGCCTCCCCACCGCCGATAGAGGCGAAAAGGTTGATTCAAGCACACAGATTAAAATAGCTAGAGGCACCCACAATCAAAATCAAACGCCATCAAAGCAATCAACTTACTTTTTTGGTGGTGCACCTTTACATCAACAAAACATAAAAGTAACTCAAATATACTTAAATAATTGCCGTGCAGCAAACTTTCAACTAATTAAATACATGAACCAGAACAATATCGACATAGCACTAATCCAGGATTACCACAGAAGCAAAAATTCTTTTACGGGTCTCCCGATTTCTTGGGCTTTATATCAATCAACATTAAATACAGCGGGAATAATTATCGCCAACCTTTTATTTGTACATAACAAAATCCTACAAATATATAACAGTTTATTTATAAATTTAAAAACGAAGTTAGAAAATTTTAAATTTGCCTCGCAATACTCCAAGCCAAAGAGAGATCTAGCTAAAGATTTCGACGACTGGTCAAGAACCATTCATAATTGTACTAACTTAGTATTGGGAGGCGATTTTAACGCCAACCTGAGAGCATGGGGCTATACCAGAAACAACGCTAGAGGTGAAATCCTACTAGATTATCTTGCAAATCGAGATTTAGCAATAGTCAACGACCCACAAGCAGAAAACGCCTTCATCTTAGGTAAGAAGAAAGGTAATCCGGACCTAACATTATGTGGATTAAATACGAAGGACCTTCTTGATTCTTGGTCAGTAGAAGTAAATTTTCCATCACGCAGTGATCACAGATATATAAACTTCACATTGCAGTTCGAGCCTCTCCTACGAAGCCTATACAGTTTTAAAACCAAATATGAAACTTTTAAAAAATTTAACAAACAATTTGATAAAAAGGAAGAAGAATTAAGGACAACACTTCAAGATACATCATCTCCAGAAGATCTAGATGCATGGGTAAATAATTTCCAGGAACATATGTCTAGTATAATGAACTCAACATTAAAAAAGAAAAATCAAAAAAGAGACCTAAATATCAACTGGTACACGGACAAACTCAAAATTGAATGAAGTAGACTAAATACACTACACAAAAGATTTCGAAGAGACACAGACAAACAGCAATACAGGAAGGAATATAAAAGGCACTAGCCGAATACAAATTAAAGATAAAAAAAAACTAAACAGGACTCATGATATTCATTCTGCCAACAAACCACAAGTGTATATGGCACTGCCCTTAAAATAATGAAAGGTAAATATCTAAAAAATACGGATTTAATACATACCATACTAGAAACTTCAGCAATTGAGGACTCATGTATTGACATTCAACAAAATCTAATCTATCATCATTTTGGAAACCCAGATACAGAGCAAATTCACTCGAGAATTAATCGGGATCTAATTCCAAAGGAAGAATTTGACAAAATTAAAATCAACATGAGGGAACTTAAATATGTTATCAGTCAGCAAAATCCTAAAAAATCTCCAGGATATGTTAGAATCGACATTAAAATCATAAAGAATCTAACTAAAAGATATCCAAAATTGATGCAACTCCTTTATAATAAATGTCTTCAAATAGGTCATTTTCCAATGGCGTGGAAGAAAGGAGTAGTGATATTTTTCAGGAAGAAAAATAAAGACCCAAGAAATCCAAATTCCTACAGACCAATAACCTTACTCCCTATGATGGGTAAGGTGTTAGAGAGAATAATAAAAATACGTACACAAACATATTTAGAAAATAGAAATCTCTTAGAAAACCAACAACATAGCTTCAGAGAGAAGAGAAGCACACTAACGGCACTGCAATCTGTAAAAGACCTGATATTGGAACTTCTCCAGAACAATAAATACGTAGGATTAATATTTTTTGACATACAAGGAGCTTTTGATTCAATAGACTGGAATATGATCTCGGGAGTAATCGAAGAATCAGAACTACCTAGATACCTAAAAAATTTCCTTATTAACTATATAAGTGATAGATTCATCGGAGCAAACAACTTTAGTTTCATTCAATGGCTTCGTAGTTTCAAGGGATGCCCGCAGGGTTCATGTTTAGGCCCGTTATTATGGTTAATAGTAGCAGACTTCATCATTAAGGAACTACTTAAAAAGTTCCTAGATGTAGTGGTTTATGCAGATGACTTTGTGGTATTAATAAAAGGAAATTCAAGAACCGACTTAGAAAAGGATGCTAATGAAAAAATTCGTAGTTTTGAAGAAATATGTAACAGATTAAATCTGAACATTTCACAAGAGAAAACAAAAGCAATACTCTTTGGAAGAAACCTCTTAAATAACAGACATCCAATTTTTAAATTAAAAAAATAAAACAATCAAACTAGAGAAATCATTACCATACTTAAGAATAATCTTTGATCAAAAATTAAAATTTCAAATTCATCTGGAAAATTTAAGATGATCTAGACAAGAATATCTCAGTTTGTTAATAGTTTCAAATTCCTGGGAAATTACCAAAAATGAATAAATCCAAAAACAAAAAAGATGTGGTACACAACGGTTGTTGAAAGACAAATCTTGTTTGCACATGAAATATGGTTCCCTAATTTAAACAGTCGTGGAATCAGATCTCTGAAAACAATACAAAGAATGAGTTTAATTAATGTTATCAAAACTTACAGAAGCATCTCACACGAAGCACTAAATGTTTTAACAGGGTACCACCAATCATCACAAAAATCCAGAATGAATTCATGGCATATCAGACAAAAATGGGAAAAAGAAATTTAATAATTCAATCAACGAAAATAAATAAAGATAATTTAATGATGAAGGAAAGTACGTTCGATTTTCCAGACTATTATAAAATTAATAACCTGAATATACTAGAAGAAATAACGGAAACAGAAATTCGCAGCAATAAATTAAAGATATATACTGATGGCTCTTTAATGAAACAGGAGACTTCATGCGCCTTTACAGTCATGTTAGAATATACTTTTATCCACGACAGTGCTGCACGCTTAAACCCTTCAATTCAATCTATCAGGCAGAACTTAAAGCAATACTAAATTCAATAGAATGGTTTTCGACCTCAAGATTTACATCAGTTTTAATCCTAACAGACTGCAGATCCTCACTAGATGCCCTCAAAACTATCTTCCCAAGAAACAAAATAATAAGACAGATTTATACAGAACTACAAAAAATCCCGCAGAAATCTATAAATATAGCATGGATAAAGGCTCACATAAGAACAGTTGGGAATGAGCGCGCAGACACTTTGGCAAAAAATGCAATTGAACACGACCACTATGATGAAATTCATCATATACCATTCCCGGATTCAGTAATTAAAAATTATATACGGGTAAAAAATATCCAAGACTGGCAGGATATCTGGAAACATTCAGTAAAAGGACGAGATACATATAAAATTCTTAACGAAGTTAATAAAGAATTTATCTGTACTCCAAGATCATCAGTTTATTACATTAGTGGCCATGGCAGTTTTCCTGCATTTTCCTACAAAATAGGCAAATTAAATTCGGACATATGCTCCTGCACTAAAGGCCGAGGAACAGTACAACACTATATTTTTGGGAACTGCTCTCTCCTACCTAATCATTTCAAATTTAACTAGTAAATCTGCAGATCAGGAGCCTCAACGTTATCTTTGCAAGTCATTGTTTTTTAACACTCATTGCATAATATTCAACTTCCTACAAATCGCTTTTTAAAGTTTTCAAATTACATAAATATTTATGAACATACAAGATATCAGGGCTTAATTTGCGCCGGAGCCCACCGGAGCTCAGCTCCGGTACTTCTCTGTTTTCAGTAAATATTTAAATATTGGTTGGAATTCACAGGAGCTCTTAAATACAGGGCTTCGGAGCCCAGTGTAATTGCGCTTCCGAAAAAACGATGCCTAAATTACCCTTCTGTTCAATTTTGTTTTGTGACAGTAGGATATTTTTTAATTGAATCATTTATTTTTTTTTATTTAGATATATAACCTGAAAAAAATATTTTATTTTGTTTTTATTCAACGAGCATCAGTCTGAGGTTTTGTTTGTTTGAGGTTTTCAGCCTTCTATTGTGTACGAATATGGAAAAAAATAGTGATTTTTCTATTTATTTTTCATCATGAACGCTGTCCATGCCAAGGCTTTGCTCTGTACATTTACAAAGTCATTTTCATTTGTAAGTAGATATAATTGCTATGTATTGTTTGTTATTCTGATTGAAAACAATTGAGCAGGTGTTTCGCATTTATAAAAGCATCTAATCTTTCTTTTTTGTATTAACACTATTTTCTAATCATAATTCTTACATTATTTAATTGCAAAATTCTGCGAATAATTAACATTAAATTAGGCAACGATTTCTATTCGGAAGGCGTGATAAACTAAAAAGTGGACAATTAAGTATATACAAGTACATGTATTTAAAACTTTTTTTTTACTAAAGAAAAAAAGAGGCTTTATATTTTGCAACTAATGTATGAAATATATATATATATATATATATATGCGGATCAAGTGAAGGCGGGGGCACTCTACGGTTTTAGTACTGCAGAATTTTAGGGCTCCGGTACTTTTTTTGGTAGAAATTAAGCCCTGAAGATACTTCGTAAAGTTTTAGAAATTAAAAGTGTTAAACAAGTGGTTGTACATTGATGTTCTGAAATTCTGATGAGCTACTTATTCTGGTAACTTTTTAAATCAAAAATTGCATTTCTTCAGGGGGGCTCTGCTTCCCTGAACCCCCCGCAGTCTATTTAAATTTACATTCGTAATTTTTTATTGATTGTGCGGATGGTTATAGTATATCTTAGATTTTTTTACGCTGTGATTTATAAGGATAAGCATAAGTTTTCTTTATAAATTAATAAAATTTAAATTTAAAATAATATATTCATGTTAACCATACACAGACAATAAATCTTGAAGTGACGCCAAAAATGTAACCCTAAAATCCGCTACATTCGGCACAACACAACGACGTACTTAAAAAAAAAAAAAAAAAAAGGATGAAGTCAAAGAATTTGGTCCCTGTTCCATGTGCTTGTTTTGTTTGGGCCGAATGAGGGCATTTAAATCTGAGCGATAACGCACATCGTATTGCAAACTGTTTTTACGTCATACTGCAACTCCATCTATCTCTTTCCTCCGTGAATAATAATTAATTTTATTTTACCCAAGATCTTTTTATTCCAGCATCTTTGTTTTCGATAAATGACGTCTAATTCACCTGCTATGCGTACTTACTCAAAACTTTTCATCTTGTTATATTGAGAAATACTCGAGAGTTTTCTTTTTATTTTTAATATGCCGCCATATTAATTTTTCTATTCTTAATTTTATTTTTCATTTTCCTGTTTCACGACAAAACATTTCAATTGAAAATTGTTTAAAAGAAAATATTATTCCGGGTTTTTATTTTCTTGGCAACAATTAAAGAAATATTGGTAAATGTTATGGGAAAATGTTACGTTATTCTCTATGAAAATAATGAACTTTTGTATTTTTAAGCAAAATATTTCAATAAAATAAATAAAATAAATGAAATATTGCCTATTTTTATTTCTGGGCTAAAATCCTTCTATATGCAAAGATACAAATGCATTAATTCATCTGTTTTGACGTTGGCTTTACTTAAGCATTATACACGCAATTATACTAATATTATTAGGACCAAATACGTTGCTAGGCAACAGAGAAAGAAAAGGAAAAAAATGAAATATGCATTATGTCAATTTGATAAAACAAAATCCTTTATATTATTGGAAAACATGCATAAAATTCCCCCCAATATTATAAACCTAATTAAAAAAATCTCGCAAATATATTGACATAATTTATTGGAATAATTTAATAATGTTATTTAAAAATTTCAGCATCAAAAATTTACCATTTAAATCCATT
Source organism: Maratus speciosus (assembly GCA_963932465.1). NCBI lineage: Eukaryota > Metazoa > Arthropoda > Arachnida > Araneae > Salticidae > Maratus > Maratus speciosus. The sequence continues at coordinate 218,876,178 of OZ010790.1, read as the reverse complement.
TTTCATATGAGCCATTTCTTTCAAACAAATGAAAATCTGAAAATCGTCTGACTTGCCATTGAAAAGCATTATAGAGCAAAATAAAAAGTTCCATATTTCCCGAACGAATGAACCAAATTTAACCAAAAACTATACAGCTAAGTCCGGGTACCTCATCAACATGCCCAGTGAATTTCAAGCCGATCGGATGCTTTTTGCGGCAGTTATCGCGGAACAGACAGACAGACTAACAGACAGACAGACTAACAGAAACCAAAACTTTTCGTGTCTCCACAGTAAGCCTTCACTGACGTTTCGGCAATAAAAACAAAACCCTAAGGAAAAACTTCCAGAAGATTCTACTGGATCCAGCAAACTTTTCAGCGCTAAATGAAAATTACAATATTCTTAATAAACACCACTCTTTCATAAAAAAATTCTATAAACAGTGTCACCCATTAACTATCAAGATCATTCATAAAAGTATTAAACATCGCCTAATTAAATAACACCTTGATTTGTAAAAGTTTATATTCCTGAACTTTGGACTAAATCTCCAGACTGTGAACTTTATCTTCAAACTAAAATCTACAGTGTTTAGAACTGTAAAAATCATACTATGAACAATGAAATATAATGATTTTGAACTGCAAAATATAATGACTCAAAAATGTGACATATACTTTACTGAACTGTGAAATACATAGACTATTCAACATATTAAGCTATCTAGAACTTTAAAATTAATTATAATTAATATCCCAAACTTGCTTAACAAGCAATCACTCAGAATCATAATTAAATTTAACAAGACTATTATTTCATTTAAATATAATTCAAAGTTTCGCTCAGATTTACTTCTTTTTCAGATTTCAATCAATTTTGTCTCAACTAACTTTGTTTTATTAAGTCCTATTAGGCCCTAATATGGGTTAGTATAAATTTTTAATAAATCTTTTAGCTAATTTAATTAAATTTAATTAACATTAACAATACTATTTTAATTTTTCATTAAAATTTTAAAATGGCTACTTCCAAGTATTCCTATTTTAATTACTGATTGATGATCTGTAATATCTGTAATATCTTAAAAATCCAAAATATTGTTTTATTTGGGCTCGCCCAGCTTAAGCAACATTGGGTAGCTCTTGTGATATGATTGTACAATTTTAACTGAAATTTCAATGGGGGGGGGGTATCTTCCTACCTGCTGAGGCCTCCGGGTCCGTATAGTGTATGGGGGTTTCGTGGGAAGGTGGATATGGGTTTTCCCCCTCGTGGACATTTAGCTCCTATACCGCAAGGTTGGCTGTCCACGAGTGGGTGATTTCTGTGATTTCTGTCCTTAACCTCAGTTTTCTGCTTTCAGTTGCTTATATTTTGACATTCACTATGCTGATTGTTCATTTTAGTTCGTATTTCTATTATATATTTTTTCCTCTATTTAACTGCGCTTCTAACTCTGTCTAGCTACATATTTAAGTAGTATAATTTGCAATTTAGTTTTAGCAGGTGATATTGTCCAGAAATTTGTTTTATTTTAAATTATGAAAATTTAATAGTTCAAATTGCCTTTTTTGTGCACAAATACGATTCAACATATGAAATATGACTAAGCTTTACAAGAGTACGTCAGCTTTACATTGTTAAATAACAGTAATTACGATGTTTGGAAATTCAAAATATAAATGTTTTTCGATGAAGGTTTATGCGATGTAATTACATCAGAACAACAAAACTGAAGCCACAACTGATCGAGATGCTTGGAATAATGCAAACAAGTATGTTAAAGAGAAAAATGCTTTCATTTTGGAGGACAATCCGTTGGTACATATGGAGCATGAGAAAACAGCAAAACGTCTGTCCTAGTCCTTACGTAAAGTTTATGAAAAAGTCATTTAAACACAAATCTTTTCTTGCAAAGAATGTTACACAGTATGAAATATGATGAAACGTTTAACATGAAATATTATATTCAAAATGTATTAGAAGTTGTTGATTCACTAAGCTGTCTGGGTAATTAATTTCAGAGGCAGATATTGTTGAAATTTTCTTATGTGGTGTTCCAGAGAGTTATGATTCTATAATTAGAAGTTTAGAAGCTCGCTCTTCTGGGGGAATTACCATACGTAAAAAGTAAACTTATTGCAACGTATGAGCGTCGCTTAGAAACATCGAAATTAAATGAGGAAACAGCAATGAAAAAATGGATGAACGTGAGAAAAATAGATAATTTAGGTTTAAGTCTGAAAACAATTAAATCACCTTTGGCATTACTATAAAAAGACAAGGCATATTAAAAAATATATTTATGGAAAGTTAAGAAGCATAAAACAATAAAAACATTGTAATCATTATGCATAGGGAGGAGGTTAAAAAGGAAATCAATGTCTTAAAACCTCCTTTAAATTTTCTAACATTGATTGGTATATTGATTTTGCTGTAACAACTCACATGGCAAATGGTAAAAATATTTATAGTACTGAAATAAAACCAAAACAAGGCCAAGTACAAGTTTCTAGTGGTCAGTTACTCAATTTTAAAGGTATTAGTAATGATTTAATTAAACACAGAGGAAAAGATAATGAAGGAAGAAATATAAAACTATTTTCGAACTTTTGATAGCAGTTTATTATTGGTTAAGTGACTTGAAAATGATTTTTTTTGTATACTGTTTTAACAACAAATGTACAATAATGAAAAATGAGAAAGTTATAATTGAAAACTATTTAGAAAATGGTCTATATACGTTAAACTCGATAAAATATTTAATAAAATGGCTTATTCGATAAAAATGCACATTATATCAAATGACGTTATTTGGACAAACTTAATCGAAACCTTTTTAGACTTATGAATTAAACTAAATGCTTACAAAAACGTTATTCTTCCCGCTCAATCATTCCACTTTTAATGGTTCTGTGAAAAGCATTAATTGCCAAGAAATAATTAGTGGAAAGTCAGAGTTTCTTCTTTAATTATTTTTTTTCTAAATATAGGGCAATAATTGTCTAATTAAATGCAAGGTGATTAAATTTCTTATTGTTTAATCTCCTTCATTGAATAAAATAAATAAATAAATAATAAACAAGTAATATAAAAATTTTGTTTTTAAAGTCAATTCCTACTTCGATCATCAAAGAAAAATTTAATATAATCCCTTAAGCTAATATTAGTTTTTGTTGCATTACAATATCTCAATTTGTTGATTTTCTATAAGCAAGTAGGTTTACAATGGAAGTCTATGGGAATTTGGCGAAATATTAGAGATATCGCCAAGTTGGCATCACATTTAGCGACTCATTTTGGTCGCGAAATTTGGCGAGATATTGCCAAATTGGCTACAATCTTGGCGGTATTTGGCGACAAAACAGGGTCCTCCCTATGGTAACCCCCCTTATAGATATGAAGATGCATTAAATGCTTCAATAACCAATGGCCGCCATTTTGTCTCCCATGTAAAACTAAAATTAATTAATTAAAACTTAATTAATGAATTAATATTTGAAAAACTGTATTAACATCAATTGTCATCCAGTACAAGTTAAAAAAATTATTTCAACTTGATAGGATGAATAATAAGTATTTTATTAACGATTGAAAATTTGAACAAGATATATAAATAAATAAATAAATAAATAAGTATAGGGAGAGTGTGAACTAATAGTAGGAATTGAAAAAAACAATAACGACGTAATGATTTCTAGATGAGAATTTGTCAGCAAAAAATTCTTTCTACTTTACAATAACCTGATTCATGAAGATTTAATATGTAAAGTCATTTTTTTTCTTAGAATTTACTTGAAAAATATAATTTTATCAGGGTATTTTTTCCCTCATTATTTAAATAGAAAAAATCTTTTTCATTTTAATGAGAAAATGACATCAATAAAAATCTACAAATTGTTAGGTTTTACCCTTTCTTTTTCGCCTTTAATACACAAAAGGGCAGTAATTTATTTGACACCATTCCAGAAATGGTATTAAAAATTATAACAAATAAATTATTAATATTAATAATATCCCGGAAGCTAGACTGTTAAAACTTTTGCAGCATTCTGGCAGGCCATTCGATCGTTTTTTGAAAAAACGGTTTCATAACCATAATTTAACTATATTCTGACCATAAAATGGCCAATAATATGGTCAGAATAGTGTTAAAATTACGGTTGTGTAGCGGTTTTCGGAAAAAAAGGTCAAATGACCTGCCAGAATGCTGCAAATTTTAAACAGTGTAGTTCAGATATTCCAAATTTAAGAGTTTATATGACGTCCTCGGTTACATATGAATAACTGATTTTAGTTTTATCTCGAAATTTGCAGCACTGTAGAAACAATGTAATAACACAGTAGGCTGTAAAATAAAAACAGACAGTAAGATTTAAATATTATATACTATTTGTGATGTATTTATTTTCCGAATAATGTTTAGGTTAATGTGATAAATATATGTCTGATATATTACATGTAGTTAAAAGCGAGTATTCTGTTGTTAAATAAATATTCCTCCCGTTTTTTAAATTGATACGAACGAAAACTTTTTCTTTTCTTATTTCATTAAAAATACTTCATTTATCTTTTAGTACTGGTAAAATATTTATAGTTTAATGACAAAAAACAAAAATTGCACAGATATCATTTGCATAGATGATATATTATTCATTTCCAGTACAATACTGAAAAGCAAATGATAATCTGATTGTTTTGCTTACGGTAAGATAACTTCGAATCGAATGCAAATTTCATTGATTGTTCCAAATGGTTTAGAACTGATGGTTATTTATTAAACTTTAACTAAAAAAGGCTGTTAAAAGAATGTATATATGGTGAATTGAGTGTGATTTATTGAAGGGAGTTTATTTTGTTTTATTTAGGCGTAAAAAGAATCGTTTATTTCATTAATAACTTAACAAGAGCATCTTTGTGACTTAAGTTTGTCATTTTTCACCGTAGTAATTGCTTTTACAGATTTAACCGACAGATTGAAAATGCTTTCTTTTATACTTTTTATTACTTTTACTTATTACTTTTTTTTATTTTTTAGGAGTACCTTCAAATTGTTTTTACAAACCAAGCAGATATATTAAAAATAATTTGAATCTTGATTTCTAAAGTATTTTTTTTTTTTTTAACTTTTGTTCATGCTATTCAGGAATTGTAAGAAATGTAAATGAAATATTATATCATATACTAGGTAATGCTTATTATAAAGTTGTAATACACACATTTTCACTTGCTGTAATCACTCAAAAAAAAAACTAATTTCATTTCACGAATAATTATGACACTACACTTTTAACCATTTTAATCGATTTAGAATGAAATATTAGGTGTACAAATAAGTTTTATAATTTTATTTTCAATGACCGACATCACGCATTTTCATAAGTAATAGCTACATGTGTTTTCACGATAAGACCCTAACCGGTACAGTGATACAAATAACAAGAAAATCTTGGAAGTGCAATCAAACTTTTGCAAACATCGTGAAGTAGAAGATGGTAAGCGGAAAATCATTTTTTCGCCTCTGCATTCATTTCCCTATTAAAAAAACCCTCGTGACTCGGCCTACAGGTACAGGTAGATTTCGAAATGAAGTACTAATTTTACAAACAAAAACTAATTCAAGATTGGATTTAAATTCAGTTTAACAATTTCATCTGGCCGTTTTTGGCGAGTTTTTAATTTCATTTTCCTGTAAGAGTTGGTTTTATCAGAATCATCTTAATACGATATTACTTTCTTCAACCCCCTCTTTTTTTCTTTTTGTTCTCAGAAACTTGTCAATATAAAAGTTGTAGGTAATATTAAAAAGATTTATAATAAATTTAAGTGGATTTGATATCTTGTGAATTGATGAAGTTGTGAATTTTTTGCTTCTTAAAAACCTATTTTTTTTTTCGCCCCTTGAGCCCATTTGTAATGATATCAAAAATCTGATAAACATAAATTTTTGGCTCTTTTCCTAGAAGTAATAATAATTTTAAGCTGATTTGATATGTATTATAATTAAGAAGTTTTTTTATTGTTTTCACAAAACTCCTCCCTATTTTCACCCCCTTGATCCGATTTTGCCCATTAACGAACTTTAAAAATATCCTGTCACTTGATTTACTGCATCAGTTTGGAAAAGATTTGTGCATAATTAAGGAAGTTATCGTGCCCAGAAAAAAAGGGATATATGTATATATATATATATATATATAAATATATGTTAGATTATTCTAGCATCGGAAGGTTCAACTAGTGAACGAAATAACTGGCTGTAATGTTACCACAGTAGTGCAGTAGTGAAAGTTGAAATTAATAGAAAAACAGGTAGAGTTGAATTCTCGTCGATAATATAACGATAATTGGGATCGTTATATTAGGATTTTAGCAAACTGTAGTTTTAGCTTCGTTGCGATAATAGATGAATAAGCTGAAATAGTAGATGTAGGCAACCTTTAATTATGAATACTCATTTAAGCATTTGAGTAAACAGGTTGAAAGAACATAGTACAAGATTATTCGTAACTGTAGTAATTTGAAAATAAAACTGCAGGCGCAAGTTGGCACGAATATTCGAACTGGTGCCAGTCATCGAGTGATAATCCGGCTAATAAATCGTCCAATGTAGATTTCCCATAGTAATCGAAACAAGGCAGAAATAAGTTCAACTTAACAGCGCTCTCTACTGCCTCAAAGCTGCATTTCCGCACCCACATTCCTATACGAAATCTGCTTATTTGGGTCCCCTATACCATCCTTTACATTTATGACATATAGTTGTGAACCACACTGCATAGATAGATAGATATGCAATCGAACCTCGCTATAATGAACCCGGGATATAGTGAACACTTGGATATAGTGAACTTTTTTAATTGATCCCATCCGAACTCCCTTTTAACTAAGATTATTTTATACGCCTATTCTGGACGTAAATTTGGACTGAGAATTTGGTAGTTCCTTTATAGTGGACTCAAATTTTTTCCCCATTTTTTTTTTAAATTCTCCAACTTTAAACTTGCACTAGTTATGACTGAAAATGATGATATTCTTTTACATTATGTCAAATTTCACTCTTTCATGATCATCGCGAACAAGTTGTTAAACAGCACACGCCCTACCCCTCCCCCCGTTTTGGAACACATCTTTCTTCTTCTCCCCTACCTAATTCTAGGAATAAGTGTATGGTGTTAACTTGTTAACTCCATTCCCCGCGTCTGAGTATAATCGGAGCAGTCCAAAAATGTCCCTTGTTTTTCAGTGTCTCTATTTATTATTCTTATGATTGATTTATTTTTTTCATTATTATGAAAAAAAAATTGATTGATTTAAGATAAGAAGACGTTCTTTCAAGAGCAACTATATATTTCCTGAAAATGGCGAATTCTGCGTAAAGGAAAGCATTTTCGATTGAGGATAATGATTAAAATGATTAAACGTATTGAAGATGGAACCAATCAATCGGCACTATGAAAGGCTTTTTCTTGTGAAAATCTGGTTTTAAACATCTGGAAAAATCGCAGTGCGACTCACGCTGCACCCGAAAACAATTTGGATTTTTCGAAAAAACTAAGTCGGACTGAAAGGGAAAACGTGGACGAACCTATGTTCAAATGGGTCACCATTCAGCGGGATAGAAAGCGTCTTGTGACTGGACCCATGCTTCAAATTAAAGTGAATGAGTTTGCCGAAAATTTCGGAGAAAACGTTTTTGTGTGCTCGAACGTATGGCTGGACAGGTTCAAAAAGCGGAACAATATTTCTTGTGGAAATATTTTTGGCAAAGCGTCAAGTGTTTGTTCATCGGATGTGGAAAAGTGGAAAGTTCAAATGTGGACGTGTGAAATCCAGGATTATGAAGAGAAATATATCTTTAATGCTGACAAGTAAGAAAACTGTCTTTGTATATGCAAAGATGCACGACTCAGAAGAGCGAAAATTAACTGTCATAGAAAAATCCAAAAGCCGGGGTGTTTTAAAAATATTAAGAAACTGCCCGTCAACTACAAAGCCAATCAAAAATCCTGGACGACTTCCAATATTTTTTACGAAGAACTTCGACACTGGCACAATGATTTGTTGAAACGGAAACTTAAAATTATTTTCTCTGTCGACAGTTGTACAACTCATCCCCACTTAGAAATTCTGAAGGCATTAAGCTCATTTTTGCCGCCAAATACGACTTCTGTGCTACAGCCCATGGACCAGGGCGTTTTTCGCAGCCTAAAACCCCGCTATAGGAATCAACTAGTGATGCGTGTTTGAGAGAACTACGAAGAGAACAACACGGAATACAACATTTCTGTTTTGGAAGCTATCGTTATGTTGGAAAAGTTATGGCTACAGGTGACATCAGCAACAATCCGAAACTGTTTCTGATGCGCCGGTATTTCGAAGGATGAGCTGTTACAAGGAAAAAGATGCTAACGTGGAGGACGGAGGCACTTACCGGTAGCTCTGTGGCTGAAAATGCATAGTGTGAGCATTTTTCCAAGGGGCATAACTGAGCACTTCAAATCTTGGGATGAATAAGCGTACACTGGTACCCCTACAGATGATGACATTGTATCTGACGTTAAACAAATGAACGATTCTGAAGAAGACTTAGAAGACGATGTTGAAGAAGAACTTGAAATTTTTGCACCTTCTATCTCGGAAGTGAAATCGCCAGCGAATACCCTGAACTTTTTTTTTCTACAGAATATGTGGATCCGAAAATATTGGATTCTTTACTAATTGTTGATAAGAAAATCTATGAACTCTACATCGAATTGTATTCAATCAAAAATCACCAATTACTTCCATAAAATGTAAAAATAAAATCAAGTTTAAGTACGTAACTATTTTTCTTTTTAATATTTGATTTATTATCTGTTTAATTAGTTAATAATTGGTAAGAAAATTACGCATTATTACAATAACTTTATTTAACAATACTGTAGCATATGCTAATTTTTTTTTTAAAGTATTTGGATATAGTGAGCCATCGGTTATAATAGACATATTGCTGGGTCCACATACTGTTTACTATAGGGGTCATTCCATGTCAATTCAACCAAATTTTTTATGGTTTGTAACCCAACCCCCAGGGATTTGGATGAAACTCGGTGTATATACTAATTCTATCATGATATGAATACATCAGAAAATTTCTCTTCCTAGACCTTATAGTTTGTGAGATATGGGGTGTCCAATTTTTGGATTTTTCTCAAATCGCACATTTCTGAGTCTGTATTTTTAGACTGCAGTTCCATTTTCAAAAAATTGTTTCTCTGGATCTATAATGCGAATCATCTTAAAAATATCACAGTAAGTACTTCAAAAGACGCAAATTTTAATAAAAAAATATTTAAAAAATTAATTTTAAATATTTAGGGCCAAAAAATTAAACCAAAGTTGAAAGTTATGGTTATTTTTCCAAATTTTTGTGATTTTACGAAAAAGGCTGTACACAAAAAGGCAAATGAAATTTCCAATTTCTTTTTGTTGGAAATAAAAGTTTATACTTTGGGCTTTCTAGTTATGGAATAAAAATGATGTCTTTCTCATGATTTATGCAAAATTTGCCCTGTTTTGGGAAACTGCACCAATCAAGAAAAAAATATATATATGCCTAATTTTAGCTGAGGTACCTAACTAACTACTGTGGTTTCTATGACTTGTTCAATATATCCCAGCAAACACAGAGCTATCGGTAAGCAATCGGGTGACAGCCGCTTGCCACTATCGGCGGTATTGGTAGATACCGGTTGCCGCTACCGGTTCCGTATCTTTTTTGATACGCCGCGCGAATGCGGCCCGATTCATAAGGCACGCAGCCGGTCCGGTGTCGGCAAAAATCTATGACGATAGCTATCCATATGAATGCCGGCCGCAGCCCGAAACCAGCTTAAATTGAAAAAAAAACCTGTTTTGATGGCGCCATCTATGAGACACCGTGGAATGCATATTTGGAAGGAACATGTTTCAGCGTTGGGAGAGGCGGGGTTTGATCCATCGTACCCAGGGACAGGAAGAAGACGCCTTCACCACTCAGCCGCTGAGACAAGATCGGGGGAGGATTATATGAGGTCATAAAGGGAAGACATATCGATAAGTATTGGTTGTCGTTGAAAGTAAGTGGTAGATGGGAAGATTTGAATTTTGAAGTGTTTTTATTTTATTTATTTATTTATTTATTTATTTATTTGTAATTGTCTTACACGCATGTATTTAAAAGTTAATTTAATATTTAAGTGAATGAAAAAAAATACCTTAGCGAATTCGTTAAAGCAAGCGAATTTAAGAATAATTAAGATATAGATATAATTAAGAATAATTAAGAATATATATATATTGAAGAATAATTAACTATTTAAAAAATTTTTAGAGGTTTTGAATTTCTTTTTTAGGACTTATAATATAATTACATGAGTTGCGTTAATTTACAAAATATATATTTTTAACATGGAAAAATTTATTTTAATAAATAAAAAGTTGGTAATTAATAACTTTTAATTAGAATAAGAATTCATTTTATATCGTTTTGATGATTTAAAGTAGAACATATATTTAATGAGTATGATGCAATATTAATTTGTTACTTATCAATAGTTTTAATTAAAAAATAAAATAAAAATATTAATTTATATATTTTTTTTCTTTTGGAAGACAACTTTAAATGGGGGATATTTCTGAATCTTTCTTATAAATTTAAGAATGCTTATTAAATAAAATAAGTGAATTTCAGAGGTTTTTCTCTTAATACAATTTTCTCTTTAGAAATTATAATGTAATGAAATGTGTTAATTCAAGAAATATATATTTGTAACATAGAAAAACTAATTTTAATAAAAAAATAAGTTGGTAATTAATTACTTTTAATCAGAATAAGAGTTCATTTTTTGTAATTTGATAATTTAATGTAGAATATATTTTTATTAATTATGTAGCAATAATGATCAACATTTCTTAATCATCAAATAAAATAGAAATATTAATTATTATTATTATTATTATTATTATTTTTTAGAAGTGTGAGATTTCTGAATCTTTCTTTTAAATTTTAATTCTAAAAAGTTGGGTAGTTTTTTTTTTTATATTTTTATAGCTTGTAAATCAATTTTAAAAACTTTTTTAATAATTTGATTTTTAGATAAAATACCAAACATAGCTATTGCTTTTAAAATGAATATAATAGCTAGAAAATAAGTTCAATTAATTTATGTTTTTTTTTCGATTAATTTTATAATGAATAATAATTTTAAGGAGCGATTTAAAAAACTCTTTTGATGATTCAAATAATTGCAAGTCCTTTTTAAAATGAATTCAACAACAACTTTTTTTAAATAAATAAATATAGGCTATTTTTGACATTTATTTTGTTTATCACTGTTAGAATTTTATATGAAATACATGAAATATACATATCTTATCAAAACTGAAACTCAAACCAAACTAAGAAAAAGAAAATAAAAGTGTCGGCTAAGAGTAAAAATTCCGAATTCGGACCGATGTTGGCAAATCTCATCGGGCCACTATCAGAAATTACATATCGGTCCTGCGGCACTTGCCGGTGTAAGTCGCTTGCCGATATATAACCATAAGGGGACCGATTACAGTAACCGGCAGTCGAAAAAGCAGATTCTTATGTTTCAATTGCCGACATGCTGCCGACGCTTCACCGAAACCACTGTGTCTATGCCGACACTTAACCGACAGTGTCAGCTGTGGTCCGATCGTGTGCCGAAAGGTATGTGTTTGCTGGGATTATTCAATGTTTCTTTCTTCCTTTCTTTGCAAAGTAAAGTTTTTGCTTTTTTTTTGCTTTCTTCTGAGTAAAAGGGGGTGGGGGGGGTGGGGGGGGGTGAAGTCTATGACTGCAGTCTATCCTCCCTCCATTAAATTTTGTGCATAATCCTTATGTTTCTATTATTTATTCATTCATATATTTTCTTTTATTATTAGCATTTTTTTTAAAATTTAAACAATCCCTTAATTTTGTATTACAATATAACTATAAACAAAAAATCTTTTGTTGATATAGAATAAGAAAATGCAATAATGACTTTTTACCCATCAAATTTTCAATATGTTTTTATCTGTGTGTATATGTGTGTTTGAATTACAATATTTTATTTATATTTAACATTCTTTTAAAACTTTCTATCTTATTATCTTGGAATTTTAATCATTATAAATATGTTTTTTATAGTTTAAATACCTTATATTTAACAAAGCCTAGTTCATTTCTACAGTATGAAACATATTTTTACACCTGCCTTGTATAAACAAATTCTGACAAAGGCAGGATAAAATTATTTAGTTAAGGCAGGTGTTTTCGAATCTGTTAATCAAATTATTATTAGTCTGCTGTTTCTCATAATAGAAGGGGGATCTATTTTTTCTTGTGCTGCAAATGAAAATAATAGATGAATTTGAAGTAACTAATTATGCTGCAAGACCGTCATGACAACTTTTGAGAGAAAAGAAAATCTTGTCTATGCCAGAAATAAGAAAAATTAAAGCCACAGCTACAGGTCCAGAAACAATTGAACTAATTGAAAAGTTTTAAAATTGTAATGAATATTGAAGAATCATGACTGGAAAAAAATGTAGTTAGGATTGCTAAGAAAGTACTATGCACAAAAGCGATTGATATTATGTGTATCTATATGAGTTGTATTCTCTTTTTAAACAGGAATTTCCAAAAAACTTGAGAATTATAACTCTAGGTATTCAATCCAGTATTAGCAGCACTGCTCATTTAATTGAATTTGTGACAAGCTAAGTAAAATATTTGGAAAATGTTATTCCCCTCTTTTATAACGAAATCTAAATCTAATTTTTAAAAGAAACTAAAGTAAACTTTGGCCCTCGAAAAGCTATCGTTTTGTAGTATTTCAGCAAAAATTTTACTTTTCTTATTCAAGATGAGGCTTAAAGTTACCATTGGACCAAAGAAGCTGCACTCTTGATCCAACTGTTATATACACTCTATCTCTCAGTATTAGATTATCAGCAAGCAATATACACATTTTATCTTATGATATGCAACATGATTTATTTCACTCTTATGTGTTTAACACAGAAGGAAGTGATATCATTTGTAAAAGAGATATTTCCTGATGTAAAGAAAGCAGTGGCGTGGCGTGAAATTTTTCGGTGGTCATCGCAATTATTTAAGTTTGTGGTGAAAAATTATTAACTCTAAAATTCAATGGTTGAATGTTCAAAAAAGAAACTTTAAATCTTACCTTCACTTATACATGAACTCCAAACGTTCTGCTAAAACTGGATCGTAGAGTTTTAAAAGCTTATTAAGAGTTTTAAAATATTGCTTGGTCATCGCCGCATCCAGCGATGACCGGACGCCATGCCACTGAAAGAAAGTCCTTGACTTTTGTGATGGGTGCTCTGGCAATATAAAAATAGCAAATTTTTATAAACCTTTACCAAAATGAAGAGAATTTCCCCTTAAGATATTTAAATTATTTTCTGGGGTGTGGGGGGAAGGATGGGAGATAGCCACCGATTTAATGTTTTAGATACTAAATCACGAAGATCTTCTAATATACCGATGTTTTGTTGTGTTTTTATGTTTGGAGTTACAGTAAGATAGGAAAATTGACATATATATTAGAAGGTCCTCAATGTTGCTTATTCATAATAAATATAAATTTTAAATTGCACAAAAAAAGAATCTTGCAAAATAAGTCTAAGTGATACTGCAAAAGTACGTCATTTATTTCTATATTTATATTTAGTTCAGTTATATTTTTGAATTTCAATCTTTTAAATGTAATGTTTATTCTGATTTTTTAGCTTTAAAAATTTGCATATAATTTAACAAATTCTTTATTTGTTACATAAAAAAATACAACAATCTAAATCTTTAAATTATTTATAAGCAATTTTATTTAATGTATTAGATTTAATTAATGATTACTTCAATTTTAATAAAAATGAAGGTTTTCTCCTAGCTTATGTAAACATTTTGCCCTGTTTTGGGAAATTGCACCATTCAAGAAAAAAAAATATATATCTAATATGTCTAATTTAAACTGTGGTACCTAAATAATTACTGTGGTTCCTATGACTTGTTGAATTTATTTAATATAAGTGCTTCTTTGATGCACTTATGATGAGTAAAATGAGAAAAAAATCTATGATTTCAATACCTACACCCCCTCTATTAAATATTGTACATATTCTTTACATACTACCTTTGTAAAAGTATTTACAGAAATGCTATATCACTGAATCCAATGATCGATGTACATTTATGTGACAAACATATGCAATAAGATTGAGAACAACACAATTTCAGATAATGTGTGATATGTACCAATAAGATACACATTTTCTACTGCTATAAAAAAAATAAATCAGTCTGATTTTAAGGGTTCTTTTAGGAAATAAATCAAAATGATTAATAAATTTATATTTAAAATGTGCAGCAATTATTTATGTACCATAAGCAAAGTTAAAGATATTTATCTCTTGATTGGTACAGTATCCCAAAATAAGTCAAAAATTTTTAATAAGCCATGATAAAGACATCATTTTATTTCATAAATAGAAAGCCCAAAGGGTAAACTTTTATTTAAAACAAAAAGAAATTGGAAATTTCGTTTACCTTTTTGTGTACAGCCTTTTTCGTAAAGTCACAAAAATTTGGAAAAATAACCATAACTTTCAACTTTGGTTTAATTTTTTGGCCCTAAATATTTAAAATTAATTTTTTAAGTATTTTTTTTTATTAAAATCTGCGTCTTTTGATGTACTTACGGTGATATTTTTAAGATGATTCGCATTTCAGATCCAGAGAAACAATTTTTTGAATATGGAACTGCAGTCTAAAAATACAGACTCAGAAATGTGCGATTTGAGAAAAATCCAAAAATTGGACCCCCATATCTCACAAACTATGACGTCTAGGAAGGAAAAATTTCTGATGTATCCATATCATGATAGAATTAGTATATACACCGAGTTTCATCCAAATCCCTGGGGGTCGGGTTACAAGGTCTGGTTGAATTGACATGGAATGAATCATAGCGGGGATCGACTGTATAAAATTTTAAAACTGTGGTTGGTTTTGGGTTCTACAGATCATGATCGGCGTATATCTGCAAAAAATTTTCAGAAATTCCGACATAGAAGAAAATGTAATAGGTAGTATTTCTTACGAAATCTACCTAAAAAAGGTAACTAATGCCGCTGTTGCGTTATTGGATTTATTATCACATTTTCACTTTCCCAACCTATACTGTAAAAACTATTGCATATAAAAGCATGAAGATTGGAAGTTTTCTAGATATATATGTATGATAGAAGCAGACAGTTTTTAAATCGAAGAATTATTATAACAGCTATATAATGGTTAAATTGGTCAACATAGTTCAGTTACATGAGTTTTTAATTACGAAAATGTATGCATAGCAATTTAATCATCTTCTGCTAGAATATACTTAACTCGATTGTTGTATGCAGTGTCCAATTATTATTTTTCAATTTGTCAAAGTTTTCTTTAATAATTTTTTTACTCAAACTTTCATTACGGGTCATTCCATGCAAAATGAGCAAATCGGCTGTGGCAGACATGTCACAGATTTTAATGAATATCAGTCTATATGTAGATCATATCTATTTATGAGTAAATGTAAAATAATAGATTTCAGGATTATTTATTTAATTATTAAAATATACATTAAAAGTGAATGCAAAATCGAGGTATTGTCTACATACTGAAAATTTCAACTCTGATTATTAGCCTTAGGAATGGAAAGAGTATATTAAAAATTATTTATAATTAGGAATGAATAATAAGTAATAGATTGGCGTATGTTAGTAATTGTATTTTTATTCCGTAATGAGAAAAAAAATTATTTTTCAAAAATTTTGAAGTAAAAATGCAATATTTCTACTACTCATTTAAGCAGGAAGGACAGCTTTTACAATTTTATTTTTTTGGGGGGGCGTTATAGCTAAATGCATATATTTTAAATATTGAAAGTTTCATTCTTGCCTTTTTATTCCTTAATGAGAAAAAAAATAAACAGTAAAAAATGTTGAGTGTAAAATGCAATATGTCTATCACTTCTTTTTAAGTGAAAAAAGCTTTATTAAACTTTTAAATTATTTCATATTATAGATAAAAGCGTATATTTTAAATATAGAAACTTAAATTTTTGCTTTCAGTTTATTTTTGGCTATTAATATATTTATTTTATACTACAGTAAAAAAAGAAATATATTACTTTGAACAAATATATATATATATATTTATCCTGTAAATCCATAGATGGCAGCACTGCATCTTTTTTCCCTTTGAAATCGTGCAATATTGTAAAAAAACTCGCGCTTATTCAAAGAGAAAAGCTCTTGGAATGCAACAAATATTACTTTTTTAACCAAATTCTGTGACGTTAGGAATCAATAGGCAATCTTGAATTGTTTTTAGCATATCATGGACTTATGATCTTTATGTCTGTGCAATAACTATAATGTCTGACCTTTTCTTCAATATTTTTTTGTCTATCAATAAGAGGAAAAATTACAGTTTTGTAATTTTTTTTAAGTTTCTAAAATTTTTTTAAAGGTGAAGGAAATATATGGCAACTTAAAAACTTTAGCAATTCGATCTTAATATGTAACACTACATCAGGCATCAATTTGACAGATGTTTTTGAATTCCTTTAATTTTTATAACGTTTTTAATTTTCTCAAAATTGACAAATTTTCAATTTATGCAACAAATTTAAGATTAATTATGACGTTACCAAATTATTATTATTAGATAAATATGAAGATAGTTTTGCAGAGATTACTATATTATAAAAAAGATTTAATTTATGTTAAATAGTTTTCAAGATACGGAACTTCAAACTTGCAACTTTGAACGATTGTACACATGCCCTTCTATGTCACAAGTTTTTTAAATGTCCATAACTTCCAAAATTTTTTTATTTTTCGTTGTCGAAATATTTTGCAATGCTCTATTTGAATATAAATTGAATCTGTGTATCAAATTTTATTAAAATCGGTTACTATGCAGCCACGACTCTTTTTAAATTTTTGCTCATTTTGTGTGGAATGACCCTTACCTGAATATAGATTTCATTCATTGTTTGAAATGGCCTTTTTTATCTACAGTTACCAGATTTAAAAAGCTCAAATAATAATACTTCCAAACACCTTTCAATTGAAAAAATATACACATGTGTGAATTTTAAAAAAGAAAGAAAACTTTAAAATAATAATACTATTACGTTTGAAAAGCATTTAATGTTGAAAATTACCCCATGTTTCAAACAATATATTTAAAACGATTTTCTTATAGCGTATAAAAGAATTCTTCTAGATCAGCCATACTCAAACTTTTTTTTCTCGCGGGCCGCAGAACATATGTTTAGGATGTTAAACAGGCCGCAAAAAACTGAAAAAGGTAACTAAAATATTAAGATAACATAAGTAGTATAACAAAGAAGTGTCACAAAGTTGATATTATCAGTAGGGTTTAAACGTTTGTCGCGGAAGAAATGTTAGAAAATATTTTAACACCATTATTTCCAAACAATAAACTTCGCGGTAGATTTCTATTGCAAATGTTGTAGAGGTAGGCCACAAAGTTTGTTGTTTGGAAATAGTGGCGTAAACATTTTCCAGTGTCTATTTTGTCAGCGACAAACTTTCAACTCTAAAAAGTAGTATTAGCTACATAATAAGTATAAAACGTAATAATGTAAAAATGAAGAATGTCCAAGTTCTAAAGAAAGAAAAAATAAGGGGATTTTCTCTAATAAATCAATTTTTCGAATACAAAAAACTTTTCATATTTTTTTTAATTGTAACAATATATACTTAAAATGTTATTAATGCGTAATAATGTTTGATTAGTGTTGATGATTAAGAACTGCGTATATGAATGTAATAGGTACAAAGTGTTTAAAAACAATTTTGAATTTATTATGAATAACAGTACAGATTTTGGCTTCTCCTAAAAAAGTGAAGATTTGAAATAATTTTTATGCACATCTCAATTAATTTTATAAATATGGATTAATTATTATGTGTCTTGGGCGGCACATAATGGCTCATCGGGCCACATCCGACCCGCGGGCCTCAGGTTGAGTATGGCTGTTCTAGATTAAACGGTAAGAATCTACGAAAGGAACAAAATCAACCCTATTACGCAAGATTGCTACTGGTCGTCATAATATCACTCAATCATCAGTAGTCAGGCAATCTTTTTAAAAAAGAGCAATTTAGCAAGTTTTTAAAACTCGGGATGCGGGTGGTTATTGGAGAGCGTAGCTTGTAGGAGGTAGTGCCACCTAGTTAAAAAAAAGTACTACAAAAGTCCATGCGCCGATGTGATAATTTCTTGAGAAGGAATATTATATCAAAAGCAGATGTGTGTATTTGTTATCAAGCAGACGTCAATATTTGTATCAGGCTTCTGAAAGCTAGCGATTTCGAGGCTAGTAATCAGGAACAAAGTATATGTAGCTCCACCGATAGCTACAAACGAGGAATTGTAGAACTGTTGAGACGTAAATTCACCTCAAATTCAAAGGGAATTTAGTGAACAGCCTTATGTAAATTAGTAAACCATTTTCCGCTACTGACAGACACGCTCCAAAAGTCCGTGTAAAATGAATTAAAACATATTTGTACACCTTACACATATGGAAGCAGAGAAAATTATTTGTCGTGAGAATTTTTAATTCATAAATTCCATTCCTGAAGTGTTTAACATCATAAGGAAAGTATTGTTATAATTGTCGTTACAATTCATTTTTTGCAAGAATTACATGCAAGAGATGCATGTTTAAGTAAAAAAATTTTTTTAAAGTTATAATTTATTTATAACTAAGCAATATTTTTACCCTTATTTTATGTATCCTTTATTAGATGTTCCAGGTTTTTTCTTAGTTGTTGCAACTAATGTAAATTTTTGATTGATCCCACCCCTCCAAAAAAAAATAAAGGAAAGAAAGAAAACGAAATACCAGTTTGAAATATGTTAAAATTTTTGAGTTTGATAAACGTGTTTAGATGTTATTACTTTATGTTTAATAAAAATCAATTTTCGTAGTTTATGTGTACCGAAACAACAATCATTTATGTTTTCGTTTTTTTATATTTGTAAAAATACTTCAGTGATCATAAAGTTTTGAAAATATATTTAGAGTTAACTAATAAACAAATAAAAAATTACACCGAGATCATTTCTACAGATGATATATATTTTTATTTCAAATATAATATCGGAAAATAAATGATATTCTGATTGTTTTGTTAACGGTAAGATAACTTCGAATCAAATGCAAATTTCATTGATTCTTCCAAATGGTTTAGAAACTGGTGGTTATTTATTATACTTTAACTACAAAAGCCGTTAGACTAATGAATTTTTCAGGATTGAGTGTGATTTATTGAAGCTGTTGGGAAGTTTATTTTGTTTTATTTAGGCGGAAGAAAGAATCGTTTACGTCATTAATGACTTAACAATAGCAGCTTTGTGACTTTCAGTCTTCATTTTTCAAGTCAAGTTGTTTATTTGTTTTATCAGGCAGAATGAAAATGATTTATTTTATTATTTAAGTCCCGATAAATTTGTTTAATTTCGTTTTCCGCAAGAACGGTAAAAATAACATGAATTTTCCCCTATAAACTGACGTTTCTTAAACGAGAATTGTGAAAAGTGACATGCAATTATCTTAAATATTTATTCAGATTCTTTTATTCAGAATTCACGAAAAGAAATGTATATTCGTATTACTTTTTTCATATATAACAACTACGGTAAAAGTTGCAACTGATGTATTTGTATTAATTTAAATTTTATTTTACGTTAGAAACTTGTTTGTATGAAGAAGTTTGATAAATGCAATTCTGGATTGCGTTATAGTAGGGTAACTCCAGGAGAGTCGTTGCATCCGAGATCGATGCCGCACCCCTTATATTTTTTGTATTTATCGATAGATGGTCGTCAAACGCGCAGTTTAGGTGCGCAGTGAGATTATTTTAACCAGTGTATAGCGTGAATCCCATTTCGATGTTTACTTGTAGATGTACAATCCTTATTTTGGCGTAAGTGCATGATTTCACCTTCCAAACTTTTAAATACGGTATGCTTAAATACTTTTCATACGCTAATTACTAAATGTATGCATGGTTTCGTAGTCACAACTAGTGTAGCATTTGCATAGAGTACTGTGTGTATGATTACGCCATTTTCCTTAGCGATGGCAGGCAACTGTGATGTGCGACATCTCTACCATGCAAAATGGGATACATTCCGCAGTTTCTTTTGTACGGTATGATTAAGTTTTGTTAAATTTACCTTTCCTTTTTGAACAGACTAATCAAGATGGGCATTTTATCAAGTTTACTAAAACCAAAGGATAAAGACGAAAAAAATAAAAAGTAAGAAGGGCAAGAAAGATGCAAGTCAAGATGATAATAATGAAGAAATGGATTACGCGTAACGCAGACTTTCTTCACAAGGAATGTTTAGAAAACTAATCCAGAAAAAGAGGAAGTGTAATTGGCTTCGTTGCATCATGTGTCAAATGTGGTTACATAAAGACTGTACTTTTTCGACACTTTTTGTGTAGATTGTGGTCGAGAAAACAGGTCTATTAACCCATTTGGGACCATGGGCGCATATAAGCACCTTCAAAAAGAGCATTTTTGAAAAGAATTTGTTTCTGGCAACAGTAAAAAAGAAAAGTAATATTTGTGTTCTTTAATTAGAGCATTTTCATGATTATTTAAGTGAAAATAACTTCTTTTAAAAAAGTGGTGCCAACCGAATAAAATTTGTGTAAAAGCCGCCGATCCCAAAAGGGTTAACGGCCCCACCAGTGGCCGAGAGGTTCTGCTCTCGAAGCTGGTAGACGGGAGGTGCTGGGTTCGATCCCAATCGCGCCCGTCGGCCTAATCGTTCGGAGTTTTCGTGGTTTTCTTCGAGCCGTGGATCTTCCATGCGTTAATACGGATTAGGTTCCCTTAGAAAGACCCCCACGGAGGGCACTCCCCCCGGGCCTATATCCCTCGTGTAGATAATTGGCCGTCAAAAATCAACCCAACCCAACCCAACCCAAAAGGGTTAACAAAAAATTATGTAAACACAATTTTACTTTCATTCTTTTCCCTCCCTAATACACTGATGTTGTTGATGAAATAACAATTAAAATTTACTGTAAAAAAATAAGTCGATAATTTTAGTAGTGAAAGTAGGCAAACAATTCTTAATTTGAATCCACTAATACGTTTCATTGTACTCATTTAGTTTCATTTTGTTAGTACATCGTTAATTATAGTCCAGATATGAATATATATTTTTTAATTTATAATTTCATTCTGTTCTTATTAAAAGCGCGGCATAACTACCGAACAAGTGCGGCGTCTTAGACTGAATGTACGGGTGACGCGCCGCAGTGTAATGTTTTAGAAAAAAAAAATGTTAAAAAATATTAATTATTTGTTTTGAATATTTTGGCGCAGTACACGTGTTGTATATTTAACAATGAATTGCACAGCATGATTTTTTTTTTATGTCCACCATGGGACTTTATACACAAATTCAAAAAAATATGCGGCATAAATCCCGGAATTACCCTACTCTAGACTTACGCAGACGCTATATTGTCTGTGTTTTTCAAATATTTCTCACGAAAGAGTGAACAGTTTTCTTCGGTTGTAATTTTAGATGTACGAACATCATATACAGTTTAACCTTGAATTAATGGGGTTAAGAGGTTCTTTGTTATTACATTATACATTACACATTTACATATAACATTGATAAATATACGGCGTCATTAAATCAGAGAATACGTCAAATAAAATAAAACTGGAAAAATTTCGTTATTAATTTTTCAAACGTTAACCTGCCGATTTTTTTACATTTATAGTTTTATTTTGGAGTAGTAAATACACACATTAACAATTATTGATAATTGTTTTCCTTTTTTCCTAAATTTAACCGATGACATATCGATTAATCGATTGCTCCAAAAGCATTTTATAAATGTTCATCTATATAAAACTGAAGTATTTATTTCTTGGCAACATCTAATCCAGTATTTCTTTCATTTCAAGTGACTTTTGAGATTTTATCATGCGCTGTATCAGAGTTTGAATCAAAATCATAAGAATTTTTTTGTA
Source organism: Maratus speciosus (assembly GCA_963932465.1). Classification (NCBI taxonomy): domain Eukaryota; kingdom Metazoa; phylum Arthropoda; class Arachnida; order Araneae; family Salticidae; genus Maratus; species Maratus speciosus. The sequence continues at coordinate 218,854,047 of OZ010790.1, read as the reverse complement.
ACGAAATTCTTGATTTTGAATATTCCGTATTTTTTAAACAGGGACCGGAGAGTCATTGGGAAAACATTCTGCCTGCAAAAGTCATACCAGACTTATTTTTGAAATTCCTCAAATCAAACTTTACATTATCCCACATCACTCAATAGATAAACAGAAGATGGAAAAGGACTAATCTAATAGCTAAAAATTAGTTGTAAAATATTTGAAAATCATCAAAATTATCGTTAAATGCAGGAAAACTAACGTTAAAACGTTGATCATTAATACATGTGAATCCGAACAGTGAACATTTATTATTAAATTAAGGATATGGTTAAATCTTTTGCGATTCTAAGAGTTCTAAAATCCTCGTTATACAGTTTTTCTCGTCTTCTGATAGAAAAATTGCTTCATTTGTCATTAAAAAAACTTAGAGTTGAGTAATTAAAGTTACGTTAGCATAATTTGCATTGTTCATAGGTTATAAATTTCATGCTGATACGTTATAATTTCATGCTGATACATTATTAATTTCATGAGAGTTTTGTTGCAATTATGATATCTTTAAGAAGAAAGCAAATTGCAGAGATACTTATAAATGAGTTATAAATATTAATATATATATATATACATATTTAAAAATATAAACAATTTATTTTTCAAATCTCTGAATTGAAGGCCTCTTAATGAAACAAAAATTTAATTTAGAACTTCTCCGGCGAAGAAAAAAGTTCAGGTTGAATTCTTGATGACTAAAAAACTTTTAAGAAACTTAATGGCAAATAAACACGTTGTATCTGAAACTATTATTATATTATACAAGGACACTCAAAGTAAATGAACAAATACGTACGTTTAATAATTTTGTTTCAATACCATTTGCTATTTTTATGAGTGTAGACTATTTTACATAAAATTAATTGTGGGTTAGTATGTAGAATTTCTTGACTTTAAACCTTATAAGCACTGTAGTTAATCTTTGTTTAAATGCATGGAAATATATATTAAACGCTATTTTACGTGACAATTTCATTTAGTTCGTTGAAGTTAGAAGTACATTATAATATAGAAGTAATAAGTAAGTAGAATAAGTAATTCGTTGAAGTTAGAAGTACATAATTAATTGATATGGTTATTTATAATTTATTTGATTTTAACTGTTAGTAATTACTAACTGTAAACATGATACATAGTTTTCTCATCATTTGAATGTTGTTGTACTGATAAGGGGTTAAAACCTAGTCCGAAACTTTTGCGTTTTTAATTGTATATGGGGCATTCTCACAATCTTTTGACTTTCGGGAATACAAATCTGGTGCAATTATACTTGCTAAAATAACATTTTAATCTGATAGACGAATGCCTTAATGATTCAAAATAAAGAAAAAATGGTCAACAGCGAAAATTTTTTTATTTAACTGAGATTTAAGTTAAACTTGCATGTTTAATTTTCCTTACAATTTTACCACTATAACTTTTCATTTTCTCCTAAATTTTTTCTTATAATGAATTTCCACAGTACCCACAGGACATTCAAATAAGAAATAATAAAATTGTAGTACTTTTAATACAGAATTTTTGTGTAACATTGTCTTAAAGGGCTGTTAAAGAAGGGACAGTAAGGTAAAAAATGGGGACGGTATAGGAAAAAAGGGACGAAATGGGGAAAAAAAGGGACGGTAAGAATAAAATGGTAAGGAAAATTACCAACTTTTTTAGGTGAATCATGTTAAGACTAAGTGATAGCCACAATGTTCATTGATTTTTAGAAACAGTTGTTAACATTGGATTAAATTAATTTTTTTTTTTAATTTACCTCGAAAAGTGCAGGAATAAATCTTGGGGACGGTAAGACTACCAATAATGCCACGATCTTGAAATTGATATTTAAATGCTGATTTAAGTTCTGCAGTAAATTTCCTGTCAAAGAATTTTATATATTCTTTCTCTAGCATACTTCTGCATGAGAAAAAACTTGAAAAAATTCTGTGGCTGCATCTGAAGTGATTTTCTGTATAAGCTCAGCAAGAGGGACGGTAAGGATGAAAAAACCAGGGACAGAGTTCAAAATATAATATCAACTGTAAAAATATGTGCAGGTTATTTTTTTGCTGCATATTTATATAAAACATTTGTCCCAGTTTCGGAAAAAAATTACGTCGAATTACTTTTATTTAAACAATTTTATACAGAGAGCTCCAAACTTAAAAATCAGCATCAGGGACACGGGACGGTATAGGAGTTTTCCTGGTATTTGAACCTTCAACATTGTCCAAAACTTATTTATCTCGTTAATATTGTTATGCAATCATAAAATAAGATGTTCCCCAGTATATGAAATAAAAAAAACACAAAAAAGTATTAAAATAAATATTATTATTCAGGGACATGAAAGTCAAAAGATTGTGAGAATGCCACATATGTATATGTAATTTATGAATTGTAACATATTTCTAATTTTTAAATCTTGTATATCTGACGTTAAACAATGTTTAGTTATTTTAATGTCACCTTTATCTTTTTTTAGAAAAACTGCGTCAAACTGAATGAAAAACAATTTTAAAATGCCAGAATGTGACAAAATCACATTAACGTTTTACATAATTTATATTTCGGAATTATTACAAAATAGTGAAGCTAGCATGAAATTTTCAAAGGGTCCTTTTTTCACTCGAATATTAATTATGTATTAAGGAAAGGAAGATTTAATTTAGTGACGCGATTTACCTATTATGTAATCTACCCTATATATATATAATCCTAATGAAACGAATTTATGAAACGAATATATGAAAAGCCTGAAATGCAACGATTCTTTGAATCGACTGATTAAACAACTGATTACGTTTCACGGTGATTTCTCCTAAAAAAGGAATACTTTGCGATGAAATTAACACCAAAAATCAATATTGATCCGCTGATTTCAAAACTGGTATTAGAATTTTTAAATTCGAATTAGTTTTCGAAATATTAATTTTTTTCTAATTTTATATACATTTTTGTAATGATGGCAACTCAAATTTTAATCAAACAGATATATTTCTTTTTTTCAGATTTTAGAAAAGGTTACTATTTTAAACTAATTTGGCGAAAAGTCTGGCCTCCCTTAAATGGATGCTAAGAAATGTATCATGTTACTTTTATTCATAATTCAATTTGAATTTCATTATCATTTTATTTAATACAAGCAGAAACATTTAAAATAAATGGCTTTCACTTCTTTATTTTTTTTAAACGAAATGAAAAGAAAAATATTGGGCACAGATGTCATATACGCACCGGGGTACCTAATTGGCACCAAAATGGCATTATTTTGGTTGACATGGTAACCCGGCTATTGTTGTTTATTTAATAATAAGAGTTTATTTACTTTATTTACTTTTTTTAAAGTACATAAATTGTTTTGTGTTATAGTTTATTATTTTTTTGTTATTTTCCTTTAAAAATAAAAAATGATAGAAAATAATTAAAAAATACGGTACTACTTAGTTATTCCATCGACCCATTTCGCCAAATTATATAAATCGCTAAATTATACAAATTGACATAATTTTTATTTTAAATAACGAAAGAACAAAGAAAATAGTATAACATTAATAAATATACAAATAAAACGTCAAAATAAAAATCACTTGATGACGTAAAGACGTGTAACTTGCTTAAAGTCAAGTGAATGTGACATTTATCAACTATTATTGGAATTTAATCTTATAGTTTGGTGATAGATTTTTGTTCGACGGGATAACTAAGTAGTACCAAAAATACATATGTAACTGGTATTAGAAAACGAGGATTTCGCCAAATTTTCGTAAAAAAAATCACGCCAAACCGGGTGCGTATATGGCATCTGGCCAAATATTAAATTATGTAACAAACGATGACATTTAATTCCAACTTCAAAGCAATGTTATAATTTGCCACTCGAAAAAAAAAAAAAAAAGCTAACTAGCGTGTTGAAAAATAGTTACTGGCGAGATTTGCACCCGGCTAGTGTAACAGTACCAAGAATTCTTTGCGACAATGCTTTTATGTAGTATTAATCGAAAAAAAATTGATTTTTTTAAATCGAAATGGAAAACTTTCGGCACAGATGCCACATACGGTCCCATATTGGCGCTATTTTTTTCTGACGCCAATGTCATATACGCAACGAGTACTTAACTGGCGCCATAGTATCGTTATTTTGCTTGATTTGATACGCCGGATGTTGTTGTGTATGCTGTTGATCTTTTCCCCAAATTAGCGCCGGAAAAAAATCGCGCCAATATGGGCCCGTATATGATATCTGGGCCAAACTTTCATATGAAAAGCGAAGGGATCAGAGCGTATTTATTTATGGCAGTTACATGACTTGGACTATTATAATATAGATGAAATGATGGCGATAGAATAATATTTGGCGACTTATCACCTGTACCTGACTAATATTAAAGTACCAAAATGGCACCAGGAATATGAAAAGCGAAGTGGTTCGCCCGGAACTCTTGATGGTAGTCACATGACTTAGGCTATTGTTATAGAAATTGTTTTAAAATACCGGGAGACAAAGACTCTGTACACTTAATTCCTTCTATTTTTAGCTTCTTTTCAAACGTTTAACTGATCCTCTTTAATCAAACACGAAAACAACATTGGATGTCTTAACAGCAACTGATTCGGCCTTAAATTTTTTAAATCAAAGGAAATTGAATGGAAACCCGTTTACAGGGAGATCTGCACAGCTTTTTTATTATTCAATCTTCTATAATATTTTTTAAACCGATCAGATTAGCGTGTTTTTTAGATTCTGCGGTGTCTGAACGGGGGTTGGCGAGCGTAGCTTGCAGGGGGCAGAGCCCCCTCGTTTAATTATATTTTTGAAGCAAGAAATGCATTTGTAATCAATAAAACAAATTATTACTTGCTCACATTTTGTTCCGTTTCCTACTTATTCCAACTTCAAAAAAATCTGGTTGAAACATAAAACATTCATTTTAAAGGGAAAACATAAAATGCTCAAACAACAGTTTTTGGTGGAATGAATATAAGAGAAAATGTTTGATGAATGAAATTACGAATAATATATGTATATATATATATTTGCAAAGTTGTTGGAAATGATCATGAACATTATATTGAAGCAAAATTATTTTAAAGTGCTATATAGTATGACGCTTTACTGAGAAAGTTATTATTTTAGATGATTTCTGTGCAAAATGTGTTTAAAAAAATGAAGCTTTTTATGAATATATCAAAGAAAAATTTTTATAATGTAGACATTAATTTTTTAATATAGACATGCGCTTTCGTTTATTGATAATATTTACCATTATCTCCTCTGTTTATATTTTTGAAGAACTATATGCATATGAACTAAATAATATAAAAATAAAATAAAACTTTATCACTCAATTTTAATTTACGTTTGACCAATCATTATTATGATAATGCAGTAAAAACTTAAAATGTTAAAACACACTTTTTGAAGAGATTGAACAATGCCCAAGGAAAAGTTCTTGTTGAATGAATGTGAACGACAAAGGCTGATAAATACTTATTTCTAGAGGCAACTTCTTTGTTCTTTACGAAGCAGTTATAAATGAATTTGAATAGTAAAATGAAAAAAAAAGTGATTTAAAAATGCTAGAGGGATTAATCATAGCTGAGAAATTTAATATTTTATATGATGTGTGTATCCAAAACTGTAGTTAATTTCCGAAACTAATGTAAAATTATTAAACAATAAGTTTTACAATCTAGGGATTAGCCATTTATTAAATTACTTTAACCCTGCACTGCACTACGTGCCATATCCGGCACATACCTAAAAATATTATAATTTTTATTATATGCCATGAATTTATCTAATGTGATCACTTTAACTGATCAAGAACAATCCAAAGAATGAAATGACACTTATTTTGTCGATGTCAGATGTTTGTATTAGACACAAAACTAGAATTTCTTCTACGGAAGCACAAAGAAATTCTATCAAGCTCTTAAGGTAAGATTTACTTTCATTATTTTTACTGAATACTTTAAAATATTAATATAAAAAATTTGCAGAGTGTTAAGCAGGTAAAATTAATTAATTTAAGCTCATTTAGTTGCTAAATATAGCCGTACAATATTTTGTAATCCTAAATGTGTACATATAGCACACACCATAAAATATCAAATTTCAGCTGAAAATTTGAAATTTATTTTTTTTACTATTTTTCTCATTATTAGACCGATATATCGATTTCATTAATAATTTTTCATAAAAATAGAAAAATTCGTGCAGTGAAGGGCAGTACTTGCACATGAATAATCTTTTCATTTAAATTTTGTAATTCAACTACTTTTGAAAGCAAATTGCCTGGTAGATTGTTATATGCTTTTTGAAGATCCAAGAATATAAGTTCTTTTTCAGAATTTAGCTTAGGTCAAATACGTGGCTGAAGGAAAACTTACCAACTGAAAAGTCACTCTGTCCTTCAATATCTATATTCCTTTGAAGCTTATGCAGAGTTTTTGGCAATATTTCATAAAACTTGGTATTAAATATCCTCGAGTTGTAATTTTTCAACAGAGTGAAAAAGTACACAGGCCAGGATTCGAACCAGGGACCCTTTGGCTTAAGTTGCCAATGTTCTGCAAACTGAGATGTCGCGAGGAAATCTGGCGGACACACATTTCACCTAAAAAATTCTTGATTGATTCTTGGAGTTCCATTACCTCCGATTTATTCTGTTGAGCCGATTCAGATATATCAGATCAGATGTCATAATCAGCAAGGTTCTTTCGGGAAATTGTTTCTTTCAGATTTGTCCCAGATAGCTTAATTGGTAGAGCATTGGCAGTTTGTCAAAAGGACCCTGGTTCGAATTCTGGCCTTGACACTCAGCTGGAAAATTACAACTCGAGTCATTTATTTACTAATTTTACTAATTGTTAAAATTAATCAAGTATTAAATATCCTTCCTTAAATTCGTATGGTACTGGATCCCCTGCTAAAATTTTGTAACACAGTTGAATTAATGATATCTATACAATATGTTTGCCCCCATAATTTAGCAGTTCATGATTTATTCCACCAGGTGCGGATGATGTATCATTTCTTCCCTGATTAGAAGTTCAACATTTTGGTGTTCAAACTTACCTGAATCTTGGTTCTACCTGATGAGTTCTTCAAAACATGCCTTCTAAGCACTAATCGTAATCATTTAAGGGGTCAGGTACCCTTTGGTCCAATAAAGTATATGGAAAAGTTACCTCGGTAAGAATTGCATTCACTCTTTAACTAATTGACTTTGAATTATAAAATTGAAAAAACATGTTAGTAACGATTTATTTTATCAATTTAAGTTGTTAAAAAAGGTATACACATATAAAGTTTTTTTAAAATTTATTTTTAAAGATAATACAATTTTTACGAAATAATTACTCTTGCAAGCATTGCGCGCATGATTTTTCCCATTTGAATGGCTTAAACAAGCCAAGATTTTTTTATGAGCACATATATAAAGTATTTTCAAAATGAACTACAATGAAAAAAAATAAAATATGTAGATCCCGAGAATTTAAAAAAAAAAAAAAAAAAAAGAAATTCGAGATAGGGAGATTTTTTTATTACAAAAGCAGTCGTAAGTTCTAAGCTTCTTACTTGAGAAACATAATAATAGGTCATTTTGTGCTTCTGTATGCTTAATACATTCACCGAAAATTTCATGAAATTCTAGGTAACCGTTTTTCAGAAATCGTGCGCGCAATGATGAAAATCGCTGTTTTGAGAAAATTGACATTAAAGATTAAATTATCCCTTGATCATATAGCAAAAGCTCAAAGTGCTTTAGACAAAACTTCTCTTCTAATGCGAATTTTTGTGTGGGGTTTGTTTTTAAATGTTCCTAAAGAATAATATTTTATTTTACGCTATTTAAAAAAAAATAAGTTTTTGGACGCTTTAAAGGTTACCTGACCCGACTTTTATTAGTAGACGAATTAAATAAAATTTACATTGAATTTTCTTTAATGATACTTAAAAGCACTGTCAGGATATAAAGGGTTGAATTGGTAGAAAGTAGGAACCATTATAAAGAGAGCTTAAAATTATAGATGATGTCTAAATCCAAATACATATTTAAATAACAAAACAATTATGAATTTAACAGAGAACAGCATTTACAATCTAGACATTATTCATTTGAATGGAGAAAGAAAGATCCATTGATTCGATTTACCTTTTATCTCTTTTATTCGTATTATTATATGCAAGGAAAGCATTTGAACTTAAAAAAAATTACAAATTATTTAATTTTATTCAAGTTTGTCCAATCATGTCTATATAATCACATTAAAACATGAAATATTTTCTTTCAAAAGAGAAAAAGAATTGCCCAAAGGAAAATTGCATCTAGAATAAATTTTGATAAATTACTGAATAGTGATTTTATTGTTTTTTGTCCTGCTAAGTGGCTAGAAATTATCTTGAATGATAAAATGAAAAGAAATATATATTTCAAACTGCTGGAGGATGTGAAACATTGCTGAGAAAGTTGATATTTTACGTTATTTATGTATCCAAATGTGTTATTAAATAATCAAAGAACATTCTTTTTAATCTAAACAATAAATCGACTATTATAGAAAGACATTTCTTCGTTTATTTATATGATTTATTTTTTTAATCAATTTTATTTATATTTTTTTTAAATCAAGAATGAATTTGAAATTGTACATTTTGTTCATAATCATCTAGTCGAGGGAATTGTGTTAAGAATAAAAATATTCCTTTTAAAGAGAAAACAAATGTTCAAATGAAATTTCTCATAGAATAAGTAAAGAAAAAATTGTTCTGGAACTGACTATTCCGAGTTGAAATTTTGTTTTATTTATTTTTTATGAGAATGAATATATTCTTAAACAGTATGATGAAACAATTCGAAATTGATTAAAATTATTGAAGCAAAATCATTACTTTTGGTATAGAGAAAATTGTTAAAGAACATGTCAACGAACAACAGCTATAAGAATACCTGCCAAGTTTCCTTTTATTTTTCAAGTCAAATAAACTTTTGAAACCAGAAATTATTAATAAGTAGAAAATACAAAAACCACATGCATGAAACACAGATGTTATTAAATACAGTCGAACCCGGTTAAGACGCGTTTCAAGAGAATGGACAAATGTCGTGTATTAAGGGGTCTCAAGACTCTTAAAGGTTCGAAATTTTCGAAATTTTAATTTTTTCGTTTTTTAAACTTCTATCTTTTCTGAAGCTTTTGGTATGATTATTTTCTTGAAATTCCCATTAAAACAGAAGTTGTGGCTATTAGAATTATACTAGCTCAATAGCTTAAACGGCGTTTCGAATACTTTGAATTCATTTTTCTCCAATGACGTTTTTTGGCGCAGGATACCTCAAAAACTTCTGAATATTTTTTCATGAAATTTTCAAAACATATGTTTCATGTTAGTCTGTATAAACGGAACCTAAAATTAAATTTTTATTGTTCAAAAGAATATTTTTTTATGTGATTATATTGTTGAAATTTTCAAAATTTTGTATTAGCTAAATACAACTTTGCATTAAAAATACGAGTTGGAACCCGTCGAAATTCGACGAATTAAAATGTTTAGAATGGAACTGTTAGATGAAATTTATAATAAACCTACAAAAATAATTCTTGCAAAATGAAAAATAAAAAATTCATCTTGCATTGGTTATTTAACTCTTAAAACAAATAATGTTTTTAACTAAAATTACCAAAATAGTATTTCCAAAAACTTCAACTTTTTAAATTATTGAAAAATTAAACTGCATTAGAATACGTTATCAAGATGAGTAATTATGTTGAAGTTATCGATTGAGGCTCTTACGTTTGTTTTTACGGGATGAAAAATCAGTAAAAAGGATTTTGTTTTGCCACATCATAAAATTTTCCTCCATAAAATCTAAACTGTATGTTATTTTCACATTCTCAAAATTTACATACGCACCACACAAATTCACAATTTAAAAGAATTTTAGCGCGCAATACATTATTAATGAATGTATTTCCAAACTTAAAGTCACGTTTGTCCAATACAACTTTTCATGTGAACTTTCGCATAAAATTTAAGTTCTAATCTCAGTACCCGCGAAAATTTACCATTCAGAAATTTGCCTTTAGTTGCTATAGCATTGGACATTTAGTATTGGTCAAATATTTAGTTTTATCAAAGAAAATGATCGTTTGGTTTTAAATATGACATCATTTTTACTCACTGAATCATTTTTCCTAGCATCTCAAACTCAGTATCAGCGTAATGTAAAAATATTGAAATATCTTCTTCAATCTTTTGATTTACAAAAAAGAATGCGTGTTTTTTTTTTTAATGGCTGACTTCATTTTCTGTTCAAAAATTAGAAAAAAATTAATTTTATTTGTAATGTGAAATGACATTAATAAGGATATAATCAATAAAAATAAATAAACCATGACTATTTTCCCTTTACTTATAATAGAAATGGAGTGCTTCAGTTGCCACAATTACAAAATTGATACTAAAAACTATAAAAAAAATTAATATCTCAAAAATAAATTGAGATAGAGCTTTCAAACAAATTTAATTTAAAAGTACATTGTTTTCCTTATACGACGGTGTAAAAATTGAAACTGTACGATATTTAGAAGTTTAAAAATTTGCAGAAGCGAAAATTGCAAAACCCAAATTTCATTTCAAATTTCAAAGTGTTGCCATTCGCCGAATGACGTATGCGTTACGCACGGATATGTTTGTCCTTTATAATATAGATACTCAAAATTTTTGTAAAACACTCGTTTTATCAGTATGTGATTTCGATTACATTATTTTCAAAAGTGAAGAATTTCAAAGCAGCTGGGCTGTGAAAGTGACGCACTTCTACAAAACATAATTCACTTTTAAGAATTAACATACACGCTTTTTTATAAAATGACGTTATTTGCATCCGCTAAAGCAATCCACTTTTACAATCAAGTCTTAAACTTTGTCTATAGAAAAGTATGCATATGATGTCATTATTACGGAATAACAGACACTATTCTCGATATAGCCTGTATTTTAATTTCAACTTTTTTTTCAGGTTTTATGAGAAAATGGCAAGAAAAAGATAGAGTAATCTCCTATTTCCGTTTACTTTCAATAGAAATCGGGTACTTTTGTTGCCACGATTAGAAAAATAATATTAAAAACTACAAAAAAATTAATATCTCAAAAATAAATTGAGATACCGATTTCAAACAAATTGCATTTTTTTCCTTATACGACGGTGTAAAAATTTTAAATGTGCGATGTTTAGAAGTTTTAAAATTTATAGTAGAGAAAAATGCAATGCCAAAATTTTATTTCAAATTTCAAAGTGTTGCCATTCGCAAAATGACGTATGCGTTACGCACAGACATGTTTGTCCTTAATATAGATAAAACTGCTTTAAATACAAATCTATTTATGTTCGGGCTAATTATTACAATCTGGAGTATAGTTAGGAACAAAAAATTTCATTCTAGTTACAAAATCTATTTTGTAATCCTGTGCGTATGTTTTTATATCAATATTCTGTTCGAAAAATATATATTTATATGCGTAATTTCGCCTTTTAAATTTCACCAAATGAAATTCTGTGCGTGGTGCATTACATTGATTGATTATTAGTAGCTTCGTAAAAAATAGTAATGTTCCAATTAAAAAATAAATAAAAACAAGAAAATTTCGTTAGAATACATTAATTTGCCGAGGCCCCTGATTATTGAAAACTGACAGCTTTGAATTACCGTTAATAGAAAGCGCGAATCAGTGAAACTGTTGGAAAAATTATCATTTTCCTTATTTTTTTTTTCAAGATATGGCACCAGAAAAGAAAAAAAATCATTATTCAAACATTTTTTTTTTCGATTTGTAAATTTCGTATTCAACGTATAATCATAATTTAATTAATATTAAACTATTAATTGACAAAAGAGCAATTTTGGTGATAAAAACAAATTTACAGTGTAATTTTTTTTTCTATTTTTAGCATTTAAAGTCATTTTTGTTGTAGTTTCATATACGTTCGAGAGTGGTTTATCTCATTTTACTCTTGATTGTTTTTTTAACTCGCAAACAGTTACGATCTTAAAGGTTATTTGGAGACTTAACATTTGCATCCGGATAATAGAAACATACCTTTAACACATGTTTGAGTTAGTCAGTGTAGTTCCGGGATGCGGACATGTTATATTACGTTTTGAGTGTTTAATTCTTTGACTATACGGAATAATTTCTGATTTTTTAAATGTTTTATCTTCGTCGTTTTCGGATCTATTTTCATAGCATTAATATGCAGGCTTACATTAATAGCCGAATGCCTTAAAAAATCATCTTAGAATTTTTAAGTGTTGTGAATAAAGTCAAATCTCGAAGTTGAGTAACTTACTACAGAGCTTTTCTCTCAAAAAGGAACATTGTGATTTTATTAATATAAACTGGGACGTTGAAATTTCCTGATTAACAGATATGACTGAACAGATTGCAGTTCGAGGATTCCATGTAAAGATTTATGCTTTACTACTATGTGTCTTTTTATATCTTGTTTTGTTAAAATATTTAGGGAACGTATCTGCTTCATGAGACAGTATTTTTATAATAATTAACAATATGCAAGTATAGCGTAACGGCTCGAAGATAAAGAGTTTCTGTCTATTTAAAATTGTTAATTTAAATTAATCAAATACTAAAAAGCTGCGTTTAGCAAAATGAGATTTTATCTTACTGTTTATCTTAATTTTAATATTTAATATTTTTTATTATATTTCTTTTAACTTTTTATTTATATGTAATTGTAAATATTGCAAACAAATATATGTTTTTGTTAAATTCTTTGTGTTTTAATTTTAATGGACTAACGCCCATTTATAAGTGGAGAAGGACACTTTTTCTTTGTTAGTCTATAGTCGCAGATTGACTGGTTTTATTATTACCTGGCTGAAAAGAAGGGTTATGTGTTTCACACGTATCTGTGTATAGGGATTTCTTTATACCCTCAAAACATCCCAATGGCTGGATGGATTTTAATGAATGAGGTCTCTATCGATTCGTCTTAACAACCCGATGGCTATAAGCTAGGTTTTGTTTATATAAATTCAAAATGGCGGCCGTAAAATACAAAATGGCGGCAGAGACGAAAACAAATTTATGCACCCTATTGAGTGGCATATCCTTGGAGGTCTTTCAAAATGAAGACGATGTTTTATTGACTATTTTACAGTCAGAAGCTCCGTTAAAATATTATACAACCTAGAAGTTGTGTATGTAATATCTCTAGCTTTACTGTTCTCTAACCATCATAGACATCTAAAGACCGCATCAAATCAGTGTTTATAGATAGGAACTAACAATTAAACACAACTTAAAAGTCATCAATACAAGTAAATAAAAAAAAATAGCTAAGTAATATAAAAAAAATATATTTCAAGTCAATTCCTACTTAGGTCAATAAGAGAATTTTTTTTCCCATTCTTTGAGTTGCGCTTAAAATGCCTTGATCAAGAAGAGGGCTCTCTCGGTACTAAAATGCCTTGATCAAGAAGAGGGTTCTCTCGGTCTTAAAATACCTTGATCATGAAGAGGGCTCTCTCGATTATTGAAAATTAATTAAATTTAATTAAAGAATTAATATTTGAAAAAACTGGTTTAGCATCAAGTATCATCCACTCAAGTTTAAAACAATTTATTTGAGCTTGATTGGATGAATAATAAGTATTTTATTAACGATTGAAAATTTGAACAACATATATATATATATATATATATATATATATATAGCGAGAGTGTGAGCTAATAGTAGGAATTGAAAAAAAAATAGTTTCACATTGATGAGAAATAATTAGCTCGCTTTTTACGCAATCGGTATTTTTGATTTTTTAAATTTAATTGTTTATTTCTAAGTATTTTCTTAATACATACTTTGTTCAGTTACTTTATACGTCGAATAACTTGATAATGCACAGCGCAAATTATTTACTTATTATAAATGTTTATTTTTTAGATTAATGATAAATTACTCTATTTTAATTCAGCCAGTTAGTTGTGATCACGCATCTATTATTTATAGTTGATAGCCTGCATAAATGACACACAAGGACTTAGGGGCCACACTTAACCTCCCCTCAATTAACACCTATGTCGGTTTTTCATTAATTAGGCTTTGTAACCTGTTTAATTGTTTTTGCTTAGAACTTTCCAGCAGCAGTAATAGTGTTTTTATACTAGATATGCATTTAAAATGCAAGCATCATAAACGTTCTCGAAGGCTGAGCTTGAATGTTTATACAGAATGAAAGACAAAATAAGGAACAGATTAATGCAAATATTGTAACCCTTCAAGAAGAAATTAATAAATTAAAACGACAACAGAAGCAATTAAAATCACAAACTAGAGAAAAAATCATACAAACAGAAGTTAAGTTAAAAACAATAGCAACTCAAACAATAATGGCAAATAACGAAAATGAGAGAATAGAAGAAAATGGTGAAGGAGGGTTCATTCAATTATCCAACAGACTACAGAAAATTGAGGAGTTGGTGACGCGAAACCTGGAGTACTCTAGTGGGGGCTGTCAAGGAGTGAAATGCGGTGATGGCACAAAAACGGGCGTTCCCCCTGCTTTGCCGAACTCTAATTCTGCAATATTAATTAGGACAACCGCTAAACACATAAGGATTCCAAAACTCAAAGCATTACTTAACGAACACTTTAATAAAGTGAAGGAAGTTCCAATAATATACTGCAGAAATGCCAGAAATCCAGATACAATAATTATACAATCTAATACAGATGACAATACAGAACATTTGTTAAAAATGATAGAAAACACTCCTGACATTACAAAGTTAACAGAAATCACATATAAGTTGACTAATTACAAAAGAGTAATAATCACCGGTATTCCATCCTCAGTACCTACAAATGAAATAATATCATATCTTGAAGAAAATTTATCTGATAAAAACATCACCTTATTGAAAATTCTAAAGAGGGATAATTCTACACTACATCACATCATATTGCAATTAGAAACAAAAACATCACAAGAACTATTAGAAAAAAAATGTATACAGGTGGGTCTCAACAAGTGCTATATTCGTTCTTTTCGCCCAATAATTAGATGCGGCAATTGCCAGCTGTATGGACATCAGACATCTTACTGCAGGAGACAGCCAATTTGCGCCAAATGTTCGAGAGGTCACTGCACTTCGGAGTGCCCTTTTGCGGGAGTTCCCTCGCAATATAGATGCACAAATTGTTTCCACTTACCTAATTATAGGAAACATTCAGCGGATTCCACTGCGTGTTTGGTTTATCAATCACACTTGGCAAATAGAAGATGTGTTCAGTAGGACCATATGGCCATATTGTCAAATATTAAATAACTCAAAAGAATTTGTAATAGTGCATAATATTAATTATTGATCGCATATTGTACCTTAATACTAAATTTTCAGTGTAGATTTAAAAATAATTTTTGCATCATGTATCTTACATAATATCTCAAACACAGTATCATTGTACTGTAAATTTGTAGGTAATTATTATCTACAATTACTTATACTTTCATAATAGTGCATCATATTAATTATTGTTCGCATCTTGTACCTTAATACTTATTTTTAGTATAGAGTTAAAAATAATTTTGCATCATATATCTTGAAAATAGCTTTAAGTGTTGCAAATATCACATCTGTACATGGTTTAAATTGATGTTATGATTTAAATTATGTGTGAATCCTGAAAATAATATAAAAGTGTTGCAAATATGTAGGTAATTGTGTTAAAAAAAAAAAGTTTAATATCAAATTCTAAAAACTATGCATATTTATAAGTTATAATAATGAATATTTCTCTCAAATGTAATTATAGGGGTCATCTGTAAATATTTATTGCAAACACTGTCAATAATTGTCATATATCTAACATTGTTATTTCTCCTAAACTGTAAAAAAAAAAAAAAAAAAAAAAAAAAAAAAAAAAAAAAAATTCAAGGAGTTTCGCAGGTAGTAAAACTTTTCCCTGCCCTGGGCTTGGGGGTTACACCTAACCATAAGCCAAAAGCGGGTTCCCAGGGTGGGTGCTTACTTACTTACTTACAGAATGAAGAAGTATGTTTGTAAAATATAGTTAAAAATTCGATACATCTTCCTGTGCTCTTAGGAAGTTTTGCAAATTCGAATAAACGTTATAAACTTTTCTGCAAAACGTTCATAATATATCCTATCTTATTATACAATTTTTAAACATACATGCATCTATGTTCATTAGTTTAAATATAAGATATCTATCGAATTCTTTTATATTTTTTTATGTGCAGATCGAAAGTCCATATACATCGCCACATACAAGGAAATCATATTTCTTTCTTTATAAACTTACATAGAAATGCTTTTTTGAAAAAAATCTATATTCAACTTTTTACTTTTTCCTTATACAAGAACACGATAAAAATTTTCTGAAAGACTGACTTTGAAATGTTTGAGTGAATTCAGTGTTTTTAAATTCAAGATTCAAGTTTTATAAATGATTCTGTGTTGAAAAACTCTTAGATCGATTTTTATGAAGTTATAAATGATCCAGAGAAGAAGATGAAAGGTGGGTATTACATTTGAAAGTAAATTACATTTGAAAGCAATATTTTTTTTCTTTGATGGTGTAAAAATTAAAATTGTACGATGTTCAGAATTGGGGAAGAAAATGAAGTAAAAGCAAAAGGTTGTCAGTCAGGTCGTTGGCAGTGTCTACGTTACCCACGAATATGTGTTTGCTCTATAATATAAATAGATAGTTACATATTCACTGATCATGGATTTGTAGATATTTAAGAATAAAATTTTTAAATTTTATACTTCTGCATTTAAAAGATAGCTCATAATAGAAGAAGACAATAAAAATAAATGTAATAAAAAAAGTTGATTTTTGTAGCTCAGTAACGTAGGAGATAAGAATTTTTTTTTCAAATTTAACTAGGCTTTTCTTTGAACAAGATTGCAACTTATGTAAAATAATGCTATAAAAAGTGATAAAATATCTTTATTAAGATTGACGATCATTTTGTTGCATCAATGGCGACTTTTTCAAAATCATTCACGATAGAAAATATTTTCGCTTAATTTAAAAACAATAAACATAGTATACAATGTCACGAGACAAGGTGCATAATGAAAAACATTGCAAACATAAAGTAAATAAAAATTAAATTAGTTATTTGTGAGCGTGGATTAATTTTCCTTAATACTAATTTATACTACTATTTTAATTTTAATTTATTTTATGTTTGCAATGTTTTTCAATATGCATCATGTCTCGTGACATTGTTTACTGTGTTTATTGTTTTTAAATTATGTGAAAGTATTTTCTATCGTGAATGATATTGAAAATGTCGCCGTTAGTGGTCAATCTTAATAAAGATATTTTATTACTTTTTATAGCATTATTTTACTTAATCTGTTTATAATTGATCATTATACATGTTTTTACAAGATTGCAACTCTGTTATACGAGCAAGAGACCTCTTCAGAATTAAAATAAGTGTTTTTATGTAACGCATAGAAAAAAAAAGTTACTTATAAAGTATATTGAGCAAGTAGAAAACAGAAATAAATAACAAAGTAAACAAGTAGGAAATTGCTCGTCAAACGTGGCAAATGAGGTGCGTTCGTACTATAACTAGTTTTATAAATATTTTTTGCACCCCATATTGTACTTAATGTATATATTTTTGCACTTCATAAGTGCATAGTCTGTAACATCATTAAAATGCACTTGCAATAATTTTTTTCCCATTGTCCGTAATGTAATGGAAAACTTTTGACTGTCCCTGTAATTAAACTATACATCCGATTTTCATAAAATCTGAAATGGCTCTACAAAATTTTGCAACAATTATATATTTAAAATTTCAGACCATTCGGATGACTGTAATATCATTAAAATGCACTTGCAATAATTTTTTTTCCATTGGCCGTAATGTAAAGAAAAAATTTTGAATGTCCCTGTAATTAAACTATACATCCGATTTTCATAAAATTTTAAATGCCTCGACAAAATTTTGCAAAAATCATATATTTAAAATTTCAGACCATTCGGTTGGGAAGTTTTTGCTCTGTTATATGCGGACGAACAGACGGACGGACCGACAGACGGACTGAACGACGACTATAGGTGCTACGTATTTATATAATCACGAACGCACCTAAAAAGATGAAAAAATTCCTTCGTAAAATTCTGTTAATTTGAAAGAAAACAGTTTAAAAATTAAAGTTCTCATTTATCGAAATACATTCTAATGCAGAAAAAAATTAAATTTTTCAAATCACACGCCTGGTTATCAGATATTAAAAATGGCCTTCCGGCCAGTGCAGGAAGGAAAAGGTAGCTTTCATATTCCTTATTTTTTAAAAAGCAAGCTTATATTATTCAAACACACGAAGCTCAATTTAGTGGAAACCGATTATAGGAGATTCAATACTAATTTTTATCAATACTAAATCATTATGAATGAGAATTTTGCGAAATTAGTCAGCTTTATCCAAGCTGCTTTTATTTAAAGTAACTTATATTTTGTTGCCGAATTCGGCGATATCTTGAAGTTTTTTTAAGACAACATGGTATATGAGGCTAACGAGCGTACTTGGTCGAGACCTTAGAAATTCCTGTGCACATGCTCACTCACATCGGAATGTTGATATATACAAGTGCTGTCGCATGAAAAAATCAGATTTTTCAAAATGTCACCCATATTAGAAATTGAAACTGCTATATCTGAGCAATTTTTTTAAGATAAATACAAAACAAAAAATGCTCCGGAATCCTTATATCATAGTCAAATACTTAAGAATACTTTATTTCTAATTTTTTTGCACCTCACTTTAAATGTAATTTTTTATATAATTTAATGGCCTCCATTTTGAAACAAGATGACTGATGAAGCTAGCCAGTGAACTTGGTCGGTACATTACGATATACTGTCCACATGCCTTCTTACATCGAAATAGGTTAATAAATACGCGTGTTATCACGTGACAAATATCAGATCGTTTCATAATGTCAGCCATGCTAGAAATTCAAAGTGCTATAATTCAACCATTTTTTAAGATATATACGAAACAAAAACTGCTCCGGAATCTTTGTATCAAGGTCAAACACATAAAAAAAAATCTTTTTTATTTTTCAATTTTTTGATAACTCATTTAAAATTTAAAAATTAATTTTTTTTAAATGGCAGCCCTTTTGAAACAAGATGGCGAATGAAACTGGCAAACGAACTCGGTCGAGACATTTGTATGTACTATGCACACACCAAGTTACATCCAAATCGGTTCATAAATACGTCTGTCATCGCCTGACAAAATTCAGGTCGTTTCAAAATGTCAGCCACAATAGAAATTCAAAATGCTGTAACTCAGCCATTTGTTTAGATACAGACGAAACAAAAACTGTTCCGGAATCTTTGTATTAATGTCAACACATACAAAATAAAATCTTTTTCATTTTCCAATTTTTCGGTACCTCATTTTAAATTTTAAATTAAAAAAAATTTAATGGCCGCTATTTTGAAACAAGATGGCGGATGAAGCTGGCGAACGAACTTGGTCGAAACGTTGGTACGAATTATGTATACACCAAGGTACATCCAAATCGGTTCATAAATACGCCTGTTATCGCGTGACAAAAATCAGGTCGTTTCAAAATGTCAGTTACGCTAGAAATCCATAGTGATATAACTCAGCCATTTGTAAAAATATAGACGAAACAAAAAATGCTCCGGAATCTTTGTATCAAGGTCACACACACACAAAAAAAATATTTTTCAATTTTCTATTTTTTGGTACCACATTTCAAATTTTTTAAAAAATTTAAATGGCCGCAATTTTGAAACAATATGGCGGATGAAGCTGGCCAACGAACTCGGTCGAGGCATTGGTATGCACTATGTATAATCTTTTACCGGATTAAATATTCGCTTTTTTTCTATTTAAGTTTTAGTTGTTTCTTTTTTACAGCATTATTTACAAAATCTTTAAATTAAAACGACAGTTTTGCTGACATCCTCCATAACGGTAATATCGTTTTTTCTTAATTATTATTAAGATATTTCTTGGCAACCATTTGACTTGAACCACTATTATGCAAAATTTAATCAAAAATCTCCCAAAAGTACACAGTCTTTAATTCAAATATATGATTATTTTATATATTTTTTTTT
Organism: Maratus speciosus; assembly: GCA_963932465.1. Classification (NCBI taxonomy): domain Eukaryota; kingdom Metazoa; phylum Arthropoda; class Arachnida; order Araneae; family Salticidae; genus Maratus; species Maratus speciosus. Next base: position 218,833,845 of record OZ010790.1, on the reverse strand, counting down.
CAGTAACTTCACTTCTATTACTAAACCCAAACACACTTACTTATATATATAGCAGTAGGCTTCGCCCCTTACCCTGGTCGATTTCTCCAAAAGATCCTTGAATATTATTGAATTTTGCACTGTCTTTTAAAGCGTTACGGAAATTTACCAGAAATGTTCTTTCGTATTACTGAAACAATACAAACGTCATTGCGTTATTATATTTTCTAATGTGGCTGACATAATTTGGGCTGTTTAGTACGTACTCTTTTAGTTGACCATTTATAGTAGAATTCGGTAAAGAAACATAAAACGATATGCAATAAACTAAAAACATCCCTTGAAATTTATCTAATTAAAAATGCACGTCTCATTTAAATACATCAAGTAGAACATTTTTACCAAGATAATGTTTCATAATGGAGTTCATCTTATTGCAGAATTTTCCCCCACAATACTTTAACTAGGTAACCTAGAACAATACGCAATATAATAATATAATCGGAAAAAAATATCTGACACTGCACGTCCCAAGAAATTACGCCCAGCACATCTTTATAGAAAGGCTAATCTTTCAAAATTGTGTTCACCTAATTATAGATCGCCCCCCCCCCCCCGTCCTATTTTTATAACTAAGCGACGCGACGGTTGAACGATCTGTTCTATACTAAAACCTTTCGTGAAACGCTATCTAAGTAATATCAAAATCTATTTAGCAGAACTCAAGTTATAAGCTACCAGAGTCAAATTCCCATTTGCATTTTTTATATGTAGTAGAAAAGATATTATACTTTCAAAAACGTTTTCGTAGTTATAACTGAGAAAATATTTTTAACTTTATGTTTAAAAATTGCTTTGTGTTTATGATCGCAGTTGTAAGCGTTGGAGTTCCATTTCCTCATTAAGTATATTTATTTGGATTCTGCTTTTTGTATAAAAAAGCATTTAATATACCTTAATAACGTTATATGTGTTACGATATTAAACAATATATTAAAAAATACGAGAAAAAATGCATATTATAGCATATTTCCAATTTAAAAAATGAAACCCTAACTAATTCAGAATGTTTTGTGGTGTTTTATGCGTTCTGAATTATTATTCATTTAACAGCTTTGATATATTACAAATTACAATATCAGTAATATTCTGGTTGCTTTAATTCTTTTATCAAAGGGAATTTTGTAAATTAAATTTCTTCGCTGAAGGAAAATTATGTTTAATTAAACACCATTTGAATATTAAATATAACATGAGCTTTCTGAAATGCTGTTTCTATGAGAGGCAAAATGACTTTTAAAGTTAACCAAATTAACATAAAAGGACTTCTAGAAGGTTGAATTATTTACACACTATAATAAATCAAATACTTTGAATAAATTACCTTATGAGATCCCCAGACACTTATAAAATTCAAATTATCTTTTTGTTAAAACCAAAACATTTTCCTTTAACGTTACCTATTTCCGATTTAATGAATTACAAAAAAAGTTAATTTTGAACAATTTAGTTTAATCTCTAGTGTAATGAAAAAAAAAACTGTAACAAGTAAAGTTTTAAATAGAAATGTTTTGACATGTTTGAGATATTCAATACTGTAACTAAAGCACTTAATCAATGAATATAAAATCCAAATTAAAAAGAAAAACATAAAAAAATTAGTGTCACTGAAATACTTTGGTGTCACAAAATCTAAAATGTCCTTTGACAATTGAAGAGAAAAAAAATATATATTTTGTGAATTAAAACTCTTTAATCAGAAAGGTAAATTATAAGGTTATCGAGTTACATAAGTATCATGTTATGCAGCATTAATTATAAAAAGAATATTCTATGTATTTTTTCTTTTTTTACATTTTGAAAAGTTATAATTAAAAAGTATTGACGATTTGTTCTCATTATAACAACTAAAAACTAAAATAACTTTTACATTCAAGAAAAAAAAAAAAATTCTTAATAAAGAAGCAAGTCTCAAACTTGCATATATTATGCGCATAATTTAGAATTCTTCAAAACAATACAGTTTTTCATGTATAAAGTTTCTAAGATGTAATTTTAAATTATTATTTTAAAAAATAATTTATATCTATATCGCATAGCAAGATAATTGTATATAATTTTTTTCAAACTAAACAATCTAAAGAAATAACTTTATTAAAAAATTCTATTATTCATTTATATGATTCAGTAGTTATACAGATACCAGAAAGTATTATGATAAAATAAAACTATATGATACTATTAAAAGTATTTTAAAATATATATTCTTTGTTATAGACTAATTGTATTTTTTTAATTTTCTAATAACTTTTTCAATTGTAATAAATAAACACGTCCCGTTATACATAATTTGAAATGTGAATTAATTTGTTATCAAAAATCCATTACCTGAAAACACAAACCTTTGAACCTTAAAGTCGAAGTTATGCGTACTGTAAAAATAATTCAAAAGAAAATTTTCCACTGTAATAATTTATATCAACGAAACATGTTATTAATATCCACTGTCTCAGAATTTTCCTTGGTTGTTATGAGAAAATCAACAGAAAATTTTAAAAGGAGATGTGATTTATATGCTAATTTCCTTTTGTGTTAGAGAATTAATTATAAAGAAATGCATAGGTTTGTAATGATAGATGGTAGGAGTTAAAAATTAAAAAAAATGAAATTTATATTGTGATAAAATTATGCTTTTATTTTTTACAAAAGGTTATGTATTTGCATTTTAATCACTTTCTTATAAAATAATTTGAATGCTGCATAAATATATTTTTAAAAGAGTTCGAAATTTGATTTCTGTCGCTGAGTTAAAAAGAAATGATCAGGCAAATTTCGTCATAAAATCGCGAAAAAACGGCAAATTTCGCCAAAAGATCGCGAAAGAAAATGGCAAATTTCGTCAAAAGATCGTGAAAAAACCCACAAATTTCGTCAAAATGGCGTGAAACAAAACATAGTTCGTGTCGGGAGTGGATTTCCCTCTCTCTCCCTCCCCAACCCTTTTGTAAACCTTTCAGAAAATTTACTGTAAATTTCAGAATTTTTTTTTTTTTTTTTTTTTTTTTTTTTTTTAACTTGGAATCACCCTTGTTTATTAAAACAATATGAATTAAAATATTTTTATTTAGTACATAAGTTACTTATTTACTCTAAACTCATATTTGTAAATTAAATATTCAGCGACAGAAATGTACTTACTGGCTACTAAAGAAATTATTCCTAGTAGCCAGTAACTGGCTACTAAGAAAAATCAACCTACCGGCCAGTGGCCACTAAGCAAAATTCCTTATTTTCATCTTTATATTATAGCATATTTCCAATTTAAAAAATGAAACCCTAACTAATTCAGAATGTTTTGTGGTGTTTTATGCGTTCTGAATTATTATTCATTTAACAGCTTTGATATATTACAAATTACAATATCAGTAATATTCTGGTTGCTTTAATTCTTTTATTAAAGGGAATTTTGTAAATTAAATTTCTTCGCTGAAGAAAAATTATGTTTAATCAAACACCATTTGAATATTAAATATAACATGAGCTTTCTGAAATGCTGTTTCTATGAGAGGCAAAATGACTTTTAAAGTTAACCAAATTAACATAAAAGGACTTCTAGAAGGTTGAATTATTTACACACTATAATAAATCAAATACTTTGAATAAATTACCTTATGAGATCCCCAGACACTTATAAAATTCAAATTATCTTTTTGTTAAAACCAAAACATTTTCCTTTAACGTTACCTATTTCCGATTTAATGAATTACAAAAAAAGTTAATTTTGAACAATTTAGTTTAATCTCTAGTGTAATGAAAAAAAAAACTGTAACAAGTAAAGTTTTAAATAGAAATGTTTTGACATGTTTGAGATATTCAACACTGTAACTAAAGCACTTAATCAATGAATATAAAATCCAAATTAAAAAGAAAAACATAAAAAAATTAGTGTCACTGAAGTACTTTGGTGTCACAAAATCTAAAATGTCCTTTGACAATTGAAGAGAAAAAAAAATATATTTTGTGAATTAAAACTCTTTAATCAGAAAGGTAAATTATAAGGTTATCGAGTTACATAAGTATCATGTTATGCAGCATTAATTATAAAAAGAATATTCTATGTATTTTTTCATTTTTTACATTTTGAAAAGTTATAATTAAAAAATATTGACGATTTGTTCTCATTATAACAACTAAAAACTAAAATAACTTTTACATTCAAGAAAAAAAAAATTCTTAATAAAGAAGCAAGTCTCAAACTTGCATATATTATGCGCATAATTTAGAATTCTTCAAAACAATACAGTTTTTCATGTATAAAGTTTCTAAGATGTAATTTTAAATTATTATTTTAAAAAATAATTTATATCTATATCGCATAGCAAGATAATTGTATATAATTTTTTTCAAACTAAACAATCTAAACAAATAACTTTATTAAAAAATTCTATTATTCATTTATATGATTCAGTAGTTATACAGATACCAGAAAGTATTATGATAAAATAAAACTATATGATACTATTAAAAGTATTTTAAAATATATATTCTTTGTTATAGACTAATTGTATTTTTTTTATTTTCTAATAACTTTTTCAATTGTAATAAATAAACACGTCCCGTTATACATAATTTGAAATGTGAATTAATTTGTTATCAAAAATCCATTACCTGAAAACACAAACCTTTGAACCTTAAAGTCGAAGTTATGCGTACTGTAAAAATAATTCAAAAGAAAATTTTCCACTGTAATAATTTATATCAACGAAACATGTTATTAATATTCACTGTCTCAGAATTTCCCTTGGTTGTTATGAGAAAATCAACAGAAAATTTTAAAAGGAGATGTGATTTATATGCTAATTTCCTTTTGTGTTAGAGAATTAATTATAAAGAAATGCATAGGTTTGTAATGATAGATGGTAGGAGTTAAAAATTAAAAAAAAATGAAATTTATATTGTGATAAAATTATGCTTTTATTTTTTACAAAAGGTTATGTATTTGCATTTTAATCACTTTCTTATAAAATAATTTGAATGTTGCATAAATATATTTTTAAAAGAGTTCGAAATTTGATTTCTGTCGCTGAGTTGAAAAGAAATGATCAGGCTTTTGTATCATAAATGCCATATGTTTTTAAATACAAATAGTTTTAATTCAAATCCTTATATTATTACTAGGTAAGTAGCAGCCTTGTGTATTGCATTTTCGTAGCAAAAAATTTTGAAATTTTGAGGGGAAAAAACTAATACTATTTTACAGTTTAAAAATACGCACAGCATCACATATAGACTGGTAGCATCTGTTGTTCATGACATTCTTCGTTTGGCCATCTGAGCGTTGTGAGATGCACGGTGTTTCCTTGTGTATTATCTCACTGTCCAGCAAAAAAAGTCTTGACAATGACCTGATTGGGGGATTTGTCAATCGGGCAATCAGTTAGAGCGCTTTGTTCCACTATTGCTACAGACTTGTGAAATCGTACCATGTGGAACTGACGGTGGCGGCCTGACACTAAAAAGTACCAGTATGAGAAAAGATGGACCATTTACTTTCTTATTTTGGAAACACTACTTTAATTTTTCTACATAAATGATAAGATTTTTAGTATGCGATTATCTCAGAAAATATTTCGATTCATAAAAATTATTTTAATTTTCTTCTTAGACGCAGGGCAATCTTTCTTCTATTTGAAATATAAAGAGTTGGCTTTGGGTTGATTTTTGACGGCCGATAATCTACTTTTGAGATATAGGCTAAAGGGGAAGTGCCCTCCGTGGGGGTCTTTCTAAGGGAACCTAACCCGTATTTACGCATGGAAATCCAAGGTTTCGAAGAAAACCACGAAAACTCCGAAACGGTTAGGCCTACGGGCGCGATTGGGTTCGAACCTAGCACCTCCCGTCTACCAGCTTCGATAACAGAACCTCTCAGCCACAGGTGGGGCCTTTGAAGTATAAAGAAAACACATTCATATATATATAATATATAAGCATGTTTTTGCAGGATATAATTAAATTTTTATTCATAAAATGGGATTAAAGCTGAATGATAATACATGCATCGACCACTTATTATTCGCGGACGATCAAACCATCATATAAGAAGATAAAGAAGATTACGTAAATTTAAAATGTAAGGTAATAAAATAAACCTGAGGAACACTGAACACTTAACAACGACATTGTATGCAAATATAATATTACGTGATAAAAATATAAAATCTGTTGATGAATTGAAGTAGCTTGGATGTTTTACTCACATGTGCTTTTATTTTGTACTTTATATTTACTATATATATTTACTCTCATATTTTACTCTTATAAGTCATGCCAAGGAGATGTAATCAAAAGATTTGGAGGTGGCAATTCCTATGGTAGATTCTGTTCTCTACAGTTGTAATATTCTTCCCAAAACTAGGCGAATATTTTAAAAGTGCAATCTTGCGAATTATTATGCGGTATGGTTCTATGACACGGGCCTTAGATCTTTTCCACAAAAATGAATCCCTTTATATTGAAAATAACTTCTGTCCAAGAGCATTAAGGTTGACAAAATTAGAAATTCAAGAATAACTTGAGAACATGGAGTTCAAACAGGACATCTTTTATACGATTGAGTGCAATACACTACTTTTCAAAATGATATCAACAACCGGTTTTTCAAGTATAAAAAAGACAAAAATGCTACAAAATAAACTTGAGACTCATTATTTTTAGAGATATAACAAATATATATGGGAACCTGGGTTTCAAAACTCGCCTGATTCTGAAAATCAAATTTTGGGAAATAGCCAAAAATCTCTGACTGTGTCCATTGGTTTCCATTGTAAACCAAGATTTAAAAATGCCAGAAATACACGATAAAACTATTTTTTTCAGATTGTAGTCTGTTTTTGATACAGGTTCTCTGATAGAATATATTGATAGAAAAACTTCATTTTTTAAATTTTGGATAAGGCGAGATTTGAAACGCACGTCCTGATATGTTTTATAACAAAATAAAAATGAAACGGTCATTTTTATATCAAAGAAACTGTATTTGTCCATTTTGAGATACTGCATAATTATATCAACACCCACCAAAAATACATATTAGTAGCAGTATTTGCACCAGATTTTTAAAGTAAAGTAACACGGTCAGGCATGGAGCGGACCAAGATTTGTAATGCATTATGGTCGATTTCTACCAAGTGGGACATGATAGCAGTTTCTGATTGTGAAATTGTGGCATATTGTTTTCTATTTGAATAAACTGCTTTAACCGGTAGTTTCCATGAATTTTCCATGGTGCTAAATCAGAAGAAATGGATAACCATGGAATTACATTAATAACTTTAATCAGGAACAATTCCCAAGTGCTATTTGTCGTGTGGATGGATGCATTCTCCTGCTGGCAGAGCCAGAAAGGTCCACCAATTGCCTCAGAAAACAGGCAACAAGTTATTTTCAAGTAGATCTCGCTACCTTAATGCACTCATTGTGCTACAGGGAAACGCGATGTCGACTTTCCGAAATCCAAATGCAGGCAAATCATAATTGAAGATACACCCTTCTGTCGTTTTGGAAATGTTTCAGGTACCGTGCAAAAATCGTGTAAATAATAAGATCAACAGTCAGAGGACTATCCAAATAGAATTGTTTTTGCATTGGAAAATATTATTCTTCCATTGCCAAACTTTCAAGATATGTCATCTTTCGTTCAATCTAGGCGATTTTGCTGGTGCTTTTTAGTCATATGTTTAGACATGGTTGAGTTTTAGTCATGGTTGAGGATTTCTTTTTCTTTTCTTTTTTTAATTTGCACTTCAATATTGTACATCTCTTGTATGCTCTGAAAAAGTACTTTTTGACAACCGCTATCAGTGGTCTTCTGGCGAATTCATCTAAAGTTGTTTTCCAATTGATCATTATTTTTTATAATGGCGCTTTTCGTCCTCTTAGGCAGCTTTGGAGACGTCCTGGAGATTTCTTCGCTCCATAATCCTCTTGTAATTTAAGAATATTCATTATCACACCTGGAGATATTTTCATTTTTTTGCAATAGCTCTTGCTTAAATTCCTTGATCCTTAAAAGCAACAATTTTGTTTTTCTTAAAACCACTTAAAGGAGTTTTTGAGACCTATACTATTGAAACTCACTTTACGGTCATGTTTGAAAATTTCAAGGTTGTATCAAAGTAATTTCGTTTTCACAATCAAACTTTGGTTTCAATATTTAAACAGAATATAAATCAAAATATGAACAATGAAAATCCTTTTAATCTTTTTGCAAGCTCGACAATACTATTTTGATACGAATCTTTGTATTTTGAAGCAAAAAAGTTTAGGCAACCGCGTCCCAGATCGTCAACGTTAGAGAAGCGCCTTCCCCGAAAAAAAAAGAAAGATGCCATAGAACGGAACAAGTGATGGTCCGAAGCAGCAAGGAGTTTATCGGGGATGAGGTAAAAGTTCCTCTACTTTATTGCGAGTCATGCGAAACGTGTTAATGCATTGTGGAGTAAAGCTCTTCCTCTGTTGGCCAATTGAGGATATCAGCTTTTAAAAAAAGCCTGTTCAGTTTTTCTCCGTAAATTTCATGGTTGACCGACGATCATGTGTAATAATTTTTAAATGAATGACTTGCTTAAAATTCCACCAGACGCTTATTATGAACCTCTTCTCAAACCATCCTTGTTTTGCAACAGGTTGGGCTGATTGACTCACATCCAACCATTGTTTTCAATTATCTAGGTCCACTACGCGACGAGAGCTAGTTTATACCGATTTTTTATCACATATCACTAGCATTTGAAAATCCGCAAATACTATGAGTTTTAAAGAAAAGTTTTGCACATTTCCACTCTGTGATTTGCTTGCCATGCAGACCATTCATGAGAAATTTCTCTAGAGTTCTTGTATGTTTTCTGTAGTTTATGTAAAGTTCAGCATACAGTACCCTTAGGTTTTCTTAGCTACGCTGAAAGTTTCCGTGTGTGGTGGTTGGATCCATCTACACTTTTCGCTTCAAAGATTCCATATTAATAAGTGATGGCCTCCCATGTCTTATTTTCATTTCAAGTGACCAGTCACCTCCCTTAAAAAATGTTTGAACCAGTTTTGAGCTGTACGATTGCGGATCGTATCATCCTCTTCAACTTATCGAATTTTACGAGCTGCTTGAGAAGGTTTATGACATATTTTAAAATAAACTCTTAAGATGGATAATATTTCAATATTTGTATCAACCATTATATAACTTAGAAACAAATAAAGAATAGGTATTAGTGTAATACAATATAGAGGAACAAGTACTATTTAATATGACATCTTGCATTAGTCATTAATTATGAGATAGTGCCACCTATAGCCTTTCATATATAGGTATTAAAAAAAATACTTTTGATACACCCTATTATCTTTATATGTATAACTATTCTGCATATTTCAGTTTCTTCTTCTCGGAGTGGCATTCGGTACTCTCGTACAGATTAGATAACCGTCAAATGGTAATTTCGATCAGTGTTTATATCATTTTGAAGCTCCATTTTTTAAAAATAATTTATATTTCCAAAGAAAAATTGAAGTTTGATTTCCCTTTTGTCATTACGTATTATGTAAGATTATGATATTTTTATACAGAGTGGCGCTACCTCATAATTATTTATGATTTTTTGCCCTAATACCTGAAAATTACTGAGGGTTTATATCATTTTGAGAGCCAGTCTTAAATTGTGTGGGCATGTGCGACTAATGAGTAACGAGCTCATACCAAAAGTTCTTATAGGGTTAAGCCCAACAAGTAGATGAAATCGCGACAGACTAAGAATGATATGGAAGAAACATTGAAGTATTATACTGAAGTATTATAAATTAAGAGATGATATTATTCTGAACATGTAAAAATTTAGAAAAATCCTCAAAAAAAATTTTTGGCGGAGGAAACCCACTATTTACAAAGAAACCACTTTAGGTGTTGCTCGCACCTAATATTGAAACCTGGTGCATTTTAAAGCTCTATATTAGGAAGTTTGGGAATCGATAAAATTTTTTTGTTAAAATAATATTTTTTGATTTTACAGCCGATTAACTTTCTGAAAATGCAATTTTCGAGACCACTTTTCGGGCTGTTAAAGTAAAAGTTAAAAAAAAAATAGTTAAAAATTTAAATTAGTCAATAATAACTATAAAATGTTGAAAAAAGTTTTAAAATTCCTTCAAGAACCTACGAATTTGATTTATAAAAAAATACAGTATTATATTTACATATTTGGCGGGGAAAGATTGGAGTCTTTTTCGTCCCGTACAGTTTTCCGGCAACCCTAGCTCAGTATTTTCGCTACGCACCGTGTTGTAATGGTTTGGACGTAAACCTATTACAAGTGTAAAGCTAGTGAAAATTTTGAAGTGCCATATCTGGTGACTTAACTCTCTTTTGGTGTAAAATTAACAAATAAAAATCCAATAATAAAAAATTATAAATATAAAAAAATATATAAAATATGATTTTAACAAAGAATTTTTATTGGTTCTCTAACTTTTATGCATAGGGCTACAAAATGCACCAGGTCTCGATTCTAGGTGCGAGCAACACCTAAAGTGGTTCACTTGTTAGTTGAAAATTCTATGAAAAATTTATTTATTTTAATACACTGTGTTCAAAAATGAAGGACGAAGCATATAAATTAGCGTAAAAGTCGAACAAAGCAACAGAACAGATTTTTTAAATAGTTTTGATCTCTGGTCCTACTTTTTTACATCTTGGAGATCTTATGGTATGATTTCGGTCGTGAAGGAAAACTTTTGCATGATGGTACATTCGAAAAACCACCGCGTCCTTAATTTTTGCAAACAAGTGTACATAAGGTCATTGCGCACTGCTGGCAATCGAAAATGCAATACCATGGAGGAATCGATCAAACAGCGTAAAATTTACACCATGTATACGCCTCGCTAGGATATGAAAATGATCGCTCGCGCACATCGTGGGCAACTGCAGTGCCCCTTACAATCTGTATATAAAGGGAAGAAAGATTGTCGTTTTGAAGAACGTGAACTGTTTTCTCGTGCGATTTTTTGTGTGTACAGATTTAGTATGCCTCATACATTCAGTATGCTTCAACACGAGCATCATTCGAGCACGTTTCTGATTTCGATCGCGGAAGAATCGTTGCATACAGAGATTGCGGATAAATTGGTCATCGTATCGGACGTAGACAAGCAACAGTCATAAGAATATGGAATCGGTGGATGCAGGAGAGAACGACAGACCGACAGGAGCGATTGCAACCGCCTCGTCACATCACTCCACTGGAAGTCAGAAATATTGCGCGCATGGCACTGATGGAGCGCACTGCCACATCCGCAACCATAGTGCACCGAATGCCATCTCTAACAAAACATTGGGCGTCCGCACGAACAGTTCGAAGTCGTTTACAGTACAGTGGATTGTCCGCTAGTCGTCCATTGCTTCGCATACATTTGGCATTAAACCACAGGCGTTTGCGTTTACAATGGTCCACTGAACGCCAGAGATACACATCCGAATGACATGGCATTGTGTTTTTGGATGAATCACGCTTCTGCATGCAGTATCACGATGGTCGAATTAGAGTTTGGAGACACCGTGGGGAAAGGCTGCTTAACTGCTGTATTATGCATCATCACACTGGTCCTGCACCCATTGTTATGGTGTAAGGTGGTATTGGATTCAACTTCCGTACACCCCTAGTACGCATTAACGGTACACTTACCAGACAGCACTATATATCTCAGGTTTTGCCTCATGTTCTCCTCTCTTACATTCAGGGCTCGCCTGCGGCCACATTTCATCAGGACAATGCACGACCACATGTTGCACGCAATGTTCAAGCATTTTTCTTAGCTCACCATATTCTATTGTTAGCCTGGCCTGCCTTTTCTCCAGATCTATCACCCATCGAACATGTCTGATGAATGATTGGAGAACGTATATCCCAGAATGTTGCAACCGCAAATACACAAGATTGGCTACGTGTGGAGGCAGCGTGGGATGCCATTCCCCAACAACACATCCAAAGCCTCTTTCACTCTATGCCGGAGCGTGTAGCAGCGGTTATTGACAGACGTGGAGGTAACAGTTCTTACTGATTTTCCCGTCTACCCCACTTCAAAGAAGGTTGTATTTGGAATCAATTAACACTGGTACTATGTGTAATTTCTAAAATAAATTTGGCTTTGATATCTCTTGTCTTTCTTGGTGTTGAATTTTGGATGGCCAGCGGTGCATATATATATATATTATTATTACGCAGACAATTATTGAATATTATTGAATAAAGTACCTTTATTTCAAAACTAACTTGTTTAGTTCAAAACTAAGATTGTCGTATTTAGTGGTCTTCACATTTAGGCACAATGAACTTATATACGTACTTCTAAATAGAAATTAGCCTTATTTCTTTTAATAATCCAATACATCCTATATTCTACAACTTCAATCCATTAAAAAATATTTATACTAGTTTCTAATAGATTTTATTGATAATTTAAAATTTACTTTTCATGTTTCAATATGATTACTAAGCAAGAAACATAATAATGTCATATACTGAAATTTGAACAACCAAGAATAACTTTTTTTTTATTTAACCGGTATTAATTCGTAAACTTAACTTAAAAGATATAAACGAAGGAACAGCACGTTAAAAACATATTTAAAATTGGCTATGCATTCTGACATGATAAAATGAGAAATAAAATACGCTATTGGGATAAATGTTTATTCCATTGAGCATGTTTCATGATGTTTTGCACTATTTTTAAACGCATTTGAGTCGTGTGAGGTATTTTGATTTGAAAATTTCAAGGCATGTTAGACCATTACCAGCTGATGTTGCGTTCACGCAACAGTAAAATTAAAAGTCCATGCTTAAATTTACTAGCATGCTACCACTATTTTGCAATTGAAAAAATGCCTTATTTAATAGCAAAAACATTGATCATTAAATAAAGCGAAGATTTTCTTTCAAAATTTATGGTGACAAACGCTTTTCTTCAAAAAAAGTTGAAGATCCCTATAATATAATTTCGGCGGTTAATGGGTTAATGCCAAATAAATAATGAGGGCAATATTTCCAGAAATCCTTAAAGGAAACTCGAATTGTTTGATATGAATTTCAAGGAGTAACTTATAATTTAATTAATCAATTATTATTTTTAATTACTAGATAATTCTGAATACATTGTAATTTGTTACGCCTGTCCTCAGAGTTTAAAAACGCAACTTCTGGAAAAATGTCTTTCTTGCTGATAGGGGAGGTGGGAGATTAATGGGACATTTTTACAAAAATGTTTATTTTTAATACTTTTTAAAAGTTATTATCAATACTGTATATCATATTTCATACATTAGGTATTTGACTACATCTATGCACCATATTTAGTTTAGATTATTGTTATACAGTAAAATATTATAAAATTTAAAAAACGTTATTCTCTGTCCCAATCATCACTATAGCAGGGATGAATGGGACACTAATAGGGATGGATGGGACGCCAATATTTTTCTCCCTGTATTCAATGTTACCTAGTTCAAATTTATAATTATAAACTTATATTTATTTATATTTGCAATATATGATCTTATAATATGGCTATTATATCTCAGCGTTGCTAATCACTTCTTTTACTGCAGTTTTAACTTGTAATGCAAACTTCGACTGTCTATCTGTTTTCCTTTCCCACTTATGAGACATTTTAGATATGGAATGAAAATGAAAAATGTCTTTGAAATACGGCATAGCAAATATTTTTCATTCACAACTTGTTAATAAATATTAATTCAATGTATCTTAGATATCATGTACAAATAAATGAAATTATGTTGGGGGAGTTATGAGTGGGAATTTATTTAAGCACAAGTTTCAAATTCAATATAATTTACCCCATCTGATCAGTAAACATATACTACTTTTAACAATTTTATCTATTTTGATAATGTTTCAATAGCAATTTTTTGATGAACTATTTAACCTCTATTACAATACAATAATTATGATTCAATATAATTTTAATAATAAACAACCTATGTAATACGAGTACAGTTTAATACTAATAATTAACATAAATCATTAGTTTATAAACCTATATACTATTTTTTGGTTTATAAATAAATGTTTTAACATCTCTAGAGATGATAAAGACTGTCCCATTCATCCCCATTTAAATTGTCCCAATCATCCCTATGATACATAGATTCAATTGTCTGCTATTTTGCCCCAGAAATTATTTTATCACATTGGCTAATATGCACTCATTTTAATTAACAATATTGAACCTTCAAATAAATAACTACAACATATCTTATTTATTTATATTGTATAAAATATTTGACAACTTCAAATTAAAAAAAAGTTATTTTTAACCAGAGTTTAAAAAAATGCAACTTTGCAAAAACATGAAAAGAGCCATGTGGTTTTGCTTTTGGTTCTAAAGCACACTATGGTAGGGGCATATATGAGAATAGAAATCAAATAAAAAAAATCGTTCATTGCATGAAATATTGAGAATGTCCCATCCATCCCTTGTCCCATTCATCCCCCCAGCTCCCCTACATTTTAAATGTTTTTCTGTTTGATGGTATTCGCTAATTTTTAAAGAAAAATTATGAAAGTGTGTTTTTCCCTCTTTTTGCCTAAAATACATTTATAGATCCCTATTATATTATGCCGAAGTTACGTACAGGTATAATATTTATTACTATCTCATAAAACGTTTTTCATGCACCCATTTAACTTTTAAATGATTCTGAGTTACGATCTTTAAGTTTCAAATGTCAAAACTTCCAACGTATATTTCTGCATTTACTTGATTAGGTTTCATTCGCGAAAATAAGGATCATATTTGCGGTCATATATATATCATTTATTTTTATAAACATGTTAGTTAAATAGTCATTTTTACTGTATTTTTATATATGTCATCACATTTATAAAAATCTTTACGCAAGCTAATTAACCTCTTACAAATATGGCGCTTATACTATAAAAAATGTTTCTTGACCTAGTAAGAAAATTTAGTAAAATATAATTTCTTCATAGTTTACCACAATTACAAAAACCGTTCCTTTATTTTCAGGAAGGCATTACTGAGAAAATAGAAACTGATACATTTCGAGTATTTTAACAAGCATTTCATAAAAAAAAGTTTCTTTTACTGCCTGTAATTTTTTAAAAAACATTTCTGAGTTGTTTTGTGCAATGTATTAAAAAGTTTTATTAACCCCCTATTAACACAAAATTTTGGTATTTCAGATACTACCTATTACCAAGCAAACATTTTTAGCTGTGTAATAGAATTTACACATGCAAGAGAAGCAATCCAATATTCATTTTACGCATATTTGTAATTTGCAATATTTGTCTGTTAAACATATGTGTTTAACATGAAAAAGTTTAGTGGTCATCTGTAACAACGATTTTAAGTTACATATTGTGATTTGAATTAATTATACAGCAGCACGTTCTTCTCTCAAAATGTATATAATAATTCTAAACTTTTATTCTAAAAAACATTAATTTATCTGTTTTCTGTTTGCGAAATTATTCAAATCTCTAGTAGTTATTGTCTTGTGTTTAAATTAATTCTTTCATTTAAACATACTCTTTTCAAAAATTAATCCTGTTTCATTTTAAATAAACTTTTATTCTCGAATCCTGTGCTTTTTCGTTATTAAATAAAAATAAGAGAGAATGCTTCACGGTCTATCGATATACGCAGTTAGAACTGCCAATCACTCTTTCCTCCCACTAAAAACAGGAAAAAAAAATTCAGTTCGCTTTTTGCACTTTATTTCGTAATGTATTCATATGAGGTTTAGCTTAATAATTTAAGTTTTAGTTTTTCGGCTCATTTCTTTTCACTTACAACACTAACTTAAAATGTGCGATTACGTCTACACACACGAATACGTTCGGCCCCATGGCGTTCGAATTTTTGAAGTAGCAAATAATTCAGGTCATTTATTCAGGTCATTTTCATCCTGTTTATAAAACTTATTGAGATTTAAATTCCATCCCCATCATTAGTTTCCGGCAGCATTTTCCTTTTATTTTATTATCCTATTATGAACATACATACATACACAATGGTTCTACATTTCGTGAAGGATTTTGGCCTCCCTTGCCAGACCTACTGATCCTTCGTCTTTAATTTATAATTTGTAATTTAGTTTTGTGACCTACGTTTGTTTCTCTAACTATTCCAACCATCTCTTCCTGGTTCTACAAACACTCATTTTCCCAATATAGTATTATAGACGCATTTACCGATATATTATTAATAAACCATATCTTGTCTTTTCTTCTGTTATCTCTCATAATAATTACACGGCCTAGTCATAGTATTCTTATTTTAATGGCATTTTATACGGTCTTTTTGTTATATTATCTTTTGTTTTATTATCTTTTTGTTTGTTCAATCTCCATATTTGTTCTTATTTGCCATGTATTGCTTTCCTTAATTATACTGAAAATTTGATTTAAGACCATTCTTTCCCATGTAATAAGTAACTTTTTTTTTTTTTTTTTTTTTTTTTTTTTTTTTGTGTGTGTGTATGGATCCAGGTCTCGATAAAATAACTTAATGTAGAAATTTACAACGGGCTTAGAAATTTTAAGTTTAGTTCTTCAGGAAATTTAAAAAGATTTTAGAGCATTTTAAAGAGAAAAATAACATGTATTTCCTACTATAAGTAAAGCTTTGATCTCTGTTTCCAATGTTCAAAATTGTAGATTTTTTATTTAAAGCTATAGCACTTAGGCATACATCTATTCGCTATTATATGCTACCAAAATTCATTAATAAAAAGGAAAAGAAAAGGACGGCATGTAGAAATTCTGGAGCAGAAACGAAAAGATAGCTGTCTAACGGGGCTGATGTCTATTCGTCTTGATGAAATTCCCGGACTCTCAGTACCTACCCGAAATATAGTTACTTGATAGTGCAGGGCACAGTGATAGATGTTGTGCATCCCAAATCTTCTCCACAGACAGTGAAATCAGTGCAATTTGGGCTTTCAATTATACCAAACCTGCAAATATGTTTAGGTAAACAGCCGTGCCTTGTGGCAAGGTGAAAGGCAACAAAACGTGCTCTCCTTGGTGTTGAAGGAATGTGTGATATGGCATTTTCCCATTCCATATTTTGAATCTCACTTAAGTTTTCTCTTTTGAAATTGACAATTCATTTTTCTCTTTATAATTATTGATATTAGAATGAAGAGTATTTCGTTAATCGATGTTTGGCTAGTCCAACACCCCTTTTAATCTAATTGGGTAACTATTTCATTCCCATAAATTCCACAATGGGCTGAGATCCATTGCAATACTCTTTACCCATCTCTTTAAGGTGTTTAAAGTTTTTTACTGCAACTTTCGATTTTACTTTGTAGGATAAATGTGATTTTAAAAATCTTTATTTATTTTTATTTTTTTATTTTACCATAACAATTACAATTTTTCTTGATTAAATCATTTTTCTTTATAAAACAATTTATTAATCTGATAAAAATGCATTATAGAATACTCAAATAAAAAATTAGTTCAAAAAGAAGTCTGTGCCATTAAAAAATCTGTTTATATTGCGGTTTTTTTTTGTTTTTTTTTTGTTTTTTTACTTAAAAAAATTAATTTCATTTGACTTTTATCGAGAAAAATGATTTCACGTTTTCATGACATTTTTTTGATTTATGGCAGAAAATATTTTTTCCATTTTATTTTAGGAACGCAAATTCATCAATTCACATGGTTCGTTGAATCACTCTGAAATAATGATGGATTTCTGTAAAAGTTTCAGTTCAGGATATTTTTTATGCTGTGATAATTTTAAATTGATTGATAAGGTTTTCTGAACAAGAGAAAAGAGATACTCAACGTTTTATTACTTGTAGTGACAGATAATAATCATTTGAAAAAGGCATAATAAAGAATTTTTCATAAAAGATCAAACATAGAAGGAAAAAAAAAAGAATATTTTTTAAGTAAAATTTTCAGTGACATTCTCATTATGTTGCTGCAATATAATACTTTTATATATTTTTTAAATTTAGAGAAATAATTTCGATAAGGTGTAATTAGAAAGATGTCTATCCTATATCTACCCTACATATATAAAATCCTAATGAAAGGAATTTATGAAACGGATATTATGAAATGGCTGAAATGTAACGAATTTATGAAACGAATCTTTGAAATGACTGACTAAACAACTGATTATGTTTCACGGCGATTTCTCCTAAAATATGGAATACTACTTTGCGATGAAATTAACACCAAAAATCTATATTGATACGCAGATCTCAAAACTGGTATTAGAATTTTTAAATTCGAATTAGTTTTCAAAATATTATTTTTTTTCTAATTTTAAATACATTTTTCTAATGATGGCAACTCATATTTTGATCATAATAGATATTTTTTTTTTCACATTTCAGAAAAAGTTATTATTTTAAACTAATTTCGCGACCAGTTTGGCCTCCCTTAAATGTATGCTAAGAAATGTATCATGTTACTTTTATTCATATACTTGAACAATCTTTCGCCGAATCGAAAGATTCTGATAGAGAAATCAAGAACTCGGTATTTTTATATTAGCGAGACGCAGGTGATAAATCGCCAAACTTTTTTCCCGTCGCATTTTTTTATATTTCATTAATTTCATTTAAAATATAATCCTTTAATTCATTTTATTTAAAATACAAAACGCCCCTAATTGGCGCCAAAATGGCATTATTTTGATTGACAGGGTAACCCGGCTATTGTTGTTTATTTAATAATAAATGTTTATTTACTTTTATTTCTTTTTGAAATTATATAAATTATTTTGTTCTATAGTTATCAATTATTTTTTCTTTGTTATTTCCTTTTGAAAATAATAGAAAATAATTAAAAAATACGGTACTACTTACAAGGGAACCACTTTTGGTGTTGCTTGCACCTAGCATTGAGACCTGGTGCATTTTAAAGCCCTATATTATGAAGTTTGAGAATCGATAAAATTTTTCTGTTAAAATAATATTTCTTGATTATACAGCAGCATAACTTTCTGAAAAGGCAATTTTCGAGACCACTTATCGGACTATTAACATTGAGTTTTTTTAAAGAAAAGCATTTAAAAATAAAAATTAGTTAATAATAAGTATAAAATATTTAAAAAAGTTTGAAAATTCCTTCAAAAACCCACGAATTTGATTTTGAAAAATTGCAACTTTATATTCATATTTTTGTCGGGAAAACAGTTGGCGTTTATTTTCAAAAGTAGAATTTTCCGGCAACCCTAGCCAAATGTCATAGCTGAATTTGTAATAGCTATAAATTGCAATGTCCGACCTATTTCGCCACAGTAATTTTTCTAAATTGTGTAAAAATATTAATTTACTTTATGAGTACTTTTACTGAAGGACCATTTAATACAGCAACATTTCATTTTAAACATTCGAAACTTTATTTCATTCTATTTCAAAAGAAAATAGTTTGCTTATTTTGTATTTCACTAAAAAATAGTTTTCAATGATCTTCAAAGCTTTTATAGAATTATATTTATTACTTATATATTTATCGTCTGCATAGAAAAAAAATAAAAACCTAATATTTGTTTCTTATGATATCAATTATTAAAAAAAAATCGAAATCTGATATAATTCTAGTAATATATATGTACATTTTCTCATTGGATAAAGCGGGCGGAAAAATTGTAGCGCCATATTTGGCGACTTAACTCACTTTTGGCGTGAAATAAACAAATAAATATGCAATAATAAAAAATTAAAAGTATAAAAAAGTATATAAAATATTATTTTAACAGAGAAATTTTTTCGGTTCTCTAACTTTTATGTATAGGGCTACAAAACGCACCAGGTCTTGATGCTAGGTGCGAGCAACACCAAAAATGGTTCCCTTGTTAGTTATTCCGTCGACCAATTTCGCCAAATTATACAAATTGACATAATTTTATTTTAAATAACGAAAGAACAAATAAATTAGTATAACATTAATAAATATACAAATAAAACGTCGAAAAAAAAATCCCTTGATGACGTAAACACGTGTAACTTGCTTAAAGTAAAGTGAATGTGACATTTACGATCAACCATTATTGGCATTTAATCTTATAGTTTGGCGATAGATTTTTGGTCAACGGGATAACTAAGTAGTACCAAAAATACATATGTAACTGGTATTCGAAAACGAGGTTTTCGCCAAATGTTTGTAAAAAAAAATGAAGCCAAACCTGCGTTGCGTATGTGACATCTGGCTAAATATCAAATAATGCAACAAACCATGATATTTAATTTCAACTTCAAATTAATGTTTTAATTTACCACTCGAAAGAAAAATGCTAACTCGCGAGTTGGAAAAAAAGCTATTGGCGAGATTTGCACCCGGCTGGCGTAACAGTACCAAGAATTCTTTGCAACCATGGCAACTTTTATGTAGTTTCATTCGAAAAAAATTTGGTTTTTTAATCAAAATGGAAAATTTTCGGCACAGATGTCATATACGGCCCCATATTGGCGCGATTTTTTCTGACGCCAATGTCATATACGTAACGGTTACTTAACTGGCGCCAGAGTTTTACTGTTTTACTTGATATGGTAAGCCGGATGTTGTTGTTGTTTATGCTGTTGATGCTTTCCCCAGATTGACGTATATGACATCTGTGCCAAACTTTCATATGAAAGGGGAAGGGATCAGGCCGTTTTGTTTATGGCAGTTGATGACTTGAACTATTATAATATAGATGAAATGATGGCGATAGAATAATATTTGGTGACTTATCACCTGTTCCTGGCTAACATTAAAGTACCGAAATTGCACCTAGAGTATAAAAAGCGAAGTGGTCCACCGGAACTGTTGACGATAGTCACATGACTTAGACTATTGTTATAGAAATTTTTTTTAAATACCGGGAGACCAAGACTCTGTGTACTTAACTCATTTTAGTTTAGCTTCTTTTCAAATATTCAACTCATTCTCTTTAATCAAAAACGAAAACAACCATTGGATGTCTTAATAGCAACTCATTCGGCCTTAATTTTTTGCAATCAAAGGGAATTGAATGGAAATCCGTTTACAGGGAGTTCTGCACAGCTTTTTTCAGTATAATTCAATTTTCTCTAATATTTTTAAAACCCACAACCTTTTTTGGGGTCTGAACGTGGGTTGGCGAGCGTAGCTTGCAGAGTCCCCTAGTATATATATATAAAATCCTAATGAAACGGATTTATGAAACGATTTTATGAAACGATTTTATAAAACGACTGATTAAACGACTAATTATGTTTCACGGCTATTTCTCCAAAAATGTAGAATATTATGAAATCCATATTGATCCGCTGATCTCAAAACTGGTATTAGAATGTCAAAATTTGAATTAGTTTTCGAGATATTTTTTCTTTTCTAATTTGAATTTAATTATTCTAATAATGGAAACCAAATTACTCCATTTTTGTGAAAAAAGGGAGAAAATGGATAAAGATAGGGATTATTAGATTTCTTCTTTTTTGCCATTTTCAAATTAAAAAATTGAATTTAAAATTGAATTTTTTTTTCAATCGGTAGTGAAGACAATATTTATTAGCGATTAAATTAGGTTTTTCAAGAAAATTAAAAAAAAGTAATTCATTAAATAATAATAATAATAATAATAATAAATAATAATTTCTTATTTAATTTAATTAAATTTTCTTAATTTCAAGAGATATTTTTTGCATATTTTAGAAAGGTTATTATTTCAAATTGTTGCTAAATGCAGAAAAAAGTGCAAAGAATAATTTTCCTTCCGATTAAAACTTTATTTACACGTGACTATTTAAAACATAAAAATTTCAGAATTACATGATTACATATTAAAACCAGTAAAATATTGAAAATTACATCAGAAATATTGTATTCACTATGACTATTAAAAGAGAAAGAAAACTTAAAATAATAAATTATTTAAATGGTATTAAAAGCAATAAATGCGGGAAATTATGTCATATTTAAGATGACCAAGTAATAATTCTGCCAAACAGTTTAAATTTAAAAATATGTTTACGAGACTTTTATTTAATACTTCGAGATGCATTTTTTAACATTTGTCGTCAATTCTAAGGAGCGCAAATAATAATACTTCCTTTCTAACAACAAAACTATTTTCACATGAATAATAAGAAGTGAAAGAAAACTTTAAAAGGATAAATTCATTAATATTCGTTAAATGCAGCAAATAGGAGTAATATAGATGATGCTGATTTAATACTTCACTATTAAACAGCAAAAAAATTACCGCAAAGGAAACAAACGTAAGTATTTAAAGAATATTTAACATTGGGATTTATGAGCACTTGTATTAATAATGAAGAACAGACTCTGTGTGTTATTTGTCACGATATATTGTCAAATGAATGTATGAAATCAGCGAAACTCCGTAGGCATTTACAAACTAAACATAAAGCTTATTTAAACAAACGAGTTGGCTTTTTTTTAATTAAAAGAACTGAATACAAGGCAAAAATTAATTGAAAAGACAGTAAATGGTTCCAACAATGTAAAGTCGTTTTTAAATCGTATAGGGTGTTTTTTTATGGTAGCAAAATCTGAAAAACCTCATACGATTGCAGATAATTTAATCCTACCTGCTGCTACAGC
The DNA here is from genome assembly GCA_963932465.1 of Maratus speciosus. NCBI lineage: Eukaryota > Metazoa > Arthropoda > Arachnida > Araneae > Salticidae > Maratus > Maratus speciosus. The sequence goes on along the minus strand of OZ010790.1, from coordinate 218,811,217 downwards.
AATGGTCACAACAATGCTAGGAGAAAAAACTGCGAAGTATCTAAATTTAATTTCATTATCTAATGATACTGTTAAGAACCTAATCACCGACATACGTGAAAACATTGAGAGCCTATTTATTGAACGTGTAAAAACAAGTCCTTATTTCACATCACAAATGGATCAGAGTTTAGATTTTCCAATACTGGGAATTTGTTAGCTTTCGTTTTTATGAATTTGGTGGTAAGGTATGTGAAAATGTTTTGTTTTGAAAATCCATTCCATCTCATTCAACATGTGTAGCGATATTCCCTGTTTAGACGGTTTCATTCAAGAAAAAGAAACTTGATAAAAATGTTTCGGAATAAGAACAGATGGGGTTCGAGCTATGAGTGGACCTATTAATGGTTTAATCAGCTTGTTTAAAGATAAAACATCACATCCAGTTTGGACACGCTGTTGTATTCACCGCTAATCACTGGTGGCGTAAAAATGCCTGAAGAATTTAAGTCTACATTCAACGAAGTTGTTCACTAGTAAATTATATAAAGGCTCGTCCATTTAATTCTAGACTTTGTAAAATTCTGTGCGAAGAAATTGGGAGTCAACACAAACAGTTACTTTTGCACAGAGAAATTAGGTGGCTGTCACGAAGAAAAGTTTAAATCGCACTTTTGCACTGCATGATAAAGTAAGGCTATTTTTATTGGATTCCATTTGAAAGAATGTTTCACTGATTTCTCCTGGCTTGTCAAGGTGGCATATTTGGCAAATATTCTTAGTTTTTTGAATAAGCTGAATTTAAGCTTACAAGAAACATCGGTACTTATTTTCAAAGTCCAGGACAACGTAGAAGCAACAACTAAAAATCGATTTGTGGGCAAATCGTCTTGAAAAAAATGATTTTGAATCATTGCCAACATTATTCGATTTCTTACAAACCTTTAGCAATACAATTTCGGATGATATTGTTGAAAATTTCATTGTACACCTGAAGAACTTAAATAAAGCTTTCCGACTTTATTTTCCTCCCTCAAAGTCCGAAAATTAAGTAGATGATGAATCCATTTCATTTCCAAGACAGTTTCCGAAATAGAATCTTTAACATTCTAGAGCAGGAACAGCTTTCGGAATTATCATGCGATAATTCCATGAAAATTGCTTTCCAAGTGATAAAATAGCTTTCAAAACTTTTGGTTGAGCGTGAGAAATACGTATGCAAAACTAGCAGATAAAGCTATCAAGCATTTACTCCTCTTCTGTACAACATATTTATGTGAAAAGACTTTCTTCAGCATTGTGCACATGAAAAAAAAAATATAGAAATCGACTGAATGTCGAACCAAGACTTCCGAATATATGTTTCGAACATTGCACCAGACATTTCATATCTCGTAGGAAAACAAAACAGAAGCATCCTTCTCATCAGAAATAGTATATTTTAACTGTCTTAAAATGTTTTTCTTATTAATGAAACTGATTTTTTCAACAACTAAACGCGGAATATCTGTAATGAAAAATAAAAAGGGTCTATACCATTAAAATAATTTGTTTTATCTTATATTAAAACAATTTTTTTTTGGGGGGGGGGCGAAATGCATATCATATCATAGGGGGTCCAAGAGATCCCAAAGTTTAAGAAACGCTGGTATAAGGGATTCCTATTTCTTGAAGGCGAACTAGAGGGTGCTGTCAGTCTAACCTATTGAATAAAGTGAAAGAACTTTATGTTTATAATTTACAATCAATTATGTTTGCCTTTTATCAGAAATTTACCAAAAAATATTGGACAGAACATTTAGTTTTACTTGCTACGGTTTGATATATTTTTTTAAATAACAATATCTATTTTTATTTATTTAACTACACGACATTTAAAAGCTGCCATAAATTTTATTTATATCAGTCTCATTCTATAAAAGCCTAATTTTAAAACTTGGTGCAACTAACGATTTATAATATATATTTTTTATTACTTGAATTTTATTATACTTTTTTCTTCATTTTTTAAATATTAAACCATGGATATCAAGATAATTTATTTTATAGTTCTTATATGAATATTTTCCTTTCTTTCCGTTTTATTTATTTATTTATTATGGAAAAGAATGGCAAACTTTTCTTACTGACTCACACGCCTATATATTCTTGATAATGGTCAGAAAACAAAAGTTGCAGATCAGGTCAATTTATTTAATTAATAATTGCAAAATATTTTAGGTTAAATATTTTAAATATAAATTTATTATTTTTTTCAAAATATGTTTGAGTGTTAAATTTTATTTAATGATGAACCATTCAAATAATAATAATAATAAAATCAAAATCATATAGCTTCTTCTCCTAATAAAATATGTCATTATCGAAATGAATTATCGGCAAAAATGGCACAGAAATCACTTCGTCGGGAGCTGGGTTCGAACCTGCGTCGTATTAAAGTTCAGAGCCTTAAACTGGTGCTTTAGACCACTCTGCTAACCAGACCTGCTCTTTCTTTCCCCTAAATGGAACATCTAGTAAATTTAACTTCACGCATGCGCAAATGCGTGAATTTTTTTGACTGAACTTACAGAATCAGGTTTACGTTTTAATATATATGATAATATAAGCGCAAACGCAATGGTTTTCAATATCGTGGTTCTTGAAAGCCATTTCCAAGCTGACGGAGTTTTTTGATCTCGAGCCTAAAGGAAGAATATTGTTCATAGCTTCTTTATAAAAGTCAGAAAAATAGTGACATTTTTAATATACCAGTTTATACAAGCTGATTTTGAAATCTGTAATTGATCGTACCTATCATCCCCACAGTCATCAGTTGTTACGACAAAGATGGATGAGGCCATGGTAACAAAAAAGTGCCCCATTCAATCGGAGAAGCATGGCAGCCCGATTACAGAAGATAGCCGCCGCTATGGGGATAATATCATTCAGTCTTCCGTAAGCTGGTAATAACAGGGCATATTACCATATTTTCAGAGGCTGCGAATTCTGAACGGGGATTGGAGGGCGTAGCTCGAAATGAGCTGAACCCCTAGTATTTCTATAAATTTTGTAATTATTTGCAATGCGATAAGTTTTTTTTTTAAATATTATTAATATTTAGTTTCAAGTTTAAAACTGGAAATTTTAAATTACATTTAATATAAAAGCAATATATTTCTATTATTATAGCTTTATCTCACATAATAGAATTTACATTTTCACAAATGACTGAAAAAGTGACCAGGCCAGTGGTCGAGCACGAGTCCTTAATTTGACAAACCTGTCCTTTTCTAGGTTTCTGGACAGACAGCCGACAAACGCAATCACTCAGATTTATGCTCGGTGAATTATGTGATTATCTCAAATAGTTAAATAAAAGATTTAGATATACTATACAATATTGAATACTTGAGTAGACACTGCCAACAAATGATGTGGAGACTAGAGCTAAATTTTTCCATTATAAAAATGTAAATTATACTGTGTCTTACTTACTTTTTGCAGAATATTGTGATTTATTTTGCAAATTGCATATTTTAACTTTTGAACACATTTGCGCTTGGCGCAAACTGTTGTTCGTTTAACAAAAATGTATACTCATATATTATACACCTGTATGTACATTTACTTTGTATTGTGAGATTGATTCATAAAAGTATAGGAAAATGTATTCCTTGGCGCTATGGCGATATAACAAATTTTTACACATTGAAACCGGATTTCAAGATTTAAGTATTCTTTACTAAACTCCTAATTGATTGACATGCTTCTGGTGTACATCCATTGATTTCTATAAATCATAATTGAATTTATAATCTGTTAACCGCATTTTAAAAATCTGCAGTAACAAACTATTTTTGCAATGTTAAAGGAAATCATCCATATTATATTGGCTGTGTAGTAAAAAAAAAAATATTTTTATTGCTTGTGAATTTCTTTTATTAATTTGTATTCAATATAATAGTTTATCCTTTCATTAAAATATGTGCATGTTAACAAGATTATCATTCCTATGTCCTTATCTGATTTACCATCAGCGTACTCCCAAATTGCGTCTTTTTAGTTTTTGCGCCAACATTTGCATTTGGTGAAGTTTGTTGAAGTGTTTGTTTAACAGTAATCTACCGAATAATATTTGTGAGATATGGTTTCACCATAACAATATAAAGTAAATTAAAATATTTCATTTTCTATTGTATTTAAAGACCTGGGTTTCTATTCATTACTGTTTTATCTCATATAGTTAAATAGAATACTCGGATATACAAAACTATTACTTCTGTGATGTGTATACACTGTACGAATATAACGTACATCGTTCCAGATTTTATCTTCTTCTGATGACTCTCACTATAGTGCACTGTTAAAACTTTTGCAGCATTTTGGCAGGTCATTAGACCGTTTTTTGAAAGAACGGTTTCATAACCATAATTTAACTATATTCTGACCATAAAATGGCCAACAATATGGTCAGAATAGTGTTAAAATTACGGTTGTGTAACCGTTTTCGGAAAAAACGGTCAAATGACCTGCCAGAATGCTGCAAATTTTTAACAGTGTGGAACCACGCACACACACATAAACTACATTTTTAAATGGTATTACCGTAATAACGGAGTAACTTGCCGTGTTACTTTTGATGAACTGAGTAATACTACAATAAAATATTGTCATACATACTATACTATGATGTAAAACCATATGTTGGTAATTTAATAAAGTAAAAATCAGGTTAATTAGTCTAAATTATATTGCTGTATTCCATTTAAGTAGTCATAAATCTTAAAATCTAATCATTTGCTGTATAATACAATTTAAGTTTTATCTCTTATAAAAAGTTCGCTATTCAAATAAAAGTAATTATATTTTTCTACAATTGGCGGTTATTGATAATGCAGATATAGTCATAAAAAATATATTTATTTAATGTCTAAAATAAATCTTTATCGTAACTAAAATACTTCAGCTTGTAATTTAACAGTGCCTTGCATATTAGCAAATTTTTATATAATTTCTAACATCTATATACATATTTCTCTTACGTAGCGCTAAAAAAGGGCTGTATTTGTAGCTTGCTATTTGGCAACAACCAAAGCGACGTTTCTCAGTGGTAGTTACGACCACATGCCCCAAAACACTCAGCAAATCAAAATCCAGACAGGATCTATCTTTTAACGCAAACCGTTTGTGCAATACATGAATGACAATTGTTATTGGTCCGTTTTACGGTGACGTATCTTTATTATCGAAGGCTGTATTTAGACACAGGCGAAAGCGTTTTGTTTACATTTCGATAGCGTGATACGTAGCATATTTTATAGCGTCTTATTATAGTTTTAAATTAATTTAAGCCGTGGTTTTCAATACTATAGGCAAAATGAAAGGAGAAGGCCATCTGACACTAACATGCCATTTAAATTTAAACGGCGTCAATTTCCTGTTCGCTTAGCTTTCTCCATGATGATCAACAAGTCATAGCGCCAAACTTTAGATAAATGCATTTTTATTTATATTTTCAACAAAATTTTCAATTACTTTTTTATGAATTAAAATATTTTTAAATTTCATATGTTGCTTGCTCGGATCTCATAGCGGCCCAACTAAAAATATTTTTTATTTTGTTTTCACTAAGTTTTTTAATTAATTCTGTTTCCAATGTACGTTTTTATTTATATTTTCAACAGTTTTCCATTACCTTTTTATACATTAAAAATATTTGTAAATTTAATACGTTGTAATGATTTATGATAGCACTCATTCTGGCTAGAGTTGACATAAATAGTGGCGAGCGAGCGAAGCGAGCTGGGATCGCGTAGCGATCCCAATATGAATTGCGTAGCAATTCGTGGGGGTTAGTGAGCGTTAGCGAGCAGGGGGCTGAGCTCCCTAGTATAAATTAAATATCCTTCCGACTAGATATAAGCAAAATAATAATAAGTTTATTTTTGGCAGATAAAATAAACATGTGGTGCAATTTTAAATCCGTAATTTGAAAGATTTAATGCTTATTTAATTTAATTAATTTGAAACATTTTAATTTTTCTTTTATCGCTAAATTTACGCCGTTATAATTTTAATTTTATGTGTAACAAGGTTAACGGTTTTTTTTTGTTTTATGTGTTGGGTGGCTCGATACGTTATATTTGGTACTTATATATCTACTAATCTTAGAAGTGTAAAGTGATTGAATTTGCTGGTGTAAGGAATCACCCCACGATGTTACTGTCGTCTTGGAATTAATAAAAAGTTCCATAAATTTATGTTTTTTCTTCAATCAGCTTACTTCTTAGTATTACTCAGGAGACGGACTGCAGTTACTGTCTTTTATTTAGGAAACGCAAGCCACTATATTTTCTGTTACAAATCTACGGCCAAAACAAGCGTTGCAATACACAATGAAATTAATTCATTTCTCTCTTTCAAATTCAGCAATAAATACCCACTCTTTATATACACTCTTAAGTAATATACTAGTAAATACCTCTTAATAGTAATTATATTAGCTGTAAAATGTAAATTATAATTCATTTAATTAGTTTAACGTTTATGTCGAGAAATGAATATATTTTTTTTCATTCATGTACACAATTCAATAATTTTCTCATTATTTTGGATATATTTACACTGTGGAAAAGAATACTCTTACTAAAACAATATACGGACTGTTTCAAAAGTCAAAAAAGAAATAATATTCTATAACTAGTTAAGTATATGTAGTAGTACGATTCAGGTTAAACGGAAACCTGACGAAAGACATGATATAAATTATAATTACGGAAGTTTTATTGCCATATTAATTGCATATGCCACCGACAAGTGGCGTTAAGTTTGTGTCTTCAGTTTGTTCAGCTTTGCAACATATAAATGTTCCCAGTTCAATTATTTTTACAAATGTTCAGTTTGAGTTTCAAGCACGTCATTAGCGAGAATGGTATTATACGTGGTAAACTACATTGTTAAAGTATTAAATGGTACAAGCGGTACGACATTGAATAGCATCAAAAAGGATTTTTGTTATGTTTTCTTTTCTGCTACATGATGGCTTAAAACGCGACCGGCAGCAGCTTTGGATCATCACGCTGCTAATTGTCGGCAACAAAGCGTAATCTTTTTAGAAATATCTAGATATACACAAAATTAAATCACATGTGTTGTGTAAAACTACTGTAAAAGTAAAAGATAAAAAGTATTAAACTAGAAAATAAAAAATTATGTAATACGGAACAATCACAGGAGCCTCATTTTGTTAGAAGCCTACTTTTAGTTGGTCAATCCTAAAGTTTATGTAGCCCAATATTGTTATTAATCGTTTTCAAAAATTCTCATGTACACTATATGGCCAAAGGTGACCGGTCACTTGCGATTTTAGACGTTTTGTTAAATATCTAGAAAAATACATGACGAATTAACCTCAAACTGCAGGTGTATAAACAATATAGTATAAGTCAAATATTTCCGCGCAGATTTTTTTCCCGAAACCACATATGGTACAGTCAACAAATTGAAAAAGAACGAATATCTTTTGGATAACCCTGTAAAAACTAAGGTAGCAAAAGCGTTCAAACTCGAGAATATTAATAACTGGATTATTATAATATTCTGTGTTCATTTTTATGAGGATAGCATGTATACTCGTATAGAAATTAAGGTTTTTATAAAAACAGTTCCAAATTTCGCCAAGTTTTTTGCTTATAATTTGAGGAATTCTTAATGTAAAAAAATTTTTTTTTCAGAAAATATGACGATTAACATTGTACATAATACTTTGCAATCAGAATGAAAAAAATATTAAAAATTAGATGAAAAATGAGCAGGTTTACTAAAAAGTGTTTCACTGCGCATGCGCGAATGCAATCAAAATATAATGTACATAACATGTTAGCTAAATGTATAGAGCAACTTTTGTTAAAGTCTCACAACATAGTTTGAAAAGTCTGTTAATAATCGTTTATAGAATAAACTCAAAATTCGTTGTTCCCAAAATGAAGCAAAAAGATTAGGGGCTGTATTCATATATCCATTGATTAGTTCCAATATAGCATACAAAATATTTCACGTACTACCGTATTTGGATACAGCCCCTCATCTTTTTTGCTTTCTTTTAGGAGTAACGAATTTTAAGCTTATTCTATAAGCGATTATTATCAGGCTTTTCAAACTATGTTTTTGAGACTTTCACAAAAGTTGCTCTATACATTTAGCTAACACATTCTGCAAATTATATTTTGATTACGTTCCAGAATGCTCAGTGAATCGTTATTTAGTAAACCTACTCATTTTTCATACAATTTTTATCATTTTTACATTCTGATTGAAGGGTATTGTGTACATTCTTGTTTGTCATATTTTCTGAAAAGAACTTTTCTTTATATTAAGAACTCTTCAAATTATAAGCAAAAAACGAAATTTTCGACTGTTTTTATAAAAACCTTAATTTCTCTACGAGTATACATGCCATCCTCATAAAAATGAACACAATATATTACAATAATCTAATCTATTAATAATCTTGAGTTTGAACGCTTTAGCTACATTTAGCTTTTTACTTTCTTCTATCTTTACAAGAAGAAAGTATTGGATTCATGAAAATTTTCGAATTCCGGTTATCGACGGATTTACACGTTTTAGGGGTCAGAGATTCCAAAAAACATGTTTTTACAAAATGTCTGTCTGTGACTCTGTGAGTCTGTCTGTCTGTCTGTGTGTATGTGACGCAAATTTTGTGGGCGCTCTATCTCAAGAACTAATACACGGAATTTAATAAAAATTGATATTCAGTTAGTGCCTAATACAAATTGATGCTGATTAGGTTTTGGTGTAAATCGCTCAACAGGTGGCGCTGCAATGCTGCATTTTTCACGATTTTCTCAATAGCTCTATCTCAAGAACTAATGCACGGATTTTGATCAAACTTCAGATTTAGTTAGTCCTTGATATGAATTGATGATGATTACGTTTTGGTGTAAATAACCCAACAGGTGGCGCTGTTATGATGAATTTTGCAGGATTTACACGATTTCCCCAATAGCTCTATCTTAAGAACTAACGCACGGATTTTCATCAAACTTCAGATTAAGTTAGTCCTTGATATGACTTGCTCTGATTAGATGTTGGTGTAAATCACCCAACAGGTGGCGCTTCTCTGCTGCCTTTTCCACGATTGCCTCAATAGCTCTATCAATAGAACTAATGGACCAATTTTCATCTAACTTCAGATTTAGTTGTATGTTGACACAAGTTGTTGTTAATTAGGTTTTGGTGTTAATCACCCAATAGGTGGCGCTGCTATGCAGAAATTTTCACGATTTTCTCTATTGCTCTATCTCAAAACTAATATACGTATTTTCTCCAAACTTCAGATTCAGTCTGACGTTGGCATAAATTGTTGCTGATTAGGATTTGGTATAAATCACCCAATAGGTGGCGCTGCTAGGCAGCATTTTTCTGAATTTAGACGATTTCAGCGATAGTCATATCTCAAGAACTAATGCACGGAATTTCATATCGTTAGAATCCTCATGAGATGCATAGATTGTCATTTAATTTTGGCAGTGTGATAGGGAATTTTGAAGTATTAACATGTATGAGATAGAAGAAAGTTTTGGGATTGGTACATCCGACTAGTTTTACAGGGTTATCCAAAAGATAATCGCACTTTTTCAATATGTTGACGGTCCCCTATGGGGTTTCAGGAAAATAATCTTCGCCGAAATATATGACTTATACTATACTGTTTTCACACTTGCAGTTTCAGGTTAATTCCTCATGTATTTTTCTAGATATTTGACAAAACGTCTAAAATTGCAAGTCACCGGCCACCTTTGGCCACATAGTGTATTGCTGTGCATTTAAATGAAAATCACACGATTGTCTATACTTTCAAATTAGTGAATTCTATTTTTTTTTTTTTTTTTTTTTTTTTTTTTGTAATTTTTGTAATTTTTGTATTACCCTGCATTTAATGTCACTAAATATTTTCGTTTTATAATGAATAGTGATATGTTGTTGAAAATTATGCTGTTGGCATTCCTACGCATATTTCATTTTATAGTAGTGTTTTATTCAAAATGCAGCTTTTATTTTATCTATTGTGTTAAATAAAACCGTTTCTAGAAAAAAAAAGTCATTTTTACGTCACAATCATGGAAATAATTTTCAAAATTTCATGAAATCAATAATTAACATGCAAGTTAATATGACACTTAGACATAAAAAACATGCATAAAAATTTCGCTGCTCCAATATTTTATGTGCACTTTAATCCTTTAAGAACTTAAATTTGAGAGAAATGACATAAAGTTGCAATTTTTTAAAACATTTATTGAAACTCTTTTAAAAAGAAATTTTACTCTTCAGTAACTAAGAACAGGTTGGTATTTTTTACTCTTTTTCACTTCAAAGAATTCAAGTTAAAGCAAGAAAATAAAATCAAAGGAATGTATGTACGGCATGAAAGACTTAAAAAATATTGCATTTTAAAAAGAATTACTCTTATGCATGCATATATATGTATTTTAACTGTACAAATTCAAATATTTTGACCGCTGCTATTATTTATAATATTACCGTAATAACATATTTGTTCTTAATTAAAGTTGATAAAGTAAAACAATTTCTACATTAATTATTTTAGAAATTTTTGTTAACTGTCACAATTAAAAAAAAAAGCATCATTCCTTTCTGCACAAGTTTGCTTAACACTGGTAGACTTTATCCCTTAGAAAAAGATTATAGTAGGAGAGCTGTTGAACATTTTTGAGTAGGTATTTGAGGCACCCTGAAAGTTTGTGCAACACTTCTTTTGTAATGCCTGAATACAAAATCGAACGTCTGGCTGAAGGATCGTGGCCCAAAAACTGTGCCAGACACGTGTCAAGTGCCATCTTTTGACTACCCAAAAAAGGTATTTGAGGTACGCTGAGATTGAGACAGAATAATATTTATTTATACTTAGAAAAAAATATTTTGAAAATGACAGACACTTTAGTCGGCACAAAAACTGTGCCAGATACGTGTCAAGTGCCATTTTTACTTGACACGTGTCTGGCACAGTTTTTGGGCCACGATCCTTCAGCCAGACATTCGATATTGTATTCAGCCATTACAAAAGAAGTGTTGCACAAATTTTCAGGGTGCCTCAAATACCTTCCCTAAAATGTTTAATAGCTCTTGGACTATTAAAATTAAGTTAAAATTTACATTTTCATTGACATACATTTCATCAGTATTTTTGACACTTCGGCATTTAAATGAAACAAACACAATATATAACTTTTAACAATTCAGCACATAATCGCTTGACGCAAAAAGAACATTTTCTTGATCTTTAAACTGTCACTTCAATGATTTGTGATGCAAAAATCCATCTATGTTTTGTAATCTGAGAGTTCATCCCCGCGGCATTTATGTGTTAAAAAATAAAAGAAATTTTTTAAAATAAACATCGAATTGATATAGAGAAATTTTTGGGAGAAAGGAATCGTAAGAAAAACTTATAATTTTGAAAAGTTTTATGTATTATTCATGAAGTATTTAAATGTAATCAAATATCGTAAAACGATTAGAACTGAAAACATCGTTAATAATTCTTATTTAAAAATCCTCAGATGTTGTGGCAATAGATTAAAATGCAACTTTGATTAATGTATATTTCTCCACCCTAGCAACCTGAAAATATATTTAAATTACTTATCAATAATTCAAAACCAGATTCGGAGAATTTCTTCCTCAATTAATTTATTCTTAAATTTGTTGTAGGGAATAAATTAATATATTAGGTAACACTTGCGTGAGAATGTATTTCTTTTTTAATTAGATTAGAAATTAATCTCAAAATTCATTAATGGGATTAGTTATGATTTCTGGGAGACAAAAGTAAAGCTTTTAAAACTCGTTGATTCAACGAAATGATGGAAAAAATCAACAAAATAGTGTTAGCAGATTGAAATTTTTATTAAAAATTGCTTTATAAAATGGCACGAGAGAAATTTCTTACAAAGAAAATGTCACTATGAGAAAAGTGGGACGGTTTATGTTAGAAATATTTAAAAAAAAAAAAATGCTTTTTTTTTAAATATACTTCTGGAAAATATTAAAACTTTTTAATTTTTGAATGGAAAATTCAGCTCAGATAATAAATTGATTAATTTTTGGCGCTTTAAAATCTTTTTGTACAACCTGATGTTAAATTCGTTTGTAATGACGGCGAGGTCATATATATGTGTTACATTTCCATTCAAATTTTACCCTTTTTATAAACTTATTTTCCTTTCTTCTGTTATAAGTCATCAATCAAAAATTGATTTATCTTTATTTCCAATTTATGTGCAATCGTTATCGTCTCATAAATATTCTTTATTGATATTTTTAGATAAACGCCGCTTCTTTACAAAGTCGTTTACGTAATCTAAAGATCATAATTTTAATTTAAACTTTCTGGCGGTTCGTATAATCATTAAAAGATCCATAAATTACATTTTCACATCTTCCTGCAAGTACATATTGGTCATTAATTATCCTTGCCGTTATACTTCTGTAAGCAATAATAGGTTTGCCTTTTTCTCCTTTTAATTGATAGCTAAATGTGGTTTCTGTACATGTATTCTGTACTTGTGTGTTAGTATCTCGTTCAAATTTAATTAATGACCAATATATACTTGCAGGCAGATGTGAAAATATAATTAATGAGTTTTTAGCTCACAGGCTATCAAAGCCTGAGAGCTAATGTGCCCGCCGGTTCTGTATGTATGTATGTATGTACGTACATACGTAATGCGATAACTCTTGATAGAAACATCCCATTTGCTTCAAATTTTTTTTCTAGGTTTATTCTGATAAGGCGTTTCCCTGATTAGTTTTGGGGGTTCATTGGTTAAATAAAAAGAGAGAAAAGGGGGGCTAGTCTCACCCCCTCCCTTAATTTAGATAAATGGGTTTTTCATGCAGAATTTATCGATTTGCTCCAAATTTGGTATACCAGTTTATTATGTTAAGGAGCTTCCCTGATTAAATTTGGAGGTTCATTAGTTAAGTATATAGGGGGAAAGGGGGCTAACCACCCTTAATTTAAATAAATGGGTTTTTCATGCAGAATTATTCGATTTGCTCCAAATTTGGTATACCAGTTTATTATGTTAAGGTGCTTCCCTGATTAAATTTGGAGGTTCATTAGTTAAGTATATAGGGGGAAGGGGGCTAACTCCCCCTCCCTTAATTTAAATAAATGGGTTTTTCATGCAGAATTATTAGATTTGCTCCAAATTTGGTATACCAGTTTATTATGTTAAGGAGCTTCCCTGATTAAATTTGGAGGTTCGTTAGTTAAGTATATAGGGGGAAAGGGGGCTAGTACCCTCCCCCTTAATTTAGATAAATGGGTTTTTCATGCAGAATTAATCATTTTGCTCCAAATTTGGTATTCCGGTCTATTATGTTAAGGAGCTTCCCTGATTAAATTTGGAGGTTCATTAGTTAAGTATATTAGGGGAAAGGGGGGCTATCCCCCCTTAATTTAAATAGATGGGTTTTTCATGCAGAATTATTCGATTTGCTCCAAATTTGGTATACCAGTTTATTATGTTAATGAGCTTCCGGATTAGTTTTGGGGGTTCATTGGTTAAATATAAAGGGGGAAAAGGGGGGCTAGTCCCCCCCTTAATTTAAATAAATGGGTTCTTCATGCAGAATTAATCGATTTGCTCCAAATTTAGTATACCAGTTTATTATGTTAAGGAGCTTCCCTGATTAAATTTGGAGGTTCATTAGGTAAGTACATAGGGGGGAACGGGGGGTTAAGCCCCCACTTAATTTAAATAAATGGGTTTTTCATGTAGAGTTATTCGATTTGCTCCAAATTTAGTATACCGATTTATTATGTTAAGAAGCTGCCTTGATTAGATTTGGGGGTCTATTGGTTAAGTATAAACGGGGCGCGCGGGCTAGTATCCCCTTAATGTAGTTAAACGGGTTTTTCATCCAGAATTATTCGATTTGCTTCAGATTTGATATACCGGTCTATTCCGTTATGGCGCTTCCTTCATTAGATTTGGAGGTTCATTTGTTAAGTATATAAGGGGCAAAGAGGGGCAAGTCTCCTCCCTTAATTTAGATAAATGGATTTTCATGCAGAATTAGACAATTTACTTTCATTTTTTTTTCTATGTTCATTCTGATAAGGAGCTTTCCCTATTAGATTTGGAAGTTCATTAGTTAAGCATAAAGGGCTGAAGGGGGTTAGGCCCCTTAATTTAGCGATATGGTTTTTTCTTGCTGAATTATCTGATTTGCTTCAAATTTGGTATACCGGCTTATTATGCTAAGGAGCTTCCCTGATTAGATTTGGAGATTCATTGGTTAAGTATAAAGGGGGATATAGGGTCTAATCCCCCTTCATTTACTTTTTTAGGTGCATTATTCTATGAAATATGAGTATAATATACAGTTAGTGTGAATAGCCTGGGAGCTCAATGCCATCAGTTTAACTGGGCACATTTCTTTTTATTAATGAATATACGAGGTGCAAGAAAGCTTAAATTAAATTCATGATCTATAGATTACGTAAACAGATTTGTAAAAAATCGGCGTTTTTCTAATAAAATATCAATAAAGAATATTTATGCGGGGATAAGGATTGCACATACATTAGAAATAAAGAGTAATCAATTTTTGAATGATAGCTTATAACAGAAGAGCGTATATAACAGTGCGCAGATTGAATTACACTTCACCGCTGATCTTGGTATTAGTACCAGATGAAGAGTTTTACTGAGTGTGGGGAGAAACCACTAATATTTCCATCTATTGTTCTCTTCTTTTGAACAATAAAATAGTTTTTCCATTGAAAAGTTTACTACATTATTGGTTGATGAACTTTTACAGGAAACGATCACCTTGGATTATTTGTCACTTTTGGATTTACATTTACGATCACTTATCATTTCTTACTCACGGTAGATGTTTTTCAAAAATGCAACTTAAACCCATTTCATAATAATCACCGGTCCTAAACTTCATCATAGTAATCCTTACAAAACATATTACAATGCGAATAACTTTTTAAACGTGACTCAAAAATTACTGGAGTAACCTGCAATTTTGGATCCGCATGTTTGAAGCTTCTAAAAATCAATTTATTAAAAAAATCATAGGTTGCATTTCATATTTTCTTCCAAAATATATACTTTTCAAATATGTTTTTGATAAAACTCTGGATCGTATCATATATATATTTTAATAAATCTTGATTTGTAAAAGCTTCAAATATGCGTATCTAAAATTACAGCTTATTCTGTCTGGTAGTTTTTGAGTATATGTGAAAATAGACCCACATTTTAGTCTGTTTTGCAGCGATTGTATGTGAATTTAACATTAGGAGTTCCGAATTTTAAATTGCCGAATTCCTAAATTACTTAACAAAATGACTTCTAGGTTGGTATCCTAAAGTACAATTTACACCGAAAAAGTCACATATGATGTGAAAATTAGGTGTTTGTATAAAAAATTTCACAGTATGGTATTATTTCTGTATGAAGACGCTACTTTTTAACATTCATATCCAATTTTTAACATAAATTGAAAGGAAGCATAATTTGCATTCGATTGGCTATTTCCATTTTATCCTGCGACAATCTGGTGAATAAAATGTATGGGGTGTTCTTTCTCTTTTTCTTTTTTCTTTTGACAAATGTACATATATACAAAAAGATAAAGAAAGCCGAATGGCGTGTACTGTTTCATTTGCCGGCTACAACAGATAGCATCGTTTATTTCAGAAAATATATGGGTTGACTTCAAAATACGGGTTATTGCGATGAACTGTTAAACTGTTGAATGAAGAAATATGCAAAAATTATACAAATGAAATACAGATTTTAGACGTGGTATTAATATTACAAGGGGATAAATGCATATTAAAATACGGAATTCATTTTATATATAATCTTTGAATCCTATAACTTACATACAAACGTTTTCTCCCTGCTTTAACAAGTAAAACAGTAGAAATTTGATTCTTTTACCACCCGAATACACCAAGTTACGATGCTTTAAAATTTATAATATTCCTTCAAAACTGAACCTTCATTATATTGAAGAATGAAAAGACTTCCGAAATATTGATCATTATCAAGCGTCGTATTTTTTTGTCTTTTGGTTAATGTTAAAGGGGATCAACTACTATATATTGAAACATGAAGATACATTTTGACAAAACACACCATTTTTCGTTGTATTGTAACTAAAGAGAAAAAAAAAATATTAGAATAGTCATATTTGTTATTGTCATTCAACTAGTTGTATTTGCCAATCTCAAAACTTTCTTCTATCTAGTACAGCTTAGTATTTCAAAATGTAGTTACAAATGTCAGCACTTTAATATTGTTAGTTGAGTACTATACCAACTTTGACTTTCATCTTAAATTTCTGATTCAGTCAATTAATCTGAGTAAAAACGAGTTAATACCGATCATGATATTTATTAAAATCAATAGTTTTCTATTATTCTATTGTGCATCAGCTGTTCGCGAATCGACGGCTTATCATGATGCGAAGTTCTCTCCGCTTTACGAGCCGCCGGTGTATAATATAACTACGAGAAAACAAGAAAATTATACAAAAATCGCTATTACAGTCCACCGTTACGACGAAATATTTCGAGATTCAAGGAGGATCTGCTTGGCATAGACAAAAATATGCACAAAAAATTTGGTTCAATTTTATGCATAATTTCATTCAGTTTTTGATGGTAAAATAATGAAAATGAACACAAAAATCGCTATTACAGGGCCCCATTCCGGCCGAATTTTTCCAGATTAAAGGAGAACCTGTTTGCCATAGCCAAAACCTAAAAAAAATGGTCCAACTCTATGCATAACTTCATACACTTTTGATGGTACAATAATGAAAATGGCACAAAAATTGCTATTACAGCGCCTCCTTACGTCGGAATTTTTTACAAATTAAGAGTGTTGGTATTGTTTATGACGGCCAATTATATACACTAGAGATATGTGACCGAAAGGAGGCGTTCCCTCCGTGGGAGTTTTTCTAAAGGAACCTAACCCGTATTTGCGCAAGGAAACCTAAGGTTGGAAGATAACCACAGAAAACTCCGAACGATTAGACCGACGGGCAAGATTGGGTGCAAACCTTGCACCTGCCGTCTACTAGCTTTGAGAGCAGAACCTCTCGGTGGCCAGTGGTGGGGCTCCAAATTAAGGGAGGGCCTGCTTGTCATAGCCAAAAACTAAAAAAAAAAGTATTTTTGGTTCCATTCTATGCGTAACTTCATACACTTCTACATTGGTACGTTGGCGACATACGGACACACGGACAGGCAGACATTTTCTACAAACATATTTTTGGTATATCGGACGCCTAAAACGTGTAAATCGGTCACAAACTGGAAGTCGAAAAAATTTTGATTACAATACTTTCTTCTATTGAAGATAGTATGGTGTACAGCAGCGGTGGCGAAGAGGTGGAAACAAGTCGTCATTTGCATTTGCTACGTTTTATTAATGATAAAACAGAAATTCTAAAAAATTCTTATATTTGTAAAAATTTCAGATGTTCAGGTTTGGATACATTAACTATTGCAGTCATTGGCGCAATGTTAAAAGATGTTATCTGACATTCACAATTTGCAAAACAGGGGTTATTTTTTTTTCAAAGGACAAAGTGTCTTCAATTGTTATTTTATTTATTCATGGTTCGTACGTCTCCTTGAATTTTGCAGACCAGAAAATTTTTCGGCACCAGTATTATCTTATAGAAAATCTCTTCTTAAAAGAAGGCGAAATTTTGCGCGTTTAACTTAGATTTCTTTTCTATTAAAAGATACTGGTAGTTTTCCTGGAGAAATAACGGTATCCGTACGAACCATGTTATTATATCTGGGCAGAAGAGTTTCATTAGATTGCACATGCTTGCGCTAAAATGTGTGATATTTAAATAAATTTCAACTATTTTATAAAAATTAAGCTAACTTCAACAATTTTGTTAAACTAAACAACTGTTAAAAATTTTTGTTATGATTAAATAAGAAAATATAGCTTTTCTTAAAATTAAATAAGCATTTATAATTTTGTTATGTTAAATAGGGCCAATTTGTATTAATAAATTAGAAGTTATTACAACATTACTGTTCAAATGTATTTATGGTTTTAAAAAATCCACTGCAATTATCCGCTGGATTTAAAATTATTAATTTAGTGCTGCGTGAGTCCCGAAAAAATGGCGACTTCGACTCTATAATTTAGAATATATTGGATGGTGTATAGAATACCAGTTATCAAATTGCAGCTAATTAGAGCGCTTTCGTGGTCCTATTACATTTAATACAAAATAAAATTTCTCGGTAGGAAATTTCGCTGAAATGTCTTTGTTAATGAAATCTGAGATAAGACTTAGCGCTATACAATTGAAATAAATATAACAACATGTCGAATACCAGAAATATACCCCTATTGCATACATGTTTCGGAAACATAAGTGCAAATAATAATGGACTTTTCGCACATGTATTGTGGAGAAGCGGCTATAGGCAGCCATCTCATCTTTTCTACAATTCCATTGGTCACAAAGCTGCCTCTCTTTTATATATATATGAGCAAAATTAAATTATTTTTTGCACTGATAACAGTCTTTTAATTGCTACCAAAACTAATTTACTATGCTTGGTAAACCGCTTGGGGATGAAAACATTGCTATCTCTATTTGTCTCCGTTACTGTTAAAGTTATGAATGGGAAATCATTTTTGCTATAATTAAGCCACCCTGCATTTTTGTCTGAATATATGGACACCCCTTCCATGATTTATGATACAAAGATCGATTGGTTTTATATGCACTAAAGCCGTGAAACTGTTTAAGAATATAAGAATTGAAATTTTCTAACTGAGCAAAAAAAAAAAAAAAAAAAAATACCGAAACCGGGATTCGAGATCAAAACTTTTGAGTTAAATTGCCAGTGACCTAACTATTGAGCTTACAAGGGCTGACAGCCGGCGGTCATACTTTGCTCAGATAACTATATTGGTAATAGTATCTGGTCTGTCATGTAGACAGTTCAACTGAACAAACCGCAGGTAATGGAACTCAATCACACGTGAGTACGCAGATACGCGATTCTTTTGTAGCCCAAACATACTTTTATAATAAATCATACTAAATTTCAATTGTACTCAATCATACTTGTACGATTACAACTTGGATGATCGAACAAATAATCGAGTGTCTACGTACCCATCGTTTAATCGAGTTCGATTACCTATGATTTATTGTGTTGAGCTGTCTACATGAAAGACCAGGTGCTATTACCAATAAGGTTATTTGAGCAAAATATGACCGCTGGTTGTCTGCCCATGTTGTTCAATAGGTAGAGCAATGCCAATTTAAGCCAGGGGTTCTGGTTTCGAATCCCGTCTTTGCCATTTTTTTTCGCTCAGTTGGAAAAATTCAATTCGTATGAAACCTTTACTAAAATTTGATTGAGTTAAAAAATAACCTAGTGTTAGGACAACGTGTATGTATCAAAAAGAAGAAATTTAAGTAAATCTTTATGTAGTTGTTTGAATTCTGATATTATTATTTATACATCGTTCACAAATGTAGCTTAAAAGTTTGTTTCCAATATAAGTTTCCACTAATTTAGTTTAAAATATAAATTTCCAAAATAATATAAAAATTTATTTTATACAATAAAATGTATTAATTAAAATGTGCGTTTATTAATTGTCAATTGATTTTATTACTAATTGATATGGTATTAAAACGATATGAATATTATTTCTTCTAAATATAAAAATGAATGAATTTTTCTATGTATTTTTTTAATTAAAATTTCTCAAAGTCTGTTTAAAAGTCTGCTTGTATATGGTAATATGAATACATAAACAAGATTTTATAACAAAATAACATTTCATTTAAAAAATAACGGTCTTTCATTTTGTTTCAACTGACCTGTTGGATTAAATAATAAGATAGATTTTCAAGTAAAGCTTCCGTCAAATGCACAATTTTTTTAAAAAGTAAAATACTTATGTAAAGGTAATCATGTCTAAAAATGACTGAATGCTATAAAATGTAAAATCATTATATAAAAATTGCATATAAAAGGCGAAGACTTGGAAATTAAAATAAAAAAAATTCTGAAAATCTTAAATTATAAAATTTACCTAATTTCAAAAGATTAACAAAAGAAAATTTGTAATAAAATCTGAACCGTTTAAAAAGAATGAATTCAGTTCAAATGATACATATGCATATATATTATGCAAATTTATACTATAATCTAAAATAATACTTCCTATTCTTTCTAGATAATTTTCTGTATTTTTCAGATATATAGTTCACTAGTCATTGAAATAACACAGAAAATAATAAAGTAAAATATATATATATATATATTTTTCTCGAAAAAACTTACAACAATCTATTTTTTTTACTAAAATACCACGTAAATAAAAAAGTAAAACAGTAATATGCATTTTTAATTAATGTTATTAATAATCCGTATATGTGAATATAAAAAAATTCTTATTAAAAAAATAAACAGAAATCTTTCTTTTTCATTTTTTTATGTATCTGGATTCGGAAAACAAGAATGCATAAACAAATTTAATTAAAGAACATCTTTAAAATAATTTTTGAAAATTCTTAAGAATGTGAAAAAAAATCACATTCGTTTAAAAATTATGCATTTAATTAAATAAACAAGAGGGATTTTCAAGTAAAGCTTCCGACTCGGACACTGTTTTAACATATATATATACATGATAATAAAACACACATACTACAATATATATTAAAACACACATACACACATAAATAACGCCTGCATTCAACAGTTAAAGGTATATATAAATATTTTACAGACAAACATACAATAAATACAATAAACCCAACTGGAGTGAAAAATTAGCCAGAGCCAGGAATCGAACCCGGGACCACGTATACAAGACTGCTGTTCTAACCACTGAGCTACTCCGGCCGATGTCTGAGTCTGCAATTTCTCACTAAGTGAGAAATTAGTGAGAAATTGCAGACTCAGTCATCGGCCGGAGTAGCTCAGTGGTTAGAGCAGCAGTCTTATATACTGTGGTCCCAGGTTCGATTCCTGGCTCTGGCTAATTTTTCACTCCAGTTGGGTTTATTGTATTTATTGTATGTATGTCTGTAAAATATTTATATATACCTTTATATATACACATGATGTTTATTGAAAAGGAATCAAATTAGAAAAGAAATGATGATGAGGGAAATGAATGATTTTACAGTCGGATGAATCATTCGGACATACGCAAAAAAGTACTTTCCAACCTTTGTACATATTTATTTTATCAAATACAACAATAGAATATGCTCATTAGAATTTGGAGAATTTTTATTACTTACAAGGAAGGTCTCCATACGGGTATATTCAGAAAAACCTGAAAAAATTTAGTAAAAAAAAATTCACAGTTACCAACCTACGCAAATTTTTTAATCAATTATTTTCAGAAATTTTGAAGATACAGAATTACCCCGACCTATGTCACCCCGTATTTACGTCTTCTGGTTTGGAAAAAAAATCTTTAATTAAAGATGCATTTTTTTTTTTCCTTTAAGAATTTTGGTTCTATGAAGGGAAACTTTGTCGCGATAGCCAAGTGATAACGACAAATAAAAAAAGTCACAAGAAACAGCTCAGAAAATCCATTCTGCAGTTAGAAAGGGCTTCTAAGCGAAAAAAAGAAAAAAAAATGTCGATTCAAACTTCATTGCAAGATTTTTTCCAGATCTTCAAATACTCAAACGGAGCCGCTAGAACAATAAGTTGTAAGTTGATAACTTATTGATTTATTCCAAATTCTTGTATTGTAAACGCATTTTTTCGCTAATGTTAAATGTATGTAACATAATCCGTAAATACAATAGAATATGCTCATTAGAATTTGGAGAATTTTTATTACTTACAAGGAAGGTCTCCATACTGGCATATTCAGAAAAACCTGAAAAAATTACAGAGTGTTCTTCTCATATGGATATATATGTTTATAAAATTTTTTTGGCGGAACCTCGATAGAACGTTCTTAAAAAAAAATAAAAATTTTGTTTATTTGGCGATGAAATGAAATTTCGAAAATTACTTTTTTATGTCGAATACTCTTTAAGAAAAAAATGTTTCATATTGAACTTGTTTAAATAAATTTAATGTAAATAGCTTTAGTTTTGTCAGTTTCAGTTTAAATTAACTATAGTTTTGTCATACATATATTTATAATGAAAGTTAAATATCAAATTTTATAAATTAAAACAAAATTAAAATAAATTAAAATTGTTTCAATATCTCAAAATTAAATCCAATTGAGCACTGTCGACGATTCAATTTTGTTGCTATGGAAACGACGAATTCTTTGATATTGAAATGAATAACTGGTAAATGAATCTTGTCTTTATTTTGGAATACGCTTAAATATATGAAAGTATTTTTTATATATGAAATTGCTTATAAAGTAATAAAATTAAATAACAAGCAACATAAATATGTAGTACGAAAAAATGCATTTTTTAAACTCTCTCATTGTTTATTTTTAAATTCATTAAATATTTTTTACACGGATTCTAAAAATTAATTAACAAACAATTTACAGGTGCATTAAAATCGTTTGCTTTTGGCGAGGAAAAGTACTGTTCGCCAAATCGAGTGACGCTTTCGTCTTTTCGCGCCAAATACTCGAAAGTATTTTATTTTTTTTACAGACTTTCTACTGTAATTCCACCGCTAAATTTGACTGATCCTTTATTACATACATAAGTAGATTAATTGGTATTTTTTTTCAAAGTATTCTGAGTATGCCCAGTTAGGAGACCTTCCTTGTTAGCCTTTTTAGCTTATCCAAACGTAGCTCGACTTACGTCGTTATTCTTGGAACGAATTGCTGACGTAAGTCGAGGTATTACTGTAAAAAGAAAAAAAAAGAATTTTTATATTTTTATGGGTTCCTTAAATTAATCTAATTTTTAAAAAGAATTTGTTTCGATACAAAATTGCTGGTAGAAATTGAATAGTAATAATAATAATAAAACAAAGGTTGGAAGCTGTGCATTTGATTATACCCTATTGATTCATATTAATAGTAAAATCATTCATTCTGCCGATCACTATTGAAAAGAACTGAAGGCAAAAAAAATTGTATAATCATGTAAAATTTGTACATTTAAGGTATGAAAATTTTGAATTTAAAATAGGAAACAAAAATCTGAATGTGTTGAATTATTTTGTTTTATTTAATTTTACTACTAAATATTTATTAAAGAAATTTATATTAAATTCAAAAAATATTTCAAATATTATAAAATTTTGAGAAATTCAAATATTTTATATTATACATTTCAGTTAAAAAAATTGTTACATATGCAAAGAAAATATTGGACAATTATACACTAAAAATTGCTTTTCCATAGGTGTGAGTGTAACTTTCGTATCCACTGTTTTCGATCTATATTCCTCAAATGTCAAAGAATGTCTTTAAGAAAGTGGTGTAACTTCATTTATAAATACAATAATTTAGAAAATACTATATAAACTGTTAAAATGAATGAAGAAAGTACAAATTTATGTCATTATTAATCAGTAACTCATGCGAATTATAAAACATTTCTTAATTCGAATAGTTAACAAGAGTGAACATGCGCGGTAAGTCTGTAAAAAATGTACTTGCATCAGAAAGCAAGAATGCATAAATAAATTTTACTAAATAAACTCTTTATCATATCACTTGAAATTTCTTAAGAATAAGAAAAAAAATTCTATTGGTTTTAAATTATGTATTGAATTAAAGAAGGCAGAGAGATTTTTCAAGCAAAGAGTCTGGACGAGACGCTGTTTTAACATGTATGTATTTATTATTTATTTAAAAAGAATCAAACCTGAAAAGGATTGAAGATTCTGAAAAATCGAATAATGATATAAAATCTGTTCATGTAATAGGTGATAACATTGAATTTCCAATTACAGTGGTGGAAAATTGGCGCAGAGGAGGAGCCTATTGACACCACTAATATTTTATAGTATTCGTCACTTTAATAAAAACTCAGAAATTCTGCCATTAGATAAGCCTTAAAATACTACTAATATTTAGTGGTGTCAATAGGCTCCTCCCCTGCGCCAATTTTCCACCACTGCAATTACAGAAAGTACGAACGTCTTGAATTTCGTTTTATGTAGTTTACGTCTAAAGATTTATTAAAGAAATTTGAAATAAATTCGAAACACTTTCAACTATTATGAAATTGTGATAATATTCATATATATTTTTTTAAATATTTATATTAGTTACAAGCAGTAAAAGGTATGATTTTATCATAATGAACGTTTACCGGGACATTTCTTATATCTTCATGTAACTATTGCGTACTATTAGAAATTATTCGTACGTTTGGATAATTTAAAAATATATATATTGAAAATAAACATGTTTTTTGCGATTTTTGGAAACTTTGGCCCCCTTGCGGCGGTAAAAGATATTAACCGATCGGTATAATATTTTACGAGTTTATTCTTTATTACAAAAGGCAATTTTTCCGTTCTATTATATTTGGATTATAAATATTTCGGGTTTTATTTCGGAATCGATACCCACCCTATTGCTTATGCTTTGAATTAATATTATTTTTGTTTCTTTCAGATATTATGTAAAGCATGCATATGATACATAAATTTCATTAAAAAAATAAGCATGAATGATCTTCTTCATTATTTAAAACGAATTGTTTTTAAATATTTCTCGTAAAAAATGTTTCCACATATGCAAACATAAATTTATAATAATTTTCTTATAGTAAGATAATATTTCGTTAATAAAATAGCATTAAACATCTTATTTAAGGGGGCAAAATCAAAAGTATCGTCATCTCATATATTGTACTAAATAACAAGAAAGATTTTTAAGCAAAAATTCCGGCAGGGGCATACTTTTTAACAAATAAATATTTCTTTAAAAGGAATATTAAGCCTTTCAAAATGTCATGTTGATTTAGAAATTACATATTTAAACTTCGAAGACTGAATTTAAAATTAGAAAATATATGAATGTATTGAATTACAAAATTTATTTTGTCTAAAGATTTGTAAAAGATAACTTGTAATAAATTCGGAACTTTTTTAAATTGTTTTTTGAGTTAACATTATTGTTACATATGCATATATATATAAAGCAATCTTATAATCTTCTCTAAATTAGTGTTTAAATTCCTTTTGCAGGTTAATTTTTGTATTTTTTTATATATACTGTATATCATTAGTTTTTAAAATCACATAAATAATCCATAAAGTATAAAAAATGAAAAATAATGTTCTTTTAAGAAATAAGCAATAGAATATCTATATTTATTCAAATACGGTATAAAAAATATTAAAAAAAAACAGCATCATACACTTTAAATTTATGTTATCGTGAAAAGCTACATCATGCGAATTATAAAAAGTTTTTGTATTCGAAAAAGTAACATGAATGAACCTACATAACGCTTATTAAAAATGATTTTTTTTTTAAAGAGTCTTTTAAAATATGTTTTTGTATAAGAAAACATCACTGCGTAAACAAATTTTACAAAGTAGTTATATAAATATAATATCTTTTGAAATATCTTAAGAAAACCAAAAAAGAAGAATATTTTTTTAAAACTTATGTATTGAATTAAATAAACGAGAGAGATTTTCAAATATACTTTCTGGCAGAGACATTCTTTTTAACATGCTAATGTTTGTATAAAAGAAATCAAGCCTGAAAAGGACTGAAGGATATAAAAAATGGGATAATGATTATAAATATGCATATTGAAAGGGTGAAATCTTTTAATTTAAAATTAATAAAAATCTGAATGGCTTGAAATTAGTTTTATGTATTTAATTTCTAAAGATAGTTCGAAGAAATTTTAAATAAGTTAGAATTTTTTAAATATAATTTAAAGTATACATATATGCATATATTATTGTATAATTTAAAATAGATACAGTGCTTGAAAAAAGTTTAGGACTACCAACGGAAACAGAAAAGTTCTTATTTTAATGAAATACTAATATCATTACAAATTTATATTTTTAAAGTTATGCAAGTTTTGTTATTTGTTTTAAATTACAATAATAAGTTTTAAAAAATAAGCAAAAATTCCTTTCTACATAATGTAACTTGGTGAAAAAAAGCTTGGTATCAGTATATTTAAAATTTATAATTTAAAATTACAATATATATTTTAATATTTAAAATAGTTTAACATTTAAAATTACAAATGTAAAACATTTGATCATTCTTAGTACTTTGTTTACTCTTCCTTAACACGCATGACTCCAAAAGACGCTTTGGTAAGGATTTTGCATATGGAAGTGAATATTTGGTTTCATGTTTGCATAATGGCTACTTTCAATTAAACAATTAAATCAAACAGCTTGATTTTGGCATAAAATTGACGAAACAATATTCCTCAAAAATTTCTATGGGATTTAGGTCAGAACTTTCAGCTGGAAAGTACAAAGTTTTAATGATGTTTGCAGATAACCAATCTAAAGTTGACACAGACTTGTGAATATAAGAGGTATCTTGAAACAACTCTAAATTCCTATCCGTAAGTTCATCTTTACGTGGGAAAAAATACACTACAGGCCATTAAAATTGCTACACCAAGAAGGCGACATACTACAAACGTGAAATTTAAACCACAGGAAGAAGGTGCTGTAATACGCAAATGATTAGCTGTTCAGCGCATTCAGACAAAACATGCGCCGTTAACGACGCCTACAATGTGTTTAAATGAGGAAAATGTTCAGCCGGTTTCTCATACACAAATTGCATTTGAACGTTGCTTCCTGGTGAAAAGTTGTTGTGATGCTTCGTGTAAGAAGGAAAAATGCGTACCAGCACGTTTCTGACGTTGATAAAGGTCGAATTATAGCCTACCGGGATTGCGGTTTATCGTATCGCAGTATTGCTGCTGGCGTCGGTCGAGATATAATGACTGTTAGCAGAATATGGAATCGATGTGTTCAGGACTGTAATACGGAACGCCGTAACGTGATTTCAACGGCCTCTTATCACTAGTAGCCGAGAAGTCAGGCATGTTATCCATATGACCATAATGGATCGTGCAGCCACGTCATTAGCCCTGAGTCAATAATTGGGTTTGTTTGTAAGACAACATGTGTCTGCACGATCAGTTCGACGACGTTTACAGCAGCATGGACTCTCAGATCGGAGAGCATGGCTGCGGCTTCCCTTGACGCTGCATCATAGACAGGAGCGTCTTCAATAGCGTGATCAACGACGAACCTGGCCGCACGAATGGCGAGACGTCATTTTGTTCAGATGAATCCAGGTTCTGTTTACAGCATCATGGTGGTCGCATCCGTGTTTGGAAGCATCGTGGTGAACGCACACTGGCAGCGTGATGGTATTCGTGACCGTCATACTGACCCATCATCTGGCGTGATGGTATGGGGTGTCATTGGATACACGTCTCGGTCACATTGTTCGCATTGACAGCACTTTGAACAGTGTACGTTACATTTTTGGTGTGTTACAACCCGTGGCTTCTACCCTTTATTCGAGCCCTTCGAAACCCTACGTTTCAGCAGGATAATGCCAGACCGCATGTTGCCGTTATTGTACGGACCTTCTTCGATACAGAAAATGTTCGGCTGTTGCCCTGGCCAGCACATTCTTCAGATCTCTCACCAATAGAAAACGTTTGATCAATGGTTGCCGAGCGACTGGCCCGTCCCCATACGCCAGTCTCTACGGTTGATGAATTGTGGCAACGTGTTGAAACTGCATGGGCATCTGTCCCTGTGCATGTGATCCAATCTCTGTTTGACTCAATGACCATGCGTATAAGCGCTTTTATTACTGCCAGAGATGGTTTTTCTGGGTACTAATTTCTCAGGATCTAAGCACCCAAATTTCTTGAAAATTTAATCACTTGTTACTTCTAGTATAAGACATTTGTCCAACAAATATCATTTTGTTATCTCATTTCTTCCTGGTGTAGCAATTTTAATGGCCAGTAGTGTATTACCAAGAATATCTTGGTACTCAAAGGAGTTCATCTATGTCTTGGTATAAACAAAACTTATTTTTCTTTTTACATTGAAGCCAACCCAAATCATCACTGAGACATCGCATTTTACGCGGCTTGAAAGCAGATATGGCTCAGTTTGTAAATAATGCCGCAATGTCTTAAACCCTCTGGTCCATTTAAGTTCATTTTTTTTATTAGTAAGAAACAATTTTGCAGTAGATTGAATTTAAAGACATTGGACGATGCGAATTTTAGTCTTGCATCAATTTTATGCTTTAGTAGTTTTGACTTTAGTTTGAATTTAGCACATTTCAAGCATTTGGCACATTTTAACACATTTCTAACAGTTCTGTACTTTAGTGAGAGTTCTAGAGCAGATTTTATAGTACAATTATAAGAAGAATCTTGAACACTATTCTAATAACGTTCAGTTTACATCGGGCTGAGATTTTTGATGGCCGCCCGTTTCTTTTATTTTTTCCATAGTTCATTGGTTCAGAAAAAAAATGTGCACAACAGTTTTAAGGGGTCTCAGGTCTCTTAAAATTGGAAATTGTTTTAAAAAGAGACCATTTTCAACATTTAATATCTTAAAATGTGTATGATTTAAAAACACAATTTTAATTGGGATGAAAGATATAAGTATGTTCTTTCATTTTATGTATTAAAAAAGATGCAAGATGCAGAATTAGTATTTATAGGGGGTCCCAAACTGTCAGACATTTGTCGAGCAGAAAATTGGTCAGTTTAAGCGCAAAATTGCAAAAGAAATTTTGCCACTAGACTGAAATGTTTTGTGCCTAATTATACTTCAGATTGTAATAATTACTCTGAACCTAAATAACTTTGTTTTTAAAGCATTTTTATATTTTTAATGCCACTTTGTATTTAGCTAATAGCAAATTTTGAAAATTTCAACGCTATAATCACCTAAAAAAATATTTTTTAACAATGAAATTTTAGGTTCGGTTTATACAGACTAACATGAAACAAATGTTTTGAAAATTTCATGAAAAAATATTCAGAAGTTTTTAAGATATTGTGCGCGTTATGCTAAAAAACGTCATTTGTAGAAAAATTGCTTCAAAGTTTCGGAAACGCCGCTTCAGCTATTGCGCGGGTATTATTCTAATAGCCATAACTTCTGTTCTAATGGGTATTTTACGGAAACATATATATCAAAATGTTCAGAAAAAATAGGAGTTTAACATGTAAGTAAAAATTTCGAAAATTTTGTAGCTTTATGAGTCTTGAGACCCCTTAATTTATTTAATTTTTATACCAATTTGACTTTCACTCATCCCTCAATCCAAAAAAGGCCTCATTTTACCCTTTTCTTCTTCAGTCAGTGATTTTTTGCGACCGATGCTCAAATCAATAACTTTCATATCCCAAAACTTCAAATCTAGCGACTACTAACCTACAAGCATCACCAAAGATCAGTTCCTCATAAAATACTATAGTCATCTTGTTATTATAAATTTAAAAGAAACTACTTGTCCTAAACTTATTTCCACACCAAAAAATAATGAGGTACTTAAAAATGAGTAAATCTATGTACTCATATCGAACTGAGTATGTTTGGATCAAACATGAACCTATGCTTTCTCTTTTCTGACACTTCACATGTTATCAAACACAAACAAAACGGTAATTTTGTACCCTATAATGGTTTATTTCATTTATGGTGCCATAAAATATGTTTATTAACCCATTTATGCCTATCGTCCCATTTTTGGGACGTTTCAAATTTTAATGCATTTGTATAATTTTCTTCTTTTTTATAACATGAAAATTGCATGAAATCATTATTTATAAATGTCTTTATCTATAACCGAGAGATGACAGTACAAGGTGGATATTTATTTGCTTAAATTAAGCCTTTTTCGGTGTTTATAGATTTTGAATTTTTCAAGAGGGCAAAATGTAAAAAGTAAGTTTATTTGTATTTTTTCTATCATGGACCCAAAATTGCAAGTTATAATCTTAGCTTGTGGACTTTTTTGAAATATGTACTTTTTTAAATTGCGAAATTAAATGTCCAAGCCTATTTTTTATGCATTTTTGTAATGTACAAAATATAGGGTTCTAGGCACAAATGGGCACATATTTGTGTTAGAAATTTAGGAGACAGTTATTTATACAATCTCCTTTCGAAGATATTTATGAAATAAATTGTTATTAAGTCTGCAATACCATTATTTTTATTTTATTATTAATAAAAGTTATAACGTTATTAGTCTCTGCAAAGAAATAAATATATTTTTTTGTAGTTCATTAAAATACTAATTATAGCACATAATATAAAATTTAAAAACATTTTAAATATAAATATAGGCAAAATATATAATTATGCATATTATTCTACTAGAAATAATATATTTAGTTCTTTTACATTTTATCAAATAAATACAAAAAAATTAAGCTTATTTTTTTTTAGTATTTTTACAGTTCATTTTGCAACATTTTAAAGGGATTTTACCAAAAAATTTGAGAAAACAAAAATTCAGGCACAAATGGGTTAATGTAAATGTTAAATTATGCACAGCATTTTAAAATAATTAAAAAAAAAATTGCAAACAATGCTCTTGCTATAAAAAGATTCAATTTGGGTATCTTTCTAATAATTTTGTTATTTTTCTTAATAAATAATCAATTAAACTTTTCTTGTTAATAATTTTGAAAAGGAAATAAATGTCAGTACATTTTTCTTTCATTTGTAGGTTCAGGGGGGCAGTACATAACGATTCATATTTGAACACAGCCATGGAATCAAAAATGAGTACATGTGATTCTGAATTTTGAGTATATTTGGATCGGAGCTATTTTGAGTATGTGATGTATTTAAAATTGCGCACCCTTTACTGAATTTTGAGTAGCTATTTTTTTTCAATGCATTTGTTAATATTTCAAGACTTTAGCACTTGTAGAAAAAAATACTTTCTTTGAGAGCTTCAACCGTTTTAAATTAACATGAATTAGTTATTATGTTAAATTTTAAAGGAGAGAAAATCTGAATGGCTTGAATTTTGTTATATTCATATTATATATAAAGATTCATTAAAGAAATTTGAAATATATTCGACATTTGTTACTTGAATTTATTTAAAATATTTGCTACATACGTGTTGTTCCATTATTGTTTATTTTTAAAATAAAAATATTATAGTAATTTTTTTTAGGTAATGTTCTTTTACATTGTTATGTATTTGTTTATCAACAATGTATTTAGCAAAATGAATTATTCTCGTAACTTACAGGACAATGAAATTAAGTAAAATCATAGTGTATAAAATAATTATTTTTTAAAATTTACTTTTTGGAATATATATATATATATATATATATATATATCAGTGGCGTGGCGTGAAAATTTTCGGTGGTCATCGCAACTATTTAAGTTTGTGGTGAAAAATTATTAACTCTAAAATTCAATGGTTGAATGTTCAAAAAAGAAACTTTAAATCTTACCTTCACTTATACATGAACTCCAAATGTTCTGCTAAAACTGGATCGTAGAGTTTTAAAAGCTTATTAAGAGTTTTAAAATATTGCTTGGTCATCGCCGCATCCAGCGATGACCGGACGCCACGCCACTGATATATATATATATATATATATTAATATCCTTCATTATAATAATCACTGTTTGCACATCAAATATACCGGGTGTCCTAAAAAGGACTGACTGATTTTAAAATTCAATAACTTGCAAACGGTGACAGATATTTAAAAAATTCTTCCAGGAGAGTTATGTATGAGGTAAAAATTTTTTTACAGTGATTTTCGATTTTAGTTCGAATTACAAACAATAGATGGCGCTGCGATGAATAGACGCTAAATTCAGGCTCGTTTTTTGGTACTTCGGGACCAACTCAATATATTTTTATCTCCTTTTTCTGCATGGAAGAAGAGAAAGGTAAAAGAAATCGAGCCTGTATTTAGCGCCTATTGCTTACGGCGCCATCTATTTTTTGTAATTCGAACTAAAATCGAAAATCACTGTAAAAAAAACTTTTGACCTTTTGCATAAACCTCCTGCAAGAAATTTTTAAATATCTGTCACCGTTAGCAAGTTATTGAATTTTAAAATCATTCAGTCCTTTTTAGGACACACGGTATATTGCAATGCAATTTCCTCATAATATAGTTACCAATATACATTTCTAAAAACACCCTCGTACAGAACAATGTATCATGGGAAACGATGAGAATTAATAAAACAATATTGTACGTTTTATGACAATTCTTAATTTATGAATTATGCAAATGGTGTACAATTTTAATTCTAAAAATATACATTAACTTCTTTAATGCTCGTCTAAAATGAAATGTTTGGGAAATTTCTGTCAAAAATGTTTTTCCATATGGAAATATTAATGCATAGAAAAGTTTTTACAACAAGATAATACTTTATTTATAATATAAAATCAAACATATTTGAAACCGTCTTTTTAAGAATAAATAAATAAACATTTAACTTATATATTACATTCATTAAGCAAAAAAGATTTTCAAGCAAAGTTGAAGAGAGAGAGATTTTTTTTTAATATGAATATTTATTGAAAACAAAAATAAATCTTGCAACGGAATATATTCTATAGTCTCTGAAAATGGGAAAAGTCGCTTAAAATTTGTATATCCAAAAAATAAAAACTTTTATAAAACTGTCTATGAAAATCACTTGAAACATCCAAACTAACTTAATATTTGCTAAAAGAGATCAAAATACATTTACAAGGCAAATAAATACCTTTATTTATTCAGATCGACATGTTTCGTAACTCTGACGGTGACATTCTCAAGATTTATACTGATATGCAAATATTTGCACACACACACAAAAAAAAACTGCAATTCAACAAATTACAACGACCATTTGGAAAATGATTTTTTCAAAGACTAAAATTTAAGACATAAAAAATCGCACGGAGTTAATCATACATTATGTACGCCATGAATTACATTTTTCAGTACTGTAAATTTTTAAACTTCTACGGAGCTGGTCATACATTACGTACGCCATGGATTAAACATTAATATTTCTGGACCCATTTAAAATGAAATTTCATTCTCAAACTTCTAAACATCCTACAATATTACTTTTTACACTGTCGTATAGAGAAAAAAAAAATGTACTTTTAAAAGCAATTTGTTTGGAAGCTGCATCTCAGTTTGTTTCTGAGTTATTCAATTATTTTTGTAGTTTTTATTACTTTTTGTCATAGCATCAACAGAAGTATCCATCTGTGTTGAAAGTAAAATGAAAATACAGAATACTTTATAGACCAATCAGAAAAC
Organism: Maratus speciosus; assembly: GCA_963932465.1. Lineage (NCBI taxonomy): Eukaryota > Metazoa > Arthropoda > Arachnida > Araneae > Salticidae > Maratus > Maratus speciosus. Next base: position 218,777,902 of record OZ010790.1, on the reverse strand, counting down.
GAATAAAATGCGGATTCAACCAATAAGACGCTTCAGATATGTTTTTGATTTCCTACCCTGGCCGAGGACAATAACCATTTTTCCAAATGGTTAAAAAAAATAATAAAAAAAAATTGAAGAACTGGTAAACTAAAATCAATCTCTACATGATAGATTATCTGTAGATGCTCTAAAGAATAATGAAACAATAGTATAAAATAAGTCATCATCACAAATATCCATTTTTATGTGCATTCGTAGTTATATAAATGTGTAGCACCTATACTTGTTGTTCGGTCCGTCCGTCTGTCTGTCAGTCCATCCGTTCGTCCGCATATAACAGAGCAAAAAATACCCAGGCGAATGGCCTGAAATTTTAAATATATAATTGTTTCAAAATTTTGTCGAGTCATTTCAAATTTTATGACAATCGGATGTATAATTTAATTACAGGGGCAGTCAAAAGTTTTCCGTTATATTAAGGCCAATGGAAAAATATATTTCAAGTGCATTTTAATGATGTTACAGCATTTCAGACAGAATGAAACAGATACGCATTTATGAAGTGCACTAAAACATACCTTCATGACATGCAGTGCAAAACATATTTATAAAAAATATTTATAGTATGAACGCATTCCATTTCCACGTTTGACGTGCAATTTCCAACTTGTTAATATTGCAATTCATTTCATTATGCGTGAGAACGTGTGATATTTGTTTACCAGTTTTTCAATTTAAAATTTTTTACGAAAATATTTGTATCAGTATAAATCTTGAGAATGTCATCGTCAAGCTATGAAACATATGGATCTCAATAAATTAAGGTATTTCTTTGCCTTGTAAAAGTATTTTTATCACTTTTAGAAAATATTAAGAAGTCTCAGGAGTCTTACTTTTTACCTGGCGGTGCAATTTAGCTACATGTCACATTTAATTTTTTTTTCTCAGTCTCTATAAAACAAAAATGCATAACATTTTTAATATAGACAACCTAATATCTCTTCCATTTAAAATATTTTTTTTAATATTCTATATTGAAATTTTTGTTTAAATGTTTAATTTTGATAAAAAACTTAAGATTGTTTTTTGAATTGCATGCACTGCGTGCAAGACTGTAGCAAAACTATTGGTTCAATAGCCCCCCAAAATATTGATAATGATGAAAAATAAATGTATCTGAACGTATACTTCAAATTTAGTATTATAATTGCATTGATTATTTAAAATGGGAAATTTTTCAATAAAAGATTGATTTTTTTTCAAATTTTTACAATTTAAATTTAAATTTCAAATAAAATGACTAAATAAATTGCTTACAAATGAAGTATACGTTCAAGATACATTAGTTTTACATCATTATATTTTTTTTTTTTTTTTTTTTTTGGGGGGGGGGGGGGGGGGGGCTCTTGAATCAATAGTTTTGCTACGGTCTTCCGCACAGTGCATGCAAGCCAAAAAACAATTTTAAATTTTTTAACAAAATTAAACAGAAAAAAAAATAAAATTTCAATATGGGATATTAAAAAATTATTTTAAATGGAAGTGATATTAGGTTGTCGATATTAAAAAATTTATGCATTTATGTTTTATAGAAAGTGAAAAAGAATTAAATCTGACATGTTGCTAAATTGCACAGCCAGGTAAAAATAAGACTCCTTAAACCCCTTAAGTTAGTTTTAAAAACTTTTAATTTCAATGCCTTAAGTTATAAAATTTATTTTATTTATAAAGATTTATAAAACAAATTGTGTAATAAATTCTGATTTTTTAAAAATATTGATATTAGTTAAAATGGTTATAGATGCACAGATTTTATGTTATAAATTATACTCAACCCAAAATACTATTATAGTTTCTTTATAGGTAATTTTCGATAGGTGTTTATGTGTAACACAGATTATTAAAATAACACAGAAAATCATAAAGTAGAAGAAAATGAACTGAAATTTCCTTTTAAGAAATAGTGAGAAAAATCTCTTAAATTTCAAAAATACAATGTAAATGAAAAAAAGTAAAACCAGCATTATACGTTATAAAAATTATATTATTATTAATCAGTGCATCTTAGGAATTGCAAATAAAAAAAAAAAATGGAAAAATCGATATGAATGGCGCTACATGGTGTTTATAAAAATGATAAGTTTTTAAAGTATCTTTTATAAAAATGTAATTATATCAGATAACATGAACGTATAAATACGTTTTTGTAAAATAACACCGATCCGTTTGAAATTTATTAAGAATGTCAAGAAAAATATGATGTCTTTTTAGGTTATTTATTGAATTAAATAAGCAAGATAGATTTTCAAAAAAAGCTTGCGGCAGACACACGCGTTTTAAGAATTGCGTATACATTTATTTATAAAGAATTTTGCCTGAAAAGACTTAAGGCTATACAAATTGATATAAAATTTTGCATTCAAAATGTGGAAACTAACTAGAAAAAATCTGGATGTCATGAATTTCAATTTATTTTATTTTATTTCTAAAGATTCTTTAAAAAATGCAATGAATTCGCAACAGATTTCTATTTTTGTTAAATTGTGATAAATTCAGATTGTTTTAAATTATCCATTTAGTTAAAATATTAATTACATATGCATGTAAAAGGATGCTCAATCATACACAAAGAATTGAATTGTTTTTTCTCAATTCATTTGTGGGTAATTTTTTTGTTCTATATTTCATTCTTTGTCCCTCACATATAAAAGAAAATAGAAAAAAAAAATTAAAAAATCTTTTACTCTATTGCTTAATGGAATAATTTAAAAAATGATGTTATATAAATTATTAAAAATATTTGCATATTAATGGATAATTAGCTCTTTTTTTCTTATTTATTAAGAAATAGAATTATATTAATATAAATATGGGTTTATTGTTTTTTAAAATAAGTTACTTTATTTATTATAGTACATTTAATTAAAAAATTTTCTGCATAATAATTTTAATCGATTGAAAATGCTTTAAATGGTAAATTGTTTAACAATTTTTTTCACTAACCCTTTTACGTAACCCTCTCTAATATTATATATAAAAAAAAACAGTTTTAACTTCTACTTGTAGAATTTGCAATAAAAATCCAACAAAAGAAATTATTGCATATAAAAACTTATTATACAATGTCCTGCCCCAAAATATAACATTACATGGACATAAACAAATAAAATATCCTTTATATTATTATTTCTATTGAATTCAGATATTAGTTAAGGCATGCGAAGTATATATAAATTTCCTTTTTTCTAAAATTCAACATGAATAAACCTTTTCATTATTTAAAATAAAAAGGTATGATATATTTCTTCTAAAAATGTTCTTGCGTATAAAAAAATAAATGCGGATTAAGTTTCTCATAAAAAAATGCTTCATTTACAAAATAACATCAAACATCTTTTGAAGACATCTTTCTAAAAAACAGCTTATGTTTTCATTAAAATAGTAAGAAAGGATTTCAACCAAAGTTTCCGGTACAGACACTATTTTTTAACATGTAAATATTTATTTAAAAGCAATCAACTCTGAAATAGACTAAAGCTATAAAAAATTGAATAAAGATATAAAATTTGCACAGTGAAAAACATGAAAACTTCCAATTTAAAATTGAAAAAATCTGTAGGTCTGGGATTATAAAATTTATTTTATTTCTTAAGATTTATGATAGAAAACTTGTAATAAATTCGGAACTTTTAAAGATTATTCAATTTATTTAAAATACTAGTTATATATGCATGTATTAATGTATAAATTTAAAAATAATAATTCTGTCATTTGCGTTAGATAATTTTTCTTCTCATTCTTTTTTATTTTCTATGCATCAACGATGCATTCAGGAAAATCAAATATTCTCGGACTTAACTGGATTAACTGGATTCTTGGACTTAACTGAAATTTCATAAAATCATATTGTATAAGATTTTTAAAAATTACTTTTAATAGATAATATATTTGTATTACTTTCGTTAATTTTATTAATCACTATTTACACATCGAACATTAATATACTTTTTAAATAATTTTTCAATGCATTTTTCTTATAATATAGTTTCGGATGTCAATTTCTAAAAAAAATCTTTTGCAGAAAATCCTATTATATGAAATAATGAGCAAATAATAAAACAATATCGTACGTTTTCGACCAATTATTATCATGCAAATAATATAGACTTTTTAACTATAAAAATACACTGGAATGAATTTCTTCAATGATTACTTAAAATGAATAATTTTTTTGTTTTTAACTTTCTTTAAAAAAAGGTATTTTAATATGAAAATATATATGTATAAGCAAGTTTCTTATAACAAGAATATATATTATTTACAAAATAACATAAAACGTGTTTTTAATTTTATAAGGAATACGAAGAAAAAAAATCGGATTTACTTTAATATTATCTTTTCAATTACCCTTTTGGCTACTGGTCGGTACACACACCCAGTGGGCTATTTTTAATTTTTTTTTAATTTTTTTAATTTTTTTTTGTGAACTTTTTGAAAAATAATCTCTGCGGTAGCCTTATATTACGATATGTCTGCCACAAGAAATCTACCACAAAAAAGAAATTTGTAAATTGTGGCACGATTGAATGTAAAAATAGTCGCCAGTTCGGCAGGATAACGAAAGGTTACGTATTGTTTTCTTTCTTTTTTTTGTAAGCAAGATAGAATTTGAAGCATAGCTTCAGGAAGTTAGTGACACCATCTTTAGCAAGTTAATGTTTATGTAAAAGGAATCAATCCTGAAAGAGACGGAAAGTTTAAAAAAAGGTATTAATCCTATAAAGTTTGTATATTCTAAAGGAGAAAACTTCCAATGTCCAGTTAGAGAACATCTGAACATAATGAATTTCTGTTTATTTTATTTCGAGAAATTCATTGAAAACACTGTCATGTTAGAGAACATCAAAATACTTTAAATTTCCGTTTATATATATGTTTTGTAGAGATTTATTGAAGACATTGTGCATTAAATTGTGTGAAATTTTAAACTATTGAGTGAGTTTAAAATTTCATTTTTTAAACTGCATATAATTCGATACATTAAATATCGTAAACGCTCGCATATCGCGACAGGGAGCAATACATTGTTCCTTCCTGGAATTTCAAATTTAATTAACTATTGTTTATGACTCTGAATTAATAATGAACTTTATTATCACACAATTAGCTTAAAACAAATGAATACTAATAAAAAAAACGTGTTTAGCCCGGCGAAAACCAATATTTATTCCTGTTTTACATTTTGCATTCACATGTTGAATATGTATTCTATACGGGTTTTCAGCGGCGCCACGATCTCAAACGGAAAAAAAAAATATTTTTTTCAATTCTTCCCATTTTGAGAAAAGTTAGTATAATTCTATATTTTAATATTTGATGTTTCTTATTCGTTATATTTATGTATTGCTTTTTATTTTGACATTTAATATAACTGTCTTACACTGGAGGGGTTGTGATAATTTTTTTTTTTAATTTTACTTATTTTATATTTTTATTCACAATATTTAAAAACAAAGCTTAGGCAGCAAACATATCTGCAGGGCCCGATTAACCTCTGAATTTAAGGGAAGCACAGTGTCAGTTTGGGGACCTGCTTCATTCTGGAAAAGTTTTGTAAATTATACATTCATGGAAACTTTTCAATGCAACAAAAATTATTTCCAGGCGGGGTTCAGGTGAGTCCGAATATGTCATAAAATAGCTTTTCTTATTATGTTCGCGGTATAACGAAGATAGAGTATATTTGTGGTATATATAGATGCTGACTGTTGAGATAAATTTTTATTTCTAATGAGCATATCAGGATGCAGTATGATTGTTAACAGCCTATTAATCCCATTCAAACTACCCGGTTAGATAAGTTTCTTAAAGTAGTGTGGAGTTTCCCTTGCATCAGAGAAAGACCCCCATCCCCCATAAAAATTGAAAAACGCAATATAAAAAAAAGTCCTTCCGGCCAGTGCCGGGAGGAAGAGGTAGCTTTCAAATTCCTTATTTTAAAAAAGCCAACTTATATTATTCAAACACACGAAGCTCAATTTAGTGGAAACCGAATATAGGAGACTCAATACTAATTTTTATCAATACTAAATCATTTTGAATGAGAATTTTGCGAAATTAGTCATCTTTATCCAAGCTGCTTTTATTTAAAGTAACTTATATTTGGCTGAGATGCTGATGTATACTATCCACATGCCTTCTTACATGGAAATAGGCGAATACGTGTGTTATCGCGTGACAAATACAAGATCGTTTCAAAATGTCAGCCATACTAGAAATTCAAAGTGCTATAATTTAACCATTTTTTAATATATAAACAAAAGAACAAATTTTCAGAAACAAAATCTGCTTCGGAATCTTTGTATCAAGGCCAAACACATAAAAAATCTTTTTCATTTTCCAATTTTTTAATACCTCATTTTAAATTTTAAATTAAATTTTTTTCAAATGGCAACACTTTTGAAACAAAATGGCGAATGAAGCTGGCCAACGAACTCGGTCGAGACATTGGTATGTACTATGTGCAGGCCAAGTAACATCCAAATCGGTTCATAAATACGCCTGTTATCCCGTGACATAAATCAGGCCGTTTTAAAATGTCAGCCACAATAGAAATTCAAAAGGCTATTACTCAGTCATTTTTTTAGATATAGACGAAACAAAAACTATTCCGGAATCTTTGTATTAAGGTCAAACACATACGAAAAAAATCTTTTTCATTTTCTAAATATTTGGTATCTCATTTAAATTTTAATTTTTTTAATTTTTTTTAAATGGCCGCCATTTTGAAACAAGATGGCGGATGAAGCTGGCCAACGAACTCGGTCGAGATATTTGTATGTACTATGCACACACCAAGGTACATCCAAATCGGTTCATAAATACGCCTGTTATCACGTGACAAATATCAGGACGTTTCAAAATGTCAGCCACGCTAGAAATTCAAAATGCTATAATTCAGCCATTTTTTAAGATATAGACGAAACAAAAACTGCTCCCGAATCTTTGTATCAAGGTCAAATACATAATTTTTTTTTTTCAATTTTCAATTTTTTGGTACCACATTTCAAATTTAAATTTTTCTTAAAAATTTAAATGGCTGCCATTTTTAAACAAGATGGCGGATGAAGCTGGCCAACGAACTCGGTCGAGACATTGGTATGTACTATGTACAAACGAAGTTACATCCAAATCGGTTCATAAATACGCCTTTTATCGCGTGACAAATTTCAGGACGTTTCAAAATGTCAGCCACGCTAGAAATTCAAAATGCTATAACTCAGCCATTTTTAAAGATATAGACGAAACAAAAACTGCTCCAGAATCTTTGTATAAAGGTCAAATACATAAGAAAAAAATATTTTTCCATTTTCAATTTTTTGGTACCACATGTCAAATTAAAAGTTTTTTAAAATTTTAAACGGTCGCCATTTTGAAACAAAATGGCGGATGAAGCTGGCCAACGAACTCGGTCGAGACATTGGTATGTACTATGTACATACCGAATTACATCCAAATCGGTTCATAAATTCGAGAGTTACAGTATGACAAAGGTCAGATATATATATATATATATGGATATATATATATATATATATATATATATATATATATATATATATATATATATATATATATCAACTTTTGAACGGAGGGTGGTTTCGGGGTCTAGGGGTCATGATCGATGAAAATATACCAAAATTTTTTTGAAATCGCTTTCCTCCGAACGGCTGCAATAGGTAGCTTTTTGTAATGAAAGCTACCTAATATAAATAAGGTATAATAATGCGGCGCAAATGTTTATGCAAAAGTTAAATGTTTCTATAAAATGAAAAATATACACCGGGATGCTTTGAAAGTTTTACTGTATCTAAACAATTGGATTACAAATTCATGTTTCAAATTCGGAAACAATTTATTGAAGGGAAAATAGTAAATTATAAAAAAATCAAAATTGTGATGTCGCAAAAGCTTATGCACAAAAACGAAATATTTACATTTCACAAAGCATAAAAGTCCTTTAGTAGTCTATGGTTTTTCCATTTCATCTGATGAGTTCGAATACGCGATTTTCCATTGATAATACAAGAGTATGGAAGGTTTCGGAGCAAGTCTGTACCAGGTTCCTCGATTGCTGATTTGAGCTGTTGCACTGAGTAACATTGCCTCCCATTCTTGTAGATGTCACGTGAGAGGATTCCCCAGATGTTCTCTATCGGATTGAGATCTGGGCTGAGTACTGGCCAGTTCATCACACTGATATTCTGAGATCTAAGGCATTCTTTTGTGCAACGGGAAGTGTGTATTGATGCATTGTCTTGCTGAAAGGTCCAGTTGGGACCACCAAGGACTTCACCAAATGGCAACAAATTCTCACTCAGAGTTTCTTGATCCTTTTGTGAATTTTATCTGTCATTTAGGAAGCAAAGCGAAGTTTGCCCATTGTAACCAAAAGCTCCCCATAACATGAGCGAACCGCCACGTTGTTAAATGCTGAATATGCTCTTCGGATATTTTCTTAAGGCACGCCAGTAGAAGGAGATCCAATCTGGACCATCCAAATTCCATTTTTTTTCTTCAGAAAAAATAACACTAATCCACTCGGCACGATAATACATGTGCCGTTTTGCCCATCGAAGCCTTGCTTGTTTATGACACTGTTTCAGAAAAGGCTTACGAGCTAATTTTTGTTTTTTGATGAATCCTGATTCGGTTATTCATCTGCGTACAGTGTCATGTGATACTGTTGAACCAAGTCGATTTTTTATCTAATTAAGAGATAAATTGCCAGTTATAGCCATTCTTCTAATTCATCTATCCTCACGAAATGTGGTTTTTCTCGACCTTCCGGAGCGATACTATTTTTGAATTGTTTTCCACGTTGCAAAACTCAGTGACGTTAAACTAAGTGAAATTTGCAAAACGGATTTACTTTCAGCTTTCAGCTCCCAAATTTCCACAACTTCTTCTGGCGAGAACTGCAGAGATTTCGGCGTTTTGTTATAAGTTGTACGGCGATTCCGACTCTTTATACTCTAGGAAAATAGTCTCGCCGATCTCCCACCAATCACGTTTAAAGAGATATTTGCATAAAACCTCATTTGTGCATAAACTTTTGCGACATCACAAAAAGGGTTTTTTTGTAATTTCTGATCTTCATAACGATAAAATTTTTCCAAACCTAAGATATATATTTATGATCACAGTGTTCACATACAGTGGATATTTGAAAGCATTCCACTGTACAATTTTATTTTTATAATAATATTTGCGTTGTGCTTAAACTTTTGCGACGCACCGTAGAAACCTCTTTTATAGTCATTTTGGGGCCCTCTTAAAATTGAAGCATGTGCTTCATGTGTCTTTTGGATAATTAGGCACTGCATATCTGTTCCAATATTTTTGTCCCTTCTTGGATTTTCGGGGGCCCATGATAAGTATACTGCAAAATGTGTTTCACTGAATGTGCATAGGTACTATCCCCTCGATTTGTTTTCTGATATATCATATGTATAGGAACGTTTTAAAAAATTCTCTCTTAGTTAAATGGTTAGTAAATTTATTTGGAAATCATATAATTAAATAAATAAAAGTACAATTTTACTTATTAAGTGCTGAGTTAAACGAAACTTTTCAAACTTTGTAGTTGTATACAATCTTACGATAAAAAAAAAATCGCTCCAGCATTTAGTGTTTGAATTGTACCATACAATTAAATATAAATTGGTAAAATTTAGAATTATCATACGGTAAAATGTTGAAACGAGAACTGGTAAACTGATAAACAATAACCAGGAGAAATATTGAACTATAAAGTCATTTCGGTTTTTCCTTTATTTAGTAATAATATTTTACCGAGACCTCGGTAAGAAATAGAACTCAACACATTTTGAAAATCCAACCTTGATCGGGATTCAAATCAAGCACCTCGTCACGTGGAGCATTCTAACATTGAGAAAACGCTTCAGTCTTTCTCCGGAATCTAAAACAATTGCAATACGTATTAAATCAGAAATTTAATTTACAAAATAAAATTTGTTCAGCAAGGCATGTCTCTACAGTTAATTTAACTGTATAATTAGTTTTAAAACCACAGTCGTATTCTCTCCCAATTGCTCACATGATAGCAAGGCATCTCATTCATTGACTGGACGTCAAGTTGGACGCAACTAGAAAGTCTCTCAATGCTGCTCCACTCTTCAGCAGCAAGACAGATCATCAAGAATGTATTTCTCCGGAATCTAAATCAGTTGGAGCATATTTTAAACGAGAAATGGTATTTACAAAACAAAATTTAATATAAATTATATGTTTAGCAAGACACATCTCTAAAGTTTTCTTTTTTTTAAATTATATATATTTTTAAAACTACAGTTATACATTCTCTCAATGGCTTACATAATAGCAAGACATCTCATCCATTGATGGTCTTGAAGTTGAACGCAATTAGGAAGCCCCTCAATGCTACTCCACTGTTCAGCAGCATGATAAATTTCTTTAAATTCAGGGCAAGCATAAATGAATGACCTAATTAAAATATATATATATATTTTTAAATTATTACACATATTATAATTAGTGATATATGATGTAAGGAAACAGTAACTTTGTTACAAAGGCTCTCTGGTGGTTTGAAGGTGAACATAGTGTAAGACATAACTCTAATATAGAGGCACTCTAATTTCCGCGGTGCATTTTTAATTAGGAGTTCACTGTTTCGCGAGTTAGCGGTAACCGTATGCAAATTTATTTGCTCAGTCTGACAGAGTATAACTAGGGGAGCGAAAATATGTTAAGAGTTAGTTGGTTACTCAGTGCAGTTAGACGTTGGAGAGATTGTGAGTTGGCGTAAATAGTTTTGGTGTGGAGAAACGGCCATATACGGGTGGAGCTTAGCCTGGGAACAAGAACAGATTTAGAATGAGATGAAATCTAGACGTGGATTGGCCCTCCGAATGGCCCTCTCATGCAACTCAAGCACGCTCCGGAGAAATGAAGTTACATGAGTTAACTTTTAAGCTTTATATTTAATTAAGATGTTTCATTGCTATCACGGTGTGAGGGCGAAATTTATTAGATCTTGTCTGCCAAACCTTTGCCCGCTGTTGAATAAAATATCTATACTTAAAGCTTATAAGACTCCTCATGAACACCCACCACTATAAGTACGCCACAATGAAAATTAAAAAAAAAAAAACATTCCAAGATATTTTTTTTTTTACTGCCATCGTTCAATGATGGATTGGACGTGCGTGAAACGATGATTTGTCATTATTCACATCACCACCAACATCCCCGGATCTTACGACATGTGACTTTTTTGAAGGGATATCACACACCCTGAGAACCCGCTTTGTGGCATATGGTTAGGGCAAGCCCCAAGCCTAGGGCAGTTTTTGAAGGAGGGTACAACTAAGTTCTTGTTTATGAATCACCATTGCCGAAAACACTCTAAGAACTTAAAGGAGGCATCAGTGTCGCATTAAGAGTCGTGATCAGTATAAAAATGCAAAATGTGCGGAACGAACTTGATTGCAGATTAGATGTTTGTCGTGTTACGAAAGGTTCATACATCCCACATTTGGAACAGAAACAAAGCCCTTAGAATGGATTTTTTTTTTCATATATCACCTATAAAATGTGTAATAGTTTTGGAAATATAAAATTTTTAAATCGGGTAATTCATTTATGCTAACTATGTACATTTTCTGATTCAAAACATTTATGTCTTGGGTTAGACTCCGGAAGAATACCGATAACCGCTAAAGAAGCAGGCAGTGTGAAGCCAGAACCCTTGGTGATTAATTCAGCATATTGAGACTATATTAAATTATCAGCTCTGATTGGCCCTTTAAAAGATCCATTTTTGTGAAAGTTAAAGTTTGAAGTTTTTTCAAAGTTAAGAATAATGTTAGTCTAAAACATCGCCAATCCGAACTAAATGGGAACAAAGCCTGTTCGGATTCTCTGATTTTTCGTACTATCCGAACAACAAATTATTACAAAAATTTTAACAATATCTAATAAAAGTGCTATGTTACAACCAACGGACAAGAGGATGCTTCAAACTATGAAATTTGCTTAAAAAAAAAGTGGCTTTACGAAGTTTAATTTAAAACGAAGACTCGACTTTCTATATTTGAACTTATAAAAAATGTGACAAAGAAGGAAGGGATCAAATAATTATGGGAAAAACTTTTCGTCTTCGAAAGCCAATATCAGAGGTATAAGACAGGTGAAGTTTTACACTTCTGGAAAAAATCCCAGTCTATGAAGGAACAGATGGGGATGGGGGGTGGGGGTGGGGGGTAGACGAGTGGTTCTCAGCTGATTGTGGAGGTTACAGACTACTACTCAGAGACCAAGAAATTGCCTATTATAGGCACATATATTAAGACAGATTTGATCACAATGAATACAATAACCCAACAGGAGTGAAAAATTAGCCGGGATCAGGACTCTAACCTGGGTCCACAAAGTGCCGTGCTGCTGCCTTAACCACTATGATATCCTGGCCGACGTCGTAGCTCAGCAGTTTCTCCCTAATAAACCATTTTTGGAAACATTAACGGCCGGCCTTCAATAAGACAGCACAGGGTGATGGGAAATATGACGAATAAATAAATATTCCATCGATCCACTCGATCCACAATATATACTAAAGAACACATAAATTAACGTCTAAAATCATTTTTTAAAAATTAAAGATACATATATTAAGACAGACTTGAGCACAATGAATACAATAACCCAGCAGGAGTGAAAAGAACTCCTTCACCCCTTTTGGGTTATTGTATTCAAGTCTTCCTTAATATATGGTACTTATTAAACATAAAATGAATTCAGACATTATGTGTTCTTTAAGAAACTGTTTCGCTAATAACGCAAGATTTTGATGAAGAATCTGACACAATTGATGACGGCATATTTCCACATTCTGAAAGAGTAAAATCGTTGGAAGAAGCATTCCAGTATATAAAACAGCAGTGGAATGCAACGATGACGGAAATCATGTTCATACCAGAAAATTCCTATACTATTCTTTTCTTTATTTGAGACAGACATTTCGTGATTACATACGGAAAATATTCTTCTTAGAAAATGTCCGGTATGAAATCGAAATTTTTGAAAAAAAAAAAACAAAAAACAAACAAAAAAAAAAACACAAAATTGGCAAATCTGTCAAACACAGGAAATACACGAAAAGAAAAAGTAATAGAGTATTTTTTTAAATCAAAAATATCGATTACATACCGGAAATTTTCCAGTGAAATTTTTTTCTTTGTGTAATCATGGAATATCTGTCTCAAATAAAGAAAAGAATAGTATAGGAATTTTCTGGTATGAATGAGAAATTTTGAAAAAAAAAAAAGTGCCAAATTGCCCTCCTGGTGTTCGTACCTCAACGCGTCACATCCGGTCATATATATTGCTATACAATAATTGTTTGTTATAGTGAGCTCTACCACCCCTCCAAGTTTGTCCCATGATTTTAGACTTACCCTGTATGATTATGTATATTTTGTATCTCATTACAGAAACTTGTTATTATTCTTAATAAAATATGCAACTTTTAAGCCTCAAAAAACTCAATTTTTGAATTCAAAACTTTTTCGGTTTGGGTTATCCAAAGTTTTGGACTTTCGAGGGTATGATGTAATTTTGTTTCTCTACACGTTATAAAATGGTATCAATTTTAGCTAAAATTTTTAACCATTTATAATTTTTAAAAGCCAAGAATAAAAGTGTTATCATATTACATATAAAATTTCAACTTATGTTCAAGTTCCTAATGCTGTATGAAAAATTAATTGTGATGAATGACCTCATGTTCTTTATTTACTCCCAATTTGAAACATTATTTTCTCAGAAATGGATGTTTATTGAATCAAGTAAACACATACTAGTTTCGTTATTTTTATTTTCGATTTCAGTAAATTTCGGATATATGATTACTTGGAATATATAATATCAGATGTATTGAAATCATGAATTGTTTCCCAGACAAATTATTTAAAAACGGAAATAGTATAGCACGGATGGGAACATTCTATTTCATTTTGAAACTACAGCTTTTCTAAATTTTCCAAATAATAAGCTGCTTAAGTGTTAATTAAAGTAGACTCACATTTATGAATAATTTAAATATAAATTCTAATTAAAGTTTCATAAATTTATATACTGCATGAATGATATTTTTCCTGTTTCTAAAAATTAACAAGAAAGAAAAATCACGCGTTAAGCATTGAATATGAAACACTTTCGAACACTTGCAGAATACTTTGACAAATTTTCGCCGTTTAATAAGGTAAGTAAGATACCTGAATAATTATTTTATAAAACGTATAACACATTTGAAAACCATATTTCAATAATTACTGAACATAGCCAGAAAGATACTTATATTACTTTGTGCAACTCTGTATTGATTTATACATTTGTATACATTCTACATAGTATGCTAAAATTTTGTTTAGTTAGAAAACGCATAACAATATTGAAAATTCATTTTGAGCAATTTCTATCAATAGACGGAAACGTGAATTCTTTCGTACAGCCCAGTATGTTAAATACAGACTTTTATACACGCCACTTATTAAGCTGAAATTTAATTCCGGCAAAATTACACCTAAAACTACTGAAATCACACTCCCAGGAATTACTATACATAGACGGCCATGTATCCAGTTTTTTGCAATGCTCTATATATGACTTTATTTATACGTTACAGACATCTCTTAGTATACTAAGTACAATTCAGCTTGAATGTGCATAACTCAAATTAAAAAACACGTTTAAGGGGATGGTGGCAGTTAAAATTTTTTTTTTTAATTTTCATAATAGAGATATGAAATTTTGTGCAAATATACATTTAACCATAAGTATATAGAAAACCTTAAAAAACATTTCCAATCTTATTATAGTTTTAAGTTTTTTAAAGTTAATTTTTTTTAAACGAAATCTTAAAATTTTCCATGCGTTTTAATTTTTGAGATAGTTCTTCGATTTTACATTTTAATCACTTAAAACTCTATTACAAACAATTCTGTGTATCGATTTTTTAATACCTTGAATAGTTTATTTTTTAGATTTTTTTTCTGAATTCCATATCTATTTTTATGAAAAATTTTGCCTTTTAATAAATTAAAAATCAAATTTAATTATCTTAATGAAAGATAATCTTAAAATGCATACACAGTTTCTTCGTAAGTAATATCAGGATGCTTCCTTATCAATTTCATGAATTTTGATAAAAAATTAAGACGCATAGAGCATTTCAAAAATCTAAAAACTTTGAAAAATCAGTTTTGAAAAAAAAAAAAAATCAGATTTAAAGTATATTAGAGTCCAAAAAATTTTTTGTGTACAAAATTAAAACACGCGTAACTTTGCAAAAAATCATCGCATCTGCGTACGGTTTTTAACAAATGACTTGGTATAAATCGGAGAATAATAATACATGCAAAACTAGTCGGATATACCAATCCCAAAACTTTTTTCTATCACAGGCATGTTAATACTTGAAAATTAGCTATCACACTACCAAAATTAAACGGCAATCTATGCCCATCATGAGGATTCTATAGATATGAAATTCCGTGCATTAGTTCTTGAGATATGGCTATCTACGAAATCGTGTAAATGCAGCAAAATTCAGCCTAGCAGCCTCATCTATTGGGTGCTTTACACCAAAACCTATGTTAAACAAAACTACCAAGCAACCACTTACGTCAAAGTCTAACTGAATCTGAAGTTTGGGGAAAATTCGTGCATTAGTTTTTGAGATAGAGTTATTGCGAAAATCATGAAAATGCCAGCATAGCAGCGCCACCTATTAGACGATTAACACCAAAACCTTATCAGCAACAACTTGTGTTAACATCTAACTAAATCTGAAGTTAGATGAAAATTCGTGCATTAGTTTTTGAGATAGAGCTATTGCAGGAATCGTGCAAAATGCAGCACAGCAGCGCCACCTGTTGAGCGATTTACACCAACACTTAATCCGCATCAAGTCATATCAAGGACAAACTAACTCTGAAGTTTGATGAAAATCCGTGAATTAGTTCTTCAGATAGAGCCATTTCGAAAATCATAAAAAATGCAGCATAGCAGCGCCACGTGTTGAGCGATTTGCACCAAAAACTAATCAGCATCAATTTGTATCAGGGACTAACTGAATATGAATTTTTATTAAATTCCGTGCATTAGTTCTTGAGATAGAGCTCCCACAAAATTTGTTTCACACACAGACAGACTCACAGGCAGACATTTTGTAAAAACCTGTTTTTCGGGTTCTCTGACCTCTAAAACGTGTAAATGAGTCGAAAACCGGAATTCGAAAATTTTCATGAATCCAATACTTTCTTCTTGTAAAGATAGAAGAAAGTAAAAACGTGATCTTTGTGTCGATTTTACTTCAAATAAAGGTCCCCCTTAAGAAATTCAAGCTCATTCTCAGTAATGCTTACGAATTCCTTTGTGTAGCCCTGTATATAGTCTGTAGAATTTATACGCAGCACGTAGAGTGCAAAAATATAATTAAAATTAAAACACATACCATAACTGAAAATGCAGTTTCAGCAAGCATCCCTAATAGACAATACTTCCAAAACAGTATTTATCCGAAATGTTTTATGTGTCCTGTAGGTGAACGATAAATGCGATGCACATCATAACTACTGCAAGCATCTTGCAGTAAACCCAAGTAATGTAGATCAATTTCATCATGTTTGAAATTATGCATTATAATTGAATCGGTCATTTTAACAAGAGGTGAACTCCAATTTTTTCATAAAATAGATTTTTAGTGGAATCTTATTCAAGAAACATCAACTTGTCGAATCCATATGAAAATGGATCAAATTACCGGAATAATTTTTAGAATTTCTGAAAGGGAGAATTTTAATTGCATTTGGCTGTGCAATTTTCGAGTTTGTAGGGCTCCCTTTTAAAAAGGCCAACTACCTTTTATCGCTTCTGGCAACGCTGTCGTTCTGGGAACCACTCTCCTGCTCTTCGACTTTTTTGAAAATGTTCTGCAATTTTATAAAAAATTATGGTTTAGTTGAATTATGAATACGTTCTAATTCTTTTAATTGGGGTTTTAAATTAATTTCTCAACTAATTAGAGTATAACTTCAAAAATCCGGCATCATCGGGACCGAGACTATACCGGATTTTTGAAAATTCCGGATTTGTGAAGGAATATCAAAAGTAGTAACTATGAATATCAAATGTAGTACTAAAATTCTTAATGGTGCCTTTAGCTATAATTTAATTCATTATTAAGTGAGAATTATGCAAGAAAAAGAGAAAATTAAATGTAAAGAAAAAAATTACTTTATATGATATTTCCTATGTTACAGAAAAAAAAAAAATCTAATGAAAAGTAAAATTATTTCTTCTCTTGTCATTTCGGAAACATCGATGCCAATTTTGTTTTCTTCAATTTTTATTTTTACCATTCTTTAACAATTTTTTTTTTTTTTTTTTTTTTTACTTACAAATGGAGAATTTTTATTTCGGAAATACAGTCTTGTTTCTCTAAAGAACATATTAATACTCCAGTAAAATTTATTCCTTTTCTAGTGACACCTTTACTTCACCTGGTTGTTCATCCTCTTTTTCTGAACTGCGACTAGCATTATCGGCGTTTCTACTAGCACAGCGTCAGCGATGTCGCTGTCCGTTAAATATTTTGTTGTTGATGCATTTTTGTCAATGATTAGCCAATCTTATGTATCCCTTTTTTTCGACGCTTAATGCATTTTCGGATTTTGCATGTTCAATCAGCTCATAAATTGAAGCCTTTTCACGGCAAATTTGAAAGCCTGAAAATTCTTCCATCATTGATGTCGCCGTTGCCGAAAATTCGTTCCAGCCAAATATTGTGTCATGTATTCGCCAAAGTTGTTCCCGTTGCTAAGCAACAGTGCAGCCCCCAGAAAATATGTTCAGAAAATAATCGCCTCTGTCAGATGTAAAAAAGAAGTCAAATATTCTTTTTTTATATTTTTACTTTCGATCTTGACGTTTTTAATTCATAAAGAATCGCTATTTTTCGTCTACAATACTTGAAAGTGCAAAAGAAAAAGGAAGCGAAAAATTGGTTTTGATGCCGGATTTTTGAAGTTGCCGGATTTCTGAAGTCACACTGTATTATAAATTTAAAATTCTGAATCTCAGATGCACCAGGAGAGGCGTTTGACTACCCTCACAAAACTTTTCAGCCTCGTACATGCCGTAGATTACGCTAGCCATCGCACACAGTCACACACACACACATAGAGAGACAGAACAAAACTTTATTTTACTAGTATAGATTTTCGTGTCATGTTCAAAATAAGTATTAATAACTAAACGAACGCAAAATAAATCGACCCTTTAAATGGAATATGCTTTGCAACGCCATATACTATTTGCTTTATATGTTTCAAAATTCCATTTGTGTGGGATTAAAAATAGTAATAAAACTTGCAATTGAAAAACTCCGCATAGCTTTAAAAGATTCAAGTTTCATTTCTTTTCTAAGATTTATCTCATTGAAGGGATTTCTAGAATTCTATTGAGAATATACCGGAAATAATAGGGAAAGGTATTGAACAACACAAAAGGTATACGGATTTGGAATATTTTTTGTATAAGTATCTAAGAAAATAAGTTTTTGTGCTCCTAATAACCTCTTATTTGTTTGTAGAAAAAACTATAGGAAAAATCTTTAAACTAAATTTTTAATTTTTTTAAATTGCAAATTCAAATACATAGTAACTGATTTTTTGCTGCTAGATGAAAAATAATTTTGCATACTGTAATAGTCGTGGAAATAAAAAAGTAAACACCCCCTACTAACTCTGCAACAAATTGCTGTAGAAAAAAGTTACTGGTATCAAACTATTGAAAATAAAAACTACTTTTAAATGATGTTTATAAAATTTGCTTAGGGGGCCATCTACATATTAAAACAAGACCAAACGTTGTTTTCTTCAATAGCAATACCCAAGTTTGACACCATGAATAAATTTTAAACACTTCAAATTGCCTAAAAACAAATTTTCATGAAATTTCGTACGACTAGTTTCAGAGAATTTTTTTTTAATTAATTAATTTTAATTATTTCAATATGAGCATATTTTAGTGGCTGTATCCAAATTGAAGTTTGGTATTCGATTGTTTAAATGCTACAGAATGACTATGCCACTTCTATTAATATATTGTTTCTTGCCAATATGACCGTTTCACTCGCTTAATATGTTTCGACTATTGCCAGTCCAAACGTTTTTATAAAATGAGTAAAATATATATTTTTTAATTATGTTTTTTTTGCACATCATAGACGGCTCCTTATAGCACCGTTTTGACATTTTTTAATCATAATTCGGTAACTACTTGAAAGAAAAATTTGAAATTGAGAATTCACATAATAAATGTAAATCTATCAAAAAAAAAAAAAAAAAAAAAAAAAAAAAAAAAAAAAAAAAAAAACCATAGGTTGCAATTCATATTTTTTTTCCGAATATTAGTTTCATAATTCACAATTCATATTATATATTTTTTTTAATTATAAATTCAATGTAATTATGTTTGGGTTTTTAGTATTATAATAACACACAATATTATTACATTAGGATTATAATTTCAGGTGATATTAATAAAAAATATGAAAATGTAATTTAACATTAGAAGCGCTAAATTTTGAATGTTTATAGTTTAAAAACTTATCATCCAAATGACTTCACATTTCCTTTCTAGGTATAGTTTGAACCGAAGATTTAAAATATTTTGTCAAAATTGGGTGTTGCCATACAAAAAACAAAGTTTGGTCTGGTTTTGATTTGTAGATTGCCCCTAAGCAAATTTCATATACATCATTTGAAAGTAGACTTTATTTCCTGTTATTTGGTACCAGTAACTTGCTTCTATCTATCTATAATATAAAGGACAAACATATCTGAGCGTAACGCATACGTCATTTTGCAAATGGCAACACTTTGAAATTTGAAATAAAATTTAGGTTTTGAAATTTTCTCTACTGCAAATTTTTAAACTTCTAAACATACCACATTTTAAATTTTTACACTGCCGTATAAGGAAAAAATGCTCTTTTAAACGCAATGCGTTTGAAAGCTGTATCTCAATTTAATTTTCTGATATTAAATTTTTTGTAGTTTTTATTACTTTTTTTGTAATCGTGGCAACTGAAGTACTCCATTTCTGTTGAAAGTAAAGAGAAAAAAGGAAAATAGTAGATCGTTTTGTTGCCATTTTCTCATAAAAACTGAAAAAACTGAAAATTAAAATACGTGCTATGTCAAGAATATCGTCTGTTATAAAACCCGGTGAGTTTTGGCTTTATTTCGTTCTTATTAATCAATTAACTGATTTTTAGTTTATTGCAATTTAGCTTTACAAACAATACAACATTTTCTCTTTACAAAAATGTATTTAAAAGAATATTTGTGTCATTTATTTCCTCCGCATTTACTCAATTCGTATCAAAAATATGAAAGAATGCAATTTTATTAATCCGTGTGTAATTACATTTTCCGAATTTTGAAAAATATAAATTAATGACTTCTGATAAAACCTGGAGTTATTATAAACAAACAATTGAAATCATAAAATAATTAGATACCCGAACTTGTTTTGCCGAGCTTCTTAAATGACGTCATTGCTTTATTCTGGGTTTGTGTATTATTCCGCGATAATGATATCATTTGCATACCGTTCTATAGATGTTCTTTAAGCCGGGATCGTAAAAAATGGGATGCTCTAGCGGATGCTATTGACATCATTAAAAAAAAAAGTGTATTTTAATTCTTAAAACTGAAATGTGTTTTGTAGAAATGCGTCATTTTCACCCCAGCTGCTTTGAAATTCTTCACAGGTGAAAATGCTTTATCTTTGAAAATAACGTAATCGAAATCGCACACTGATGAAACGCAATGTTTTACAAACATTTATGGTAACTTTATGGAAGAGCTAACAGTCAATGTGCCTCCTTGCCCAAAAAATTGTGATTTATCTTATAGAACTTGATGATTCTCCCTTGGATGAATTCCCTTCGCCGAGTTAGACAAGCAATCAAAGAAGATGGCAATAATTCGAGATTTAAAATAATATCATGTTCCCAAAGTTTTTGTCCAAAATTCTTTGTACTAATAAAATTTTATTGCTATTCTTTAAGATATGTTAGTGTAATTTTATCAAAATAACATCATTTGCTTAATTTGATTTTTCATAATTTTATATAATCTATATATTTAAAACACAAGAATATTTTTTAGTCATTTGCCCTGAGCTTTCTGTTGAACCAAATTTATTAATATTTTTTTAACTGAATGTTTTTCATTTGTAGATGCCGCACTAGCTTTTTTTTAAAATGTCCCATTATTATATTTTAATTTTAAGAGTATTCTATGAAATTTTTTCAAAATGATGGTAATGAGGTAGCTTTAATTATTGCAGAGAAGAGAGAAATATTATGGTTTATTTATCTTTATTTATGTGATTATCTGATAAAAATTCAAAATTGTTGATAAAAATTGTTGTACAGGCTTTAATGGTGCAAAATCCCATGAGGGACATAATAATTTTGAACGGAAAATGACGTACTGCTTTTGAAAACACACATTTTCTCAAAAAGTTTCCATAATTTTTTTCCTTCTGTATGTGTACCAAGTTTCAGACACTAGATGAAATGCTTAAGCAAGTGAAAATGACGTCATATTTAAAAGAAAACGACTATTTTCTTAGATAAAACTAAACTTTTTTAAGAGAAATACGTCAAAAAGCATAAATTACGTCAATTTTTACTCTCCGGTACTGAGATTAGAATCTCGAGTTAAGAGTGCGACTGTTCACATGCAAAGATGTTGCTGACAATCCTGACTTCACGTTTTGAGTTAAAATGATTTTTAAATGATATTGCGGGTATGAGAGGTGAATTTTTAAGTTCATCTCTATCGCATGGAGCTCGATTAAGAAAGATTAATCCATTTTCTCTTAAAATAACATAAAGAGTTCATCATTTTCTTACGACTAATATTCCATAAATAAAAATAAATCTTCCTCTATGATTAAATAAATAAAATAATATAAATAAAACACAAATTTAACAGACACGTAATTGAACCCCGCTCTTAAATTTCTGAAAATATCAGAAAAAAAAAGGATGCCGTAAGCAACAATATCTTGGGCTAATAATTCTTAGCATGCGGCTAAAACGAAAAAATAACTTTTGATTAATTTCAAAAGTTATTTTGATAGTACAATTCACATTTTTCATATGAAAAATGTTTTTTTTTTAATTTTTAGTGGGTAATCTTAAAAAATATATTTCATGCAAAAAAAAAAAAAAAAAAAAAAAAAAAAAAAAAAAAAAAAAATACTTTTCAATTACAAAAATTGGCTTCCACCTATATTCTGTAACCCGGGAAGCCCGGGTACAATCCCCTAGTTATAATTAATTGCACAGGTAGTTGAGGGAGTTTAGTTTTTTTCAGGACTATACATTATTACGACTTTTTTCTTACCTTTACTCAAACATTTCAAGTAAATGTACAGTTTTTGAGTATTTTAACGAAACACACTTGCATCACTTATTAACAGTTTTCTTAGAATGAATTTTCTCTAGAGAAAAGTGTCTAAAGAAAAGACTATTTCTACCTGAATCTTTAAATTTTTAATAGCTAGTTTGCCATTTAAAAAATGAATAACGTATTACGTAAAAAGTATAAAAGCTTTCTAGATGTTAAATTTATATTATGCTAACTAATTTCATGATATTATTTTTAAAACGATCTCAAAATTATAATTTTAAGATATAATATTTTTTTAAATACTTTAAAAAGTATAAAAGATACTGAAAAATAAAA
Source organism: Maratus speciosus (assembly GCA_963932465.1). Classification (NCBI taxonomy): domain Eukaryota; kingdom Metazoa; phylum Arthropoda; class Arachnida; order Araneae; family Salticidae; genus Maratus; species Maratus speciosus. The sequence goes on along the minus strand of OZ010790.1, from coordinate 218,755,043 downwards.
CACAAACTAAAATCAATTTTACGTAACTTTCATAATTAACCTAAAATCACCAGAAATATTCTGAGGATTAATTTAACTTTAACAAAATTTTGTACTACAAGCTTATTGTTCTAAAAAGAGGAAAATATTGGATCAAGAAATAATTTTATCATAGGGTAGACCGGGGCACGTTTACGCAGTACACTTTTCCCGAAACGGAGTTATAACAGGCGCGCCACCAGTCATGACAGATTGATGTTACTCCCTAGCGGGTGTTCTCACACGTTTTTTAGCATCAGTCGAGCTTCGGTCTAGCATGCGGAAACGATAATCTGTTTTCTGTCAAGGTGAGTAAATTTTGTGTTGAACTTATTGAAACTTATAATACTTAACTAAGGATAAACAAATATATGAACATTAGCAGAATTATATTTTGTATGAACAGAAATGTTATTAATTTTCGTTGAACGTTAAAAATAAATCCAAACATGGCGACGGGCATGTTTACGCATGTTACGTAATTTCTTCTTTTAGCACCGGGACACTTTTACGCAAGTTCTAAAAGAAGAAATTACGCAAACATTTACTAGTTTCTATGGAAGCAGAACAAGAAGACAGCAAAGGAAAAAGCATGAAACCAAAAAAATGCAAAAGGGTAAAAGTTGGTACACTCTGGGAAAAAGAAAATAGTGAATCTGATGACGAAGATGAAACTATGTGTGTATTTATTGTTTGAAATCATACAACCAATACAAGAAAGATACAAGACTGGGTTCAATGCCTTAGATGCAAAAGGTAGTCCCATGACAAGTGTGTAAAAGAAATACTTTATTTTTTGTTTGTAAAAACTGTAACAGTGATGATGAAACTGACTAAATAGTTTCTGTTTTTAATTAGCAATAAGCCCTATGTATCAGTTTAGCCTATAAAATGTTCTTTCATTAATTCCCTTTAATTTTTTTTTGTTTTGTTTTGTTTTAAAACAGTGTTTTAAGATATAAATAAAATATTTCAATTTGATTAACTATTTATTTCACTTACTCCTTGGTATCACTTATAATATGCGTAAACGTGCACCACTTGACAGGGGCGGATCCAGAGAATCTTCTTTTTTTGGGGGGGGGGGCGATACTGAGTGACATATAATCAACGTAGTCATAATGTCTGTTGCTCAAATCCATCCTTGCAGTTAATTATTAAATGAATATGAAATAATTAATGCGATTTGAAAATATTACAGACTCTCTATTATCCGACATCCGATTAACCGAAACACTCGCTTATCCAACACTCTTATTATATAAACCCACCCTCTCCTCAAAATATCATTTATTGTTACTTATTAGGTCGTAAAATTAAGAACGTTATAACAGAATTTATCTATTAAATGTCCTTTTTTTCTTTTTTTATACTGTTGTACTATGGTAATTATTTATCTTATTTTTTGTTCTTTTAGTTATAGTGAACAACGTTAATAACACAAGCCTGTGATGATTGTGTTTTTTAACTTTTGATAATTGATTTTGATGTATATTTTAGCACTGAATCCGAAAATGACCTTCATTTTTAACCTCCACGTCACGATTTTCGCAAATCGTAAATTTCAAAGTTAAAAAGTAAAAAATAGCAAAAATCTCTCAAACCAAATTGCAAATTCTTAACAAAAGAAGGTAAATGTTTTAACTCTTCACTGCACGATGTGCCATATCTGGTACATACCTAAAAACCTTATAATTTTCATTATGTGCCATGAATTTGGCTAATATAATCACTGTAACTGATCAAGAACAAATCAAAGCATGTAATAACACTTATTTTGTCCATGTCAAACGGCTGCACTATACAAAAAATTAGAATTTCTTCTACGGAAACATAAAAAATTTCAATCAAGTTATTAATGTAATATTTACTTTCATTATTTTTAGTGAATACTTAAAAATATTAATATAATAATTGTTGCAGAGTATTAAGCAGATAAAACTAATTAATTTAAGCTCATTTAGTTGCAAAATATAGCAAAAAAATATTTTAAAACCCTAAGTGTGTACATATGGCACACACCATAAAATATCAAATTTTAGCTGAAATTTTGAAATTTAATTTTTTTTACTATTTTTCCTATTATTAGACCAATATATAGATTTCAAATAAAAAAATTCATAAAAATAAACAAATTCGTGCACTGAAGGGTTAAATACATCTGCGACAAATTTCCCAGCCTTATCAACCGCCAAAATAAAAGAAAATTCCAAGATTAACCCCACAGAGGAGATTAAAAGAAAAGCACGAAGCAGAGCATGAGCAGTTCAAAGAAATTTCCACGTGGAATAAAATTATAAAGATTTTAAATACACAATATTTTACATGTTTAACTGTAAAAATCCATAGTATAAGCAAAAAAATTAATAAATTATTATGAAAATAAGTTACGTCTATTTTATAGTAGCAGATTTTCGCAATATTTCGACATTTTAAAATTTGCGATTTGTGAAAAATCCTGACGTGATGATATAGTAAACTAGTTGGATGTGCCAATCCCAAAACTTTCTTCTATCTTATACATCTTATTATTTCAAAAACTAGCTACACATGTTAATACTTCAATATTATTAGTTCAATACTATACCAACTTTGATTTTCATCAAATTTCTGTTTGAGACAATTAAACTAACAAACAACGAGTTAATCTATATCATGGTATTTGTTAAAATTAATAGTTTTTCCTTATTCTGTTGTTATCAGTTTTTTCGAATAGCCGGCTTAGCAGGAAGGGAGTTCCCGCCGCTGCACGAGCCGCCGATGGACAATAGAACTACGAAATATCAAGAAAAGTATACAAAAATCGCTATCACAGAGCCCCTTTATCGCGCAATATTTCCAAATTCAAGGAGGACCTGATGGACAAAGCGAAATACATGCACAAAAAATTTGGTTCAATTGTATGCATAATTTTATACACTTTTCGATGGTACAATAAAGAAAATGGCACAAACATAGCTATTACAGCGCCCCCTTCCAGCAGATTTTTTTTAAATTCAGGGAAGACTTGCTTGCCATAGCCAGAAACATACACAAAAAATTTGGTTGAATTATATGCATAACTTCGTACACTTTTCGATGGTACAATAATGAAAATGGTACAGACATCGCAATTATAGCGCACCCTTCCGGCAGAATTTCTCAAATTCACGGAGGATTTGCTTGCCATAGCCAGAAACATACACAAAAAATTGGTTGAATTATATGCATAACTTCGTACACTTTTCGATGGTACAATAATGAAAATGGTACAGACATCGCAATTATAGCGGCCCCTTCCGGCAGAATTTTTCCAAATTCAGGGAGGTCCTTCGTGTCATGATCAAAAACAAACACAAAAAATTGGTTCAATTCTATGTATAACTTCATACACTTTTCGATATTCAAAATGCAACAAAATTTGCTAGTGCAGCGTCCCCTAACGGTGAATTTTTTCCAAATTAAGGAAGGACCTGCTTGCCATAGTCAAGAACTTAAAGAAAAAAATTGGTTCAATTCTATGCATAACTCTATACACTTTTCGATGGTACAACATTCAAAACCTCAAAAAAATCGCTATTACAGCGCACCCTACCGGCGAACTTTTTCCAAATTCAGGGAGAACCTGTTTGCCATAGCCAAAAACTTAAAATAAAAATTTGGTTCAATTCTATGCATAACTTCATACACTTTTTGATGGTACAATATTCAAAATCGCACAAAAATCGCTATTACAGCGCCCCCTACTGGCGAATTTTTTTCAAATTCAGGGAGGACGTTCTTGCCATAGCCAAAAACTTAATATAAAAATTTTCATTCAATTCTATGCATAACTTCATACACTTTTTGATGGTACAATGGTGACAGACATTTTCTTTAAACATGTTTTTTTGGATCTCTGACCCCTAAAACGTGCAAATCCGTTAAAAAACGGAAGTCGAAAAAAATTTCGATTACAATACTTTCTTCTATTGAAGATAGAAGAAAGTAAAAATGAAGGTGATTTTTGGATTTAGCACTAAAGAATACACAAGAACCAATTATCGAAAGTTGAAAAACATAACCATCACATCCATTTTTTAATATCAGATTTCTGAAAGAGGATGATCTCTGAAAAAGGATCCCCTTCAGAAATCTGAAGGGCCCTTAACATCCTTGAAAGTCAAAATGTGTCATCTAAGTAGTGTGTATACCTCTTCACAGGCGCGGATCCAAGGAATGAAGGAAATCACCCCGATCGCCCCCCCCCCCTTGCATAAAAAAATGTAAATCCACCTATTATCGCGAATTTCGACAAATAGTCGCCGAAAAAAACCAATTTCGTCAATCGTTCGCAGGTCAAAAAATCGCGCAAAACACGCGAATTTCGTCAAAGGATTGCTCATAAAACGCGAATTTCATCAAAGCATCGTGCAAAAAACGCAAATTTGGTCAAAAGATCGCGCAAAAACGTGAATTTCGTCAAAAAAGCGCGGGAAAAACGCAAATTTCGCCAAAAATAGGATATTTCGTCAAAGGACCAGAAAAGAAACGCGAATTTCGTCAAAGGACCACGAAAAAATCCGCAAATTTCGTCAAAGGATCGCAGAAAAAACGCGAATTTCGTCAAAGGGTCGCAGAAAAAACACGAATTTACTGAAAGGATCGCAGAAATAAACGCGAATTTCGTTAAAAGGTCCCAGAAGAAATGCGAATTTCGTCAAAGGATCGCAGAAAAAAGGGAATTTCACGAAACAATTGCTGAAAAATCGCTAATTTCGCGAAAGAATGGCACAAAAATGCGAAGTTCGTCAACAGATCTCGGAAAAATGCGAATGTCGCCGAAAAATCGCAAAAAAATACACGAATTCCGTCAAAGGGCCGCGGAAAAAATGCACGATTAGCACCAGGAGGAGATTCCCCTAGGCGCGAATCCACGGGGGGATCCCCAAGATATAAATCCAGCGCTTTTAAGGCAGTTTTCGCGGAACACACAGACAATCAAACGAAAACCAAACACTTTTCGGTTGTCAATGGTAAACCTCACTGACGTTTCGGCAATTAGTGAACAAAATAGGATTATGTCCTGTCAAAAGTCATATGGTGCCATAATTTTTTACACTAATGGGTTGAGGTGGGGGACGATGCTACTTCATGTACCTTTTGTTGAATCTCTACAACAGAAATTGACGTTATACGGATTCCTTTAAAGTGTTGAAACTTTTTCGTTCTTTCAAAGAAACTGCAATTCTAATTTCTGTATAACGATATTTTTGAGGAGTGCTTTATTGTTTGAGAAAAGAATGGGATTCATAGCAATTTCCGAAGAAAGAAAGAAAGAAGAAAAAGAAAGGTCCTTTGAAAAATTCAAGCATCTTAATGTTTTCTGAAGAAAACCACTAATGTGCAAAAAATATACTGTTATTGCCACCCACATTGGTAAATTTCAAGGGGTATTTGATGAATGTAAAAAAGGTTTAAGTCCTAATCCTAGTCAGTTAAAAGTTAAAATGCGTATGGTGTGTTGATTTCTTAAAAACCAACTTCATAAATTTGATCTTCCCTTCTTTGCCCCGATCGAACCCCCACCCTCCGTGGATGCTCGCCTAGGGGAATCTCTTCCCGGTGCTAATTGTGCGTTTTTTCGGCGGCCCTTTGTCGAAATTTGCGTATTTTTTAGTGATTCTTTGAAGAATTTCGCATTTTTTCAGTGATCTGCTGACGAAATTAGCGTTTCTGCGCGATTCTTTCGCGAAATTAGCGTTTTTACCGCAATTCTTTGTCGAAATTCGCGTTTTTTCACGATCCTTTGGCGAAGTTCGCCTTTTTCGCAATCCCTTGACGAAATTGGCGTTTTTTACGCGATCCTTTGACAAAATTCGCGATCCTTTGATCTGCGAACGATTGGCGAAATTTATTTTTTTCGGCGACCATTTGTCGAAATTCGCGACAATCGGTGGATTTATATTTTTTGGGCCCTAGGATCCGCGCCTGCCACTTGATGCGTAAACGTGCCCCAGGAACGGGGCAAGTTTACGCAAAAGACTTGCACCTAAAAAAAAAAAAATTACCGTTAAAAATACAAATAGGTCAACAACTAAATACACAAATTTTGACTTTATTAATTGTTTTATAAAACCATAATGTCTAAAATTTTCTAAGTTAAAACATAAAAGTTAGAAAATCCATTGAAAAAAAACTGTGTAAACGTGCCCCGGTCTACCCTATAATTCAGGAATAGTAGGAAATGAACAGTAATGGAAAAGCACACTTTTAATTAACATCGAATTCTGAGATTCGGAGTTTTAAGATTGGACAGGTTTGTTAGCATTTCTCGGTAAAAAAAAAAAAAAATAAATAAAATAAAAACTAGAGGAGATTCGCCACTATAGGCGTTCTTTTTACCAGCCGCCAGAAAAGTGATAAACGCGGTTTCGTTTGAGTTGCTCTCTAACTGCCAGTCGCAATTCGCAACACAAAGTCGGGATTTCATAACCTCGTTATCATAAATTAAAGGCGTAATTTCATTAGGTCATGCGATGAGAAAACAAGTTAAATTGAGAGCACAAACAATATATTTTCATAAACACTCCAGCTATGTTTTATACAAATGACTTACCTAAATAGAGTCTCTCCAATAATTCAATAATTCGCTCACCAAAAAATTTTGAATGTTGCGTTGAATCACTAACATAATGGTCACATCATGTTCATATAATATAATTGTTAAGAGAAATCTGATTAAACATTCAAAATTCATTCTTCAAAGTGTATCAATTTGTATATAAGCCTACCTTTGTGCTCAAATTTGGTAGCTCTGCATCTAGCGTTACAAAATTAATCTTTTTCATTAAGTACACATATAAATCAGATTCATTGCCTTAAAAAAGAGAAAACATTTTCAAATAATTTTTAACAGGTTAGCAAAGCAACAATTCTGTATATTTCCATATCAGAAATCAATACCCACAAGCTGAAGTTTCCCCCCCCCCCCCCGTCCTCATGGTTTTCGGAACGAAAAATATCACAGTCATTTCAATTCGTTTTCCAGCCGTTGTTTAGGGTAGTAATGACATTTGAATGTTTATATCTCTAATTATAAACAAGTTAAATGTCTTCTATTTACCTCTTTAAGAGCCGACTGGGATATGACAGTGTACATCTGCGAATTTGAGTGATTTTATATCTTTAAGGGTTTTGGTAACCCCTCCCCCCCCCCCCCCCAATTGCATTCTGCAGCATACAGTGGACGTTCTATTTTGATTTTTTTTTCTTTTTTACAAAAGACTGGCATAGCCCTGTATGAATACCTTAAATATATCTAACATCAGTGTTGAGTGAATTTATACATATAAAAGAAAATCTTTTCAAAGGAGCCTAAACGGGACATGCTGCCTTCAGCAGCGTAAATACTCAAATTTGCATGATTTTATATTCTTAAATAAAAATCTATTCTAGAGAACTAAGGAGTCCGTGTTACAGTGTTTGCTGATTTAATTCATGATGTTTAGAAACATTAAACTTTCCACTCTGATAAAAAGTTTCTGAGAAAACCTAAATAATATGAAACGCCCCTTCCCTTTTTTTCAATTACACTCAGAAAAATGCCTCTCTCCGTTGAAAATTTTGTCTCCAAGCGCATGCGCAGAACCCGAAAAAGCTCTAAATATTTCGGGAACTATCCTGAAACTAAGGGGTTACTAAGGGGCGATTCCATTATAACAGGCTAACTGTCATTGAGAAAAAAAATAGCTTTACCTTACTGAAAAATGTAATTCAAACATGGCTACAGTTAGCATATGAAATTACAAGATAAATTAATATAGTTATTATGAATAAATTATTTAGTGTAAATAATTATGATTAAAAAATTGTATTGTAACAGACAAACAGGAATTACCATTCTTTCCGGATATACCTTAATGTTTACCTATATTACCTATAAAATAACGTAAAATTTATTATAACAAAAATTCATTTTCATTCATAGAGGGTTCAGATGCATACGTCTTTCACAAAATTTGACTGTTGCCACAATATATATGTGGAAAATATGTGATCTTAACTGAAACAAACCAGCATGAAATATGTAACGGACAAACAAATAAACACATAAAGAGAAGCTAAGATGTTTATAAAGAAATTTATTTCGACTACTAAAATTTTATAAAATGCAGTGCAAATATAAAATATATAGGTTCAATACTTTCAGAAAAAATATATATGTATATTACCTATTTGATGCAAAAAATAAAATACTGAAAATGGTAACATTGGCTTGGAATTGCCCTAAGAGAGAGAGAAAGAAGTGTGAATGTTTTTAAAAAAAGAAAGTGTAACTGCCGAATTAACTTAAAAAAAAAATACATTCTCCAAATTCCTGGAAATTTGTAAAAGATATAAATTTAACGCATCCGTAGCCTGCGTGTAATTTTTAAGCAAAAATATTGAAAATTACTAGGAAACACATGAGCAAAAGTCTTCCGCGTATTTACGTTATGAGCGAATATCTAGCAGGTTTCAATTTTTTTTCAAATACTTAATCATGACAAAGTTTTTAAATATTGATAAGCGATATAAATTAAGTATCCCAAGAAGTCATAAAACGTTTGTGTTAGAATACCGCCATTTAATAATTTTCTGACTAGAATATCATGGTCTCGAAAAGTCGCGAAAAAATTTCCGGTCGGGAATTTTTTCAGATGGTTACAATTCATATTTCTTAAAACCAAAGTCATCCTTTTAAAACTAACTGTACGTTTGTAACATGGGCGCTTTTTGTTTTATTCGTAATTTTGCATTTCTCAACAGGATGCAGAATTTTAAATTATGCATAAAAAGCGAAACTCGAAAGTTTCGGAAAAGAATTTTTTGAAAAGGTTATTATTTATATGTTTTTAAACCAAATATGTAGTTTCAAAGTGCAATGTATGCTTTTAAGTGGGTGTGATCTGCATTTCCGAATGTCAAAGAAAAATAACAGTATGAGAATTTTAAATTGTGTTGAAAAAACGAAATTTAACGAGAGTGATTTTCGTAAAAGAATTTTTCTGAAACTGTTGACATTCTTTTTTGAAGAAAGGGTTGCACCCTTCAAAAGATAAATGAATGTAGATGTGGTTTGGTATTTTTTTCCTTATTTTGATTTACGGAGCAGATACAGCTTTTTTAAACTTTGCAGAAAGTACCGAAATCACCGAAACATCGTACGGAAACGAATTCTTTTCAAGGGTTAATATAAGGAATTTAAAAACGAATTGCACCGTCTTAAAGAAGAAGTTACATTGATTAAGTGGATATTTTTCATTTCTCGAATTTGAATAGTTAAGCTTATGTCGACTTTGAAAAGGGAGGGGGTAGAGGCAGACGCGAATTCGAACTTTCTAAAACATTGCTTTGAAAGGGTTAAAATTAGTATTATATTACGAGAATTGCATCATTCGAAAGTAAAAGGTATAAAATTTTTAATATGTTTTTTTCCGTATGTACAATGGTTTGGCCGATGCTTGCTTCGAAACTCACGGCATAGATTGGTTGGTTGGTTGATTTTTTGACGGCCGTTTATCTACACTAGGGATATAAGTCCGAGAGGGATATGCCCTTCGTGGGGGTCTTACCAAGGGAACCTAACCCGTATTTACGCATGGAAATCCATGGCTCGAAGAAAACCACGAAAACTCCGAACGATTAGGCCAACGGACGCAATTGGGATCGAACCCAGCACCTCCTGTCTACCAGCTTAGAGAGCAGAACCTCTCAGCCACTGGTGGGGCCTCACGGCATAGAAAGAGAGCGCTTTCCAACTTTTGGTTTCGCGTTTTCTCGTACGCACCTGTGCCACATTTTAATTGCGGGGTGTAATTAATATTTCAGATCGTTTTCAAGAATTTAAATATAAGGTCCTCGGGACATTAGAACCTGCTTTAAACTATCCTCATCGGACCTTTCAGACCTGTACATGGGTAGAATTTCTTAGCCATCGCACACACACTGACAAACTTTTTTTATATTAGTATAAATTATGTGAAAAGGTTATTCATCTATTACAAACTAGCTGTTACTCGTGACTGCGTTCACGTAAAATTTAAAGAAGAAGAAATTCATCAATTAAGCAAAAAATTTCGATATTTAAATGCATATATAATTAACCTTTTATCACATTTTATAGTAGAAACTCTTCTGATGATCCCAATTTGCTTATTTTTGTTTATACATATAGGACCATTTAAATTTCTTTTGTGAGCATGAAATTTCATACACCTTTTCTAAATTTAAATTAGGAATAAATTTACATCTCTGTTATTCTATTTTATTATTTATATTTATTCCGTTCAAGGATATTGATTTAATTTATGTTTTCGAGACAAAAAATATTATTTAAAGATATATATTAATAAAGAATTTTAAAGGAAAGTGGTTATTAGTAGGTCACTTCAGACGTGACTTTGATATGATTAGAATAGGCGAAAAATCAACATGCACCATTATGGTTATATTCCAAAAAATCACATATTGGAAGAGAAAAAAAAGATAAATGGTATTAAAAAAATAATCAAACGTAGTGATAAAATAATCAAAGTTCAAAGTAAAAAAATAATCAAAGTTCAAAAATAAATAATGAGAGCACGGGAAATATCTTTAACTTTCAAATATTTATTACATTTTAATTTCACGGTACCACACTTTTATGAGCTCTAGATCTACCAATAATATCAAAATGTTTATCACGCTCCAAAGACTCTTGAACCTAAATACTTATTATTAAAGCAATAGAGTTACTTATTGCTTTCGAGGAATAAATCGATTTATGTAAAAGCACCACAATTATGAATAAACATTTTCATATCTATTGTGTGTTGTATTTTGGCTTATGAAAGCTTTGAAATTTGCAGGAATATGCTCCAATGGGGTAACAGTGATATATTGTGTTTCAGAGAGTTTTTTAACTATAGATTTCGATAATTTAAAATCTAAAGAAAATTTCCCTTCTTCCTTTGCGCTTTTCGATAAACAGGGTGCCTTTATACATTAGAGGGATGTGAAGTGAAAAGCAAATTTATTGCTTAGTTAAGGTTTTGGCTCTTGTGTACACGTAAATGATGTCACATGTAAAGCCTAATCTCAAATTGAAATTACTTGCTAAACTTTTTTAAGTTGACTTTCCTGTGCCATTTATTAAATTTTATTGAAACCAGTGTTATGGGAGATTGTACTGTAAAAGGATGTTAAACTTATATATTTGCGATTGTTAAATTCTGTGCAAATCACGCCATTTTGTATAAAAACTGCTATAAAATGCTAATATTTTCAGAAAGAAAAGCAGCTAAGACTAATGTCAGACGAACGTCTTTTGAACGCTTTTTTCCTTGCGTATTATCCCTACACAATGCTAGCGGCATATACGTGAGGAAAAAAGCGTGCAAAAAGACGTCCGCCTGGCATTAGTTTAATGATTTAAAATATGACGACACTAGGTTAGTTTTTCCTACGGAATGTTACTTGTCGAAATAAATAAATATATATATATATTTTTTTTCACTTCATGAATTATTTAAAACTATGCATTTTAATTTATTTAAAAAAAGGGAATCCGATTAATGAAATCCAATATTATTGTACATTTAGAAAAACATTGAAAAATATTTTTTTAAAATATACTAAATTTCATGTAAGAAAATGTATTTAAAATGTAAGCTAAAATTTCATTTTCAAAGAATGCGACTTTTGATGCAAAATTTTATTTCTGAAAAGTATATTGTTATTTTAAGATTTCGTTTTAACTTTCGAAGCTGGTGTAATGAAGACGACATCGCTTTGACGAAATTAAAATAAATCTATGTTAATGTTTTCGTATTAAAATTAATGCTTTCTATGAAAAAAATATTACATCATTTTTAACCGATAAAAGCTTTTACTAAAAACGCCTTTGTGACATGTTTTAAATGCCATCTTTTAAAATTAATCAATTAAAATAGTATATGATTATTTTAATCAAGGCCTCCTGATAAGGGAGTTTTGATTTTAATTTTAATTCGTATGAATAGTGGGCAATAACTATCCACTTAAATGCACAGAAGTTATATTTACTCCTTGGTTGCGTCAATATGTCGACAGACAATTTTTGTTTCTGTGGAATAAATTCATTCATGAAGTTTCGATGTGTGTAAATATGTTTTCAATTTTGGAAAATTTAATTTAATCAAGTTTTTGCACCATTTATACTAATTGAAATTCAATTCTTTTTAATTTTAATGAGGAAATAGCGTCAAAAAATGTATTAATCCTTTTTAATTCCCCTTTTTTCCACCAAAAATATCTTCTCCTGATAATCATAACGTGAATTTTGAAAAGAAAACTCTCATTTGTATGTAACTTACATTCAAACTTTTTAATCAGTATGGGACAGTATCCTGTGACGTCACAATTGGTAAAATAGCGGTTTTTATAGCCTCGAATCAAAAGCGAGAATAGGGTCCATTTGTAAAAAAATATTTCTGTTATTCGTTTTGATATGACGTCATTTTTATCTATTTTCATTAGTTACTGATATTGATGCCCATTGTATTTTTAACGAATATTTGGAAATACCTGTTTTATTTCAAATTTGACGTCATATTTTTCCAATCGAATAACTTTATTAATAATATTATTCTTTTTCATTCTTTTTCCTTCTAATTATGACACCATTTTTGGCAGAAAACCCCTTATTAACGTAACCGATATCCATCCTTCATGCATAATAAAAAATACCCCATTTTTTGTTTCAAGTATGACGTCATATTTATTTTCTTTTGAATTCTTTTTATTTTCATTTTTAATTAACTGTAGAGGAGAAGTTATTATTCCAGATTTAGTTTTTCTTGGCAACAAGAAAGAAAGATGGTTAAATTTATCGGGAAAATGTCAATTGATTCTGTATGAAAAAGAATGAAATTTTGAATTATTAAGATAATTATTTGAATAAATTAAATAAACTATAGCCTATGTTCATTTCAGGGTTGTAATCCATCTATATCAGAAAAATACAAAAGCATTAATTCATCCGTTTAGATGCTGACTTCATTCAAACATTCGGACACACATTGACATTTATAACATTATAAGGATAAGGATATATATATGAATTATTTGTATTTTATTTTATGATTAACATCCAAAATTAGCAATATAAAATACCTGCAAAAATAAATTAATGATTATAAAAATGCTTCAAACTGAAATTATATACTTTTGCAACTGCTTCTGGTAAATAAATAACTAAGTATTAAATGAAGAAACAGAATATAATAGTAACAGAAACGAATTATACAGAACACGAAATAACAAAACGAAATAACAGAACAGTATAGAATGAATGAAACGAAAAGATTTTCGAAATAAAATGGAGAAAAGCATTTTTACAAAATGAATTTTAAATAAAATTATTTTAAAAATGAAGTTAGCTTTAATGTTTGGTGCAATTTGAATTTTCCATACGTTATTTTTAAGCCTTTAATTTTAGCGCGTAAAAGCTTTCATATATAAGATTTCCTCCATTAATTTACTTAATGAGGATTTTAATTCTTTTTCTGCGTTCAACTTTTGTTTTAGTTTTTAAGAAATAACCTCATTATATAAAACCATTTTACAAGGCCTTCTTCTATCTGATTAAAAAACTTCAGAATAAAGTAGGAATACTTAAGTAATTAACAATTGAAAAAATATTTTAAAAAATGGTCTCAATGCGACCTTTTTTAAAATGGTTTTTGAAAACCTATGAAATTTCATAGCTAACTATTTTCCGCCTTTTTTTTTAAGTTAAAGAAACATATTTTAATTAGAATTTTTTATGGGTAAAAAGATATGTCTACTACATAAAATATAAGTGAAATTTTACTAAATACATTTCTAGTTCAGAGTATGCGTATCTGTTTTTTTTTAACGGGTTGATTGGCAACTATAACTTTTTAAGCAAATGCAACCCCCCACCCCCACTCCTAAAAAAAACTTCGTCTCTTATGTATGTCCTCAGTTTTCTCAAAAACCGCAAATTTCTATACTACAATTCTAGAACACCAGGAAAAGTTTAAAGATAGAAATACTCATAGCATCGTCTATAGTTTCTTTACATGGGTTATGTATGTTTTCTTTACATATTTATTGCGTGTCAAACGTGAGAGATGCGGTCAATTCGAATGATTTTTAATATAGGAGTGAGGCGATACACGGGCAGTAAAATTTGATAGCAAGATTGAATTTTTGATAAAAATAATGGCGATTCTCCTTTTATCGCCAAGCTGTTTTTAAACATGTTTCTGTCCCATGCGTATATCGCAACTTTTTTATTTATAAAGGTACTTAAATGTAAACAACATATAGAATTTATATATCTAGAAGAATATAGAATATAAACATATAGAATTTATATATCTTATCTATTTATTATTATATAAATAGATATATAGATCTATTTAATTTATATTGTGAATAAAAATAAAGGATCGTCACAAAACACACAGTTGTGCCAAGCTGCTCTCACTGAAGTATTAAACCGCAAAAATGTAATACAAAAATTGGATAAGTGCGCAACATAACAGTATCTAACACAACATATGTCTTTTTACCCGGTTGAAAAGAAGGGTTATGTGTTTCACGCGTATCTGTGTATGTGGATTTCTTTATACCCTCGAAACATCCCAACAGCTGGATGGATTTTAATGAATAAGGTCTCTATCAATTCGTCTTAACCGCCCGATGGTTATAGGCTAGGTTTTGTTTTTATAAATTCAAAATAGCGGCCGTAAAATACAAAATGGTGGTAGAGACGAAAAAAATGTACGCACCCTATTGTGTGGCATATCATTGGATACGTCTTTCAAATTGAAGACGATGTGTCATTGACTATTTTACAGTCAGAAGCTCCGTTAAAATATTATACAACCTGGAAGTTGTGTAGGTATACCTACACAACTAGAGATCCTAAAGAATCTCTAGCTTTACTGCAACTCTAACCATCATAGACATCTATAGACCTCATCAAAACAGTGTTTACAGATAGGAACTAACACAACTTAAAAGACATCAATACAAGTAAATAAAAAAATAGGTAAGTAATATAAACAAGTAATATAAAAAAATACTTTAAGTCAATTCCTACTTAAGTAGGTGTTGACTTAGGTCAATAAGAGAGTTTTTTCTCCCATTCTTCTTTCCTCTTGAGTGGCGCTTAAAATGCCTTGATCAAGAAGAGGGCTCTCTCGGTCTTAAAATACCTTGATCAAGAAGAGGGCTCTCTCGGTCTTAAAATACCTTGATCAAGAAGAGGGATCTTTCGATTATTGAAAATTAATTAATTTAATTTAATTAATTAATATTTGAAAAAACTAGATTAACATCAAGTGTCATCCACTAAAGTTTAAAAAAATTTATTTGAGCTTGATTGGATGAATAGTAAGTATTTTATTAACGATTGAAAATTTGAACAAGATATATATAGCGAGAGTGTGAGCTAACAGTAGGAATTGAAAAATAAAATAGTTTCACATTGATGAGAAATAATTAATTAGTTCGCTTTTTACGCAGCCGGGTTTTTTGATTTTTTAAATTTAATTGTTTATTGCACAACTTAAATCAAATTGTAGACTAAAGAAATAAGTCGCTTTATGTACAAACAAATACAAATTTCCTTTAATTTAGCTGTAGATACTTAATTTATGATTCTGTAATAACTGATAATGTATTATGGTATCAAACAAATCCATTGAAAAGTAATTTGAATGTAAACATTCAAAGTTTATAATTAAAGCAAGATAGATCAATATAGTAACGCAATGGATTCTTCAAGCATTATTTCAAGATTCTTAGGCAACTATTTTATTATTCAAATCCCTCATAAATAAGTTTAAAATACAAATATTGTAATTTAACCGAGATCAACATTTATACAGGTAAACATTTATAAATGTCATTTCTCAGTTTAATATTTAAAATTTAAAAAATTCATTTTTACTTAAAATTTTCAATGCAATAGAACTTTCGAAAAACAAATCAGATAAATTTGTATTATATGATGATTTGCGTGAAATGAATAATGTCATTTATTTTTCTTTAAATTCTAATTAAAAATTGTATTACTTGTTTGAACAATTTCAATATAACTTTTTCAAACATTTTGTCGCAAGAAAGTTTAGTAGCATCTTTACCGACAGAATCTCAATGTTTCTATTTCTATAAATATTGTCTTTTGTAACAGCACGCTGGAAATTCAAAATGGTAATTTTCAAATGTCTAGCCCACCTGCGCATTCTGTGTTTACTTTGAAAGTTTCACGGATGGATACTTAAGAGACAAAGCCATCTTTTTTGGTATATAAAAATAGCATTGGCAGAATTTTATGAAGTTTTTTAACTATAGATGTTTTTCTGCGGAAGGAAAACTAGTTTCCATTATGTCTTTTTTATACTATATATTATAAATTAAAATTAGTTGTCTTTTTCGTTAGAGAAGAAGGAAATAAAAAGGAATCGTGTCATCATTCAAAGAATTTATGTACTGCGACTGGTGTCTTACAAAATACTTCGTTACCAATAATTTTCTAAGAAAATGCGATTGAAAATTGTAAATATTCTATACATTTTTAAGAAATGGCATATATGTAACATATATATAGGCGTAAAAATATTAAATAATAAAGATAAAATGGAAAAATGTAAACAAAAAAAGACAACTTGATTATAACTCGAAGTTACCAATAGGAAAAATTCTGCTACTTTCCCGTGAACTCCAATGCGGAGAAAACAAATTGTTATCAATGTGTTGTACCCTAAAAGTGGTAATAACAACTTTGTACTTTTGTACAGTACAGTGGTATGGTAAGCTACATACTCCAATTGTGTAAACAAATTCAATGATAATTTTCCAAATAACAATACTGAAGAAAATTAATGAATCCAAGGAAAATGAAATAATCTAATTGATCTGTGTTCTTTACATTAAAAGTCAGCTCCTATAATACAAGAGCTTAAATTTGTGTTAAATTTATTTAAAATAGGCATAATTTAATTTTTAACATTATCGATTATGACAGAATTTTTTTGAATTTTAAATTTGCTTCCCCTTGTCCGCCATAGGGATCGAAATTCAATCTGCAATTCATGTATTGTCCTTAGAAATACATATACCGGGTGTCCCAAAAATGAGTGATGGATTTTAAAATTCAATAACTTGCAAACGATGACAGATAAAAAGAAAAACTCTTGCAGGGGTGTTATGTAAGATGACAGGAGTTTTTATGCTGCGATTCTCAGTTTTAGTTACAAATAGCAGCGACAGATGGCGCTGCAAGCAGTACCCGCTAAATCCAGGCCCGATTTTTCGACCTCTCTCTTTTTCCATTCGAAAAAAGGAGATTAAAATGTATTGAATGGATCCCGAAGTATCAAAAATCGGGTCAGGATTGAGCACATAATGCTCTCAGCGCCATCTATTGTTTGAAATTCGAACTAAAATCAGGAATCACAGTATAAAAACTCCTGACATCATACATAACCCTCCTGCAAGAATTGTTTTAATATCTGTCACCGTTTGCAAGTTATTGAATTCTAAAATACATCAGTCATTTTGGGGAGACCATGTATATTCTAAATTTCAGAGCTCTATGTCAACAGGAAGTGGATGAAATATGAGTCACAAAATTTGACTGCTAGATACAAACACAATTCTAAGTTAAGAAGAGCATGTAAAAAAGAAGCAGGATAAATACACAATGCATTCAACATGTTTAAATGAGATAAGTAGGTAATGTAACTTATGAAAAGGCTCCCAACAGTGTTGGAAAAGTGATTATATGTGAGCTAAATAGTTATCCGATTAATTTTCATGAAGGTACACTTTTTAAATTTTATACTGCCCTTCTTAGTAATCTTGGTTATGTAGAAATTCTTTTCTGTTACTCCACTACTAAAAGTTACCTAAGCATACCTTTAATATTAAATGCATTATGCTGATGTATATAAAGCATAAAGCTGATGTACCATTTCTTCCTAC
Organism: Maratus speciosus; assembly: GCA_963932465.1. Taxonomy (NCBI): domain Eukaryota; kingdom Metazoa; phylum Arthropoda; class Arachnida; order Araneae; family Salticidae; genus Maratus; species Maratus speciosus. The sequence continues at coordinate 218,737,043 of OZ010790.1, read as the reverse complement.
CACTTAAAAGGTTTAATATAGTGAAAATAGTGATCATATACTAAATGACGAACATGTTATAGATAAAAATTATGTTACCAAACGTGAACAAAATATTGTATAAATACAGTAGCCTCCCGCTTAACATGCTTAAACGGGACCGACGGTTAACCGGTTAAACCGGAGAAGTAAAAAATTAAATAAGTAAGTACATATTTAATTAATTAAATGCGTAGGATGCATTTATATTTTTAATTTGTGTAGTTTTAAAAAATTACATATTTTCTATATTTTGTTAAATGAATACCAGTTGTAATTAACTGAATTGAAATAAAAATATAATGAAACATAATATAATATAACAAATATAATGTAATATAATATAACAAATAATGAACAATGTTTAATACAAATTACATTGTTGAAATTGAGATATGTAGAGGAAACTGGGGAGGCCATACGGGAGTCTTGACCCACCAATCAGTTTTCATATTTAAAATAATTTAAGAGTTTTATCAATAGCTGTCAACCAAAGCTACCGGAATGCTCAAACAACAGTCTCTGTTTCATGCAGACAATCGAGATAGGTGTAGAAAAAATCAATTTTGAGGCGATTTCAACCTAAAAGTTGTGTTTTTTTAGAAATATTTTGTAACTTTTTTTCAAATAAAATATATCACAGGAATTGAAGTAAGTAGGTTTTAAGTAATGCAGAAATATCGAGCTTTCATTCCAGGCATAAAGATTATACAGTATGTTAGGCTAAACATAACAATGTGCTATTCTTTAGAAGAAGGCTATGTGGGGAGGCTTGACCCAGTCAATGTGAGGGAGGGTTGACCACATGTTCAAGTCTTCTTTAACATATTCACGATGGGAAACGAGAATTCTCGCCTTCATTCAAAAAACATCATTGACTAAGGGCGTGGCTTCTATCTTACAGAAAATGGATTTATCTCATGTTGTCAATATTTTTTTGAATTTAAGAGATTTTTTATTAAGATCGTTCATTGAAAGATATTTACTGATGCGTAAACTTGCGAAACCTATCTAGAACACCAATTTACAAAAGAACAGGGAGGAGCTTCTACTGTTTCAAAAGTCAGATTTGATAAAAATTGCCCGTCGGCTATGTGTTAATTAAGGGGTTTTGGATATCTTTTTTTTATATACTGTGCATAATGAAAGATTAATGGTTATAAATGAAAATGAATGTAAATTTATTCTGCAAAGATACAGTAAGATGGAGTGATGGAAAAGAAAACTTTTAAAACTGATTAAAGAAAGATGTAAAAAATTGCTATTTGTACCGCACGAAAAAAATTAATGAAATATAAATGGAAAAGATGATAGGAACTTTTTATCCATTTAAATATTACTTTCAATAGGTAAAGAGAAACAGTGGAAAATAATTGAAAGTACGAAAGCAGCAGTCGTAACCGTTTCAGAGCAGTAGTATGCTTATGAAACCACATTATTTTAATTCCCAAATTCTACAGGGGCATCAGAATTTTGCTATAATCTTTTCAATTTAATATGTATGTGAAATATAGCCTGTTTCATATTTCCAAATAAACTTGTTCGTATATTCCGGTGCCAGTCATTTATTTCAAAATTTTAGTACTGAAGGTACTTTGCCTCTGAAAGGGTTAAAAAATGTTAATGTTACGTACTCATGCGGCTGCAAAACAACATAGCAAGAATCGAAAAACTATTGGAAGTTATGTAGACAAATTTCAACACAATGTATAGAGTGAGTTGAGGCCAAACTATGTGACAATTAGAGTTGTCAGATCACATGTCACAGAAAGTAGGGCAAGGTGATATATAAAAAGCACGACAGTTGCTTCTACCGGACTTAATAATATATGAAACCGTTTAAAAATGGAACCTGTCTGTCATGCAACCAACCTTCTTTCTAGCCTCTAAAGTAAAGTGAAGTGAAGAGACGCGGTAAGTGAGCGGTAAGTGAATTGAAGTGAAGAGGGGAAACCGGCAGTAGTGTTGGGTTTTGTCGGATGTGTAGGATGTGGGAAGGTATCCGAGGTAATATTGGTTTTGTTTTCAGAAATAAGATATGTAGTTTGGTGGAGTATTGTGGTTGATAACTTGTAGTCAAAGTGTATATATTTTTAGGCGGGTGTAAATATTTTGTGAATAGGATTTTGTATTTAATAAACTTTTAATATTAAACTTCTGGTGCCATCCTCGGTTATACTGACATCACAGCACGCTCTCTTACGAGAACCAGAGATCTTTCTACAAATTAAATAAAATGTGAATTCGATCCCAATGTTGGATTACTAAATAGAGGTGAGCGATTTATTTTACTTTTAATTGTGTGGTTAGATATTGTTAATTTTGTTCTAAAATTTTTAAGAACGTAACCAAAGCAGATTTACTTATTATTCTGCAAGAAATCGGCGAAGAAGCGGATTCGGGTTTGAAAGTAGCTGAATTAAAAGATTTGTTATTGAAATCTAAAGAATATTTAAATGATAAAGAATTTGTAACTGGTTTTTTATCGACTACAGCTACTGAGCGGAAAAATGCAGAGGAAGTAAATAAATTGCGTTTGCAACAACAAATGGGAAACGAGAATTTGTCCCATAATGAAAGGGAAAGCATATCCGTATCATTAGATAAACTTATAAAAGCAGTTCAAGTTTTGGCAATTCCAGTGCCTAAGCAAAACGAAACATGGAATCTGTTCTTTGGTTCTTTAGAAAGAGCGTTTAAAAATGAAAATGTTCCTAAGGAATATAAATCTGAAATCTTATTGAAATTAATAGGTGAGAAAGCAGGAAATGTTCTTGTATACATTAATGATGAAGATTTGAAAGATTATGATAAAATTAAATCTTTAATTTTGAAATAATACGATCCATCCCCATTCTCTTGTTTACAAAATTTTAGAAACGCTAAAAGATTACCTGGTGAAACACATGAGCAGTTTGCTTCGCGATTAAGATCCTGTTTTCTACATTATTGTAAAATTCGTAATGTTAAAGATTTTGATTCGCTTATTAACTTAATAATATCGGATATAATTTTCGAAACATTGCATAGCGAGCTTTCAACTCATATTGCAGTTAAACAGGGAGAAAGTTGGCTTTTGCCTGATCAGTTATCAAGAGATTGTGATATTTATTTTACTGCAAAAGGCAGATCTTTTGATGAAACAAAATTTGAGAAATGACCTACTTATCTTAAAATAAATCATGAAAATGCTAAATATGTTCCGCCACAACTAAGGAAAAATCAAATTATATGTAAGAACAACTATTTCTCAAAATCAAGTGATTGTTATATTTGCAATTCATCTTTTCACCTAGCTAGATTTTGCCCAAACCGGAGAAATAAATATGATAAACCTAATAAACATAATGACGAGTAGGGTCAGAAAAGTCTAAACCGCAGGGAGATACAAACAAATTATACTCGAAAGATAATGAAGTAGTCACTAATGTTAATTGCATACATTTATAGAATAATGATCAATTAAATGAAATTAGTTTTTATCCTTTAAAAAAATTCATTCTTTATATTGAAGGAAAGGAAATTGAAGCAATCTTGGATTCAGGTACAGAAGTAAATATTTTAAATCTAACATTAATTCCCAATTTGAAAATCGAAGCTAAAGGAAGTATTGTTTTAGAATCAGCTTTTAAAGAAAGAATACGAACAGATTTGGCGACGATCCCTGTAAATTATAAATCAGACAGCGGGATTTATGTATGCTTAAATACACTTTTGGCTTTGACTGAAAACTTAAATGTTCATTGTTTAATCTCTCCCGATGTACATAGTTCTTTAATCGAACTTGTTCAAAACGAAAACTTGCGTAACAGTTCACTGCAGATCGAAGGTCAATCTAAAAATAGATCAGCCGAAGAGGGGAATCTGAATTCAAATTGTGATGTTTGTTTTATTTCTACGGATAAATTATAAAATGATAAAAATGATCTGACAGAGTATAATAAATTTCGTATCGCACAAAAAGAATACCCAACTTTACATAATTCTTTCAAGGACGCTCGTTTAGGGAAAAATAATTTTTTGATACGGGATGATTTATTGTTTCAAAAAGAGACAATTTGTGGAGATAAAATTTATCAGCTCGTATTACCAGAGAGTTATAGAAATAAAGTATTAAAATTAGCTCATGCTTCAATTTTTGGAACTCATTTAGGAATGCGGTAAACTAGGGAAAGAATTAAATTATCATGTTATTGGCCGAATATTTCAAGAGATGTAGAAAATTATTGTAAAACCTCTACGAACTGTCAGTTAAATAGCCCTGAGAAACAAACTGATAAAATTCCCATAACACCTGTTGTTCATCCACCATATCCTTTTTATACTGTAAACATTGACGTTATAGGTGAAATTGTGTCGCCTTCAGGCAGGAAACATAAGTATTGTCTGACATTATTTGATCAAAATACTAAATGGCCGGAAGTTGTTCCATTAAGGAAACTCTCCGCGAAAGCAGCATGTGATGCTTTATTATATATTTTCATGTGTCATTCCTGAAGTTATATGTTCGGACCAGGCCACTAATTTTATATCTGAATTGACTAAAGAATTTGAGAACCGGTTAGGGACATCTCCCCGCTTCTCAACTCCATCATATCCCGCCTCAAATGGTGCGATAGAAAAATATAATCCAGTGTTTAAGCAAATGTTACATCATGTGATTCGTACAGATCCTGTTAATTGGGATAAACATATTCCCTTTTTACTTTTTGCCTATCGTGAGGTACGAAATTGTACAAATGGGGTGTCACCGTTTAAGCTCATGTATGGTCGGGAAGCTGGAGGCCCTTGGCGGTATTAAAGTCTTCGTGGTTGGGTGAAATACCCTTACCACTGAATCTTAACAGCTCAGCAATAGATTATTTGCAAGAATTAAAGATAAATTTGGAAAGAGCCGCCGACCTTGCATCGCTAACTGCATCTGAAAAACAAGAGAATTATGCACGCTATTTCAAACGTCGAAGTAGAATGAAAGAATTTCAGAAAGGTGATTTAGTATATTTGCTCTTTCCCGATCCCACTAATAAATTGTATGCTAGATGGACAGAACCCGGTGAAATAGTTGAAAGGATAAACCTTCATTCGTATAAAGTGAAATTACCCGATGGTAGTTTAAGACACGTTCATGCAAATAAAATAGGAAAATTTAATGTAAGAGTACAGAGGGTTAGAGTAATTTTTGAAGATGATGTTGAATTTGGTGAAATCCACCCAACACCAAATAAAGCTAATATTTTGAATGAAACTAATATTGAAGTAGACCTTAGTCATATGGAGGATAAGAAATGATTAGAATTAAATAAACTTCTAGAAAACATGCACCATCATTTTCTGGTAAAATTCAAGTTGCAAATGTCGGAGCACATAAAATTCTTTTATTACCGGGAGCGGAAAGGAAGAAACCCTATATTTATAAAATTCCGGAATAACTAAAAAATGAAGGGGATAAACAAATAGAAGAATTAGAGCATTTAGGAGTTATAGAAAAAAGCGAGGCTGAAATAGCTTATCCTGTGGTATGTGTTGCAAAAACGGATGGTAGCATGCGTCTATGTATAGATTTTCGTCTATTGAATGCAGTGACAAAACCTTTCGATTACCAGATGGAAAACGCGACTGAATTAATCAATGAAATTGGAAGCGCTAACATAATTACCTGTTTAGATGTATTAAAAGGGTATTGGGAAATTCCTATTGAAGAACAGAGTTGAGATCTCACTTCTTTTAAAACTCATCGTGCTTCTTACCGACGGAAAGTCATGCCGTTTGGATTGCGCAACGCAGCTGTTACTTTTCAGAAAGCAGTCATCGATGCTGTGGGTGAACACCGTAAATATTGCAAAGCTTATCTAGACGATATTGCTATTTTTTCTTGTGACTGGGATACACATTTGAAACATCTAGACGCTGTTCTGTCTAAATTAACTGAACTGAAGGTCATCGTAAATGTAAAAAAATGTTCATTCGCAAAAACCCAAATTAAATATTTAGGTCATCATAAGGTAGACATCAACCAGACCTAGAAAAGCTGAAAAAAACAGTGCCATTGAAACGATAGAATCACCTAAAAACAAAACATCTCTAAAAAGTGAACTGGGTTTATTTAATTATTATCGTGATTACATAAAAAATTACGCTGAAATCGCTAAGTCTTTAACCGACTTAACGAAAAAGAAAATTCCTGAGGTCATTCCTTGTTCTGATGTTGAAGAAAAAGCTTTTCAAACTTTGAAACGCTTGTTGTGTGAAGCCCCTAAGCTTTATACACCAGATCCTAAAACGCCTTATACTATTCAGTGTGATGCCAGTTCTTACGGCTTAAGTGCTTGTCTGTCGCAAAGAGATGAGAAAAAAAATTGCACCCTATTAGTTTTGCTAGCCAAAAGTTCACTAAGGCGCAACAAAATTGGTCGACCATCGAGCGTGAAGCGTATTCTGTGGTATGGTCAATAAAGAAATTTGAAGTTTATGTGTTTGGTGCTGAAATTGAGTTAATAACTGACCATAATCCCTTGGTATATTTACAGAAATCTGCACCTCAGTCTGCAAAATTACAAAGATGGGCATTATCTTTACAAAGATATACCATAAACATTTCACATTGCCCAGGTGCGCAGTTAAAAAATGCAGATGGTCTATCGAGACTAGTTAAATGTATAAAGATTATTTGATACTTTCTTTTATGTTTTTTTTGTATCCCGTATTATATCAAGCATCTTTTCGTCTGTTGTGAAATATTTCTGTGTTTAATTTAGTATTTTTTATTGTTATATATATATATATATATATATATATATATGCATTAAATATTGCTATAACTATTAAAACAAGGCTTCTATATATCTGTTGTGAATTGTTTATTATATGTATGTTTTATCACTATAACTATTATAACAAGGAATCTATACATCTGTTTTGAATTGTTTATTATATATTCCCTATGCTGTATTGTAGTATGGTTGCCATATGTCAGATTTTTGCTTCGCTCTGCGTAGCAACAATCTTATAGGGGGGTGTCATGCAACCAACCTTCTTTCTAGCCTCTAAAGTAAAGTGAAGTGAAGAGACGCGGTAAGTGAGAGGTAAGTGAATTGAAGTGAATTGGGGAAACCGGCAGTAGTGTTGGGTTTTGTCGGATGTGTAGGATGCGGGAAGGCCTCCGAGGTAATATTGGTTTGGTTTTCAGAAATAAGATGTGTAGTTTGGTGGAGTATTGTGGTTGATAACTTGTAGCCAAAGTGTATATATTTTTAGGCAAGTGTAAATATTTTGTAAATAGGATTTTGTATTTAATAAAATTTTAATATTAAACTTCTGGTGCCATCCTCGGTTATACTAACATCACACTGTCTCTAACGGAATAATGTCTTAAATATTAAAATTTCATATTCCCTGTTGTAGAATTATACCTGCTCAGACAAAATCCTGCATAAAACAAAATTTTCCCCATCTGACATGCGATTGCGCCTAAATAGGTTTGTTGAAGCCTCATATTTTCAAAAATATTTTTTTTTATAATAATTAAATCATATAGCATAAAGTTATTTTACCTTATTTTAATCTGATTTTATTTCTCTTCACAAATATTTCAATATAAAACAAAGTGGGTCAAGCCTCCCTTATAGTGGGTCAAGCCTCCCTTATAGTGGGTCAAGCCTCCCTTATAGTGGGTCAAGCCAACCGTATGTGGGAAGCTTTGACCCATTATTTTCTCATGTTTAAAATCAATCATTTTTAAAATTTCTTATGTATTACACTTATGTAGCAATTTTATTTTGATAACTGATTGTATAACGAATAAAATGATTTATAAAACTTTATTCTACGTTCAATATTTAAAAAATAAAAATCATTTTGTAAAAAGTGGGTCAACCCTCCCTAATCCTACATACGTATATCACATACATTTATAAGAAGTTGAAATTATTCTACATTATGTAAATTTGAGTTAATTAACCATGAATAAATGAGAACCAAAATTTTCCTTTCTGAACTTTGCTTGATTTTGGGAAAAAAAGTCGGCCAGTTAAAGCGAAGTTCCGGTTAAGAGGAAGGCTATTCTAGATCTAATTAAAGCCTTAACACAGGCAGAAATTCGTAAACATTAACATGTTCTATCCGTTGCAGCAAATGTGGGAACAGTCTCCATTCTACAACAACAAACAATAAAATACAGTCACTAATCAGAATTCAAAAGCTACCACACTTCCTTTGTTAATGAACGAGAATGAACAATATTTCGATATATACGCAGAAAGCAAATTATAAAAAACGCATTTCATAATTGTTTATATATTTTTTTTCTATAACTCGTGCAGGTAAAAAGCTTGAAATCTCATCGATTCGGGGGAAAATGTTTGAAATCATTCACTTTAATCATAATTCAAAAACTTTAATATTTCCTTTATTAATGAAAAATCATGCACAATAGTTCGATATACACACACAAAGATTATAAAAAATGGATTTTATAATTGTTTATATGGTATTTTTTATAATTTCTGCGGGTAAAAACCTTGAAATCGCGTCGATTCGGGAAAAAAAAAAGTTTGGAATAACTAGTTTGGTTATGAAAATTTTATTATCTGGTGATCATCTTATTGTTATGTCCAGTTGTGAAAAAAGAAAGAAAACACCAATACTAACTCTGCAACTAATTATAATAGAAGAAAGTTACTGGTACCACACGATATAAAGCCTACTTTCAAATGGTGTATATAAAATTCGCTTAGGGGGCCATCTGCAAATAAATATCAGACCAAACTTTGTTTATTCAATGGCAACACCCAATTTTGACAGTATACAGGTGTTTATAAAGCCCCGGACTTATTTTGATGTTTAATAACTCATAAAATAATAAAGACAGATTAAAATTAATAACATAAATGGTTAGATAGACTCAAAAAGTTTCATGACCCTTGTCAATGAACTTCCACGTGTGCCCCCTTCGTCACACGGAGAATATCAAGTCGATAGTCAATTTCACGCCAGGTAGCGGCAAGCATGTCGGCATCCACAGAGGCTATTGCGGTTGTAATTCTGGCTTTTAAGTCATCAATGTTCGACACTCTCCTCCTGTAAACATCGTCCTTTACAAACACATCAAAAGTAAACATAACATTGCAATAGTTGCCAAAAACAAAAGAGAGAAAAATGCAATTAATAAGCAGACGATATTTAGACAAGTACAGATATTTAGACTGGAAAATGAAATTATCAGAAATTAACCACACGCGCATACGATATTTACAAAAGTAAAGATATTCAAACCTGAAAAGGAAAATATATGAGTTATTCCATCAATAACCATAAGTTTGTTTTATCTTCATTATTTTATGAGTTATTAAACATCAAAATGGGTCCGGGGCTTTATAAACACCCTGTATTTTAAATCTCCTGTTCAAACTATGCCTATAAACGGAATTTCAAGTCATTTGGATGATAAGTTTTTGAATTATAAACATTCAAAATTTAGAGCTTCTACTGTTAAATTACATTTTCATATTTGTATTAATACCTACTGAAATTATAATCCTAATGTTCTATTTTTGTGTGCGGCTACAATACTAAAAATCCCAAACATTAATCCATTGAATTTGTAATTTTAAAAATGTTAGAATATGAATTATGAAATTAATATTCGAAAAAAAAAATGAATTGGAACCTACAATTTTTTTGATAGATTTCTATTTATTATGCCCTGTTTTATTCAATTTTCGATTTTCAAATTTTTATCCCAATTAGTTTTCGAACTATGATTAAACAACTTCAAAATGGTAGTTTAAAGGGCCGTCTATGATGAGAAGAAAAGCATAATTGGAAAAAAAAATATATTTTACTAATTTTATTGAAACATTTGGGTTGACAATTGTCGGAAGGCATTAAGCGAGTGAAATTGTGTTATTGGCAAGAAATAATACATTAATTAAAAGCACCATAGTCATTCTGTAGCATCTCAACAATCAAGCACGAAACTTCAATTAGGATATAGCTCTAAAATATGCTCTAAAATAATTAATTTTTTGGAAACTAATTGTACGCATTTAATGATAATTCTGATTTAGGCTAATTAAAGGGTGTAGAATTTACTTATGGTGTCACACTTGGATATTGCTATTAAAAAACACAAAGTTTGGGTTCGTTTTGAGATCTAGATGGTTCCCTAAACAAATTTTATAAACATAATTTAAAAGTAGACTTTATTTCCAATCGTTTGGTACCAGTAACTTTCTTCTACAATAATTTGTTTCAGAATTAGTAGGGGGTGTTTACTTTCTTCCCATGGCTGTACACATTTAAAAATCTGCAGCAAATTATCGAGTCATTCGACCGTTTTAAAAGATAACTGCTACTTGGTCATATTATTAAGAGTATTTGACCATATTGCTTACCATATTATGGATAGAATGGAGTTAAATTACGGTTATGTAACCAATTTCTATAAAAACGGCCGAACGGCTGGGCAGTTTGCAGCAAATTTTTAACAGTGTAATTACCTTGCGTAGTTTTAACCTGAGGTGGATCAAAATACGCCAGGCTATCTTTTCCTTTATTCATCGCCACATAAGATATGTACACACACTAAGCAAATCGAAAGAAATGTTTTCTATAATTGTTTATAATTTTGTTTTCTATAAATTGTGTGGGTAAAAAGTCTGAAATCACGTCGATTCGGGAATAAAAGTTTGTAACATCTCGCTTATTTATGCAATTTTTCATGTCTGATGATCATCTTATAGTTTCGTAATTGTCTTGCGTAGTTATAATTGGTCTTGTGTTGTACAATTTGAGTTTTATAATTAGGTTTATTTTCTAAGATTGTATTGTAGTGAATGGTAATCTGAATTTAGAGACATATGGGTTTAAATTTTAGGAATTTTCTAGATTTATATATTACAAGATCAAATTAGAGATAGTGATGTTATAAATCTGCAGGAAAAAAACTTTGGGTCATAGATCCCGGTCGGAAAAAATATTCTAAAAAATAATATTTCTCAAAAGGAGTTGAATGTGTGCAGACCACGTGTCAATCGTATAGAAAATATATGGTATACTTTGAAGGAAATAGTATTTACACTGCAAATAGAGGCATCTTAAATTAAGACATATATGTGACTGAAAAGGAATTTAAGACACTTAAGTATCTGAATCTGAAAATTCAGTCATGATAGATGTCTTAATTTAAAACATATAAGTGTCTTACTATGATCATGGTGTAAACGAACTGAGAAATGTGTCTAAAAAATCTGCAAGTGTCTAATTTTAAGACACTTTGTAACTCCGCTCCGCATTCACTAGGGGGCACTCTCAGTTGCGCATGCGTCTTCCTTTCGAACTCGATGTTCGTTTGTAATTCAAACTGAATGTTTGTTTTTATGTACGCGTACATTTTAACTAATAATTTATTTTGACTTGATTGTTTTTTGCGGAATGTGAAGTTCCGGGATTTAATTTCTATCGACATAGTGGTACTCCGTATTAATATTTATCTATAACACTAATATAGTGTTCTTCATCTCGTCAAATTTGTAAAGAGAACTGTTGTCTGGCGGGCTATGTTTTCAGGATGGAAATTTTCCGTTCTTTTAACAGAGCTAGCCGGATGTGCAAGGGGATTTTATTTTTTAAACATCAAACTCTGCCTAACTAACGGATACTAACGTAGCCTCCAATCCGGACGTCCTCTGGGCGAATGTGCTTTTGGAATAATCAGACCTTTTCCCAGGTAAGTGGGGTCTTAACTATGTATTTAAAACTCTCTGTAAATGTTTTATCTTTAAATGGATACCTCACACGAGTCTATAGCTTTATTAGTTCCTGAGTTATGCCAAAATATGTTCAAATCATTTTGCCTATGGTATTTCCATGTTAAAATTTTATTTTGCTAAAATTTAAATATCTACTATTCAAATCATCTGCAATTATGTTTCTACATTATTTTCCATCCAATGTTATCCTTAAAATAAGTTTTGGCGTGTCTGCATGGTGCATTAGTGTTTACTGAATCTACTGAGATACACCATCCTAAGCCTTCTTTCTCTGTATACTCGCACGCCATTACTTTAAAAATAGCAGTGACAGCACCTGTTGATTGGCTCATAATTTCTTAACTACCATCAAGACTATCTTAACAGTGTTTTTTTAGAGTAATTATTACACCGGAGTACCTTTTATATGGGTTTTATTTATGAATACAATATTTTTATAAGCATTTAATGCGACAGGATTTGTAACGTTCACATCGGTTTTACATTTCCCATAGGTTTAATATGTGATATGTACTGAAATTCCCAACTCTTTATAGTAAACATCCTTATTTAATTTTTATTTATTATGTATGCTTTTATTTATTATGTATGCTTTTCATGTCTGATGACGTTTTCTTGCGTGTCATATTTTATACACCGCGATAAATTTTAAGTTATTTAAAAGAATATAGTTCGAAAATCCTTCCATTTACCCATATCATTAATTCCCGCATACATACAGCGAATTACTTGTGTTCATTTATTTATTTTAAACTGTTTTGACTGATAAAACTCATTAAATCCGGTCATGGAATCTGTTTTTTCCTTCTGCTATATACTTTTGTTGTTTCCGAGCATTTTAGAACTATTCTATTTGCTATATTGAAAGTAGTCAACTTCAGATGTTTTCATTTTCAAGCCCGGTGATTCACACCACTATTTGAAGACTCATCAGAAATCGTCTGAAATCTGTAGACGTAGAAGGGGAGAAAATTTTGTTGGCGTCGCCAATAAATCTTTTTATTTGACGATTTAGAAAATGTTCTCGCCTTATCTCTGTATTAGTCATGATTATTTGTAGATTCTTAAATTCATGTAGTTATGTGCTGTTAACATAATTGTAAAAATACGGTAAATATATACAGCTATATTTCATTTGAAATCAATTATAATATTGATTTTTTGATTATTTTTAGTAAAAAAGAAATCTGAAATTTAAAATGAATATCAGTAAAAAGATAGAATTTTATACTATATTTACTAGAGCATAACTACTAGATTTTGCACTTAAAGCTGAATTATTCTATATTTACCGAATCACAATGCAGAGTTGGGATTTTTCTAGAAGGACTTGATGAAAGCACGGGTAAACTTTGGCATGTCCCCCACCCCCGCCCCCACCACCATCACCTACGATTTTTGCTGCCCCAAATTCGATATGCAATTTTTTTAAAGCTTATACGTTAAATATGTTTGGACATTGTATATTGGTTATAATCAGTATTTTGAACTTAAAAAGTAGAATAAGATTAAAAGTTAAGTACAAAAAATTTTAAATACAATAAAAACTCTTAATCGCGGGCACCTTCAGAACGCTGAATCTGTCTGCTATTCGATTGTGTTAGCTTTTATGAGGTTGTCTACATACAGTGAAACCTCCCTGTGCGACCACCTCCCTGAACGACCATTTTTTTCATGGAACGAAATTTATTCCCATAGGTTCAATACTAATTTTACCTCTATTCAGAGACCACCCCAGTTGAACTCCCTCCATGAACGACCCATTTCTTTGAAGAAAATGAAACAAATTCCGTTTTTTCCGGGTCGCTTGAAAAAGGTTTTATTAGAATAATAATTCCGGAGAGCGCATTATTTATCAAACTTCTAAACTAAGTTTAGAATTTTTATTTATTCCGGTAACTTTTAAGTGTTTAAACCGCCTTGTTCCTTTTTAGGCAATGAATTTAACTCTGATGACAAATTAAGGATGACGGTCAATAAACTCCACTGCCCTATTCTGTCAGGAAATGCTCAAAGGAACAGATAAAGTAATGAAATCGTCTTAATTTGTTCCAGACCAAAAAAAAAGAATTTATTTACTGAATTTCGAAAGGACTTGGAAATAAAATTTATAGTAGATAAAACCATAAAAGCGAAGCAAACGCCAATGTATTCATTTTTTAAACTCTGCAGTAATTAACTTATGTAATTAACTTTTGTTTTGATACTTAAATTTTCATATGTTTTCTTAATTTCAAAAATATAATTTTAGTAACATTAATTGTTACATTTTTTTCAACAATTAAAATCTAGATTTTAATATGACCTCCATTAAGAGACCACCTTTCGGAGTGACCAATTTTTATTGGAACGGAAGTGGTCGCTTTAGGGAGGTTTTACTGTATATTGATAAAGGTGAGTGTTCGCTAAAGACAACTGTTCGTATGAAGGCTTTGCAGTAAAATCTCCATAACGGACACTCCTAAATAAAGGACGCCACTATTTAGGAAACACATTTTTTTATTGAAAATATGCAAAATTTTTATACACTTATACCTCAGAAAAGCAGACACCTCCGAACGTCGACAAATTCCACGGTTCCGAGGTACCCGCTATTGACAGGTTTTACTGTATTAAGACAAATATATTTTGTTTTTAACCTTATTCTACTCTAGAAATTCATAATATTGGTTAATAATAAATATTGATTAATAAATATTACAATATAATACTGATATACTGTAAATTTGGGGGAATCCAGTGTCAGATTTTATTTAACACAGAAATAAAAATGCTTAAACTAATTTACTGGGAATATCTTATTTAAATGGGAAAAAATTGCATAACATAGCAGGGATGGGATTCTTTCTGAAGAAGTGAATCATTTTTTATAAATGGGAGTAATTTGTTACCATAAAGCAGAGCTGATTGCAGCATGGGCAAACTGGGCTGTTTCTATGGGCCTTTAGCTGTACGGGCCCCTAAATTTGGTACGAAATTTCCATAAAGCTGATATTTTAAATTTGGTTTGATCTTACACTTATTTTAATAAATATTTTGAACTTTTAGAACATGATTAGGCTAAAGAAAATGGTATATTTATCCAAATATGTATTTGACGGCATAGAATAGGCTTAATTTTTTTTTGTAACAGTATATGTAGGCAATGGGGGGAGGGGGTGAATGAATACTAGGTCTTTGGACTAGCAGCAATTTGAAGTTCTCACTAAAAGTAATAAACATTTTTGATGCCGTAGGGCATATATGATAACACATAAATACATATTTAGGTGAAAAAAAATATATATATATATTATCCTATTCTAAAACTACAAAATACTGATTACAATCCTCATAAGGTCAAAACTGATTTAAAATATCAGCTTTATGAAAATTTCATACCCAATTTGGGGTACCCTAAAATCAGGGGGCAGAGAAGCACCCCAGTTTTCCCACGCTGCAATCAGCTCTGCTGTATGGTAACAAATTATTCCCATTTATAAAAATGGATTCAATGTGGTCAAACATGGCTGCGTATATGGCTTAGAAAGAAAAGTGGTCAA
Organism: Maratus speciosus; assembly: GCA_963932465.1. NCBI lineage: Eukaryota > Metazoa > Arthropoda > Arachnida > Araneae > Salticidae > Maratus > Maratus speciosus. The sequence continues at coordinate 218,721,715 of OZ010790.1, read as the reverse complement.
AGATGGCTTCATATTGGCTAGAAAAAAAAAAAAAAAAAAAAGGCTCAAAGATGGCCGCAATTAAGACATTTGAAATGTCTGAAATTCAGACGTAAGAAGTGTCTGAAAAATTTAAGACACTTTAAAACGTCTTAAAATTGAACACTCCTGTTTCAGACACTTAAGTGTCTGAAATTCAGACGCAAGAAGTGTCTGAAAATTTTAAGACATTTTAAAACGTCTGAAAATTGAACACTGCGTTTCAGACACTTAAATGTCTGAATTTCAGACATTTTCATTTGCAGTGTAGGCGAATGTCAAAGTCAACTGAGGAATTAAAAGATACAACACCTCAGGACTCACGCTCAAGAAAACACTGTAGGCCAGGATCCTTAACCCTTTAATGTATGTTTTTTTATTTTGTTCCGAAAATTTATATTTCAGTCTATTTTTATTAATTATCCACTAGAAAAATAGTGAAAAGAGCTATTTATGTTTCTATTGGACACAATTTTATAATGTCACTCTTGAGTTACATAAAAAAATTGCTCAAAAAATGTTAATTTTAAATTATATTTACTTACTTTAAAGTGTCTGCATGGCACAATAAAAACTATTCAACTATATAGTAATTTTTATAATGCTTTTAACAGTTTGCAGAATTAGTAATTACTACCTTATACAGACAGAAGAAAAACGCCAATCGAGTACATTGCAAGCAGTATCAACAAAAATATCTCCCCGTGATAACAAATCAGAATAAAACATGATTTTAAGCTCTTCATGCACTTAGCCATGTGGACATGTATTTTTTTATAATTATAATTACTGTCAGTAATAAAAAGTGCAAAAATTTGACAATAAGTTATTCACTACAGAATCCCTCAACAAGAGAAGTAAAATTTTTATGGTTTGGCTGCACAGGTAATGTTATTTCCGAAACACAGTTACAGGTAAAGCGTGAAGTGATTTTTCGGCAGTCAGTGTTCTTGGATTATTTGAACAAATCGTTAATATTTGATAAAAGTAATATATAAAAATATATAGTATATAAATATTAAATTTGGTAAGTTTTAATAATATGTAGAAAAGTAAGAAAGAATTTTATTGTTAGTTTTTATTTTATAAGAAATAATTTCTTTCCTTAATTACCACTAACCTCAGCGGTCACAGATGTGGTTTTTTTTTTTTGTGTGTGTGAGTGTGTTTTTTGTTTTTTGTTTTTGTTCCCATTATTTTTTAAATTCCTAATAATATAAAATTATCGTAAAATATAATAAATCGTTAAAAAAAAAAAAAAAAAAAAAAAAAAAAAAAAATCATTTTTTTTTAAACCATCAAGAAATTGTCCCTGAAGAGGTTAAGGCTGTTTTGACACATTTACAAACTTACAAATTCATTTTTTAACCGAAAAATATAAAATTGGAAAGCCTGGCCATGGAAGCGATTTGGAATTGAACTGTTTTTTCCATTTTTTAATCAATCAATTAGCTATTAAGTTATTAGCGTTTTTGATCACATGGTAAACGCGTTTTTCGCCTGCTCTTGACTGCTTTTTCTTCCTTCGCGGGGAAATTCGGTTCAAAACGTCCACATTGACACTCTTTTCTGAAAGATCTATTGTGTTTGCAAAAAAGTGGAAAAAACAGCTCCATTACATAGTTTCTGAACAACAACACCCGCTAGTTTCATGCATTTTCGAACAAAAATAAATTGAAACTGATGTCAGAAAGTTGCCCTTTTGGATTTGAGAACACCCTTTAATGCATGTTATCACACGTAAGTAGCGCAAAAAGATTATATAACATCTATGTTACCCTATGCATTTAAGGGTTAATGGATTGTGGCACCGCAGGTTTAGTTTTAATAGTAGATGTATATCATTTTGTTTCCTATACAAACATTTAAAAATATGAAATTAAGTAGCAGAACTACACGGCTTCGCCGGTGTCAATTAAATAGACCTTCCATGTAAAATAATAAATTAAAATGAACTACTATAGTAATCACAATAACTGAGATTTGTGCATTCCCGTCCACAAATCATTAAAATGACAATTAGAAAACATACGTTATTGTCTCGCCACCATAACAAAATGTCTGAGCTTTAATATCACAATGCCCGTTTTCTTCGGCTAGTGTAACAGCCCCTTAACAGCCGAAGTTTTGTCTTAAACATTAGAAAGTATAATAGCGTAGTGGCATCAGTAACGTTTTCACACTGTAAAAAAAATTCCGCAACGTTCCTGGGAAAAAATGGGCAGCTGAGTTGCCCATTATTTCCAAGAAACATTTCTTGAAAATGACTGGTACTTTACTGTATATGTTAAAAACTTTCTACAGAAATGCCAGTAAGTTTCCTGCGAAATACCAGGAATATTTCTGTTGACAGCAAAACATATTCAAGGCTGGAGTAGCACAAGAGCGAAAAATGTCCTGACCAGGGATCGAACCTGGATACTTGGCGTACCGTGCCAATGCCTTACCTGTTAGGCTATCCGGACCGATACCTGGCTGACATAATTCACTCTGGATGTTCGTTCCCTTCATTATGACATTACTGACATTTCACAGCATGCGGGATCCGCAGACGATTTTTACATTTCCAGTTGACAATTTTCGCTTTATTATCATTATTTGTTAGAATGAAAAAATATTTTGAAATTGACATCAAAATTATTATTTATAATTTACACGAAAAAATAAATTTTCAGTTAAAATTCAATAAAGTAAATATATATGTGATATATTGTTTCTGAACTTTGCTTAAAATATAAAAATATATAAATGTAAATAATAATTAGAAAAAAAATCTAGACATAAAATATTTTGGATTTTCGTCAGTGATTATGTTAGTTTACAAGTTAGAAAAAATACATATAAATTTTCATGAAAAAAAAACCTAAACGTAATTGTATATTTTTTCCGAAAATAAAAAAAAAAATTCAAATTTGCAGCAATTCAAAGTGTCAAATTTAAATCAAATTGTAATAAAGTGTTAAAATATAAAATTAATTAAAAAAGAAAAAAAAAGTCAAGAGGTAGCATCGAACCCGGGCCGTACGGGTGGCGTGCAAGCTTTCTGCGTCCACACCACGAAAGACACGTTGAGAGCTGCAAACTAATGGGTATTTGAAACGTATGCTAAAACTCGGCATCTAATTTCTGAAAATCTAAGGCCCATTTGAAGAAATCCTTTCACAAGAATAATTAGAGATAAGAACTCTAAAACATACTTTAAATTAATCAAAATAGGTGAGAATCATATTTGATTGTCCCCTGGTTAATGCAGATCCAAATAATAGGTGTATTTTTTTTTACACAGTCTGCTCGTTAAAGATTTCACAGACAAGTACGAGAGATAATCTCTTAGTGATGTCACAGAGGTATTGTATTTTCATCTGAATTATCTTGACAATAGAGACGTAAAGGATTATGTCGTCTATTGATTTATTTGCATTCCATATTGATTTTTTTACATTCATTTAAGGAATTCGTTTTCGACACTCGCGCGCGAGCAACGGATTATAGGAAAAAAATAATAATAAATGGCGGCCGCAGCGTTTTGCTGTTTCCAACTTTTGTTCAGGAACGTTTCAGATAAGAAAACCAGAATTTCACAGGAAATAGCTAAATTATTCTGAAAACCTGATAAAAGGCGAAACGTTCCTGGATTTTACATGGAAAGTTACCATTTTTTTTTTTACAGTGCATCTACCCGGAAGGACGTTTCAGATAATTCCATATTGCATTAAAACGACGAATCAAATTCACCGATATATTTCATTTAATCCAAGATTCGTTTGGAGAAACCGACCAGCACAGCGAGCAAAATGTGCTACTCAGATTATAAGGAAATTATAGTGAAAATATTCACGATTAACTGCTTGCAATAAATACGAAAGTATCAAAAATGCTTCTTCGTGTAGTTTTTGAGAAATCTAAAAAATACACTAAATATATGAGTGTTTCAAATTAAAAACGATTTTTATTTATGTTATGTTAATGAACAGTGTATCAGGTACCTTTAAACACGGGTATCCTAAGATTCATTGCCTATAATTTTTAAACGGAAACTCACACTAATCATAAAACCCAAATCCACAGCGATTAGCATGAAAATGGCGTCAATCTATGAAGCTTTGTTTAAAATGAGAAAGCTAACTCTAAAAAAAATAGTTGTTATGTTTTAATTTCAATTTAATATAAATCATATAAAAGTAGATTTCACATTATGGTGTTTGATGTAAATCGTAGAATGTTATCACTGCATTTAAAATATTAAAACATTTACCTAAATGGTATAATTAAAGAAACAACATTATAAAGAAATAGGAAATAAACCATAGCAACCGGTTTTTAGAGCAAGTTTGAGACCATATTTATCGAAATTGACGTCATAATTTATTGAAAGTGGTCCGTATTTAGTGATATGTGTCTCTGATCCTTTTTCTTGGAATAGAAAATCCTGTATTTTAGTGAAATTGTAATTTCAAATACATTAAATGGAGGTTTTAAGTTTTCTCAAAGCCTTGTAGTTTTTATTTAAAATATGAGAAATACGCATTTTCTGCTTAGAGAGACATCAATTTAAAAAATGTAACAATATATATAGAGAGACTGGATTTGTATTGGTTTATGAAAAGTAACTACACGTGTTTTCCTTTTTTTTAAATTATTTGTGCCTTTTTTTAAGGTGTGGCAACACAATAAAATAATTCAGATTCTCTCGCTGTATTTTTGCATTTTTGAAGTCGACATCATTCTAAACAGAAAATGGACATTTTTCATATACATATGTAAAAACTTCAGAATAAAACATCCTTAGAAAGCAGTGTCAGTTAATCAGAAATTGGTGTCATATCTAGCAAACGATTTTTATTATTGTTATCTATTCCCTAAATCATTTTCTTGATACCAAAACGCCTGTATTAAAATAGATTTTTTAGCTTCAGAAACATTCAAATGAAGATATACTACGTCATTTGAATACACATTTAGTTAAAGTTTTTAAAAATGTGCATTTCTTGATTAGAATGACAACAATTTCGAAAATGCAGAAATATAGCAATTGAGTCTGTATTTCTATTAGCTTATAAAAAGAAAGTACTCGTGTTACCAATTTTTTTTTAATTATTGCACCGTTTTTTAAGTTGTGGCAATAGGAAGGAAATGATTGAATTATAAAATTAAATAAAAGAGATAGTTCTATAATGTTAAATTATGAAAGATAGTAGAAAAAAGGGATAAATATTGGTCTGATGACTTTTTAAAGTAGACAGTGATCTTTTCCACGGTCTAAAACGTATGTACGTGAAGTTTCGTGAAAATCGGCCAAAAATTGAACATTTGTATAAAGCATATACACACAAAGAACGGCTTTTATATATATAGACTAGCAGACTACCCGTCTTCGCCCGTGTCAATTATAAGAAGCCTTCCATGTAAAATAAATTAAAACGAAATAATACGGCAATCACAATAACTGAAATTTGAGCATTCACATCCACAAATCGTTATAAAGACAATCAAAAAACATGGCGTTATTGTCTTGCAACCATAGTAAAATCCCTGAGCTTTAATAACAGAATGCACGTTTTCTTTGGTGTAAGAGAACAATATGTGATTTTCCTGACAATACGAAAAAAAAAAATTCCTCCAAATCGTACAGCACTTAGTGAAATTCTCGTTTGTATGGTATTATCTACATTATAAAGTAAAAACACTATGTCAGTGCCCATAAATTGTGCCCCATAAATTGTAACCCATAAAATGTTCCTTTACTGCAATTTTTCTAACTTTCAAACATCACACAATTTCACTTTTTACAATGTGGAATAGAAAAAAGTTCTCTCAAATGAAATTTGTTTGAAAATTGTACCTCAGTTTTCTGATTTCAATGGAGTTTAGAGTAATTTTTAAGCATGGATATTTTTAAAGTTGAGTGCAACCCGATTACGAAAGATGAACCTGTTTACACTTAAAGCAATAGTATAAAGAAAAGACATGTCTAAGAGTAACGCTGGTATCATATTTTCGGTGGCAACAACCTAACACAACAAATTTCCCTTTTACTGCAGTTTAACGTCTAATCATTGTACATTCGATTGTTCCAACGTATTATAGAAAACAAAAGTACTTTCAGTAATATTTGTTTCTAATGTTTATCTCAATTTACGAATTTTTTATGGGTTTTAAAATAATTTTTAAGCATGCATATTTTTTAAGTATGCTTGCAACCCAAATACAAAAGATTTAACTCAATTGTTCAAAAACATTGTAAATAATTAAGAATTTGTTTGCTTTCGCGTAATATTCAATAACTAAATTGACAAACGAAATTAAAATGCCAAAAACAAAGTAAAATAAAGCATGAATTTAACAGATATCAAATCAAACTACTCAAAATAACCTGATAAGTATATAAAATTCAAATGGGAATTTCGTTCCGGGTGCACATAACTTGAATTCTTCAGAACGGATTTCGATGCGACTTGCACTATTAGTTTTTTAGGGAAGATTTTAGTGCGTAACATATTGTTTTTCGTTGCTTAGTCATAGAATTATAGGGGAAAGTTATATAATCATGTGAACCCAATTATGAAGGATTAGTCTTATTAGCTGAATGAAAAATGCAGAACTATTTTTATCTCGAAGTATATTGACTGGTTTAACTTCAGTAATGGGGCTGTGCGCTAGGGTATTCTTATTTTAATGAGTGTGCCTGACACCTATTATGGCATGCACCTTTGTTTAAAACAATATATAATGACTTATGTTTTAAGCGACTATCTGGCATGCAACTTGATCACAAAATACTAACCTTCAATGATGCTTAAGGTGCTTCTCCTGTTACCTGCTCAACAACGTGAAACTTTCTGACACATGTTCTGACTTATTAAACGTAAAGGCTTAAAATTTGTAGGCCTGAATATTAAAGCGATTTGGAATTGAAATGAGTTTTTCCTTTTTTCATAAATAAATTACTTATCGAGTTATGAGCCATTGTGGTTGCGTGACGGCCAGTTTTTGGTACCTTTATTGCACTGTGCGTCCGAAATTCAGTTCAAAACACCAACTGACAGACCTTATATCTTTACCAACATATGGAAACTATCTTTCGATTACATAGTTTCTAAATAAGAACTCCTGTCAATTGCATGCGTTTCCGAACAAAAATTAATTAAAAAATATGTCTGAAAATAGCTCCTTTGGATTTGAGAACAGCCTTAACTTTATTAAGAGCCTAAACTTGACGTTTACGAAAAAACTCACATTTTTAGTTTTAATTTTGGAACTCGCGAAATTTAAATTCAGAAAAAGAGTGTTATTTTGACACTTTGTGGTAATTTTTTTAACTTTTAAAATTAAAATACACGTTTTCTTTGGCGCGTGTAACAGAAGTATATAATATCTTCCACAATACGGGGGAAAATGCAAAAAAAAAAAAAAAAAAAAAAAAAAAGCAAAAAAAAAAAAAACAAAAAAAAAAAAACATCCAAATGAGGTAGTAGTCACTAAAATTTTATATAGAAAATTTGAAATTTTATTGAAATTAAATGTACAATTAGATGAAATGATGTCATTTTCCATAAATTTTAAATCAAGACATGTGTCAAGAATTTTTTTGAAAATGTAAATAACCGCTCTCTTTTTGCTCTAAATCACAGAAAATTTTAGCACTGAATCTAAACCTATACAACACTTAGCGATAAGGTATAGCTAAAAGATACGGCTGTAGTATACAATCGAAGTAGTAAGCAAAATATAGGAGCCATATGTTTGCAATGAGTTTGATTACGCGTTGAAAAGATTTGATAGAATGTGACGTCATATCTAGCCTTTTGTTTTCTTTTTCTTAAAATGTTTTCATGAAATTTGACAGTTTGTATTAAAATAGATGTTTTAATTAAAAAAAAAAAAACATTGAAATTGAGGTGCTACGTTATTTTTACTCTTATAGTTAAAGTTTTTATTTTATATAAAAAAAAAAAAAAAATGTAAATTTTCTGTTTAGAATGACGTCAATATCAAACACGCAAAAATATAGCAAGAAAATCTGAATTTTTATTGGCAAATAGAAACAAAATACACGCGTTATCCTTATTTTTTTCACATTATTGTGTCATTTTTTAGGGTGTGGCAACAGGAAAGAAACGTTTGAATTAAAAAAGATTTAAAAAGAGATATTTCTATAATGTTAAATTATGGAAGTGGTAGAAAAAAGGGATAAATAGTGGTCTAATATTTTTTTAAAAAGTAGACAGTGATCTTTTCCACGTTCTAAAACGTATGTACATGAAGTTTCGTGAAAATCGGTCAAAAATTGAAGATTTGTATAAAGGACATACACACAAAGAACGGCTTTTATATATATAGAATAAATGCACAGGAACTATGACAAGTAAATCAATAATTTTTCAGCATTTGTTTGTTATTCTTTAGTTCTATTGTTCAACGATCTAATTATTTTTTTATATAAGACTTCCTAAAATTTTCTCTAATTTTCTTAACTTTTACTGCAATTTCTCACTGTTTTAACTGCTTTGTGGAAACTTGGTTTAAAACCGGATACTTATAGACGAATATTACAATGGTTAAAAAGTTTAATATCGATGGTTGTGTATGACTTTTATACATCATCTACAAGAATTGAACTTAGATTTTTAACATCTAGCTTCTAACTCAGGTTTGAATTTTTAAACTGTTATGCACTGATAAAAGGATTTGTTAATATATAATTGGATGAATGGTTCTATTTATTATTATTTACAATGATTATAAAATGTTATGTTATATTCTAATAAGAAAAATCAGGTTATTATTTTGGCTGTTTTTTTTTTTTTAAATAGGTCATTAACGTAACTTTTTCTTAAAATTTGTCTCATTTTAAAAGTTTTTTAATAGTATGATTGTTTGTGGACTGCCTGAAACAGTTTTTTATCTAAAGGTTCAAATTTAAAATTATTTTGCTTTAATGAAAAAATAAAATTATGTGCGTGTGTGTCGTTTATGACGGCCAATTATCTACACGAGAGATTTGCAACCAAAGGGAGCTGCCCTCCGTGGGGAACTTTCTAAGGGAATCTAACGCCGTATTTACGCAAGTAAATCCAAGGTTCGAAGAAAACCAAGGAAAACTCCGAATGATTAGGCCGACGGGTGTGACTGGATTCGATCCCAGCTCCTGCCATCTACGAGCTTTGAGAGCAGAACCTCTCAGCTATTCGTGGGGCCATAAAGTTATGTAATTATGACGCTCTGTATATTAATAATTTGTTTCCGTAATATTTAAGCATTCTAAAATATACCGAAATAATCAAATAAAATCGATGAAGAAGTTTTTCTGTAGCAATAAGTTTCTGATAAATATTATGAAATAATTCCTCTGAGACAATGCAATTTCTGAAGTAATTTCCCTTCTTTCGAAATATTTACCTTGTTAATAACTGGAAGGTATGAGCTACAGTCAAGTTTGTATGAAAACAGATAGATATTTTTTTTTTACTTCATTATGTAGGATTGTTATTAGCTATGTTGTGACAGATTTAGATTTTTCATAATTTATTTAATGAATACATACTTTCTGCACCTATACATATAATTCTTCTGAAAATAAATATGAATTTCAAAAAGCACTAACGATCAGGCGAGAATATGTAAAATGCACATTGCATATAATCAGCGGAAAAACTATCATGTTTAAAAAATAATGCTTAAGATGTTCATAGTATAATAGAATAATATAGCTCAAAAATATTTTGTTCGATATTAAAAATATGCCGCAAAAATAGATTATCTGATTTAAGATTTATAACTGAATAAATAGAAATGATTATTTGGAATTAAATTTGCATTTAGGCTAATTTGAATGTTTATTCTAACATGCAAACTAAGCGTAGAAAAAATTATTCTTCTTTATTATGAAAACGTCCCTTTAATTTTTAATCTACATTAAAAAAAAAAAAAAAAAAAAAAAAAAAAAAATCAAATAAAATAGCGTTGGTATTGGTTTCTCCTGGGGTGCTTACTGTTCTAGCACAATTTTTGAATTGAAATTTTTGCCTTTTTTAATCCCTGAAAAAATATTGCAAATTCTACAATGCAAATGTTAAACAACAAATTTCTAATGTGAAATTGCGCCATATTCCCTGAAAATTCAGAGGAGTGTCCGCATCTTGCGTTTTGATCTCTCTCTCTCTGTCTCTCTATGTGTGTGTGTGTGTGCGTGTGTGTGTGTTTCATGTCATTCATTACGATCTGAACATTATAATATTACTATAATTAGAATTTTATTTTTGGTGTTTCATACCATTTAAAATCTCCGTCGTCAGTGCAAAAGGGATGTAATTTTAAGTTCGCCTAACTTTTTAAATTCTGATTGAAATTACACAAATATGTAATTTCAAAAAATGAAAATTTGTCTCTCTGTAATTCTATACAAATTCACAGTTTGGAAGTCAGAATTGCAAAATGTTACGTACATGTGTATTTAAACACTGCCGAGGCAACTAAAGTAATCCGGAAACGAAATAATTTATAGATAATTTTTAATTAATAAAAAAGCAACAATTTAACAGCAATTTCCAACCTAATTTAAACATTTTTCCTTACATCGTTTGCAAACAATTAAAAATCCACAAAAAAATCTTACTAAAACAATTACTTTTCTATTGCAAGATTTTCATGTGAAAAATGAAAATGAAAATAAATTGTTTGACGAATTAAAAAAATGGAATATTATGTCATTTTGGAAATACAAAGGACGTGGTGAATGTAGTATAACGCCATATGAGTGTGAAAAAAACGCATTGAAGCATGATAAAAACCCAATTATGGAAATATTGGCGCATTTTAACATTATTGTTCCAATGTTCAATTGAAATAAGTTCATTTATAGCTGTATTATTTTGCGACTGTTATATAAATGTATACATTTTTATATAGAGCTTTCTTTTGGTTCATGTGTACAACACTTCGGCGGCTTGTTTTGTTGTTGTTTGTTTGTTTTATGTTGTATGTTAAATTTTGAAATAGTTTTTTCAGAACAGAATTTCTTCAAATTACCGGCAACGCCGGACACTTTAGCTAGTCTGTAATATGTTTAATTCATATTTAAGGCCTTACAAAGTTTAAAAATAATTTCTTATATTATAATGTAATAAAAAGTACACTTCAGCTAATATTGCAATTTTTTTTTCAAGTGGTATTTCACAATCCGCACGATAACTTAATTTACAACTGATATATAAACAGAAAAATTATGTTAAAATGATCTCTATCCTATATTTTATAGAATGAATTAATATTATTGAGATAGGTAAATATTTTCTTAATTTTTTCTATTTTTAAATTCAATTGAATTTTAAAATTAATTTCTCTCAAAGAATTTATATGCCAAAATAAATAATAAAATAAATAATCATTGTTTAATGTCTGATATACGATTCAAACTTAAAAAAATATATTACATTTCATTCGACATACAAGTAAAAATTACATTAATACATTTAATGCAATTAAAAAGCAAACGTTTCGAGCTAAATTTTGCGTAAAGATTGCGACTCGGTATATATCAGCGAAACTGGTCGTACTTGCGCCATTCGTTTTGCCGAACATAAACGTGCCTACAAATCTGTAAGCTTACAGTCTAAAATTGTACAGCATTCTTTAGATACCGACCATATCTTAGATTTCGAAAATATGAAAGTTATCAGATCCGGTTGCAATAATATTAAAAGTAGAGTTTTTCTGGAAGGTGTGTTTACTCGTACGCAAACGTCGCCGATAAATGAATCATGTGCACTTCCTCCTAAATACTCAGCATTGTTTTGAAATTTTTATACTTTATTTAATTTTAACTGCATGTAATTTTTAACTGTAAACATGATATATAGTTTTCTGTCATTTGAATGTTATTTATTGCACTGATGAGGGGCTGAAATTTAGCTCGAAACGTTTGCTTTTTAATTGTATTAAATGTATTTATGTAATTTTTACTTGTACGTCTGATGAATTGTAATATATATTTTTTAATTTATATACTTTTAATTGCTTCTGTAAAGTAAAGTTTAAAGTTAATTTCAACAAAAGTTTTATGTTGATATTTCTATTCGAAGTTAAGTTATCGTGCGGAAAGTGACATACCATGCACTGTAAAAAAAAATACTGCCAGTTTTCCGGTAGGAATCGGAAAAATAGTTGCCCTTATCGTACCGGAATAATTTCCAATCCAGTTCGGAATAAAATCCGTAAAATCGGAATAAAATCCGTAAAATACCGTTCTACTGACTATTTCCTTATTTTTAACGATTTTATTTCGTGCTGGGTCGGAAATTATTCCGGTACGCTATGGGCAACTATTTTTCCGATTCCTACCGGAAAACTGGCAGTATATTTTTTACAGTGTGTGAAAAAAATGCAATACTGATTAAACCGTATTTTTTATTATATTATATTATAAGTGTTCATTTATTTATTTTATGAAGCCTTAAATGTGGTTTAAATGTAGCACAAAGTTTTATGTAATTTCAGTGTAAGTATTTAAAAAGTTGTGATAACTCGAAACAACGTCACTTTTGAACTGTCTATGGAGATTTTAAAAGCTATGAGAAACCTTAACACTAGAAAGACCGAGAATTTTACTCATATTTTTGGAAAATATTTCCCACCAGAATATTTATTAGTCCCCTGTACGGTATGCTATTTCTTTCTAACAGCTTATTTTGTGTAGTCTCCAAAAAATAATGTTACCTTACAGAAGCCAGACGTAAAACAAAGCGGTGTGATTAAATACTCTATAGCAAATTTTTAAACTTCTAAGAATCACAGTTTCAATTTTCATACCGTCGTATTTTGAAAAAAAAAGTACTTTTTAATGCAATTTGTTTGAAAACTGCATCTCCATTTATTTTTGAGATATAAATTTTTTTTTGTAGTTTTTAGAGCCATTTGCTTAATATTGGCAACGGAAGAACTCCATTTCTGTAGAAAATGAAAGAAAAATAGCAATTATATCTTTTTGTTGCCATTTTCCCATAAAAACTGAAAAAAAAATTAAAATACATGGTATTTTGAAAAAATATAAATGAAGGATTTCTAATAAAACATGGAGCTATTAGAAACTAAATTTAATTTTAAATATCTATATTAATACACTGTAAAATAAATACGACCAGTTTTCCTGTAGGAATCGGAAAAATAGTTGCTCTTATCGAACCGGAAAATTTTCCGACACACCTCGGAATAAAATCCGTAAAATCGAAATAAAATCCGTAAAATACCGCTTTATTGGCTATTTCTTTTCTTTTTACGGATTTTATTATGCGCTGTGTCGGAAAATGTTCCTGTACGATAAGGGCAACTATTTTTCCGATTCCTACAGGAAAACTGGTCACATTTTTTTTTTTTTTTTTTTTTTTTTTTTTTTTTTTTTTTTTTTTACAGTGAATACAAACAAATGAAGGCCTGTGAATCTTTAGATAGCCGATTTTTTTTGTCGAGAAGTGACTAAATCTCTTTTTTTGGATTTGTGTATTATTCAGCGATAGTGACGTCCTAAGCGTACTTTACTGTAGATGTTGTTTAACACTGGCGTAAAAAATCGCCATAATTTTTTTTTTTAATTATGGTCATTTTCCCCCCCCCCATTCTGACCAGAAAATAAGAGTTCTAACTTTTTACGACTGCTCTTTCATCTTCACCTAACACTTTATTTATAATGACTGTTTCATAATGGAAGCCATCAGTCCATCAGAAGAAAATGATCCATTCCAAAGGTTTAAGTTCGATTATCTCGGTTAATCGGGACTCTACTGTATCTATATAATTATATACCTATATTTTTTTTTGTCATCGGGGGCGACACTGAATTCTGAAAAAGCAGAATTCCTGTTTTCTAGTTTTAAATTATTAACTTATCCATTTAACTATTTTTTTTCTTTGTATGTTTTAAACTAGTTTTATAAAAAAATTTCTTGTTCGAACCAAGGTATATTCATTTGGTAGCAGTCAAAATGACTGCTCGAGGGCTTTCTAATTTTAATAACGTAGATAGCTTTCATGGTGAATAATCAAGTATTCTAAGACTAAATTACATTAATTTGCATATATAATGGAAAATATGCTTAAATAAGGCAATAAAAAACATTAATTATACATTTTTTTAAAAAGTTTAAAAATAGTATTGTAAAACGCAGGCTTCATTAGACACAAACGAAAAAAGATAAAGAAAATATTTTAAAAATATTTTTATAAACAACAGAATCATTTGAAAAATATAGTGTCGCAAAACGTTACCTTATTACCATAAAAGTAATTTCGAATTTAATAAACCTGAATTTCGGAAGTAGCTACACTGTAAAAATTTTAAATAAGTAACGAAATAAAATATAGCAATGAAAGTGTAATTAGTTTAAAAAATAAAAAATAAATGTGACTATACATTTCTTTAGATGTTAACTTTTTCAGTTAAACAAGTTTTAACTGTCTCCTATTGCTCTAGCATTAAAATAATTGCTTGTTTATACAACGCTTTCATTTATTATTCATGAGAACGTCATAGCAAACTTTTTCAGTTTGAAATGGCGTACTTCGTTAAGGTAATTAGCACTACTTTAATTTGTGCATTTTAACGAAGTAGGAAAGATATCTTCGGAATTTTAAAGAATTATTGTTAGAGTAGATGAAATATTTTTAAATAGGGAATCAGTTATTGAAGTTTACATATAGAAACATGCTATACAAGAGGCGGTCAAAAAGCTCACGGAATTTCGTTGTAACGCTTTAATACCACAACATATAATTCATTTATTTGTTCACTATCACTATATTATTTTACTACCGGAATTCATAACAGGCAGTGTGACGGGATCTTGAAGGTACACTGTAAAAAATTTTCGTAAAATTTCAGTAGATGTACCGTAAATTTTACGGTACTTGTACCGTTTTCACTCTTTACAGTATGAGTACCGTATTTCTAAGGTATATTAAGTGTAAAAAAACAGTATATGTGCCATTCCGATTATAAACGGTATTTATACGGTAAAATGATTGTTTTTTAATAAAAACTCGGTATTTATACCGTAAAAAAACTATTTTTCAGTAAGGAAAAGGCTGGTAGCCCCGCCTCGGTATGCGGCAACCCCTAAGTGATGCTCTTGTTACGTAATGCGTGCAGGCTTGAGGAGAGAGGGGTGTATGCAGCCGGTACATTATTTCGGAACCCAAGGAGCTCGAAGGAGCACAGCTCTTACAATACACACTGTATATTATATTTATTTTATATTTATTTTCTATATGTACCATAATTTAAAAGAATAAAAAGAGTCTGTAATTTACTTTACTTTTGTAAAACTGTATAAATGTCTAATTATTATACTTAAGTACAAGAAATTAAATAATATAATTTATGAGAGACGAACCAAGTGGTTGCCGAAGTTCAGCTAGGTATTATTAAAGATTCACATGCGTTTTATGGTTCTCGAGAGTGTGTGTCTGTGTGTGTGTGTGTGTGTGGGGGGGGGGGGGGGTAACATGTGGTTCATCCTGTGCCCGTCACGGTTCTCGGCGGCCTTGAATGCGTATCGTCTTTCGAGTCGGAACTTCCAATCTAATATGTTGAATTACTATGTCAAATCGATCTTTAATCTTTATTGAAGAATTATGACGTTCATAGAATATTGAAACTCGAAGACTTTAAATTCGTTTAATTTAATTAATGAGTTATTCGAAGTCATGTAATCGGAATTGTAATATTGTGTACCAATAAATATATACCTGCCATATACTTATGTGATGAAAGAATTTGTTCGCTTTTGTGTGCTCTTTGTGTTTTATTCAGTTAGGTACTCGTACCGGAAGTGCGGGACAAAGAGATACGTAACATGTTAATTATTTTTAACTGAAAGTAATTATTATCTGTTTTTAATACATTTTTAACTTGCATTAGTTCTTAATGAAGTTTTTCTTTAATGTTACATATTTGCCTCATTAATTTATTTTAGGTTCAACCCTTTGAGTGCCAACATGATTTTTAGAGAATTAGCTACAAGTGCCACGCTGCTAGAGGAAAGTAGAAATTAAATATATATATATATATATATATATATATATATATATATATATCTTAGTTAAATTCGAAACATTTTATTTACGAAAAGTATTTCAAAAACAAAAAATAGATGTTATAATTCCAATAAATATTATAATTTCAACATAAGCGACAATAAACAAGAATCGACAAGCATGAAATAGAGATCGTATTTTTTAGATTTCTTATAAATGCACGTGCGGAAGAAAAAAAAAAAACAATGAACAAGAATCGACAAGTATGAAATAGAGATCGTATTAGTTAATGCGTGAGCTAGGAGCACGATCGCGTTCCTGGCATTTTCGGCCAGTCTATTGAGGAGCGCGATCACGCTTCTTGGCACTCAAAGGGTTAAAAAACACCTTTTTTTAGGTATGACAAATAAGAAATTTTTTTCTCCACCTAAAAATTACTTGAATTTAAAAATTCATTCAAAAAAGTTAATAATACAATGTTAAAAATTTCCGTTCCAAGTCGAATCAATCTATGGAGTAAAATAAAGAGAAGCACCAAAATATGGTACTTCTTATTTTTCAAAAACTCCAGGATCGGCACACACAATGCGTTTTACCGTATCTTTTTAGGGTTTCGTTCATTTGACGAAACCCTATTCGTCTCACTCCTCTGTCTGTCTGTCACAGAGCTCGTTCTCAGAAAGCCAGGCGCGGATCCACGGGACAAGGGGACCGGGGAAATCGCCCTACCCCCCCCCCCCCCCAAAATAATATAAATCCAACTTTTTTATGGCAGTTTTCGCGGGAAATACAAACAATCAGAAACATGTCCTGTCATCTACGGAAGGGGGGGGGATCGCCCAGATCACCCCCCCCCCAAAAAATATATATATATATATATCTCCGAAAAACGCGAATTTTGCCAAAGGATCTCGAAAAAAAACGCGAATTTCGTCAAAGGATCGCAGAAAAAAGTGAAATTTGTTAAACGATCGCGAAAAGACGTGAAATTCGCCAGAGAATTGCAAAAAAACGTGAATCTGTCACAGGATCGCGGAAAAGGCGCGAATTTCGCCACAGAATCGAGGATAAAACACTAATTTCGCCAAATGATTGTAAAAAAATGCGAAATTCACCAACCGATCACGAAATAAACGCGAATTTTGTCAAAGGATCGCTAATTTCATCAAAGGACCTCGAAAAAACGCGAATTTTATGTCACAGGATCGCAGAAAAAACACTAATTTTGTCACAGGATTGCGGAAAAAGCGTGAATTTTGCCACAGGATCGCGGAAAAAACACTAATTTTGTCACAGGATCGCGGAAAAAGCGCGAATTTTGCCACAGGATCGCGGATAAAACACTAATTACGCCAAAGGATCGCGAAAAAACGCAAATTTTGTCTTTAGGATCGCAGAAAAAACGGGAATTTCGTCAAAGGATTGGTTGTAAAACGTGAATTTTGTTAAAGGGTTGGATAAAAACAGTAAAAAAAGCAAATTTGTCAAAGACCGCGAAAAAAGACGAATTTCGTCAAAGGATTGGTTAAAAACGGGGAAAAAAGCAAATTTCGCCAAAGGCCGTGAAAAAAATGCGAATTTCGTCAACGGATCGCATAAATAAGTGAATTTCCTTGAGAGATCGCGGAAAACGCGAATTTCGCCAGACAACTGCAAAAAACGCGAATTTTGTTACAGGATCGCGTAAAAAGTGAGAATTTCGCCACAGGATCGCGCATGAAACACTAATTTCGTGAAAGGATCGTAAAAAAACGCGAATTTCGTCAAAGTATCACGAAATAAACGCGAATTTCTTCAAAGGATCTAAAAAAAACGTGAATTTTGTTACAGTATCACGAAAGAAACGCGAATTTTGTCACAGGATCGCGGAAAAAAAAACACTGATTTTGTCACAGGATCGCGGAAAAAACGCGAATTTCGTCATAGGATAGCAGAAAAAAATTAATTTTGTTAAAGGATCATGGAAAATGCGAATTCCGCCAAAGAATACCGCAAAAAACGAATTCGTCAAAGAATCGCGAAAAAAAAAAACGGGAATTTCATCAAATAATTGTGAAAAAATATGAATTTTGTTACAGGGTCGCGGAAGAAGCGCGCATTTTGCCACAGGATCGCAGATAAAACACTAATTTCGTCAAAGGATCGTAAAAAACGCCAATTTCGCCAAAGGATCGCGAAAAAGCGCGAATTTCATCACAAGATCGCAAAAAACGGATATTTTGTCAAAGATTCGCGGAAAAAACGGGAATTTCGTCAAAGGATTGTTTAAAAACGAGAATTGGTTAAAAAAGTGGAAAAACGCAAATTTCACCATAGGCCGCGAAAAACCAGACATTTAGGGTCGGTAGACGATCCCCCTCCCGGCCTCCCCTTCTGTTGTAGCCTTTCAGAAAATATGCTGTGAACTTCAGCATTTTTTTTTTTTTTTTACTCAGAATCACCATTGCTTTGATTATATGTCGGTAGGTACCCCCCCCCCCCAAAAAAAAAAAAAAAAAAAAAACGATTATCTGGATCCGCCCCTGTCAGAAACCATATATCTTGGAGAGTTGAAATTTTGCATACTTATAGCTGAACACCTCACATCAAACGACAAATCATAAAATTTTGAAAAAAGTCTTATAATTACACCACTAGACTCTAACTTGTGTATTTTAAGCATTTTTTTTTCCTAACTGAGCTCGTAATTAAGTTGGAGACTTGAAATTTTGCATACTTATAGCTGAACACCTTACATCAAACGACAAATCATAAAAATGAGTTTATAAATAGCTGTAGGCTGTGATCGTTATAGAAATAAATGCTTTTAAATTGTTTTTTTTTACGAAATCTGTTTATTTGGAGTAAATATATAAAATTAAAGCACTTCATACAGAAATGGATAGGGATGGTGCCTGATAGAATTTCTTAAGACGATTTTTTTTACATGATTGAGTTCATGAAGTGCAAGGGAGCAATTGCCAATTATTCTGTAATATACACATTGGCATCAAACAATTGGCGAAAAGAGCACATGAAAAATGATTGGTATCATATGAGTAAAATTTATCTGTTGCGCTTTGGACAATTACGAGAAATTTGAATTTCGTGGCAGGGCCACCAGCATAGCAGTCCTAAAAAATAAGCCCTGCTTATTTTCTGATTCATTTTAAAATTCATTTTTGCTCTCAAACGCATCAAACTGGGAAATTCTCTTATTCAGAAACTATATAATGTGCCGTGCTTCTTAATTTTTTGATAAATGCAGAAAATACTGTAAAAAACGCTGTCAAAGTTGGCGTTTTGAACCAAATTTTCCGAAGCGGGCGATCTGGGAATGAAAAAAATGGTCATACTGAGAAAATAATTGTTTAAAAATCAAATTCTAATTAATTGAGCTGAAAAGGAAGTCACACGGCATGTTAAACATGTCTTCAGAAATCACCCCAGCAAGTTTGATGTTTTTACTTTTAAAAATGAGTCTGAAAATGTATCAGAAAATTTGGAGCTGTTGAGGGTGGAAAAATATTTTTTCGAATACACCCTTAAGAGCAAAGTTTTGAGAACATATCGTGCAAGACAATACAGACCGCATTTACTGGAAATGTTTATGAATTAACAAGGACGTTATACTCAAAAAATAAGCAGAAAGCAAAGAGTTATTTCTACTGACCGAAATCAAAGTCGATCTTTATTCTTTTTTTTTTATCTAGTCAGCAAGAATAATCATCCAAATGAATTCTATTTATGCGAGAGCCGCTTTAGTGATAAAGGGCATCTGTTAAACATCTTTTCTTTCTTTTCTTTTGGAGGAAAGTACAATGGGAACTGAAATAAAGGTTAGGATAAAATGAATAAGTAATTAAAGATTAGTTTTAACTGAAATTTAGAGATAGGATTAATTTAAGAAAAATATATGTGATTCCACATCACACAGGGGTGGGAGGGGGCTATCACCCCCCCCCCCCCCCCGAAGCCATTATTATAATAAACCGGTAGACCGGTATAAGCGTCTTATTATAATAAACCGGTATACCAAATTTGAAGCAAATCAGATAAGAAAACACCTTTTTCCAAATTAAGGGGGGATCCCCCACGATCTCCCCTTTATACTTAAACAATGAACCTCCAAATCTAATCAGGGAAGCGCCTTATCAGAATTAACCGATATCCAAAATTAAAGCAAATCTGATAATTCTGCCTGAAAAACACATTTATCTAACTTAAGGGGGATTAGCCCACCGTATCCCCCCTTACTTAACCAATGAACCCCCAAAACTAATCAGGGAAGCGCCTTATCATAAAACGGAATAGAAAACCCATTTTTTCCAAATTAAGGAATATCCCCCCCCCTTTATACTTAAACAATGAACCCCCAAATCTAATCAGGGAAGCGCCTTATCAAAATTAAGAGGTATACCAAAATTGAAGCAAATCTGATAATTCTGCATGAAAAACACATTTATCTAAGTTAAATGTGGGGATCATAACCCCGTAACCGCCTTTATACTTAACCAATGAACCCCCAGAACTAATCAGGGAAGCGCCTTATGAGAATGAACCTAGAAAAAATTGAAGCAAATCGGATATTTCTATCAAGAGTTATCGCGTTACGTACGTACATACAGAACCTGCGGGCACATTAGCTCTCAGGCTTTGATAGCCTGTGAGCTAAAAATGAAAAGAATAAAAATAAGACATTTAATAAATAAATTCTATGGTAACATTTTTTGATTTTTCGACACAATAAGTAACAATAAGCCATATTTTGAGGAGAGAAGGCATATATAATAAGAGGGTTGGTTAACCGAGTATGTCGGTTAATTGAACGTCGATAATCGAGAGTCTATAGCAATTTTAAATAGCATTAATTATTTCATATTCCTATAATAATTAACTGCAAGGAATAATTTAACCAATAGAAACTATGACTTTGATTATGTATCATTCGGTATCGCCCTCTCCACCTCCCCCCCCCCCCCCCAAAAAAAAAAAAAAAAGTCTCTGGATTCGCCCCTGTCCGCCTTCCGCCCGGGAGTGTTGAAAAGTAACCCGATCTGGAAACACTGATACGCCGAGTCGCTACCTTTTGTTCCATGGCTGTTCCATTTTCCTATCGAAGAAATGGCAACGCCAACCACAGACAAGACGCCAACGGTTTTGAAACGCGCTGACGCGCCATTTGTTTACCTTCTACACGAGGAATGGGCTGTTATTCTCATCGATCGAATGTCGCCATGTTGTGCCACAGACTGCAATTTATGTTCCAGGATTTATTTAGGTATGTAATTATTTGTTTTTTACTCTATATAATAGTAATTTATTTAAGTAATGCGTAACCTTTCGAAGTTCTTTGGAACTTCGTATTGTTGTCCTAATGTTGTTATTCCCATTTGAATTCCACTACTAAATACTAAAGTGAAAATGCATTTTGAGTTCGCTGCAACATTTTTAATTGCCTGAACACGTTAATTGATTTTAATGCAGCAGTATATGTGTCATTTTCAAAAAGTTTGCCTAAACAGCATTTTAAAAAATGAAAATTGAAATGTGCTTGAAATTAAATTTATTGTAGGGATGCAACAGATGTAAATTTGGCCGGATATACGACCATCCGGTCGCACTTTTCTACCCCTTCCTTCCAAATCAGATTAAACATTTTTTAAAGTTATTACTTTTAGTTAAACAATTAAAAACTTATTATTTTAATTTCTTATTTTATGGAAAACATAAATATTAAATTTTTAATGATAATTAAATTCATTATCATTAGTTATTTAATTAGTACTCAGGGGTCGATGCAGGTTTTTATTTTGGGGGCCCATTTTGTGAAAAGTAAGTCATTTTTGTGTATTTTAATTATATTTTTGTGAAAAATAACATTTTGTAACAAGTTGAAATCCAGTTAAATTCGAACGAACAATTTTTTTAACAAAAACTTCTTTAAATCCCCTTGCTAAAGTTCTTGTTTTTCATGACCTGGTTTTATTTACAAATTACACATTTTAAAACAGTTTTTATGAAAAAGAATGTTATGAAGGAGGCCTATTTTATTAAAAGGAATTTTGTGAAGGGACCTGTTTTGATAAGTTCAATTTTGTGAAGGGGCCCATTTTATTAAATTTATTCATGTGAAGGGGCCTATTTTATTAAATAGATTTTTGTGAAAGGGCCCTAAATAGGCCCCAAATTTTGCCTGAATCGACCCCTGGTACTATTTTAATTAAATAGTAATATAAATAATAATAGTAACAAAAAAAAAATGTAAATCATGTAGGGTAGATTGTAACAGTAATAGGATACCCTTCAATGTTCTTGGTTTAAAGAAAAAAAAAAAAAAAAAAAAAAAAAAAAAATTAGCTTTTATTATTTTTTTCATAACTCCCCCTTGCATGTTTTATAATCTGTGTTATTGTACACACATTTTTTATCAAACCAATCAGAAAGCACAATCAGTATATAATGTTTTGAATTCCACTGTTATTCAGGGAAAATCTTAATGAACATGCTAAGAGACATTTAATAAATTTTGTATATTTATTTTCTTGCAAAATTTGCATGTTTTTGTTTTGATAGTAATAAGTAATATAAAACATTGAATTTTATATATTAATTTGCTTACTTAACAAAATTTCATTTATTTTAAAGGTTTTAAGAGCCGTGTTCATTACTGGAATGCTTAATTAGTCGATTTCCAGTAATGGACATCCTCATGTAGACATTGTTAAAAATGCAATTTCAGTAACGTTCATAGTGCATAAAATCTTTTGACTTAACTGAATATTTAATTAATCAAATTTACTTTTTGGTAATATTTGCGGATTCGCCAGAGTCTGCCATCTTGTTTCTTTGTTGATTACATCGCCGATTTTAAATTTCTTTTGTTGTTGTTTATGTTGTTCTATTAAAGATGTTTAACTTTGAAAATGAATCATTGGGCTTCAAAGTCATGAGTGTTACTGGACAAAATGATTGAATTTCTTAGTTAAGTAAAAATGTTCATTTCTATAAAATGAAATTTTTTAATTACATATTGGTCTTTCAACAAGGTTATATACAAAATGAGCAACTGCAATTAATTTTTATTTAAAAAATTACTGTGTACATTGTCATGAATGTTACTTTTTGTTTTTTCCATTGAATATTGTTGTAAATGAAATTTATAAAAAGTAAATTTAGACGATATTTTTACTGATAAATTATGTTATTTTAAGTATTTTATGAATTCCCATAAAAGTTATGATAAAAAAATATTTTTAAATGGTTAAAATTTAAAACATTTCATGAAGTAACACTCATGACAAATGATAACACTCTTGATGAAAAGCAACAATTTTTTCATAGACAGGGGTGGGGAATTTTCAGAAAATATTACCAGCCAAGGTTTTGTTTTACCAGCCAGCAATATGCAACAGACAGTTTAAAATGGTACGTGATAGCACAAATAATTAATTACGATTACTACAATGCATTTTCATAATTCTTTTTTCAACAAAATTACGAAATATATATACATCAGAGGAAAACTTAATGTAGGATAGAACTTAGATACCATATTTACATTGCAATAATTTGGAAAGTTACAATATCTAGGCTTAAAAAAATGTTTTTGATTGTATATCTCTATAGCCTATAGTTTTTCAAAAACTACCTAAAAATTCTCTCCCCTTGTCATAAAATCCACTCGCCTCTGGCGAGTAAAAATTGATGTATTTCCCCAACCCTATTCATAGACATCTATTGGAAATTTAAAACGATAATTGATTCTGTTGCCTTTCATAATTTATGGCTAAGTAAAGAAAGTTCTCATAGCTTGATTATATTCCACATGTGAAATATCCTCTTCTATTATCTTAAAACATTCGGCTATTTTCATCAGTTACTCTGAAAAACACAACTTTCAGATCTTCATCTCATCATCATTATACTCTTGAATTATTCCAAAATATCGATAAGATGTTTTGTTTCTACAATAATACTAACAACTCTATACATAAGTACCCGGTTGAAGATTATTTACACCCATAGGTTTAGCTTAGGAATGTCTTTCCGTGACTAGTGCTGCAGTCTCTTAATTCATATTGAGACTTCATATTTCTTAATTCATATCACTGGCGCTTCAATTTTAATACTACGACCACCGTAAAATTTGTGAAAATGAAGTCCGTAAATAACGTAATCCGGTCTTAAATAAGAGAAAAATATATTTTCAAGAGAGAAGAATGTCAACAAATATATACCTACTAAGATAAAAACCTTTGACAAAGCTGATTATGTAGTTCAATATAACATATTTTATGATTACATATTATAAATTTAAAAATAAGTCGGTAGTTAGAAACTTTGTAGATTTTCTTTGCGGAGGAGACAAAATGCATGTTTGCCATTTGCCCCATGTGCAAAAAAAGTTAGTTTCAGCCCTGTAACAATCAATTGAATAATGAAAAAATGTTTCACATTTTCTTTCTTTTAATTTAAAAAAATGGGTACTTTTCGCTTATCTGAGTGCCAGTGTTATATATACATATATATACGTATACACATTATATATATACACACACATATATGTATGTATATATACATGGATATGTATGTATAACACTGGCACCCGGCTAACCGAAAAGTACCAAAAAATGTATTGGCTTTATTTTCATATGTACACCATATACAAACGTGTTATTTTAGCAGTACTTGCAAGCGAACATAATTTTTTTGAGACAGGTCAATTTTACAATGTAATAAAAGAAATGCCCTGTCTCCATAAATGTAGAATGATTGGTGTTTTCACATCATAATTTGCAAAATAAAAAAAATAATTTTTTTTTCAATGCATTTATTGTATTTTTTGTTTTTACAAACTACAGGCAAAGTTCTTTACCTTTGGTCTGCACAAGTTGGGACCAAAGGTTGGCAGATTATGGAATACTGCGGATTGTGGAGTATTATGGATTACATGTCATTTTCTTATTTCTGGATACTATTTTAATTTCATATTCAGTATAACATGAAAAGAAAAATAGGAAATATAATAATTAGTTTAATATGCTATCTCAAAAAATGCATTTTTCAAATTCTTGTATTTAAAAATTTATTAGTATATTCACTTTTAGATATAATTTTTTCAGATATTTCTTTTAAAAAATCATTTTTGTATCTATAATTTCTAAATTTGTTTAATTGTTTACATTCATTAAACAATGCAAATTATAGAAAATTGCAGATTATGAATCCTTGACTGTATTTCTTTATCCAAAATCAGTTTTTTTTTTTTTTTTTAACAGATTTAAGTAATTTATTTTTATTTGTATAAATATAAAATTTTAGATATTTTTTCTTCTGTTTTCATTAATATATTGTAAACTTTATTGCTTAAGTTACTGATAGTTGACGTTTTATTCAGACAGGCATCTCAGATTTTTTTTTTTCTGAAAGTCTAATGGGAACATTTTTTCATTTGTTTATTGGCATTATAGTTTGGCAATAGTTTTATATTTTATGGAAAGCAGTTGATGGGATAATAAAGAAGTACCGAGTAATAATTGTATGCTCAGAATAGTAGTGCAGAATTTTTGCATTTAGCCTATGTGTGTGGAATCGGATATGCATAAAATTATTTTACTGATCTTTCTTGTACATATGTAACATTTTTAATATAAAACAGTAATAATATAAGCTTAAAAACTGATTATAAGATCCGTAACAAAATAATTTTAAATAACTGTGTTCATTTTTTTTCGAGTATTCCACTTTCATGAAATATTCTTTCTAAATGTAAAATCAATGTGAAAAATAAAATAAGAATAAAAGGAAAAGTTTAAAAATATTTCTTTTAAAAGCACTAAACTAAAATTCATTAGTTTTTTTAATTTTACTTTCTTGTGTTCCCTCATAATTTTTTGAATCCTGAAGACCACAAATGATGCACCTAAATTGTAAAATTCCAGTCTTCTATTTTTTGGGTCTTCCAAAACGGATATAAAACCAAAATTAAATATTTTATCCATATTTTGGTATAATATAAATTTATTGCCCTCATATTTGGCATAACATATTTTGGTTATTGTCTGGCATCCAAGCATAATATGTTACTTGGATTTGACTGATGTGTAATATCTTTATGTGTGTTGTTCAAAGTAAATTTTGAGATTTATTAGATTTCAAATCTTGTTTTTAACTCACACCTTATAATTCAACTTTCCGATTACAATTTACATGCATATAAATATTTTACATACATATGCAGTTCTGTTTTTGTGCAGTAATGATGTAATTAAATTTTACTGCATATAAAATAGTGTTGACTCTAGAAAAAAAGAGCCGCCAGGCCGGAATTTTTCAGGGTTAGAAAAAACCCGGGTTTTTTCGAAAAAACCCAGCCCACTGGGCCCACTAGTCTAAAACCCGGGTTTTTTTGGGTTTTTCTGATAAAACCCGGGTTTTTTCGGGCTTTATTGAGTTTTTTTGGAGAGCACTTTAAGCTTCGAATTTTCATATACATAATACCTGAATTCTCCATTTATCAGTGAAACTTGGGCATAATTTGCATTAATTAAGTATGAATTAACAAAAAGTATATAAAAAGAAAAAAAAATCAAATTAATTTAAAAGGTACATCTGTATCTCATGGGACCAGTTTGCTGAACTAAACATATATTAAGTGAACCACAAATGGATTTCTTTATATAATTCTTACCTTAAGTTAAACATGTTAAATTTATATAGTTTCTTTCATTCACTTCAAATCAGAAATCAGTTGAATACTTTTTTTTTTCTTTTGAAAGAAATGAGATTCGCAATAATATATTTGAAAATTTTAGCAAAATTTGCTACATATATATTGCAACAGTATTAAATGTTAAATTAGACTGTCATAGAAGTCAGTAACATTTGTAAATTTATATCACAAATGGCGATACACTTATTACTAGCTTTGCTGCTTTATCAACTCCAAAAGGATTACGTAACTTGCTCCAAACCAGACCAAATGTGGAAAAGTATTGTTCGATTGAAGCAGAGGTAGCTGGTACTGAATGTAAAGAAAAAACTCACAAAATCCAGGAGGAAACTTATCTGTTTCACTCTTTTTTGCCATAATCTGAACCATTTTTGTGCGGAAAACTCCTATATATCGCTTTCATTGAACATTGAAGCAGGATAATAAATGGGAGGATTAATCTTAAAAGCTATAACAATGCAAACAATCAGGATGGGGTTCAAGTGCAATCTTTTTGCATGCATTAAGATTTAAAGCATTTGAATACATTTTAGATTACAGGCATGAAAATCTTCCTTCTTTTTTCTTTTTTGGTCATTTTATCTCTGCTTAGAAAATCCTTTAAATCTGGTTCTTTTGAAATATATTTAAATTGGCCTTTATCTTTGCATTCTCAAACCTTAGAATAAATAATGATACAGTTGTGAAAGCACAAGAAAATTTGAAAAAACCCACAATGGGTTTTTTCAATGCCCGTAAAAACCTGGGCGTGTTTTTCGGGCTGGGCCCACTTTGGCAAACCCTGTCTAACAGCCACTGACTATTAACCCAATTTTCCAGTTTTCACCCATACTCATTCCTTAGATTAAATAATGTTACAGTTGTGAAAACATGAGAAAATTTGAAAAAACCCACAATGTCTTTTTTTCAAGTGGTCACTTGGGCAAACCCTGTCTAACAGCCACTGACTGCTAATCCAATTTTCCTGTTTTCACCCATTCTCATGCCTTATATTAAATAATGTTACAGTTGTGAAAACATGAGAAAATTTGAAAAAACCCACAATGGGTTTTTTTCAAGTACGCATACCCGAAAAAATCCGCAGATTAAATAATGTTAGTTGTGAAAACATGAGAAAATTTGAAAAAACCCACAATGGGTTTTTTCATGGGTTTTTTCAAGTGGGCCCGCCCGAAAAAATCCGGGTGGGTTTTTTCGGGCGGGCCCACTTGGGCAAACCCTGGAATTTTTCAAAAAGGGAACATTATTCTAAAAAAAGGGTACATTTTTCTAAAAGGGAACACTATTCAAAAAATAGGGCACACTTGTACCTTGTTCACAAAAAATATTTTGAACTGGTTTGTTTAGAGTCCCTAGAATTTGTGATATTTTCCCAGGATCAATTGAATTGCCACGGGCACATAGAAAGTGTTAAAAGAGCAGCCGGGCGCATTGGAAGGGTTAATAAGAGTCGCCGGGTGCAAAAAAGAAACAAAAATGGCCACCGGGCGCTGCACCCTGGTAAAGCGGCTTAGAGTCAACACTATAAAATTAAATGTAGGGGATTATTTTTAAATTTTGCTTTTCTTTCAGGCTATTTGATTTTACAGCACCAGATTGATTACTTATCTAGCCTTGAGTAGCTCAGAATGAAACATTTTAGCCTAACTGTTTACTTTGAACTTCTAAAAGTAAGATTTTTCATCATCATACTTTTCTTTATTCAGTAATTAAAGATTATAGATAAATAAAATAAAACAGCTTTTTTGTGAAGGTAAGATATGTGTTTTTATTTAATTTTAAAGTTAATATGCTTAAAAGAAAGCTTTAAATAACATTTTCATGAGAATGTGTAGAACTTCAACGTGGGGCACAGTGGACCACTCACTGCTGGGGTACAGTGGTCCACAATTCACTCTGTAACTGTAATGCAGAATTATCAAAATATTTAATAATTGCTTATTCTCTACAAAGAAATATTGCTTTAAAGTAATTATTTAACTGTAAAATAAAGTAAACAAAGAAAAATATCAATTTATTTAACATAGTAAGAAATATAATATTTTGTTTTGTATTTACTGCTTTTAAAAAATAAAAAAGTATCCTATTGAGATTAACCTGTATTATTAATGAAAATATTTCTGGTAGATTCTGAAATATTACTCATTTTAGATGTAACATAAAACAAATTTGGAATCAAAACTTTATGGTTATTAATCTGTTTATATCAGTGTTATAAAATCGCCCTCAGCTCGCTCAGACCCAAAAGTATTTCAGAAAATTTCAGGCTCATATGTATTTTGGATTTTAATGCGCAATGCCTTTACTTTATTTAATAACTTCACTTTATTTGGAATTTTTCCTGTATCGTAATCTGTTATTATTATAAATGTGTACCGTATATATATATACTCGCGTATAAGTCGAGGAGTTTCTGACAATTTTCGGTAAGCAAATTTGGGGTGTTGACTTATACGCGAGGCAGTTAAAAAAGCAAAAACAAAAACTTCGAATACTGCAAAAATATGGTATTTTATGTGTATGAATAGAAAATAATATATAAAATATACAAATAATAATAATTTATCATTTAAAAAAAATTTTCAATGATTTATTTTTGTTAACTTACTACCTTTTTGCAAGTGAAATCTTTGGTTTGATTTTGTGCAAATTTGAAGCAAAAAGTTAAAGGGTCGACTTATACGCGGGTTTTTTACTTTTTCCAGAATTTGCATTTGAAAGTTGAGGGGAGGGGGGGGGTCGACTTATATGCGAATATATACGGTAATTTTTTTTTAATAACTTTTCTGTTTTGTTTGAAAATGTTACTTGCAAATTTGCATTATTATGTTATTTTGGAGGTAGGTAAAGGAAAAATAAAGAGGAATTGGATTCATAAAAAATAAATTGATATTTGTATTTCAAATAATACTTAGTATTCCTCCTCTGGGGCATGGTCCACTTTATCAACATAAATATATACAGTAGCCTCTCTCTTAACCGGAACTCTGCTTTAACCGGTCGACTTTTTTTTCCCAACATCAGGCAAAATTCAGGAATGACGACCTCGGGAACTCAGCTTACGCTTTCCAGTTGAGGTGCAATCTTGAGGGAAGGGTGCAAAATTCAGAAAGAACGACGTCCGTTCTAAGTGGATACGCGTTGACCTTCACCGGTGTGCCCTGGGATGCAGGCATTCCCCCAGGAACAAGGAGAAATGAGATGTCCTCCCCGGAAGATTTGAGATTTTGCGTTTTTAATAGGCAAAAGTGCAATCCCCCACAGATACTAATTTAATTTTTTTTTTACTTCTCCACTTTAACCGGTTTTTCTCTTAACCGACCAACCCTCAGTCCAGTTTAGGCCGGTTAAGCGGGAGGGTACTGTATTTTTTTATGTATTTGAAATTATGTTCTGAAAAAATTCTGAGGCATGTAAAAATGTTTAAGAAAGGTTTTTCGTATGTGTATATGGAAAATATTTTGTCTTGACCAGAGCCAATTAATGAAGGGGCGAAGTTTGACCGGTATTAAAACAAAAATTATGTATTTAAAAAAGGTGAAGTGTTTTATACTAAATAATGCCCTGAGGTAACTGGGTCCCTGGTCTTGACAACCTATCACAGCTTGCACCCATTTGTCAACCAAAAAATGAAACGAAAAACCTACTTGCTTCAAGGTCAAACAGGAATGTGTCAGGTTGCAGTGTTGCCAGTTGGATATTTTTATTTAATTCAGATTGCTTGATTGTTACGTTTTTTAAATTGTAATATTTCATTTATTTAATTATAAACTTAATAAATCGACTATTACTATTTCAAAACACATGGTACCGATGAAGCAATCTGAATTATAGGAACACAACAATTTCTAGTACATTAGCCACCCCAGAGTCAGTTGGTTTCTTTAAAATTTCAGGAGTCGGAGTTGGTCATTTTTCCCAGACTCCACAACCCTAAGGGCAGCGGGTATATTTACATCTCAGGATCTGTTAGGTTCCAGAATCTTATTTTAGCCAAATTTGATTGTACTGAAAATTTCCTCAAATCCGCATATCATTGCAGTTGCAAACAGCAAAATTTACAGTTAAGTTGAAAAAACAAAATTCAAAGTGGCACTGAAATGTGTGACGATAGCAATTTTTTTTCCCCTTTTCTGAATTCTTTGTTAATTGTGTTGCTTTGGCTATTATTGCTGATTAATTACTAAATAAAATTTCATTACCTACTTATGATTTTAATGTAAATTAGTGTGTGTAAAACAAAAATTCGCCATATCGTATCCTGCACAATATGTATACTGTAAAAGCACTTATTTTTGCGAGCCGAATTTTTCGAGAAAATGAAGATATCAGTGATTTCGCGAATTTTATATGAGCGTAACCGAAAGTCGAAAATCCTGAAATTACCTAAATAGAACCCCTTTTGCTTAAGACATTTTAAGAAACTTCCTTTTGTCCGAAAAGTTCGTTCCCCTGCCCTTCTGCCCAGGGCCGAAACTAGCCTTTTTTGCACTCGGGTCGAACATGGATTTTGGCCTCCCCCCCTTCCGCCAAGTATATTTACAAAGAGAATGTTACTAATTTTTTAATAGCCGACTTATTTTAAAATTTACAATATGTAATAACTGAACTACGTAATCTACAATGGCGTATCCAAGAGGGAGGTCACGGGGGTCATGACCCCCCCCCCCCTCTCTGAACACCGACAAAAATATTCTAAAGATCATTTTAAAAATGAAACATACAGTAGAGTTCAGATTATCCGAGATTCCGCTTTAACCAAGTTATTTTCTTCTGATGGACTGGTGGTTTCCATTATTATGAAACAGCCATTATAAATGAAGTGTTAGGTGAAGATGAAAGAGCAGCCATAAAAAATTAGAACTCTGATTTTCTCGTCAAAAAATGGCCATATTTAAAAAATATATATATGTATATATGGCCTTTTTTCCCCCCCATTCTGACCAGAAAATCTGAGTTCTGATTTTTTACAGCTGCTCTTTCATCTTCACCTAACACTTCATTTATAATGGCTGTTTCATAATAATGGAAGCCATCAGTCCATCAGAAGAAAATGATCCATTCCAAAGGTATAATCCTTTATTTGGCGCCCCTTCGTTCTGGTGCATGGGGCACATGCCCCCTCTGCCCTGCCTCTCCCCATCGCTCTAAAAAACACACTCAGTACTTATCAACTTTGATCTTGGCTTAACATTTAAGTAACTGTATTCATTAAATTTTGGATGAGTGAAAATTTTCTGATTTTTTGTTATTTGAGGTGAAAAAAAAATATATATATTTTGCGAGGCTTGAATTTTTGTGATTACGACGGGCTCGTGAAAATAAGTGCTTTTACAGTATATTTTTTTAATGGAATGTGATTTCTGAAAGTAAACAATACTGCCAAAATTGAATATGTGATTTCTACTTGTGATTCTTTCAGAAAACGAATGGCAATCCAAGAGGTGATTAAGCGATGTAACTACTTAGCAAAATATTGAGACCGTTCATCATATGAGTATGAAGAAAGTAATGGAGCTAAAAGCAGCTATTGTTTCTGCCCGTCCACAAAGCATCAAAAGATAGGTAATTATATTCTTTACATGTTTAAGTTGCATAGTGTAAATTACACAAGTATTTCCAAACAATTAGGCTAATGTCAGACGAATGTCTTTTTACACACTTTTTCCCTGCGTATCATCACTACACACCCTACACAATGCTAGCAGCATTGTGTAGGGGTGATACTTAGGGAAAAAAGCATGCAAAAAGACGTTCGTCTGACGTTGATTTTTTCCCCTACGTATCATCCCTACACAATGCTAATGCTACTA
This sequence comes from Maratus speciosus, assembly GCA_963932465.1. NCBI lineage: Eukaryota > Metazoa > Arthropoda > Arachnida > Araneae > Salticidae > Maratus > Maratus speciosus. Next base: position 218,689,144 of record OZ010790.1, on the reverse strand, counting down.
GCATTGTGTAGTGATGATATGTAGGGGGAAAAGCGCGCAAAAAGACGTTTGTCTGACATTAATGTAAAACTTCATGGCATATTTTTGTAACATTTGTAATATAAATCTACTAAGAAGATTATTGTTTGGAAAAAATGGCGTTAAAAATGTGTTCTAAGAGATTCTATAAACCATATTACAGTGAACTCTGTGAAATCCACACACTGAGGGACCAAGGATTTTGTAGATTATAATTTTTGCGGATTATAGATCATCCTTTTTGTTTACATTTTATTTTTTTTAAGTTTGACTATAAATTAGGAACAACTGCACAAAAATTTCAATTAAAAATGAAAAGAAAAACATATAATGGTTTAATATATTTAATAACTAAGATTAAAGAAAAATTAAATTATATACAATACAAATTTTACTGATTATTCATTATTTTAAACATTGACACAGTAGCAGTTTTGGTTTGGTATCAATAATTTTTTTCTGTAGTCTATGAACATGCATTACTTCTTGCTCCAAGATAAAATTATGTTACTCAAGGAAATTTAAATGCTTATATCCAATTTATATTTAAATATTTACTCATTGGAACATTGATAACTGAAAAAAATTAACAAATTTAGCTTTATGAGTTTATCTGTTAATGACAATTCCGTTGTTTACATTCTAACATCTAGTGTGGATTATACATCAGCAAATTTCACAGAGTTGACTGTATTTTGAACTATTGAGGTATTTTGAACTGGTTTGTTTACAGTCCTCATTTATCAGTAAAATTTCATTATATTTTTCCGTGACCAATCGAAAAATGTTGCTTTTTGAAGTCTGGCTAGATTTCATAATTTTTTAGAACCGAATGATGAATTTTGCAATATTTTTGAGATTTTTCCCTTGATTGACTAACAAGATTCCTAATTTTTTTTTTTTTTTTTCTCTGGGTCAATCAAAGAATTTTGCATTTTTATCCTGCGACTGATTAAAGAATTTTGTGACTTTCTCCTGATGATGATTTTCGCAATTTTACCCCGATCAAATAATGAATTTCTCAATTTTTCCCCATAATTGACTATTTAGCAATATTTTTTTAGATATTTACCTCGATCTACTGAGGAATTTCGTGCAACTGATCGACGAACTCTTACCATGGCTGACTGAAGAATTTCGCCCATTTTTTCGATCCACCGACGAATTTAACATTTTTTTTATTCACGACTGTTCGAATTTTGTAACATTTTCTTTCTACTGATTAGTAAATTTTTTCAGCTTTTCCTTGCGACTAATGGACGATGATTTTTTCTTTTTTCTCTGTGACTGATCGCCGATTTTCTATATTTTTTCTGATGATTCAGTGACAACGTTCACTTTTTTTTTTACAGCGATCAACTGACGAATTTTGCGATATTTTCTTCCTATTGCTTTGCAAAAAGTGCAAGTTTTTTTCCTTACGACAGATTGACGAATTTTGCGATTCTTTCAGAAAATCCACTGACTAATTTCTCATTCTTTTATTCGTGATATTTTCCTTCTACTGATTGGGAAATTTTGTAGGTTTTTCTATTGACCGATTAGAGAAAATCGTAGATTATTTTACACAACTAATAGACTATTTTCGTATTTTTCCTATAATCCACTGACAAAATTCCCCTTTTTTATGACCTATTGCCGAATTTTGAAATTTTTTTTCTGACATTCCATTGACGAATTTTGCAATTTTAAAATCTGTGTTATCTTCCTTCTAATTATTGGCAAATTTTTACTTTTTCTTGAGATCGATTGGGAGGGAAATTGTTTTTTTTTTTTTTTTTTTTTCGGGACTGATCAACAAATTTTATATTTTTTCCCGACGATCCATTGACAAATTTCAGATAATTTACTCGCGACCAATTGGCACATTTTGCAATATTTTATTTCTACTGAGACTGATCAGCAAATTTTGCCTCTATCCCTTGCATTGGCAAAAATCGCATGGATTTTACTGATGATCCACTTACAAATTTCATTTTTTTTAATACCTGCGACCAATTGATGACTTTCATGATATTTTTCGTATACCAAATGGCAAATTTTGCTGCTGTTTTCTTGTGACCGATTGGTAAAAATCATGCATTTTTCCCTCGACTTGTCCAACGAATTTCGTATTTTCCACAACCTTCTGAAGAATTTTTTTCTAACATGATCGACTTGCAAATTGCACGAGATTTCCTCCGACCAATTGATGAATTTTTAAATCTTTTTAAGTGAACGATTTTTTTCCTCCCGATGATTGTCTGACAAATTTCAAGATTTTTCCAATGACTGAATAGTGAATTTCACTGAAACTGAGAATGAATTTAAATCTTCTGCAGAGAAATCTGTTGTTTTGCGACATACGGCATATTCTGATTTGAAGGGGGGGGGGGGGGAGATTATGATTGTTATTCTTAGGGGGTGGGAAATTTTCAGAAAATCTTACCAGCCAGCAAGAAGGAATGTACATTTGAAAATTGTTATGACAGAATGTACGCAACTGCAAAAATAATTCATGCTTTAAAGAAAAAACAGGATACAAAATGTTAAAAAAAAGTATGTTAAAGAAATTCATCTAGCTGCTATTGCAAAAGTGCCCCCTCCCCCTTTGCAAAAGACTACTTAGTAAGGGGCTGTACTTATATAACATTATCAACTTTCTGGTACTTTTGGATCCCCCCCCCCCCTTTATGATATCATGTTATACCTCGAACACCCCCCCCCCCCTCCTTCAAATAAAGAGAAATCAATAAAATATCACTTTATATATGGTATGACTTTATATCAAATAACACTTAAAAGAAATAGTTACTATTTAAAAATATTTAATAATAGCTTTTTGTTATATAATGCATTCAACAGTAATAATGTTTTCTTGCACTTGTCTCAGCATGGGTTTGGGGGGGGGGGGAAGACAGAACTTCTTATCAACAAAACAGATGGACAACATTCTTTCTCGTTCATTTACTACTAATAAACATAACAAGTATCATCAATTGGTTTCTCGAACCACAGATTATGTATGCATAACATATGACAGAAGAATAGGAATGCTTAACGGTGGCGTATTCCATATTTTGGAATCAAATATTTTTATAATCATTTGAGATTTTAATCATAAGTTTGTATTTCCATAAAAAAAAAACTGATAAGGCTTTTTTGATGTATAAAAACAAGTTACAAATAAAAAGAGAAAATTTTGGTTGTATCAAAAATGATAATATCAAAAGATATAACGTTATTGTATGCTACTAACTAATAAAACTACTAATTTTCAGTTTTTATAATTTATCTAATTACTAACTAATAATTATAATTTTATTAAAGTTTAAAAACACAGGTTACATTTGCAATTAGATGTTTGTTATGGAAACCTAAAACTGTTGGTAGCTATTCTGTATTTGAACGATGGAAAAAAAAATCATAAAAATCTGATTTAAATAAAAAAGATCAATTTTTTTAAAAAATGATTTTTTTACACCTTAATCAAATATCACAATTAAAGATTAACAATTCTAAATAAAAAATAAAGAATCTCAGCTGACACATCACATTGTTACATTGTACACACTGAATACATGTGAAACATATCAAGTGATTAATGCATATATTTACAAATTGGAAAATATTTAAATCTTATTTGATTTTTAGGTACTTTTTAGTAGAAGAGATAGAAAAAGTTGAAGAGGGGAGAATACTTTTAAGAAAAAAACTTTTGTTGAAAAAGCATTTGCATTTTTTCTTAAAAGTATTCTCCCCTCTTCAACTTTTTCTATCTCTTCTACGTTGGAATTCATTAATCGAATTAAGGATTTTAATCTTCCTAATAATGCAATTTTGGCAAGTTTTGACATTGTGTCATTGTTTCCATCCATCGATGTGGAAGAAGTTATTCTTTCCATAGGCTTATCCATTGATGGGTTACCTCATTTAAGTGATAATATGAAATTTTCAATTAAGTCGGGCTTAAACTTAATTAAGGAAAGTAATGTATTTATTTTTAAAGATAAATATTTTAAACAGCAGAAAGGAGCTCCTATGGGTTCACCTATTTCTAGTATTCTGGCAGAATTCAAATTGCGTCCTTTAGAAGAACTCATCTTTAAGAAGCATTTTCCTATACCTTCATTATTGTTACGGTATGTCGATGACATTTTTATTATCTGGGAAGATGGGAAACAATCCTTAGAAATTTTTTTTGACGAAATTAACCAACTTGATAACAATATTAAGTTCACGATGGAGTTAGAAAACAATAACTCGCTTCCTTTTCTTGATGTTCTCCTTATTAAAGAAAACAATTGTTTAAAACGGAAAATTTTCCGGAAATCTATGAAATTAAACAATGTTATTCCTGTCACTGCAGCTGCCCCATGGAATTATAAGATTGCAGCATTTAGGTCATTTATCCAGCGTGCATTACTTGTTTGTTCCGATGAATTTTTGGATGATGAAATCAATTTCATCGTTAATATTGGATTATATCATGGTTTTAATTCAAGCCTTATCTATAAATTGGTTGATAAGTATAAAGTTTCCGTTAATCCCCTCTCCCCCAAATTTAATCAAGTTTACCGAAAGGTACCTTATTTTCCTATCTTATTTGAAAAGTTAAAAAAGTCTTTCATGAAATTCAACATTCAACTTGTTGCCTCTAATTCTATGACTTTGTTTAATCTTCTGTGTAAAAAAATAGATCCAATTCCTTTTTCATCTTTTTCTGCGGTGTATGAAATTCCCTTTAAATTTTCAGATGGGACCACCTCGTCCTATATTGGTATGACTAAACGTCGATTTTTCGAAAGATTGCAAGAACATAAAAACGATTTGAAGTTTCGTAAATTTTCTACAGCACTCTCAAGAAGCTACCATAAAGGACTCATTTCATTTATAGACTTTGACCATGCTAAAGTTATTTCCAAACAAGTTATTCCGCGCAATGCTATTATTCGTGAATCTTTAGAAATCGTCTAAGAAACCATGAAGTGTGTAATGATAATGTTTCCTTTCACATCCCAGAAATATGGCTTTCAATTTTGAAAAGTCAATGAAAATTCCATTTTTTCAGCTAGTCTTTCTTCGTTTGCATCTTCGGTTAAAAGATGGCGCCACTGAACTGTTTATTTGGGAGTAAGAGGTTTCCGTTAGAATGTTTTGAATTTTGAATTGATTTCAAAATGTAGCATGTAAAGAGTTTGTTGTCGATTTATATTTTAGAAAATTTTTCTCCTGATGAAGGTTTTAAAGATTAAACCGAAACGTAGAGTTTTATGTTAAACTTATGAATAAATTGTACGTTGGATAGCAACACCTATTTGTTTTGTATCGATATTACAACGTAAAGTCCTTTATTATTATTATGTTTCCTTAAATGTTAAAATATGTAGTTTTAAAACCTTGTTAACTTGAAAATTTTTTCAGTTGTATAATTTTTTTAAAAAATAACTAAGGTATTAATCATTACTTGCTGCTGTTCTGTTTTTGTCCAATTAAATGTACATAATGACTAGCAATTAGTTCAGTAAAATTTGTTAATATTATTATTACAGGTAATACTGCTGTGGGCAACACCATTCTAGTTAAAAGCAACCCTCCTCGTCTAATAACAATTGGAATGTGAAAAAGGATATGATGCTGTTCTTGTATATTAATGAGGTAGCTGTTGTTTTCAGAGAAATGTGTAACAAAGCTAGTTTTGTTGTTGCTAGCAACATGTATGTGGCTTGTTAAAACAATTTGACTTGTAGTTTTGTTTTAAATAAATGTTCTTTCGCTGTAGATTGTTATTTTTTTTTTTGTTTTGTTTTGTTCATTATCTTTAAACGGAACAAAAATACACAACTAAGTATTTATTATTTATATTTATTATCACATTAGCTATGCTTAAAAAATCTGAATTTCAAATATGATGGAGAATATTATTAACGTCATAAACTGATTTTTAAAACTTAAAACCATTGATATTAAAAACATATGTAAAGAAAAGAGAGGTCGTACGTTAACTCAGAGATCTTTTGAAAGGATAGCTGTCACAAAAAATCACATGAAAATTATCACATTTGTGATCGTTAGATCTCTGGGTTAATGAACATGTCATCTTTCTTTTCTTTACATATGTTTTTATCAATGATTTTGAGTTTTTAAGACCAGTTCATTTGTAATGGAATAGTAAATAAATTTTAAGCACCTTTTTTTAGAAAATTGATGATTATTTTAGTTATATTTATGTAGGATAAATGTGGCATTCCACTCTAAACACTTTTTGAGTTTTTCTATTCTGTTATTAACGTCTTCAGTCAGTATTTGAGATTGTGGGTTGTTTTTGCTAACTTAAAAAAAAAAAAAAAATGCACATGCATATTTACCAACTGATTTTTATTGCATACTCTTATTTTTTAATTAAGTGACACAGCACAGGAATGAAAGAATTGTCAAAGATTACTTTCTTTGCGATTGATCCTGGAAAAATTTTGATTTTTAAGCACAGGAATGAAATTGTCAAAGATTACTTTCTTTGCGATTGATCCTGGAAAAATTTTGATTTTTAAGCACAGGAATGAAATTGTCAAAGATTACTTTCTTTGCGATTGATCCTGGAAAAATTTTGATTTTTAAATATATTTTTTTACCTGCAACTGGGTTCCAATTGTTACAAAGTGCTTCCTTATTTTGCTTTTCATTTTTAAGAATTTTTACAAGTACTCTTCACAAGTTCATATTTTCCTTTCAGATTAGAATGCAGTTTTCAAATAGTAAAATTTGCTTCTGATTGTTTAACTAATCCAGTGGTGTTAAAACTGCTTACTTGAATTTTCGTTAATGCAAGTAGATTTTGGGAAGGAAAAAAAATACTTTTTTCAGTAGTTGATAAATTTTACATTGTTTAAAATCTAAACAGTTTCATTGACAGTATCTGGTCATATAGTCTGGAAATACATTTAAATATTTAAATCAATAATTAAAATTACCTTTCAATTTTAATCTCAATTTAAATTTAATAATTGCTAAGTGAAACCTATTTTTATAGCCTGAAAAATTTTAATAAAGATTTTCATTTAATTTCTGATAAAATAAAAATGTATTTTGAAAGGTTTTTTGTTACTTAATGTACTGTCTGTGTTTTATCTGCGTTAAAAAATTTTCTTGTAAATTTTCAAATTGTTTGGTTTGTAAAAATTTGTTTTATCAAGCTATTTATGATGATTAAGTTTGTTAAAAAAAGAAATGAATAAAGAAGGTATGGTGAACATAATTTCTTATTTTAAAAATGTAGATGTTCAGAAATATTTTTTATCCAATTATGGTAGTAGTTTTGTTTTAAAAAATGTGTAGATATGGTGTATTGTTTCTATAACAACAGTACTATAAATATTCATTTACTTATTTTACTAAACTTAAAGGAAAATTTTATTTTCCCTTATTTCTCATGTCAAAAACAAATTTTGCAAAGAAAGATCGAGAATCATGAAAGACAAAGAAAGAATCATGTCGAGTCTGACTCGACATAGCAGTGCTGCAAAGGGTTAAAAAATTTTTGAGATCGATAATAAATTTATATTGCAGAAGTTATGGGCACTTCCATTAAAGAATTATCAATGTTTCATTCTCACCAAAAATGTAGAAACAAAAATTAAATATATTTCTAAAACTGTTAATTTTTTAAATGATTATTTAAAGTTGAAGTATCCGTACAAAATCCAAATTATTTATGAAATACTCATTATACCTTTCATTTTCCTATAGATTAAATATTATCCAATGCATTTTTGACAGGTTTTTCTTACAAACTACTTTTTCTAAATATAAAGTAATAATATAAAACAAAACAAGATAATATAAAACAAAAAGGATTGCAGAGAGAAACTTGTTTGTTTTAAAATATACAATGGGTATAACGAGTTTAAAATGACTGTTTTAGAAATGATGTTTGGTTAGCGTTGTCCATTGCAAGCAATATACATTTGAAGACAAATCTGAAATCTATCATCACCTGACATATCGTGTCTTCTGGAAGCTCCTACGTCCGCTTGAATTACTCTCGGGACATAAGACCTACACTCTTTCTAACCCCAAGGGAATAATATTCAGATGAAAGTAGCAGCTAATCCACAAGACGAGGCGTCGGTGGTGATAGATTTCAGACATTGTCTTGAATTGTGTATTTCTCGCAATGGACAACGCTTACCATTTTTTCCGCTTACATCATTTCTGAAAGATAGTCATTTTAAACTCTTGCCATTCCTATTGTATATTTTTGAACAAACAAGTTTCTCTCTGCAGTCCTTTTTTGTTTTTTATCCTGTCAAATGTGGGAGCTTTTTTGGGGTCATCCTGTACTTTTACGGTATATATATACCACACATTTAATTTACGGTATATATGCTGTAAAATATTTTTTACGGTACACATACTGTATATTTAACCTACAGTATATATGCTGTATAATTGTTTTTTACGGTACGTAATACTGTATATTTAACCTACGGTATATATGCTGTATGAATATTTTTTTACGGTGCATATACTTTAAATATTTTACGGTACATATACCGTCCAGTTATATTACGGTACATGTACTGGTCACAAAGTTGCCAGTATATGTACCGTAATTTGTGACCAAAATTTTTTACAGTGTAGGTGTGTGTATTGGCGCGATGTCGATGATCAAGCAAAGGGCGAACATCAATTTCATGTGCATAATGGAGAAATCAGCTTCATCGACTTTGTTAGCCTTACAATACGTTTACGGTGACGGTTCTTTAAAGAAAACAGCAGTTTATGAGTAGTTTTGAAGATCAAAATGGTCCCCAACGGTAGCCGTTTAGACGCCGTAGAAGACATCAAAACCAACACGACGGCTGAACTTGGAAGACTTTAATCATTGTTTCCAGTAATGACAGGAGTGATAGAGCAAGTATGTGTGTTCTGACGGAAAATACTTTGAAGGCGATTAAGTAAATGCGTACCTATATTGCGGTAATAAAGTGTTTCAACGAAATTCCGGGGACTTTTTGACTGTCTCTCGTATTAGAACATTAACTTGGATTAGAAGACTTCTTAAAGCACCATCAAAAACTTCTTAAATGCGCTAGGCCTTTCGAAAGATCTGAGTCTTTCTTCGTCAGGCACAAAGAAGACGTGCTTCTACAATGAAAGCAGCAGCAAGGCTGCCTAACGTATTAAAGAAGTTTTTGATGGTGTTTTAAGAAGTCTATTAGTTCTTATTAACTTGGTTTATTTGTGCATTTAACGAAAATGCAACATTTTGATTAACCCTTTTGCGATGTGCGCCGCATATACATATTGCATATAATACACACAATCTTTGAATATTCCTACAGATAGTTTTCAATAGAAAATTTTGCTTTATTCAATAACAATTCAACTTTGAAGGCGTGTTGCCTAGGAGGCTTTTACAATTGCCACACCTTCCGGGGACATAGCATGATAAGATTATTAACTTGGAAAGTAATCCAAAGTCCTTTAATTAGTAGCAAAAGAAAAATTAGGGGTGGGTCAATACTAAAAGCCCGGTTCTCAAGTTCATGAAAAATAAAAGGAAAAAAAATTTAAATTAAAATTAAAGGTAGAAAAAGAAAATTGTAAATTTGAAGATATTTGAATGAAAAATTCCTAAAGAATAAAATAAAAAATCGTTGCCTGGTACCCTTTACCAGCCGAAGTTTCTCAGGACAAACTCGGACGGTCTAGTCTTTAAAAGGGTTCTTTGCTGCATCATAATAGGTTCACAACGACTGATAAAAAATTATTTAAGTGGTGGCATGTTTCAAGAAAATAATAACATTAAATTAAGACATTAAAACTAGCTTTAAATTTTAGAAAAGTCTGTGACTGGTCTCAAGTGCACACCGCCATCCGCGGGCTGCCGGGATAGTGAGAACGGAACAGCTCTAAAAAGAGCCTTTTTCTGTACGGTATTTAATGACAACATTTCTGTAAGGAAATTAGACAAAAATTTCTCCTGTGTATTACTGGTTCTAAAAGTTTTAAAAATTGTGTAAATGACGCTCCTCCCGAAGGGTTGAAAGAATGGCGGTTTTCAGTATCAAGGGGAATAGGCACAATTAGAACATTTTCTTTTATTATTATTTAAGCATTTTAACCCTTTAGATTCGGGCGCCTCTTGCACAAATTTTATTCGGTTTATACCACTTTTTTAAGAGAGGTTTCCTTCAAGTACACAATTTCAAAAAATGCTCTAATTAAATACGGCAAATTTTATTTTCCTTTATTACTGGTGCCAAAAACAAATTTTGCAAAGAAAGATGATGTCTAGTCAGATTGGACATACGAGTGCAAAGAGTTAAGGTACATTTTTGGCGTAATAATAAAGGACAATGAAAGAAAATGATTCTATAAAGAAATTTTTCGATTCCCTTCAAAATTTGAAAATTTAATTACTTTTTAAATTTAAGCAAATTTTAAAATGTATCTTCTCGTACAATTTTGAACATTTTGAGCTATTTTTTCAAAACTATTCTTAAAAGTGTGCTGTATAATTTTAAGTATTGGATTTACCATAAGTTAATTAGTTTAAAAAAATCAAATGTGGATGTACGTGTAAAATTACAGTAAAACTGAATTGATTTTACATTTTTGTGCGGAAAAAAAAACAAAAAAAAAAAACTTTTTACTTTATTGTAAATCCGATACTTAGTTTTATCAAATATAGCATAAGGAACAACGAAAAAAAAATTCAAATGAATTGAAAAATATACATAGAAGTTTTATCAATTTGAACATGCTAATTCGTCGAAAAACATACAAATTGAGAAAAATTCTCTAAGTGGGTGTAGCATTTAAAGGGACATCAATGTCATAAAATCGCTTTTAACTGTATCTATAATACTCGGATCTTTAGGAAACTTCCTCAGAATATACTAAGGATAATAAAGTATAATTTAAGAGAAAAATTAAAAAATTGATATTTTCGTCATTTTGCGCCAAATGAACGGTACCGAGTCCCCCTAAGGAATTAAATGGACGACGTGAATCTAATGTTTGCAATATTCTTAAAATTTGTAAGAATACTTTCAGAATTTAAATAATATGTGTTCTTGTACAGTTACTGTATAATATTGTTCTAAATTGTCAAAAAAAAAAAAAAAAAAAAAAAAAAAAAAAAAAAAAACACTATTAGATTTTACCAGGATGCTGTTGCAAAACTTCATCTTTTGATAGAATTAAAGGGTTAGTGAAACAAACAAATCTGAACCATAACATAAATGAAAACCAATTTTCAGCAATTACCTCCCATACACGGCAATACAGTGGTCTCCAACCTGAGGCGAGTGGCATACAAGGGGGTGGGGGTAGAATTTGTTTTTTAATGGTGTCATTTCAGATGTGTTATTAACACATTCTCTATCATTTTTTTCTTTTCTTTTCTTTTTTTTTTTTTTAAATATTTTTAAACTAAAATCAAATGTTAAAAACTCACATTTATAAAAAAATAAACAATTTTTTTATCTAACTTTTAAAGTCATTTTTCCAGAATAGAGAAATTAAAAAAATATTTAGAATATGAAAGAAAAGGGCTAATTAAAATTATTTAAAATGTAAATCTGGAACTTTTTTAGTGTGTGTACAGTAGAACCTAGATCTATTATTTCTTGCATTAACATTAAAACAAAGTAAAAACAAAAGCAAACGATGGACATGGGAAGACGATGAAAGCTGATCAGCTTAAAATTTGTTGCAATTGTGCTAGAGCGGCTGAATTAAAACGATAAACACAGGAAAATGAATATTCTAACAATGGATCAATGTTCTATCGAATTTTATTGTTTATGAAGAAATTATACTATTAAAAAATTATTTTTTTCTTAATGAGATGCTAAAATCAGTTATACATTTCCTCAATGCTACCACATTTAAAGGCAGCACAAAATACGAAATTTAATAAACTATCATTTAAAATCTATGTTTCGAGCTGCTTCTACAGCCGTCTTCAGGAAAAGTATGATGGTAAAATGGCTCAAAATTCAGAGATGAAGGCTTCCTGTGCAAGAGATAATCTGTCGAACATTGACCAAAGATTTAAGTACAAAAATATAGTGTTGTCATCTAGTGAAAATAAATAATTATTAATGAACTGAGACCAAATGAATCAAAAGTACGATTTAAGAACCACCAGTGACGTCATCTACACAAAAGGGACAGAACCACGTTCAACTGAGTTTTCATTCAAGTTTTTAACAATATAATACAAGTTTAAGCTGAAAAATTGCAATTAGATGCAGAATTATGACTTTATGATACTATGCCAAATTTTTGAAACATTATAGGATAAATTATCGTTACAAGGTTTATCCTCATTCGCAATGATTTCAACTGTTTCTCTAATTTTACTTTCAAAAGGATTATTGCACAGAACTATATTTTTTGCTTCATCAAAGTTAATATTGCAGAATTCATTAGCTAAGTAGAACCTAGAAAGGGCTATGTTCTGTTTATGCTGTTTAATGTCCTGGCGATGCTCCATAATCCTTACTGAAAATTTACGTTTTGTCATGCCGATGTAGACTCTTTCAATATTGTTAGATAAAATAACAGGGATTTCATATATACCAGCTTTTTGATCCATTGGGATCCTGTCGATCTTATCAATGACAATGTCAACGAGGTGTGGGGGTGGAATAGCGACCAACTTTATATTATATTTTTGCATGATATTTTTCAGTTTTTCGAATATAGTGGGAATGTAGTGAAATTTTCAGTAGGCCACAAGTTGATTATTATCCTGTCGTTGGTCCGATGGAGGGGGGGGGGGGGGTCCGTTTTACTTCTCGATTATCTTATCTATATCTTTTGCTACAAAACCATGATCAAAAGATATTTTCTGTATAAACTCGATTTCTTCATTTAATTGGTCATGTGAGCAAATCATAAATGCTCTTTTAATTAATGACTGAAATGCGGAGATTTTATATTGAAAAGTTACGTTTGCTGAAAAGGGGATAACAGTGATTTCTTTAATAGGTTTTCTATAAACTGAAACGTTTAACCCAAAACTGCATCTATTAATCTGAACATCTAAAAATGGAAGTGAAGCGTTTTCTTCGATTTCAAGGGTGAATTTCATACTGTTACTTAATTTATTTATACCCTTTTATCTCACTGAATAGCGAACATCGTCAGTGATAAGATCGACATGATCGCAATGGATCAAATCGATGGTATATATGAAATCCCTATTACTTTATCTAAGAATATTGAAAGAGTCTACATCGGCATGACAAAACGTAAATTTTCAGTAAGGATTATGGAGCATAGCAAGGACATTAAACAGCATAAACAGAATACAGCCCTTTCTAGGTTCTACTTGGCGCATGAAGTCTGCTATATTAAGTTTGATGAAGCAAAAATTATAGTTCCGTGCAATAACCCTTTTGAAAGTAAAATTAGAGAATCAGTTGAAATCATAGTACGTGAGAATAAACCTTGTAACGATAATTTATCCTATAATGTTTCAAAAATCTGGCATAATACCATAAAGTCATAATTCTGTACACTGTAAAAAAAAAAAAAAAAATCCGACTAGTTTTCCTGTGGGAATCGGAAAAATAGTTGCCCTTATCGTAGAAAATTTTCCTGCCCAGCTCGGAATAAAATCCGTAAAATCGGAATAAAATCCAAACAATACCGTTTTAATGAATGTTTCCTTTTTTTACGGATTTTATTCCGAGCTGGGTCGGAAACTTTTCCGCTACGGTAAGGGCAACAGTTTTTTCGATTCCTACAGGAAAACTCCTCGGATTTTTTTACAGTGTATCTAATTACAATTTTTCAGCTTAAACTTGTATTATATTGGCAAAAACTTGAATGAAAACTCAGTTGAACGTGGTTCTGTCTCTCTTGTGTAGATAACGTCACTCGTGGTTCTTAAATCGTACTTTTGTTTCATTTGGTCTCAGTTCATTGATAGTTATTTATTTTCACTAGATGGCAATACTATATTTTTGCACTCAAATCTTTTGTCAAGGTTCGATAGATTATCTTTTGCACAGGAAGCTTTCATCTCTGAACTTTGAGCCCTTTTACAATGATATTTTTCCTGAAGACGGCTGTAGAAACAACTCGAAACGTAGATTTTAAATGTTAGTTTATTAAAGTTCGAATTTTGTGCACCATCGAGCAAGATTGTGTATTTTTATTTATTATATTTTATGGTGCAATTGTCCAATATGTGTTAACTTATAAACTAGTTATAGTACGAACGGCTTTTCTGCTACGTTTGACGTACAATTTCGAGTTGTTTTCTTTGAACTGATCTTTCGCCTGGCCGTTCAGAACTCGGAAAATTTACGGACCTAAAAGGAAAAAGTTCCTTTTACGTACACAATTTTTTTTTAGACAAACACGTCCTATTTACATAAAACATCTCCATTTTTTCAATACTTGCCTTACTAAATAATGTTTTATGGTTATATTTATTTTAATTTAAACCTTATGAAATCTGAGATGAAATAACACTTTCCTTTTTCATGGAGTTCTCTTATTTAATATAAGAACACCTATTATGAGATTTCCGAAAATATGTTCAAGATCTTGTAAAATATTTTATAGAAATATTGATTTATTGATTCTGTTTCTGCATTATAGTTTCTTAAGTTTCAAATCAATATTTCATTGTAGTTGGTGTTTGTAATTTAATGTTATCTTTCAACAGTTTCAATTAATTCTATTGTATCTTTACGTATGTTACTATAGAGAGAAAATTATTCGACTGATTTAGCGCCTAAAAATTTTTGAAAAATGATTAGATTAATTCTCTCTTATCTAAACAAATGGTAGAAAACCTGTGTTTTCGATAAGCATATCATACTTGCATAAATTTGAAATGGTGATTTTCTAAGTGTTGCTGTATTTTTTGCATTCAAGTAATGTTTACACTTTCTTTTACCAGAAGAAAAAATTTAATAATAAAGACACGGAGAATTAAAAGAGCTTTTGGATTAGTTTAAATTTAGAATAACACCTTCTTATCACTCGAGACTTAAGTTAATATTATCCCTACACCATTTAGAATAAAGTTTAATTTATTCAGAGTTGAGAATTTCGTATTTATTAAAATTGTAGGATTTTTGCCATGTGGAATTCTTAGTTTAAAATATTATTTAATCTGTTTTGCTGTATATTCATTAAATATGCTAAGGAAAAATTATTATTTAATTATTGATAAATGTATATCACCTAGAATATTATAAAATTTGCTAGAAAGATAGCCCGTCAAAAATGACGGAATATGAGATATAAAGATAGATACAACACAAGTGCAAGGATGTGAGTTTTTCTCGCTTGTTCAGCAGTGACAGATGAACAAATTTTAAAAACGAAACTCATTTAGGTACTACTTGATTATCCCGTCGACCAAAAAACTATCGCCAATCTATAAGATTAAATGCCAATAATGGAGTATCGTATATGTCAAATTTACTTGACATTAAACGCTTTACACGTGTTTGTTACGCCATAAAGTGATTTTTTAATTCGACGTTTTATTTTTATTAAGTTTTTACCAATTTATTTTTTCTTTCGTTACCCGAGAGTAGTCGCGACATTTTTTAGAACGTTAGTAGTCGCGTTCGGTCCATTTGCCGCCGTTACCAGCAGGCCGAAAACGAAGGAGAAACTTGTCGGTGTTATCAGATGATCGAAAACGGATAACGTAGGGTGAAAATATTGACTGAACTTTAAAAGATTACAGCAATTATTCATTTTACAACCTTTTACAGCAAATTATTTATTTCGCTTAAGTATATATTCAGTTGGCATCTAGATAAATGTTTTTAATAACTCTTTCTTCGTTTTGCATATATACTTAAAAGTAAATAGTAAATGATTTGATTGAATTTCTGATGTTACTATGAATCAATACTTAGTAGGAAAACATTTACGAATATGAATCTAAATTCGTGATAAGGGTTTTTTTTTTTTTTTTTTTTTTTTTTTTTTTTGAAGGACAGAATCAGAGTCAGGTAGATTTTTATGATACTCGGGCACTCTATATCCATTTAATAAAATAAAATTAATAAATTTAGCATCAATATATTACACGGACATTAAATTAAATAATTAAACTGAAAATAAAAATGTCATATATATATATATATATATATATCATAATGAAAAAGGTAAAAAATACTTAATTTCGAAATTATATATGTAAATGTTGTAACTACATTTTATTTATTTATTTTGTGGGGTGTCTGTGTGTGTATGAGAAGGGAGAGGAGGGGGGAGGCTCTCGAGATTTTATGACTAAATCCATTTTTCAAATGAAAATGCACGATTTGTAGTTTTTCTACTTATTTCAGTGTGGGAGCAGCGCCCTTGAATAAAAACTCTGGATACGAACTTCGCTTATATAAATACTAAGTTATTGAAATTATATATTTAATTTAAATACATTTGCAATTGTAGATTTAAATCCTAAGATGGATGAATTATTTTAATTAATAGAATCACTGAAAGGTTCATCTTAATAGGGATGTATTTTACAGCAACTATTTAATTAAAATAAATATTCAATTGCACATTTCATAATAAGGTATTAATGTTATTTTATAATAACATTCATTAAAATAATAAAAAAATAAGAAAAATTTCTCCGAAATTATAAATATGCAGCAATAATTTTATTTAAATGAACTTTCTCTCGTATTCTGGAAAACATTATTCTTAAAAATAGTTTGAACAATTGATGAAGGACAACAAATTTAAATTTGTTAGTAACCGTCTCCAAGCCTCTATTGGATTTCAATAATAATAATAATAAAAAAAAACATTTTCTGCGGCACTGTTAAAAAAAAAAAAAAAAATGTGTTTTTACTTACAGTATGAAAATTTTAAAATAGATAAATTTGAGAAAAATACTTAAAATATTTTTTAAAATCATAGTATAAACATTCACTGAATTATCCAAAAGACATTTTTATTTGCATAATTTCTAACCTACATTATAAAATTCTCATTATTTTTCTTATTGTACAAATAAATTATATGTATGTTCTTCGCAGATATACATACTACATTTCTGAGAAAATTGTTTTATCTTTCGAATTTGTTTTATTGTACAAAAACGACACTTTTCAGATTTTGGAGATACAGCTATTTTTTTACTGATTCCCACAAAATTCTCTTCTCTTTTTTTTAATAGTTTGGCAGTGTTATTGTCTGTTTTCTTTCATTTATATATTCCGGTAATAAATGGAAAGCAACTTCTTTCAAATAATGATGATCAATTTCCCTTTTTTATTATATTTAAACGATTATCAATTTGAGAATTTATTCCCGCAATGTTTGACACTGAAAAAAAAATGTAAGTGACCATCCATCAGTTTTTTGTGCGAACTGACTTCACAACTAATAAAATAAAACAATTTTAAGTCACATTCTAAAAGTAAAAAAGTTACTCTATGAACGGGTAAAATAGCAGAAAGAAAGAAAGACGAAATAACAACAGGCAGAGAGTTCGTACTTCGAAGAAACTGTCCCCCACAGATTTCGCGGAAATGGGAAAGGATGAACACGAGGGGGAAAAATAACGCAAGTGGTCGCAACGCGGTCATTTAGACCGATTGAAACTTAAGAATGCGATAAAATGCTAAGAAATAGCAGGAATGACTTGCAATTTTACTACACAAGAGTGTGAACACTCAAGGTCAGCCACACGGAATTTGGCTATCGTAACTTTAACGGGAAATGAGTTACAGGAAGATAACGAATTTCGGGCTGGGAAAAGACCAACGCGCGACTATTAACGGGTTAAAATAAAAATTATGCAATTTGCATAATTTGGCTAATAGTTTGGCGATTTGTATAATTTGGCGAAATTGTCCGACGGGATAATCAAGTAGTACCCTCATGTATGAAAAACTGTAATACAGTAGACGACCACTAATCCGCACATCTTGGTTCCAAATGTTGTGCAGATTTGAGGCTTTTTGCAAATTATAGGTCATGTCTATAGTATAAAATTAGATATATGGCTTCTTTATACTACATAACTTGTATAAATATTGAAAAAATGCGTGTGGATATGAAATGAAACAGCGAATAGCTTGCCAGAAAACATGTTGCCAATTTTCCTTCTTCGCCAAAGCCCCTATAGTGTAAAAGTACTGAGAATTGAACGTTTGTATCTGACTATATAAAGCGCGGTACTTTATCCAGGATAAGGACCTTGGCGTACTTTTTTAAAGTTTGACATAATTCAGGCTTCAGATATGAGATTTTCTGCCAAATGATATAAACAGCTATGAAAACAAAATTAATGAACTTTTAAGTTTATTTATATAATCTATAAACATTTTATATCTATATTATTGTTGTTTTTTATATACAATTTACTTCAATTTGTATACAAAAATAGCTAAATGGCTTCTTTATATTACATAAATGTTATAAATATTGAAAAATTACTTGCGCATATAAGACAGTGAATAAGTTGCTAGAAAATATGTTGCCAAATTTCATTTTCTCTATCTCGCCAAGGCGTCTATACTGGAAAAGCACCTAAAGCACATTAAAATCGGGCAGTTAGGAGCTCAGACAGTACTATTGGTTGTTATGTTATTAGTAGCATCGGGGTGAAGATGTAAGGACGTTCATTTTCGTATATTACACTTTAAATTCTCACCCATAGGTTTTGAAAAAAAAAAAAAAAAAAAAAAAACTTAAAAGCGCGAAGTTTAAATAAACTTGCGGTGACCTCGATTATGAAATATTAATGGTTTTAAATGGGAATTTCGCCAAATTAGCTAGCTATCGCCAATTTGGCTTCATATATGACAACTTATTTTTGTCGCCAAATTTGGCGATGTTTCGTCTAATTTGACGATATTTCGCCAAGTTGATCAACATTTGGAGATACTGTGGTAACCCTGCATTAGTAATTTTCAACAATTATCATTACAATGAGGCGGTTCTACCGGAATTGTGAGGGACACACAGAGACTTGGATTTTATATAAATAGATTATGGAAGTCGTACTCACTACGAGACGAATAAATACATTTCATGATGCCCGCGAATGAAAATAAACTTTTGAATTTCACGATAATCAGACTTTGAAG
Source organism: Maratus speciosus (assembly GCA_963932465.1). Taxonomy (NCBI): domain Eukaryota; kingdom Metazoa; phylum Arthropoda; class Arachnida; order Araneae; family Salticidae; genus Maratus; species Maratus speciosus. The sequence goes on along the minus strand of OZ010790.1, from coordinate 218,670,044 downwards.
TTAGATGCAGAAAACGCTCCGCAGTTAGCATGTTATGTTAAAAAAGTTTTGGGCCTATTTAGTTCAATATATTTATGAGAGTTGACTTTCACCGATTGCAAATAATGAAAATAAAGTTCCAGTCTGAATTGATAGAGCTAGAAAATATTCTGCGAATCGCTTTTACCAAGAAACCCAGAGCCCGACTAGAAAGTTTATGTGCCCAGGGAATTTTCAATTTTCCGTGCCCTTTAGGTTGGTTGATTTACTGATATTAGTTTTTTTATTTGTCGAAAATTGCCATCTCAAAAAATTAAGTTTTCCAGAAAATTGAAAAAGGGATCCAGGAATTAAAAAAAATATTTTTCTATTATTTATTGAAATGTGCTTTTAACCATAAATTAAATATATCTTTGCCATTTTATCGTATTCATATCATAAATACCCAATTTTTTTCAGTAAATTTAGATGAAATTATAAAAAAAATTTCTGCCCTCAGAAATGTCTTGCCTAGGGTACAGGCCCTGGGTGCCCGTACTATAACCAGGGCCTGAAAAAACCTGCACAAATTTTTTAAGTTATAGAAGAAGCTGACGGAATTTGACTAAAATTATTAAATATATATAAAAGAGCAAATTTTGTGAATAATTTATAATATATACTCATATGATTGCAAAATTGTAGGTAACGCTTCTCTGAATATTATATACTATAGTAAAAAAAAAAAAAAAAAGTTATATATCAAGAAAACCTTTTTAAAAATAGGTGATCTTGCGTATTATTAAGTAGCTCAGTTATTTATTGTTCAATTTAACGAAATATTATTTCAATACACATTTTTCCTCTCGAATAAAGTCTGCAACAAACTTTTTTCTCCTACTTTTGTCTCTCGCATTACGTACGGCTGTTTCCCATAGAGCAACTAGTATTATTTTGATGTGTTACTGCACTAGTGATGTACTAGTTTCATCTAGTGTATTTCTGACTAAATTCATAAATATCGATAAGAAATTCTAATGTTTTTATGAATAAATTTATTATTTACCAATACGGCAGGAAATATCTATTTGTTTCAAACTATACGTAATAAAAAGTTTTGAGTATTTCCCCAAAATGTATAAAAAAGGTATAAAAGGAACACTCTTCATTTTAAAGAAAAAAAAAATGAATCCCTTTGTTAATCTTCTATTTAAACAGAAAATTACATACATTAGCAAGTTCTTCCTCGATACGACAGTACTTTAAATGAACACTTTAAAAATAAATTGAAATGACATTTTTTTCTTAGTACATATTGTAATACTTCTCATATTCCAACAAATAAGAAAGTAATATTTAATGGATTTATCTATTAATGTTGAAATGTGTCACATCTGAAATTTATTTATTGTCGCACATCACACAAAAGGATGAAAGGGGAAAATTGAGATACACAGGCGGGGAAATATCCTTTTCAAGTTTTTCCTGTGTCACCAAACTACTAATTATTTCTATTAATGATAGAGTGAAGTATTTAAGGTTTCTTCTGAAAAGTGCGTTTAGTAATGGATGATTCAATTTTTTAAATAATTGCGATTCATCTGGTACTTTCACGTTCCGTTAGAGAATAAAGAGTTTACGAAATCCGTAATTTAGTTTTGAGCACAATCATGAAAAATGGAATTCCATTCACAAAATTGTCGGCATTTTGAAATACATTGTTGGTTATATTTAAGAATTTAAACATACATCGAACTATTTTGAAGCTTTAATAATTTCTCTTCGATATGAATTTTCTGGAGCTATTTCTTTTATCATTTAATTTTCTTTTACTACGATTGAAAAGAAAAGAAGATCCATGAATAATTGTAAGTACTTTCGACTCAATTAATATGAGGAACAAGGGAATTATAAACCGTTACTCGTAATACCCGTGATGATAATAAAAATGTTGTAAGCACCCACATAAAACTAATTACTATTATTAATTGTTATAATTGTCTCGATGCTAAAAGTAAATAAATATCACTAAGTTAACATAAAATATTCAGTCTTACCATGTCAGTGTCATTTTCTATAGACGGGTTTAATCTTTGAACAAACTCATAGTACTAAAGTCAAAACCTCTAATGAACTAGTAATTCCAAAGGAAATAAACGACGTAGAGTAATGCAACTGAACACTTCCCTCTTTTGCGGGCCCTTTTTCCCTCTTCAGCTCGGTTAACATTACAACAGTCATTGTAATTTTGGATATATAGATTTCACATAACCTTTTCTTCTTAGCAGTGCAATAAGAAACATGGTTAATGCACTCCGGTGTCTGGATTTAAATAACTAAACAAATAACGTTTTTTTTTTTTTTTTAAATTCCTTTCTTTACGTGGCTCACTTGTAAATCTTACAAATGGACGTCATTTGAAACATCCATGTATATCCTTCCTTTCTTTCAAGAACTCAGAACATTACTTTGAATTTTCTCAGGTGTGTGGAGGTGGTTTACTTTGAAGATTGAAACTTTATCTAAAATTATCTGGTGTAATTTTCGAGCTACAGATTTTCCTTAACCTTTTCTTCTTAGCAGTGCAATAAGAGACACGAATAGCCTGGTTAACATTCCCTGGAGTCCGGATTATATAAAGAAACAAATAATGGTCTCCATCAAAGTTCCTTCCTTTACATGGCTCAGTTGTAAATATTACAAATCGACATCATTTGAAATTTCCTTATATCTCCTTTCTTTATTTCAAGAACTCAGAACATTACTTTGAATTTCCTTAGGTGTGAGGAGGGGGGTTACTTTGAAGATTGAAATTCTATCTAGTAAAACTGCTTAATTACTAACATTTTGATAGGCTGCTTTAATCTAAAAATATTATTGTTGAGAAAGTACATTATGGAACTGCTGGCCATAGCCAAAAACATGCACATGAAGATTCGTACAATTCTATGCATAACTTCATACACTTTTTGAAGATAAAACATTGAAAATGGCACAAAATTGCTATTAAAGCGCACCCGTTCGGCGAAATATTTCCAATTTTAAGCATGACTTGCTGGCCATAGCCAAAAACATGCACAGAAAATTTGGTTCAATTCTATGCATAACTTCATACACTTTTCGCTGGTACAATAATGAAAATAGCACAAAAATTGCTATTAGAGCGCCCCCTTTCTGCGGAATATTCTAAATTCAAGGAGGATCTGCTGACTACAGTTAGAAACATGCACAGGAAATTTAGTTTAATTCAATGCATAACTTCATGCACTTTTTTATGGTTCAAAGTAGACACAAGGGCAGACGAATAGCCATACATTTTCTATTTAACTTGTTTTTCGGGATTTCTCACCCCTAAAGTGTATAAATACTTCGAAAACCGGAAGTAAAAAATATCGATTACAGTACTTTTTTTTTTTAGAAAGAAGAAGGCAAAAATTCAGATATGGCCTATATAAAGTCTGAAGAAACACAACTTATTTTCACTCGTGAAATACAGAGATTGCGACATTATGGCATGGCTTTAAATAGTCATCGGTAAGCCCCTATAGATTGCAACAATTTTACACAGTTTTTTGGATAAAACTTTATTGCAAACAACATTTTATCTGTTTTATTTAGGGTTTTAGAAAATATTTCTCATAATAATAGACTTTAGTCCATTTGTCAACTTATTTTGTCTGCCAGTTTATCACATATTTTAAAATATATGACTGACGAAATGGCGTTTAATTTTGTTAACGTTTGTCAAATTGTTTAAATTCAACATTTCACCAACTTTCCTGTTAGATTTTCCTCTATCTAAATGCATAGAAATATCTATATTTTATACGTGTCCGATCCCTTTAGTGAAACATTATCTAGGGTGTACCGTTCAAACGGACACTTAAAAAAACATCAAAAAGGAAAATTTAATGATATACTGGCTATACACGGAGAAATCTCAGCAGGATTTCCAGTGGATCTCGCAGCATTAGATATACTAGCTGTAATCAAAACCTGTCGTAGAAGAAGGCTTTTTTGAGAATTATGTATTTTAACTTGATGTAAGAAGTTGTGTTAGAATAAAGTATAATTTAAGCTCACAGAATCTACCTAATTACGTATCTTTAAGAGGAGCTTGTGTCTTGAGGGGAAAAAATGTATTTTAGACACATTACGAGTTAGCGAAGTACTTAAATTTAAGCCAGTTCGAAGCAAATTTCTTCATCTCATAGGATTATTTTTTTGTTTTTGTTATTACTTTTGCTTGGAGTTATCTAAATTAAACTTATTTACTCCACTGCTTTTTAATTCTTAATCCCTTGAAGGGTGGTGGAATATTATATATCGAACTCAATGTTAATCTCCGTATGCACAATGGCATCAGAATTTTGAAATAAAATTTTGCTTTTATACTGTCCGTGTAAAATAGCTTTTACTTACTTTCAAATAAATTCTTGTTTTTTTTTTTTTTTCTAATTGTTTATTTTGTTTATAAATTCCTCGTGTCATTCAGTCATGTCAACGTTTTAGAAACATAAGTATTTTGTACCTGAAAGCGTTAAATTGAATGTATAACTTGTTGTTTTTGTTCTTTAATTAGTATAATTCTCTCCTTTGAAACTTAATGCTCTAAAGTAGTTTTTACAATCAATTAAATTTTAAATGAAATATTCTCATTACTTTTACCCAGCTTTTAAAATGTTTTAAAACTGCGCAGGAAATTCTTTAAAGTGTCTGGCAATTGATAGATTTTTATTAAAAATATTTTAACATATGTAAGTATAATCAAAGATGAGTTTTGTCTTATAAATAAACCCTCTCAGAATGTTTAAAAAACATTTCAAAACAATGTATGCATACATTTTACGTCATGACACTTAGCTCCGTATTTCACCTTTGAAATCACTAATATTGAAATTTCCGTTACTCACTACGTTTATTGTGTGTCTGCTCATTGTTTATAAATTTATAAATGATAGTCCGCTAGAATTGATATCGATAGTCCGCTCGAATGTTTAACTGCGAATGCCAACTTCCCCGATCTTCAACTTATTCTTCATTTTCTTCACAGTTTTTATCTTATTATTTTGATTAAATATTGTTCTCTAGGAAAGTTTGATTCGAAAACTAAACCTCTTGCTTTATCTTCAAGTGATTCTAATTCAAAAATAAATAGCTACGAAAATGGACGGCATTGTCAAAATACTAGTAAAGAATCATCTAAAGTGAAAAAGTGGTACAATCATTTATACGGGGGATCGGACAGCATCTGTTCGAGAATTCTTGCTAAAGCCGGATAGGTGCTGTCCGCGTTCCATGTAAAAATTAACCACCAAAGACAAAAAAGTTAATAAAAAACGCTAGTTTGATTTCTTCAAATTCTGAGTTGAAAAAACGTCAAAAACTTAATTGTGATACGGGAAACTTCGCTAAAGATTTTTTTTTTCGTCAAGTCATAATACTAAATATGTCTATAATGAACGTCTAAAAAAAGAAGACTAGTAAACTTTCTACTGTGAAGATTGAACATGAACAAAAGCTTTTGCGCTATAATATGGGGGAGACTAGGGAGGGTTGACCATACGGGAAGCTTAAACCACCCATCAGTTTTCATATTTAAAAGAATTTCAAAGTTTTATCAGTAGGTGTCAAGCAAAGCTACTAGAATTCCCAAACAACAGTCTTTATTTCAAACAGATAATCGAAATATGTGTGGAAAAAAATCAAATGTGAAGGGTTTTTATCCTTAAAGTTGTGTTTTTTAGAAATATTTCGCAAGCTTTTTTCAGATAAAGTATATCATAGAAATTTAAGTAAGTATGTTTTAAGTAATACAGAAATATCGAGCTTGCATTCCAGGCATAATTTCCAGGCATGCATTTATAATTTTTGTTTCCAAAAAATAATTTTGATTACCATTCTGCAATATTTATATCTAAGATCTAATCTAAATATCTAAAAATGTACTCGATAGCATTAACTTACTAAAATCTCCCTAAAGTAGGGGGACTTCTAAACCTAACGGTTAATAATTCATCATCGTGTTCACTTCCAATTAACTAAATAGATAAACGTGATTTGGCACCGTTAAGTATTTTTTGTGATAGCCTTTTAATAGTATCCACATTTAATTTAAAATTGTGATGTTACAAACACCGTTGAAATTTGACGTACACCTGTGTTCAGGTCAAATTACGAAAGGTTAACTAACATTTTATTTCCCTTAGACGGGCATTTTGTTTCATTTTTCGTAATAGGAATTATTTTAATAATTTAATTTATTTTAACTCTATAAGCTGTTACACGAGACGTTGTTCACGTAGCATTAAAACAGAGATAAATGCATTAAATAAACCATTTCACTCCCCACCAGACATGGCAAGTCTCAGGCTTTTTGAACAACACTATTATCTTACAGAAAATGTTGTTCTTTTAAATCGCGCAAATGTTTCAATTAAATAAAGTAACATTTTTTGTATTAAAATACTGGTATCCAGAACGCCGGAGACTTGGCAGCTCTGCTCCTCTTAATAGAAACATATATAGTTAACCAACACTTTATCACATTTTATAGGAGACAATACGGAATTTCTAATTTGTATGGCCTTACATATACCTCAGTCATAAAAATGTAAAATTTTGTGCCAATTAATATACACAATTGCGAAAATGAAATCGCAACCAATGAGAAAAGGAAGGCCAAGTAAAATCGTGTAAATCGAGGAATCTTTCTTCGTAGTGTTGGGAAAATACCACTACAAAAATTATTTTAGGTGGTATTTGGTGTGAAATGTTTATATGTATTCATTCCTGTCTTATTTATCTTTTTTATTATTTGTAATTTGCTTATTCCATTTTCCTTTTGCACGTGAAAATCTTACAAATTAAAATTAACTCTTTGGGAGAAATTGTTATTCCTTTTTTTTTTTTTGGCAACAATAAAGTTTATAAAGTTTAATAGAGTAATGTCAGTTTATTCTGTATGAAAATAACGAACTTTTTCATTTATAATCAAAATAGTTGAATACATAAATAAAAATATTATTCTATATAGTATATAAATACTATTTTCATTTCTGCGTTTAAATCAATCTATATGCAAATATCTATACAAAGGCGTTCATTAATTCATTCCTTTTAACTTTGATTTGACTTTAAAAACCATACATACTTTCACATTTTTGATATTTTTAGTTGAGATATAGTTGCTACGCGACACGACGGTTAAAAGAAAAAAATGAAATACAAGTAAATTCATAAAATAAAATGTTTTATATTGTTCCATCATAAGTTATACACCTAATTTAAAAGCTCTGACAATTGTTTTGACAAAATTGCAAACTAAAAGGAATAATTTAATACTCTTATTTAAAAATTTCAGCATCCAAAATTTACCATTTAAATCTATTATTCATATGAGCGATTTCTTTCAACAAATGAAAATTTGAAAATCGTCTGACTTCTCATAGAAAAGCATTATGTCACAAAATAAAATGTTCGATATATTCCGAAAGAATGAACCAAATTTAACCCAAAACTATACAGCTAAATCCGGGGAGCTCACCAATATACATCCTTAATTCCAAGCTAATCGGATGCTTTTTACGGCAGTTATCGCGGGACAGACAGACTAACTAGCTAACTAACTAACAAACAAACAAACAGATGGAAACCAAAAAATTTCGGGTCTCCACAGTAAGCCTTCACTGACGTTTCGGCAATTAAACACAACTTAAATGTCATAAATACAAGTAAATAAAAAATAGGTAAGTAATATAAAAAATATTTTAAGTCAATTCCTACTTAGGTCAATAAGAGAATTTTCCCCCCCATTCTTCTTTCCTCTTGAGTGGTGCTTAAAATGCCTTGATCAAGAAGAGGGCTCTCTCGGTCTTAAAATACCTTGATCAAGAAGAGGGCTTTCTCGATTATTGAAAATTAATTAATTTAATTTAATTGATGAATTAATATTTGAAAAAAAAACTTGATTAACATCAAGTGTCATCCACTACAAGTTAAAAAAATTATTTGAGCTTGATTGGATGAATAACAAATATTTTATTAACGATTGAAAATTTGAACAACATATATATAGCAAGAATGTGAGATAATAGTAGAAATAAAAAAAAAAATATTTTCACACTGATGAGAAATAATTAATTAGTTTGCTTTTTACGCAGTCGGGTTTTTTTGATTTTTTAAATTTAATTGTTTATTAAAACATAATTTTCGTACTGATAGATTTTTTTTTATCCGTGTATTCTCCCCGAACGTCTAAAAAAGAGGGAGAAATTCCGCTCATTCCTAGCACGCTTGAGTACTGGGTCTATTGATATAAATCGAAATTTATTTTTAAAATGAAAAACTAAAAATTCTATAAATTAAAATTGACAATTTAATTAAACAAGTTGGAAATTGCTCGTCAAACGTGGCAAATGAGGTGCGTTCGTACTATAACTAGTTTTATAATTATTTTTTGCACCCCATATTGTACTGAATGTATAATTTTATGCACTTCATAAAGCGCATAGTCTGATACATCATTAAAATGCACTTCCAATATTTTTTTCCCATTCCCCGTAATGTAACGGAACACTTTTGACTGTCCCTGTAATTAAACTATACATCCGATTTTCCTAAAATTTGAAATAGCTAAACAAAATTTTGCAACAATTATATCTTTAAAATTTCAGACCATTTGGAAGGCTGTAATATCATTAAAATGCACTTGCAATAATTTTTCCCATTGGCCGCAATGTAAAAGAAAAACTTTTGACTGTCCCTGTAATTAAACTATGCGTCCGATTTTCCTAAAATTTGAAAGGGCTCGACAAAATTTTGCAACAGCTATATCTTTAAAATTTCAGATCATTCGGAAGGCTCTAATATCATTAAAATCCACTTGCAATAATTTTTCCCATTGGCTGTAATGTAAAGAAAAACTTTTGACTGTCCCTGTAATTAAACTATACATCCGATTTTTCTAAAATTTGAAAGGGCTCGACAAAATTTTGCAACAGTTATATCTTTAAAATTTCAGATCATTCGGAAGGCTCTCATATCATTAAAATGCACTTGCAATAATTTTTCCCATTGGCCGTAATGTAAAGAAAAACTTTTGCCTGTCCCTGTAATTAAACTATACATCCGATTTTCCTAAAATTTGAAAGGGCTCGACAAAATTTTGCAACAGTTATATCTTTAAAATTTCAGATCATTCGGAAGGCTCTAATATCATTAAAATGCATTTGCAATAATTTTTCCCATTGGCCGTAATGTAAGGAAAAACTTTTGACTGTCCCTGTAATTAAACTATACATCCGATTTTCCTAAAATTTGAAAGGGCTCGACAAAATTTTGCAACAGTTATATCTTTAAAATTTCAGATCATTCGGAAGGCTGTAATATCATTAAAATGCACTTGCAATAATTTTTCCCATTGGCCGTAATGTAAAGAAAAACTTTTGACTGTCTCTGTAATTAAACTATACATCCGATTTTCATAAAATTTGAAATGGCTCGACAAAATTTTGCAACAATCATATATTTGAAATTTCAGACCATTCGGTTGGGTAGTTTTTGTTCTGTTACATGCGGACAGACAGACGGACGGACTGAACGACGACTATAGGTGCTACGTATTTATATAATTACGAACGCACCTAAAAAGACAAAAAAGTTTTCGAATTTCAAAATAAATGACAATTACTTTTTTCATTCATTCAAAAGTACTCACAATTTATTTTTTAAAGTTGAATAAAGTTAAATAAATTTTAATTGATAAAGTTGTTTATAAATAAATATTCGCATTTAAAATATATTTTAAACGAACACCTTTAAAAGATATTTTAATTAGGAAAATTAAATGGAAAAAACTCGATAATCCTGAAAAAAAGAAAAAAAATCTTATCGAATAAAAATATAATAGTATTCGTATTTCACCTCTAGCAGTCTATGTAAAAATATGTATAAAATTCATATTTTTGTACTATATTAATACTAAAGTATAAAAACCCCAGCCAGAATCTCATTAAAGACGAAATCTTCCCGAAATGAACTTCAAAATTAAAAACTTTTTAAAGAAATTGATGAAGCCATTCCCATCTGAAGCAAACATATTTACTTCAAGGCGTTTCGCTGCTGTACAACTGTACCTCAGTGCTATCGTGTTCGTCTCGTAGTGCTGAGATTGCTGGTTCGAATCCAACGTCAGCCGCTTTTGCCTTTTCCCAACTTTCTTCAGTTGACGGATATTTTACCTCCCGTAACGGAGGGAAAAATAAATGGATATTCGTCGATTCACAGGAAAATGCCGGCAGCAATTTCCGTGAATTGAAGAAAGTTTTTTTGAGAGTGTAGTATCAGCAGTAATATCAGTAGAAAAGCTATCCCACACGTGATATGGAATGTACATTTAATAGGTTTAAAAATCTCCACATTTTGTACGCAGACGTTAAGCTGCTCTTTTTTAATAGGTTTAAACATCTCGACATTTTAACTCCTAGACCTAAGTAATCTACTTTTTTCAGAGCCATTCCATGAAAAACTGAAAAATGTCCTGAAACGTGACGATTACATAAAAACTTATATATATTAATTTATAAGTTCTTAAAATAAAAACTATACGTTAAGAATAACAGAAAACCTAGATTTTCATATTAGCATAGTTGTTTTAATTTGAGGATATAATAATATTGTTAAACCAGCAGTAATATGTAGAAAAGCTGCCCCCCACTTCACGTGGAGTGGCCCGAAATCAGACTTTCAGAATATTAAAAATTTATAAAACTTTTTTTCTTGGAATTCAGTGTCTTATTATATGTAGGTGGATGCAACGTTTCCAGTAGGTGGAGCGTTTCTGTTTAGAATTCTACGTTTTTTCCCACTAATAATATTCCCCAATTAAGGATCGATTAATTAATGTGAATATTACTATTAAAAAATAGTGGAAGTATTCTGGATAAAAATACCCTCCTAACTGACAACACTAATCGGACACGTAATGATAAATGCGGAAGAACTGAAAACAACATTTTGTATAACAAAATATACGTGAGGTAAATGCACCTATAGTACAGCCACGTACCAGTACTGGGCCATTCTTTTTTAAAGTTAAAATACAAGCCCAAAATGCATTTCAAGTAAACGACTGAAAGAAAACTGTTTGATTTAAATGTCAATTTTGTATAAACTGTTTGGAATAATTGTTTTTTTTCTGCTGGTACATTTGTTAATTTTCTAGGATGCCTTCAAAAACAGATTATTTGGGTAATTATTAGAGATTTGACTACCACATATGTTTTTATTTAAAACACTAGGGGGCTCGGCCCCCTACGAGCTACGCTCGCCAAGCCCCGTACAAACACCGTAGACTCTAAATGCACGCTAATTTGATCGGCTTTAAAAAGATTTCGAAAGATTGAATTATAATTTAAAAAACAGTGGCGATCTCTCTATAAATGGATTTCTATTCATTTCTCTTTGATTGGGGAATTTTAACACCAAATCCGTTGCGGTACTACTTGATTATCCCGTCGACCAATTTCGCCAAATTATATAAATCGCCAAACCACTCGCCAAATTATACAAATTGACATAATTTTTATTTTAAATAACGAAAAAACAAATAAATTAGTACAACATTAATAAAAATACAAATAAAACGTCGAAATAAAAATAACTTGATGACGTAGACACGTGTAACAACATTTCAAAATAAGCTAATATAAAAGGAATTAAGTAAACAGAGTCTTTGTCTCCTGGTATTTTTTAAGAAAGTGAAAAGAAAGTTCTTTTAAATGAGACATTTTAAATTAATCATTTTTAATCTGACGTAATTTTGACCAAACAATTCTTTCTCTTTTTAATATTCACATGAAAATACTTGTGTTAGAAATGAAATATTATTTGCGCTTTCCTAACAAAAATAGTTGAAAAGTATCCTCTTAAAATATCAAATAAATGTCTAGCGCAATTTCTAAATTTAAACCGTTTTGCAATATTATTTTGTGTTCATTTTATGTAATAACTGTAATGTGACGTAAATATGACGTAATTTCTCCTATTTAAGACTTCTAACGCATGTTAATAAATTTATTGTTTTACAAATTCCTTTCCCTCTTAAAATTCACGTGTAATTATAGTTTTTATGACGTAATTTTTAATAAGTTCCTGCTTTTTGTACATAATTATTTAATTCTAATTCCAAATGTTTTTTCTGTTTATAATAGTCACGTGTAAATAAATTTTTAATTTATTTACACGTATAAATATTTTTTTTTGGAAGCAAACATTATTGTTTCCGCTGTTTATACAGTTGGCAACAGTTTAAATTAATATCACTTTCTAAAATCTGTTAAAAATATCTCTAGAAATGCTGAAAATCTGAATTTAAAATAGAAATAAAACCTCAAAAAATGAGTCAAAATAAAAAAATTAATGCAATCTGCACTCCGGCAAATTCTAACGCATAAAATGATCTAAAAATGATTAAATTACTATGAACAGTTTTTGCTCCTATAAAACTTTTTTAGTGGAACGATTTTGTCCAACTTTAGCATTAAATATCTCTTAAAATAATTCTTCGATCTGAAAACTGTCTGCATCAGCGTGTCTATCAAACATTTCTGTATAATACTACCGATTTTCATATTTTTGTATGCATTATGTTTCTTAATATTAACGAAGAAAGACCTCCGGTCACAAAAAATTCAAAACCGGCGGCGGCGGCGGTGACAGCGGTAGTTACTTTTTTTTAGAATAGCGAGATTGTTTCTTTAATATTATGTGTTTTTAAAATTAAACTAATGTTTATATACTCTACTAAATTGTAAATAATTTGTTGGAAAAGCCGAAAATTTAAAGGGTCATGCATCAGAAATTCACTGCAGCATAGATGAAGGTAATGTTTTTCATTTTTCATTTTTTTTTTTCGAAAAATATTTCTTGAACCTCTGTATGTTTATTCTGATACAAGGTAAAGAAAACATTGTAGTCAATACGTCAGGAACCCGATTTTACATAGAAAAGTAGGTCCGCAAATATACGCATGTGTCTGTAAAGGGCGCTCTGTGTACCCAACATTCCACTGCGTCCCAATAATTGTTTTGACGTTCTTAAAGCTAGTATTATTTCTTTTTTCCTGTTTCCACTTGTTATTTGGACATCCATAGAGCCTTTTACATCTTTAAAAACTCCAAAAATCTCTTTAAGGACCTTTATTCAACGCCTTCATTATCTGACGCCTGGAAACTTCTAGTTTAATTTTGTTCTTTTCGGTTCATGTAGGTGACGTTTGCGGACATACGTTCCTATGTGAAATCAGTTTCTTGACGTATTCCCCACCTCCCCATGAAATTTGAACGATAAGTTTTGAATCACCTTGTATATCTTTTTGTATTCCCTAATACTTTAATAATAATTAGATAAATGTACTTAACCCTCTTGCTGCGCAATTGTTTTATTAAAATAGCATTAGAATAATTAAAATACTTCTTTTGCCACCGGATTTTCAAAATAAATATTTTTGTCTAATTTAATCGGGAAAATGCTCCGATTAAATAAAGCAAATTTTACAAAATAATAATAATAATAATAATAATAATAATAATAAGTGGAGGGGATAATCAAGGAGGATTAATTAGACGGAAAAATGCATGCCCGAGAAAAACTCGGGTTGCGCAGCGAGAGGTTTAAGAGGCCCACTACCATTGCGTTTATCTTATAGTAATTTTTTCATCGAATAATCATGGTCAATGACATATTTCGTGAGATGTAACATTTATAGTGAGAAAAATCAGAAATAATTTCCTTGAATGTTGAAAATTAATACTCTAATCTCTAGTTTCATTTTTTAGTAATAGTTATTTTTTTAAAAATGCAAAATATATAAGGCATCATATATTTCCTTTTCCATCTAACATTATATTTTTAGAAATTTAGTTGATATAAAATTTTATCGAAATGACTTTCGATAAATCTGAGCAGCATCTGTCACTTAATTATAAAAATCTAAACCTAACAAGCGACGACTTCTTTATAATTAAAATTAACAAAGCGACACGATGTTGAAATTCAAATTTTAACAATCACATGCATGACACGAAATTGTATTTGTAAACAGGTGGTGTGTGTAATAATTTATTCTTTATTCATTTTCTCGATAAAAACTAATTTCTGTAATGAAACAAAGCAGTTGTTTAAATTAAAATATATTACATAAAATCCCTTTAGAATAAGAGTGAGTTCCAGACAACAGTGTTGTTAAGTTTTATTCTTTAACGCGTGATAAAGAGAAATAGATGCTATAGATATACAGTATAACTTCAAAAATCCGGAATCATCGGGACCGACACTATGCCGGATTTTTGAAAATTCCGGATTTTTGAAAGAATGTCAAAAGTAGTAACTAGGAATATCAAAAGTAGTAGTACTATATTCTTAATGATGCCTTTAGTCACAATTATTTAAGTGATAAGTCATTAAGTGATAATTATGTAAGAAAAAGAGAAAATTAAATATAAAAATAAACTTACATTAATTGATATTTTGTATGTTATAGAAACAAAATCTAATAATGAGTGAAATTATTTCTTCTTGTGTAATTTCGGAAACATCGATGTCAATTTTGTTTGCTTAAATTTTTTTGGCTGTTCTTTTACAAGTTTTATCTCTATCAAGAATCTCTATTTCGGAAATACAATCTTGTTCTCTAAAGCATATATTAATTCTCCAGTCAAATTTATGCATTTTTCTAGTGAAACCTTTTCTTATGTCGGTTGTACATCTTCGTCTTCGGAGCTGCTGTTACTAGCTTTATCGGAGGTTCTATTTAGCACAGCATCAGAAGAGAGGATCCAAAGAACTTGTGTACTAGTCTCCAAGCCGTTGCTGTGCAACAGTGAAGCTCTCAGAAAATTTGTTCAGAAAATAGTATCCTCTGATAAATGAAAAAAATGTCGAATATTATTTTTTTTGCATTTTTACTTTCGATCTTCGAGTTTTTAATTCATAAACAATTGCTATTTTTCTTCTACCATAACTTGAATGTGTGAAAGATAAAAGAAGGGGAAAGATAGTTTTGATGCCAGATTTTTGAAATTGCCGGATTTCTGAATGCCGGATTTTTGAAGTCACACTGTATTCGCTTTGACATCTAATCCTTGTACAAATATAAATATATTTTTTAAATAAATTTAATTGTTTCTTCTTTTTCGAAAAGTTACTCATTACATTATATCTTGCAATAAAATACATTTTTCATTATGACCATAAGATAACACACGCATTAAACTAAAAATATAAAAGCTTAAACAGTCGAAAGAATTGCATTTCGCAGTATCTGCGTAAACACTTCCAGATTACGAAGACACATTCAAACATGTACTCAGTCAGTGACAAATACTAGATAGTAAAAATAATTCCTGGAATTTTTTTTTTACATAATCCACTTCAAAGAATAACACCACAAAAAGTAATAAATTTTTAAAATAACTGTGAGCAATTTAGTGTAGATTTACACCCCCCTCCATCCTTTTATTTTTCACAGCTGCCCTAGGAAATGCACCTTGTCAACTATCTTATGTGTTAGGTATCCCGGAATGTGGGACATAGGTCCCGGGCTACTCGGCAAAAGGTCTTCGCATCATCATAGATTTACGGAACATCTTGGAAACTCTTTTTGTACATCTCCACATCAATTTCATGCTATTTTCACTTTTGCTTCTTATGTAGATACGGAAAAAGATGCTTAAAGTCAATGCTTAAAGTTATTAAATGACCTATCTTTAAAAAAAAAAAAAAAAAAAAAAAAAAAAAAAAACAGCTTAAGGTTCTAAGAATAATTTCAATTAACAACAACAACAAAAATTCACCGACTTATCAAATTCGAAATCCAGATCAAAAATGGGTTTAAACATACCAGCACATATTTCATTTTATAGAATCTCTGGAAAATGACCATGAAATTCACATAAAGCTCAGAAAACCTTTACTTCGGTGTCTCATTAATACATAAAAAATTATAAGCAATAATAAATTTAATTCAAAATCTTAAAAGTAACTAAAATTTAACTAAAATTTGTAACTAAAATTTAACTCTCTACATTACTAAATGTCTCTTCCCACTGCATTTCGCATTTTACTAACAAGGAAGGTCTCCACAAGGGAATACTTAAAAGACTTTCGTAATTTTTAGGAATTTTCTTCACATGTGGGTATACCTGTTTATGAAAGCAATCTCAATTATACATCCTTAAAAATAAAATTCCTTTATTTGGCAATTAAAAATGTTGAAAGATATTTTGAAATTCAAAATATTTTTTTAAAAAAATTGAGTTAAATTTACACAACTATGAAACATTACGAAATCTTGAATTCGAAGGATTAACAACGATTAGAATATCAATCAATTTAAAATAAAAATTAACATTATGCCAAATAAAAGCTATTTATTTAATAAAATTTTAAATTAGTTTTGATCTAAACATAGAGAGTTGACAATACTTCCTTTTTCCTTTCTAAAATATACATATAAATATCCATTCTCCCACTGTAAATTCAGTATAATTCTAAACAACAAAGGTCAGTGTATGTGCATGTGCTTGTGTGGTTCATAAATAAAGAAGAAAAAATATACAAACAGCCATCCTACTCCCGACAAGATCTTTTATGTAAATACTTCATACATTTTCTATCGACCAGAAAAAAAAAAAATGCATTTACACTATCGGTAAACAACAAAACTCCGGAACACATTATGGACGATTAAGAATTTCGAAAAATTTATGCTTCACAAATGTAACAAATAACTAGTTGTATGTGTCAATCGCAAAAAGTTCTTCTATCTGATACATCTTAATATTTCAAAAGGTAGTTACAGATGTTAATAATTTAATATTATTAGTTCAATACAATACCAACTGTAATTTTCTTCTTAAATTTCTGCTTCAGTCAATTAATCGAAGTAAAATGAGTTAATCTCGATCATCATATATATTGGAATCAATAATGTTTCGTCATTTTATTGTACATCAACTGTTTGCGAATAGCCGGCTTAGCAGGACGCGAGTTCCCGTCACTGCACGAGTCGTCGATGGACAATAAAACTACGAAAAATAGAGAGAATTAAACAAACATAGCCCCTTTCCGGCGGCATATTTCAAATTCAAGGAGAAACTGTTGGCCATAGCCAAAAACATACACAAAAAAGTTGGTTCGATTCTATTGCATAACTTCATACACTGTTCGATGGTACAATAATAAAAATGGCACAGATTACTATTACTATTACACCGCCGCCTTCGGCGGAATTTTCCCGTATTGGAGGAGGACATGCTGGCCATAGCCAAAAATAAACACAAAAAGTTGTTTAATTCTATGCATAACATTATATTCTTTTCGATGGTACAATAATGAAAAAGGCACAAAAATTGCTATTACAGTGGCCTCTAACGGCGGACTTTTTTTCCAAATTCAAGGAGGACCTGCTTGCTGGAGGACAAAGCACAACACACACAAACAAATGTTCAATTCTATGCATAACTTCAAACACTTTCCGATGGTACAATAATGAAATGGCTATTAGATTGCCCTCTTCCAGCGGAATATTTCCATATTGAAGGAGGATTTGCTGGCTATATCCAAAAAAATACACAGAAAATTTGGTTCTCTTCTGTGTATAACTCTATACACTTTTCGATGATTCAATAATGAAAATGGCACAAAAATCGCTATTACATTGCCCCCTTCAGGAAGAATATTTCCATATTGAAGGAGGACCTTCTTGCCACAGCCAAAAATATACACAAAATTTTTTTTCAAAATTATGCATAACTTCATACACTTTTCGACGGTACAATGGCGACACCCGGACACACGGACAGACAGACATTTTGTATAAATATGTTTTTTGAGATCTCTGACCCCTAAAACGTGTAAATCCATCGGGGTTTAATAAATATCATACCTCGTTATAAATTAATATTTTTTTATGAAATTAGAAATAAAATATTCTTCGTTACAATATTTTATTACTATTTTAACGCATTTGGTTTTTGGTTTCAAAAGAATTTTTTGAGACAAACGTTATTTAAAACTCTATAAGCTATATTGATTCAAACACAGGTGTGTTTGGGATGAACAAATCTTTAATTTTAAAGCTAAAGTAACAGATGAGAGGAAAACTATCGCCCATATGAAAGATAAAAACTGCTGATAAATATTCTTGAAATAGCCAATGTTTCTAGTAAGCGAATTTGTAAAAAAATGCAAGATATTTGTAAAATAAATGTAAAGAAGAAAATGGCAGAATAAATAATTATTTCTTAGAACTGATTTCTTAAAAAAATATTTCAAAGTAAAGCTTTTATAACCATTTTATATATAAATAAACGGTCAAGTGCGAGTATTAATCGCGTACAGAGGGTTCCGTAGAATAAATATATGAACTTGTAATTGTATTATAAAGAAAAAACCGTTGCTAAAAGAATACTAAGACTTTGTAAAAAACTATACAAGGTAGGGTTGGGTACAACAGTATATATTAGAAAAGTGAAAATGGATATATCATGAAAGTTCAAAGAGATATGGAACCTAAATAATATCAAATATAGCTATTCTGTATAACTCATTTTTTTAAAATTATCCTAATCTGTTTATGATGAACTTAATTCGGTACTGACAAGAAAAGCAGTGCATATTTAAAGTTCATTTGTCATTTCATAAAACTAAATTCAGCCTAGAAATAACCTTTATTTCTACAGTGTAGTTAAAACAAAACCTTTGTTCAAAGTTTAAATTTGGCATTGTGCTATGCGTGCTTCGAAAGGAGGTCGCAAATGTGCAACGCCGCCTTGGTCAGTGCCGCGTTTTTCCAGATAGGTTTTTAATTAACTTTTAAAGTCACCCGAGGCGTATTGAGAGAAACACTCAATGCAAACTAGTCCCGAATCCCACAGTATTTATGTGATTCATTCTAATTAAACCTTTTGAGGGCGGTGTCGTTAAAATAAGGACATCTAATTTTAAGTCCAAAACAGACAAACGGCACCCATAATATTTAGTTAAAAATTTCCTTTTATCATGTACGTGACTAGAATACTAAGACTTTGTAAAGAATACTAAAACTTTGTAAAAAACTATACAAAGTAGAGTTGGGTACAACAGTATATATTAGAAAAGTGAAAATGGATATATCATGAAAGTTCAAAGAGATATGGAACCTAAATAATATCAAATATAGCTATTCTTTATAACTCATTTTTTTTAAAAATTATCCTAATCTGTTTATGATGAACTTAATTCGGTACTGACAAGAAAAGCAGTGCATATTTAAACTTCATTTGTCATTTCATAAAACTAAATTCAGCCTAGAAATAACCTTTATTTCTACAGTGTAGTTAAAACAAAACCTTTGTTCAAAGTTTAAATTTGGCATTGTGCTAAGCGCGCTTCGAAAGAAGGTCGCAAATTTGCAACGCCGCCTTGGTCAGTGCCGCGTTTTTCCAGATAGGTTTTTAATTAACTTTTAAAGTCACCCAAGGCGTATTGAGAGAAACACTCAATGTGATTCATTCTAATTAAACCTTTTGAGGGCGGTGTTCTTAAAAAAAGGACACCTAATTTTAAGTTCAAAACAGACAAACGGCACCAATAATATTTAGTTAAAAATTTCCTTTTATCATGTACGTGAAAATAAGCAAATTCGTATTTTCAAATAAATTCTGGTGTCAGTCCATTATTTCATAAGTTTATAAACAGAATTACTCCGCGCCGGAAAGGGTTAAGTGGTCGCAGGACTCTTAAAGTTTCAAAATTTTAGAAATTTTAATTTTTTTAGATGATAAACTTCTATATTTTCTGAATATTTTGATATAATTGTTTCCTTGAAATTCCCATAAGAACAGCTTTTCGAATTATACCCGCTTAATAGCTGAAGCGGCGTTTCGGAAACTTTGAAATCATTTTTCTCCAAATGTCGTTTTTTGGGCATAAAGCGCAGTATACCTCAAATCTTCTGAATATTTTTTCATGAAATTTTCAAAACATATATTTCATGTCAGTCTGTATAAACTGAACCGAAAATTTCCTTTTTATTGTTAAAAAAATATTTTTCTACATGATTATACTGTTGAAATTTTCAAAATTTTGTATTAGCTAAATGCAACATTGCATTAAAAATATAAAAATGCTTTAAATACAGATTTATTTAAGTTCAGGGTAATTATTACAATCTGAAGTGTAAGTAAGCACCAAAATTTTCATTCTAGTTGCAATGTTTATTTTGTAAACTTGCAAACTGTTATGACAATTTTCTGTTCGACAAATGTCTAACAGTTTCGAGCCCCTATAAAAACTAATTCTGCATCTTGCAATTTTTTAAATACATGAAATGAAAGAACATACTTATATCTTTCATCCCAATTAAAATTGTGTTTTAAAATCATATACATTTTAAGACATTAAATGTTGAATATAGTCTTTTTTTAAATTTTTTCCTATTTTAGAGTCCTGAGAACCCTAAAATTAGTATGTTTTTAACAATTTGACATTTATTGCTTTTATTCTGTTACTGGAGATTACATTACACATATATATCATTAAAAGTTGTTAACTAGGCATAGAGTACGCCGCCCCTGTCATTGTGTATGTCCAAACTGGCCGTATATGTAAGGGTTAATAGCTCGGCTAATTACCGAGGATTTTTTTCGAAATTCATTATCAACAATGCTTTTATACTTCTGCTACGACAGGTATATCCAGCGATGCTCAACAATTTTTCTGAATGCCCGTAAATCGAAATTTGTGTGTAACAGAAAAATGCGATTTTCTCAAAAACTATGTGACCTATGGCGATCGCTATAATTTTCCGGCAAGGTTTAAATTAACGTCTACTACCTCTAATTTTTTCATAATTTTAGTTTCAGTAGATTTGGAATTAGATGAGGGGGAACATATTTTTGCGCTACATTTTCCACGATATATTTGAAAATATAATATCTAAAATTAAAAAGAATGTATTTTTGAGTTGAGCGTTACGAAATCTGTCACATGATACCCCAAAATATATACAAAGAAAATATTTTTTTTTCAAGTACCATAATTAGCCCTTCTACATTTTTACTAAATATGTTTATGAATGTTTATTAATCTGAAAATATGTGGGTCAATGGTCTTTATTACTTCCCCGAATTTGAACTTTCCATGTTCCATAGTTTACAGTAAAATGGCTGTGACAGACAGACAGACAGACACAGAAGTGATCTTATAATGGTTCCGTTTTTACTTTTTAAGTACGGAGCCCTAAAAAGGAAAAAAATGTAGTTTTGCTATTAACAAACACATATTAAAAATATCTTTTTGACGAAATGATACCATCTATATAAATATAATCATTATCTCACTAGTGAAACGTAATAAGATTTAGAGGAAAGTTCTAATATTCGAAATTGTACCGACTTTAGCATATTTAACAGAAATTTTGTTTTCATCTACAAATATGATTGAAAAACACATCCCTTTGGTTAATGAGCAATTAAAAAAAACTATATTTTAAAACTGAATAAAATATTTTATAATATTAAATATTTTATTTTTGTCAAAGTATTTCGAAAGAAATCTGAATTCTTTTTTTAAATCCAATTTTTGAGGAGTAATGAAAGAAATCAAATATCTTTCAGCTCTACATGATTGAATTTTGAGATATTGCTTTAAAACAATTGTTTGTTTTACAATACATTCAAACAAAATTTCTGAATATAGTAGTCAAATATGATTTAGAAAGCTATTATTCATTTTTGGATCATGTATATTTTTTAATTCCATTCTTATTCTTTTTAGTTAAAGTTTTCAAATGTGTACAGGACCATTTTTTTTTTCAAATTTTTATTCATAATTTTTAGATAAGTTACAAAATAAATGCAGGAATTTGTATAATAACACTAACTATTAATATCATTTGCTTTTGAAAACTAAGCTATATACATTTGTTTATAATTGAAATAAATGATCGCATATAATTAAACTAGTCAGATGTGCCAATCCGAAAATCTGCTTCTTTCTCACGCATATTAATATTTCAAAAAGTTGTTGCACATGTTAATCCATCAGTCTTATTACTTAAATACTACACCAACTTTGATATTCATGTTAAGTTCCTGCTTCATTTTACTAGTCGGAGTAAAAACGTGTTAATCTCAATCATAATATTTATTAAAGTCAATATTTTTAGTTATTCTGTTGTACAACAGCTGCTTTAGAATTGCCGGGTTATCTGGTTGTGAAATGCACCTCACTGCATGTGCAATAGAACTATGAAATATCCGGAAAATCGCTATTACAGCGCCCTCTTCCGGCGGATCGTTACCAAATTCACGTGAGACCTGCTGGCCATTGCCAAAACCATACACATGAAATTTGGTTTAATTCTATGCATAACTTCAAAAACTTTACGATGATAGAATAATGAAAATGACATAAAAATCCCTATTACAGCACCCCTTCCAACGGAATATTTCCAAATTCAAGTAGTACCTGCTTGCTTTAGCCAAAAACATATACAAAAAATTCTGTTAAATACTTTGTATAACTTCATACTTTTACCGATGGTGCAATAATGAAAATGGCACATATATCGCTATAACAGTACCCCCTCGCGGCGGAATATTTCCAAATTCAATGAAGATCTGCTGGCCATAACCAAAAACGTACAAAAAGTCTCTGTTTCAATTATATGCATAACTTCATTCACTTTTTGATGATGCAAAGAGGACACATCGACATACGGACGGGCAGACAGACATTTTTATAAAAATTTTTTGGGATCTCTGTCCCCTAAAACATGTAAACCCGTCGAAAACCGGAAGTAGAAAAAAATGTTTGATTACAATATTGTCTTTTTTAGAAAGAAGAAAGTAATAAACAAAATTATCCAAATAAGTACTAAACCTTTAAGAAAAAATTACAGGAGTACCAAAAAATAAATACTAAGCATTAAAACACGGGCATGCGGGCACAATGGAGGACGATCAGACAGACAGTTTGTGTAAACATGTTTTTTGTCATTTCTGACCCCTAAAACATTTAAACCCGTCGAAAAGCGGAAGTAAAAAAAAAATTCGATTACAATACTGTCTTCTTTAGAAAGAAGAAAGTAATAAACAAAATTATCCAGATAAATACTAAACCTTTAAGAAAATATTACGAGAATATCAAAAAACAAATACTAAGCATTATAACACGGAGACGCGGGCACAATGGAGAACGCTCAGACAGACATTTTATGTAAACATGTTTCTTGGCATCTCTGACCCCTAAAACATGTAAATCCGTCGAAAACCGGAAGTCCAAAAAATTAGATTACAATACTTTCTCCTTCAGAAAGAAGAACGTAAAAAATGAAAGAAAATAATGAAACACTGTTTTAGAAACGGAAAAGTTTGACTAAGATTTCTGTAGGTAGTCCAAAATCGACGTTTCAAACGTTGTTCGTCGCCTTAATGCATTCGCTACTAGTGTGCCGTATATGTGTCGTAGAACAGCTAAAAAATCCTTGAAGTGGAATAAAAGTATTTCTGAGCACTTATTTTAGCCGTATTATATAATACTGAGTCCCTTTGTGACTCAACAACTCCGATTTGGAAAATAATTACTCAGATGTTAGAATGCATAATTTTAAGCTTGTAAAAAAATATTAAAAAAAAATTAGAACATAAAACAATTTCGACTAAAAGGTACTTTTTTCACATCTGCAATAAACAAAAAATAACATTCTTCTCATAAATATTGACAGTTTTCTAATATAAATTTGTAAAGTAATTTTTATTTGTAAAGTAATCTTGTAATCTTAAATAAATAAATAAATAAAAAAAATTAATATTGGAGGTCTCCAGCTTCTTTAATTTGACAAATTTATGAAATTCCATTTAGCAATAACGAAGTGAAATTCTTCAAATAATAAATTAAATTTTGCCATGAAAAATTAACTCAGGATTGCTTTATGTTCATAAATTTATGACCAATTTATATCAACTGCAGTGTTGGAAGACCGTATCAATAAATAAAATCGTCTTTTAAAGCCCAATATAAAAGTAACATTGACTTTTGTATATTTTGCAGATGTGCAACGCCCTGATATAAAGTAATAAACACAGAATTTCAGCAATTAAATAAGATGAAAATAACTAACCGAAAAAATTGGTATCCGAAAATTTAAAGGAGTCGTTTTAAAGGCGCTCGTTTAAAAAAAAAATATAAATAGGTAAAATGTTTCATAATATAAATATGATGTAAAATATTTGTTAATTAATAACTGCGTTAATATAAAAAAAAAATAAGTTGAAGCGTTTAAAAGTATGAAACAAATGATCTTTTCAAATTTGAAATATCTAAACATTTTTTGTTTTTTCGAATTGAAAAAGCGTTTTGTTGCATTTTGCCTTACACTTACAAAATTTGTTCAGAACTGTGCAATGAAAGAAACATAGCTTGAAATATTCCCGCTATTCTGTCCCTAAATCAATAAACTTCCGTTTCACAAAATTAGAAAATTCAAGCATACGGCTATATTTTATCGAATTTCAATGTAGGAATTCAATTACAGTAGATTTTTATATAGAAGATGTTGTATCATGATGAAATCCGAAGGAAATCGAAACGTTAGTAATTTTTTTTTTCGTTGTATTAAAATTGTTTCAGTTTTGAATAAATATAAATTTGTGGGGTTTTTCATTCCACTTTTGTTTCCTTATACCTGTTTGTACTAACTTGAGTACAGTTGCATTTGTTATTTTTACTATGTATTGAAAGTAATTTTTAAAATCTTTTTATCAGAGCAATTAATCACATTTAATAAAAGGTTTTTTGACACGATTTTCCAAACGGGTAGAGGCAGAGTTCCCATAGAAATAACACGATTGAATCTTGATTACCCGTACTCCCGAATCAATGCCTTTGAGTTTCTTAATTACAAATAAACCTCTAATAATTAAGGTGAATAATACTACATGAAAATAGATATTGAAAAATAAACTGTGATATTTCTCGGGGACACTTAGATAAATGAAAATTTGCAACCGTTGCAGCTTAGTAACTGGAAATTTATACTCTGAAAATTAAATTTAAAATAACTTAGGAATGTTTTTGCTTCGAGGTCGGGGAGCTTTTAAGAAAAGATATATAGGAAAATAAGTGTGTATCTCTTTGTTTATACTTTTCTTTGTGCTGGTTTTAAAGTGTCACGTTCCCACAACAGTATATTTAGAAATGTTTTAACATTTACTTAATCATTAGAAACTGTTTTTTCCGTTTATAAAAAATTATTAGTTTTATATTTATAAAAGATTTAATAAAGATTATTATTATGCAACACTGGCATAGCGTATAGCGGATATTATGATTAAAGTTTAAAACTGTCTCTTCTCACAGCCAAATTCCAAAATCCCTGATGAATACACTACCAGTCTCTGTGGTAGGACAAGAAATTCTACGATGATTCACGAATTCGCCCTTTAAATATCATGGAAATGGTGAGAAAAGAAATTTGCGGACTTATGTAAAAGGAAGTCAACCGACCAGCTGCCACGGCAACAGGAGTGAGACATATTATTCAGTTCCAGGGTTCTTATGATAGTCAAATGGCACTTATCTTTATTATTTTGAGTGTATACTGGCAATTGGCATCAACTAGTTCGATTGCACTTGTATAGAAATGCCAAACATACACATTTATGAATGTACGTATTTAAAGATGTCATTTTTTATGAAATAACTCTCAATCAAACGAAATCTAAATACAATAGATCAATTTTAACATAATTATTAATTGGTAAATAAATCACATGAAATGTAAATTTCCAACTGTGTAAAAAATGTCCGGGACGGTATTCAAACCAGGGATCTTTTGGCTGAAGCTGCTTATGTTCCCGTTTAATTGTTATGCATATAATTCTGTTGAGCTCATCCAGATATCAGACCAGATGCTATAATCAATAAGGTTGACTGGATGAATTAAATCCACCAGATTGGACCGGGATAGTTCAGATGGCAGATCATTGGTAGCTTCAGCCAAGAGATCCCTTGTTCGAATTCTGGTCCGGACATTTTTCGTCCAGTTGGAAATTTACATCTCATAGGAAAGCTAAATAAATTAAATATTTCATATTAAATACAAAATCTTTCTTTTAAGAACGCGAGGTCCTATGCACGAGCAGCTGTCGCACAACACTGACGACAACTCTTCTTCCTTGCACCGAAAGTAATATACGCTTTCTTCTTAAATCTTATATGTCACAGGAATGAGCTTTTTGAGTTATTTTTTTGCAGACTTGCATTTTTCGG
This sequence comes from Maratus speciosus, assembly GCA_963932465.1. Lineage (NCBI taxonomy): Eukaryota > Metazoa > Arthropoda > Arachnida > Araneae > Salticidae > Maratus > Maratus speciosus. The sequence continues at coordinate 218,643,770 of OZ010790.1, read as the reverse complement.
CACAATGAAACGTTTCAAAAATTATTCCTGCTGTATTATTGTATTCCGAAACAGAAATTGTTCCTAGTATAATGGAAATTCGACCTGATTCCTCGATTACTCATAAATTTGACAGTCTTTTGTTTATCTTCGAAAACTATTTGTAAAAATTCCGATGAGGAAGGAAAAAAAGAAATCCAATAGATTCTGAAAGTTTACGAAAACGGTTTTGAAGTAAAATAGACCCATTGCCACAAGTAAATTTTGTAAAATACATTTTTATTAGGAACGGAAGACAATCAGTTTCTGATGCGTACGATTAATTATGCCCCTAAAATGTTTTAAACAAAAATAAATTTTTTCTAGAGTCTTGTATAACTACGAGCTTACCATTTTACATTCATCTATTAAAAGCATCATTTTGGAATCTTTTACAGATTACAGATATGTGTGTGTGTGTATTTGTCTTGTCTTTTTGCAATGTGTTCAACCGATTTCCTTTTTAGCCGTTTAATTCTCTCGATGATGGTGTCAGACTCTTTCTTTTGACTTCTTATCTAGGTTATTATCTTTCTGTCTCACCCAGTTATGCATAGCATACATTTTTTCATACTTCGCTGTGTTCCAATCTTTGAACCATCCTTTTTGTTAGCATCCACGTTTCCTCTCCATAAGTTTTTGCAGCCAAAACACATTGGTTAAACACCTTTCTTTTCAAACAAAGAGGCTTGTTTCTTTTCAAAATAGTTTTGTTCATCCCGAAAGCACTCTAACCATTTCTTATCTTTCTATTTATGTCATTCATAGTACGGTTTTCCGATGATATTTCTTAAAAAACAGAAACATTTTTTCCGTCTATGGAATTTGAAAATGACAGACGACTTTTGCTTTCTAAAATAAATTGATTCCGGATGATCGAAATTTGAAAACATGTTTTTATTTTTTAAATTTTCCTGAAAAACATAATTTAATCTCAATATTGTTTCACTATCAATTGAAATAAAATATATTACTTCAATTACCAATTAGAATCTGACGAAAAAGAAGAAGTCTAATAATCCCTAAAGTTTTCCCCTGTTCTTCCCTTAAAAAAAATATAATTAAATAAATATATATATATTTCGAAAGCTAATTCAAATTTTAAAGTAAACAGGTAAAATTCTATTACCAGTTTTGACATCAATACGGATAATTGTGTTAATTTCCCAGACCAAAAATTTTAAAAGAAATAGCCATGGAATTTAATCACTCGTTTCATAAATCCGTTTCATTAGTATAATATATATATAGGATAGATATTTTAAGTCATAAATTGATTGGGTAAACAATACTATTCGAGAAATTTAGTCATTTACATATAAGGTATCGTTTGGATATCTTAAGAATCTTATATGTATTCAATCAAAATTATTAGCATAATCAAACATATGTGGGCGTTATTCAAAAAATTTTAAATACTATTCTTAGAAATTACGCTTTTGAATTTTTATAACTAATGGAACATTATAAAATTCAAATTTTAGTTTCTTTTCAACTATCTAAAATCGACTTTTCTTTTACTTGCACTTAAAATACTTTACCAATCTCCTTGTAATTATTCAAACAAACACGGCTTTCTCTCTATATTTGGAAACATTATCACAAATATACGAATGTAGACAAATTTCAACTTGTTTAAGGTAACTGAAAAGCAGTTTAGTGAGTTTATTTAACAAAAGAAACATTTATACTGTATTGTATATTGCACTTGAGATTTAGATATTCTTTAATGAATATTTTACATAAATTTATTATAATTGAGAATGTTTTTATTTATAAAAACGGACCTTTCTTAAATACTTTTTATAAGAAAAAAATAGCAATAAATATTAAAAAGCGCATGTTTGCATATATTTGTAAACAATGAAAAAGTCTTTAATATTAATTTATAAAACTGTGACAATTAGTTTAAAAGAAATAAAATGAAGTGTTATAACACTTCATTTTATTAAAAATAAGATATATATATCTTATTATTTTTTTTTTTTGAATGGGCTTAAAAGTGTCAGTTTAAAGCAAATATATACTTCGACGTTTGCACAATAATATAAAGAAATGTATATTATTTATACATAAAAATAACCTTACAGCACTATAGAGCAAGTATCACATATTTTCTAAAGGGACAAACAGATTCATTGGAGTATATATATTTAAAAATATAAAGGTATAATTATAAAAAAAAAAGCTCAAGCCTTTAAATAACAATTTTTTATGCATGTTTCTAATGGTATTTTTTATCGAAAAAAGGCGTATTTTCTAATTTTTCTTCAATTAATAAATTGTTTAAAAAAATCAATGTATATATATTAAATATGTATTATTTACAAAGACACGGAATCATTATCTGAATTTCTCTCTCTCTCTCTCTCTTTTTTTTTTTTTTTTGTAAATGTTGTTTACTATAGCAAATTTGTAAAATAAAATGTCAGCATAGTTATGCTATTGCACTATAAAAAGAATTGTATTTTCCCTGCACTTTTTCTTGTAATTTTTGAAGCACCGAGGCTGCGAAATTGAATTATTTCTGTCCCGTGCTTCACGCAGCCAACAGCAACGAAACTTTACCCGGAGTTGAGAAATTTTACTGCACTCTTAAAAACAGCAACTTGTAAATTTTATAGCAATTGTGTTAGCAGCCAAGGTGTCAGCACATTTCGCTGTAAAATACAGAAATGTTTTTTGCAGTATGCAACCGTAAAATCAAATTTTTAAACGCATCGAAAGTATTGAATATACGAATAAATTATTTAATTTCCTGACAATGTAAGTAAATTGAAAATAATATAAGGAACTATTTTTAATATTTTACAAATATATAAGTAAAAGTTGGAATCAAATGACTTTGTTTGCAGGATTTTATAAAGTATAAAGGATATTATTAATGCTTACTTCAATTAGATATCTTTAAAACATGTTTATTGAAAATGTACCGGAGGCATTAAAAGTTTTTTGCAACTTTAAAAATTAATGCTTAATTATCGATAAATATAATTCGCGATTTGCACGAATAAGAGGGAGATGGGATATCCTTATAATAAAAAAATTTCTCAAAAAATCATCGACAGAGTTCCCTTACCCGATTTATGAGATTTGTAATAAAGTGCTAACCGTCTGACAAATTACATTATTTACTGAGTAAGTTGTAATGGGCTTTCTCGTCTTCAGCTCTTTCAGTGTGCGAAAGTCTCGCAGACCTTTATTTATCGCTTATAGCCTTATCGCAGACCTTGGTTTAGCGTTCATGTAAAATCAGCTTAATCACAACGCTTGATCTGGTCAGGATAGCTTGCTGTAAGCGTTCATTGAAGCATTACCTGCATCTCATGTTTTATGGATGCCTTGGTTTGCACAAATCTATTTCATACTTTACATACGTCCTCTTCCGCTATCGTTGACATTCTATCCTTAAACCATTTTTTAATTATTAAAAAATACGATCTCTTGGCGACTCCATTCGTGAATAAGAAAGGAAAATCGTGCGTCAAGAATACTTCACGAAACACTTTGCAACAATTCCAGAATACTTAAATAAAACTTCACCGTTTTATAAGGTAAAAACGATGCGAAAGTAAAAATTTTAGAAAACGCATAACACATTTGAATACGAGATTTCAAGAATTACTGTAGAAAGCTGAAAAGTTACTACTATAGTATATTAGTATATATCCTAGAAATTATGCTAAATATTAGTTACAAAACGCATAACAAAATTGAAAATTCGACTTTAGCAATTTCTACGAATAGACGGAAACGTACTTGATAACAGATAAGAGTTATACCTTATTATCCGTGGTCAGGAGAGCAGATGGTAGCTGAAAATATTCTTTTTTTTTATATATAAATGCAAGGTAATATTATATCCCATGGAGAAAAAAATCTCCTATTTAGAATAAAGGTACATCAAAAAGATGGGGAGATTCAACAATGAAAGGCGATAAGCAGATTAGATCAAATTGCAGAAAAGATTTTTCTTCTGAAAGATGTCCATCCACTTCCTTCTAAAGCTATTAAAAGTGAAAAGGACCAAGTGACCAATAAAAAGAGGCCGACGGAGATATTTTAATGATAGATATATTCGGGCCTTAGCCGTTGCGTTGTAAACCGACTGACATTTTTGGTTTACTGTTACAGACGGTATTGTAGTTTGGTATAATTATCAACTATAAAACCTAACTTTATATCTGGTTACAGTTTTAAAAACGGTAATTTTCAATTACATTTGACATTTTTGTTTAAAATTAAAATTATGAAATTGCACTGTTTGCTGCACTTTTTCAGAATGGCCATTCACTTCCTTCTAAAGTTATTAAAAGTGAAAAGCATCGCGTCACCAATACAAAGAAACCGATAGTTGAAGATAGTTGAATAATACGTCTATTCGGACCTTAAACCGTTGCATCGTAAAGCAAACTGACATTTTTGGTTCATTGCTGGAGACGGCATTGTAGCTTGATATAAATCTACCCTATATATATAAAATCCTAATGAAACGACTGAATTGAAACGAATTTATGTAACGATTCTATGAAACGACTGATTAAACAACTGATTATGTTTCACGGCGATTTCTCCTAAAATATGGAATACTTTGCGATGAAATTAACACAAAAAATCTGTATTGATCCCCAGATCTCAAAACTGGTTTTAGAATTTTTAAATTCGAATTAGTTTTCGAAATATTATTTTTTTTCTAATTTTAATACTTTGTTCTAATGATGGCAACCCAAATTTCAATCATAACAGATATTTTTTTTTTCAAATTTCAGGAAAGGTTATAATTTTAAATTAATTTGGCGACCAGTTTGGCCTCCCTTAAATCTCCTTAGAAAAATGCTTTTTTTTTTTTTGCATTTCGTTATCATTTTATTTAATACAAAACATTCCTTTAAAACTGAAACATTTAAAATTAATGGCTTTCACTTCTTCTTTTTTTTTTTTTTTTTTTTTTTTTGAACGAAACGAAAAGAAAAATATTAGGCTCAGATGTCATATACGCACCGGGGTACCCAATTGGCGTCAAAACGGCATTATTTTGCCTGACATGGTAACCCGGCTATTGTTGATTATTCATTAATAAATGTTTATTTACATTTATTTTCTTTTTATTTAAAAATAAAAGTTACAAATTGCTTTGTTCTATAGTTATTAATTAATATTTTTATTTATTGTTATTTCATTTTAAAAATAATGGAAAATAATTTAAAACAATAGAAAATAATTTAAAATAAATAATGTAACTGGTATTCGAAAACGAGGTTTTCGCCAAATTGTCGCAAAAAATATCACGCCAAACCCGGTGCTTATATGACATCTGTGTTAAATATTAAGTAATGCAAGAAATCATGACATTTAATTTCAAATTCACAGCAAATGACCAATATCGCCAAATTATATAAATCGCCAAATTATAGAAGTTGACGTAATTTTTATTTTAAATAATGAAAGAACAAATAAATTAGTATAAAAATACAAATACAAAAAAAAAAAAAAAAAGCGTCGAAATAAAAATCACTTGATGGCGTAAACACATGTAACTTCCTTACAGTCAAGTGAATGTGACATTTAAGATCAACCATTATTGGCATTTAATCTTATAATCTGGCGATAGATTTTTGGTCAATAGGATAACCAAGTAGTACTGTTTTAATTTACCACTCGAAAAAAAAAAAAATGCTAACTTACGAGTTTAAAAAAAAAAATGGTACGTTTCTGTTATATGGACACCATTGTCGCCAAGCGCAATAGTTGAAGCAAAATGAAAATCACGTGAATTGAAACATTTGAAAAGGAAAAGAAAAACACTGTCGATAGTAAAGTGAGCCTTAAAATATAACATTTGGAAACTACAGACTTTTGCGAACTATTTTACTAAATCACAAATATATACTTAAAATAAGGGAACAAATAACTGTTATACAATAAAGTATAGCAAATAATAGCAAATCACAGTGTTTCGCATGGTTTACAATATAAATTCTTTACTACTTAGTTATCCCGTTGATCAATTTTGCCAAATTATATAAATCGTCAAAACACTCGCCAAATCAACAAATTGACATAGTTTTTATTTTAAATAACGAAAGAACAATTAATTAGTGTAACATTAATAAAAATACAAATAAATCGTCGAAATAAAAATCTCTTGATGACGTAAACACGTGTAACTTGCTTAAAGTCAAGTGAATGTGACATTTACGATCAACCATTATTGACATTTAGGCTTATAGTTTGGCGATAGATTTTTGGTCGACGGGATGACTAAGTAGTACCAAAAATCCTTCTCACGATCAGGGATGAAATAATTGATGCATTAGCATACATTTTGGCATGGTATGGTGTCCGTATAACGGAGTAGTTAAAAAAAAAGCTATTGGCGAGATTCGCACCCGGCTAACATAAAAGTACCAGCAATTCTTTGCGATCATGGCAACTTTTATGTAGTTTTATTCGAAAAAATAACTTTGATTTATTAATCAAAATGGAAACCTTTCTTATGAAAAGCGAAGGAACTGTTGATGATAGTCACATGACTTAGGCTATTATTATAGAAATTGTTTTCAATTCTAAAAACAGCGCAAAGAATAATATTTCTTAACGATTACAAATTTATTTACACATGGCTATTAAAAACAGAAAAAAAAAACTTTAAAATTACTATTAAATGAGTACGTGTTTAAAGCAGGAAATTATTGAAAATTATGTCTTGAAAATTGTATTTACACATGAATATTAAATGAGAAAGGGAACTTTAAAATAATAAATGCATTAATATGCGTTTAATTCTTTCAGGGTCAAGGTACTTCTATTCGTAAAATGTTGAAATCAGTGAATGGCACCGGAATTTACAAACAAATTTCGAAATACGAAAATGCTTTTTTTTTCACTTACTTAATAAAAGAAAAATTTTTATTCCAATATTCTGGTGCCAATGTGGCATTTAAGAATTAAAATTAAGTGGTCCAAAAATGAACCACCGCCCTTGAAGGAGTTAAAGCAATAAATTGCAGTAATTGTAATAAATTGTATTATATCAATCGTTTCATAACGCTGTTAAAAAGTACCGTTCGGCAAAGACTCTGTTTACTTAATTCATTTTATTTTAGCTTCTTTTCAAATGTTTAACTGATCTTCTTTAATCAAACACGAAAACAACCATTGGATGTCTTAACAGCAACTGATTCGGCCTTAAATTTTCGCAATCAAAGGGAATTGAATGGAAACCCGTTTACAGCGAAATCGCTATAGGTTTTTTCATTATAATTCAATCTTCTCTAACCTTTTAAAAACGGATCAAATTAGCGTGATTTTAGATTCTGCTGTGTCTGAACGGGGGTTGGCGTGCGTAGCTTGCATGAGGCAGAGCCCCCTAGTACCATCTATAAAAACTCACTTCATGTCTGGTTGCAGTTCTAAAAACGGTAATTTTCAATTACATATAAAATTGCACTGGAATGAAGACACACACGCAAACGAGATTTTCGTACAATTAACAAATAAATATAATCAGAAAGAAATGTCGTTCAGATTCGTCATCATTCAATTCCCACTATTAGTTCACACTCTCCCTATATTTATTTATATATCTTGTTCAAATTTTCAATCGTTAATAAAATATTTATTATTCATCCTATCAAGTTGAAATAAATTTTTTTAAACTTGTACTGGATGACAATTGATGTTAATACAGATTTTTCAAATATTAATTCCTTAATTACAGTTTAAGTAATTAATTTTAGTTTTATATGGGAGACAAAAAGGCGGCCATTGGTTATTGAACAGCATATAATGCATCTTCATATCTATAAGGGAGGTTACCTTAGTTGGGACCCTGTTCTGTCGCCAAATAACGCCAGGTTTGTCGCCAACTTGGCGATATATCGCCAAATTTGGCGGCCAAAATGAGTCGCCAAAAGTGACGCCAACTTGGCGATATCTCTAACATTTCGTCAAATTCCCACAGACTTCCATTGTATACATACTTGCTTATAGAAAATCGACAAATTGAGATATTTTAGTGCAACAAAAACCAATATTTGCTTAAGGGATTATATTAAATTTTTCTTTGATCACCTAAGTAGCAATTGACTTTAAAAACAAAATTTTTATATTACTTGTTTTTCTCAGATGTTTGAACAAGTACCACAGGTTACTTTGTCACGTTTGAGATATATTTTTGTACACATTTTTTTCTTATACATACTTTATTCTTTGAATTCGAGTCTTTAAAAAAAGTATAGGCGTATCGACCTAACAATTCCCTTCAACATCAAAGCAGATTCGAATCTATACGAGAAGTATTGTAAGAAAAAATAAATGGGGTGAGAAAGTTACCCCGTGTTTCGGGGTAATTTTGTCACCTAACTACAAATATCCTGTAAATGCTATTTATCACAAAGCTTCCTCAGATATCGATGTAAAATAAGTAGGTATACCCCTTAAATCACAAAAGGTTATTTGAAGGATTCTATTTTACGATTTATTGCGAAAAATATGACTTTCCAATGCTTTTTTTTTCTTATGTAAACCAATAATTTTTAAGGCAAAGATAATTAAATAAACCTCCTTTTATTATCTAAACAAATATTATGAAATAATAATAATAAAAAAAAAACGGCGCAAACAACACTTAGTAGCTATGATGTCTATTAACAAATGGTAAGGTTTTTTTCTAACTTCGAAAAGCGATAAACGATAAAAACAGTAAATGTCAACCAAAAACTTTCAAATCCGATTAAATAAAGCATTTATGGCAAAAGAAAAAACAAACCTTGGAACATCATTTTGGTTAACAGAGGATCGGTATCGTTTAATATTACACGCTATTCTCACTGATAAAGCGTTTCTCGGAATGAAAGCATTGATCATGTCATTACCTGGAGTCTTGTTAGTCAATATAGGGATATTAACACCCTTCCGGTCAGCTTTTTCAAGAAGGCTCACGTTTTGAGCACTTTATCGCCAGAGTAACGGTTGGCGCGGGGATGAATTCAATGCTACGCACACTTTCTTGTTCCTGACGTCTTACGCGTAACGAACAGCAACCCCATTCCTTTGCTGAGAGCTTTTTGCTTTTAAAACGAAGAGCTTTTTCGCATTAAAATGCTTTTAATCGCACAATATATATATAATTCAAGCATGTTATGTTTTTCAGTTCAATAATATTCATTTATTTCATTAATTCGCTAGGTTCGAAGAAATTGAGAACGTATTTTATTTTTTAGAAAAAATAAAAACAAACGTAAAGCCTTTTTTGTAATAAATATAATTCTGTTGATCATGTTTTTATGACACAATTGAAGTTAGTTTTATTAGCATTACTACTGAATTAATTTAGTTTTTTAATTAAGTGGCATAATTGTGTGACGTGTTGATTGCATTAATAAAACATATTTTCACTGAAATAATTCATTAAAAATTAATTGTTCTTAATTTAATTGCGATTAGATGTTAATGAAACTAAAATAAATTCGATTATAATTAGATTGAACGTTAAATCATAAATTATTTAGCTGTATCCTGCAATTAAAATCAGTTAAAATAATTGCAAGTTGATGCATGCTATTAAATCAATTACTATTACATTTTAATGCTGTTAAATCTTTATCATTATTTGAGTTTTTATGAAAAAAACATTGGTCTGCCCCTAGCACACAAAATTAAAAATCTTTAAAATTCTTCAGTTTTTTATTTTAAAATTTTTGCCACATTTTTAAATATTAGGGGGCTCTGCCCCCTACGAGCTACGCTCGTCAACCCCCGTTCAGACACCGCAGACTCTAACAGCACGCTAATTTGACCGCCTTTAAAAACATTTCGGAAGATTGAATTATAATTTGAATCTGACAATTATAATCTGACGTAATTTTCACCAAACTTTTCTTTCTCTTTTTAATATTCACGTCAAAATACTTTTGTTACAAATGAAATATTAGGATCATCTTAAAATGTCAAGTAAATGTCTCGCGCAATTTTTAAATTAAAACTGTTTTGCAATATTATTTTTTGTTCATTTTACGTAATAAGTGTAATATGACGTAAATTCTCCTATTTAGCACTTCTAACGCATGTTACTGAATTTATTATTTTACAATATTCTTTCTCATTTAAAATTCACGTGTAACTATAGTTTTTATGACGTAATTTTCAATGAGTTCTTGCTTTTTATATTTTTTGTTTATAATGGTCACGTGTAAAATAAATTTTTAATTTGAAGCAAACATTACTGTTTGCGCTTTTTATACAGTTGGCAACAGTTTAAATTAATACAATTTTCAAAAATTTGTAAAAAATATCTCTCGAAATGCTGAAAATTTGAATTTAAAATAGAAATAAAACCTCGAAAAATTATTGAAAAAAACTAACTGCAATCTGCACACCGTGAAATTCTGACGCATAAAATGATCTAAAAATGATTAAATTCCTATGTACAGTTTTTGCTCCTATAAAACTCTTTTAATGGAACGATTTTGTCCAACTTTGGCATTAAATATCTCTTTAAATAATTCTTCGATTTGAAAACTGTCTGCATCAGCGTGTTTATCAAACATTTTTCTATAATACTACCGATTTTCATATTTTTGTATGCAACAGTTTTTTTAATATCGAAGAAAGACCTCCGGTCACAAAAAATTCAAAACCGGCGGCGGCGGCGGCGGTGACAGCGGTAGTTAATTTTTTTTAGAATAGAGAGATTATTTCGTCCTAGTTGTTTTATTTGTTATTTTAAAATAGTCATTCGTCATATTTGAATAAATCATCTAAATTCTCTCGTATGATATCCCCCCTCCCTATACACACACACACACTCCATTTTTCATCATTCTGCACACACATCGCACTATATATTAAGTTGAAGTGGCAATAAAATAATGATCTATCGTCTGAGGCAACCTCCCATTTCAAATTTTCTCTTCTCTTTCCACCCCACCCCCCACCCTCTCCACCAGCACACTATTTTTTGACCATTTAAAAACAATTTTGCCTTGCAGAAAAGATTAGTTAAAATTCTGTTTTGCTCTATCTGTTGATTTTTAAATAACAAATAAACAATTTACCATAAAAAAAATAGAAAAGGAAAGAAATAGAATGAAAGATTAAAAAAAAATAATTATAAATCAGGATTAACCTTCTGTGCACACGCTTTCATTTTTTTTTAATTCTTTGCATTTTTTAAAAAAAATTTCTGTCCTATTTATTATTTTGAAGTAACTATAAGTAAAGGACCCATTAATCGAATTCTCCCCCCCCCCCCCCCGAAAAAAAAGCAAAGCTTGTTTTTCTTTCACCCCCCCCCCCAAAAAAAAAAAAAAAAAATAAATAAATAAAATAAATAAAATAAAAAAAAGTTAAATAGTCCAAGTTTTTAATTTTTTGGTTTATTTTTCTATTTGTTAATTGATAAATTTAACTATTTAAATCTACAGCCCCTCACTATCATACATAGTTAAAAATTTTCTCTAGTGATTTTATTTCTTATTTTGAAGTAACAAAAGATAGTCATTCAATATTCTTTCTCCCCACCTCCCCTTAAGAATTTCATCTCACATTAAAACGGCAATTTCTAAACATCCTGGTTGGGGGTGTGATATATATATATATTTTTTTTCCTGGTTTAGCCTATTTTCACTCGACTTCTGATACTGTTTCTGCAGAATGATTTGGTATTAAATTAAATATATAAGTTCAACGCATAAATTATAGTAATTTTCTGTCACAGGTATTCTTTTAAATCTGTGCTTATATACGTTAAAATGCACTGAAACTGCATTAATTCATCATCCCCATAAATCCATCTTTATATATAATCAAATATCTACATTTATGAAGGTAATGAGTTTTTGTTTAACAGGTATTGAATTAATAATATTCAATTGAATGAAAATGTAGATTTTGGAGGGGATCAAGTAATCAAAATGTTAGCCTATATCATGAAAAGTAATAAAGGCCTTTGATAAAACAGAGTATAAGAGTTCGTAATGCAATGTCTTTCGAAGAAGATTTCTTTCTAGAACACATAATTGAAAATATTTCTTTAATTTAGGTAGGACTGGTCTTCTAAAATATGCTAGTTCGTCTTCCGCCCTTTCGGTTCAAAACAAAACACAAGACGACGATTGGCGTTAGAGCTGGCTGAACGTTCTCGCTTTCGCCAACTCGCCAAGGCTGGTGCTGAAAACGTGAGCCTTCCTGAAAAAGCTTCCGGTCAAGGTATTTTTTAATTACTATCTTGACATCGTGCTTGGCTAAGGGGTCTCAAGAGGAAGCAGGACGTTTCGGTCCCGAGATACTTCGGTCCCTGGCCATTTTGGTCCCGAGACATTTCGGTCCTTGGCCATTTCGGTCCCTTGCCATTTCTGTGCTCACTACCTTATAACTCGGATTCTAATTGTCGTGGGCCGGCCAAACGCTGTAATTTCAACATTATTTGGGGCCTTTAAAAAACTTTTATCAACCCCCCCCCCCTCAAATTTTATCTAAAGCTGAATATAACAGTCCAATAAATTTAAACTTTTATAACTCGTGATTATGAAATCACAGCGAGCTGAAAATTTAATTGATTGAACAATGTGATATAATTTTACAGGGGACATTGTCTTTTTTTTACTATTAATATTTAACCGAATGGATTTTTTAAGTTTTAATATTTATTATTATCATTAGGTATTTTATGTATACTATAAACTGCCATAAATGTTTTTTTGGTTGTTTTCATACATTTTTTAGAGCGTTTAAATTATCAATTATTAAATAATTAAACTGTGATTAATTATTGATTAAAACAATTAGATTAATCATAAATGTCTTGAATAATTCAATTAGACACTTGTCTATTATATGTAAATATTTCCTCAAATCACCCCTCTACACCCTCTCCTTTAATAATTCAGAAATGAGATATAATTATTGAAGCACAAATTTAATTTTTCTTATTATTTTTATAATACAAAGTTGCATCTTATGAATTTGTTTTCGTAAGTTACTGCACCATTATAAACAGTGGGAAAACAATAGTGATTTAGTAAATAGGCCTGCTATGAAAAATATTTTGTTTTCAGAAAACTCCAACCACCACTTCATTTTTTTTTTTTTTTTAATAATTATTGCTTGCTACTTTTTAAGTCTTCTCACCCCTTGAAGACGATTTTTGTGAGCGAATTTTACTGAATCTGAGCCTATTTCTTTGTAAAAAAATTATTATTTTTAATTTTATGTAATAATGTAACTATTATTCTAATTAATTTTATTTGCAAATTTTAACTGACAAAACTAAGCTTTTTTTGTATTTGTCGTTTATTTATTTATTTTTTTATATTACCTTTTTCCTCCCACTTTCCCAGAAAAAAAAATATATTTTATTTTTATTTTAGTTTTATTATTAATTATATTAATAGTTTTACATTTCAGTAACTTTAAATATAAAAATAAACAGGTAAAGGATAAACTTCAGTTTATAAATACTATAAAATATAATGATAAAATGAATATAAAATATATTATCTATTGAGTTTATTTTAAAGTAAAAATTTTAATGTATATTAATAATGTTATTAATTTAATAAATTAAGGATATAATAAATTAAAAAATGTATATTTAATAAAATATTAATTTTAATTTTTATACTAAAATTACTAACTGTTTTGAGAATTAATTAATAGCAATTATTCATCACTTAAAGTTTTTATTCAAAATTTTTGATTTATTATCTTCAAAAAGTAAAATAGAAATTTTTTGAAAAATCAGTCAAAACCTAAAGTCTAAGTAATAATTAATTAATCAAACATAATACTAATAACAATAATAATAATTCAACATTGTACAACTACATAAAAATAATTTTTAATAGTGTTAGGTAACATTATTGTACAGATGCAGATTTTAATTTTTTATAAGCACAGTTGTAGTTTACAATTCGCAAAAAGTAAGATATTAATTAATTACAACTAAACAGCAAGAAAAATATTATAAATTAACTAATAAATAAACAAACAACATATTCATCTTCAGAATCCTTATCATTTTAATACATCCCAATGAAGTTGATAACATTATAATAACCAAAAAAAATATATATATATTTGCATTTACCCTAAAATAACTATTATATACTTCATGTAATAGTTTTTAAACAAATAATTGATAAATTAGTTATATAAAGAATTAATAATTAAAATTATTTTGAATTGTTATTAATAAATACGTTTAATAAAAACAATTTAATTTTTGAGAAGTTTTGTATTTAACAATTTAACTGTGAATGTTTTAAATTTTTCTAAGATGATATTAATCAAGTAAGGGTGTTCTCAAATCCATAAGGGCAACTTTCTGACATAAGTTTGAATTAATGTTTGTTCGAAAATGCACGAAACTAGCTGGTGTTGTTGTTCAGAAACTATGTCATAGATCTATTTTTACCAGTTTTTTGCAAACGCAATAGATCTTTCAGAAAATAGTGTGAAAGTGGACGCTTTGAGCCGGATTTCCACGCGATAGTAGAATAACTACTCAGGAGTGGGCAAAAAACGTGTTTGTCACATGATCAAAATTGCTTATATCTCAATAGGTTATTTATTGATAAAAAATTTCAAAAACCAGTTCAATTCCAAATCGCTTCCATGGCCAGGCTTTCCAGTTCTATATCTTTCTGTTAAAAAGCGAATTTGTAAATGTGTCAAAACGTTTTGCGCTTGTTGAGAAGAGCAGTTAAATAAAAGCCTTCATATAGCAGCCTTAAATAAAAAATTGCCAAATAGTATAAGGTAGCGAAGATATGGTTGATATTTTTTTCTCGGGGTAACCTTTCAACCAATTAATCCTTATTACTGGAAAGCTGGAGAAATTCTTATCTATGTTTACTTGTCACTGTTCAAGAGGGAATTTAAAAGTGGGCTCCATTCAAAAACTTGTTCTGTCATCATTCAACACTTTTCTGGGAAACCAATCCTTTTTAAACCTTTAACGGTTTATTCACAGTTGGAGGGGGAGATAGAACAGTGCTAGGAGATAAGAAACATTGATTTCAACTTCAAGGAAAGATCGTCCTCTTGCATGATGGAGTTTCTTTTTTAAGCCATTAAAGATGAAAAATTCAGCGTGGCCACAAAAAAGCGCCGGCTGATCAGAACAAAGAGAGCGCGAGAAGAATAATACTTCTATTTGGGGCTTTATTTAGCATAGTCAGATGGAGGAAGTCAGGGAATCTACACTTGACGTAGTACAGAAATATTTATGTATATATATATATATATATATATATATATATATATATATTCTTTTGAATGAAGAATATATAGATAAATAAATATATATATATATATATAAATGTATGTTTTCTAAATTACCAAATTTCTTCATTGTGATATAATTATAAAATTTCTTCATTTTAAATGAAATTTTCCATAAAAGTGTTTCACCATACATTACTATTTTGAGATTCTATGTTATTTTTTTATATTTATATTCTTATATTTTGTTTCTCATTAAAATATGTAGGCTGTTTTAATTTTAAGTATATAAGTCAAATAAATAATAAGGGAATATTTGAAATACAGAATTAATTTTAAATGCTGAAAGAACATTTTATGATTACTAGAAATTTGAATCTTTGTGTCCCAACTTTACTGAAAAGAAATTTCTTTAACACTATTTATAGCGGTGTCAAATGACGCCTTTTTTAAAATTTTAATTTATATTTATTTTGCTCGTAGTTTTTGAATGCAATAAGCATAAAAAAAGTCTTAAATGTATTAAAAAGGATTTGTAATTGTTGCAACTTAAAAATTACGAATGAAAAAACTTAAATCGAAATATTTTTAAAGGTTTCATTCGACACCGGTAGAAATAGCGTTCATATTATCGTTACATAAAAAAGATTAATGCAAACATTTAAATAGTTTTTTTAAATAGTAAATTAAAATAATTATTAAAATGAAATAAAAAGTTGTAGTCTGTTCCAATGCAGAATTTAAAAAATAATGTGTCTTTATCACAATTCCATGTTAAGAAACCCCTTTTAAAAAATATGTAAAATGCAATATACATCCAAAATTCACGTGCCGTTAAAAATAGAATGAAATAAAGGTTTGTAAAAATATTTGCAGACTTTTTTCTTTATTATATCATATAGTGTCCAAATTATATGCAATTGAATATGTGCAGTGCATGGGCATCTGCGTATGAAAATTAAAGCTCGACTTATAAATGTTTTAAAATTGTCTGGACTCTATATTTATGATAAACTAAAATATCAGGAGCCTTTATAAAGAATCCACAAAAATCCCCCTTCCCCTTCCCCCCTCTCCTGGAAACGATTACTTCTACCATGAGAAATTTACATGGGGTGCTATAATTTGGTTATAGGCGTTTACGGTTTTCAGGCCCTTATATTCGGGTCATATTAAAATTTAGAGGGTTCAGTTAAAAAACACGATAATGTCCCTCATTTTATAAAAATTACGTTTACCATACAAAATATGAGTGTTTTACACTAATTATAGCTCGAATTATAAATGTTTTAATTTATCAGGACCTTATACCTATGGTACACTAAAATATAGAAAAGTCTTTCCGGCCAGTGCCGGGAGGAAGAGGTAGCTTTCATAATCCTTATTTAAAAAAAGCCAAATTATATCATTCAAACACACGAAGCTCAATTTAGTGGAAACCGAATAAAGGAGATTCAATACTAATTTTTATCAATATAATGAATGAGAATTTCGCGAAATTAGTCAGCTTTATCCAAGCTGCTTTTCTTTAAAGTAACATATATTTGGCTGCCAAATTCGGCAATTTCTTAAAGTGCCTGTCATTTTAAGACAACATGGTGGATGAGACTAAGCAGTGAACTTGGTCGATACCTTAGTAATTGCTGTGCACATGCTCACTCACATCGGAATCGGTTAATATATAGGAGTGCTGTCGCATGCAAAAAATCAGATTTTTCAAAATGTCACCCACAATAGAAATTGAAACTGCTATATCTGAGCCATTTTTTAAGGTAAAGACAAACAAAAAATGCTCCTGAATCCTTATATCAAGGTCAAATACTTAAGAAAGAAACCTTTTTCAATTTCTAATTTTTTTGCACCTCACTTTAAATATATATATATATTTTAATTTAATGGTCGCCATTTTGAAACAAGATGGCTGATGAATCTGGCCAGCGAACTTGGTCGAGGTGTTGATGTATACTATCCACATGCCTTCTTACATCGAAATAGGCGAATACGTGTGTTATCGCGTGACAAATACAAGATCGTTTCAAAATGTTAGCCATGCTAGAAATTCAAAGTGCTATAAATCAACCATTTTTTAAGATATAAACAAAAGAACAAATTTTCAGAAACAAAAACTGCTCCGGAATCTTTGTATCAAGGCCAAACACATAAAAAAATCTTTTTCATTTTTCCAATTGTTTAATACCTAATTTGGAATTTTAAATTTAATTTTTTTAAATGGCAACCCATTTGAAACAAGATGGCGAATGAAGCTGGCCAACGAACTCGGTCGAGACATTGGTATGTACTATGTACAGACCAAGTTACATCCAAATAGGTTCATAATTACGCCTGTTATCGCGTGACAAAAATCAGGTCGTTTTAAAATGTCAGCCACAAGAGAAATTCAAAATGCTATTACTCAGCCATTTTTTTTTTAGATATAGACGAAAGAAAAACTGTTCCAGAATCTTTGTATTAAGGTCAAACACATACAAAAAAAATCTTTTTCACTTTCCAATTTTTTGGTATCTCATTTAAATTTTTTTATCTTTTAATTTTTTTTAAATGGCCGCCATTTTGAAACAAGATGGCGGATGAAGCCGGCCAACGAACTCGGTCGAGATATTTGTATGTACTATGTACACACCAAGGTACATCCAAGTCGGTTCATAAATACGCCTGTTATTACGTGAGAAAAATCAGGACGTTTCAAAATGTCAGCCACGCTAGAAATTCAAAATGCTATAACTCAGCCATTTCTTAAGATATAGACGAAACAAAAACTGCTCCCGAATCTTTTTATCAAGGTCAAACACATAAGAAGAAAATATTTTTTCAATTTTTAATTTTTTGGTACCACATTTCAAATTTAAATTTTTCTTAAAAATTCTAAATAGCCGCCATTTTGAAACAAAATGGCGGATGAAGCTGGCCAACGAACTCGGTCGAGAGATTGGTATGTACTATGTACACACTGAATTACATCCAAATCGGTTCATAAATACGCCTTTTATCGCGTGACAAAATTCAGGACGTTTCAAAATGTCAGCCACGCTAGAAATTCAAAATGCTATAACTCAGCCATTTTTTAAGATATAGACGAAACAAAAACTGCTCCGGAATCTTTGTATAAATGTCAAATACATAAGAAAAAAAATTTTTTCCATTTTTAATTTTTTGGTACCACATTTCAAGTTTTAAAATTTTTTAAAAATTTTAAATGGCCGCCATTTTGAAACAAAACGGCGGATGAAGCTGGGCAACGAACTCGGTCGAGACATTGGTATGTACTATGTACACACCGAATTACATCGAAATCGGTTCATAATTACGGGAGTTACAGTGTGACATAGGTCAGATATACATACATATATATATATATATATATATATATATATATATATATATATATATATATATATATATATATATATATCAATTTTGAACGGAGGGTGGTTTCGGGGTCTGGGGGTCATGATCGATGAAAATATACCAAAATTTTTTGAAATCGCTTTCCTCCGAACGGCTGCAATAGGTAGCTTTTTTGTAAAGAAAGCTACCTAAAACGTCAACTGAGTTACTCCCACCCCCCCTGATTTTTAAAACGATTGCGATTACTATACGAAATTTGTGTGGGCTGTAATAATTTGGATCTGCGTTATAAGTGTTTACGTTTTCGAGCCCTTATATTCGGGTTATACTAAAATTTAGGGCGTTCAGTTAAAAAATCCGATAATGTCCTATTATTTATCCTATTTGCCCTAATTATACTTATGATACACTAAAATATAGAAAAAGTCAATAGAGCCCCCCCCCCCCTTCTGCTTTTTAAAACGATTACGATTATCATGCGAAATTTGTGTGGGCTGCGACAAGTGTGATATGTATTATAAGTTTTTGCGTTTTTGAGCCCTTATATTCGGCTTATACTAAAATTTAGGGCGTTCAGTTAAAAAATCCGATAATGTCCTATTATTTGTCCTATTTGCCCTAATTATACTTATGATACACTAAAATATAGAAAAAGTCAATAGAGCCTCCCCCCCCCCCTTCTGCTTTTTAAAACGATTACGATTATCATGCGAAATTTGTGTGGGCTGCGACAAGTTTGATATGTATTATAAGTTTTTGCGTTTTCGAGTCCTTATATTCGGGTTATACTAAAATTTAGGGCGTTCAGTTATAAAATCCGATAATGCCCCTCCTTTTATAAAGATTACGTTTACCGTACAAAATATGAGCTATTTGCGATAATTATAGATCGAGTTATAAATGCTTTAATTTATCAGGACCTTATATTTATAATACACTAAAATATAGAAAAAGTCGACAGAGCCCCCCCCCACCCCCTGCTTTTTAAAACGATTACGATTATCATCTTAAATTTGTGCGGGCTGCGACAAGTTTGATCTGTGTTTATAAGTGTTTGCGTTTTCGAGTCCTTATATTTGGGTTACACTAAAATTTAGGGGTTCAGTTAAAAATCCGATAATGTCCCTCCTTTTATAAAGATTACGTTTACCATTCAAAATATGAGTGTTTTGCGATAATTATAGATCAAGTTATAAATGTTTTAATTTATCAGGACCTTATACTTATAATGCACTAAAATATAGAAAATGTCAATTTCCCCCTCCCCTGCTTTTTAAAATGATTACCATACGAAATTTGTGTGGGTTGCTACTAAAGTTTAAAGACCTTCATTTAAAAATGCTACAATGTCTCCTTAATATTAATAAAAATTATGTCACCTATTTCAAGTGCACAAAATTTCAGCTTGCTGGAGAAGGGACCGAAATGGCAAGGGACCGAAATGGCTAGGGACCGAAATGGCTAGGGACCGAAATGGCTAGGGACCGAAATGTCGTGTACCCGTCTCACAACTCTTAAAATTGGAAAAAAAAATGAGAAAAAAAAGTCCATTTTCAACACTTAATAATTTAAAATGTATATGATTTTAAAAAAATTAAGAGGGATGAAAGATATAATCATGTTCTTTCATTCATATATTTAGAAAAGTACAAGATGCAGAATTAATATTTATAGAGGGCTTCAAACTGTCAGACATTTATTGAGCAGGAAATTGGCATGACAGTTTACGCGCAGGATTATAAAATAAATTTTGCAGCTAGAGAGAAAATTTTGGTGTCTAATTATACCTCAGAGTATAATAATTACCCTAAACACAAATAAATTGGTATTTAAATTTTTTTTATATTTTTAATACAAATTTGTATTTAGCTAATGCAAAAATTTGAAATTTTCAACAGTGTAATCAACTAAAAAAATATTTTTTTGAACAATAAAAAGAAATTTTAGATTCAGTTTATACCGACTAACATGAAACACACATTTTAAAAATTTCACGAATAAAATATTAAAAATTTTGAGATATCCTGTGTGTTATGCCCAAAAACGGCATTTAGAGTAAAATGACTTCAAAGATTCAGAAACGCCGCTTCAGCTACTGAGTTGGAACTATTCTAAAAGTCATAACTTCTGCTCTAATTTGAATTTCAAGGAATCAATTGTACCAAAATGTTAAGAAAAGATAGGAGTTTAACCAATAAAAAATTAATCAAGATTAAGGATTGTCGGACGATCCAAAGGATGCGTGTGTTTTACAAGGCACTTACTGGCAAGAGTACTACGTGGTATTTGGAATGTTACATGATTATATGTATGTTCGTTTTTACTCATGCCATTATTGCCTCATTCTCTTCAGCGCAATGCTTACATATAATACAAAAATCTATGTTAAATTCAATTGTGACAATGAACATATTAATATTCTTATTAAATTATCTATATAAACAGCAGCAATCAATATTCTTTATAACGTAAATTTATTTATAATATAAATTTCCTTTCTATACATTATATTTATAATATACATTTTTATATAAATTTCGTAATTTATCTATTTGAATTATATATTAGTATTTAGAGTAGTTAAGCTATTAGTCAGTATTATATAAATATTTACAATATTAAACATTCTGTAGAAAACGCATGGCCATAAATTATAGAATATATACATTTTTATCTTTCAAGAGAAAAATATTTTAACCCTATTAATGCCCTTTTACATAGGTTTTTAGTTAGTTTTTTTAAACTAAAAAAAATTAACAAAAAATATCACAAGTTCGATGTAAATTAAATACGGTAAAGTAAAAACTTAAAATGCCTTATTATAAATCTTTTTTAAGAAAAGGACACCATTAGCATAATAAAATTTGCATTTCGATTTGTATTCTAATTTCCAACATAATTTTTATTTTATGTTCTTTTCCCAGAAACATACTATAAGTTTTAGAGACATATTTTGCGAATAAATCTGTCATTAAGTGTGGATTGTTTTTAAGTATCTGGCAGAATTACAATGTTCATAAAAAATTAAAGAATTTTAATGGTATCTCGAAGTTTCGAATTTTCGTACGTAAATCCTTTATAATGATATGGTTTTTGAAAAAAGGCCATTAGAATACTGTAACATATTTAAAATGTATTTTAATGTACTAATGATTTAATTTTTAAAACGCGAAATTTGACAAGGGCCTTTTTATGCATTATAATATGTCGAATGTTTTTCTGTTAAATATCTGATATTTTTTCTAGGTATATAGCCTTGAAGTTTTACAGAAGAAATTAATTACAGCCATTTATACAGTTGTGGGGCCAGGAAAAATGAGTTGAGCTAGTTAATTTGTAAGTATTGTTTTGGTGTAGTTAAAGAGATATTGATAATTTTTTAAACTAACATTAAGATTAATTTAGTTGTCAAAAGAAAGGTTGTCTTGAAGTGTTTCAAAAACTCGACATTTCAGGCTTGAAATGAGGCTTTGAAAATTTTACTTGTTTCAAACTCTTGAATACTTTTCTGCCTACATCTCAAAATTTGATTCCTATGCGATAGAAGATGCTGGCTGTCGTTTGCGCCAACTCGTTAACACTGAAACAATAGATCATCATTATTCCTAGCAGAGTGCTCGGTGGACGGTAAACTACGCGAAGGCACAATTCAGGTGGACGGTAAACTACGCGAAGGCACAATTCACGTGGACGGTAAACTACGCGAAGGCACAATTCACGTGGACGGTAAACTACGCGAAGGCACAATTCACGTGGACGATAAACTATGCGAAGGCACAATTCACATGGCAAAGCAAAGTTCCTTTTAACACCACCGATTTTAGGTAGATTTCTTAAGAAATACTACACATTACATTCTCCCCTACGTTCTAATTTCTGAAAAAATATTTGCAGATCAAGACCTCTAGAGGCCAAAATCATCCGCAGTTAAAATCTTTATATATATGTATGATATGATTTTACTTGTATGATATAAACATATCGGTCGTAAGCAGCAGACATACACTCGTTATCAAACTCAACCGTGAAATCAAAGTTTTGCAGTCGTAAAATCATAGTTAAGAGAGGAAGATCAGGCCGACGTCCATTGGTAGTTTCTCGCAAATAATAATTAAAGCCTTTAGATTCATCAAATATTTATTAGATGATCGTAAAATGCACCAACTCCACTAGATGCTATATATCAGAACAGAGAAACTGACGAAGAAACAGTAAACAAAACTCTCCAGGTAACATGGGTTATTTAAGCAGATCCATAATCGTTATATTCCGGGTCTCCCAGCCAATGCAACAGTTTAAATACTTGCGAAAAAGAACACGCGTACGAATACATTAAAAGTGAAAAAACCAACCCCGTAAACATAGCCGGGAGGACGCGACGAGAGGCAGGCTACGATAGGACTTAGTTCCGGGGGAAGGGGAAAGTACACGAAAATGTCGAACTCTGACGTCGATGATGAAGTTTCGGCGTGAGATTTAAAACGCAAACAAATGTTAGCGGGAGGCTGGCAAGGAATTATGGGATTTCGAACAAATAGAATAAATGATATGAAATACATGCGAAACAAAAAGAATTTAGTTTCAGAATAAAATGAAAAAATGTAATTTAATGGGTTTTATAAGATTAGACGAATAGATTTAAGGTTTTTAGAATAATAAAAGAATACGCGTTTAAAGCATGGAAAAAAGATAAAAGATATTTAAGATAGTATTAAAGCTAAGTAAAAAAGGTAGATATTATAATAATTTGGAATAGTTTAATTAAGATAAAAGGGCAAAAAATTTTATTATTACATATATATGATACGATTTCACTCGTATCACATAAACATGTAGATCTTAAGCACCAGCATACCCACATTATGTAACTCAATGAAGAACTCGTGGATTTTTGCAGTCATACAATCGTGATGGAAGGTCAGGCTGTCGTCCATTGGAACAAACAAAAAGCAACTTATTCAGGATTGCAGCGTTCTCAATAACTTCAATATAGGAAGTGATCACAGTTTGGTTAGATGCAAACTGCTGTTAAATACTGAAGTGGAAAGAATAAAGCTTTTGCAACACTCAAAGAAATCAATCGATATAATAAATCTTCAGAAACATAAAGAATTCCATTTGAAACTTAAAAACCGTTTCCAAGTACTTCAATCAACCTTCGAAGAAGAACAAGATGTTACAGTAGTGATCAAGAAACTAACCAATACTCTACAAGATATTGCAAATAAGATAGCCGACGATGCACAAGTAAAGCAGACAAAGAAAATAACAGAAGAAACAAGAAGATTGATGAAGAAACGCAGAGAATTTAAAATGAAGAAAAACGATCCTAAATCAAGAGATAAATATGCTGAATTATGTTAAACGGTAAGAAAAGGTGTTACAGAAGATATCAGAAAAATTAACTGTGATCTTGTCAAGAAAGTTCTAGAAGATAACAAAAGTTTAAAATCAGCTAGGCGCAAACTACGTGTTGGAAGAAAATGTATTGTTACACTAAAGACGGCAAATAGAACAGTCACCAAAATAAATAAAGAAATTGTACACATTGTCGAAAAATTCTATTACGATCTATATAAATGTAAAGATCAAAGGGGAATCAACCTGCGTGATCCACGAGAAAACTTAACAGAAACCGAAGCCATAATCCCAGTGATGACAGACGAAGTTTTACAAGCCCTTAAATTTATGAAAAATGGTAAATGCCCTTGAGAAGATGGAATTACAATCCACCTTATCAAAGAAGCAGGAGAAGAATTTGCACAAATGCTATCCTTACAGTATTCCAAATGTCTCAAGAAGTCAGATGTACAAGATGGTTGGAATAATGCTGTAATGGTGCTACTTTACAAGAAAGGAGAGAAGGAAAACAATAAAAACTACCGTCCAATCAGCTTACTATCAGTGATTTATAAAATGTTCACCAAAGTTTTAACGACAAGACTTGAATCACCTCTGGACTCGGCTCAACCTGGAGAACAAGCAGGATTCCGAAGAGGATTCAGCACAATAGAGCATATCCAAACGGTAAGGGAACTCATAGAAAAACATAAAGAATATAATTTACCTCTCTGCCTTGCTTTTATTGATTATGAAAAAGCATTTGATTCGGTCTGCACATCAGCAGTAGCAGAATCTCTGGAGGACATTGGTATAGACAAACCTTACATCAATATTATAAAGAAGATTTACAAGAAAGCAACAGTCATCCGCTTGGACAAAGGAAAAGCAAAGATCAAGCTTGGAAGAAGGGTAACACAAGGAGACACTATTTCGCCTGTACATTTTACTGCTGTCTTAGAAAATACTTTTAGTAAATAACATTTCAGTATAATTTTTCTGCTTCGAATTATGTTTATGTGACATACGATAAACCGAGAGGTTGGCAGATATAGTTAAAGTAATTAACAAAATATAGGGTTCAACTTAGATTGAGAATGTATTTATGGCTAAATAAGTTATTTGAGTCCCTAGATTCCTATTCAAAGAGTTCTTGCAATAGTTCGTTCTACCACCGTAAGGTTTATTCCTTCTTTTTAATACATTTTACATATACAGATGATCTGAAATTTAAAAAGCAGTGCAGTATACAGTGTGTCCACGTTCTTTTTTTTCTCTTTTTTTGTGTGTGTGAACTCAAAAACTTAAGTCCCCCCACCTTTTTTTTGCACTGCTGTCCAGGAATCCCACCTTGTCATATACCCAAAGTGTCATGTATCTGGGGATGTGGGACATAGGTCCCGGAATCCTCGGCCAAATGTCTTCGAATCGTTGTCAAAATTAGTATACAAATTATTTCTTTAAATATTTGGCAAGTCTAGGTAATAACTTCAATAATTTTCCTAAATTCGCCAGATTAGACTTTTCTTTTTTAACAGATAAAGCCATTTAGAGAATCCCTGTTAAAAATTCAATTACGAATTTCAGACTGTTACTTACTCACAGAAGATGAATCTTGTTTACAAGATTTATTGCAAAATATTTTTGTTACAGCTTGTTTTGATAAAAATATGTGTATTAAACAAAAATGTCATTTTAGTTTAAGGGCAAAAGGCAGTAATGCTTTGTTAGCATTAGTGCTTTTCTTCCGAAATTAAAACGATATTGCGACTATTTTTTTTAAATGTACATAATTTTACCAAAACAAACTGTAATAAAAATATTATGCAATAAATCTGGTAAACAAGATTCATCTTCCATAAGTGAGTTAAGATACAGAAAATATGCGCAAGAGATGCGCAGATAGTAGATAATCTTTCATATATGACGTCATACTGAAAGACCGCGTATTTGCCAACCAAGTCCAACCGAGGGCGCAGCTGTGTCAATATACTCCAAATTCCAGCATTGAATTTGTACGCTTAATATGTATGCAGTTTTGTAGACCAGCGATTTCTAACCTATGTGTCGCGGCGGGAGTTTAGGTAGGTCGCGAAACAATTGAGGTTTGCTACAAAAATATATCTTTATTTTATCTGTTTAAAAATATAACAAATACAATATTTTACAAATGAAATAATCATGAAAGATAATAGCTTAAACTAAAACTTCGTTTTTTTAACTTTGACAATGTTTTTTTTAAAAATTCAATCGATATTATGTTTTGATCTCGTTGAGAGATATGGCAGCAGTCGTTCAGTCCTTATGCCAACCCTGGATCCCCAATCTAGAGCGGTGATGTGCGCACAATATCTGCGCTTCTACTTTCTCCCATTTGCTTGTTTGTTGTTGAATCGGAACCTGAACAATCTTCCTCTGCTTTTGAGAGGGAGTTATTGTTTACTTTTTGTTTTGATTTAGTTTAGATTTATTGTCATTATGGAAGATTGGTTCAGGACTGGATTGTTCAGTAAAAGGGACTATCTAAGTTGAGGAACTTCAATCTCTACTGCTTTTAATAATATATGTGAAATTGTTACTGACGTAGTGTCAAGTATTTGTAGTTACAATGCAAACAACGCAAAAAAAAAAGGCCTAAAACTATGAACACTTGAAGAAGATTCCTTAATTCAGCTATCTTGCGATCACTTTTTGAATGCAGTTTCAGGGAAAAATCCTCAATTACTTTTTGGATGAATATACGAGCAGAATATCTAAAAATACTTAAATCAGCTTTGAGGTCGTTGATGGTGTTCAACACGACATGCTTGTGTGAACATGCTCTTTCTACTTTGTTGTTTTTGAAAAACAAGTACAGAAACAAACAGCGTGTAAAAAGTGACTTAAGGTTAAAATTTACCAGTTTTAACACTGATATAGATGCCCTCATCTATAAAACCAATTTTAGAAATCTCACTGATTATGAGCTTGTGTTTTGATAAAAATTAAACGCACTTTTCGTTATCTTTGTAATATGTGTGTTGTTTTAATTATTCTATATGGGACATTGTAATTACCAATTCCTGTTTGGTTTTGTTGATAATGCATGTTTTGTCCGAAAACTTTCCTTTTTACTGATATTAGATACACCCTCGTATTATAGGGGTCGCGATTTTTTTTTACTTAAAGGGGGGGGGGAGTCACGTACCAAAAAAGGTTTGGAATCGCTGCTATAGGCTATTTTCATGTATCCCTGAGAAGTGATACACGAATATTCATCTTTATTGTGGACAATTGCCAGGAAACTTACGAGACCCTTGAAACTATCTCTTGTACACTGTTCATTAAGTTACACGTTTATTTAACAAAATTTGCAGTTTTTTTCGTATTGAAAAAAACAGAAAACGGAAAGTTTGCAGATATGATTTATCGGTATCGAAGATATTAACACAATATTTTCAACAGATCCACTGTGTGTATGTGTATATTGATGTAGAAAAATAAATAGATATATTTAAATTATGGACTAAATATAATAATTGTTTGCATGTTTGTTGTTAATGCATCAATATTTTAAATCATAGATATTAATATAAATATGTCCTTACAGACACATTTTAAGATAGATATTTTTCCATTTTTTAGAAAACATTACAGCATAAATTATATTTTTAAAGATTGTACTCGATATTTGAAATTTTTTATTTTTGAGTTCTTCGAACATCACTAATAAAATCTCCTTTTATCTAGAAGAAAATACATGGACACCAAGATAAGAGAACACAGTTTTTGAAAGTATATGTAAGATAATAGAACCTTTCATTCATCTTCAAATATCCGTTCAACCATGAACCAATTCATTTGCTCCAGTTTTTTATATCATCGAGTTATAGTTATTGAGCTAAGTTATTCATTTTCATATATATCGAATGGAAAAGACAATTTAAGAAAAATGGAAAGCTAAGCTTCGACGAACTCTTTTTCTGTATTTCCTCTTGCTTCTGGAAATATCTTTCTGCAAGTCTTTTTTTGAATTCTGTACAAACGTTTTCTGTATATCTTGTCTATATGCAAGAAATTCAAATTGTACTCATGGAAATTGAGGTTATGATATAAAGAACAAGCCTCAATTTTAATATCACTATTTACAAAAATCTGCATTAATATGTAGATAATATATGTATGTATTCACAATAAAACTAAAATGTTTCATATATTTATATTTAAAAGTAATGATATGTATTTTAAGAATATGCAATGTATGCCATCAAAGAGACTGGGTAATTTTATTTATTTATTTAACTAATCTATCTGCCTACATTGGGTATATAATATATATATTTATGGGGCATTCTCACAATATTTTAACTTTCATGTCCCTGAATAATAATTTTTTATTTAATACACCTTTTTATGTTTTTTTATTTCATATACTTGGGAACATCCCATTGCATGATTGCACAACAATATTAACGAGATAAATAAGTTTTGGACGATGTTGGGGGTCCAAACACATGGAAAACTCATCTACCGTCCCGTGTCCCTGATGCTGATTTTGAAGTTTGGAGCTGTCTGGATAAAATTGTTTCAATAAAAATAATTCGATGTAATTTTTGTTTTAAACTGGAACTATTGTTTTATATGAATATGTAGCTAAAAATTAACTTGCACACATTTTTAGGGTTGATATTATTTTTTGAACTCTGTCCCTGGGTTTTAGATTTTTTACCATCTCTCTTCTAAAATTATACAGAAAATCACTTCAGATGCAGCGACAGATTTTTTTTCAAGTTTTTGCTCATGCAGCAGTATGCTAGAGAAAGAATATCTAAAATTCTTTGACAGGAAATTTACTGAAGAATATAAATCAGCATTAAAATATCAATTTCAAGCACCGTGGCTTTATTGGTAGTCTTACCGTCCCCAAGGTTTATTCCTGCACTTTTCGAGGTAAATTAAAAAAAATTAATTTAATCCAATGTTAACATCTGTTTCAAAAAATGAATGAACATTGTGACTATCACTTAGTCTTAACATGATTTTCCTAAAAATAGGTGGTAATTTTCCTTATCGTTCCATCCTTACCGTCTCTTTTTTTTACCATTTCGTCCCCTTTGTTACCTTACCGTCCCTTCTTTAACATCCACTTAAGACAATGTTATACAAAAACTCTGTATTAAAAGTTCTACAGTTGTATTATTTCTTATTTGAATGTCCTGTGGGTACTATGCAAATTCATTATAAGTAAACATTTAGAAGAAAAAAAAAGTTATAGGGGTAAAGTGGTCAGGAAAATTAAACTCGCAAGTGTAACCTAAGCCTCAGTTAAATAAAAAAATTTTCGCCGCTGACCATTTTTCTTTATTTTGAATCATTAAGGCATTCGTCTATCAGATTAAAATGTTATTTTAGCAAGTTTAATTTCGCCAGATTTTTGTCCCCCAAAAGTCAAAAATTGTGAGAATGCCCCATATATCAAAATAATAGCAATAAATAACAATGTAAATAAAATAAAAAACATATATATCACAGACAACATTTTTATTGGTATTAACTTTATCTATCTGTGTAAAGTGAAATAAAAAATACAATATATAAATTACTTTTAGTCATATAATTATATATTATTATTATTATGTTAAATATAAACTATATGGGATGTAAATTCTTAACTCGGCGAAAAATGGCCGGAACAGGATTCGAACCAGGTATCTCTTGGCTACACTAGAAGCCACTAATGCTCTTCTATCTGAGATATCTTGGAAGAATCTGGTGGATCTAATTCACCCTGCTAACCTTATTGATTATAGCATCTGGTCTGACATCTGGGTCAGCTAAACAGAATAAATCGCAGGTAATGGGACTCCAGAAATGCTGGATACGTAATTACACTAGATTAATTTTAACACCGTTATGATCCACATGAGATCTACCAGATTCGTCCGAAATAGCTCTCATGGTAGAGCATTGGTGTCCTTAGCCAAGAGATTCCTTTGTTCGAATCCTGGTCCGGGCATTTTTCGTCCAGTTAGAAATTTACACCCCGTATGATTTATTTACCTGAATTAGAATAGCTGTGTTAAAATTAATCCACGCACAAAAATATCCCTATAAAATTACGGGCAGAGGCCGGCAGCTGAGATTCCACTCATACCCCGTAAAATATCCATATCCAATTACCAAAGCGAATTTTTGCTAACAGATGGGCCAGAACTGTAAAATTATGTGCATTGCCCTTAATTTTCTAAGTATCTAAGGGATAAGGACGCTTATTTAATGGATCAGACCTTTTTTCATCAAATAAGACTGTTGCTCGTGCAAATTTAAGGGCAAACGCTCATAAAATTACAGTTTTTTTTCTGAGAGTGTAGTATAAACGCTATATTTTAATATCTTGCTAAACATGTAGTCAAATAGATCTAATAAAATGACTCTAGTCTACAAATTTAACAAATAAAAAAAATCTATTGAATGCTTTTGCTATTTATACATACGTATTATTATTATTTTTTTTTTTTTTACAAATTTCATGAAACTCTTTTTTTCAAATATATAAAATAATGCTTAAAATTGCCTATTTTTATTATTCCTTCATTTAAACATCAGGCTATTAAAAAAAAATCCTTTTATTTTAGAGAAAAAAAGGTCAAAATTTATCAGTACATAGCTTTCGAAGTTGTATGAAAAATAATTCATGTTTTCGCCCATCTTCAGATATCCTCCGTTCAACCATGAACATTCTTTTGCTCCAATGATTTATATCATCGAGTTATACATATGAAGTTAAGTTATTCAGTTTCATATGCGTAGAATGGAAAAGACAATTTGAGAAAAAGGGAAAGCTATTCTTCGGCTAACTCCTTTTTGTATTGCTTTTCTTTTTTCTGGAAATACTTTTCTGCATGTCTTTTTGTTGAATTCTGAACAAAAGTTTTCTGTATATCTTGTTTATATGGAAGAAATTCAAACTGTGCTAATAAAAATTGAGATTATATTACAGAGAATTATCCACAGTTTAAATAACACTATTTACATAAATCTGCATTAGTAATTATATATGTATGTATCCACAATAAAAATAAAATATGTAATATATTTATATTTAGAAGTGTGTATTTTAAAAACATGTAATTTATGTAGACAGACCAAAGAGATTACATTTTTTTTTTTATTTAACTAATCTATATTCTTACATGTGCATATAAAAATATATATAAAATAATAATAGCAATAAGTAATAATACAAATATAATACAGAACATATATATATAATAGAAAACCTCTTTATTGGTAGTAACTTTATCTATGTGTGTGAAGTAAAATAAGACATATAATATATAAATTACTTTTATTCATATTATTATATATTATTGTTAGACTGTTAAATATAAGCTATATATTTTAATATATACCGATATATGTAGAGAAAGAGATCTAATAAAATGATACTAGTCTACAGATTTAACAAATAAAAAATTTTCTCTTGAATGTCTTCGCTATTTATAGGTATGTGTTTTTTTATTTTTTGAAAAAAAAATTTCATAAAACTCTTTTTTTAAATACAGAAAATGAGGTTTTAAAATGCCTATTTTTGTGATTTCTTATAACACCAAGCTTTTATAAAAAAGATTCCTTTTTTTTATTTTAAAGAAAAAAGGTCAAAAGTTATCAGTACATAGCTTTCGAAGTTGTATGAAAGATAATTCAGGTTTTCATTCATCTTCAGATATTCGATCAACCATGAACATTCTTTTGCTCCAGTGATTTATATCATCGAGTTATACATATGAAGTTAAGTTATTCAGTTTCATATGTTTCGAATAGAAAAGATAATTTGAGAAAAATTGAAATCTACGCTTCAATGAACTTGCTTATACGTTATTTTCTTATGCCTCTTGTAAGTCAATTTTCTTTCTTTAAATTCTGCAATAAGGTTTAGTCGATCTGAGACAAATTCAAATTATATTAATGGAAATTGAGATTATATTATAGAGAATTATCACCACTTTGAATATACTGTTTGCTCAAACCTCCATGATTAATTATGTATCTATTAACTATGAAATTAAAATCAGTGATATATAAATTTCTGACAATAGTGATATGTATTTTAAAAAATTGTATTTTATTTATCGCGCATGTAGTCAAAAAAATTCAAGGAAAAATACTTTGACTATTTATGTATCTTTCTGCCTACACGCGCATGTACAGTCGTGGAAAAAATATAAACACACCAACTAAATCTGCAACGAATAGTCATAGAAGAAAATTATTAGTACCAAACGATTGGAAATAAGGTCTACTTTTAAATGATACATATAAAATTTTCTTAGGGGGCCATCTACAAATCAAACCTAGCCGGAACTTCGTTTTTTTTTTTTTTACAATAGCAACACCCCATTTGGACAAGATATTTTTAATCTTTGGTTCAAACTATGCTTAGAAACGATATTTTATATCAATTGGATAATACGTTTTTAAATTATAAACATTCAAAATTTAATTAAATTCAGCTTCTAATGTTAATTTACACTTTCATATTTTTATTGATATCTCTTGAAGTTATAATCCTAATGTATTTTTTTTGTGTGTGTGGTTATAACACTAAAAAACTCAAACATAAATACATTGAATTTTTAATTAAAAAAAAATTATTATGTGAGTTATGAATTATAAAATTAATATTCGAAAAAAAATATCAATTTCAAACTATAAACTTTTTTGAAGGATTTATATTTATTATGTCCTTCTTTAAGTAAATCCAAAATTTCAAATTTTTCTTCCAAGTAGTTTTCAAGTTTAAAAAAACTGCTTAAAAAACTTCAAAATGCTGGTTTAAGAGTCGTCTATGGTGTGCAGAAAAGCATAATTTGAAAAAAAAAAATATTTTTTACTCATGTTATTGAAGCATTTGGACTGGGATTACGGTGCCTCTCTTAAAATCAACTTATAGCGTAAGTCTGTCTTACGCTTTAAACAAAGCGTAAAGCTTATTTCAGTACCTCGCGATCTTACGTTAACCTGAATCCTTTCTACGTTCATGTGCTATGCAGATTATCAAAAGAGATCCTAATATTGCTAACAGTGTCATTGAATCAATGACATGGAGATCACAATAAATTCTTGATAGAAATGGTTTCTATACATCATATTAACAGATTTTCTCTCTTTTAAATTTAAGCAAAACATGTAGCTTATTGGGGGGGGGGGAGGAGTTCTCTCATTTTTTTGTGTACTACCCATATTTTTCTTCTACTTATATGAAATATATATATATATATATATATATAATAATTTGACGTAATCATATTTTTAATTAAGATAAATTTCAGTATTTTAACATTAAACGTACCGATATTTTTTTTATACCTAATCCTACCGAAAAGTGGTCAAATGACCCCTACAACTATTTTACGATGTTTTGCGAAAAATATACCAGTTGATACGCTTTGGTGTATGAATAAAACATTTTTTATAATTATTACAAATTGTTTATTTATTAAAGTAAAATAATATAATTACGCAAAAAATTAATAAAACAATTAATTATTTCAAGAAATTCGAAAATTTAATGAAAACATATTGTGCAAATTTGGCTTATGTTCACCACATATTTTTAAGATTATTTCGTTCTCGATATAACCTGAATTGTTCAAACTAGAATCTCACCCGGAATAAAGTCAATTTCTAATTGCACCATTCTACATTAACCCTTTCAGGGGCGGTGGTATGTTTATGAAACCACTTAATTTTAATTCCCAAACGTCACAGTGGCAGCAGAATGTTTGGTAAAATATTTTCCATTTAATATGTACGTAAAATATAGCCCTTTTCATATTTACAATTACATTTGTTGGTTAATCCCGGTTCCAGTTATTTACTTCAACACTTTAGCATTGAAAATGCCTTGCCCCTAAAAGAGTTAACAAATATGATGTAATGCAGTAGAATAAATGATGTAATAGCAAAAATACGAAAGTTACTAATGTTCTTACAAAATAAAACATTTATACCTTTATGATATAACAAATTTATTCAGTTGTCAAATGACCCCTTGCGGTAGTGAAACATAAAATATTTTTTTCTAGGCAAAATAAGTAGCTCATAGATGAAGAATTTTATGGAATAATATGATCATATATTTTAATAAAAGTCGTGAAATATAAAGAAATTTAGTAATGTTTTAGTTTGAGAAATTCCAAAAGAGTCAATGGACTTTACCCAGGAATGGCAACAGCCACACCTCTGCGGGTAGATACCCTCCGAAAAAGACTGCTTATTGGACGAAGGGGAAGCTGGGTTAAAATGTTCTTCTCGCCTATTGGTGTTTTTCTTATGTCTACCCGCAGCTGACGTCACATGGGTAAAGTCCATTGATCCCTCGCGGCAACTTTAGTTTTAAAATGTTGGTAGGAAGTTGCTACAACTGTTGCTTTTTAAGTCTCATTATCCGGACCAGTTTGTCCTTGTATACATGTTTGCATTTGGTTGATGTTTAATTTTAAGAAAAGAAACTGTGATGATTACATTAACATGACATTTCAGAGAGCAAAATTTAATTGGTAGTGTAAACACGAAATTTTTCATTTGAATGCTTTCCACGATTTGAAAGAACAAGTCAAATATATATTTTTTTCTTTTTAACCTTTAACTGATGTCACAAAAATTGTCACATAACTAGTGTGAAGCGGTCTCTCAGACCGCTGCAACGAAAGGTGTATAAAAGGCACGATTAACTCATGGGATGATGTTTTTGTACTAAACTTTTTGCACAGGACTGTTATAATTAAAATTTACGGCTTTTGAAGTTAAAATTTCCAAGTGTAAATATAGGAGAATATATTTGAGTAACAATACCAGAAGTAGATAAGGGTAAGGCTGAAATCCGAAATATTATAGCTAAAAAAAACAGTAAAGATGTTTGTAATAATTTTTCTTTAATAAAAATTTTGTATTAATTATTTTCTTCGATAAATATTTTAATTAGATTTTCAAAATCTGTTATTTTTTATTTAATAAAAAAATTTCATAGATTTTAAAAGTTGATATATATTTTTAAAAGGGAAAAGATGTTTTTGTAACATTTGTTTTTAAATGCAGTATATATTTTTAAAAACAGAAAAGATGTTTGTAATAATTTTTCATTGATAAAAATTTTGTAACTTAATGTCAACAGATTCTTCAAAAATAGGATGACGTCATCTCAGGTAAGTTTAAAATTCCACCGAGAGAGGCCGCTCGTGTCCATCCCCTCAGGCAAGTCCACCGCCTGCTGCTTTCAGTGATCTTCTTAACCAATTACAGAAAAGTAGAGTGGGCTGGTGTCGACCTCACCTAACCCGTCTCCTGACACCCCCAAGCTCATACTAGAAAGTAGATGTCGGGAAGCTCGGACTCTCGAACAACCAATCACAGTAAAAGAACGGCAAATCGAAGCCAAAGCTTCGCCAACGTGAGATAAATGAATCCTAGTAGCCATGTTTGATGTTTGAAGCACAGGGTTGCATTATATGAATTAGTAAATAAAAAATATTCCTTCGTTCATTTATTACGAGGAGCATTGTTTATATGTTTTAAGGATTTTTTAAAGTTAATTTATCATCATTTTCTTCCATGGATGCTTTGAGACATATTACAGCCAATGCAAAGTGTATTCAACCTGCATTCTATGCAATTTTTTCAGATAATTATTTTCAATTCAATTTTGTTCATGTGATGTAACAACAGTGGATCAGTTTGTTACAATATATGTCTAAAGAGGATTTAATATTTCTTATATCTATTATTAGGAAAAGACTGTAAAATAATAATGAAGTCACATTTTGCTTTAAAAGAGTATACTGGTAATTAATAAAACTCGTGAAACTTTCATAAGTTGTAAGATGGGATATAATATTTGATTGAAAATTCTAACTAAAAATAAAATGTTCTGTTTTAAAAGATTTAGAATTTAAGTAACAATAAATAAAAACAAAGCCGAAATAAGATAATCTTTCATCTCCTATAATTTATGTACATAATATAGCAATACACAAAATTTATTTCCTTTGTTATATCATGTCCATTGTGATCTAAAGAAGCAAGTGTTGTACATGTTTGCTTTCTTATTTTTTTAATTAAAAGTTTCGTGTTGATAAACTTTGTTTATTTCGTGCATTTCAAGTCTGATTTGTTTACATTTTAAAACTTTATCAGAGTAATCAGATCTTTATGAAACAGAAAATTGCTATCTATATGTTGTTAATGCTAATAAAAATCAGGATCTACTGAAAATATAAATAATTCATTTAAAAAATGTTTTTTTAATGAATAATTAAAAAAATATATCATAACTTTTAGAAATTTATATGATCAACAGTACCAGGGCAATTCCGAGCCAATGTTACCATTTTCAGTATTTCATTTTTTACATCAAATAGGTAATATGTATATTTTTTTCCTGATAGCATTAAACCTATATATTTTTTTTATTTACAATGCATTTTATAAAATTTTGAATAGTCAAAATCAATAAAATCCTTTATAATCAGCCTAGCTTCTTTTTATGTATTTATTTGTTTGTCTGTTAGATGTTCAGTATTGGTCTGTTACAGGTAAGATGACATATTTTTGATAAATATATTGTGGCAACACTCAAATTTTGTGAAAGATGTTCATTTATGAGCTCCCTCTGAATGAAAATACATTTTTGTTATAATAAATTGTATGTTGTTTTATAATACAGATAAACATTGAGCTATCCGAAAAGCACGGTAATTCCTGTTTGTCTGTTACAATACCATTTTTTTTAATAATAATTATTTACATTAAATAATTTATTCATAATAACTACTATATAAATTTATCTTCTAATGTCAAATGCTACTTGTAGCTATCTTATAATTACAGAATTAATATTATTTAAATAAGGTACAGGCATTTTTCCCTCTATGACTGTTAGTCTGTTACAATGGAATTGCCCATCACCAGTTTAAGAATATTCATTTTATTACTTCAAAATCTTTTCACCGAATCTACAATCAGCAGTTTTGTTCAATCATATAAGTATGTGACTGTAGGACATTCAAATATATACCTTCATGAGTATCTAAAATGATTATATTTTATCATAATATAAATTGCATAAATTTAAACCTATGTATGTGTATTCTAACAGTAGCGTAGGAACTTTGTACAAATAGGGGAGCCGGGGCATATTGCGGAAAGCTAGTGGCGCGGTTCATTTCTTTCATTATGGAGCGTTCTTTCATATTGTTGCACGTTTCACAAACAGAAGTATAAAATAGAAGCATATCAAAAGATCGCTAACTCTTTAATCCAGTTAAAATAATTTTTAATAGATATACTTAAAACATAGGAACTTAATTTATGTGTGATCTCGAATACAATGTTCAAATTTAAGGCTTCTCCCACTTCCATTTACCAGAAATTAAAGTGCTTTCTGTTGTTTTGCTTAAAAATTCTTTACAAATCTCTTCCAAATCAATTTTAAAGGCCTCATTCTATAAATTATCAAATAGGAATCATCTATATAAATATGTTATCTGTGCTGGTAATTTGTAGTATACCTCTATAAGACCCCCTTTTTTCTGGAAATCGGGAGGGTTGTAAACAATGAGAAAAAGGGTGAAGGCACAAACAAGTGTGCACACCACACCCTCTCTCTCTTTTCTTTGTTGTTTATTGCGTGAATTTCCTAGAAAAAGTATACTTTATTTTTTAATTCAGCAATGTATCGTAAACAGATGTGGTGCAAGAATTTCTCCCGGGGAGCTAAGCCCGTCTGAAATATTCCTGGGGAGCCACAGCTCCCCCGGTTCCTACGCCCTTGTATTCTAATAAGAGAAAAAAAAATTAGTTATCCATTTAATTCTAATTCCTACACTTAACATAAGCTACTAATTATTATGGAAAAGATAGTAGGGGAGAGTGGAGTGGAATGGGACAGTAGGTTTTTTCTTTTTTCTTTATGTATCATTCTAAACATTTCATCAATCACACACTAGATGAAGCAATGGTAGCCCAATCTTCATTTGAAAAAAGTTGCTGATCTGCATAAGCTTGCATTTGTATACAGAAAAAGATTATTTAAAGAATCAAAATCAAAAGTAAATTTGCTTCATATACTTTTTATCCTTTCTATATATTAA
This sequence comes from Maratus speciosus, assembly GCA_963932465.1. Lineage (NCBI taxonomy): Eukaryota > Metazoa > Arthropoda > Arachnida > Araneae > Salticidae > Maratus > Maratus speciosus. The sequence goes on along the minus strand of OZ010790.1, from coordinate 218,605,692 downwards.
TGACTTGTTTATGCAAAGATGTAATAGTTTCCCTATTTATGGAACATTATACTGTATATTATCCATAATTTAAACTAAGCCTAAAAGCTAAAAGCAGCATTTTTGTTTATACAAGAAGGTAGTGGGGAGGAGTGGGACATTCCAGCAAAGGGAGGTATGGGACAAGTCCAATTCCTTCTTTTTAATAAGATGAATGTTAATTGCTAAAATGCATATATTTTTAGAGGGTAATATATTAACACGTTGAGTGCCATGTCAGTCACTGGTGACTGACACTGAACTTTCTGTTTAGGCCCTGTCAGTCATCAGTGACTTATTCTTATTGATTTTGTAGTGGGGGAGGGTGGGGAATTTCTAGAAAATCTTATCAGCCAAGGATTTATTTCACCAGCCAGTAAAATGCAACATACAGTTGAAAATTTTTATGACAAAATTACGCAACTCAAAAATAGTTGGTTACTATTACTATAATGTATTTTCATATATTTTTTCCTATAAAATTAAGAAATGTAAACAAGAGATGAAAGTTTAATATAAAGTTAGGGATGCACCGGATATTGATTTTGCCGGATATCGGATACCAGATATCCGAAGCTCCTTTGCCTGCCAGATTCGGATATCCGGCACTAGATATGTTTTTAGTTATATGGTGAATTATTTCTTTATATAAGGCCATCTCAGAACAATAAATTAAAAACATGTTTCACACATCATTAAAAATTTTTAAATGTATTGAAATATAATTTACAAAAACTATATCTCTTTTAATATTCAGGGCTTGAAATTCAAGTTTTCCCAGGAGGGGAGTTTCCTACCCAACATTTATAAATGCAGGGGAGTTGAACTGTTAGAAAGGGCGAAAAAAAATCTTTAAACCCTGTTATTTTTTATGTGCCACTTAAAGAATTACATTTATACAGACATGACAAAATACCATTGAAATAATTTAAATTAACAACTCAAGATAATTATCCAAAATTTTTATTTTATTAAAACAAAGGAACAGAATCAAACTTTACGTATATATACCATGTCTATTATTCAACTTTCACCTAATGTTATGGGCAATTAACAATTGGGTTGCAAAATGAATTTCTTAATTTAGATTTTATTCCTTTTTGCATATTTCAGCCTCTTTCACAAATTATACTTTTGACAAACAGCACAGAGCAATTTTTATAACTTTAGAAATTATTGGAAACAGATGGTTATGCTCTCTTAAAATTTTTTAGAAAACTTTGCAAAATCTGATGTGCATTCATTTTTAACTTACTTGCATAAATAATGCATATCGGTTAGTGACTGTATTGTCAATAACCTACGGTGATTGTATGTCACTTCTGAACAAGCTTGTTTTATTATATCCTTAATGGAATTATGTCAGAACTGTAATCCCTGGTATTTTCATTAATTGAACTATGTTCTATGCATTGGAATTTTAAATCCATATCCAAAGTTTGCAAAGGGAATAGTCAATTGATTCCTTCTATTACACGAGAAAAGTTGATTTCAAAGAGCCATGTTGTAATTTCTGTAAACTGCGAGAATCATCTAGTTTGTTGTTTCTAAATATGTTTTGTTTTTTTTTTTTAATTCACCAAAGTTTTTTTTTTTTTTTCATGTGCATCACAAGTGTAATCTCTTTTTGTTTAGTGTTGACTATTGGCCAATTTGGTAGAGCTCAGTCTCCAATAGCCGTTACTGCCCTTTTAGTTATTTCCTATTTTGGGTAAACAGAAAAAACATTGCAAAATACGTAAATCAGTCGTAGAAAAAAATATCACTGATTTCGTGAATCATGGTGAAAATAAATTAACAAGTGGGTAAGTGTGATCACAGATCGCACAGAGGGTTTCGTTTAATATTCCTTTCAAAACACTTTATCCTTTTGAAAAATCTGTTAGTTCCACATTTCGCAAAAAGGGACGCACTCTATTCTAAACAAAACTCTATCCGAACGAAACTCCGTTTTACATACTATCCATAGATATATTAGTCGAGGGGATTGGACCCATAGCACACGAGATAAGTAGGCGCCACTAGCGGTAAAAAGTGGAACTAAAATATGTAAGGCTATGGTACATAATATGAAAGAATGGTCAAAGGGGTGTCGACAAAAGTTGGAAAAGTGCTCCCCGGGTGAAAAGGGTGGAGGTTAGAAAAATTGCTTAAAATATACAAGTTAGAGCACGGAGGAGTAAATAATATAAGACTTTTTGAAAATTTTATGATTTGTCGTGTGGTCTGAGGTATTCAGCTATACGTATGCAAAAATTCATGTCTCCAACTTAATTAGGGGCTCTCTTAGAAAGAATTGCTGAAAAGACATATGTGGTAGCTCAAAGGGTTAAACGTAAGGCTTTTTCAAGATTTTATGATTTGTCGCATGATGGTGTTCAGCTATAAGTATGCAAAATTTCACGCCTCCAACCTAAATAGGGTGTCACTTAGAAAGGATTCTTTAAAATACACATGTGGGAGCCGAAAGGGTTAAATGTACGACTTTTTCAAAATTTTATGGTTTGTCATTTGATGTGAGGTGTTCAGCTATAAGTATGCAAAATTTCACGCCTCCAACCTAATTAGGGTTCACATAGAAAGAATTGTTTAAAATACACATGTGGGAGCCCAAAGGGTTAAATGTACTTTTTCAAAATTTTATGATTTCTCGTTTGATGTGAGGTATTCAGCTATAAGCATGCAAAATTTCACGCATCTAACCTAATTAGAGGCTCACATAGAAAGAATTGTTTAAAATACACATGTGGGAGCCCAAAGGGTTAAATGTACGACATTTTGAAAATTTTATGATTTGTCGTTTGATGTGAGGTATTCAGCTATAAGCATGCAAAGTTTCACGCATCCAACCTAATTAGGGACTCACTTAGAAAGAATTGTTTAAAATACACATGTGGGAGCTCAAAGGGTTAAATGTACGAGTTTTTCAAAATTTTATGATTTTTCATTTATTTTAGGTATTCAGCTATAAGTATGCAAAATTTCACTCCTCCAACCTAATTAGGGTTCACTTAGAAAGAATTGTTTAAAATACACATGTGGGAGCCCAAAGGGTTAAATGTACGACTTTTTCAAAATTTTATGATTTGTCGTTTGATGCGAGGTATTCAGCTATAAGTATGCAAAATTTCACGCCTCCAACCTAATTAGAGGCTCACATAGAAAGAACTGTTTAAAATATACATGTGGGAACCCAAAGGGTTAAATGTACTACTTTTTCAAAAATTTAACATTTGCCGTTTGATCTGAGGTGTCCATCTATAAGTACGCAAAATTTCACGCCTGCAACCTAATTAGGGACTCATTTAGAAAGAATTGTTTAAAATACACATGTGGGAACCCAAAGGGTTAAATGTACGACTTTTTCAAAATTTTATGATTTGTCGTATGATATGTGGTGTTCATCTATAAGTATGCAAAATTTCAAGTCTCTAACATGTATAGTTTCTGAGAACGGGCTCTGTGACAGACGGACAGACAGAGGAGCGAGATGAATAGGGTTTTGTCAGATGAACGAAACCCTAAAAAATTTGTCGACAGGTGGTCGCGAGAAATAAACTGAAATTCGTGGGAAATTGGCAGCGGGAAAATATCACGGGATTCGTCAATCGATCACGGAAAATTATCGTAAAATTTGCCAGTACGTCACGAGCAAATATCTTGAAATTCATCAGGTGGTCGCAGAGAAAAAAAACGCAAAATATTTCAATCGGATGCAGAAAAACAATCGTCACTTTCATCAGTATGTCGCAAGAATAAACAGGGAAATTTGCCAATCGGTCACAGAATAAAACTGCCAAACTTATCAGTTGATCACGAGAAAAAAATCTATGAAATTCACCGATTGATCTCCAGAAAAAATCGTGAAATTCATCAGTCATTCGTGGATAAATCGCAAAATTTTTTGGTCAGATGCAGAAAAACAAACATGAATTTTGTCAATTTGTTGTAAGAATAAGCTATGAAATCTGCCAATCAATAGCGGAAAATATCACGAAATTTGTCAGTCGGTCCTGAGACTTAATCGTCGTTTAACAAAGAAACATTTTCGGAAAATGATTTTTTAGAAACCGGATCCTCCCGCCCCAATATTCTATAAGCCACGAATCCTGCCATCCTGTCTCGAAAATCAAGCCCTGTAATGTATATTAATAATGTTATATAAAAAATGCAGTTTAAGCATTAAAATATTCTGTTTATTTGTACAATGAAATGCTGATAATTACTATTGGATGTGGATATGGGATTGACTATATTGATAATTGCTAATAACTAATTTGTACAATGAAAGGCTGAAAATTTGTATAACAAATTTAAACCAATTAATATGTATATAATTGTAGAGTACTTTCACAAAGAAATACATACTTTCGTTTTATAATTTAAACATAAAATATTTACTAATATACCCATGATTAAAGAGTTTTCTCCAAACATAGGTTTAGTTGATGCCGATTTTCTGTTTCAATTATTTAATTAAACAAAAACATAATTTGAAGAACAAATTAAAAAAACAAAATTTATTTCCTACATTGTTTAAGCTCGAGAAGGGACAGATATTATGATATTTCATTAAATTAGTTTTACATTTAATGTTAAATTTTTGTAACAAACTAGGGGGCTCTGCCCCCTACGAGCGTAGCTCGTCAATGACCGTTCAAACACCGCAGACTCTAACAGCACGCTAATTTGATCGCCTTTAAAAAGATTTCGGAAGATTGAGTTATAATTTGAATCTGACAATTATAATCTGACGTAATTTTCACCAAACTTTTCTTTCTCTTTTTAATATTCACGTCAAAATACTTTTGTTAGAAATGAAATATTAGGATCATCTTAAAATGTCAAGTAAATGTCTCGCGCAATTTTTAAATTAAAACTGTTTTGCAATATTATTTTTTGTTCATTTTACGTAATAAGTGTAATATGACGTAAATTCTCCTATTTAGGACTTCTAACGCATATTACTGAATTTATTATTTTACAATATTCTTTCTCATTTAAAATTCACGTGTAACTATAGTTTTTATGACGTAATTTTCAATGAGTTCCTGCTTTTTATATTTTTTGTTTATAATAGTCACGTGTAAAATAAATTTTTAATTTGAAGCAAACATTACTGTTTGCGCTGTTTATACAGTTGGCAACTGTTTAAATTAATACAATTTTCTAAAATTTGTAAAAAATATCTCTCGAAATGCTGAAAATTTGAATTTAAAATAGAAATAAAACCTCGAAAAGTTATTCAAATTAAAAAACTAACTGCAATCTGCACACCGGGAAATTCTGACGCATAAAATGATCTAAAAATGATTAAATTTCTATGTGCAGTTTTTGCTCCTATAAAACTTTTTTAATGGAACGATTTTGTCCAACTTTGCCATTAAATATCTCTTAAAATAATTCTTCGATTTGAAAACTGTCTGCATCAGCGTGTTTATCAAACATTTTTCTATAATACTACCGATTTTCATATTTTTGTATGCAACAGTTTTTTTAATATTAACGAAGAAAGACCTCCAGTCACAAAAAATTCAAAACCGGCGGCGGCGGTGACAGCGGTAGTTACTTTTTTTTAGAATAGAGAGATTAGTTAAGCCAATTGAAGATTAAAAAATAAAAATAAAATTCATACAATATGGTACTTAAAACACCCTAAAAAATTAGATTCCGTTCAAATGAAATCGAAATAAATCTTAGACTTTTTTTTTTATATAGTTTTGTATTTTGCATGCATCTTATCATTTTATGCACAATTGTCATAAACATAATGCAAAATCTGCAATAAAAATATTTTTCAATTAAAAATGGAAGAAGTCTAAGTTTTATTTCGATTTCATTTGAACAGAATCTAATTTTTTAGGGTGTTTTAAGTATCATATTGTATAAATTTTATTTTTATTTTTTAATCTTCAATTGGCTTAACTAATTTGTTACAAAAATTTAACATTAAATGTAAAACTAATTGAATGAAATGTCTTAATATCTGTCCCTTCTCGGGCTTAAACAATGTAGGAAATAAATTTTGTTTTTTTAATTTGTTCTTCAAATTATGTTTTTGTTTAATATGCCAAGTTTTTTAATAACCACTGCACTCAGACTAACGTATTTCAAAATTAATGGAGAGTATCATCATCAGGCGTTGATGTATGCGGTATTGTATTACAATGTGGGATGCAGTTTACCAATGTGTAATTCAAAATGTTTCACTATTTTAGTAATGCAGGTTGCGTTAGTTTGGACAAAAACTTCCAATCTGAACGTAAAAAATCTATAATCAAAACAAAAAATTAACTTAATTTAAATTTAGATACTCTGTTTCCCACTCAAGAACGCTATGAATGTAAATGTAAATTGTGTTGAATCCTTACTGCTAATATTTAACAATATTATAGTTGTGATACAGTAAAAAATAAAAAATAAAAGTTTTACTTAAATTTTTAAACCCTATTCTCTCCCAAGGGGTGACGTAAACACATCAGAAAATTATTACCAAAGTTTAACTTGGGATAAAATTGTTCTCATCTCGAAAAAAAAAATACATTTTAAAATTTAAGTTATGTAATTCCCCACTAAGTTCGCTACCTTGCGTAAAAATAGCTATCCATGAGAAACTTTTTACTAAAATATAAACTTGACTAAAGCAAAAACTTATTTTTAAAATATCCTTTTTACTATGGATACCCCCCTACTATGACGCCATATTCACCTTTTTAATTTTTGAAAAAAAAAAACTAGCTGAATTTAATATTTCACGTGAACATCTTTCAACTAAAAAGAAATACATTATTATTACGGCTTTTGAAATTTTTGCAACCATGAAGTAAAAATGTTACATTTTCTATGAAAAATGTCCGTTGATTTTCAATGAAAAAAGCGAAAATTGGAATTATTAAGAAAAATATTTGAACAATGTAAAAATAAATTGGCCCATCTTTCTCTCTGGGTTATAATTCACCCATATGCAAAGGCAGTTAACCATTCGTTTTGACCCTGACGTCAGGCAAACGTTTTTACACTTTAAATTTATAATATCATTAGAATTAGTAAAGAATAAAAAGTGAGTGGCATCAGGGACAAAAAGGTGGGAAGAAAAAATGAAAAAGTTATGATCTCCATAGGCTTTTCCATGTTAAATTAACATTGAGAAGTGACACTGGAAATAAATAAGTATTGCGCTGCCGCGCATACTTATACTTCATACACTTTTTGATGGTAAGATGGCGACACACGGACACAGACATGTTTTGGAATCTCTGACCCCTAAAACGTCTAAATCCGTCGAAAACCGGAAATCGAAAAAATTTCAATTACAATACTTTCTTCTAGTGAAGATAGAAGAAAGTAAAAATAGGCCTGTTTAATTATTAAACTTAAAAGAAAGAAGAAAATTAATAGTCATACTTTAATAAACAACTTCCAATTTTGTTTTACATTCTGAAAGTAAAGGTACAATTTTCCAAAAGATGTAAACGTAACTTCTTAAATTTATTATAAAGAGTTCAAATATCAATGTTAGGAAAGCTGGCAATTCTTTAAACTTTTGAGAATTACCTTTTACTCATGAATACTGAACTTACTTTCATATTTTGCATTATAAACAAAGTTGTTTGCATTGTTTGGGTCAAACGATTTCTCTTATCCTTATATATACGCTTTGCTGCTCTCTGCCGGATATCCGGCAGAGAAGTCGGATATACGGTGATTGTGATTCGGATATCCGATGATATTTCGGATATTGAAAAATCAGCCGGATATGCCGGATATCGGATATTTACCGGATATCCGTTGTATCCCTAATATAAAGTAGAACTTCATACCATGTTTACATCGCAGTAACTAGGAAAGTTGAAAAATATAGCTAACTACCAAATAAAAAAACTTTATGACATACCTCTATAGTTTGCAATTTTCAAAGACTATCTGAAAAGTCACTCACCCTGGCAGAAAATTCACTCGCCAGTGGCAAGTAAAATGATGCATTTTCCCACCCCTGGTAGTGGGAATCTTATTTCATGGCCCAAACGGAAAGACAGACAAAATAGACTTGGCATTAAACGTGTTAATTATAACATTGATAATATATTCATTTACTTCAAAATGTAAATAAATTTAACTGATGATTTTTTTAACGTCATCTGTGACCGACAATCCTGAATTCTGGAATCCTGAATGAAGATACTAGAATTTGATATTGTGGCACAGACATTATCAACTTACAATCTTTGTTAGACTGTATATACAGTATAACTTCTTTAATCCGGAATCGTCGCGATTACGGCGATTCCAGATTATGGAAAATTCCGGATTACAGAAATTTTGAAACTAGAATGGATTTACATAAATACCTCTCATTAATATGGCAATATAAAAATGTCAGGAACTTGATAATTACAAATAATCGGAAACAGTGAGAAAAATCAATTCGAAATACTCAAAAATGCAAATATTTTTTAAAAAATAATGTAAATTTTATGCAGTGTCACCATCTTTTATATAGTATAAGAAACAGTAACCATACGATTTTTTTATTACAATTTCTGATTTATAAATACTCATTAAATAATACAGATAACAAGAATAAAAGAGATATCATGAAAAATATTGCAACTATCCTAAAAAAAAATTATAGAGAGAAATTTAAATGACTTACAATTAATTTAAAAAATAACTTTATAATTACATTAACATATTTAAAATAGTGATATATATTTCTAATTTTATAAGAAATTAAATATATAGTACTTACAAATATCAAAGTAAGTCACAAGTTAAATAATGAAAAGAAATAATAAAAATAAAAGCCGATTTTCTGATATTTTGACGCCATCTTTGGAGAAAAAAAAATAGTAAAATTCACATTAATTCAGAATTTTTTTTAACTTAATATTAAAAAATGACATCTGTATTTTAATTACATATGTAATTCAGAAAGTTCTCACAATTTTAAAATTACAAAAAAATAAAAATAAACAGTAGTAAATACATAGTTTTTTCATTTTTCTTAAATTTATTCATATATGAGCTATGGCGCCATCTATGATCTTTGATTGAAAATAAAAACAAATAAGCGGGCCGTAATGTCCAGATTACAGAAGTTTCCGGATTAAATATATTATACTGTATAGCCAACACTAGACTACTTGTGCTTATCATACTTTGTTTTATAGCTGTCCCATACCTCCCTGTTAGTGAGGAGGTATGGGACACATTTGAATCTTACAATTTCTTTAATTATGAAATTGTTTCTGCAAATTATGTTTCCATATTGTTCAAAAACATTAGAAATATATTCATTTTCTATTCTATAAATTGAAATTTTCGTTTTTGTGTCAAACTAAGTTAATGTTCTTATTTTTGTAAAAAGTGTCCCATTCCTTTCCACTCTTCCCTACTTTGAAAAATGTATATGCATCACAAAACGCATGTGCTACTGCTGTATACTAATGAATATATCTAGTTTCATACACGGAAGGCAGAAAACTTTCTTTTATTTAATTCATATTTCCTTCAAGAACATTGGTAGTGAAATATGAAAAAACAAAGCCACCATTATATGTTCCTCATTAGTGTTTTTTTTCTTCTTTTTTTTATGCATGTACATAAAAGGAAGTTTAAAGATCAAAATACTTTTCATCTAAATGAAGGTTTACTCATTTTTTCTCCCCAGGTGAGCTAAAAAGTTACTTTTATGAAACTTCACTAAGCAAGGGGGGGGGGGGGAGTCAGAAAACAGTTGAAAAATATTTATAACTTCAATTTTCTCTGCCATCTTTCTGTGCTTTAATTTTCGTATATGCGGAGTGCCATGTAATTCGTATATGTTAATGATAATTACTATGGCATATTCACTATTGAAAATGAAGTGTGTACATTTATAGTTCATTTACACGGACTCTCAAAAGAATTCCATTACATTATGATCTATAACAGGGTTGGGGTTTTAGACGCCCAAAACTAGTTTTGGACAAGACATGTGGGTTTTACTGTCCAAAACTGTACTAAAGTGTCTAAAACTGTACTAAAGCGTCCAAAACTGTACTAAAGTGTCCAAAACCTTAAAAAAAGCAACATTCCACATGTAAGCACTGCACACTTATTAAACATATGAATAAATATAAATATCTCACAATATATTTTACTAACATTCCATTTAATTCTTTGGTAAATGAAAAAAAAAGTTAAAATTTTTCTTATATCTGTGTAACATAAAAAGTTCTGTTTCTGTTAAAATTGAGTTATAATAATAAGAAATTCTTTATAATACACATGTAGTATAGGAAGGGGAGATTTGCTTAACACTAGTGCTTTTGTTTCAATTTTTATGCAAGAAAATGTTACAAAGAAATTTCTTTTAAATAATATTTCATTGTAAATTATCTTTTCTAGATTATAGGATAATAAAAGTAAACACGAATATTTAATTTAAAATCTAGAAGTTATTTTTTAAATTATGTATTTTTATTATGAATTTAATCTAATTCTAGTGAACATTCTATTTCTTAAGAGTTAAATAGTGTTGTTATAATAATAGTCAATATCTAAATATCTCATAATCAAACAAAATCACTTATTTTTATTTATACTATTTCTTAATATACACATATACATAGTTGCCAGCTGTAAGCTGTTTAATCAGTATGCTGAATCTGAACTCCATTTATCAATTATTTCCAGTAACAACTCTCAAGACTTTCAGTAACAGAATCAGAATGTATTCGTCATAAAAATCATTAGTACTTCTATTAACTACTATTATTTAAATGAATAACATTAAAATTATGATACTTAATTAAATTTAATATCTTCTTAATGTAATTACTTTGTTACGTAGGGCAATTAGGTTGTTGCTACTAAATTGTTAGGTATTTGTATTGTAATCTTTTTGCCAATTTTTTAAACTTTTAGCATTGTTCTGATAAATACAATTTTACTACAAAATATAGTTTTGGACAGTTTTAGTTTGTTTGTTTGTTTGTGTTTATGACGGCCAATTATCAACACGAGGGATATTGGCCCTAAGGGGGGAGTGCTCTTCGTGGGGGTCTTTCTAAGGGAACCTAACCCGTATTAACGCTTGGAAATCCAAGGTTCGAAGAAAACTCCGAACGATTAGGCCGACGGGCGCGATTGGGTTCGAACCCAGCACTTCCTGTCTACCAGCTTCGAGAGCAGAACCTCTCGGCCACTGGTGGGGCTTGGACAGTTTTAGACAGAAGGGTTTTGGACAGTACGGTTTAAACCATGGATTTTACTGTGGTTTTTACCGTTGTGTCCAAAACCTTGCCAACCCTGATCTATAAAGAAAAATATTTTGCAATATATTTTAATCATGTTCCTTTATTACAAACATAATTAAACTAATATTCATTTCGAAGGTGTGTTAAAACATGTTTTCTGTAAAATATGAAGTGCAAAGCATTTATCATTAATTTAAAGTGTTGCACTAAAGAATTCGATTACATAATGGTCTACAAAGAAAACTTTTTGCAGTGTATTTTAATTATTTTACGTATTTCAAACATAATGAATGTGATACATATTACTGAGGTTCACTACACGATGTTTGCTGTAGAATATGATGTACATAGTATTTAATATTAATTTACAGGAAAGCACAGCAGATACTGTGGGCAGAGTACTGTACATTATCGATTATTGATGTAAAAGCATTTTCAGTTATAGTATGCGTTGATAATTTTAACTAAGTTTTTGTATATTATGTTGTGTGCATAAATTTTATAAATCATATACAAGGCTACATAAAAGAATTTGTAAGCAATAAATAGTATGGGTGTAAATTGTTTAAAAGTGTTTTTTACTGAGTTTTTCATTTTCAAGCTGAACTATATTTGAAGAGTATAAATAAATTTATATACAAGGCTACCTAAAGAACAGGATACATTGGTGTCTGTACATAGTAATTTCTGGAAGTAGTAGTAGTCTAGTAGTTTTAAGCATTTTTTGCCTAAAATTAATTTTAGTTTGTCTTGTGGTATAAACATCTGTAAGATAATATATAGGACTTTAGAAATGAATTTAAGTACATTTCCGCCCATTGGCAAAAGTGAATTTTTAACAGGGTTATGCATTTCTTAACTAAACTAAATTTTCCCTTCCTATGTATTATATATAGAAATCTATAGATCATATACAGGGCTGTACAGAAGAATTTGAATACATTTTTCGCTATGGATGATGCTTGCTGTAATCTAGTTTTGAAATAATGTGCTATGTGTTTCCTAAAACGTTTATTTGGGTATTTTCTTTACCTTACTAAACAATGAAAGTGTTTCATAATCTATGCTTCATGCGTAAATTTTCTCTGTTCTCATTTCAAGGGGAACACTTACATATGTTTCTATAGCGAAATTGCACGAAAAATTACAGTCATGTTTTGCCATCCAAAGTTAAATTTTACATTGCTGAATGGGGGAATCATTTGGAAAATATTTTTAAAAAAATTCAAATATATTAATATCCTGATTTTTCACAAATTTAAAAAGAAATCAAAGACAATGCATTCCCTTATAAAATGTATACACATCTGAGCGACATCTGCTCCATTCTCAAATGAAATGAACCCTTACTTATTACAATGTTTTATTTTGATGCAATCGTTCACGTTCCTATAGGAATCAATTTACATTCTTCCATCTCCAATTTAATCGCAGCATTAGCAAACTTTAACAGAGAGTTCTCGTTCAAGAAACAAATGCCAAAAAATTGCTTAAAGCAAACTTCACTAAATTAGGCTAAAAGATTGAAACAAGATTTTTTTGTGAATATGAAAAAATACCTATTACATGCAAAAAATTTTATAAACATTTTTTGAAAAGTTAAAAAATTAGAGAAAAATTTGCTATATTCAGCACAGAGCCCGATTATACCAGGGGCATGTGCCCCGGACCCACATTTCCAGGGGGCCCCAAAATACATGTTCTCCACTATCTGAAGATACAAATTAAGGTAATTTCTAAATATAGTTCACAGAAGAAATTAATTTTTACCATTCATGCAAACTAAAAACTAAACTGTCGCAGTTTTCTTCACTAATGACAATAAAATCCAATTTAAATTTCAAAATTCAGAGAAAAACGGATATTATATCAAACTTGTTTCCTACAGGCTCTTAGGTTTAGAGTTTTACTCATACTAAATAGCATATATTGCAGAAGATTTTACCTTAACATAATGTTTTAATGCATTTTTACATGCGTCTGTGATGTATTCTATTTTTATAAAGATATAGTTTAAATTTTGAATTGCACATAAAGCTGTTTGAAATGCTTATAATATAGTTTTCTAGATAAAGGGGGCCCTGATACAGCCTGTGTGCCCCGGGTTTCACCTAGAGTTAATCAGGCCCTGATTCAGCACCGTGTGAAGGAAAAATTGCATCTGAGCCAAGGTTTCAATTTGCACCGCCGCCACCACCTTCTCTTTGTGACAGGTGTTACAAAATTGAAAAAGGCAGAAATAGAAATAAGTTCTATTGAATACATATTTCACATTTATTTTGGAACTTTAAAAGTTTAATTTTAGTTAAGAAATTCAAAACAACTAAATAATGTAAGAGCACTTATATTTGGGCAAAAAGGATTTGGGAACTGAGTGTAGAAAAAAATGTATCTAACAGTACAGCACAACAGTGTAAGTGCAACCCTTTTGGATTCCAAGATAGAAACCACATACTATTTTGAAAGTTATGTTTTTATCTCTAGTACAAAAATAAAATTACAGACTCAGGAAAGTGAAGGTAACAAAAGAGATAAAGACCTAAAACATTTTTTTAAAAAGAAGAAGTTCTTGGTCAGAAATTTGTTTTGGTGTGTGGATTAAGGTACAGTTCAATAACTTTGAAACGATAAATGTATGTACTTTCATGGGTAAAAAATTCCTGATATATATATATATATATATACAGGGTGTATCTGAAATGCTTCAAGAAACTTAGAGGGATGATGGTACTCATGAAGACGAACAAAAAATGCAATGGAACATGGTGTCGCAACAAATGATGTTTAAAGGGCGAAAATCGAGAAAAAGCGTCTGGAAATGGACAAACTGGACAAGAAAGAAACACTCCAGAAAATTATTTATTGCACAGAAAAGGCACGTGATGCTCAGAGAAAACAAATATTTTACAATAATTGTTCAAAGTGTTGACCGCTGACTTTATTACACAGAATAGGTGCATCTATGGAGGAACGACTGGCGGACACACTCAAATTTGTATATGTGGATTCCTGCTCAAATATTTGTTTGGATTTCTTCCAACTTTTTGTTATCTCTTTCTGATTGGATATACACAAAGTGAAAGGAATACCAGCTTCGTGCTACTAGCCAGTTCTGCAGAAAAGCAGCATGCGAGATTTCAATATTTTTATTAGTTTTGCGATTATCACCCTTTAAACGTAATTTGCGACCCGATGTTCCATTGCATTTTTTGTTCATCTTGATGAGTACTATCATCCCCCTAAGTTTTTTGAAGCATTTCAGATACACCCTGTATATTTTACAGTAAAACAGGTAGGAAAATCGAGATTAATAGTATAAATTTGGCCCCCTATATTTCAGCGACTGCCTCCTACCTGCATCACACAGACCTATATTGCACTAAATTATTGAAACTGAATTCTTTTTATTAATTTTGAACAGTCAATATGAAAAAACTGTGAAAATCGCATTAAAAAATTCAGTTAAAGAAAATTGAAAAAAGCTTGTTTCGAGGTGTAGAAGGATTTTATATATTTAAATGAAAATCTATCCAAATGTACCGGAGTATGTACCGTATCTATCCAAATGTATTGGAGTAGGGGAACCACTGCTGCCGGCAGCATACTATTGGGTAAGTAAGGATTTTTGCATTCCGGTCTATTTATATTTTTAAACGAAAGACGGGAACAATCCAGGCATGTAGTACTAACCTTAAATATACCTAAAGTCAGTGTTGTATGAATTGAATATGAAAATCTTTCCAAACAAACATAATGCTGGGAGCCCCACTACCTTGATTGTTATGTTCTTATTTTCTTCTCCTTAAATAAAGTAAATAGGTTTTTAAAAAATCATTGAATCACCTGTTTAAAATATTGTATTTTTAATAAGGCAGAGTAAAAAAAAAAAAAAGGTGAGGTAGAGAAAGAAAACTGTCACTTAATGTCTGACCCTTTTTAAAACGCATGTGCAGAAATGATCTCCTGCACAATAGCAAATAAAAATAGTGATATTTTTAAGACATCGAAAAAAAAATCTAAATCTCTTCTGGTTTCCCTCCCCCCCCCCCCAAAAAATAGGGGGCTTTTTATTTAACATTGACCGTCATTGGATCCATTAATTATGTTTTTAAATAGTTTTTATTGTCGAAACTCTTTGAAAATTTTATGAGTTATAACTATAATATTATCAAGGCCTGTATATATATATATATATACAGTAGAAGCCCGAAATAACGCGGTCCGATATACCGCGAATTCACATTTAACGCGGGGAAAAGTATGTCCCCTGAAAAAAAAAGATCAATTTTAGGATAAATTTGGCGTTTAAAATTTCAGTGAAGCAATATTCTTCATAAAACGCTTAACAAACAGATCAGGATATTATTGATGCTGTAACGCCTAAAAATTGCATTGAGCAGGATAATGATGATGATGAAATTGAAAATGATGTGGTAATGAATGACAACGTTCCACATGTTAGTGAATTCATTTCACATTTAACGAAGGTAATTTCGTGGATGGAGAGGCAAGACGATTCAGATAGTGTTCATCTACTTCATCTTGCTAGAGTGAAACAATATTCCGAAAAGAAACGAAACACCTCAGTTCGCCAAACAACACTTACGGACTTTTTTAAGACAGTGTAAGATTAAGTTTGTGTTCAATGAACGATAAAGTTAATTACATTTCACAAGGCGGGTAAGTGTTTTCAATGTACCATATCGTTGACACCATTCCGATATACCGCGGTTAAGCTATAACGAGGGTGTGAAACATGTCTCCCAACAACCGCGTTATATCGGTCTTCTACTGTGTATATATATATATATATATATATATGCAAAAATATTGATATTTAGTTGCAAAAGCCACTGGTGCAATATTCATGATCTAAGCAAATATTAACCAGATTTTATTTTTTTAAATGCTTCTAATTCTCTAAATTTGGTTTTCATATGTTATATAATGGATGTATCAGATGATTGTGTAAAGAAATTGTGTTAAAATATCGAGATTTAGTTTCTTTTAGCCTTGGAAAAAGAATGTTAACTAATACAGTAGAAATGCGTCACAGTGAATGCCACTTATACGAATTTTTCAGTTTAACAAATATTTGAATTGCTGAAAAAAAATCCTATTTCATTATAAAAATAATCAATTTAACGGATTTTTCAGTATAGTAAATTTAATCAGTGCTCCCCAGGGATTTGTTGTAATGAGATTTCACTGTATTATTTTCTTAAACGAGCTATTTTATGCTCATAACCCTTTAAGACCTGACCTACACAATTGTGTAGATGATAGTGATGCCGCTGTACTTGATAAAGCCTGGGTCCCGGGACTCAGGATTTCCAAAAATCTGGGTCCCTTTTTTACAAAAGTGGGTCCCCAATCAATAATAATTTACATTTTAAAGGAATAAATAAAACTTGTTTATTTGGAAAAGGTAAATGAAATGCATTAATTATCGTTTTAATAATAATTAAATAATGAATTAAAACCAGTATTATTTGCACTCAAATAAGATATTTTTAAAAAATACTAGGAGAAATTTTCTTTACTTTTTTAAAAGTAAAAGTGCAAGATACAATTTTAATTGTAAAATAAGGCTTATTTGAGAGTAGAAGATACCAATGTTCACTAACAAGTATTACTAATGTTCGCATTTCTTTTGAAAAGGGACAAGACTTTTTTGCTGAAAAAAAGAATACTTATGTTAAGTAAAGGTGTACTTTTTGTTGAATGAATGGGTGCTTTCATTATACTTCCCATTGAATTATTTGTCAGCATAGATCTGTGTTGGAATCAGACATTTTCCTTGGAAGGTAAATTTACATCTAAATCATTAATAAGCATCAAATCCTAAATGTTCTGAAGGCGGGAGACATTTCAATGCAGTAAGAGGGAGGGGGATTTTTCACTGGTCCACCTACTGAATACATTATCAAAGTACACTGAAATCATGCTGAATTTTTAAGAATCTCATTAAAAAAAAAATTAAATCCCATTTTATGAATTTTCTACCTATAAGTTTAGTTTGCACATCTTTTTTGGTGCTTTGACTAAATTCACGTTTTTTCCGCGATACTTTGACAAAATCCGGCTTTATTCCGTGATTTTTGACGAAATTCGCGATCTGTTGACGAAATACACTATTTTGTCTCAGCCCTTTACGAAAATAGCGTTTTTTCCGCGATATTTTGATGAAATTTGTGCTTTTTTCGCGATCCTTTGACGAAAATCGGCTTTTTTACACTATTTTTTGACGACATTCGCTATTTTTTGGAGATCCTTTGTCGAAATACGCTATTTTTTCGCAATCCTTTGACGACATTCGCTATTTTGGGGGGATCCTTTAACGAAATACGCTATTTTTTCGCGATCCTTTGACAAAATTCGGCTTTTTTCCACGATTTTTTGACGAACTTCGCTATTTTTTCGCGATTTTTTAACGAAATACGCTAATTTGTCGCGGCCCTTTTACGAAAATCGCATTTTTTTTGCAATATTGATGAAATTTGCGCTTTTTCCCGCGATTTTTTTGACGAAATTTGCTATTTTTTCGCGCTCCTTTGACGAAATATGCTATTTTTTCGCGGCCCTTTTACGAAAATCGCTGTTTTTACGCGATATTTTGATGAGATGTGCGCTTTTTTCGCGATTCTTTGACGAAAATCGGCTTTTTTCCGCGATTTTTTGACGAAATTACGCGTCCCACGGGACGCGTAAGAGCTATTCTTTTGCGTCCCGTCTCCAATTTTTCGCGTAATTTACGCACTATAGCGCGTCCGCGGCATCCCTGGCAGCCATCCTAAAGAAAAAGAAAAAATATTTTCCTACTTTTTGTGCGATTTAAAGTCGAGCATGCATCCACAGAATTGCGTAGATCCTCCCTTGACATAACCTGACATTGGATATATTTTTTAGGGAAAAACATCAAAACTTTTCATTTCTAACAAAAATCTTTCGGTCTTAAAGAGTTAAACTCGATATGTTTTGATTTCCTAATCGGATACAGGATTTCCAACATGTAATAATAGATGAAGTTGCAAGTAATTCTCAGAGGCTAATTTCTCTGCAAGGGTTAATATTAATATTTTAAAAAACCTAATATGTCTTTTTAAAGTAAAATGCACTATCCTTAAGTAAGAGTTATCTGCTTTTCCATATTTTGATAAAAAATAGTGGATTCAGAATTTCAAAGTGTGCTAAAAAAAATTTAAATTTACCAAAGGGAACTTTAAGAAAGGCATTTGGTTGAAAAGGGTTAATATTTGTATTTTTTAAAAGATTGCACCGTTCAAATGAAATTCTAACATATAAATATGTAGTTTGGAATTTTTCTTATTTTCATACTTTCTTATTTCCAAGGCCGATGCAGATTTTTCAGCATTGCAGAACATTACATAATCAAACCATGTCCAAACTTCGTTCGAAACTCTTTTCTTGAAATGGTTAAACCAAAATTAAGTGAGTATTTTGAAAAATCGAACCGATCCGAGCTTGGAAAGATGGGGAAAAACACGTTTTTAAAATAATTTTTTCACAGGGTTAATATTCATATTTTTTAACGAATTTTGCCTTTAGAAAGATAAAAGTATTACACTTCGGTGGATATTTTATATTCAGTATTTTAAAACTGTTTAGCTGATGAGGCTTTGGATCTTCTCTGTTAGTGATATTCCAGTATGGGTGTTACACGCCATTTTGAGAAAAAATTTATCTTTTTGATGATTGTTCATTTTTATCCAGCTGCCAAGAAGGGTTATGTGTTTCATGCGTATCTGGGTATGTGGATTTCTTTATACCCTCGAAACATCCCAACGGCTGGATGGATTTTAATGAATGAGGTCTCTATCGATTCGTCTTAACCGTCCGATGGTTATAAGCTAGGTTTTGTTTTTATAAATTCAAAGTGGTGGTCGTAAAATACAAAATGGTGGTAGAGACGAAAAAATTACGCACCCTATTGAGTGGCATATCATTGGATAGGTCTTTCAAAAGGAAGACTATGTTTCATTGACTATTTTACAGTCAGAAGCTCCGTTTAAATATTACAGGATCTGGAAGTTGTGTAGGTAGGATCTCTAGTTAACTGCAACTCTAACCTCCATAGACATCTATAGGCCTCATCAAAACAGTGTTTATAGATAGGAACTAACAATTAAACACAACTTAAAAGTCATCAATACAAGTAAATAAAAAAATAGGTAAGTAATATAAAAAAATAGTTTCACATTTATGAGACATGATTGATTAGTTTGCTTTTTACTCAGTCGGGTTTTTTGATTTTTTAAATTTAATTTTTACTTGTTATTTGTCATTAATATCTCAGCTAATTATTTAAATATCTGAGGCTCAGGTGCCTGCATTCGTAGAAGCCTTGGACTATCCTCATGCACATTTTCAAACCTACTTGCAATAGATTTTCCTAGCCATCGCACACAGGCAAACTTAGGGCTTTATTAGTATAGCTTAATATTGCCGATATTTTTATTTATTTATTGCCAAGAGTATTTTGAAAACAGTTTTTTTTTTTTTTTGTAAGTCAGTTTTATCTACGTTGCTGCCAGTAGATTGATTGACTTTATGAATAAAAACATAGCAAATGCTTATATCTAGTGTGTCCTGCAGTTTGTGTTATAATGGACCCGAACCCGAAAATTCTACTTTAAGACAACCCGACCTGGACCTCACACTCTTCAAACTGAAACTGAAATTAAACAAAATTAATCCATATTCTAATATTATTGCATAAAAGTAGTCTACAATAATATCTTGAATATCAGTTTTATCTCTTAAGTAGCAAAATGAACAAATTTCTATACTATTAATGTTGGTAGGTGCCTGTGGGGGTGGAGTTGGCCGAAACTACTCTTTTCACACAGAGATGCGAGAGCAGTGTGTAAAAAGGAAATATCGGGGGAACCCGGACTTTCATGTCTCAAGGTAATCCCGTGGGAAATGCCATAGAAATTATTAACTTGCCATCACATTAGAAAGCATTGGGAAACAGAATAGAAAAACACTAGAAAACAGGAATTCAGCTTTTTCAGAATTTAGTCTTGCCCCCGATGAAAAAAAAAATATGTGTACATAAATAGTACAAAACATATTTCAATTACTTAAAGCACACACTTTTATTTTATGTAAAATGGCGTCATTCGCATCCGCTTAAGAATTCCACATTTACGATCCACTCTTAAACATCTGCAGTAAAGCATGCATGGAATGTCACTATCGCAAAATAATACACAAATGCAGCAAAAAGATGCCGTCATTAAAGAAACTCGACAAAAAAGGCTATCTAATGATTCATATAGGCAGGGGTGGGGAATTTTCAGAAAATCTTACCAGCCAAGGATTTATTTTACCCGCCTGCAAAATGCAATGTACAGTTTGAAATTGTTATAATAAAACTTAGGCGATTGCAAAAATAATTGATTACTATTGCTATAATACATTTTCGCATATATATTTTTCTCCTGTAAAATTAAGAAAAATATACACGAGAGAAAAGTTTAATAAAGAATAGAACTTAGTACCGAGTTTACATCACAGTAATTTGGAAAGTTGTAAAATACAGCTAACTAGTAAAAAAAATAAAGTTTTTGGCATATCTTTTGGCATGGAGTTTTTTAAATACTGCCTACAAATTCACTCGCCCTGTCAGAAAATCCACTCGTAAGTGGCGAGTAAAATGATGTATTCCCACAGCCCTGCATATAGGCCTTCATTTGTTTGTAACATTCATCTAGGCGATTTCAGTCGTGACGTCAGTCATGATGTTTTGGTTGGAAACTGACTCCAAACAAATGGTTGCTATGTTGTATTTTCTATTTTGTTTGTGTGTTGCAGCTATATCTTATATCTCACGTCTAAGTGTTTTAATACTTGATATGAACTGGTAACATTTTCCACGATTTATATTTAAAAACAAATGACGTATAGTAGCCGTTTGTTTGGAGTCAGTTTCCAACCAAAATGTCCTGACTGTCGTCATACTGAAAGCGTCTATAGATAATTAAAATTAAATATAGTTTATAATAGCTCCATGTTTTAACAGAAATTAATCGTTTATATTTTTTAAAAATAGCACGTATTTTAATTACATTTTCTGTCGGTTGTTATGATAAAATGGCAAAAAAAAAACATAATTGCTATTTTTCAACTACTTTCCCTTTACTTTCTACATAAATGGAGTACTTGAGTTGCCAAAATTAAACAAATGGTGCTAAAAACTACAAAAAAAAAAATAATATTTCAAAAGTAAATGGAGATACAGTTTTCAAACAAATTGCATTTAAAAGTACTTTCTTCCCTAATACAACGGTATAAAAATTGAAAATGTGCGATGCTTAGAAGTTTTAAAAAATTGCTATAGAGTATTTAATCGTACTGCATTTTTATACGGCTGGCTTCTGTAAGGTAACGTTATTTTTTGGAGTCGACACAAAATAAGCTGGGAGAAAGAAATAGCATACCGTGGAGTTGGATTTCGGGGGGGGGGGGCATGTAAAGACATTTTTAAAGAGGTGTGGTTGTGTGAATTCTGAGTGGTATTCAGGGTGCACGAGAGTGGACCCATGGAGGGGGGGGGGATTTTCAAACTTTTCCCGAACCTATCGTGATGTATCATCGGAAAGCCCTCGGACCACTCTTCCCTATTATGAACCTTTCTGCCCCCCCTCCCAATTTGTCCCTCCCCCGGAGGGCACTTTTCTAAATTTTTTGAAATCTGAGCATTTTCATCATTTTTATATTGGGTTATTTTACAGAGCCCTCCCATAAATATTATTTATGATATGCAAGAATTTCAAAGAGGGGGATATTTCAAGGGTGATGATAGTAGGGCCCCCACTATGGGGCACTTTTCTAACTTTTGCCGACGCCCCTCATGTGATACATCGTTAGAAAGTCCTGTGGCCACTTATTCATGTGATGCACCTCCGGTGTCTTTCCCCTCACTTTTCCTCCTGGGGGAGAACTTTTCTAAATTTTGTCGACACCCCTCATGTGATATATCATTAGAAAGGCCTGTGACCACTCATTCATAATATGCATCTCCCCTACTTTGTGGGCTGGAGAGACACTTTTCTAAATTTTGCCGACACTCATCATGTAATATAGTGTTAGAAACCCATGTGACCACTTATTCATACTATGCACTTCCCGTGCCCCTTCCCCAAACTTTTGCCGGCACCCCTCATGTGATATACTGTTGGAAATCCCTGGGCAGTGGAATCGAAGATTACGGTGCCGTAGGCAGCGGGGATCTGGTTCGAGGTTTGTTCGGTTTGAAATTTAATGAGTTCGAGGACCCCGATGAATGCAATACGTTGCTGCAGGCTGCGGGAACTTGCGTATAAATTAGAGATTCGTTTTAAAGGAGTGATCCGTTAGCAGGCGAAACCAATTAGTTTACTTATTTAAATTCATTCAAATTGTAATTTCATCAAAATCTTTAAATTATATACCTACCCCATCTGCCAGCCTCAATTTTCGATAGAGTAGTGCAGTAGACTTAATTAATCATTTGTCACAGAGTACTTTCATCTCCTCTCTCCTCTTTGTCGATTTCTGCTTAACCGAGCCCTATCTTAATAACTCAACTTCTGTTACTCATACCTCTTCGAGACTAATTCCAATATTCATTAATATCTTAATTATCATCTCATACAGTCTTAAAGTTAATTTATTAGTAGGAGTTACCACTATTTTAGAATAGTAATTTCAGTAAAATCTTTAAATTATATTCCTGGCTCATCTGCCAGTCCCAATTTTAGACAAAGTACTTAAGTAGTCTTAATTAGACATTTGTTGAAGAGCGCTTCCATCTCCCCTCCCCCGCCTCCGACCTATGTGGATTTCTGCTTAACTGAACCATATTTTAATAACTGAACTTCTATTACTCATATATCATCGTAACTAATTCCAAATTACATTAGGATTTCATTTATAACCTCTCACAGTCTTAATTTATGTGTAATGATTACCATTATTTCTGAATAATAATTTCAGCAAATTTCTTAAATTTTTATTCGAGTCCTCGCCCCCTCGATTAATATATCTACGGATAGGTTGAACAACCTGTTTCGTTTGGATATAGTTTAGTTTAGAACAGAGTGCGTTCTCTGGCGGTGGAAAGTGAAACTAACAGATTTTGCAGAGCGTGTGCAGCACTCGTGCTGTATTGTGCCACAGGTACGGGAACTGTGTTGGATGCTCGTATAAAACATATTGTGCCCTCTAGCTGTAGAAAGTTGAACTAAAGGATTTAGCAGCACGCTTGCTAAACGATGCAGGAGGCAACGTGGACACGAGTTTGAGTTTCGTTCGGAAGGTGGTTTGTTTAGAACAATGCGCCCCCTGGCGGTAGAAGGTGGAATTAGAAGATTTTACAGCACACCTGCTATTGGGACTTCAAAACGCTTATAGAGTGCGCTAATCGCAGCTGTCGGTACAGGAGAATTGTCCCTTTAACTGATGCTAATGTGTCATTGAAATCATTATTCATTGTAAACGCATTTGAAAGTTTTAAATTTTCAAATAATTCGATAATGTTTAACTTCTCATATAACACACAACGCTAATGTCACATGAAAGCTGAAATTGTGCAAAAAAGTAATCTTGAACAAATTAAAAATGCATGTAACGTAATGTGTTTGCATGGGATTTTCTAAAAGCGAGAAGTTATCTTTTCTCCACCAGAGGCCGTATTCGAGTGCTTAAATCGCCCGTACGGTACAGGGACGAGTATCGGAGATTCATATGAAACATATTGCGTCCTCTAGCAGTGGAAGGAGGTACTAATGGGTTTTGCAGCAGTCCTATACGATGCCCGGAGCAGAGGGACACATGTCAGAGGTTCTTTTTTGGGAAAAATTCATATAATTTCGCCGGCGCGTGCTCAGCACGTCCACTATACGGTGCCGTATTTAGTGGAAATCCGAACACGTGGTTCGTTTATTGGAAAATTTTCATGTTAATTCGACATTCGTTTTATTTAAGGTTCGTATAAATAACAGGTTCCGATGTAATTAGAAGTCCGCTGTTGGGCGAAGCCGGCTAGTATACTTATTAATATTCATATCATATCATAGTTTCATCTGAAAGATACCTAGGACCATTTTTTATTTGAAAAACTGGGTCAACCGAAACTTGAAACGATTAAAATCGTCCCGAGTTGCAATGAAATAAAATCTGATTACCCTACATGAAGTAGAAGTTATTTTCTGTCCTAACTAGCAGCCCACACTCTTGAATTTGACGATACTCATCAACAAATATTAGAATGAAGAGGGCCCACCGTGGTTGAGGGGTTAAAGTACCACTCCGCTAATCACCTGAGAGCGTAGGTGGGTTTAACTCCCGCTGGCTCCGTTGCACACTCCTTGTGGAGCTCCCGGATGTAATTCTCTAGTGTTTTAAATTTCCTTGTGTGATCTTGTCCTTGTATATTGACGATGACTTATAAGCGGACTTTGATGTCAAGCACAAAAGTCAGATGTATGTGTTCAATAAATAAATAGGATGGAGATAATTACAAACTTTTGTTCAAAACCCTTTTAACCTATCAGATATTTATTTATCGTATGTTGCCAAAGGAAGATCCAGTAGATGGAGCATTCATAAATGAGGTCACTTGATACCTTTCCTACTCCCGTCTGCGTCTTCCATATTTAGCCGCGTCTTACACAGAGGACTACTATCGATGAAAGTCATATATGGTGGACGTGGATGGTGGGGACAGAATGCGTTTTTCGTCTGCAGAACTATCCACGGTGGAAAATTGATATGTCCAGTCCTCTCTTTTCATTAATCCATGTCGCCCATACATCTTTTAATAATCAGATCGCGCGCAGCACCAGGACCGTATTCTGAGCGCTGCCTGTACAACTTCAATATCGTTAGTGTCGAAAACAATAATAGAGAAAAATGTTGCCATTGAAATGAACAACGATAGCGTTCAGAATCGAATTCATAGTCAAACGTCTGTCACAGCAAACTTACATCTTCCAGAGCATGGAAATACCTATCCGGGCTAGTGATACACATTAACGAGCACTAACTTGGCGATAAAGGACTCTCAAGATGCTTGGCGATTTGTTTTTGTAACGAATTTAAAGACAACTTTTTTCCCTACACCTTACATTACGGAAGGTTTTAATATCAGAGTAGTCATATTATGTATGAACTCTTTTAATATAAACCGTCAACTATTTTAAATCACGATTGTCTGCTGCGATACAAACATTTGCAATAAGGAAGTTGTAATCAGCTGATGATCTTTTTATCAGCCAATCACAACTGCACGGTTGACCTCCAACTGCTCGCACAATCCTCTCCGCTACCAATCAATTGCCCTTCAACGGATATTTGACCGATTTGTGACGTCATTTGAAACTGCAGACAAGTCAACAAATATTAGCTTCAGCAAAAATTACAGGTTCAGAAAGATGTTTGACGATTAATTTTTGAGCAAAATCGTTTCAGTCAATCTTTATTTCCCATATGTCGCCACTCTCATACGGAGGAACCCTACGTACTTGTTCTCAACATGATCATGCTTACCAGCCACATCATGAAAATGGGTGAGTGTATGAGATTTGATGAGACGATTCTGATGATTCGCAAATCGCCAAGCACCTTGGAGAGATATCCACTATCGTCTAGCATGTCTAAATACGGAGCCCACAGATTAAATATCTCATAAATAATATGTAAAATATTTAATCTGTGACGGAGCCTAGATATGAGAAAGGCGACATATGATGCTCAGTTTGTGCTTAGAGATACACGCGTGTTTGTAAACGCGTAAACTGTAATTTCCAATATCGCAATTTATAAAAACTGTAATTTCTAATATCGCACATGTTTAATAACGCAGTGTACTTGCAATCTGTCTTTATGTATTTGAGAGTGGCGAAATGGCCTTTACCCATGTGACGTCAGTTGCGGGTAAACAGAAAGAAAACGCCAATAGGCGGGAAGAACATTTTAACACTACTTCCCCTTCGTCCAATAAACAGTCTTTTTCTGAGGGTATATTCCCGCAGAGGCGTGGCTGTTTCCATTTGTGGGTAAAGTCCATTCGATCAGTAAATATAGACCTTTGAAAATTAAATAGTATATGAGGCCCTGGTAATTATAAGATAGGGTGTCTTTATAAGAGAGTAGGATATGGCGCATGGTCAGATTGGAAGTTTTGTCCAAGCTATGGCAAATCAAAATTTCACAGCTGGGAATACTCGCCTGAACAAATTCGATAGATCAATTTCAGCCACGTGACCCCAATCCTCCAATTATTATAAAACTAGTAAAAATCAACAGAAATTAGTGGATTAACAAAATGCATACCACCTTGTCCACCGCCCATTTAATTCTAGACCTGAGCGTTTACAAAAAAATGGAGACTGCCGAAGGCGGATGTTATTCAGAGGATGTACGGCCCCTTGGATTTTGGCACCAACAATTTTCAAAAGTTTATTTTCGCTTTATTTTTCTAAGATTAAACAAGTCAAAGAAATCTTTTATAAAATACTAGTGTCTAAATTTAAGGGACCGTACATATGTTAAAAAAATCCGTCTTCGGCAGCCGCCATTGTTGGGCCAGCGCTTAAGCCTTGTATTTAGGGAGCGGTGACTGTTCTATTAGACGAATGAGACAAGTCAACAAATATTAGCTTTAACGAAAATGACAGGGTCGAAAAGATGTTTGACGATTTTTTTTGTGCAAAATCGTTTCAATCAATCTTTATTTCCCATATATCGCCACTCTCATACGGAGGAACCCTACGTACTTGTTCTCAACATGATCATGTTTACCAACCATAACTGGCCGTGTTAATAATCTACCTCAACATCAGAATGGCGGAGTGTATAAAATTTGATTGGATTCTGAAGAAAAACAAATCTCCTAGCATGCGTCTAGATAGGAGAAAGGCAACATATGATGCTCAGTTTGTCCTTACAGATACACACGCGTTTGTCGAAATTATGGCAAACATAGTCTTTTTATTTTCCAGAATTTGGCTATACTTGCTTGGACGAGTTCAATTAAGTATGACCGTGACCAACGACATACAAGGCCAGTTCAGGACTTTTAATGCAGCGTTTACACTATATGTACGGCTCCTATAATCCGGGCTGGCTCACGCCGCCATTTAATTGCCGGTAGGAAAAGAATGACTGGCCACGCCGCGTGGGCAACAATCGCTCATTGGTCTAAGTGGGAAACAAAATCCTTGACGATTCAGCCTGTATTATAGGAGCCCTAAATATATGGCCTGCCAGGTCTATAACGTCACACGGAATGGATCATCTTTACACGGCGGTTGGCACAAAACGACGGATGCGCCGCTTTGTACCAATCATCGTGTAAAGATGACCTACTCTATGTGACGTTTTAAAAGCCATGAACTGGCCTTGCATGTCGTTGGTCGCGGTATGACAAGCTAACAAACATTAGCTTGGCGACGGCAGACCTGCCAAGATGCTTGGCGATTTGCTCCTGTCCAGAATCGTCTCAACCAATCAAACATTTTACACTGTATTCCGTCGCCTCTTATATGTAAGCTCTCTATGTCTCATTGGATAATCGAACTCGTTCAAGTGGACATCGCCAAGTTTTGGAATAGGAAATGCCAAGGTTTTCCTTAATTTGAGCAAATGTATCTGTCTTGGCACCGTCTGAGCATCATATGTCACCTTTCACATAGCTAGGCTCCTTATTAATATAGACGACTTGCATTGACGTCACGTTGCTATTAGCAACGACTGATGCTCTAATCTGGTATTGCATCTGGAGCCCACACGGAACGTCAGAACTCCCCGTTTACCATTAAAAGCACGTGTTGTCTTTCTGTTTAATTTAGATTTTTCTTATTTTTATCATTATAGTGCTAATAAGCCAAATGGAGAACACCACATTCGCATTATATTTGGGCGCCATATGAAGCGATGCCAGATTCTTTTGAACATGTGACGTCATGTGCAAGCCGTCTATTTATGGCGCGCCATATCAAACCCCTAGATATTTGAAAAAGCCTTGACACGCGTCACGAAAACGTCACACAAAGCAGACAAAACAAACAAAAAAGATCATTCGTTGGTTCGTGGATATCCATCAGCCAGTGAATGATCTTTTTTCTTTGTTTTGCCTGATTTGTGTGACGTTTGACAAGGCTTTCTCAGATATCTAGGGGGCACAGACCTGGCGAGTACACCGGCACAGACATGAGGCACAAAGCGTGAATCAGGAAACAGCTAGTTCTGTTTCTTTCCTGTTAACAGAAGAGAAACATAATCGAATTTCAAAATTTGACTCCTGCCTCATGCAATGTGCTGCGATACTCCCTGACGCCCAGATGTTTGTTTACAGAAAAGTATCTTGCCAATTTTTCTTTCCACTATAGATCAACGAGGATATGTCTATGCACTCTAAAAGAAACTCTTCGCACGCTTTCATGCTCTCTTAGCGATATCTTCTTTCAATCCACTGTTGAAGGGCAAGTCCTCATCTCTATAGACTTTCCATATCAGGATACTTTTAATAAAACTAAAGAGTTCACTCAGCCAGGATGAAGTTTTTCCATACAGCACAAAAACGAATCTCAAATTGATTCTCAGTCTTTCAAGAAACCATCTGAAGTTCAGCCTAGAGTGCCTCTGTACAAGAATGGCGACGTAGAATAATCAGACTATGTTTAGACAGATGCATTTATGTTTTGTTGCTGTTTATGACAGCCAAATATTTACATTAGAAATATAAGCCTTAGATGCGTTGTGTTCTCCGGAGCTCACAAGTATTTCTAAAAGGAACGTAACCCGTATTTACGCAGGGTTTCCAAAGATTTAAAGAAAACCACGGAATACTTCAAAAGTTTAGGTCAACGGGCGCGATTGCGTTCGACCCAGCACCTCTCCCGCTCGTCAGCTTTGACAGCAGAACCTCTCAGCTAACAGACGCGTTTGTCCAAACTATGTCAAACCCAAATCTACATTCTAGAACTTGGCGATACTCACCTGGGCAAATTCGATTATTCGAGTGATACTAGTGCTCCTCGAGATGGGAGTGTTGGCATGTGGAATATAAAATTCGATTAGTTCCAACGATTCTTGACTAAAGCAAATTCCACTAACGTCAAGCTGATGTTTCCTAACTATCTTAGTTACGATCTTATTATCGAATATTGAACTTGCCCAGATACCAGATGAGTATCGCGAAGTTTGGAATGAAGGTTCTGCATAATTTGGCCTACAACGTCTAAGCACAGTATGAGTATGCATCCTGTACGTATATTGCATAGTGTTTCTTTTGTGGTGTGACGGAGCAACGTAGATAGAAACCAATGAAATGTGTGGAAAATTGTCGAAGGAGAATCCAGCCTTGTTCGTCGTTTTTCGGCAGTTATTGTCTCTTAAAATTGTCCAGTGTAATTATAAACTTACGGGATGCTTGGAATATCCGAAGATCGAACCCGAATCATGCACGCTGATATCCTTTTCTTCCAGCGTGTTGTTGCAAGAGTGAACAGGCCTTCAAAGGTTTTGGGGTACAGCGAGGAATACTGCGTAGCTACGAGTAGCGGCCACAGGTCCTTGACTGTCAAGAAGCGAGTCAAGGACTAGTGATGCGGCCAGAGGCGATCCAATCGCCGTCATATGAACAGAGCCTAAATCTACAAATACAGTGCCAATTAAAATTTTATTCATCGACAGGATTTTGGGCAGAAATTTGACGGTCCTCTAACCATCCAATAATCAAACCGTGCATGTGGGCACGATTTTTGTTCTAAAATGGCCGTAGTTCTCAGGGCCCAACTAGCAAGTTTCTGTGCTCAGGGCACTTTCAATTTTCGTGCCACCTTAGATTGATTCATTTACTGATACTAGTTTTTTTTTTTACATATTAGGTATTACACACTTTTCCGAAAAGTGTAAACTAAAAAAATTAAGTATTCCGGAAAATTGAAAAATAGTTCCAATAAATTATTTTTTCTATTATTTTTTTAAATGTGCTTTTAACCATTCAGATATATTTTTGCCATTTCATCGTATTAATGTCTCAAATATCCCTTTTTTTCACAATTATGACTTTTAATGGAAATTTAGATGAAATTATGAAAAATTTCATGTCCGTGCGATAGTCAGGGCCTGGGTAGTTCTTCAATCACAGCTGAGACTGTATTGAAGATGCTTGATTATTCCATAGCATCTTGTCAGAATTGCTTGTCATCATCATGCTTATAGTATTTGTTCAAATAAGTCACGTATACTTCGGAAACATTACTGAAGCTTGTCGACTGCTGATGCAAGTTAAAAACATTGTGGAGCCTAGTTTTAAGAGCTCTGTGTGCAAGTCTGCCTTTATCACAAAAGTGAAAGTTCATTGAAAACAAACTGATAGGCATTTTGTTTGCAAATCGGTTTGGTTTGTATTTATGACGGCCAATTATCAACACGAAGGATATATGCCCAAAGGGGAGGAGGGCTCTTTGTGGGGGTCTTTCTAAGGGAACCTAACCCGTATTTACGCTTGGAAATTCAAGGTTCGAAGAAAACCCCCAAAACTCCGAACGATTAGGCCGATGGGGGGCGATTGGGTTCGAACCCAGCACCTCCCGTCTACCAGCTTCGAGAGCAGAACCTCTCGGTCACTGGTGGGGCGTTTGCAAATCGGATTTCGTTGATGTTTATACAAGCTGACAAACTGGTGATTTTGATTAGGTGGATACAAACTGAAAGATTGCGATCCAGGTCCGGCGCAACATCGCGTGGGGCTTTGGCAAAGCAGTTAGTATTACCCAACGTATACTTAATTACTTGACTAATAATTTTTTTAATTATGTGTATCATACGTAATATAGATAATACAAAAAATATTGTTTTAATTCACACTTCCAGGATCATCAAATCTATACAGCCCTGACAATTATGTCAATTTCGTCTGTAAAAAATAAAGTTAATAGGCAATTTTTCTTACGAAGAAACATTTAAAAACAAATCTAGAACAACAAAAAAAATATTATTTTATGCGGAGGACACGTTCTTTTGAATTATATAGAAGGAGTCGGAACCCTGGTTTACCCGATGGTTAAAGTGGCTCTGTTGCGATCAAGGGCTTGAAACTGTTACATTGAAAACAACAGGATATATGTCTTTGGTTGAAACTAACAGTGACGTAAAGTAACTAGTCACTTTTGTTAGCTCCATTGGACGCACCCTCATAAAACCACTCTACCAGCAACACCGTAAATTAATGCATATGACAGCCAACATTGTCACAAAAATAGTACTTTCTCTTATATCCACCTTATAGTACGTAGGTATAGTACTTTGTAGCATACTCATACAGTAAAGAGAAACAATAGAGATGCAGTATGCCGTAAAAACGATTTACAATATAATGCGGGTTATAGCTCAAATTCAAATGCCCTCATTTGGCCTAAATAAAACAAGCACGTGGAATAAGGGCCGAATTCTTTGACGTCACCTGTGCATTTCTCTAAATAAAAGTGAGCTGTTTATGTTTAATCCATTAAACAAAAAAGAAGAATGGTAACAGCGATTTTTGGGTAATAACAAACGTTCAACAAAAGAATTTTGTTCCGTTCGAACTTATGGTTCTGATATTGATACTAAAATACATATGATAAATGATAAAATAATCAAATAATTCTTAG
The DNA here is from genome assembly GCA_963932465.1 of Maratus speciosus. Taxonomy (NCBI): domain Eukaryota; kingdom Metazoa; phylum Arthropoda; class Arachnida; order Araneae; family Salticidae; genus Maratus; species Maratus speciosus. The sequence goes on along the minus strand of OZ010790.1, from coordinate 218,573,765 downwards.
TTGTGAAATGATATATTAGTCATTTTAAAACTAAATTTTAATCATACCTATGGTCAACACGCAAATAATGAATAACAATTCCTAATGGTAAAAGCAAAAGCAATGTAGGTTTGAATGGACCTTATGCACGTGACCTGAGGTCAAGGCTAAAATTCGTCTGCTAGCGGTATTTACTGTCAGTGTTCAGCATAGCAGTCTAAGGAGTGTGAGTTATTAATTCTTGTTGATTAAAAATACAGCAAAAAAAATTCATTGTTGTAGCAGCATATACTTGATATATTGTAATATAAATTCAAATTGTTGTTCTGTATGCAAGAAAATTTCCTAACTTTGCAAAATTTCTGTTGAAATGTATGCACTCAACCTGGATCAAGACTAAAGTCGTCTGCTAGCTGTGTTTGCGCCTGCGCATACTGGCGGTGCAGTGGCTAGAATAACAGATGAATATACCGCCAGCTCTGGCGTCTGACGTCATCTGCATAAGGTCCGAGGCTAACAAGAAAGATAGGCTACCGCAGTGCATTCCACATATCTTTTTTTACAGACCGCTGGAGTCACGTGATGCTCGAATGCACCAATGAAGGTGTGCGAAAAGAGCATCACGTCACTCTAGCAGTCTGTAAAAAAAGACATGTGTGATGCACCGCGGTAGCCTGTCTCTTTCGTTAGCCTCGCATAAGGTCCATTGACAGGCACGTCAAAGCAAGTTATTGTGTGTTGAGCCGGATGTAATGAATATGAATTATAGAGCTGCATTTCCGGCGTCATTCCCAGCCACCCCACCTCAAATCTATCATTTCTCTTTACTCTGTGGCTTATACCTAACCACTCTTGCTAGGTAACGTGCTTCTATTACATGGCGACATATGATGTTCAGATTTTGCTTAGGCATGCGCGTTTCTCCAAACAAATGGACTTTACCCACAAATGGCAATAGCCACGCCTCTGCTGGGAAAAACCTCTAAAAAAGAATGTTTATTGGACGAAAGGGGAGCAGTGTTAAATGTTCTTCACACCTATGGACTTTACCCGAGGCTAACGAGAAAGACAGGCTACCGCGGTGGGTCCGATTCTTCTTTTTTTACAGACCACTGGAGTCACGTGATGCTCTTTTTGCACACCTTCATTGGTGCATTCGAGCATCACGTGATTCCAGCGGTCTGTAAAAAAAGAATAATCGGACCCACCGCGGTAGCCTGTCTTTTTCGTTAGCCTCGATCATATCATAGATCTGTTAGATCAATCAAATTCCCGAAGTTTACGTGTATAGTAGGAGTCATAATGAATGAACAGGTTTTTCTTGCTGACCAACAGCTAAGGCTCCTATAATACTATTATAGGAGCCCTACCAACAGCAATTCGACCAACAGTGACGTCAGCTGCCCTTTCCTTACCCCAGTTAAGGCTCCTACAATACGGGCTGACTCACGCCGCCATTTAATTGCCGGTGGGAAAAGAACGATTGGCCACGCCGCGTGGGCAACAATCGCTCATTGGTCAAAGTGGGAAACAAAATGCTTGACGATTCAGCCTGTATAATAGGAGCCCTAACCCCAGTAGACGAGCCATTAATTCCCAAATTGGCTCATCCGATCTCAGCAATCTGATCCTTTGTTAATATTAATATTTTGGATTACTTTACTGTGATTTTGATCAAATTTAACAAAATAAATCAATTTAAGTCATTATAATTGCATTCTATTTCACATTACACTACTTCATAAGAAAATAAATATAATTATCTACTATATAAATATCAGTTTTAGCCAATCAGATTGCTGGCCTCGGTTGAGCCAATTTGGGAATTAACGGCACGTCCCCAGACGTACTTCAAAAAGTGCTAAAATATTGTATCCCTTAAATTTCAAACGATGTTGAAATGCAAATAGTCGATCGCAGCGACATCTGCAGGATATTTTCTAAAACTCCAAAACGATTTGGTCTAGGCGCTGTTATAATACAATGTTTACATTGAAAATATTACGCAGATGTCGCTGCGATCGGCTCATTGCACATTTAAGGGATACAATTTTTTAGCGCTGCTTTGATAGCAGATTTCCACACTATTTATTCTAGGCGCTGTACCCAGCAATCTTTGGTAGTATTGGTAGGCATTTTTTATTTCAAAACTTGGCGATACTCGCCTGCGTGAGTTCGATTATACGATTGAAACTTCACAAGCATTAGCTTGGCGATTTTTTTTGTCCACAATCGACTAACGAATCAAATACTATACCTCGTATCTCACTATTTTCTTATTGCGGCACCCTACTGCTAGAGTGTCTCTATATAAAATGCCACCTATAAGAAATAAAATTGATTTGGCTGAAATGATTTTGAACAAAAACGCATGCATGCAAAGTGGTGGTATGGCAAAAGGAAGAGGGAGGCTCTCTTAAACGCTGATTTCTTTTTTAAACTCACTCATGAACAGCCTTTTAAATGAGACTAAAAAATACAGCTTTTATATATTTTATTAATTACTCTTTTAAATAAAATAACTTCGCTTTTCGAAAATTTAGAACTCGCTTTTATGTAAATATGGCATAAATATATAGTATAACGAGAGGTAATGAAGTTTATTACATATTCAACATTTACTTCGCTGGTAGACGGGAGGTGCTGGGTTCGAAATCAATCACGCCCGTCGGCCTAATCGTTCGGAGTTTTCCGTGGTTTTCTTCGAACCTTGGATTTCCATGCGTAAATAGGTGTTAGGTACTCCCAGAAAGACCCCCACGGAGGGCACTCCCCCTCGGGCGCCAATATCCCTCGTGCAGATAATCGGCCGTCATAAATAACACCAACAACATTTACTTCGAGTTCCATTACTTTTGATTTATTCTGTTTAACTATTTCAGGTAACAGACTCGAAGTCTTTATCAAAATGTTATCTGAGCGAATTGTGTTCACTGGATTTGTCCATTACAACTGAGTTGGTAGAGTGTTGTCGGTTTAAAACAAGTCTTGGGTTCAATTCCCGGTCAGGACACTTTCCCCCCTCAGTTGGAAAATTACTACTCCTATGATTTATTACAAACTAGAATAATTGTATTGAATTAATGATGTATGTATAATTACTTATTCAATGCATACATACTTGGACTTCCATTACTTGCAATTTATTCAAAAGGTTTGTAGTCATTTGTTGACGATACAATAACTATTATTCAAATTTTAGTCCAGCACACATAAAGATGCAAATAAACACTCCTTAGTTGATATATTTCCACTACTGCTATAGGTAAGACAGTGGTGCCCCCCCCAAAAAGGGGGACCGCCTTCCGGTCCCAGGCTCTTTTCAAGCCCATTTGTCTACGCAAGGAACCACCCGTGAGACAAGCCCCGCGGCGCGTCCCGAAGGTCGCCACCAGACAAGACCCAACAGAGCGGAACCCTACGCACACTCCGGTCAAGACCGATGCCCAGCGCACATGGCGACGGCTATTCCCAAAACAGAGACGAACGGCCGCTACGACAGTCCTCACCACCCAGCTAGAAAAACCAAGTGGTCCCTATACTTGGTTACTCGAGCCGGTAGACCCCGCAAGCCCTGCAGGAACCAGACACCTATAAAGACGCTGGGCTCACGAACTGAACAGAGGCTTCCCGACCCGAATTTGATTTACGGCAGGCCCCCAAGATCAACTACCATTTTCCGGCAAAGACATTTATGTGGGCCAGCCGATAGGAAAGTTAGAGAAGGGCCCCTAACTTGAAAACCCGGGAGGACGGGGAAAGTCCCTCCAGCCGTAAAGCGACTCAGCTCCGGGCTTTGCGCCCAAACCACCCGGCTCGACCGACGGAACACGCCTCGTAGATCACGCCGGGAACCAGTTGGCCCAGACTAGGTGCCGTTAGCGACCCCAGGCGGACATGGAAAGTCCCACCTAGAAGGGATAGACCCCGCCTCGCTAGGGGGTTGGATGGAACGGAGTCCCGCCCGCCCCCACCGACTCGACTCGAAGGCCAAGAAGCCAGCGGAGGCGAGCAAGAGCCCGCTCACCACTACCTTACCTCACGGCCGTCGAGGGTACCCAGGCCCGAAGGTCCATGACCCCGTGCAAGGACCGACCGCTACCTTTGTTAGTGCGTTCGAAAATTAGGTGGAGACACCTCTAGGTCCTCATCACTGGGCGAGGAAAACTCCAGTATCGCATAGACACGAAGGACCTGGATCGGACCAAGAGTTCCTCTGAGACTCGAAGAGCCGCCGCGTTACCGGCGAGCCTCCGGCCCGTTTCCCCGTGGGGATAGCGTTCGTGGGTGGACCTGCCGGCCGACCCCCTCCCAAGGGTCACGGCACGACATGGAGCAACCAGAGCCATACTGGCCTCCCCACGCGACCGCTCCTTGGTCGACGGGGGCACAGCCAAACCCCACCCACCTTGGGGTCGGCTCCCAACTGCTACAGCTGAGTATAGGTCAAAACTGGGAAATTTCATTAGCGGCCACTGGCCGGTAGAACTAGTTTTTTAAGTGGCCACTTTTTTTAAACTAGTGGCCACTTTATTATTTAAAAATACTAAACAGTAAAATTTCTATAAGTATTCATCTAAAAGTGAATAGCAGAAAGAAATATGTTAATATAAATATATTGGAATAAAAAAAAGTAGAATCCTTGATGAAATGCAAGAAAATTTTATTTTCTACTTGTAAAAAAGTGGCCGGAAGGTGGCCGCTGATAGACAATTTTTCACTAGCCACTTTTTCTCATTTACTGGCCTGTGGTCGGTGGCTAGTGCTAATTTTGACCTTTACAGCTGAGGCCCTTGGCGGGATGAGCCACCCAAGTCAAAAAGTAACCTGGGCGCTGTCCGTAACCCTCGCCCTTCAGTTGCTCCAGGAGTCCCTGCATGGCGTCACCAGCGAGTCACCAAGGACTTTCCACTACATAGCCCTCTCTCACCTCAGGCTCCCTCCTAGTCAATAGGTGGATGGGGTCCTATCGCCTTAGCTAGTCTTTGCTCGGCGACACCGTCCGGCCCTTAGACCGGCACCGGGATCGACCTATGGACCGTCGCTATCCGGCTTGACCAGAGAACCTGGTTGCCGGGGGTTGCGCGTAGGGTCAGACCCGAAGGTCCCTGCAACCCATGCACAACGTCCGTTACCCGTGGCCACCGGACGTTTGGCCTGTCGACCGCAGGTCTCTCGAGGAGGTGGCGATTCGTCCCCATCCGGCCCCCTCGCATTCGTACACAACGAACTCGGGCGAGCTTCCGGTCACCTCCCCCACTCAAGGGGTCGGGTCGGAACCAACCATAGGGGCGGCCACTACTGCTATAGGTAAGTGATACCGGACACGATGTGAGAAGGTTGGGAATTAGTAACTAAAATACTTCAAATAATACTGAATGGAAAATTTATTTACATTTACAACAAAACACTAATTTCATTTATAGACATGTATATAGTAAATCTTTCCAAATGTTAAATTACACATTAAGATATTATCTACATACTAGGTCATATCATTAAAAATATACACTCTTCTCATCTCTATTGACTGTACTCAACTAGGCTTATTCAGTCCGATAAGTGCACAGGTTTATCCAGAACTCTCATACACTTCACTAGAAAAATACTTTGTGTCTATGCCCACAGCACAAGTAGTTAGTTTCTCTAAACCATGAGCTTTACCTCTAACCTAAAACTGAATTCCGTTACTGGTACTTCTGCCGGAATCCAGGGTTTCCACCCGTAAAATCAAGGACAACCCACGCAGTGCTATAAATAAACCAGAGGAAATAGATTAGAATCATGAACGTTAATGACTAGAGTATATGCTATAGCTTTATTTGAGAAACAGTTGGTACATGGAGCACTTAAAAAAATCCAGAAGGTATACAGCATATAACCTCCACTACATGCCTTATCCCACATGTCCCTTGATGTTATCTTTTGTTCATCCTCCTTGCTTGTCACTATCTGGTTCCCTATTGTTATCCGCATTCCGATATATAAAGGAACATCTGCTAGTATTTCTTTTTATACAATAGAGCTTTTCATACAATACAAATATGAATACAGTGATACTCTTAATCCCATAAATACGAAACACTGTCCATAACTCAAGTACGTAGATAATGATATACAGAATAAATAGAATGATAAAGAAAATAAAATTAATTAAAAGTTATTATCATTAGGCATTTGTCTCATGAACGTCAGAGACCTGACAAGGCGGTCTGAGTAAATTGTGTTCACTGGATTTGTCCAGGATAGATGAGTTGGTAGAGTATTGTCCGCTTAAGACAAGGTCTTGGGTTCAAATTCTGAGCTGGACACTTTTTTTCCTCATTCGAGCAACTCCTATGATTTTTTCACCAATTAGAGTAATTGTATTGCATTAATGAAGTGTAATTATGTATCCAACGTTTACTTGGGCATACATAATTTGCAATTTATTCTGTTGAACTGCTTCAGATAACAGGCCAGATATCATCATGAAAAAGTTGTCTGAGCAAACTGTGTCCCCTGGATTTGTCCAGGGTAGCTCAGTCAGTAGAACATTCGTAGCTGCCAAAGTCTATGGTTCAAATACCAGTCTAGACACTTTTTCAGTCAATTGGAAAATTACAACTTCTACAGTTTATTTACAAATTAGAATAATTGTGTTGAATTAATGAAGTTTACTTACATATCCAATGATTACTTAAACTTCCATTACTAATGATTAACTCTGTTGCACTGTTTCAGATAACAAACCAGATGTCATTATCAAAAGGTTGCTTGAGTGAATTGTATTCACTAGATTTGTCCAGGATAGCTCAATTGGTAGAACACTGGCAGCTTAAGGGAACTCTTCAGTTATATGAAGACACTCACAAGCTAATGTTAAGTCTATGGCACGGTTCTTTTCAAATTTCTTATTTGAATATATTTTTTTGCATAGGATAGATAAGGTCGACTTCTAATAGGGCCATTTTTTACTTTTTCAATTTTGGTTGCAGATTTTTTAAAATGTACTTTCACTCGGGGAACCGGTTTCAAAGGGAAAGTACCTTTATTTTAAAAAGATCTACAACCAAAGTTGAAAAAGTTAAAAAAGGCTCTATTAACGACCAACTTCAGCTATCGCATGCAAAAATAATCATTTTAAAATATTGAAATTCAAACAAGTAATTTAAAGATGATTTTAACCTTTTTTTTTTTTTTTTTTTTTTTTTTTTTTTTTTTACAGATATAAATTGAAAAATCATAATTTCCATACGAATAGCTATTTACTTTTTTCCCATTCTGACAATTTGGACATTAAAAAGTTTCTTTGAATCAACTGTTAGCTCCTCGCACTATGTGATTTAAAATATCTGTGGCAAGATGGAGAGGACTAATGATAGTTTTTTTTTGCAATAATAAAGATAGTTGAAATAGTTACATAGACAATATATTATGGTGTTAAGTTTTTCATATACTACTAAATGAATCCAATGCTCACTTGATTGAAAGAATTCAATTTGTTCTACAACTGGTTTAAAAATAGAATATTTTCCCAATACAAATCCAAAACATTTTGCTCTAGCTGCTAAACTTCTTCACTAACTGTCATAATTTGAAACCCTTTACAGTTCTCTTGGATAATGGATTGTCATCAGAGTGTACTTTTAATATCGCTTTCTAAAGGGTTTAATGCATGTTAATGTATCACAACTCATTTTTCATTATGACTGGGTGCTAGTATAATCTTACCTTTTCATCCACCATTGGAGCATGAACACCATAGACTGGAAGGTGGCTGCACAAACTATCACCTAATAGAGTGGATGGCTGAAATTCCAGGATTAATTAAAGCTCCATTTGGATATTGAAATGCAATTGGTCTGCCAAGCTTAGTGGAGAACACCCACAAACCCGATTTTAGTGGTTGACTGGTAGGTTTACCATTGTGTTTTTCTGCTCCTAGTCCTTCATGTTTTCATACCTTTCAGTAAAGGAGAAAACAATGATAAACTATCGATTAACCACTAAAATTGGGACTGCAGGTGGTTTCCACTAAGATATGACTTGGCAGATCAGTTGCATTTTAATATGCAAATCAAGTTTTGCCTAATTCTAGAATTTCATCTGTGAACTCGATGAGGTAATGGTCTGTGCCCCCCCCCCCCCGGTCTACCACCATTATCTTTGTTTACAAAGTGCTACAATTAACCCTTAAGGGTCCTGTCCCTGCCGGCGAAGACACTCATGAGCTAATGCTAATCCTATGGTGAAGGATTTTCCTAATATCTCGTTTGCATTTAGACATTTTTAAATAATTTTTTTTGCATTGGATAGCCGAGGTCCGTCTCTACAGCACACCTTGGTTACTTTTTCGATTTTGGTTGCAGATATTTTTTAGAATGACACTTTCATTTTCAGAACCGGTTTTGAAAAGGAAAGTAACTTTATAAAAAATATCTGCGACCAAAATCGAAAAAGTAGCCAAGGTGCACTGTAGAGACGGACCTTGGCTATCCAATGCAAAAAAAATTATTTAAAAATGTCGAAATGCAAACGAGATATTAGAAAAATCCCTCCCCATAGGATTAGCATTAGCTCGTGAGTGTCTTCGCTGGCAGGGACAGTACCCTTAATGGACCACAAGCATTACTGATGTCATACAACGTCACGATGGATTATAGCTAATCAACTTTTCGATTTTTCCCACAAACACTCGCCAAAAGCCAATCAAATATCCCAATGCTTGTGGGAAACATTGCGAGCTCCGCCCATTGTGTGTGGTCAATTGCATGAATTATTCTTTTAGAATTGTGTTTTTTACTTTTATATTAAGGATTAGACACTAGAAATCTTAAGATAGATTTTTAACTTTATTTAGTAGAATATTTTTGTAACTTTTAGAGGATTAATATTTCTATATAAATATAGTGGTTGTAAGAACTTAATTTATGTATTAAAAATTAAATAAAAAGGTGATGGAAATTTACATCACTTTGCAATTAAGGGTTAATGCTATGCACACTCTACCTGAATCGTACATTACCACTATGAGAATGTAAACAAAACCTTCTTTTGCTCTTATATTTAAGAAGTGTCTGTATTTGGTATTATGAGACAAAATTATAGAAATCCCTTTTTTATGTGCAAAAAATACTTAGAAAAAACAAACTTTAAAATCACTCGATTGTTGAATGTTTAAAAGACAATGCAAATAACTTCTCCATTAATTTCAAGGAATCATTTTTCATCTTGAATTCAACTGAATATTGCATACAAATGATTACTTTGTTTGATGGTTCTCACTATAACAATTGCATTTGTTTTAAAAATAATAATTCTAAATTTACTGGCATTATCAGAATATAGTAAATGGAAAATGTTTGCAAGGCTACACAATCGGACAACATGCAGGCATTTCTGTCTAGCTAAACTCAAAGCTGCTATCGTATTTGAAACATTCTATCCTATGATTTCAAGATTATGATATTTTACAACAAAATATGAAAATACCCAAGTTTTGAATATTTATCCAAGGCTTCAGTTAATAACGGGTATATAAACCAAAAAATAAATACTTACACACTTGGCATTTATCCTTCCCCACATCACTGGACACAACACATTCAAATGACTAAAATTTCACTATAATTCATGTAGGTTAGCATTTAAAAAAAACATACTTATAAGCAAGGGGATTTATTTGTTAAAGCCCTCTACCCCCCCCCCCCCTCTCCAAAAAAAGTGTAATATAAATGGACATTAAAATGGCTATAACTTTAAGCTCTAATTATTGAAGGGTGCCCAAATTTTATACAAGCATACATTTTATAATAAGAGGTAACTTTTCCATTTTTTGTTACTAATGCTGTTCAGATTTTAGTAGGAAATAAAATATAAGGCCTGTCAAAATAAAAGTAATATTGTCATGAAAAAAAAAACCCTCCTAGGTTGAAAGCTTTTAATATTAAATAAAATTTAAAATAAATAACACTTGAAGAGATGATGTCATTTAAGCCTATGATCGGATTTATATTTAGTAATTTAATCAATATTTATTGCCTCTATATATACTAGGGGGGGGGGGGGGTTCTATCGATAAATTATCAAACATAGAAGATATAAATTAAGTTTTTGAAAAAGCTGATATGATTTAAAAAAAGTATTTTAATTTGAATGAGAAGGGCTTAGGCCCCAAAAAGTCCTTGTATTTTCCTACTTCCTGATAAAAATTTTGTTAATATCAGACAGAATGCAGATAACTGTTAGTACAACAAAAGAAGAAAATATTTAAAACCATTAGTTTTTTCCAGTTTACATCATGTCAAGTTGAAATGCCATATTATAGTTTTGACAAATTTGATATAATTTATTTTTTGTGACATTTATCATACATAGTGCATTTTTCGGTAGATTGTTTGGAAAGACAGACTCCTCTAAATCTGCAACAGCTTGGGGCCAGAGGTTGTGTGGATTTTAGAATTTGGCGTATTTCTGGTCACTGCTTTATTTACATTTTTTAAATGGTAATTTGAATGTAATAATGCAATCGAAACTATAATGAATATACTTGCAATGCAGTAAAATATTAAAATAATTAAGTAAAGCACTAAACTAAAATGATAACAATTTAAAAAAGGATTAAATTATTAAAAGGAAAGGTCAAGTAAATAATTAACAATGTATAACTAAATATAATGAGATACATTTTTCTTGAATTATTCAATGAAACTTTCCTTATAAAGGTACCATATTCACATCAAAATCATAAAGAAACGAAATTTTATTTCAGATTCTACTCAAGCCAGGGAACTTTTTTTCCGAAAAAGCTTGATTAATACATAAATATATTCTGATTAGAAGCGATATCAGCAATAGCTTGCTTTTTTCCAGAAATTTATACTTCCTTCAAGGAAAACCACTAGTTCAGTCATATTATCTAGAATTACATATTAAAATATATATGAAATGATATAAAACTAAAAAATTCTGTAATTTTGTCCCTACATCTGAACTTAAATTTCGTGGTTTACATCTGCGATGATGTGCAGATTTTAGAGAGTCCACTGTCTACTAATATTATTCTATGGAGGCGAGAAGAAAATCACCTATCAGCAGTGGCGTAGGAACTTTGTACAAATAGGGGGAACCGGGGCATATTGCAGAAAGCTAGTGGTGCGGATCATTTCGTTCATTTTGAAGGGTTCCTTCATAGTGTTGCACGTTTTACAAACAGGAGTATAAAATAGAAGCATTGTCAAAAGATCACCAACTCTTTAATCCAGTTAAAATAATTTTTAATTGATATACTTGATACATAGAAACATAATTTATGTGCGATCCCGAATACAATATTCAAATTTAAGGCTTCTCTCACTTCCATTTACCAAAAATTAAAGTGCTTTCTGTTGTTTTACTTACAAATTAATTTTAAAAGCCTACTCTTTATAAATATGTTATCGGTGCAGGTAATGTGTAGTAGACCTATATAAGACCCCCTTTTTTCTGGAAATCGGGACGGTTGTAAACAATGAGAAAAAGGATAAAGGCACAAACAAGTGTGCTTACCACCACCTCTGTCTCTTCTCTTTGTTGTTTATTGTGTGTATTTCCTAGAAAAAGTATACTTTATTTTTTAATTCAGCAATGTACCGTAAACAGATGTGGTGCGAGAATTTCTCCCGGGGGAGCTGAGCCTGTCTGAAATATTGCAGGGGGAGCCACAGCTCCCCCAGTTCCTATGCCCTTGCCTATCAGAATTTGTCAGTACTGTAGAAGATTAATAAAAAGATATTTTGGAAGATCTAACTGGCTAGATGAACAAGTCCTGTGTCTATGCTGCTGAATGCTAAGGCTGTGAGACAGCCAACACTAGGTTAATTTGAAACAACCCGGTTCATAAATACCTGCAGAACAAAATCCAGAGAGTACAAGATTTTTGAACATACGAGACTGTACTTCACTGCCAAGGCTACAATTTTTTTATAATAAAAATGAGGAATACAAATGCGAAATAAACTACAATAAGAATTTTTTGTCAGAACTCCAAATAAAAGAAAATTTTAACATATCAGCATAAAAGCAATACAGAAATGTAAAAACAAAAAAACAAAAAAAAACACATATTAAAGATCCAAAAAATAAGCTTACATAAAGTGTACCCTTTTTTTTTATACTCACATGTATTAAGATCCACTAGAATACTCTTAATATATGACCAGTCAATGATATTGACAACAATGACCAGTCTATGATTTAACTTCTTCATATGGGCTTATCACAATATCAGCAAAGCTAATCAAATTGAAGCCAACAACATTGTTGCGAGAAAACACAAAATGTGCATCCTGCATGACCACAAAAAAAATTTACATTTCAGTTTAATATTTTTTAAAAAGAAAGTTAAAAAGCACCCTTCACAAAATTTTTCATCTCGAAACAGGACCCTTCATAAAACTTTTCACCTTAAAACAGGAGCCTTCACAAATTTGTCTTATAAATAGGCCTTTTACAATTGTTTTTTAAATCTCTAAACTGAACTTTTCACAAATTTAACCATTTAAAAGTAAAATCTGACCTGTCACTTTTACATATATACTATATAAAAAAAATGTATATTTTACATACATCTATCTTTTTAAATATGTATAAACAAGAACCTGAATATAATGATCATTTCAAATTCACAGAATTATGACTAGATTTTTCACAAATGTAAAAAGCTGTTGATCCTGTAATAAAAGACTGGACAGACCACTGTAGGGTTACCAGATTGTATGTTTTTTAACCTTTCAGCATACGTTTAAAATTGCCTTGTATGACGATTTCTTCAGTTTTCTAACAAATATTACTTTTGATAATTTAAATTTTTTTTTCCAGTTTGCTTTAAAATTCAACCTTTTGTGGAAAAAAATATACACATACATGCACATTAAACATAAAAATGTTTTGTTTCCAATCAGGATGACAAAAATCTTTAGAGTTGTATAATAACTGCTCATTCATAAGCTCTTGAGTAGGATTAGTTCATCCGAACTTAACATTATTATAGACTATAGTATCTGCATAATAATTTTTTTAATTTAGTATATCTGTATCTTACGTTTGACTTATTATCTACCTTTATGCTTAAATAAAAACTTTTTTTTTTGTAGGATTTAGCATTACTAACAGTTTCATAATCATTGAACTGTGTAGGACGTTTTGATTTACTGTTGTTCTTACAATTGATTTTTCATTCATAGTGAAATATATGACTGCAAATTTAGTTAAACAATGTAATACAACTACAGTTGGAAAATAATGATTAAATTCGATTAATAACCTCTTTTTAAACAAATTTGTTGCCAAAATCATTATTGGGACATTCAACATAGTTTAGCATGGTATAAAAAAAAGATGACAGCACAATCAAAGCAAAACTTACTAGTGCCAATAAAAATCTTCGGTTTTTTTCTGAAATAAATCTGGCAGCCCTAGATCACTGCTATTAATTTTATTTTTTATTATATTTGCTAGCCTCTTTGATTTTGTATTTCATGAAATTAGAAATACTAGAAAAAAAGGTGTACATGTATAGTCATTATATTGTTATGCATATTATTACTGTTTTATGTTAAAAACGTTATGTATGTTACAAAGAAACTTAATGAACATAATTTGTAAATTTAAATTTCATATAATCCCCTTAAAAAAGGTGAAAATTTCATACCTGTCAATATCGGAAATGAAGAAAAGCATAAAATAGCGACATGATACATTTACACTGTGTGTATTTGAAATTCATTAATAAACAATGCAATCGACTAATTTTATTATTATTTTTTTTTCTAAAATCACAGAAATTTTTTGAAACTTAATGGAAAATTTACCTACAATGCATGGAAGAAAATTCAATGAATTTCTTTTTGCAATCATTTTGGATTTGAATTTTTATAACATATAAATATATTATATTAAAATGTTTTATTAAAACATGATTATTTCATTATTTTTTGACATATCACACATGCAACAATTTAAAAAAAAGAGAGAGGAATAGCGCTCATTGACATTTTTTTCAGCTCAGCATTACGTTTAGTTAGATGTTTTTTTCAGTCAATCTTTCACAAATTATTTTTTTTTACATGACATTACTTAAATTTTTGTTGTAACATTTTTTACGAATGGATTTATTTTACCAAAAAGACGGATATGGTCAATGCTCAGAATTTATATATTTAATTAAATAATTGAATACATTATTGGATAAACTTTCTAAATCTGTTTTTAAAATGAAATAAGCATTCTTACTATCAGCATTATGCAAATGAAAGTTTTAACATAAAAGGAAATGCAAAACGAATTTCACACTAAGAAATATTTTCCTAAATTATGGATAAAAAGGTGAAATACTTACCTTACTTAAATATTTTTCAATTTTAGAAAAACAATAACATCAAGCTATACGATCTTGAATCGAATTCAGCAATTCGCCTACAACGTTTCCAATGTCATGTTGTCCAGCCGCCATCACGTTGAGCATAATTGAAAAACATATTGCTAGTGTATATGATACGAATTATAACATATATCAAAAGCAATACACATTCAATTAAAGGGGATTTGTAACTTCTTTAATAACAGATTGTAGATTTTTGTCCGATTCCACCTCGCTTAAAGTCAGACCACGTGTATCGTCACATTTATTGCGATTAATCGTCGCTTCTTAAGAACTTCGTATACGAATGTGTCTTTAGTAACTTCTATATTTAATTTTAAAATGTTATAAAAAATATTAATGATTTCTTACTATACATGAATCAAATCCATTAATGTGGATGTTTGCGAGAACGGGCACGCCGACGACACAGAGCGACAGAGCTGCTTGCATTCATTCATGGAGTCGAGGGAGCTCGTTCTGCTCGCGTCGGGAAGCTCGAAATTGCTCTTGGCGCGTTGGCGATCTGTGGGCAGAGCCTCCTTCAATGGTTCACTGTGATTGGTTGTTGAAGAGCCGAGCTTCCCGACAACTACCGTCTGCCCAAGCTCATTAGCCCGGTGGATTTCATAGAGGTTGGACGTTTCTGCACTCTGCTCCGTGGTAAGTTTTTTAATGGTTGTCATGCAATCTTTTCTAAACCCTTCTCTTCTAATACACTCATTATTCCTAATATTCCTAATCATTCATTTTCTTTCTAATCATTCATTATCTTTTTTTCTTTGTTCTATCCTTCTCTCATAGTAGACTTTTCATTATCTCTTCTTTGTCCTAACCCTTCTCTTACAGTAAACTTCCTTCATTCATCACCTTCTCTTAGCGTACACTTTTCATTATCTTTTGCTTTGTTCTAACTCTTCTCTTACAGTAAACTTCATTCATTAATAGTTAACCTTTTACCCGCCAACGTTCCACAAGTGGAATCACTTTGAATTTTTTAATATATCTTTTTAAAATACGTGTTTTAATGGATTAAAAATTGTTTTTATATAATTGTCTGAGCGAAGCGAAGGCTAATACTCAGCGAAATATTACCGTCCGGACACATTACAACTACGATGGATATTAACGCCATGTCCTACTAAAAAAAAAGCCTAATAAAAACCTTTCGTCAAGCATAACTCAAAAAATATTTGTCGGATTTCGTTTCTGATTGCACCAGAAGGTACCTATGAGGGCCACCTACTGAATGCACCTACTATGAAAAATAAGTTCCAAACCGTTTAAAAATTATATTAAAAAAACAGATAAAAAATTTAGAATTTATCTGCATACGTCACAGAAATTTGGTGTGCGTCACTTTCACCGGTGGATGTTTTCGTAGACAACTGGTTTGAATAAATGGAGCAAATAATAATAATAAAAAAATACGCACGCAGTAATATTGAATAGATCAATTTCAACCACGTGATCACAAACCTTGCAACAACCCGTGGCAATCAGTTTTGGAGGGCAAACAAATAATAATAGAGTAATCCGTAACACGGTGACCGTTTTTAGCCTGTTGTATAAAATCTGGCCTGTTGTATAACATAAAACAGGCTAAATCCGGCTAAAAACTCAGGCTAAAAGATAGTTGTCAGTCTATCGACTGGAAATTAACAGATTTTTTTAATACTCGTATAACGAAATTTAGAAACGATTGTGGATGATTAAAACAAAAGACATGAGTGTTTATTGCTCCGGGAGGTTATCTTTCTCTGGATGTCTGTCTGTTCCTCTATTTAGTGGCTTATTTATTTAGGGCACCTCTATTTAGTGGGCATCTTTTCGATTACCAACCGTTAAATAACTGTACATTTTTTACTCTCAGTAATGGACACCTCGAAATAGAGGACAAATTCTGCCCTTCCGAAGTGTTCGCTATTCAGAGGTTTTACTGGTAAAACCTCCATAACGGACACACCCGATTAGCGGATACCTCTATTTAGAGGACATTTTTTCGATTACCAACACTTAAATAACTGTACATGTTTTACTCTCAGTAGCGGACACCTCCAAATAGAGGGCAAATTCTGCATTCTCGATGTGTCCGCTATTCAGAGGTTTTACTGTATATATATTATTGATAGTTATTTTACAGGGCGCACAAAAGACTAAGAATATATGAAACGAATATAAACTAAATTCGGGATTGGTAGATCGCTGATGGTAATGTAATTTTAGGATGTTGTTACAGTCATCCGCAGCATGTTTTCAGAGTTTCGTTCATCTATCGAAACCCTACCTGTCTCCCTCCTTTGTCTGTCTGTTTGTCTGTCCGTCTGTCACAGAGCCCGTTCTCAGAAACTATATATGTCGGAGACTTGAAATTTTGCTTACTTATACCTGAACACCATACATCAAACGGCAAATAATAAAATTTTGAAAAAGTCTAATATTTAACCCTCTGGGCTCTAACTTGTGTATTTTAAGTAATTTTTCTAACTCAGCCCCTAATTAAGTTGGAGACATGAAACTTTGCATACTTATAGCTGAACACCTCACATCAAACGACAAATAATACAATTTTTAAAAAGGTCTAATATTTAACCCTCTGGGCTCTAACTTGTGTATTTTAAACAATTTTTCTAACTTAGCCCTAATTAAGTTGGAGACATGAAATTTTGCATACTTATAGCTGAACAGCTAACATCAAACGGCAAATAATAAAATTTTGAAAAAGGTCTAATATTTAACCCTCTGGGTTCTAACTTATGTATTTTAAGCAATTTTTCTAACTTATCCCCTAATTAAGTTGGAGACTTGAAAGTTTGCATACTTATAGCTGAACACTTGAGATAACACGATAAATCATAAAATTTTGAAAAAGTCATATTTAACCCTCCAGTCTCTAACTTCTGCATTTTAAGCAATTTTTCTAACTCAGCCCCTAATTAAGTTGGAAACATGAAATTTTGCATACTTATAGCCGAACACCTCACTTCAAACGACAAATAACAAAATTTTGAAAAAGTCTATTATTTAACCCTCTGGGCTCTAACTTGTGTATTTAAAGCAATTTTTCTAACTCAGCCCCTAATTAAGTTAAAGACATGAAAGTTTGCATACTTATAGCTGAACACTTGCGATAACACGACAAATCATAAAATTTTGAAAAAGTCATATTTAACCCTCCGATCTCTAACTTCTGTATTTTAAGCATTTTTTCTAAATCAGCCCATAATTAAGTTGGAGACATGAAACTTTGCATACTTATAGCTGAACACCTCACATCAAACGACAAATAATAAAATTTTGTAAAAGTCTATTATTTAACCCTCTGGTCTCTAACTTGTGTATTTTGAGCAATTTTTCTATCTCAGCCCCTAATTAAGTTGACATGAAAGTTTGCATACATATAGGTGAACACTTGCGATAACACGATAAATCATAAAATTTTGAAAAAGTCATATTTAACCCTCCGGTCTCTAACTTCCGTATTTTAAGCAATTTTTCCAACTCAGCCCATAATTAAGTTGGAGACATGAAATTTTGCATACTTATAGCTGAACACCTAACGACAAATAATAAAATTTTGAAAAAGTCTAATATTTAACCTCTAATATTTTGTCTCGCGCAGTTTTTAAATTTAAACTGTTTTGCAATATTATTTTTTGTTCATTTTGCATAATAAGCGTAATGTGACGTAATTGCTTCTATTTAAGACTTCTAACGCATGGTAATGAATTTATTTTACAATATCCTTTCTCTTTTAAAATTCACATGTAAATATAGTTTTTATGGCGTAATTTCCAATAAGTGACTGCTTTTTATACCTAATTATTTAATTCTAATTTGAATGTTTTTTTCTGTATATAATAGTAACCTGTAAATAATCTTTTTATTTGAAGCAAACATTATTGTTTGCGCTGTTTATACAGTTGACAACAGTTTAAATTAATACCATTTTGTAAAATATGTAAAAAATATGTGTCGAAATGCTGAATATTTGAATTTTAAATAGAAATAAAACCTCAAAAAATGAGTCAAATTAAAAAAAAATTAATGGAATCTGCACACCGGGATCTTCTATTGAATAAAATGATATAAAAATGATTAAATTCCCATATATAGTTTTTTCTCCTATAAAACTTTTTTAATGGAACGATTTTCTCCAACTTTAGCAATAAATATATCTTAAAATAATTCTTCTATTTGAAAATTGTATGCATCAGCGTATTAATCAAACATTTCTCTATAATGCCACCGATTTTCATATTTTTGTATGCAATAGTTTTCTTAATATTAACGAAGAAAGACCTCCGGTCACAAAAAATTCAAAACCGGCAGCGGCGGCGGCGGTGACAGTGTTAGTTACTTATTTTTAGAATAGGGAGATATATAAAAATGAAAACTTTGAAAATCGTGAAAAATTGTGAAAAGATACGTACATGTGTATTAAAACATGGCCGAGGCAACTAAAGTATTCCGGAATCGAAATAATTTATAGTTAATTTTTAATTAATAAAAAACCACCAATTTCACAGCAATTTCTTATCAAATTTAAACATTTTTCGTTATAGCAGTTGCCAACAATTAAAATACACAATAAAATTATTACTACAACAATTAATTTTCTACTGCAAGATTTCCACGTGAAAAATGAAAATGAAATAAATAGATAGCCGAATTTAAAAAAAAAGTGAATATTACATCATAACTTTTCTACTGCAAAATATTCACGTGAAAAATGAAAATGAAAAAAATAGTTTGACGAATTTATATGAAAGTGAATATAGCTTCATAACTTTTCTATTTCAAGGTTTCCACGTGAAAGAGGAAAATATTACGTCATATTGAAAATATAAAGGACGTGGTGGATATAGTATAACGTCATATGAGTGTGAAAAATGTAATGAAGCATGATAAAAACCCGATTAGGGAAATATTGGAGTATTTTAACATTATTGCTCCAATTATAAATTGAAATAAGTTCATTTATAGCTGTATTCTTTTGCGTCAGTTATACACATTTATACATTTTTACATAGCGTTTTCATATGATTCATTCATACAACATTTCGACTGCTTTTTTTAATGTTTGTTTTGTGTTGTATGTTAAATTTTTAAATTGATTTTTCAGAACAAACATCCTTCAAATTCTGGGCAACGCCGGGCACTTTAGTTTAAAACAGATAAATGGCTTTTGTATCTGTACATCTAATGCTAATATTATAAAGCGTTATAATATTATAAAGTGTATAATATTATTAATGCTTGTACGTTTGCGAGGTGTTATCTCTGAAACTACATAGCCAACTTAAAAAAAATGTTGGTGGCCATCTCTGCTCCGAAAAAAAGAGTATATTTTATGTCAGTGCAAGAACCTACATCGCTGCAGGAGCAAAAAAGTTCTAAAATTGCGATTTCTGCGATATTGATTGAGTTAGAAACTTTAAATTTGGCGTGGTAGTTACTTTTAAGATGTAAATACTCGTAATGAACGCTCTCTAAAAGGTTCAATTTGGCGGATAAAAGTAAAAATTTCTAGAAAGATTCTAATCTATGATTTATTTGGAATACTTAAATTTTTGGGATACTGTTGGGGTTAGAAACTGGAACTTTGGCATGGTAGTAATTTATAAAATGTAACTGCTCGTTGTAGAACGAATTCTAAAAAAACGAAAGACTATACAAAGCGGAAAAAGATCTAAAGATGATCCTAGGAACGAAGTACATGGAATTGTTAGGAATATAAACATGAAAATTGACATGGCTGTATTTATCATGACGTAAATTCTCGCAATAGAACAATTTCTAAAAATGTCGCTATATAAAACAGTGCAGAAACAAAAAACTTTCGAAAATTTTCTATTTCTGTGTTACTGCTGAGCCCAAAACCTTAAAATTTCGCTTCGGGTTAGTTTTAAAATATACAATTGTTTCTATGAATGGTTTCTAAAAAATTTAAAATTTAAAAAGATGAAATTAACGGAAAGCGATCTCAATTACCATTAATTTGGAATTATTAGATATAGCAACTTTAAATATTTCATAATGCTGCATTTCCTCCGCAAAACATGCAATTTAAATGCAACAAAACTGATAGATACCTACCTAGCATTAAATAAATTGTGTAAAATTGAATAAAGACCTGTATGAAACAGTGAATAGGTTGCCCGAAAGTACTTGTTAAAGTGTTCCTTCTCTAGGCTTTTCTCTCTCTCGCCAAGGCCACTAACAGAGGGAAGTGCCGTTTTAAATGTGATATGAATTTTTTATCTGATTCATTTTTCTAGACATTTTATCATAAGGTCATATTCTCAATTATCATTAGTAGATTTTTTATATATTAACTTATTCTGGTGAAATTTCAAAATCGGGTTCATATTGGCGTATGTTAGCTTGCATGATTTGCTGAATAAATATGCATGGATTTGTAAATTACTTCAAATGACACTTTGACAGCTCAAAAGTTATGTAGACGATATATTCAGGTCTTGTGTCATACTTTATGTTGCAATCATTGCCGGTTTCTTTTATTTAATACATGCTAAATACAGCTCAACTTGTGCAGAATATGTTTGAAAACAAAACAATACAGCGTATGTAGTGGCCAGCATACACTCATCATTTAAATCCTATCGAGCATATCTAAAACACACTCTAACGAAGCATTGCATACCAGTGTTGATGTGTTCAGTACTTTGATACTATATTAGATTTTGAGGAGATAATTCCTTAACTGTTATCGACAACCTCATTGCATCCGTGGAAAACAGACATTGTACAATATTAACTATTCCGGGGGAGCACACACCCTATGAAGTATAGTCCACTCTTTTTAAACATCATATATTTGTCATTTAAAGTTACTCAAATTGGTGCGGAGCATCTGATTATGCTCTTGGCATCATTTTATACAGTTAAAATTCCGATATAAGATAATTTAGTGTTTCATTTTCTGTTTTACTTTTAATATATTGCGTACTTTCAATTTTATATCCAAGCATGGCTGTCTTGTATGGTTTGATTTCCCATTTTTTTAAACAGTGTATACGAATTTATATATAAGATTTTGTATTTCTACGATTCGTCTATTTTCCTCATTTCAATTTTTCGCAGTATATGGACAATTAAAGATAACATCTCATTTTCTTTTCTTCCACATGTTATTATTAAATCTATGTTCTCAGGAATATCGCTCAGACTAATCCCTCTGAGGGAAGTCCTAGTTTTTTATGGTTTCTATTTTGGAGCTTGTTGAAATGTAACAAAGAACGTAAATGTAGTAGACTGTGCTTTTTACTCTATCTATAACTTTAGAATTCAAATGTGAATGCTGTGATGATTATTATTCTATTGCTTAGTGTTGTTTATTACGTTTTGTGCACAAATAAATGTTTTATTTTATTTCGTTTTTGTTTTATGATCATTTGAATGCCAATGTTCCACATGTGGAACGTTGGCGGTTCTGAGTACAAAATTATCTTATTGTTACTTTTTTTAGGATCTTGATAATTTTTACTGGGCTCCCTCGGGCGATTATTTTTTGATTATTTTCGTACCAGTATTATTAAAGAATACATTTTATGATATATATCTCTTGCACCTGTTGCCAAAGTGTCTGAAATATTTTTGAACCAATAAATTCCAATAAAATCTACAAAAGAATTGCAAAAACAAGAAGGAGGAGATTTTTTTTATTATAGTGATGGCAAAGTTGTTTGTGTACGATGGAGTGACAACAGTGTCGTTGATGTTATATCAAAATGGGAAGCTAACACATCGCTAACTCAAAGTGGAACATGATATTCTGGAAAATTGAAGCGAGAAGTTTCAATCAAATAACCTAGGTTGATTAGATTGTGTAATTAGAATATGGGCAGTGTAGAATTTTTGGATTATGACTTGCCGGAACATATCGTCCAGTACTTCAATGATAAAAATGGTGATGAAATCTGTTTACAAATGAAATAAATATGGCTGTTGTTACTTGTCATGCAGTTGGTTAAAAAAAAAAAAAAACCCTAAGCCATTTGGAGTTTCGTCGTGAAATTGCGACTGTTGCCATTAAAATTGGATTTGATGTTTGAGAAAGGGAATAGAAAGTCCTAATGCTCCAGTAAGTATGGACATTATCACCTCATTCAGTAGCTATTGTTTTTCGTCTACTACTCAACAGGATTCTCAAATCGACAGAAAAATATGAATAAATGGTATGATTATTATGGAAAGCGTATACATGAAAAATGTTTTCAGGCCTTTCATAAACATTTTGCTGTTAGTGACTAGTTAACATGTTCCTAAATTAGAAACATTTTTTACTTTACCTTGTTTTCTTAGTTTTGTTATGTGTGCAGTGCTGGTATGATTTCGAAAGAAAAATTTGCCGAAATGTACAAAAGTTATTCGTACCGCCAACGTTCCACAAGTGGAACATATCTGTCACTCCACTTCTATTTTACATAACATCTCAAAATTCGTCACGCAACCTTAGAATTAATCTAAATCGTCTAAAAAAAATTCATATTAATTTGACACGCAGTTCATGGTGCGGCAGGTAAAAGGTTAAAAACCTTCTCTTAAAGTACCCTTTTCATTATCTTTCCTTTTGTTCTAACCCTTCTCTTAGAGTATGCTTTTCATGATCTCTTCTTTGTTCTAACTCTTCTCTTAGAGTATGCTTTTCATTATCTCTTCTTCGTCCTAACTCTTCTCTTAAAGTATGCCGCCAGGCTGTCTCGACCCCGTCCACCTGTCCATCATTCGACCATGCCCCTGGCACCCCTCTGTATCGACTCCACCCACATGTCAATCATTCAGTCACGCCCACCTGTCAATCATTTGGGCCACGCCCGCCTCCGGCTGGTGAAGCAGAACCGGCTTTTTCCTTCTACTTATATTTGAGTAAAATAAGCTGGATTTAGATAGTGAAATCATAGATTCTTTCTCATTTTACTCAGAAAAAACAAATCAAAACTTTTACTTTGTAAATTAAAAAACGAAGCACTTATATTAAATAAATTCAACAAGTCATAGGAACCACAGTAATTATTTAGGTACCACAGTTTAAATTAGACATATTAGAAATTTTTTTTTTCTTGAATGGTGCAATTTCCCAAAACAGGGCAAAATTTTTACATAAGCTAGGAGAAAAACTTTATTTTTATTAAAATTGAAAAAATCATTAATTAAATATAATACATTAAATAAAATTTCTTATAAATAATTTAAAGATTTAGATTGATGTATTTTTTTATGTAACAAATAGAGAATTTGTTAAATTATATGCAAATTTTTAAAGCTAAGAAATCAGAATGAGCATTATATTTAAAAGATTGAAATTCAAAAATATAACTGAGCTAAATATATATAGAAATACATGACTTACTTTTGCAGTATCACATAGACTTATTTTGCAACATTCTTTTTTTGTGCAATTTAAAATTTATATTTATTATGCATAAGCAACATTGAGAACCTTCTAATATATATGTCAATTTTCCTATCTTACTGTAACTCCACACATAATAACACAACAAAACATCGGTATATTAGAAGATATTCGTGATTTAGTATCTAAAACATTAAATCGGTGGCTATCTCCCCTCCTTTCCCCCACCCACCAGAAAAGAATTTAAATATCTTAAAGGGAAATTCTCTTCATTTTGGTAAAGGTTTATGAAAATTTGCAATTTTTATATTGCCAGAGCACCCATCACAAAAGTCAAGGACTTTCTTTACATCAGGAAATATCTCTTTTACAAATGATATCACTTCCTTCTGTGTTAAACACACAAGAGTGACATCATGTTGCATATCCTAAGATAAAATGTGTATATTGCTTGCTGATAATCTAATACTGAGAGATAGAGTGATAACAGTTGGATCAAAGTGCAGCTTCTTTGGTCCAATGGTAACTTTAAGCCTCACCTTGAATAAGAAAAGTAAAATTTTTACTATAATCCTACAGAAAGATTGCTTTTTGAGGGCCAAAATTTGCATTAGTTTCTTTTAGGAAATTAGATTTAGCTTTCGTTATAAAAGAGTGGAATAACATTTTCCAAATATTTTACTTAGCTTGTCACAAATTCAATTAAATGAGCAGTGCTGCTAATACTGGATTGAATACCTAGAGTTATAATTCTCAAGTTTTTTGGAAATTCCTGTTTAAAAAGAGAATACAACTCATGTAGATACACATAATATCAATTGCTTTTGTGCATAGTACATTCTTAGCAATACTAACTACATTTTTTTTTTTGCAGTCATGATTCTTCAATATTCATTACAATTATAAAACTTTTCAATTAGTTCAATTAGTTTGTTTCTGGACCTGTAGCTGTGGCTTTAATTTTTCTTATTTCTGGCATTTTCAAGATTCTCTTTTCTCTCAGAAGTTGTCATGATGGTCGTGCAGCATAATTAGTTACTTCAAATTCATCTATTATTTTCATTTGCAGCACAAGGAAAAATAGATCCCCCTTCTATTATGAGAAACAGCAGACTAATAATAATTTGATTAACAGATTCGAAAACACCTGCCTTAACTAAGAAATTTAATCCTGCCTTTGTCAGAATTTGTTTATACATGGCAGGTGTAAAAATATGTTTCATACTGTAGAAATGAACTAGGCTTTGTTAACTATAAGGTATTTAAACTATAAAAAACATATTTAAAATGATTAAAATTATCCAAGATAATAAGATAGAAAGTTTTAAAAGAATGTTAAACATAAATAAAATATTTTAATTCAAACACACATACACACACAGAAAAAAATATATTGAAAATTTGATGGGTAAAAAGTCATTATTGCATTTTCTTATTCTATATCAACAAAAGATTTTTTGTTTAGAGTTATATTGTAAACATAAATTTAACGGATTGTTTAAATTACAAAAAAATGCTAATAATAAAAGAAAATATATGAATGCTAAATAATGGAAACATAAGGATTATGCACAAAATTTAATGAAGGGAGGATAGACTGCAGTCATAGCCTTTTTTCCCCCTTTCAGTCAGAAGAAAGAAAAAAAAAGCAAAAGCTTTACTTTGCAAAAGAAAGAAAGAAAGAAACATTGAATAATATATTCAACAAGTCATAGGAACCACAGTAGTTAGTTAGGTACCTCAGATAAAATTAGGCACAGATTTTTTTTTTTTCTTGATTGGTGCAGTTTCCCAAAACAAGGCAAAATTTTGCATAAGTCATGAGAAAGACATTATTTTTATTTCATAACTAGAAAGCCCAAAGTGTAAACTTTTATTTACAACAAAAAGAAATTGGAAATTTCATTTGCCTTTTTGTGTAGAGCCTTTTTCGTAAATTTCAAAAATTTGGAAAAATAACCATAACTTTCAACTTTGGTTTAATTTTTTGGCCCTAAATATTTAAAATTAATTTTTTAAATATTTTTTTATTAAAATCTGCAACTTTTGATGTACTTACTGCGATATTTTTAAGATGATTCGCATTTTAGATCCAGAGAAACAATTTTTTGAAAATGGAACTGCAGACTCAGAAATGTGCGACTTGAGAAAAATCCAAAAATTGGACCCCATATCTCACAAACTATGAGGTCTAGGAAGGAAAATTTTCTGATGTATTCATATCATGATAGAATTAGTAAATACACCGAGTTTCATCAAAATCCCTGGGCGTCGGGTTACAAACCATAAAAAATTTGGTTGAATTGACATGGAATGACCCATAACTGGACCAGTTCTGTGGCTTTTAGACCTTATTAAAACATTGTGGTAAATTTGATTTAAATTATCCCACAAGAAAAAAATTGGTAGTCAATGTGTTAAGAGCCATTATTTTGAAAATCAGACAAAGTGCGATAGTTGTATTTTTTGATTTGCTTGATTTTTTTTATGTTGAAGTAGATAATATTTAATGAATAACATGCAATTTTGAAGCTCTGAAAAAATTTCCTTTTGAAAATGTCAAAGTTCGAGATTATGAATTATATTTTTCATGAAAATTGAAATGCATTGCTATATCTCTAGAAAGCAACGGCATCCCAAAATTATTTTGTCATAAACTATTAGTATAACATTACCTGCTTAGTAAAATTTACTTGATTCCATGGGGCATTGATAATTTTCATTATTATGTTGCCACAAAATGTAATCAAAATGACATTCTTGGCCATTTTCTGCACTTATTATCTTATTTAAGCAATAGTACCCCAAAATTCTTCTTATAGAATATGAAAGTTTACTATTAGGACAAGCTAAAATATATAGAACTTTACCGGGATATCGATTCTGTTAGCAGATATAATCTATTAAATATTCAAAAGTTTCAAAATCTGCAACTTTTGAAATAGTCCTATCTCAAAAAAGCATCACAGTTGAATGAAACAAAATATATAAGGTAGTAGTTGAACATATCGCTCACCCGCATGAAAAGTGACACATCTCGCAAAAATTCATTTTGCGTTTTATTCCATTAATAGGTCTGTCATAGGTATGTCTTACTACACAAGCATTTTCATATATGTAGTTACTCGGAAAAACATTTTATTACGCTACATTTGTGACCACAGAAGAGGGGTGGATTGTGTGGGTAGGTAAAAATACACCACCCTCCAAACCTCGTCCTACGCTTTCATTCTTAAATCTTTTATGATTTTATGCACGTTTTTATTCCTGCATTCTGAGCTAAGTACTATAATTTAATGTTACAGTAAAATCATGCAAATTTTCTTTTGCCTCTCCTGTGAAATTTACTTTTGTCGAGATGTGTCACTTTTCTTGCGGGTGAGAGATATGTGCAAAAACAAACTAAAAAAAAAAAAGAAAAATATGGCAAAAGTTACAAAAAGTCAGTGCAATGATCAAGCTTTTCCCCTAGAAGGAGAACGAGAAAAGGCATGTTCCATTTCCTCATAGGTGAAAAACATAGGAAAGGGAAAGAGAAACTGGATATTTCATTTTTTGATAGGGAAAAAGCCTGATATTGACACTGCCTTTTTGTAACTTTTGTCATTTTTTTTAATAGCATGAGACCACGATTATTTTCCTTTTCCGTGTTTTTGTACATATGTTCAACTATAACCTGATATAATTTGTTTTATTCAACCGTGAAGCCGATTTGAGATAGGACTAATTCAAAAGTTACAGATTTTGAACCTTTTGAATATTTAACAGACTATATATCTTAACAGCATCGATATCCCGGCAAAAATCTATGTTACTTAGCTTGTCCTGATAGTAACCTTTCATATTCTATAAGAAAAATGTTAGGATACTATTGCTTAAATAAGATAATAGGTGCAGAAAATGGACAAAACGTCATTTTAATTGCATTTTATGCCAACATAACAATGGAAATTAACAATGCCCCATGGAACCGAGTAAATTTGACTAAGCGGTAGTGTTACACTAATAGTTTATGACAGAAGAATTTTTGGACGTTGTTGCTTTCCAGAGATATAGCAATCCAAACATACTGGCATTTCACTTTTCATGAAAAATGGGTTTCATGATCATGAACTTTGACATTTTCTACAGAAAAAAGGAAATTTTTTCAGGGCTTCAAAATTGCACATTATTCATTAAATATGATCTATTTCAACATAAAAAAAAATCAAGCCAATTAAAAAATTCAACTATCAAAATATCACTTTTTTGTATGAATTTCAAAATAATGGCTCTTAAGTCAGAGATTTAGTTTAATTATTTCAATCCCCATGTTGCATGTGTGTGTGTCTGATTCCTAGAGGATTTCTGCATTCTTTATGTATGCCTACATTAGTGTTTATGAAGCTGAGCAAATATATATATAATTGGTATTACTTATTACTCTTACTGGTAACTATAAATCTGTGTATTTTATTTACTCAACTTACCTGTAGAGAGTTTGGTAAATAATTAAATAAATAGAGCGTTTTTCTTGAATTCACATAGTACATATATAAATATTTTCTTTTTCTGAAACTTTTGATACATAAAACTTATTTTTCAAAGATTTAATTTGATGTTTTAAATTGCCTATTTAAAAAAAAAAATCCTTCAAACGCCGCGATATTATTAGAAATTCTTCCTTTTATTTATAGAACGAAAGGTCAAAAATTTACCAATACACAGCTTTTGAAGGTATATGTTAGATAATACTAACTTTCATTCCTCTTCAAATATCCGTTGAACCATGCACATTCTCTTGCTCCAGTGGTTTATATCATCGAGTTATACATATCAAGTTAAGTTATTCAGATTCATATGTCTCGAATGGAAAAGACAATTTGAGGAAAAGGGAAATTACGCTTCGATGATCTCGCTTTTTCGTTATTTCCTATTGCCTCTGGAAATATTTTTCATAAGTGTTTTTCTGTTCAATTCTGGACAAAACTTTACAGTCAATCTTGTTTCAGTAAAATAAATTTACATTCAAATTATAAATATGAAAAATGGCATTAAAATACCAGGAAATATGACATCTTTGCTTCAGTCTGAATTTGTAATCATGCATGTATATGTGTATATGCAATGAAACTGATATTTTGATGCATTCTTTTCTTGTAATAATGATAACTTTCCGAAAACTGTATTTTAGGTGACGTATCACATGGGAACAAGGAGATTAAAGAAAAGCAGCTTTTCAGATTCATCTGTTTACCTGCTATATGTGTATATAAATAATAAAACAACGGCGTAAGTCATCGTTTAAAAAAATATATTATGTTAATATTATCGATGCTGGGTTAATTTGGACTCATGTTTGCCGCAGGGTTGTGGTTAATGAAATTATCCCATCTTGTGCTGCGATAGCAGCTTTACCAACATTTAAGAGTTAATGGTGCCAGGCTAGGTGTGTCGTTCTACGTTGCTCAGATGGAAGAGCATTGGTGTTCTAAACCAAAGACCCAGGTTCGAACCCTGGCCAGGATACTTTTTCATTCTATTGGTTTTACGACTTGTTAGCAATGCGAATACTTATCCCCGTACTTAAATTTAAAATATACAGATACATAATAATTATGATAAATAAAATATCAAAAATATAAATTAAAAAAAGGTTATATATATATATATATATATATATATATATATAATATTCTAAAATCTTTCTGCATAGGTGTATGTTTGTATATATGTATATATATATATGTACAAGGTGACCAAAAAGATCCGTACAACTTTAAAATTTTACATAAAAAATTAATAGACCTACAACAAAACTAGTTAAAACAATAGATAGAATAACTCGAAAAGTTTTTTTTTTCTGCTGACTTAGTAAACTTCTGCATGAGATCTTTTTGTAGAACGAAGAATATTAAAACGTATTCCAATTCAATCTACGAAAATTTTTACATGATAACGTCAATAGTAGCTGCAGTTGTTTGGATCTTTTGTTTCAATTCAATAAATTAATTTTGTAGGCTCCTAGAAAATGTTTCACTTACTCGTTACACACATTCTTCACCAGTGCTAGGGCGACCATTTTGAGTAACTGAATTCTTTAATAATCGGACCAGAAACATATTGTAGAATTTTTTTGAGTTATTCTATCTTTTGTTGTCACTAGCTGTGTTGCAGGCCTATTTTTTTTTTTTTTTTTTTTTTTTTTAATAAAATTTTGAAGTTGTAAGGCTTTTTTTCGGACACCGTGTATATTATGGCGTCACGTAATAATATATCAGGTAATTTGTTTTATTAAAAGTTATTATTATCTTAAATATAAATTTATGTATTTGTTATCTACACATGTAGACAGAGAGCTAAATAACTAAACAATTTTTTTTTCTTGAATTTCTTTGTAATACATGTATTTTTCTTCTTTTCCTGAAAATTTGATTAAAAAATATATTTATTTTAAAGATATGATCTGATGTTTGAAATTGTCAATTTTAATATTTTTATAATTACAATATTCTGATATTAATAAAAAAAAAATCATTTTACATTTCAAAATGATTCAATGAATCTCTGATGTTTGAAATTGTCAATTTTTAAATTTTTTTAATAACAATATTCCGATATTAATAAAAAAAATCATTTTACATTTCAAAATGTTTTCAATGAATCTGTAAGACCATTCAAACTTTCATTCACCTTCAAATATCCAGTCGATCCTTACCATTATATTATACTAACAATTTTCATCATCGAATGTTATCAATATATCGAGTATATTTAGTATCCTCGAGTATATATCACACATCATCGAGTATCTATCATATATCATCGAGTATATTCATTATTATATGTCTCGAATTGAGGGAGGGAATAAACTATTTGAGAAAAAAGAGAAAAGATACATATCGACAAACTCACTTTTCTGTTAGTTCGTTTTGCTTCTGGAAATATATTTTTATAGGTGTTTTTCTGTTGAATTCTGAAGAAAATTTTGTAAACTTTTGAAAAGTAATTATCTTTATCATCTAAATTCAATTTTTCCTATGAATAATGATATTACCTATGTTACCTAGAAATATGAACATCTGACATTTTCTACATGCTTAATCCGCAAAAAATAATTTATGTATCAACAGCGAAATTGTAACTTGCGATATACTTATTAATGAAAATAATAATGTATATTCGAAAAAATGAATTTTACAATTGTTAGGTTAAATAACACAAAAATGTTCTTTTTTTAATATAGCGAATACTAGTATTGTAATATATCTTTCATTAAAATCGTTATCACAAAACGGACACCCTTGTTTAAAAATAAATTATTCTTTCTCTTGTAATATATATACTGATAAATATGTGGTATAATTTAGCCGTAAAGTTTTGCATGCAGTGATCTTAAAAATACTTAACCTTTTAGGAAATAAATTATACTTTGTTGCTTCACTTTCTGAAAATTATCACCAATTGTACCAAAGATCTAGATCTTTGCTACAATTGGTGATCAGTTGGCACTCTTTAATTTATATAGCTTAAATCACGCAAAAAATTCGTTTACGTTTTGATGTTTTAAAGTCTGCTTGTACATATTTAGAGAGTAAGGCGATGGAACAAATAAAATCTAGTTTTTTAAGTAAGAAAATACAAATATTTATGAGCTTTCATATAAAGACCTTACTTAATTTATCTGTATAAATAATATAATTGAATGAATTAATTTTAATGTTTGCATTGCTATTTTGAGACAACTTATTTATAACTGCTGAAGCCTGGCAGAGAAAACATCAAAAAGGGTGTATCTTTCTTTTGCGTAATATTAAAGTATATTTGAATAGATTCAACATATCCATTTTTAGGTAGCTTTCTTTACAAAAAAGCTACCTATTGCAGCCGTTCGGAGGAAAGCGATTTCAAAAAATTTTGGTATATTTTCATCGATCATGACCCCCAGACCCCGAAACCACCCTCCGTTCAAAATTGATATATATATATATATATATATATCTATATATATATATATATATATATATATATATATATATCTGACCTATGTCACACTGTAACTCCCGTAATTATGAACCGATTTCGATGTAATTCGGTGTGTACATAGTACATACCAATGTCTCGACCAAGTTCGTTGGCCAGCTTCATCCGCCTTTTTGTTTCAAAATGGCGGCCATTTAAAATTTTTAAAAAAATTTAAAACTTGAAATGTGGTACCAAAAAATTAAAAATGGAAAAATATTTTTTTCTTATGTATTTGACCTTTATACAAAGATTCCGGAGCAGTTTTTGTTTCGTCTATATCTTAGAAAATGGCTGAGTTATAGCATTTTGAATTTCTAGCGTGGCTGACATTTTGAAACGTCCTGAATTTTGTCACGCGATAAAAGGCGTATTTATGAACCGATTTGGATGTAATTCGGTGTGTACATAGTACATACGAATCTCTCGACCGAGTTTGTTGGCCAGCTTCATCCGCCATTTTGTTTCAAAATGGCGGCCATTTAAAATTGTTTTAAAAATTTAAAATTTGAAATGTGGTACCAAAAAATTGAAAATGGAAAAATATTTTTTTCTTATGTATTTGACCTTTATACAAAGATTTCGTAGCAGTTTTTGTTTCGTCTATATCTTAAAAAATGGCTGAGTTATAGCATTTTGAAATTCTAGCGTGGCTGACATTTTGAAACGTCCTGAATTTTGTCACGCGATAAAAGGCGTATTTATGAACCGATTTGGATGTAACTTCGTTTATGCATAGTACATACCAATGTCTCGACCGGGTTTGTTGGCCAGCTTCACCCGCCATCTTCTTTAAAAATGGCGGCCATTTAAATTTTTAAGAAAAATTTAAATTTGAATTGTGGTACCAAAAATTGAAAATTGAAAAAATATTTTCTTCTTATGTGTTTGACCTTGATAAAAAGATTCGGGAGCAGTTTTTGTTTCGTCTATATCTTAAGAAATGGCTGAGTTATAGCATTTTGAATTTCTAGCGTGGCTAACATTTTGAAACGTCCTGATTTTTCTCACGTAATAACAGGCGTATTTATGAACCGACTTGGATGTACCTTGGTGTGTACATAGTACATACAAATATCTCGACCGAGTTCGTTGGCCAGCTTCATCCGCCATCTTGTTTCAAAATGGCGGCCATTTAAAAAAATTAAATAATAAAAAAATTTAAATGAGATACCAAAAAATTGGAAAATGAAAAAGATTTTTTTTTGTATGTGATTGACCTTAATACAAAGATTCTGGAACAGTTTTTCTTTCGTCTATATCTAAAAAAAAATGGCTGAGTAATAGCATTTTGAATTTCTCTTGTGGCTAACATTTTAAAACGACCTGATTTTTGTCACGCGATAACAGGCGTATTTATGAACCTATTTGGATGTAACTTGGTCTGTACATAGTACATACCAATGTCTCGACCGAGTTCGTTGGCCAGCTTCATTCGCCATCTTGTTTCAAAAGGGTTGCCATTTAAAAAAATTAAATTTAAAATTCAAAATGAGGTATTAAAAAATTGGAAAATGAAAAAGATTTTTTTTATGTGTTTGGCCTTGATACAAAGATTCCGGAGCAGTTTTTGTTTCTGAAAATTTGTTCTTTTGTTGATATCTTAAAAAATGGTTGATTTATAGCACTTTGAATTTCTAGCATGGCTAACATTTTGAAACGATCTTGTATTTGTCACGCGATAACACACGTATTCGCCTATTTCGATGTAAGAAGGCATGTGGATAGTATACATCAACACCTCGACCAAGTTCGCTGGCCAGATTCATGAGCTATCTTGTTTCAAAATGGCGGCCATTAAATTAAAAAATATATATATATTTAAAGTGAGGTGCAAAAAAATTAGAAATTGAAAAAGGTTTCTTTCTTAAGTATTTGATCTTGATATAAGGATTCAGGAGCATTTTTTGTTTGTCTTTACCTTAAAAAATGGCTCAGATATAGCAGTTTCAATTTCTATTGTGGGTGACATTTTGAAAAATCTGATTTTTTGCATGCGACAGCACTCCTTTATATTAACCGATTCCGATGTGAGTGAGCATGTGCACAGCAATTACTAAGGTCTCGACCAAGTTCACTGCTTAGCCTCATCCACCATGTTGTCTTAAAATGACAGGCACTTTAAGAAATTGCCGAATTTGGCAGCCAAATATAAGTTACTTTAAAGAAAAGCAGCTTGGATAAAGCTGACTAATTTCGCGAAATTCTCATTCATTATATTGATAAAAATTAGTATTGAATCTCCTATATTCGGTTTCCACTAAATTGAGCTTCGTGTGTTTGCATGATATAAGTTGGCTTTTTTTAAATAAGGATTATGAAAGCTACCTCTTCCTCCCGGCACTGGCCGGAAGGACTTTTTATGAACCGATTTGGATGTAATTCGGTGTGTACATAGTACATACGAATCTCTCGACCGAGTTCGTTGGCCAGCTTCATCCGCCATTTTGTTTCAAAATGGCGGCCATTTAAATTTTTTTTTTAAATTTAAAATTTGAAATGTGGTACCAAAATTTGAAAATGGAAAAATATTTTTTTCTTATGTATTTGACCTTTATACAAAGATTTCGGAGCAGTTTTTGTTTTGTCTATATCTTAAAAAATGGCTGAGTTATAGCATTTTGAATTTCTAGCGTGGCTGACATTTTGAAACGTCCTGAATTTTGTCACGCGATAAAAGGCGTATTTATGAACCGATTTGGATGTAACTTCGTTTATACATAGTACATACCAATGTCTCGACCGGGTTCGTTGGCCAGCTTCACCCGCCATCTTGTTTAAAAATGGCGGCCATTTAAATTTTTAAGAAAAATTTAAAATTGAAATGTGGTACCAAAAAATTAAAAATTGAGAAATTATTTTCTTCTTGTGTGTTTGACCTTGATAAAAAGATTCGGGAGCAGTTTTTGTTTCGTCTATATCTTAAGAAATGGCTGAGTTATAGCATTTTGAATTTCTAGCGTGGCTGACATTTTGAAACGTCCTGATTTTTCTCACGTAATAACAGGCGTATTTATGAACCGACTTGGATGTACCTTGGTGTGCACATAGTACATACAAATATCTCGACCGAGTTCGTTGGCCAGCTTCATCCGCCATCTTGTTTCAAAATGGCGGCCATTTAAAAAAATTAAATAATAAAAAAATTTAAATGAGATACCAAAAAATTGGAAAATGAAAAAGATTTTTTTTGCATGTGTTTGACCTTAATACAAAGATTCCGGAACAGTTTTTCTTTCGTCTATATCTAAAAAAAAATGGCTGAGTAATAGCATTTTGAATTTCTCTTGTGGCTGACATTTTAAAACGACCTGATTTTTGTCACGCGATAACAGGCGTATTTATGAATCTATTTGGATGTAACTTGGTCTGTACAGAGTACATACCAATGTCTCGACCGAGTTCGTTGGCCAGCTTTATTCGCCATCTTGTTTCAAAAGGGTTGCCATTTAAAAAAATTAAATTTAAAATTCAAAATAAGGTATTAAAAAATTGGAAAATGAAAAAGATTTTTTTTATGTGTTTGGCCTTGATACAAAGATTCCGGAGTAGTTTTTGTTTCTGAAAATTTGTTCTTTTGTTGATATCTTAAAAAATGGTTGATTTATAGCACTTTGAATTTCTAGCATGGCTAACATTTTGAAACGATCTTGTATTTGTCACGCGATAACACACGTATTCGCCTATTTCGATGTAAGAAGGCATGTGGATAGTATACATCAACACCTCGACCAAGTTCGCTGGCCAGATTCATCAGCCATCTTGTTTCAAAATGGCGGCCATTAAATTAAAAAATATATATATATTTAAAGTGAGGTGCAAAAAAATTAGAAACTGAAAAAGGTTTCTTTCTTAAGTATTTGATCTTGATATAAGGATTCAGGAGCATTTTTTGTTTGTCTTTACCTTTAAAAATTTCTCAGATATAGCAGTTTCAATTTCTATTGTGGGTGACATTTTGAAAAATCTGATTTTTTGCATGCGACAGCACTCCTACATATTAACCGATTCCGATGTGAGTGAGCATGTGCACAGCAATTACTAAGGTCTCGACCAAGTTCACTGCTTAGCCTCATCCACCATGTTGTCTTAAAATGACAGGCACTTTAAGAAATTGCCGAATTTGGCAGCCAAATATATGTTACTTTAAAGAAAAGCAGCTTGGATAAAGCTGACTAATTTCGCGAAATTCTCATTCATTATATTGATAAAAATTAGTATTGAATCTCCTATATTCGGTTTCCACTAAATTGAGCTTCGTGTGTTTGCATGATACAAGTTGGCTTTTTTTAAATAAGGATTATGAAAGCTACCTCTTCCTCCCGGCACTGGCCGGAAGGACTTTTTTTCTTTATGTTAGTTTGTACCCTGAAATGAAAGAAATACTTTTTTAAATACTTGTCTCAACTCCCACGAAAGCATATAATGAAAAGCATAAATTAAATTTAGAACAGAAGTCTAGACCTCTTCTGTTACTGAATTGAAATAAAGAAAGAATTGATACCGTAAAAAACTACGAAATATTTTAAATATAATAATTAAAAAACCAAATGTTTCAGACGTTTGAGTTTGTAAAAACACCCCGATCGTGTTATATAGCTGTCCTTGATAGCTATTTAAATTCATTAATCTTAGCAAGTTACAACACAGAGCTTACCCTTTATTGGACACTTACAAGACGCCTACAATATCTATTTTATAAAGGACTAGCAAACCCCGCGGCATTGCTCGCGTAATACTTGAAATATGCCAAGTGATATTTACATGACTATAAGTTATTAGAAAAACAGTTTTTGGAATAATTCAAAAATTTCAAATTAATCCACAGCTTGACTAAATTTCTTTATAAAAGTGCAATAGACAGGAATGAGATTTTAATTAAAAAGAAGAACTAAAACTAATTACAAATAAATCGTAATTTAGAAAGTATTTTGAGACTTTTATGCTCATTTCATATGCTCATTTCAGTATTCATTTGAAGTTCTAAATTTTTTAGAAACCATCTTAACACATTTACATCTTAAAATTAACCATCATGTCAAATTCCAAGCTTCTTGTCTAACAGTCTACCACCTCTCTGGTGCTAGTGGAAACAACATAAAATGTCGAAACAGAGTTGAAATAGAATGTCTCGAAAAATGTTAAAACAGGTACTGTCACCATTAATTTGCCAATATTAACCTTGAAATCGGTTGGTATTTCCTAATATTCTATAGAAAACGGAATTTAGATGTTTTTAAAGGCTTTCTTGTTGTTCCTGCCAACCAGGTGGTAGTCACACCGGCATAAAATATAGTCCGTATAGGATCAGGGACTATCACTTTTGATTAGCAAACAATAACTTCTGTAATCGGTTTATTATTTCCTGAGATTCCATAGAAATCTTAATTTAGGATTCTTTTAGAATGCGTTTCGCTGCTTCTCTTCGGTTCACCCTTTTTTAATTTCGAATATATTTTCGACTGTTCTTAGAGGACATTTATATTTTATAAGTAACTACCGTGCTATATTTAAAGTTTCTAGCCTCTTCAGTACCGCAGAAATCGCAATTTAGAAAGTTTTTTGCTCCTGCAACTCTCTAGGGCTTGTGGCACCGACATAAAATATAGCTTACGTTTGAGCAGGTTCTATCAGCATCAATTTGCAACCATTATGTTTGAAATCGGTTTCGTATTTCATATGAATGTATAAATATCGTGATTTAGAACGCTTATAGAACGCTTTTCGCTCACTTCATACTTTTCAATTTGAAATTGTCCTTTTTTAAAACAAAAGTTTTATTCCCCCCCCCCCCCATTTAAATTTCAAATATTTAAGAAATTCTTCTCAGAGAGCATTTACATATCATATGTAATTGCCAAATTTCAAGTTGGTAGCCCCTCCAGTATCACAAAAATCACAATTTCGAACGTTTTTTAAAATGCATCCGCAAGGTGGTCGTGACGCCGACATGAATTAAATCCTATATTGGAGCAAGGGCTGTCGTCATCAATTTCCAACCATTATTTTTTTAATCAGTTGTGTACTTTCTGCCATTGCGTAGAAATCGCCATTTAGAAAGTTTTTTAAAACTCTTTTCGCGCATTTTCACCCCCTTTAAATTTCGAATTTTTAAAGAAATGTTCTTAGAGATCATTTATATCTTATAAGTAACTACCATTCCAAATTTCATGTTTCTAGGCCCTTCAGTAACAGAAAAATCGCATTTTTGAACGTTTTTGCTCCTGCACACGTTTGGGGGTAATGGCACCGACATAAATGTCCCCATTTATATCTAATCAGTAACTACCATGCCAAATTCCATGTATCTGGGCCCTTCAGTATCACAAAGCTCGCAATTTCGAACGTTGTTTTTTGTCTTTCACCTCATTTAGGGGTAGTGGTACTGACATAAAATGTAGCCAATTTTGGAGCAAGGGTTATCACCATTATTTTTGAAATCGGATTGGTACTTCTTGAGATTGCATAAAAATCGCCATTTAGAACGTTTTTTAGAACGCCCTTTTAACGGAGAACGAGATCGCTGACACTGCGCCTAGTAGAACCGCTGATATTGCTAGTAGCAGATCAGAAGATTAGGATGAACAACCGGCAGAAGAAAAGGTGTCACTAGAAATATGCATAAATTTGACTGGAAAGAAGACTATATTTCCGAAATAGACATTCTTCATTTGTATAACATACAAAAGAAAAAAAAACATGGTTAAGAATGGTAAAAAAAAATTGAAGCAAAGTTGGCATCGATGATTCCGAAATAACAAGAGAAGAAATAATTTCACTCTTTATTAGATTTTTTTCTGCAACATAGAAAATATCAATTAAAGTTTTTTTTTTTTCATTTAATTTTCTCTTTTTCGTACATAAATATCATTTAATAATGACTTAAATTATGGCTATATGCACCATTAAGAATAAAGTACTACTTTCGATATTCCTAGTTACTACATTTGATATTCCTTCAAAAATCTGGCATAGTCACGGCCTAGATGATGCCGGATTTTTGAAGTTATACTTATATATACATATGTGTTCCACACAAAACTAATCACATTTTGAGAAAAACTTTAGAAATTATGAAAAAATAATGCACCAGAAACTTATAATGCACATTAAAAAGTTTAGCACAAAATTTATTTTTTAAAGTTGGTTTACAACATGTCTTAAGTTTATAAATAGAAATGAACCCATTCGTAATTTATTTTAACATTAGAACAAAACCTATTCTAAATATTATATTATGATCCATAAAATAATTTCAAAGTAATATTTGTAAAAAGGATATTATTACACTGAATACTAGATCATAATATCAACTTTTATTATACTTAGCTATAGTAATAATCCACACGCAAAAGGGATTTTCTTCACAATTTACAGATCTGACAGCCCTATTGAATAAAAAATAATGTATTTTTTAAGTTCTGGTGTAACGATGCCCTATTATTGAAGGACGCCTTAATATGCCTTTTTATGAGGTCTTTTACAGTAGAGATCGATAAGCTTCACCATATAAAATTTACAGTGTTTAATATAATAATAATCGTCTGTTAAATAAAATTTTCAATAAAAGTCAACTATATTATACAGGATTAAGTATTTTACTCGAGTAACTGATTATATTTATTAGATTCTGTTGTACATTATCGTTCATTTCGCAGTTCAATGGTTTTTTAAGCAGTATTTAGCCTCAAACTGACATAAAATTTTATGGTATTTTTTTTTCGGAATTATATACTCTTAGAATAAAAACTATTAAATTTATGAATGTCAGTTTAAATTTTATTTTGTGACTTATCAGGCAATAAATTTTAAGTACAGGTTAAAAATTTTAAATAGTGGGGACTCTATTTCCTTAGTTAAAGTCAATAACTTATCCGTGTATACTATTATTCATAAGTGGCTGCTTCTTTAAATTACACATTTATTTTTAAGTTTAACGCATCTATTTTTGAAAACGACCATGAAAGGGGAAATTCCAGGATTTACAAATAAATTTTATTTTACCATATAAAATTAAAAAAAGAAGCGCAATTATGCTTTCAGACACTTCCATGCAGGACTTTTCATAAAAATTTTTTGAGTGGTCAGGGATTTAATTAAATTGATTGTTAAATGTCATTTTGATTGAAAAGAAATTATACACTGTACAAAAAGAAGGAAATGTTTATTGGTATAGCGGAAATAAGAAAATTTTTTATTACCCTGTATTTACAAGCAATTTCTGCAACCTTTCTCTTATTTTCAGGAACCACTTGGATGAAGACGAAATACAAACCTTCGGAAACTGTAGATTTTTTAAATTTATGGAAATGTTTTGAAATAAATGGGCTCATTTGCTGCCTCCATATTCAGGGAAAATCATTTATATAAGGGACATGTCGGAAACGCCCGTTGAAAACTAATTATGAAACCAATAGTTTTTTTTAAAGATCCTTGCGAATTTTAAAGATAAAAAAAAGGTTTCTAAAATCGTAAAAACCTGGACTGAAATTGCAATGAAGTTACAGTGAATTATCTGTAGCAGGAAATGTTTGGGCACATTTTACAGAGAATGTCAAAGAATTCAATGGAAGTTCTTATTCAGAATTTTCGTTGAACATTGCCAAGTCGAAGTAAAATCATTTTAAAACTCAAAATAGAGTAATTTAATGATTTGAGTTGAAAACTGTATGACCCCAAAATTATAAATGCATGACAAAATTATGCTGCTACTAAAACATTAATATCTTGAATCCCTTTTTACTTATACATGTAAAGTACACTGTTAAAAATTTGCAGCATTCTGGCAGGTCATTTGACCGTTTTTTCAGAAAACGGTAAAAACAACCGTAATTTAACATTATTCTGACCATATTGTTGGCCATTTTATGGTCAGAATATAGTTAAATTATGGTTATGAAACCGTTTTTTCAAAAAACGGTCGAATGACCTGCCAGAATGCTGCAAAATTTTTAACAGTGTAGGGATAAAATCATGCCATAATTTTAATTCTATTTTATGAAAGGAAAAAGCAAAAATAATTTTTTAAGTCATAGAACGTCCTTCATTACCATTTGATATTTATTTTTATGTAAAAAAAATCATCTACATATTTAACTAAAGCCAATATTAAATATATACAATAACACTACGACTTTATGTCTGAAAAAGTATACATATGAATTTCTATCAATTTGAATCAGTGCGTATTTAACGTAAATGCAAACTATCTAAAAATAAGCAGTAACCAAAAAAAAAAAAAAAAAAAAGAATGAAAGAAAGAAAGAAAAAGAGAGTCCTGACTGACTGAGTGACTCCTCAACGCAGAGCTGAAACGACTAAAGTCAGGATCACGAAGTTTGGACAGTTGATTGCTGTTATGACCTCGACAAGCAATAAGAAAATATTTTTGAGAATTTACCACCTCAGGTGCTTAAATGGGCTTATATTTCACCACATATCAGTAGCAGTTTAAGTAGTAGCATGAAAATCAGCATAATAAATCTATTACAAAATATTTAAACACGTATTTCTGCTATTTTGGAAATTTAACCACCAAGGGAGTTAAACGTGGGGTCGAAAATTTTTAAATCATTTTCACCATAGCTCAACTGCATTTTTAGGTAGGAGCATAAAAGATAACTAAACATATCTGCTAAAAAATTGTTAAAAACGCATTTCAGTGATTTTAGAGTTATTTTAGCGATTTCGTCGACCACATCGGCTATACACCCGATTATGGAAGATTAGACGAATATAACAACTACTACTGTTTTTAATTATATATCCTGCGTAAGACATTTTTCTAATGACAACTTTTTCTTAATCTCATTATATATATAGATGCCATACGAAACAGTTTCGTTAAATTCTACGCCTTTTGGCTTTTTTTTTTTTCTTGTTGTTAAATTGTCAGGAAAATTGTATATTTTTCTGTTACATGCACCAAAAAAAATGTACATTCTGATTTATAAAGCCTAAGTCTTTTTCTATGACTGTTTAAAAATAACTTCATTTTTTCCCCAATTTCTTTTAATGGGAATGTACAGAGCTCCGTTATTGTGATCTCCATATTAATTCCTTTTTATTTATTTTACCTATAAAGCCCTAATGGTTAACAATCGGCAAAGCTAGGTTGTCTTTCTAGTTATAAAAAAAATTATAAATTACATAAAATATAGACAATAAGAAAATATTATTTTTTTCATTTCTGTTTTATCAAACGGAAAAATAAATTACAATTCGTATTACATAGCTCATAATATATTAATCTAATAAATAAGAATGTATTCGTTAAAAACACATGAACTTGCTCAGCAATACACATAAACAAGAACTTTTATATGAACTTGTGCAATTAAAATTAATAATGAATATATAAAATATAGGTTTCGAGCTGCTTCTGCAGCCGTCCTCCAAATAAAATATGATGGTGAAATGACTAAAAGTCCAGAGATGAAGGCTTCCTGTGCGAGAGACTGTTTTTTGATTTTTGACCAATGACATGATTGCAAGAATGCAGTGGTGCAATCCAGTGAGTACCTCAGAATTTGTTTTAGTGAAATAAGTTTGAAATGCACCAGAAGTTCGATTGAAGATCAACGAGTGTGCCCATTTATGTACGAGGGAACGAACTATATTCAAACAAGTTCCTGGCAAAAAAGATGGAAACTGAAATATTGCAAACAGATACAAAATTAAGACTTTATGTTATTATGCCAGATTTTTGGTATATTATGGGACAAATTATCATTAGAGAGGCATTATGCTCACAAATGCGTTATTAAATAGAAGTATGATTTCCGATTCCTCAAAATTAACATAACAGCCTTTGTTATCCAAGTAGAAACAAGAAAGAGCTGTTTTCTGTCTATGGCTTAATGTCTATACGATGCACCTTAATTCTTACAAAAATCTTGGGTTTTGTCATGCCAATATAGACTCTTTTAACTTTATTTGATAAAGTAATAGTTATTTCATATATTCCAGATTTTCAATTCATTGGGATTTTGTCAATCTTATCACTAATGATATCAAAAAGGTAAGGAGGTGGATTTGCAGCCAATTTCATATTACATTTCTATAGGATCATTTTTAACTTTTCGAATATAGTGGGAATGCCGTCAAAATTTGGAATCATGTGATTGGCCAAGACTCGGCAAATTGTCTCTTGCAAAGGAAGCCTTCATCTCTGGACTTTTAGTCATTTCATCATCATATTTTATGCTGAGGGCGACTGCAGAAGCAGCTAGAAACGTAGATTTTATGTTGTTATCATTAACCATGTTGTTATCATTAATTGTTATTATCGTTGTTATCATTTATTATATTTTATGGTGCAATTGTCCAGCATGTGTTAATGTATTAATATTAGTGATCGATTACTGCAAACCACTCTTACTATGGCCAGTGTTACCTTCTTTTTTGGAATGGAAAAGTTAATACAAAACTTTCATTGTAAGCTATATTTGAGATTGAGAGCTGTTTCCAATACAAGACGAAAAATAGATACTGCAATAATAATAAAAAAAAACTATAAATGATGTTGAAATAAATAACACTTTTTCAGCTAAAAAAACTAATTTTCATTAAATTTGAAAAAAGAAAACAAAACACACTTTCAAAATATTACTAAAGTACAAATTTTCAATTTCTTATTAAAAGTTGTTCTCATTTTTCTATGTACATACAGTATTTTCTATATTTAAAATAATTTCTATGAATTCATCCAGAAATGAAAATTTATATCACCGGAGAAATATGAAGTGTCATTTGCAAATATATTCCAATCTTCATTTCATTCCAGTCACAAAGTTTGCGCTACCTGATTGGTTTCATCGATGCGAGAAATGTTTATTGATACAAGAAACTGAGTTCGAGAGAAAGTTTATTGAATTAGAATCGATATCATTTTTATTTGTATTTCTTTATCAAATATATTAGAAAGAGAAAAAAATTAAATTGCAAAACTTTTTACATATTCCAATTTTAGATGTATTTTAGCATAAGAAAAGTTAAAATTTTCGGCAGAAAATATATGGATTTGTTTAACTTAAAACAATGCGTTCAACTGTTAGACAAATTGTGAAAAATAAAGCTACTAATAAGGTTACTTGTAGAAAGCAACTTACTATATCGCACCTATCTTTCTGAATTTTCACGATATTTGACTACCGTTTTTAAATAAGTTGACATAAATATCTGAGTACCAAATTATGAGATAAAAATTTTGGAATATTTCACGCATGCGTAGTTAAAACTTATTTCATGCAAATGCCCATATCTCATAAAATATTCAATATATTCAACTTTTAAT
Organism: Maratus speciosus; assembly: GCA_963932465.1. NCBI lineage: Eukaryota > Metazoa > Arthropoda > Arachnida > Araneae > Salticidae > Maratus > Maratus speciosus. Next base: position 218,529,731 of record OZ010790.1, on the reverse strand, counting down.
TGTAGTATACAGTTTCTACTCTTTGTTTCTCAAGTTTTCGAGAAGCAGTGTGAAATTTCCTTGAAATCTCTGTATTCCATAAACAAAAAACATTTGAAATTTTAACATAAATATTACAACCTTCACGAATTTGCGTGCTATGCTTGCACAAATGCACACGACCATTAAACAGGGCCCACATAGTCATTTGTCAGAGTGACAGCTCATTTTGAGCATTTTCTGTTACATGGGTGATCGCAAACATTTTTTTATTATCAAATTTATTGTTGGTCCCCTAACCGAACTTGCGACTAAATCATCACTGAAAAATACGAACTCAAACATGTTCTTTACATCTTCGAGGTTCAAAGACAATTTGTCAAGAATTTTGGTAGATATTCGACAAACCGTTTACAATCGAAAACACCCGGTCACTGTTCCTTAACTTTTGGAGGCCTCGGCTGTCGAGCATAATGAGGCAGCGCTTATACAACAGAATATTCTTCTATTTCATGCGACAGCTGAAAAGGACACGTGATTGTCCGATAACAGGAAATATTATCTCAAAATAAGTTTAACTGATTTTTTTTTCAGATGTCGTAGATATCACGTTTGCAAAGTTAAAAATTCACCTGTAATAATTTGGAAAAATGTTGGACATCGTTACTGTGAACATAATATACAATATCATCTAATGATAGCAAATGGTCGTATGTAAAACACTCGAACTGAATATAAAGCATTTACAAACGTATTTCAAAGATCACATTTTCACAACAGATGCTCCTCTCGCGTAACACCTGTTACGCGAGCATAATTAATGTTTGCGTATCAAGTGGGCCCTTTAAATTTTTAAATGGACATATAAGCAAATCAAAAGAGTTTTCTTGTTTTGATGAATTTATTTTCCATCATATTGATGCCCGTATCACTGTACGTAGTTCTTCCAGGCAATCTGTTTTTAAGCTCACGTACCACAGGTCGCACAAATGACGGCATTACAAGTATTATGCTTTTAGAGAGGTCAAAACAGAAGTTCCATGTACTATTTGTTGTGTAGAATACACCATGAAAGATGGAGACTACAATAAAATCATTGTCGACTGGTACCTTTCTTTTGGCAATACACATTGTATTTGGAATCCTCCCTAAACAAAATGTCATGTTTCAATTTCTGCCATTGCCTCTTACACAAAAACATCCCACTCAACGTGGAATCTATCTGACACATTTACATGAATTTTAAACGCATTATTAAAGCAGTGATTTGAAATCGAAATGTTTTTTTTCTGTTTGTTTGTGGCCATTTCCATTTAAAATTTCGAGTGCAGTTTTCCAATTTTAATTCGTCTGAACATGATACTTAATTTTCAACATGTTTTTCCACTTAAAGCATAATATGCATATACATACTTAGAAATATTTTTTAACCGTGCAATTGGAAATTTAAATGTTATCTTGTACAATTAAAATTATGAAATAAGAAAGATTAATGCACTTTTTAAGAAATGACTTTTTAGAAATTTTTCTGAAGTGTTGGGTTCCAGAAAATTGAGTCTTCAACGTAATTGCTTTTACCCTGAAGATTTAAGTCATTTCAAATTTTCATTTAAAACAAGAATAGAGAAACTTCGTTAGTTCAAAAATCTACTAAAATGTTACTTGTCATACTGTCAAAAAGCTTCAAAATTAAACTTTTACTGTATTGTTTCCCTTAGAAACAAGCAATTCAAATGCTTACAATTATTATTTCATTTACACTGTAAACGCAAACGTATGAAATTCAGTTAAAAAATTGTCTTAAGTGGATGGTCACATTTTAAGTGAAAAAGGGGTGTCTTACTTTTTAAAACACCTTTTTGCATCTGAAGTAAAGACATTGGAAATGTCTTAAAACTCCGCCATTTTTAAAAACACTTGAAATGTCTTAAAAAGCCGCCATTTTTTAGACATTTGAAACATCTAAAATGGGGCCATTTTTAAAACCCTTGAAACGTTTTAAAAAGCCGCCATTTTTTAGACATTTGAACATCTAAAATGAGGTCTTTTAAGACACTCGAAACATTTTAGAAGATTTTTTTTTTCTCTTATTTACACTGTATCATTGACAGCAAGCTAAAACTTAGACTTACAAGCTACAAAGCAAAATAAATGTTTGTCAATTATGGAAGACTACAACAGACTGCATTATTTATTTTTATTTATTTATGTAATTTTTTTTTTTTTTTTTTTTTTTTTTTTTTTTTTTTTACATTCATTAGATTCGATGCCAAGATATATTGATCCATTTTCAAGTATATAAAAATCTTAATTTTCTTTGTTTACTTTAGAAAATAATTGAAGAAGTTTATTAATCATTTAGTCAATTTAAATTATTAGACATACATCCGCACAAACCGTATCTGGTATTATTATTTGTCATTTTTTCATAGATTCAATGTAATTAAAAACGAAATTCCCTACCCCTTCAACATTGTAAACAAGATAAATATAATGTTATTTTCCAATCGACAAATCTCCCCTCCTCTTTATGACTTTTTTCTATGCTTCATAAGGTAAATCATAATAAGTTTTTATATTTCATTTATAATTCAAGAAATTGTGCACAAACACAGATCCGGGCACATTTTCATAAACAAACATTTGAAGTATATTTAAAATTTCTGATAACACTGTTTGTTTATTTTATTATTATTATTATTATTATTATCATTATTATTTTGTGTGTGAGGTGAAATTAACATCATCATTTACGTAACATTTTATTATTCAAAATTATCTTGCTGTAAAATATTAAAATCACTTAAGAAATCATTTTATGATACAACAGTTAATAATATTGTTAAACAGGAGTAATATTTTAAATAATTTTACATATCATTTCAAATTATCATTAAATTCACCGTTTATATATAAATATTTTTCGTCAGATAATTAGAAAAATCGGAAAACATTGCATGTATTTTTGCTTCAATTTAACATATAAGAGCATTTAATAATTAAAGTTGTCAAAAATTTATATGTTAATTCATTCATGTTTCCGTTGGAAAGAAAAAAAAAAGCTTACTTAATTCCGTGTGTTTCAACAATAAAATAAATGTTTACGACTGTTTCTATAATACAAACAGTTAAAAATGAGACCATTATATTTTTTTACACAAAAATAAATAAATAAATAAATATGATTAAAGTTTTTTATGTAAGAAAATAAACTGCATAAAAACACCAAGTTAAACAATACTGTGCTGCATTTTATAGTACGAAAAAAAACCCACAGTAAACAATAGCGTAAATATGGGTTAATATTAATTTAAAATCTTAGACATAAATATATACTTTAGAAATGGAACCTCATAAAACATAGATAACAGTAAGAGTTGTTAAAATCAATTTGTTCTAAAAATAATTTAACATATAGAAAACATTTGCGGAACAAAATGGAGTATTATATTTTATAAGTCACTTACCCTTTTCATGGTATACACTTTCTAGTATTTTATATTCCTTTCTTTAGATGGATGAAATATTCTTTTATATCCAACAAAGATTTCCAGATAACAGATTAATATATATTTCATTTAAAGTAACCAGTTATTTTAGAAAACCCAATTAGACTGAAGAATCACCACGAGGTTCAATTCACATACTCTGCGTCGTTTCATTTACATGTGCCACTCTGCATTCCACGGAGGATTATCCGAGTGGTCAGGAGAGGTATTGCATTTTCACCTGAAAATTCTTGACAATAGAGACTGAAATGTTTGTCCACTGTTCATTTACTCGCATTTCACAGTGATTTTTTGACATTCATAGAAGGAATTAATTTTCGATTCGCGCACAGCACACAACAAACAAATATGGCTGCGGTGATAACACGGTTCAGTGAATGTCTGTAATTGCATATCTTAATTTAAAACGTTTCACCAGATTAAGACACTTTATATTAGTTCATTTCTACTGCCGGTCCATTAAGACACACAAGTATCTTAAATTAAGGTATCTATTATGTCTAAGCTCTATATTAAGACATTTACGTGTCTTAAATGCTTTTTCAGTCGTTTTTCTGTCTTATTTTAAGACTCCTTTATTAGCAGTGTACAATTTCTCACTTAGGAAGAAAAGAATGAAAAATATAAGATAACATATATGTAAGATTACTGAAGGTGTCAACTTATGAGAGGTGTAGATGTAGACACTCCATTTAAGAGAGATGCAACTACTTGATTGCCGAAGTTTTATGCACATAACATTATGCACGTCACATAATAAGTGTTTAAAAGAAAATAAAAATTTAGCTTGCACTGGGCTCCTGATCTCTGTATTTATAAGCTTCGGTGAATTCCGACCAATCTATATCTATACTAATATTATAAAGAGGTAAAAATTGTTTATTTGTAGGAGGTAAGCTCTGGAAGTACCGATCCGATTCCAAAAGTAATGGTATCAAAATGATGGTGTTAGTCCAACTTAGAACATAGGCTATATCTTATGTCCGTGCCACTGGCCAACAGCGGGTGCAAGAGCAAAAAACGTTCTAAAAACGCGATTATTGTGTTATTGAAGGGCTTACAAGCATGAAATTTGGAATGGTAGTTACTTATAATATACTAATGATTTCTAAGGATATTTCTTTAAAAAATGGAAATTAAAAAGGGGTGAAAATCCGCGAAAAGCTTTCTAAATAGCGATTTTTACGCAATTTCAGGAAGTGCCAAACCGATTTTAAAAATAATGGTGTCAAAATGATGGTGACAACCCTTGCTTCAACATAGGCTACATTTTATGTCGGTGCCACATCCCCTAAAAGGGATGCAGGAGCAAAAAAAAACGTTCGAAATTGTGATTTTTGGTGTTACTGAAGGGCCCAATACATGGAATTTGGCATGATAGTTACTTATTAGATATAAATGTTCTCTAAGAACACTTCTTAAAAAATTTTGAAATTTAAAAGGGGGGAAAATGTGCAAAAAGCGTTCCGAAAAACGTTCTATATGGAGATTTTTAAGCAGTCTCAAGAAGTATCAAACCGATTTCAAAAATAATGGCATCAAAATGATGGTGACAACCGTTGCTCCAACATAGGCTACATTTTATGTCGGTGCCATTACCCCCAAAGAGTGTGCAGGAGCAAAAAAAGTTCGAAAATGCGATTTTCGTGTTACTGAAGGGCTTAGAAACATGAAATTTGGAATGGTAGTTACTTATAAGATATAAATGATCTCTAAGAACATTTCTCAAAAACTTCGAAATTTAAAAGGGTTGAAAATGCGCGAAAAGAGTTCTAAAAAACGTTCTAAATGGCGATTTATACTCAATCTCAGAGTGTACCCAACCGATTTCAAAAGCAATGGTTGGAAATTGATGATGACAGCCCTTGCTCCAACATAGGATCTACTTAATGTCGGTGTCACCACAACCTTGCGGTTGCATTTTAAAAAATGTTCTAAATTGTGATTTTTGTGATACTGAAGGAGCTAGCAACTTGAAATTTGGCATGGTAATTACTTATGAGATGTAAATGCTCTCTGAGAAGAGTTCCTTAAAAATTTGAAATTTAAATGGGGTGAAAATAAACGAAAATCGTTCTAAAAACGTTCTAAATAGTGATTTCTACGCAATCTCAGGAAATATAAACCGATTTCAGAAGCAATGGTTTCAAATTGATAGTGACAGTCCCAGCTCCAACATGTTGTTGTCACTATCACCTGGGGGTTACAGGAGCAAAAAATGTTCTAAATTACGTTTTTTGTGTTAAAAAGGGGGTCTAACATTTTAACTTTGGAATGGTATACTTCAAAGATGCAAATGCTTTCTAAGAATTGTCAAAAGAAAATTCCAATTTAAAAGGATGAAGTGAGTGAATAGCGTTCTATAAGCGTTCTAAATTAAGATTTTTGTGCAATCGTATGAAATACGAAACCGATTTCAAACATAATGGTTGAAAATTGATGGTGATAGAACCTGCTCAAGCATAAGCTATATTTTATGTCGGTGCCACAACCTTTACAGGGTTGCAAGGGCAAAAAACCTTCTAAATTGCGATTTCTGTGGTACTGAAGAGGCTAGAAACTTTAAATATAGCAAGGTAGTTACTTAAAAAATATAAATGTCCTCTAAGAACAGTCGGAAATAAATTCGAAATTAAAAAGGGGTAAAACTAAGGGAAGGATCAAAAAGCATTCTAAAAGTGTCCTAATTACTATTTCTATGGAATCTCAGGAAATAATAAACCGATTACAGAAGTTATTTGTTGCGAAACAAGAGTGATAGTTCCTGATCCTATACGGGCTACACTTTATGCCGGTGTCACTACCACCTGGTTGGCAGGAACAACAAGAAAGCCTTTAAAAACTTCTAAATTCCGTTTTCTATAAAATATTAGGAAAATACCAAACGATATCAAGGTTAATGTTGCAAATTAATGGTGACGGTCACCGTTTCAACATTTTTCGAGACATTCTATTTCAACTCTGTTTTGGCATTTTATGTTGGTGCCACTAACACCATAGAGAGGTGGTAGACTGTTAGACAAGAAGCTTGGAATTTGACATGATGGTTAATTTTAAGATGTAAATGTGTTAAGATGGTTTCTAAAAAATTCAAAACTTCAAATGAATACTGAAATGAGCATAAAAGTCTCAAAATACTTTCTAAATTATCATTTATTTGTAATTAGTTTTAGTTCTTCTTATTAATTAAAATCTCATTTATGTCTGTTGCACTTTTATAATGAAGTTTAGTCAAACGGTGGCTTAATTAGTAATTTTTGATTTATTCCAAAAAATGTTCTTCTAATGAAAAATAGTCATGCAAATATCACTCGGCATATTTCAAATATTACGCGAGCAGAGCCGCGGGGTTTGCTGGTATTTAAATATTTGCTAAAAACAGAGAAGTACCGGAGCTGAACTCCGCTGGGCTCCGGCGCAAATTAAGCCCTGGTTGCAGAAAAATCTGCATTATAATCACATGATTTTAACACAGGTATATAAAAATGCTGCAGTTTTCGAAATGAAAATGCACGTTTTCAATATTACTTTTACACATTATTTTTAGACAGTTTTACATATCTTATTTTTACACATTTCTTTTTTTGATGTTTGCGCTGAGTATTATAAAATTGCTGAATTTAAATTACATTGAAAATAATTTTCTTATTAAAAATTAATTTAAATTTTAAGAGCTGTTATAAGACTCTCGGTTCCACACTACCATTTGATATTTGTTTCTACTGGTAATTTTTTTATAATCGAGAAGGAATAGAAGTTTAATCCGAACTGAGTACGTTCTGATTATAAAAGTATAAATAAGTAAATATATAATTAATTTTCGAAAGATTCATTGTAAGCGATTAACAATATATACATATTTATTAATAATTCCTTAAAATGACTGTATTTCGGATTATTCTGATTATACAATTTCAATTTTCTTTTGTAACTGTTATGTTGAACTGTTACAAAACACACTATCCAATTATATACATTTTATATGATTTTGAAAAAAAAATAATAACAATTATATAAATAATTGTAAAAATACAAAAATTGATACAAGAAGAAAATAAGAATTCGAGAATTTGATAACTTTTATCATTTTGTTTATTAATAATACTTTAAAGATAGAGGAAGAATTTCTGTCATTTTATCTTCAGTATTGATTAATACAAATACTGGTACAAATCTAAAAATGTTAAAAATTAAACTGGCTGTTAGAGAGCAACAAATGAAATCAACACCAATTGAATATTTATAAATACACTATGACGCAAAAGTTTAGACAATGACGTCATTCAGCTTTAAAATGTAGAATTATGACGTCAGAATTACAAAAACCTGTAAATATATTCAAAAACTGATTTAAAATGCTATGTACAAAAGACAGTCGTTTTATTTGCTATAATACTAATTTTTTTCATAAAAATTCAAATGTGCTTGTCGCAAAAGTTTAGACACTATTCTAAATTTCTTTGAATATTCGCTGGCATATGCAAATTTAGAATCGATGATGTCACAAATTTGGAGTACTTAAGTTCTGCAAACGATTGCGCTTCATAGTCGACATGCCGAGAGCTAAAGAAATTCAAGTGAATGAGGTTTCAAGGATTTGGCAGTTGAAAGGTGAAGGGAAGAGCGTTTCTGAAATTTCTGCTATTATTAATAGGTAAAAAAAATCTATTTATCGAGTTTTATCGAGTGGTTCCGAATATAAAGCAAAATGTCGGTCTGGGAGGTCACGTGTGACAAATGTACGAGAGGATCGCCTGATACAAAGACTAGCGAGTACTCAACAAATGAGCGTACGTGGAGTTCAAAGCTCATCGGGACTCTCTGTATCAAAGGATACGATTCGTAGACGAATTTTGGAAAAAGGAACAATCGTTTATAGCAAAATGCAGAAGAAACCAGCTCTGAAACCACATCATAAGTTACAAAGACTTATGTGGGCTCGAAAGCATATGTCATATGGAGAGAAATGGCAGTCAGTCATATTTAGCGATGAAAAAAAGTGGAATCTGGATGGTCCAGATGGTTGTTTATCGTATTGGCATGACTTGCGGAAGGAACCTCGACGTTTTTTTAGTCGCAGACAAGGAGGGGGCTCGGTGATGGTTTGGGCAGCCTTTTGCTATAATGGACAAGTATCTCTGACCTTCACCAGTGGTCGTCAAACTTCACAGCATTATACACAGACATTAGAAGAAAACCTACTGCCATTTGCTGAGCTTCTAGGGGGTCCTCAGTGGGAATTTCAGCAAGACAATGCTTCAATTCACACTGCAAAACATTCAAAATCTTGGTTTAATTCCCATAATATAAGAGTTCTCGACTGGCCAGCATGTAGCCCAGATCTTAACCCTATAGAAAACCTTTGGAGCATCATGTGTCGCAAAGTTTATAGCAACGCTAGACAATACTCTTCTGAAAAGGAACTTAAGACATCTATTGAGAATGCATGGTACGATATCGATCCACAAACTATGCAAGATTTAGTTTCTTCCATGCAATCTCGTGTATATGACGTAATACATAAGCATGGATGCGCAACCAGGTTTTAAAAATTGTTTATTTCGATTTTATTTAATTTGTGTCTAAACTTTTGAGACAGCAGTTTATTTTTGTTACCATTTAATTTATTGCAATATGCACAATTCCACTTTTCTTTGTTATAAATATTGTTTATATGTGCAGCACATTAATTTCAAGCAGTGATTTGAAAATTGAATAAATATTTTTCAAAGTATGTAAGAATTTCTTCATTGTCTAAACTTTTGCGTCATAGTGTACAAGGCGATCGTACCCGAGTTTCGCGAATCACAGAATATAGGTGAAAACCAATTTTTTTAATTGAAAAGTAATTTTTTACGAGAATCGACATGAAATAGCGTTTATGTTAGAGCAGAGGCTGTCAGCATGAATTTCCTACCATTACTATTTCAAATCAGTTTGATTCATCCTGAGATATTGCTGAAATATAGGCATTTAGAACGTTTCTGGAACGCTTTTCGCGCATTTTTACCCCTTTTAAATTTCAAATTTTTAAAGAAATGCTCTTAGAGATCATTTATATCTAATAAATATATACCATGCAAAATTTCATGAGTCAAGGTTCTTTCATAATTAAAAAATCGCATTTTTAGAACTTTTTTTGCTCCTGCATCTCATCTGGGGTAGTTGAAACAGATATAAAACTTAGCCTATCTTGGAGCAAGATCTGTCACCATCATTTTTACACCATTATATTTGAAATAGATTCAGTACCTGCTGAGATTGCATAGAAATCTCAATTTAGAACGTTTTTTACAACGCTTTTTGCGCATTTTGACCCTCTTTTAAATTTCGTTTTTTTTAGGAAATGTCCTTCGAGATCACTGATATCTTATAACTAACTACCAATCCAAATTTCATGATTCTAGGCCCTTCCGTAATGCAAAAACCACAATTTAGAACATTTTTTTTCTCCTGCATCCCCTTTGGGGTAGTGCTACCGACATAAAACATAGCCTATATTGGAGCAAGGCTTGTCACCATCATTTTGACGCCAATATTTTTTAAATCGGTTTAGTATTTCCTGAGATTGTGTAGAAACCACCATTTAGAACGTTTTTGAGAATGCTTTTCGCGCATTTTCATGCCTTTTAAATTTCGAATAGCTTCAGAACTGTTCTTAGACACAATTTATATCTAATAAGTAGCTAATATTTCAAATTTCATATTTCTAGGCCCTTCAGTAACGCAAAAATCGCACTTTTAGAACGTTTTTTGCTCTTGCACCCTCTTTGGGGCAGTGGCACCGACATAAAATATAGCCTATCTTGGAGCAAACGTTGTCACCATCATTTTGACATCATTATTTTTTAAATCGGTTTTGTCTTTCCTGAGATTCTGCAGAAACAAACATTTTTAGAAAGTTTTTTAGATCGCTTTTTGTGCATTTTCACTCCTTTTAAATTTCGAATTGCTTAAGAACTGTTCTTAGAAATCCTTTATATCTAATAAGTAGCTAATATTTGAAATTTTATATTTCTAGGCCCTTCAGTAACGCAAAAATCGCATTTTTAGAACGTTTTTTGCTGCTGCACGTCCTTTGGGGTAGTGGCACCGACATAAAATATAGCCTATTTTGGAGCAAGTGTTGTCACCATCATTTTGACACTATTATTTTTTAAATCGGTTTGGTATTTCTTGAGATAGTGTAGAAACCACCATTTAGAAAGTTTTTTAGAACGCTTTTCGTGTATTTTCACCCCTTTTAAATTTCGAATTGCTTAAGAACAGTTCTTAGACATCATTTATATCTAATAAGTAGCTAATATTTCAAATTTCATATTTCTAGGCCCTTCAGTAACGCAAAAATCGCATTTTTATAACGGTTTTTGCTCCTGCACCCCATTTGGGTTAGTGGCACTGACATAAAATATAGCCTATGTTCTAAGGTGAACTAACACCATCATTTTGATACTATTTCTTTTGAAATCGGTTCGGTAGTTCCAGAGATTAACTCTAATATACAACAATTTTTACATCTTTATAATATTAGCATAGAAGTACAGATTATGAAAAATTAAATTAAACAAATTATGTTATTTTGATAAAATTGCAGTAGCATGTCTGAAAGAATAGCAATAAAATTTTATTGGTAAAGAAAATTTTGGACAAAGACTTGGGAAACCTGATATTATTTCAAACCTCGAATTATTGCCAATATCGTGTTTGGTAGCTTGTCTAACTTGGCGAAGCGAATTCATCCAAGAGAGAATCATCAAGTTCTGTAATATAAATCGCTATTTTTCGGACAAAGAGCATGCACACTGTATGTTACTATTCTTTCATAAAGCCACTCTAAATATTTGTAAAACATTGCGTTTTATCAGTGTGTGATTTCGATTACGTTATTTTCAAAGATAAAGCATTTTCACCTGTGAAGAATTTCAAAACAGCTGTGGTGAAAATTACGCACTTTTACAAAACATATTTCAGTTTTAAGGATTAAAATATACTCTTTTTTTAATTCGTACTATTCGTTCACACTCTCCCTATATTTATTTATATATATATATTTATATATTTATATATCTTGTTCAAATGTTCAATCGTTAATAAAATACTCATTATTCATCGTATCAAGTTGAAATAATTTTTTTAAAACTTATACTGGATGACGATTGATGTGAATACAGTTCTTTCAAATATTAATTAATAAATTAAATTTTAATTAATTAATTTTAGTTTTGCATGGGAAACAAAATGGCGGCCATTGGTTATTGAAGATCAATGAAAGTATTTTCAATAAGGGGTTACCATAGGTGGGACCCTGTTCTGTCGCCAAATACCGCCAAGGTTGTCGCCAACTTGGCGATATATCGCCAAATTTGGCGGCCAAAATGAGTCGCCAAAAGTGACACCAACTTGGCGATATCTCTAATATTTAGCCAAATTCCCATAGAGTTCCATTGTAAACCTTATTGCTTATAGAAAATCAACATATTGAGATATTTTAATGCGGCAAAAACAAATATTAGCTTAAGGGATTATATTAAATTTTTCTTTGATGACCCAAGTAGGAATTGACTTTAAAAACAAAATTTTTATATTACTTGTTTTTAAATGACGTCAATTACACCCGCTTCAGCATCCCACTTTTACGATCCCGTCTTAAACAACATCTATAGAACGGTATGGAAATGACATCATTATCGGTGAATAATACACAAACCCAGCAGAAAGCAATGACGTTATTTAAGATGCTCGTCAAAACAATCTCGGGTATCTAATGATTTATATGACTTTAATTTTTTGTTTATAATAGATCCATGTTTTATCAGAAGTCATTCATTTATATTTTTTCAAAATTCGGAAAACGTAATTACATACGGGTTAATAAATTTGCATTATTTCAGATTTTTGATAGATATTAAGTAAATGCGGGGAATATAAGTCACACAAATATTCTTTAAAATACATTTTTCTGTTGTGAAAGTGTTGTATCGTTATAAAGTTAAGTTGCAATAAACTAAAATCATTTAATTGATAAATAAAAACAAAATAAAGCCAAAACTCACCTGGTTTTATAACGGACGATATTCTTGACATAGCACGAATTTTAATTTAATTTTTCCCCCTTTTTATGAGAAAATGGCAGTAAACAGATACAGCAATCTACTATTTTCCTTTTTTCCCACTTTACTTTCAACAGAAATGGAGTACTTCAGTTGCCACGATCACAAAAAAAGTAATAAAAACTACAAAAAAAAAAAAAAAATAATAATAATATCTTCAAATTAAACTGAGATACAGATTTCAAATAAATTGCATTTAAAAGAGAATTTTTTTTCCTTATACGACGGCGTAAAAATATAAAATGTGCGATGTTTAGGAGTTTAAAAATTTGCAGTACAGAAAATTGCAAAACCAAAATTTTATTTCAAATTTCAAAGTGTTGCCATTCGCAAAATGACGTATGCTTTAAGCACAGATATATTTGTCGTTTATAATATAGATAATCACGAAAATGCTCTAATTAAAATAAGCAAATATTACTTTTCTTTAGATTCTATAGATTCTATAGATTCTATAAATTCTTCTATAGATTAGTATTTTAAAACTAAGTTATTTTGAATAAAGGATTCTTATGATTTATAATATAAACATTTTGATTTCCATCATCATTTACAATTGTTTTAAAAGATTCCTGTCATGCTTTATTTAAAAGCAGTCATTTAATTAAAAATGTAATAAAATAGGGTTTTTTTTGTACATTTCTTTATTAACTGTAAAGATGCTATAAACAACTGTATTTTAATTAGTATTTTAAATAAAGTTGTTTAACGAGCTAGTAACTTGTTGAAGTGAATAAGTAAGTGTTATCGGTTAACTAAGTGCTATTGAGTAACTAAGTGCTATCGGTATAGAAACCATTATAAAATCATAATAAAGTTTTAAGATGATTTATAAATTAAAGCTGCCAAATATATAAAAATAAATTATAGAATTTTTATATATATAGCAGTAATATTGGTAATATAGCAAAATATTGACTAACATATTAAGTTTTTTTTTTAACAATAACCTCTTTTATGAGATAAATTTACTCACAAAACCAATATATTAACACAAAATAAGAAAAAAAGAATAAAAGAATTCATTGCAGTCTTATAAATAGGATATCAAAATGCAGCTGAGCAATATTGTGCCAACAATTTAATCTTAAAAGGAAATAAAGCGATATAATTAACAAAATAACACAAAAGAATTTTTTTGCAAATTTAGCTGCTGCAAATGAAACTGAAAAGAAAAGGAAATAAACTAAAGGAATAACAAAATTTAACCATCTTATAAAGGGTAATCTCATACAAGGGCAACATTGAAATTTGTTAGACAGTGCGTCGTTCCTTAGTTTTGTGTAAAATATGAGATTTTTTTTCTCATTATTTGTTCTTAATAATTCATTTGAAATCTATTTTAATTGCAAAATATGTTTTTCATCCACTTCAAAAATTCATCTACGAGTATGAGAAGTTTTAGTTCCTTCTTTTTTTATGACATGATCCTTTAAACAACTTAAGAGATTCGAAGAGGGTGAGAAATGAAAAATTATTCAATTAAAAATTAATCAAAACGCTTCCACAAATTTTGATTGGAATACCTTCTGATAATTCATCCGCAAATAATCAGTTAAAGTTTTAATTTCCTTTCTTGGATAATGGAAAAATCTTCGGATTATAAGGATTCATGAAATAATGCTAAAATGAAAAAAAAAAACCCTCATTGCAGTATTACAAGTATGATAAAAAAAAGCGCTCAGCCAAATATTTGAACATGAAAGATAAATAACGTTATATAATTTAAAAAAAAATAGCACAAAAGAAAATATATCTTTTTTAGTACATTTTCAGAAAATTAAGGAGAAAAATAGTTATAATTTTTTTATTAATAAGGAATTGAAAAATTTAAGTATATTTCCTTTTTTATTGTGGAACTCTTAATGGTGGAAAAAATTGTTGTGGAATCATATGTAAAACAGCCAACATTGATGTACAGTCGTGGGAAAAAAAGTAAACACCCCTATTAACTCCTCAACAAATTATCGTAGACGAAAGTTACGGGTACCGAACGACTGGAAATAAAGTCTACTGTTAAAAGATGTATATAAAATTTGCTTAGGGGGCCATCTACATATTAAAACGAATCCAAACTTCATTTTTTTCAATAGCAATACCCAATTTTAACGAGATATTTCAAATCTTTGGTTCAAACTATGCCTAGACACCAAATTTCAAGTCCTTTGAATGATGAGTTTTTGAATTATAAACATTCAGAATTTAGTGCTTCTAATATTAAATTGCATTTTCATATTTTTATTTATAACTTCTGAAATTATGATCCTAATTTTCTAATTCTTTGTGTAGCAATAATACTAATATACCCAAACATAAATACATTGAATTTACATTTTTTTAAATTTTCTGATATGAATTATGAATTATGAAATTAATATTAAGAAAAAATTATGAATTGCAACCCACATTTTTTTTTTATGAATTCAGATTTATTAAGTCCTGCTTTATGAAATCCAAAATTTCACATTTTTCTTCCAAGTAGTTTTCAAATTATGCTTAAAAAACGGCATGATGATGGTTTAAGGGGCCGTCTATGATAGAAGTGCTAAATATTTTGAAATTTCTTATGCTGTCCTGTAATCGAACAGGCTTAATTGACTGCTTAAGGTGCTTTGATCAAGAAGGGAGCTCTCTCGTTTAACAATCGAGTACCGAACTTCAATTTGGATACAACCCTTAAAATACGCTCGTTTTAAAATAAATAATTTATCGGAAACTTATGGTACGAATTGCATAAAAATTTCTTTTTAGACTAATTGAAGAGTGTAGAGTTCATTTATGCTGTCAGAATTATGTACTGCTATTGAAAAAAAACAAAGTTATGTTTCGTTTTAATATGTAGATGGCCCCCTAAGGAAATTTTATATACATCTTTTAAAAGTAGACTTTATTTCCAATCGTTCGGTACCAGTAACTTTCTTCTACGATAATTTGTTGAGGAGTTAGTAGGGGGTATTTACTTTTTTTTTTTTTCCACGACTGTACATGTTTCTCGGAAACTACTTGGAAGGAAAAGAGAGACTGAGCGTTGTTTTCTAGTGACGTCGAACGCATGACGTGAGAAATTCGAAACAATTCCGAAATAAAATTCATCCTGGATCGAAGTGTTGTGTGTCAGCGATGTTGACTTATTCTATTCTTTATTCTTTATTCTATTCTTAAGATGTTTTAAAAGGACGTTAAACTAGTGAATTGAGAGGTCGTTTTCATTTTGTGGCTTCGTCATATTATTAAATCCATGTAAAAGGTGTCGCGAATGCAGCATTCTTTCACGTGAAAGCCGTCCGTCTTTATTTAACCTGAAATTATTGTTAGTTTTGTTTTTTACCTGTTTTTGTGACAATAAAGGATGTATTTGTATTATCCAGGCCTAGCGATTTATCCTTGCTTGCGCAGTTACTTGGGAGTGGGAGGAAATAAACCGTTTTTAAATTTCGAAACATTGGTTTTGTAACTTAAATTATTCAATTAAAATTTTAAATCCGGATTTTCTGTGGGTAAAAGTATCTAGTGTTAGTTATTCCAAATGAAATCAAACTAGGCTTATTTATTTTCTTAAATTCTATATTCGTTCTAAACACTATTGTAGAAATTTCAGTGCTGTTTTGAAATAGATTTTACTATAAATTATGAATTGATCTATCGGAAATAAAATAAAATTTCATTAGTTGAAATTTAAATAAAGCGGTTCGAAAAAAATAATTTTCCCATGCTGAACAAACCTTATGTTTCAGAAAATTTTTCTGACTTTTTTAATAATAAGTCAGAAAAATACATCAGTAATAATGATTGCATGTATAATATTCTTAAGTGATTTGCAATCAACCAGTTTTTTTTTTTAATTTTACTATAAAAAGAAGTACATCCTGCGTTATAAGCAATTGTTGCCTTAGGACGGCAGTTTCTTTTCCTTCCTGTGCTGTCGCGTCTGGATATTCATTTCAAAACACCCACCTTAACAACATTTTCTGAAAACCTTCTGCCTTTATTGGAAAATGGAAAAAAACATTTTGTTTACAGAGTTTTTAATATAAGTTCCGCTAGTTTGATACGTTTAGAAACAAATAAAATAAAAAATGTGCCAAAAAGTCTCTAATTTGAATTTGAGAGCAGCCTTAAAATAACTAGATTTTGTTTGTTTGCAAAATTTTCTAGCTATGCATTTTTTTTACTTTATTTTGCGATGAACGATCTAATAGTAATTTACGCCGAATAGCAAATATATAAAGTAGGGTAGACCGGGGCACATTTACGTGAATTTTTTTCAATGAATTGTCTAACTTTTATGATTTAACTTAGGAAATTTTAGACATTGTGGGTTTATAAAGCAGTTAATAAAGTCGAAATTTGTGTATTCAGTTATTGCCCTGTTTGTGTTTTTAACTTGCCCCTGGAACAGGGCAAGTTTACGCATCAAGTGGCGCGCATTTGCGCATATTTTAGGTAATAACAAGGAGTAAGTGAAATAAATACTTAATCATATTGAAATGTTTTACTTATAACTTTAAACACAGTAATATTTTAAGAGAATTAATTAAAGAACATTTTATAGGCTAAACTGAAAACATAGGGCTTATTATTAATTAAAAATAGAAACTACTTAGTCATCTTCACCATCACTGTTACAGTTTTTACAAACAAAAAATAAAGTATTTCCTTTTGCACACTTGTCATGGGACCAACTTTTGCATCTAAGACACTGAACCCAGTCTTGACCTTTTTTGGATTGGTTGTATGATTTCAACAATAAATACATACACAGTTTTCATCTTCGTCATCAGATTCATTCAATATTTTATTTATACCAGAGTGTACAAACCTTTTTCTCTTTTGCAGTTCTTGGTTTCATACCTTTTCCTTTGCTGTCTTCTTGTTCTGCTTCCATAGAAACTAGTAAATTTTTACGTAATTTCTTCTTTTTGAACGTGCGTAAAGGTGCACCGATGTCAATGCCTAAACGTGCCCCGTAGACATGTTTGGATTTATTTTTAACGTGCAACGAAAAATAATAACATTTCTGCTCATACAAATACTGTTCTAAAAAAAGAATAGATGCTAATGTTCATATATTTGTTTATCCTTAACTAAGTATTATTAGTTCATAATAAGTTTTAATGAGTTCAACACAAAATTTACTCACCTTGACAGAAAATAGATTATCCTTTCCTCATGCTAGACCGAAGCTCGACTGACGCTCAAAAACGTGTGAGAATACCCACTAGCGAGCAGCATCAATCTGTCATGACGACTGGTGGCGCGCCAGTTATAACTCGTTTCGGAAAAAGTGCACTGCGTAAACGTGTCCCGGCCTACCCTATACCTCATTTAATAATAGTAATAATAATAAACAATTAGTAATAAATCCTTATGTTTTTTCTACCCAAACGTAAAATTAAGAAATGCCCCAAAATTCTAATAAAACGGCTTTTAAAGAAGATGTTTACATATTTCGTTTGTATGATTTTTCTATATAGTACGTCTATGCATAACTCATGAACGGTAGGTCTGTTTTTCATACTTATTTTTGTTCGAAAGGTCTCTGTCTGCAGATGGCCCCGTTGCAATACATTTAACATTTAAAAATTATGTGTTATCATCCATATATCTGTATTCTTATCTGCTATAGACTTTTATTTTTATTTTAGCAGAAATTTACCAATCGTCACAAAATTTTAAAATGGTGTTAGAGAACATAGCATGACTTTTCGTTTTTAAAATACAGAGACGCCTTAAAAATGTAATATGTCATCGTCTACTTCTTGTCAAAATAAGTGATATTTCGCACAGTAATGACAACAAACAAATGCCTATAGATCAAAGTCCCGGATCAGGCCGGGAAACTGGATATTACGCGAAACCGTTGCGATCGGTGACTTCAGTCGAGTTGGGTTGGCAATAACTTTTTTTAAAGAAAAAAAACATTATTTCGTTGCGAGTGCCATTAGGTTCCGTTGTGGGTGTATAATTTTTCTTTCTTCCTTAGTGGTTTGGTTTCAGTTCGCGTTCGTGTTTGGTTTGGATACTTGAGCTTCCGGCTTGATAACCTGTTTTTAGTTAAAAAGCCTATAACACAATTTAAGGGGTCTCAAGACGACTAAATCTTCAAAATTTTCGAAAATTTAATTTTTTTAGATGTTAAACTCCAATCTTTTCTGAACATTTTAATATAATTGTTTCCTTGAAACTCCTATTAGAACAAAAGTTATGGCTTTTAGAATTATACCTACTCAGAAGCTGAAGCGGTGTTTCCGAAACTTTAAAGTGATTTTTCGCCAAATGATGTTTTGGGCATAATGCGTAGGATATCTCAAAAACTTCTGAATATTTTTTCCTGAAATTTTCAAAAGATATGTTTCATGTTAGTCTGTATAAACTGTACATAAAACGTCTTTGTTATTGGACAAAAAAAATATTTTTTTAGGTGATTATACTGTTGAAATTTGCAAAATTTTGTATTAGCTAAATACAACTTTGTATTAAAAATATAAAAATGCTTTAAATACAAATTTATTTAGATTCAGGTTACTTATTACAATCTGGTGTATAAGTAAACTCCAAATTTTTCATTCTAGTTGTAAAATTTATATGGTAATCCTGCGCGTAAACTGTTATGCCGATTATTTGCTCGTCAAATTTCTGATAGTTTGGAGCCCCCTGTAAATGCTAATTCTGCATCTTGAAATTTTTAAATATATGAAATGAAAAAACATACTTATATCTTTCATCCCAATTAAAATTGCGTTATAAAATCGTGTACATTTTTAGGTATTAAACGTTGAAAATTGTCTTTTTTTCATTTTTTCCAATTTTAAGGAGTCCCGAGACCCATTAAGGAAAAACAAACCCTATATATTGGTATATAAATGAGTAATATATGTATAGTATATTTTTATGTTACAACATAAAAGATAAACCGAATATTAGCGATATATTTTAGCGCATTTTTTTTCATATTTCTGCTGATATATAGATTAATGCATTAAAATATGGAGTTGAAGTGCAGGGTTGAGTTCTGGTTGATTTCAAAAATATTTTTCTGGTTGGTTTAGTATATTCCAACTCATTCAGGACTCTCGTACAAATAAAAATTCAGGAATTTCACAAAAAGAAGATAAGAGATGAGCATCTGATGTCGGTTTTATTGTTTTTCACGAATTAGTTGTTGCGAATTAGTTGTTGCCCCTTCGAGTAATACTCTCCCTGTTTGTTACATAAGTACACTTCATATCACTTTATTTTACTCATATTTTAAAATACAATTCTGTTAAAAATATTTTTGTCTACAGTCGATTTAGGATATTTTGTGGGAAACGGATAATTATGGGGTAACTAGAGTTATGGAAAAAGTCAAATGGAGAAAAGAGTTTTTACCATCTCCACAACGCGCAATTCGAGCTTGCTTATAAATACATACTGCAAGCAAGGCAGAATTTTTAATATTTCATTTGACAGTTTGAAAAAAAAAATCGCGATTAGATGTGACAACATGCAACAGCAAATTTAAAATGTTGACTTACTAAAGAGTTATTTATTAACCATTTGGAAAAATGGTTATTGTCCTCGTCAGGGTAGGAAATCAAAAGCATATCTGAAGCTTTTTATTGGTTTAATCCGCATTTTATTCGTTTTCTGATTGGTCTATACACTAACCTTTACTTTCAACAGAGATGGACACTTCTGTTGCCACTATGACAAAAAAGTAATAAAAACTACAAAAAAAAAAAACAAACTCAGAAACAAATTGCGATACAGCTTTCAAACAAATTGCATTTAAAAGTACATTTTTTTTTCTCTATACGACTGTGTAAAAGGTAATAGTGTGGGATGTTTAGAAGTTTAAGAATGAAATTTCATTTAAAATTGGTCGTCAGATTTCTTGGAAATCTGCCGATGGAAAAGCCTTTTCCCGAACAGCCAATGAAATGCTTGGATAATACGTACGTTACAGGTGGATAATACGTAAGTTTCAGGAAATCTGAGGAGTCGCAGGCGATTTTTATCGCTTGCAATTTTTACGTGTAATAACACTATTAATGTTTAATTCATGGCGTATGTAATGTATGATCAACTCCGTGCGATTTTTTATGTCTTAAATTTTAGTCTTTGAAAAAATCATTTTCCAAATGGTCGTTGTAATTTTTATAAATTGCTTTTATTTTTTATTTATTTATTTTGAACACTCTGGACTTGTCTTTGTCGAAAAGAAATACCGATCATTCTGCATTTAATAATACCTAATTTAACTCATTCTCTTCTAATGATAGGATATCATTTAGGACATGTTGTAGAGTCATAGATCATTTAGATTACCACGGGGAGCTTTATACTTCAAGAGAAGAGTGATACTTATAGAAGAGAAGTGATACTTATGTATAATTATATACATATTATTTAATTTAACTCTTTAAGCTTCTTAGCCGTGTTTTTCCGGCATCAAATTTTTGAATTCGAAGACTGGTGTAATAAAAATTTCATATTAATGTTATTTATTTGCAGTGTATAAGATAAATAAATATATATGATAATAAAATAAAAATTCCCATACCAATACTTTTCATAGATATTAGATTTAAAATCGTTAGACATACATAAAAATTGCAACAAGACTCTTAAAGGGTTTTAATATATTTATTAAAATCAATTTGTTTTAAATGAATGATACTGAGCTATGCTTACAAAAACACTCCTCACAAACGACAGAAAGAAGTTCTCGATGTTCCTTTAACTTCAAAATTGAATGTCACAATGCATTTTTAATTAAGCATTTCCCACATTTTTAAGAGACAATACAATCTACACTAACAATGAATACTGATTCCAATTTTTTTCAGTTTCACAGACATATATAAATACATGTTACGAAGTAAAATTGCTAATAAATAATTCTTTACGTTAACGGAATTATCTTCTTAAGATTTGATTCCTCGCTTGAGAATTGGAAAAAATATAGCTCTCAAAGATTATAAATGCGATTATATATTTATAATGATTTTTTTTAAATTTTTTATTGATTAATTTAAAATCCTGCATAATTATCTTACTTTTTGCATGGTAGTTAAAAGTAATTGGCTTTAAATCAATAAGGAATTTCATAAAAAGTACATAAATAAGGTGAAACAATAATTTTAATCCTCTTGGAACAAAGCAAAGTATTAAAAATAACATCACAGGAAACATGGAAGCTTATAAACATAAAAAATTAACTTCATTATAAAAGATTATATATGTTGCACATTTGTGTTCAGAGATAACTTTTTTTCTTTGACTATATTTAATTCTGTCAAATACTCGAATTACAATATTTCGAGAAAATAAAGGCGAAGACTAAAAATATTAAGACTAGTTTTTTAAATATCATTTCAAATGTAATCTGTGGCAATGATTGTATGGCTTAGCGGATGAACAAGTTGAGTGACGATTAAAGTGTCAGGTACCTTTGGATCTAACAAAATAAACGAAAAATTGATTTTTAAGGTGAAATTCTTATAGAAGAATTGCAGTCACTCTGTAATTAATCGACTTTTAATTACAAAATATAAACCCATATTGAGAAAGATTTGTTTTATCAATTAAAGTTCTCAAAAAAGTAAGGTTTGTAATTTATTTTTATAGATAATACATTTGTTTCCAAAGAATTATTCTTGCATGCTTTCCGCGCATGATTTTTCACATTTGAACGACTAAAACAAAACAAGTTTTTTTTTAAATGAGTACAGATATAATGAGTTTTTAAAATGAGCTACAATGTAAAAACTAAAACTTGTAGATCACGTGGTTTTTTTAAGAAATTCGAAATATCGAGTTTTTATTGTATACGTAAGTACTCGTGGATTCTTTAGTAACATAGTAAGAGGTCATTTTTTGTCTCTATACGTTTAAAGCATTCAGTAAGCAACCATTTTATAGAAACCTTGCGCGCAATGATCAAAATCGCCGTTTCAGTAAAACTGACTCTAAAAATTATGTCACCTCTTGATCATATAGCTCAAATTTTTTAGACATAACTTCTCTTCTAATGCGAATTTTTGAATGGGGTTTATTTTAAAATATTTCTAAAGTATTATATTTAATTGTAAGCTATTTAAAAAAATCGATTTTGGGGCACTTTAACCCTCTCGCTGCGCAACTCGAGATATACTCGGGTATGCATTTTTCCGTCTAAGTAATACTATTTTGTTATTCCCATCAGTTATTTTTTAGCGAAAACTTTGTGTTATTTAATCAGGACATTTTTCCCGATTACGATAGTGAAAAATTTCGGAAAAAAAAAAAAAAAAAAAAAAAAAAAAAAACGGTGTTAAAAGATTAATAATTCTGTAAAAGACGCTCATCGCAAAGAATTACTTACGCAGCAAGAGGGTTTAAAGGTACCTGACACCCTTAAGCATATTTAAGAAAATGAGCTTTAAAGTTTGTATGTCTCTCATTATTGTTGTTTCACTACAACGCCAGTTTTCCAGTAGTAGTCTGAAGAAATAGCATTTAAAGTACTGGAGGTTTATTCATGGCTATTACTTTTATATTCAAGAAGGCATACAGGGTGTTTCACTACCAGACCGATAAACTTTCAGTAGGTGTAGAGAGGACTCGGAATCGCATAGCAATGCAGGGTCGTAAATGCAATGGTTCAAAGAAGCAGAGAAAAAGAACAGAAACAGAAAAAGGTTAATGGGACAGAAAATATTTTACTGGAAGTTTGTACTACAGATGGTGTTCAAAATTACGACAGGAAGTCGTCAGACTGGTTTGACGGCAGCGGTTGCAGTATTGCGGTAGATGGTGCGGAACGGAAAGTCGCTCGAAAATCTGTAGCTGCCGGAAGGATATGCTACAAGCCAGCAATCTTCCAGAAAGTAAGGAATTCCATGCGGCGCCGCTGTCAAGCTTACCTGAGGTCTTCTGGTCGTAATTTCGAATAATTTCTGTAGAGTAAATCCGGGATTTATGCCGCATATTTTTTTGAATTTGTGTATAAAGTCCAATGGTGAGCATAAAATAAAAAAAATCGTGCCGTGCTATTTAATGTTAAATGTACAACGCCTGTACTGCAACAAAAAAATTCAAAATAAATAATTAATTTTTTTTTTCTAAAACATTGCACTGCGTCGCTTCACCCGTATATTCAGACTGAGACGCCGCACTTGTACGGTAGTTATGCCGCGCTTGTAATAAGAATAAAATGAAATTATAAATAAAAATATTCAAAATAATATTAATATCTGGACTATAATTAACGGTGTAATAGAAAATTGAGACTAAATGAGTACAATGAAACGTATTAGAAGGTTCAAATTAATAATTGTTTGCCTACTTTCACTATTAAAATCGTCAACTTATTTTTTTACATTAAGTTTTAATTATTATTTCAACAACAACGTAACATCAATGTATTAGAGAGGGAAAAGAAAAAAAAATAAAATTGCGTTTACATAATTTATTTATTAATAGATCTGTTTTTTCGACTACAATCTACACAAAAAGTGTCGAAAAAGAACAGTCTTCATGAAACTACATTGGACACATGATGCAACGAAGCCAATTACTCTTCCTCGTTTTTGGAGTAGTTCTCTAAAACCTTCCTTGCAAAGAACGTCTGCTTTACACGTAGTCCAATTTTTCATTATTATCATCTTGACTTGCATCTTTCTTGCCCTTTTTACTTTTTATTTTTTCCTTTTTCTCCTTTGGTTTTAATAAACTTGATAACATGCCTAACGTGGTTAGTCTGTGCAAAAGAAAAGGAAAATTTAATAACACTAATTATACCGTACAAATGAAACTGTGGCATGTATACCGGAATTGCAGTGCGGCATGTATCCCATTTTGTATGGTGCAGACGTCGGCCATCACAGCTACTTGTCATCGCTAAGGGGAATAGCGTAACCATACACACAGTACTCTATACAAACGCTACACTTAATTTTGACTTCGAAATCATGCATGCATTTAGTAATTAGTGTATGAAAATTATTTAAGCATAACGTGTTTAAAAGTTCGGACAGTGAAATCATGCACTTACCTCAAAATAAGCATTGTACTTCTGCAAGTAAACATCGAAATGGGATTCACGCAGTACACTAGTTAAAATAATCTCATTGCGCACTTATACTGGTCGCTTGACGACAATCTATCGATAATTACAAGGAATATAAGGGGTGCGGCAGCTATTCCGGATGTGGCGACTCTCCCGGAGTTAACCTAGTACAACTTTTCAATAAAATGTTTTCTGTCCCATTAATGTCTTTCTGTTTCTGTTTTTCCCGCTGCTTTTTTTAACCAAAGTTCGCAACTACTGCATTTTCGATCCTGCAATGCTAAGTGATTCCGAGTTGTCTCTGTGTCCCAACACTTCCTGCAAGTTTATCGGTCTGGTAGAGAAACACCCTGTATAACGTGCTTTTTAAACTAACTTATTAAAAAACGTACTTTTTATTCAAGGAAGAACATTTTATACGCATATCGATTATCTAGGTCATCGTGATAGTGGGTTCGTGAAATACATAGACATAGAAATAAGTAGCTACATTCGAATAACTAGAAAAAGTTTATATTTTCAGCATAGCTTGTCACAGTAAAATTAAATAAAATGAATGTTGCGACAGTGCAGCAATAAAACTGAATGTCAAAACCTGGGCTGCCAGTTTGACCTCCATTTTTATTTAGAAATTCAGTGTTCAAGCCAGAAATTAAGAATAATATTTTATGTTTTATATAATAAGATAGATTTAACAATCACAGAAAGTAAAAATTCTTCTTTGGAAATTTCCGGTATGAATTTAAAATGTCGGATTGAAATTTGAGGCCAAACTGGCATCCTTGTTCGCAACCATTAAAAAGTTATTGTTTTTATTGAGCACTAATGATTCATAAAACGATTTTTTTCAAATGCATCAAAAATTGGCGATAAATATTCTGCAAAATCTTCGTTTGGTTTTTAAAGTTTGACGATTTTTTATTCTTCTACAGTTTATCTAATTGCTCAGTTTATATCATATTCATTAAATTATGGTATAAATACGAACACCCTCGCGTATACATATGTATATCTAAGAATATGCACAATGTGTTTCGTGTATAAAAACTGTGCGAATTTTTAAATAATGGTAGACGAACAAGTTTATTGATCGATTATTTTATAGAATTATTTAAACTAAGATTGCGAGGCATATGTTTAGTATCGATTTTTTCACTTTTCTCCTGTCTATGATGAAGAGTTTCAGCAATATAATTAATTGTATTTATGAATGAAGTATTATAAAGGAATATCTTTCTGCTTGTTTTGAATAGGTTAAACGCATCGATTACAAATTATTAATTTAAAGCTCATTTATTGAAGGATACAAATGTTCTTAAGAATCAAAACTTAAAATATTTATTCAAGGAAGATTTAAAAGCAAATTACTGAACAATTTTTAATCCTTCTTATGTTTATTGGGCTATTTCTTTTATATCTATCTATATTATAACGGGACAACATATCTGTGCGTAACGCTGACGTCATTCTGAGAATGGCAACACTTCAAAATGAAATTCCTGTTTTTCAATTTACGCTATTCAATTTTTTAATCACCTAAGCATCGCACATTTTCAATTTTTACACCGTCATATAGGGAAAAAAATCTGCTTTCAAACGCAATTTGTTTGAAAACTGTGTCTTAATTGACGGGTTTATTATGGTTTATGAAATACTTTTCAAGCATGATATTTTAAATTTATCTCTATCGCATTCCGGCTCCATTACGAAATAATAACAAACAATTTGCATATAAAAAAATGAAAAATGTTCACAATTTGTCTCCGGCTAATTTTCCATAACGAAATTAAAGCTTCATCAATAAATAAATAAAAGAATAATATTTTTCTTAAAAAAAAAAACACGAATTTAACATATAAAGTGAAATTTACTTTTAAAGAAATCCCTATTTAACGAAGTTTTCTACTTAACGAAGTTCTCTGCTGAATCTTGACTTTGAACATCATTAACATGTAAATTAATCTCCATATTACAAAAACACATTCTATATAACGAAGTATATTCCCCTCTCGTGAGTGTACACATTCAAACGGAGAGGTTGCTGTTGCAATGACTATGACCTAATTTCAGCGAATTGTATAAAAATGAAATTATTAATTTATTTAATCAATTCCATTGTTCATGGTGCTAAACAAAACGATTTTTTCACACTAAGAAAAGCACTTGTACAGTCGTGGAAAAAAAAAGTAAACATCCCCGACTAACTCCTGAACAAATTATCGTAGACGAAAGTTACTGGTACCGAACGATTGGAAATAAATTCTACTTTTAAATGATGTATATAAAATTTGCTTAAGGGGACATCTACATATTAAAACGAATCAAAACATCATTTTTTCAATGGCAATACCCAGTTTTAACGAAATATTTCAAATCGTCGATTCAAACTATGCTTAGACACCAAATTTCAAGTCATTTGAATAAATAAATTTTTGAATTATAAACATTCAAAATTTAGTGCTTCTAATGTTACATTACATTTTCATATTTTTATTTATATCTCCTGAAATTCTGCTCCTAATGTGCGATTTTTTTTTTGTAGCAACAATACCCAAACATAAATACACTGATTTTGAATTTTTTTTTTTTAATTTTATGATATAAATTATTAATTATGAAATTAATATTCGAAAAAAATATGAATTACAACCTACAATTTTTTTTATGGATTTAGATTTATTAAGTCCTGCTTTAAATTCAAAGTTTAACATTTTTCTTCCAAGTAGTATTCAAATTATTCTTAAAAAACGGCAAAATGATTGATTAAGGGGCCATCTATGATAAAAGTGAGTAGATATTTTGTAATTTATTCTGCTGTCCTGTAATCTAACAGGCCTCATTGACTCCTTGAGTTGAGCTTAAGGTGCCTTGACCAAGAAGGGGACTCTCTCGGTTAACAATCGAGTATCGAACTTCAATTTGGATACAGCCCTTAAAATACGCTCGTTTTAAAATAATTAATTTTTCGGAAACTTATGGTACGAATTGCATAAAAATTTGTTTTTAGGCTAATGGAAGGGTGTAGAGTTCATTCATGCTGTCAGAATTGCGTACTGCTATTGAAAAAAAAACAAAGTTATGGTTCGTTTTAAATGTATATGGACCCCTAAGCAAATTTTATATACATCATTTAAAAGTAGGCTTTATTTCTAATCGTTCGGTATAAGTAACTTTCTTCTACGATAGTTTGTTGAGGAGTTAGTAGAAGTGTTTACTTTTTTTCCACGACTGTACATTTAAAAATAAGATACTATTTAAACTTTACTGTATGAAAGTTAAATCAATAAAATGTACTATTTTTTTTTTCTTTACACATGGTTTAAATTATGCATACATTTCTTTATAACGAAAATTCTAATGGTGACAACGTATTTATAATTTTTAGCATAAATTTACATCTGATTTGATCATTTTCGTATTTGATTAATACTAGTATTAAAAGATCCATTTCCGTAAACTAATTATGTAAGCAGTGGAAACACCTTGAGAAACGATCTTTAGTAATATTTATATGTGATTAAAATTGCATAAATTGTTTTAAATCATGGAAATATTACATAATTTAAGTGTATATATTTACTTTTAATTAAGATGCTAATGTCGAGCTTGTTCTCTTGGTTAAGAAAACATATGAATCAGGCTTAAACTATCGAATAACAGTATTTACTTTACACGTTTTAATATCAGTATTCTATTTACTAACATATGTACAAGTATCACGAGCACGCATTTAAAATAACAATTTGTTCGTAAAATAATTGCAAATTTAAAAGAAAGGAATGAAAAATTATATATGTTTTAGCAAATAAATTTTTTTTAGTCAAAACATATATTACAAGCAACTGCACGCCTCTGACAACGAGCTAAAAGTTCTTCAATACCATTGCAAAAGAAATCCGGCATTTTAGGTGTAAAAAAGTTCAAAACGTCGGGTACATAAACGTATAAAAAACACTAACGTAAAACAAGTAGAGATCTCGCGCGCAGCAAATCCACGTAGTTGTACAGCAGCATTAGTGCAGTGTCTACATGAATGTATAGATTGATTGTTCGGAGCATCTTCGATAAAGCACTGCTATTTTGTTTTATTTTCCCAAAGTAAGAGCTTCAATTTTCATAACTATTCGTCAGAATTATTATAAAATGTCCGTAGTACAAACTATTTTGAGCTTGAACGGTTTTTTATGAGCTACTAACCTGGACTAAGGTTGCGAACAGCAACAATTCATTTTAGAAGTAGCCACATTTAAATAAATGGCCGCGCAATCTCTCCTACCAAAATAGGAGAGTTTGCGCATCTGCTACTTAGGAGAGATGGCGCATTTCCCCATAAGTTCCAGTGCTAGGAAGAGATAACTCAGATTATTGATAAATTTGCATGAATTGAAAATTTCGTATAAAAGATTTAAATGAATCAGTTTTGAGATAATTTTGGAAAAACAGATAATTATCGAAACTAAATTTGGCAACAAATTATTTCGCAAAAAAATTCTTTTGCAGATAATTTTTTTAAATAAATTAATAATTTATTTGATAATAAATTAATTAAATGCTTATATATTTTTTAATTTATGAACAATTAATTTGCTAATAAATGAATTTTGTTAAGTAAAATAAATTTTCTAATAAATGTTTTTTTTTTTTTTTTTTTTGCTAATAAATAACGCGTGTTAGAGTTTCTAATACATTTTTCAGGTCACAATGCCAAATATTTACAAAAGGAAATCGAAGAAGGAAGGATCATATACTGAATAAAATCTAAAGTCCACCGTAGAGGCAATAGAAAATAGCTCACTTAAAATGCGTACAGCACGCAGGGAATTCATTATTCCGGAATCTACCTTGAGAGGTAAGCTGAACAAATCAGCTGAGAATAAGATGCTTCCAGAAAAAGTGGGATAAAAAACTGACAGGAAAGAAACGAAGATCAATGAGGATGAGTGCATTGAATGCCTGGAACTGTACCAGGAGACAACTTCGACCAGTGACTGAATTCAATGTATTGCTTGTGGCAGATGCGTGTACGAAAGCTGCACGATTTACAACAATAAGTGCATCGGTTGTGGACGAAGATAACTTCAGTTAGCAAACAAAAAACTTTGAAACTGTGGAAATAAAAATGAAGTAATTTTCTAGTTAAACATGTTATCAAGTAGATTATTGTTATTTTGTAATTTTAGCAGGGCTTGTTTTTCTGATATTTTAATCTTCTTCTCAAATTAAAATTTTTTAATTGTTGTTAAAATTCTTTCTTTTTTTAACATAAGGTTGAAATATTCACTCCTAATACAATAATATTTATTCACAAAAACTTACAACAATGTCATTTAACTGTAATTATGTTTGTTAACATTATACTTGTAGTTATTATTAAAAACAATCTCTTCTACCTATGGGCGCAATCTCCCCTACCTATGTGCGTAATCTCTCTTACCGTGTAAAGAGAGATTGCGCAAAATAGTTTTCTTGGTTTTATTACTGGTGTTCTATTAAATTACAGCCTAACAACAAAACAAGTAATATAATTTTTTTTTAATCAATTCCTACTTAGGTCATCAAAGAAAAATTTAATATAATCCCTTAAGCTAATATTAGTTTTTGTTGCATTAAAATATCTCGATTTCTTGATTTTTTATAAGCAAGTAGGTTTACAATGGAAGTCTATGGGAATTTGGCGAAATATTAGAGATATCTCCAAGTTGGCGTCACTTTTGCCGCCAAATTTTGCGGTATTTGGCGACAGAACAGGGTCCCTCCTATGGTAACACCCCTTACAGATATGAAGATTCATTAAATGATTCTATAACCAATGGCTGCCATTTTGTCTCCCATGTAAAACTAAAATTAATTAATTAAAATTTATTTAATGAATTAATATTTGAAGAATCTGCATTAACATCAATTGTCATCCAGTACAAGTTTTAAAAAATTATTTCAACTTGATAGGATGAGTAATAAGTATTTTATTAACGATTGAAAATTTGAACAAGATATATATATATATATATATATATATATATATACAGGGTGATTCATAAAAGATGGGCAGAACATTAAGGGGTTATAGTACACTTAAAGACAAATAATATTAAATAGGAGACTAAGGGTCCCAGACGTATTCCCAAGGAGATAGGGGGCATTAAAGTTTAGGGTCCGAAATTTCAAATGATTATAAAACATGGAAAAATTGGTCGATTCGTTTGCGGTTTTTGCAAAAAATTTTCTTTATGCCAGTATTTTCTTGAAATAAAATTTTAAAGTTCAATTTCAAAAAATGCCGATAGGGGGCGCTTTAGACTTTGGAGTAACAAACAACTATTTTTTAACGTTATTTTTTGTATTTCTTTAAATGATTTCGAAAGCTTAGACTTAAACTTAAATTTTGATCTAAAAATCTGAGTCCTAACGAGTAGTTAAGTAGCATAAACTGAAATTTGAAATTTGAAACCCTTCTCCCCCCAGAACAAAAATCAGTTATTCCCGATCTTTGTGTCGTAGATTAGGCTCTAACTACTGCCGCGTTTTGCTAAAATTATTCTTTATGTCAGT
This sequence comes from Maratus speciosus, assembly GCA_963932465.1. Taxonomy (NCBI): domain Eukaryota; kingdom Metazoa; phylum Arthropoda; class Arachnida; order Araneae; family Salticidae; genus Maratus; species Maratus speciosus. The sequence continues at coordinate 218,498,550 of OZ010790.1, read as the reverse complement.
ATTTTCTTGAAAATAAATTTTAAAGAAAATTTTCAAAAAATTCCGATAGAGGGCGCTTTAGACTTTGGAATAACGAACAACTATTTTATACCGTTATTTTTTGTGTCTCATTAAATGCTTTCTAAAGCTTAGACTTAAACTTAAATTTTCAGCTCAAAATCTGAATCGCTGAGCGTGGTTCAGTAGCTAGGGGAGGGGGTTCAAATTTCAACTTCTGAACATAGTTCAGTTTGCACTACTTAACCATGCCCAACGATTCTGTGCTGTGATACGAGGCAAAAATACAACTTTCGTCAAGGACTGCATAGTCGGAATTCACTCATAAAGGCACTGGCACAGTTGGAAACGTCGCTCATGCAAACGTTAAAGCTCCATTCCTGACGCTAGTCACCGGGTGAAGAAGGAAACAGAAAGTATGCAAATGTCAAATGGGGAAGAAGAAGAACACGTATGCAAAATTTCGACACGATTCAGGCATAAAAACCACTGAACGGTGAGTCAAGTGTAAGTCGCTGTAGTAATGAATCGGAAGATGGTGCCCTTCACGAATAAGGAAAAGGCTGAGATGCATTTAATTTACGGAGCGACAGATGGAAATGGTGCAGAGGCACAACGAATGTACGGAGAGCGATTTCCCAACAGGCGGTTGCCTAACCGCAAAACTTTCGAGCGCTTGCACAGACAGTTGTGTGAGACGGGATCATTTCTCGCTTCCCGGTCGAATGCAGGTCGTGCAAAAAAGGACGAATCAGTAGTTGTTGCAGAAGCCATTCTGGATGTAGTAGCGGCGCAGCCAAGTACAAGTACACGAACAGTGGCTAGGCAGGTGGATACCTCACAGTCCATGACTTGGAGGGTACTGAAGGATGAACATTTGCTCCCGTTTCATGTGCAACGAGTCCAGAAACTGTCTCCAGGGGATTATCCAAATCGTATTGAATTCGCCCGCTGGTTTCTGCAGCAGAACGCGCTAAATCCACATTTTGGACGAACTGTGCTTTTCACCGATGAATGTACCTTCACACGTGAAGGTACATTTAACACACACAATGCACATGTATGGGCGGATGTCAATCCACATGCTACGTATCCACATGCTCATCAGAGACGCTTTTCCATCAATGTTTGGGCAGGAATCCTCGGAGACCACCTAATCGGACCGTACCTTCTTCCTGAACGCCTCAACGGTAAAACATACCTCACATTTCTGCAACATGTGCTTCCAGACCTGTTAAACGTTGTTCCTCCACGCATCCGGCGGGTCATGTGGTTCCAGCACGATGGAGCGCCAGCCCATTACGTACGAGACGTCCGCAACTATCTGGACATCACATTTCCGAACAGATGGATTGGTCGAGGTGGTCCTGTTGCTTGGCCTGGTCGCTCGCCAGATCTTTCACCCCTCGATTTCTTTTTTTGGGGACGATTGAAGGCTCTTATGTATGAGACACCCATTGAATCCCCCGAGGAACTGGTCGCCAGACTTTCCGCCGCTGTAGGGGAAGTGCTCGAAAAGCCTGATGTTTTCGCGAATGTTCGCCGTTCCATTCTTCGCCGTTGTTCTGCGTGCATAACCTCTGGTGGTCACAATTTTGAACATTTATTGTAATTACATGTTAATAAATATGCTTTGGTAACATAATCCTAATTTGTGTCTTTTTACCTCGTATCACAGCACACAATGTGTGGACATGGTAAACTGAACTGTGCTCAGGAGAAGAAATTTCAAACCCCTCTTCCCAGAAACTTAACCACGTCTAACGATTCAGATTTTGGGCTGAAAATTTAAGTCTAAGCTTTAGAAAGCATTTAATGAGACACAAAAAATAACGGTATAAAATAGTTGTTCGTTACTCCAAAGTCTAAAGCGCCCTCTATCGGAATTTTTTGAAAATTTTCTTTAAAATTTATTTTCAAGAAAATACTGACATAAAGAATAATTTTAGCAAAACGCGGCAGTAGTTAGAGCCTAATCTACGACACAAAGATCGGGAATAACTGATTTTTGTTCTGGGGGGAGAAGGGTTTCAAATTTCAAATTTCAGTTTATGCTACTTAACTACTCGTTAGGACTCAGATTTTTAGATCAAAATTTAAGTTTAAGTCTAAGCTTTCGAAATCATTTAAAGAAATACAAAAAATAACGTTAAAAAATAGTTGTTTGTTACTCCAAAGTCTAAAGCGCCCCCTATCGGCATTTTTTGAAATTGAACTTTAAAATTTTATTTCAAGAAAATACTGGCATAAAGAAAATTTTTTGCAAAAACCGCAAACGAATCGACCAATTTTTCCATGTTTTATAATCATTTGAAATTTCGGACCCTAAACTTTAATGCCCCCTATCTCCTTGGGAATACGTCTGGGACCCTTAGTCTCCTATTTAATATTATTTGTCTTTAAGTGTACTATAACCCCTTAAAGTTCTGCCCATCTTTTATGAATCACCCTGTATATATATATATATAAATATAGGGGACTGTGAACTAATAGTAGGGATTGAAATAACAATTGAAATCCCTAAAAAACAAATGAAGTTAAAATTATTCATAGATAGTTTAGCAAAAAATTATTATTTAGATTTTTTTATTATTCTTTTGAAATGCGCGCAGATTCTCCTCGCTTTACGTTAGATCAAGTGTTCCCAAACATTTAGATCGAAGTACCACTAAATAGAAGTTCATACTTCACGTACCTCCAGGTGACAAACTCACAGCTAATACAGAAAAAAACTGTGTAAACGGAATATGTCTGGAACGAAATATTTTTCCAGTCTTTTGTGAAAAATACACATTTGAAGTCACCTTGAACGCATTTTTTTTGTTATATGAATACTATGTTTATATCAGTAGTAAAATACACATAAGAAAATTTAATAAGTGAATAATCTACGTAAGAAATGTACATGCCTTCTGAAAATAAACTGCTTATTAATGAGAGATCGAAAGTTGTTGAAAAATAAGTAACATACACACATACAATATAGTAATAGAAGAAAACTTTTTTTCGGGGTGTATGAAAGGTCAACTCAACATCTATCGAATATTGGTTCCATTTATATAAAAATTCTAATCCAAATTACATGCAAAAAGCTGTCAAAGAACAGAGGGAAAACGCCGTGAAGCCCGTGAACTGACACAACAAGAAAGAGGAGGGAAGGAGGTGGGATTGAGCTGCTTTTTGATTTCAGATGCTGCAATTTTTATTTCATTTCACATACCAATATCAGACTTTCGCGTACCAGTTAACAGAGGTCCACGTACCAGTACTTGCACGCGTACCATAGGTTGAGCGTATACCGATTTCATTATATATGAAATAGTTTAACATAATTAAAATTCGCCGCAAACAATTTTCCCACCATTGTGTAACGCAATTCTTTTGTGTGGCTCTGTAAGTGAATAATAACTATTGGTTAGGTTTACTATATTATAAGTTATTACTATATTATAGTTTACTATATTATAAGTTATTTCATATATAATACGAAGTGCATAGCATTTACAGGGACACACAAAATATTTCAGATATTATATTGTATCCGAAGTACTGTATATTAGCGATGATTGCAAGAAGTGTATTTTTAATTATGATATGAGCTTTTAAGTTTCACTATATTCATAAAGATAAATTTCAACCTGTTATGCGTTTTCTTGCTAAACTAAATTTTCCCATTATATAGTATATATATTAACCTACAGATCAAATACAGGGCTGTTCAAAAGAATTGGAATACATATTTGGATATGGGCGGTAACTGCGGAAATCAGTTTTTCGAATGTTATATGCGTTTTCTACAATGTTTACTTAGTTATCTTATTTACCTTATTTCCCTAAATAACAAAGATTTTTAAAGCATTCGGGGTGGGTTGGAAAGTGTTTCATAATCTATGCTTGACACATGATTTTTCTTTCTTGTTAAGCATAATTTAACAATCTTATTAGGAATGGGATTTTGTCATTTAAATGCATTTCTTTGAAGAAAAAAATAACCGTCAAGAAGAGCATTAAAAAAGGTGACCTATTTTGTGATAAAACGAAGAAAAGAATTCATGTTTCAATGCGTATGAAAGCTCAAAATATTTTATGTATCTTTTATAATTTGTTTCTTCTTAAGTCATCAGGTTTACGGTCTAAATTTTTACGTTTTGGAATATGTTGTGCAATAAGCAGAAGGAAATGTGCAACTCACCTTACAGCAAACTATTATTAGTTGTGATGTTTCGGAAAATTTCTATTCTGAGCTGAAATGGGAAAAAAATAATGTGCTGAAACAAAATCCATAAATCAATATTCTTACGAAATGTGTCAGAAGTAATTTCACACTTTCTTTTAAAATCATCAAATGTCACTTTCTATAATACATTTTGTAAAAACAAAATGATGGAAATATGTGAAAGATATTTTGGATTACGAAGATGTAATTAAAAAAAAAATATTTGCTATTGTTAGGTTTTATTTTTTGGGTTTTTAAATACATAAATTTTATTTATATAAAATACGCAAAAATTATTCATGTAAACTATTTTTAATTATGAAATTTACTTTGATGTAATACAATGTGGCAATAAATTGACTGAATTCTTTTACTTATTACATAACAAACAATGACTAGCGAAAGTTTTTTGGAATTGTTATCATTTCACTGAAAAGACATGAAATACACTAATAAAATTCATACATCAATTTTTTTGTGGGATGAATAGTAAATAAGTTTTTTTGTATGGTATTCTTGTTATTAACGTTATCACCATCTAATTTTTCATAAAACAAAAAAATTGGTTACCAAAATTGTGCCTCTGCGTGTTGGACTATTAGTTATTAAGACCCTACTTCAATTAAAATTCGATATTCGTAAATTACAGTTAAAAATAAAATTACCAAATGTCCCATGCGGTAAAAACGACGAACCAGATAGCCATTTAGTACATTGCGTAACCTCTATGAACGTTTGCCACCATTAATTTCGAAAATCGTCTTCGCCTTATTCAATCACAGAAATCTTTACTTATATGTATGTTTTATTAAGTACAGAAAATGCATTATCTGAAATAATTGTAACAAATAGTCGTAGAATTTTAACAATGTATTACAATGATCGGTCAACTGACCCTGCCGCGGAAGGTTTTATGTTAAATCAATGAGAGAATTTTTTACGAATTTCTCGTTTAAATGAGTCTTTTAAATGATTCTTTTGTATATGTTACCAGAGGTCGTTGCTTGATTTTGGGATTTTGTACTTTTTAATTTCTTCACTCTATAACAGAAAAAATATAAAAGAATGTATTACAATAAAAATTTTTCGACTTCACGTTTTCGACGGATTTACTTTTTACGTGTTGCAGATCCCAAAACACTAGTTTTTACGAAATATCTCTCCACCTGTGTATGCCTGTATGCCTTTTGTATGCCTGTGTATCATTAAAAAATGTAAAAGTCGGCATGGAATTGAAACAAGCGTCATACATATGTTTTTCTGCTAGTCCCAGTTGAAATTGGGAATATTCAACCGGAAGGCCGCTGTGATAACGATTTTTACATAATTATTCTTTTATATCATCGGAAGGTGCATCAGGTTATGGATAGCGTTGAGCCAAACTTCATTATATACGTTTTTGTATATATTAGGTATGTCAGATCCCAGTTGAAAATCAATACATGCCACCAGAAGAGAGCGCTGCGATAAAGATTTTTACGCTGTTTTGTGTGTTTTTTTGCAGTTTGAGTGAAGAATTTATGAATATTTTTGACGAAATTTTATGTTTAGATGAAATGCAATAGCCCTAGGTATGTTTTGGAGGAAAATCGGTCTGAAGATTACGCTGTGATGGCGAACATTGATCGAGTTCGAACGGGTGCAGCAACTGTTTAAAAAAATCGAAATAAATCACCCTGTTATCCAATCTAGGTTTAATTTGCATATTTGTAATAAGCAAAATTCCCCCCCCTTTTTTTTATTTATTAATCGTTAGTTAAATATCATTAAGAATTTCCCCCCCCCCCACACACACACATGGTTTCGAAATATTAATATATAGCAAATTAATACCTTGTAATATTACAATTATTTCAATCGCTAAAAGGTGTAAATTAACACTTTAAAACCCGTAAAAATACTTTTTTTCGACTGTTTACATGTTTCGACTCTCCCCGAGTCATTTTCAAAACAAATAAAAATAAAAATATTCTAAAATTTCACGGTCTATGAAACGCCATCATTAAATTTTTCACGTATTCTTTCATATTATGTACGTTATTTTTATTTTACTTGGATTCTTATTTTATTTTCGTAAACTTTGAGTAGCTCGAGCCATAACTTTGGTGCGTTGAATGATGCTGTATTGCTACATATCGAATTTTTGCGTGTTACAATTTCTATTGTTTCTCTTATAATGGATGGAGACATAGTAGCAAAACCACCTCCGATATTAAAGAAGATCATTTGTACTAAAATTGAATTAAATTTGAGAATTACTCAGGAGTTTATGAAATACCATTTATTAGAGAAGACGGATCAAAGAATTACGACATTGGTATGACAAGATGAAATTTAATTATAGAGAAAAGGAGCATATAGCTGATATAAAATATAATAGAAAAACCGCAACCCTGTCAAGAGTATATCAAGAAGAAACCATCCAAATAAATCTGAGTGACTGTAATATAATTTTGCCTTCAGTCAATACTATCCACCCATTATAAGACAAGCGATAGAAATTGTAACACGCAAAAATTCATTATGTAACGATACAGCATCATTCAACACGCTAAAGTTATGGCTCGAGCTACTCAATTTTTACGAAAATAACATAAGCACCCAAGTAAAATAAAAATAACGTGCATAATATGAAAGAATACGTGAAAAATTTAATGATGGCGTTTCATAGACCGTGAAATTTTAGAATATTTTTATCTTTATTTGTTTAAAAAATGACTCGGAGAGAGTTGAAACACGTAAGCAGTTGAAATAAACGTATTTTTACTGGTTTTAAAGTGTTAATTTACACCTTTTAGCAATTGAAATTAATGTTCGAAATATTAATTGAGGAAATACTGGAAGTGTAAAAATTTAATAACAGATCTCTCTCATTTGTTGTTTCTGTAAGGCATAATTAAAAAAGTTACACTTTTTGATGTATTAACATGTAAGGGATAGAAGAAAGTTTTAGGAGTGACACATCGGACTGTTTAGATTTTGGTTGAGAAAATTTTAAATTTTGTAATCAATCAGCCATATTTTTTTCCAAATTCAATGTATTCTCAGAATGAAACTGTATGAAAAATAAAACAAGAAGGAAAACTCGTGCATCAAGCATAGATTAGGAAACACTTTCCAACACTTTCAGAATTCTTTAACAAAACCTCACCATTTAATAAGGTGAAAAATGATGCCTAAGTACAGAATTCGGAAAACTAATAACATATTTCAGAAACAATTTCAGGGATTACTATAAATATTCTAAAAATTATCCGAATTATTTTTTGCACGCTTGTATATGATCTGTATATTTGAATATATACTAAATAGAATGCAAAAATTTAGTTCATTTAGGAAACGGTTAAAACAATTGTAAATTCCTCTTTAGTACTTCCCGTCCATAAACAGAAAATTTTTCGAGATCATTTGTGCTGTATGTCGGATGCAAAATTTACATACATCATATCAACAAAAAATTAAATTAATTTAAAAGCGAGTACAACAGCTGAAAACGCATTTCCAGCAATTATTGTTTTTAGACAATGTTATATCCAAATTATTTTGTACATCCCTGTAAATGAATGATGAATACTATGCATATCCTAATCTATAGTAAGTCTCGTGTAGTGCACCTCAGTGATTCATAACAAATTCTATATGTTTGAAATAGTATAATATCATTAAAATCCACCGCAAGAATATTTTTTCCCCATAGACAGTAATGTAAAGGAATTCTTTGGAGTATCCCTGTAAACGAACTATTAACGCTATACACTTCATTTTCAGTACCAAACATGAGACAGTAAAACTTAAAAACATATGGTAATATGAGCTTATTTAAGCGAGTTAGAGTACGGACAGACAGAAAAACCGAATTCATAAACACTTTTCAACTTTGTTGGAAAGCATTAAAAAGCACAGATTTGAAGCGTCAGATATGGACCTCATATATACTACAGAAAAATAATCCTTTAAAATGTGACTTTTGACTGCAAACATACTAAAGTCGTCGTGCTATAACTGTAGGCTTCTAAAGAATGGAAATAGTTAAATCTTTAAACCTCTGCCTTTCCTTTTATACTAAAAAGTCCTTCAATTTAGCGAATGAGAATAGAAAAAAGTTTTCATAAAGTATCATTCTAAATATTAGAATAAATATTATTAAAAATTTGTAATTTTCTTAATAATTAAGATTTTCAACTGATAATTGATTAAGATTATCTGCTAACTTATCTCTAAACTTAATTGTTCTAATGCACAGTTATTTATCTTAATTAAATTGGGTTTATAATTTCATTATCCTTATAATCATTCATCTCTATTTTCGCTATCGTATAATTAATGTAAGTGCTTTAACAAAAATTGTTTTCATGCTGATTCATTGATGAAGCAGATCCTCGAGGAAGTTTTTAAAAGCCATTTATTATAGAGTCGTGTCTGGACTAATTTCTTATGCGAATTACTCAGAGAATACTCTTAATATGGTTCGTTCATATTTTGAATGAATGATAGCAAATGAATAAAAATTTGATAAATGATTTTATAAGAGGTAATCTGAACAATGTGAATTTTTATTGATCATATGAAAGAAATGACGAAATTCTTTTCAAATTTAATAATCAAAAGTATTATATTAACTGTGAAAAAAACGTGAGAAAAAACAGTAAAACGTACTGTAAATATTTTACCAAGCATTCAAAAACAATACTTGCGTTAATTTACTGTAATTTTAGCTGTAATAGCGAAAGACCGAAAGCGACATCTATCGGCGTTACTAATCATACCTGAAAAAAGGGTTGAAAATACAAACAGGAGTAGGTGCACCTTGAAGTACAATGATATGATGCAGATATGGCCGCTATTACATGCGGGCTTGTGTATTCATAATTATTAACAATAATAACAACTGTTTCTTGGATTATTTTAAAGAATAAAAGTAAGTTTTATCTTTTTGTTTTCTTATATAATAGTTTTAATAATATCAGATAATTTCTATTATATATTTGTAAGATACATATTTAGTGTTAAGACACGTGTGAATCACCACAATAGCTTCCAAGTCATTTCCCTAGAATAGGTATTTCGTCATTTGGTTATGTGATTTTAATGCAATTTATCTAGTCTCTCAGATATTATGTACGTATAAAATGAGTTTAAATATAGAGGTAAACTTTATACATGCAGATTTTTTTTTTAAGGAGATTCTTGTTTTTTAGTTATGCCTTTCTTCGTTATTATTACTATTTTTTTTAAAACTCCGCTTTAATCGTGGGCAATTCGAATATACTTTCTAAATAATGCATAAATACTGAATCCGATAACATTTTTCGGTTTATCTTCCGTGTTAATTTAAATATTTTTATTTATTTAATGTATTAATATAATTCACAAAATTTCCAAATCTTAATGCCACTGAGCTTAGTTTCGGTGAATGATTTTTTATAATGATTTATTTTCTTACGTGCAGTTTTCAAATATAATTTATTATGAGTAATCTGGATGTATTATTTTATCAATCCTAAAAATATTACAAGAGTTTGTTTATATTATTTTCACAGAATTAATTAGCAGCAGCTCTCAAATTCATTTTTTTTACTTAAAAACCTTTCATGAGAACAATTTTATTATTATTATTATTTATATTCTTTAATTACAATTAGAGATTGGTAAAAGTTGCTTGTCCTCGTAAGCTTTCGACGACGCTTGGCGTGGTTTATAAAATTAAATTTTGACTTATAAAATTATATCTTATTAATAAATCTTCCGTTTCAGCAAATTCCGCACAGTAAAATCTTGTTATTAATTATTTGTGTTGGATAGTTTAAATACCGGGAAGTTTTTACATACGTGCTGGTAGGGGGGGAGGGGCATAATGCCTACATTGAATAAACAAAAATCTTTTAATGTATATAGAAAATAAATCTAAATTTTTTCGAGAAAAAAAATATAATTTATACTAATAGAAATTTTCGAACACAAGCAAATGGATAAACAAAATCCTGCAAGCAAATGCTTGATAATAAAGTGAATTAATTAAAAGCTAGATAAAGAAATAAATCTTCGTTTGTTATGATTTGTCAAAGAACGTTTTATCTCTAAGCAGATGCCTAAAATTTTTGTTGGTGATATTCGTACATGACCAAAAAACGCAATTTGTATCTTGAATATGTATAAATGAATTAATTGTATAACAGTGATAATAAAACAGCAATATAAATAAACAAAAAGGTAATATTTAGAGGCCAAAGTCTTTAAAATATATTTCACAATAAAATAAGACAAAATAAATAAAATAAACAATAAAAGGAGTGGGGAGGGGGATAAAACACAAATTATCAACAACAAATTTTACGATTTTTACAGTTATTACGTTTAACAGTACTGCAAACTTAACAGAAAAACTGCTGTAAAACTAACATATTTGCTGTAAAAAAAAAAAAAAAAAAAAAAAAAAAAAAAACAGAACTACTGTAAAATTAACGACAAAAAAGGCTGTAAATTTACAAATGTACTGTTTATCCATGAAAAACAAAATAACTATAAATTTACAGCAAAATTCGCTGGCACCCATATTACCAGCATATTTTGCTGTAAAAATACTGTCTTTTTTTTACAGTGTATTAGCGTAGTGTAAAATTGAATATATTTCATTAACTTCAAAATAGATGTACACAATTTGTAGTAATTCGTTGTACTATAGTTCTACATAAAAGGCACTTCGTAAAAAAATTAAGAAATAAAGATTTTTTAAGTTTCTGAATTCCAGATTAAAATTTTATGTCTCATTAGCCCTTAAAAGCTAATTTTTACAAAAATATATTTTTTTAAATAAATTGTAGATAATGGATAAAACAACTTGTTGAGTATTTATCATGGATAACATGAAGAGATCCTATTGCACTATTTCTGTATCTTTTCAACTGTAATTGTCTCCTAGTGCAGGAGCACTATCTAATTTAACGTTACAACCTTTCTTTCCTTAAAAAAATGTATGCCTATCACGATTAAAAATTTATAATAGTAAATTTAGACTAATTGGTGATTCATTGTATCTTCATAAATTCAATGAAATTATTTACTTATTCTTATTATTTTAATATGCTAGGGGGGCTCCGCCCCCCTGCTCGCTACGCTCATCAACCCGCCGTGTAATCGCTGCGCGATTATGTTCATTATTGCGAAGCAATCCCTATTTTCTAGCCGACTCCAGACGTAATCGTTTTGCGTTTCCATTCTGGGTAGCTTCGCGATCCCTTATTTTCTATGCATTCAGTTTTTAGATTCTCCTTGGTAAAAACGGGCTCCTCCCCCCCCAATTTTTCGCGTGCCCTCATTTAAAAAGATTTATTGTGTGTTATAAACTATCTTAAAGTTTTAAACAGATCGCCTTGTTATATATCCTAATTTTGTTCGCTCCCCTCCCTCTCGCCCCTGAAATGTGACGCCTCATTCTTTTTTATAATTTTCTATTATGTAGTTATAAACTATACGCGATTTCCAAAATTTAACAAAATCGTGTTCTGTTAGTTCCACATTCCACCACCTGGGAGCGCACTCTCTTCTTAACAAAACTGTATTTGAACAAAACTCCGTAAACAACCTATCAGTAGATACATTACTCGAGTGGGTGGCGGTTTTAAGCAAAAAATTAATATATTTCATGAAAATACTATTCGAAAATAGTGGTAACTAAACTTTAGACATTTTTATATTAAATAAGTTGAATACGTAACATTTATGCAGTATTTTTAAATATTCTAGTGCGTTCTGATGAATGCTTCTATAAAAAAATCACGTGACTGCTTTTTAAAATGAGCATTTAATAGAAAGAAACCAATTACTGAAATAATAATTAATATATCACCTTGTAATTAAGATACAAGAATAATTTTTAGAATGTCTGAAAGGGGAATATTTTTTAGTCTGGCTGTCCAAGTTTCGAGTCTTTACGCCCCTTAGATTCTGAGATAGGGTCCTTTTTAAAAACCCCTTTTAGAACCCTTTTATATTTTATTGCTTAACATCCGCTTCTTCAACCCCTGTCTTTCTCATTCTAGCAACCCGTGGTCATGAAATAAAAGGAATTTTTTATCGATCAATTTTTAGCTGAATTTTTCGGTTCTACCGTACATATCGGAATAATTTTTTTTTTAATTCAGAAAGTAGATTTTTTTCTGCGTTTTCTGCGTTTTTTTCTGTGCGATTTTCGAGTTTTTTGGCTCGGTAGTATCTGAGATGCAAGTCGATTTAAAAAGCCCCTGTTCACTTTTTCGATGCGGTTTCGCGAAATCTACGCAGATTTTCATTGGTCGATTTCCAAATTGTTTTTGACCTATTTCCAAACTGTTACTTTATATATATATATATATATATATATATATCGAAGGATTTTGCACTCAAAGAATAGATTTATTAAAAACTTTTATTTAAAATTCAACTAAATATATACGTAAATAAAATATATATTAACACGTTAAGCGCCACGTCAGTCATTCGAACACGTCATTCACCGATGAATGACAGTCTAAAGTACACCGTAAAAAAAAATGGTAACGTTACATGTAAAATCCAGGAGCGTTTCGCCTTTTCTCAGGTTTCCAGAATAATTTAGCTCCTTCCTGTGAAATTCTGGTTTTCTTATCTGAAACGTTCCTGAACAAAATTTGGAAACAGCTAAACGTTGCGGCCGCCATTTATTATTTTTTTGCTATAATCCGTTGCTCGCGCGCGAGTGTCGAAAACGAATTTCTTAAATGAATGTAAAAAAATTAATATGGAATGCAAATAAATCAATAGACGACATAATCCTTTACGTCTCTATTGCCAAGACTGTGGAACGTTTAAGGAGCAGACCGTGTAAAAAAAAATACACCTATTATTTGATCTCCATTAACCAGGGGACCATCAAATATGATTCTCACCGATTTTGATTAATTTAAAGTATGTTTTAGAGTTCTTATCTCTAATTATTCTTGTGAAAGAATTTTTTCAAATGGGCCTTAGATTTTCAGAAATTAGATGCCGAGGTTTAGCATACGTTTCAAATACCCATTAGTTTGCAGTTCTCAATGTGTCTTTCGTAGTGTGGACGCAGAAGGTTCGCCCGCCACCCGTACGGCCCGAGTTCGATGCTACCTCTCGACTTTTTTTTTTTTTTAATTAATTTTATATTTTAACACTTTACAATTTGATTTAAATTTGATATATATTTGACACTTTGAATTGCTGCAAATTTGAATTTTTTTTTTTATTTTAGGAAAAAATATACAATTACGTTTAGGATTTTTTTTTTTCATGAAAATTTATATGTATTTTATCTAACTTGTAAACTAACATAATTACTGACGAAAATCCAAAATATTTTACGTCTAGATTTTTTTTTCTAATTATTATTTACATTTATATATTTTTATATTTTAAGCAAAGTTCAGAAACAATATATCATATATATATTTACTTTATTGAATTTTAACTGGAAATTTATTTTTTCGTGTAAATTATAAATAATAACTATCGCTGCAGTTCGCAGCCAAGTCCAACTAATAAGAGTGAATTATGTCAGCCAGGTATCGGTCCGAACAGCCTAACAGGTAAGGCATTGGCACGGCACGCCAAGTATCCAGGTTCGATCCCTGGTCTGAACATTTTTCGCTCTGTTGGAATAAACTTGAACTGTGCTACTCCAGCCTTGAATATAAATAATAATTTTGATGTCAATTTCAAAATATTTTTTCATTCCAATAAATAATGATAATAAAGCGAAAATTGTCAACAGGAAATGTAAAAATCGTCTGCGGATCCTGCATGCTGTGAAATGTCAGTAATGTTTTGCTGTCAACAGAAATATTCCTGGTATTTCGCAGGAAACTTACTGGCATTTCTGTAGAATGTTTTTAACATATACAGTAAAGTTCCAGTCATTTTCAAGAAATGTTTCCTGGAAATAATGGGCAACTCAGCTGCCCATTTTTTCCCAGGAACGTTGCGGAATTTTTTTTACAGTGTATGATATAAAACTAAATATATATATATATATCAATTCCTTGATTTTAATGGTTGTTTGGGCACAGGGGAAAATAATTTTTAGCTTTAGCTTATTTTTCTCAGAGAAAACAACCATATTGCTTATATCATTGAATTCTGTGCCCTTGACAACGTAATTCAATATATAAGCTTTTCCATTTTTTGTCGGTGTTCACTTTTTTCTTTTTCTTCCATAATAATTCTTATAATAAATTTATTGAATTTTATTTTTTTTTAATACTTACAGCTTTAATTCATAATATTTGATGGTGGTAGGTTATGTTTAATTAATGGTTATATATATATATATATATATATATTGTTTCAAATAATTACTGAAAATTTATTTAAGATTTACTTACCTTTTATTTATTACAGGATTATACTTTCTTAAAAATTACTTAAAACATTGTAAATTTTTCGGCTTCAGTGTCAGACCCCATGGCACTCAACGTGTTAATTGCCGTAAAATGTATCTTTTAAATTTAATCAATATCCCCCCCCCCCCCTCACGGTTTTCCATCATCTAGTAACACCGGCAAATTTCCCCTCTGTTTTAGCTCCTGTTAACGCCGGCAAATGAACCGTATGCGACTACTAACGTTCTAAAAAGAGACGCCTCCACTCTCGGGTTAAGTATCTGCATATACCATCTGTATATGCCACCACTCTTTTTTTATAAAAGCACTCGAATGGCAACAAAATAGATTAAAACTGAATATGGTTGACACAAAAACAATCTCTCTTGTATCAAACTACTCTCGCTAAAACAGGGTAACTGACATTCCGTAAGTAAATAAAAACAAAACAGGCAGTGTTAATAACATGGGATTTTGGGAAGCAAGTCGTTTATTAAGAAACAATCATTTGAAGTCGCATTGATTATTTTTGTTTCGAAATTACATGCTTTACATTTTTTTATGTACTCAGTTTAAAAGCAATAAATTTATCGCAGAAATCATGGCATATATTTCAGATTAGAAATTAAACATAACAGAAATTAAATATAAATGTTGAATCCCGATTTAAAGTTAGAAACTTGAATTCAAGATAAACTTTGACATCTTTTCATAATGATTAAATTTAATTTATTTAAAGATGACAGTTAAAGATTCTGAATTTTAATAAAACTTTCAAATAAATCGAATCCTTCTGCAGAATTCAGACGAGATAATGCGAAGAATATAAACTGCTTTGAGAACATGATATACTCAAAATCGTCGCATTACAAAACTTTTCTTCAGATTTTCTTCAGATTAAGAAAATAAAATCTTTCGTAGACATGTATAATTTATGAGGAACTATTATACACAGTAATGTTATGGAACGTGGAATATTATATGTTATGCAACGCCCAAACTTCGATTTCTAGTATTACAAGTTATAATGTTATATAAATACGTTTTTGAAAAGAAGTTCACAATCAATCTGAATATCAGAAAGATGTTATTTAATATACAAATCTGTCATAAATTTTTTTGAAGTAATATGTAAGTCACAATAATTTTATGAAATAAGTTTTTTTTTATACTGACATATTGAAGTGAATATTTTAATTAAAACTTAAATATTTAATAAAATATAAATATTATAAATAAACCGCATGGTTTAGAATAATCACTTAAATATGTGTTTCCCAACCTTACATAGTTTCAATCCAAACATAAATAAGTTGTAATAGCACTTTCTTCACACTCCCCAACTTTAACATATTTATAGTCAGGAGGGGTAATTATGACCACTTTTTACATTTTCAACATTGTTATTAATTATTTTTTTTTTTGCTTATTTCTATTTGGAAAAGTGATGTTTTCAGTACATAGGAAGTAACTTTGATCTTTTAAGAACACCTTTTAAAAGTTTTAATTGTAATAGCTGTTTTTTTAAAATTTAAAACGATGGTTATAATTAACACACCAAAAACTCACAATCACATAAGTTTGGGGTAATTATGACCACTATTGGGGAAATTATGACCACTATATCTTCTCTTTATATTTGCCAATACACATTTGTTTGGGATAATTGTGACCACTTTGAACTCCAAAGTGACAAATCCGTTTATCAAAAATTTTATAGACTTAGCTTCAAATTGCGATTCGGATCCGCAAAAGGCTTCACACTACTAATAAAGAATATCTAAGATGAAATATACATTATGAGGTTAATATCTAAGCTTGAAAGAAAATTTTACCATACACAGTTTTCTAAAATACGACAGCAGTCATAATTACCCCCTGGTCATAATTACCCCACCTGACACTATTACTGTGCAGGGAATAGTAATGGGCATTGTTTAGAAAAGTAATCACAAAAAAGGACATCGGCTTAAGCCTCCTTTGCAGATGCACCCAGTAGTTTATAAACAACAAATTAAAGTAATTATTATTAGTTAGATTTGAAATTAAGAGTTTATATTAGTCACGAGAACAAACGCTTAAGCTGATGTTAAGCCTAATGCGAAATGTTTAAAGAATTATCACTCGCATTTTAATATTTTTATATGATTTTTTTGCATAGGTTATCCGATTTCGATAACTTTTATTGTGTTTCTGTACATTCCGATTTTAATAACAGTTTGTTTATACGCTTTAACTTTTCAAACCGGTTCCAACCAATTTTCAAAGTGAAACAATCTTCATATAAAAAAAAAAGTGTAACCAAAAACTAAAAAGTGCAAACGAACAATGAAATATATCGACCTCAGGTATCCTATACAAAAAAACATTTTATTAATAAGCGAGAAAAAAAATTGATCTGCAAGCATTTCTCGTATAGGTTTAATAGTAGCGTTCGAGTTTCTCAAAGTGACAAAGTGTAGGGCTCTTAATACAGTAAAATCTATGAAACCGGAATCGCTACGCGCATAGCATTATGACGTCAGGAGAATGTCCCAGTCACGTCACATTGTGACTGTGTGACTGTCGATTTTAACTCGTTATGATCCTTAATGAGACTGGGAGCGGCGCACGGTGGGTGATTTACCTACTCTAGCTGACCAAAAGTCGATTTTTAAAAGTTTACCCTAGCGTAATTTATTTTTTGCCTATTATAGCTCAATAGTTAGGGCGTTGTACCCTGCTATTATTTCTGATATAAATATAATTGTATGGTCTATAGATTAGCATAAAGTTGGTGTTTCTTAGTTGGGAATGAATCAATCAATTTGAGTATTGTTCTTTAATCTGGTACTTGAAGCGGAATAAAATATACTGCTCAATTATGGACGCTTACAAACAAAATATAGACTTTATTTTATCGGATTTATGTGCATAAAGTTTGCACATATCAGCGGTTATTTCATATTTATTGTCGCAAAAACTCTGTATTATTTTTTTTTTTTTTTTTTTTTTTACAACTTTTCAGTTTTAATATAGAAAAATTTATATGATAAAACCTGATTAAGCTCAATTTTTGATATGATTAAATAGTTTAGATAATTACCTTTTCGTTTCAAATTTGTTCAAATTTGTCTGCCCTTAAATGCCACCCCCCCCCCCCCAGTTTTTAGAATTGTTTTTAACTTATTAAGTCTAAATAATATATATATATATATATATATATATATATATATATATATATATATATATATATATATATATATATATATATATATATATATATATATATATATATATATATATATATATATATATATATATTAGTTCAAGTACCATTTTCTTTTTATCAAAGGCAGCAGAATTTAAGTTAGTCACCATAAATAAACTTTTGTACCATTATGTAACAACAACAAGATTTAAAATTTAACGAAAGTGAGAATTTGGTTCAAAATATTTTGTTTATAGAAGAACATTACAATGAAGAGCACATGGAGTTTTGCAAGAGTGAAATGTTTAAATTTATGTCCAAATTTGGAAAAACATTGCCAGTTGTATGTAGGTATCTCAGGACAAAATGATTTAAAATATATAACTCGGCTGCAAATTTCGAGTGGTAGCAAAATTGATCCATACAAATTCTCCAAATTCAGATCTGATACAGTAAAAAAACACAATGTAGGCATTTTATCATGATATCTTATGATTCCCATGCTTTACATAAGGTTCCTCTGTGCAGAGATAATTATAAATATACAACAGAATATACAACACAGCAATTTTCATTAAAGTTGTCGAATGTTTGCTCCGCAACTTAAATTTTACAAAAATAAATTTTAGGATATGTTATAATAATACAAAAATATTTTTATCACATTAGCTTCCACACCGTTAAGAAAGTATCATTAAAATTATCAAGAAGAACGTAAAATCTGTTCTCAGTCAGATTATGAAACATTTTTAAACGCATTCGGACTACTATAATAAAACTTCATAGCTTAATAACATGAGAAACGATGTGTAAGTAATAATTTGCAAAACATATAACACGTTTGAAAACACAATTTCAACCAAAGTCGAAAAAATAACTGAAAATTTTGTACATCCCTGTATATGAAATATAGATTTATCATATAATTCCCAATATGCTAAAATTTAGAACAGTTAGTGAACGCATAGCACAGTTGAAAATTCCTCGTCAGCAATTTCCATCAATAAACGGAAATGTACTTCAGATGTTTTGTGCAGCCCTGTATACGATTTATAGAATTTATCCACACAAAATAGTAAGCAATTTCTATAATTAAAAAAAGTGTTTTGCAACTGAAAACGCACTTCCATCAATTATTGTTCATACAGAGAAAAATATAATTGATTTATTTTGTGTGCCCCTGTATATGAAAGATGAATGGCACGTCATATTCAATAGTAAGCATCTTATAGAGCACCCCGGAGATATGTATATCAATAGCGAATATCAATAACGCTTTTCAATTTCATGGCAATGCGACCATACTGACGCCAAAAATAATTTTGGCCAGCTAGAATCAATAATTCACCCACCGTGCGGCGCAGCGCTCTCTGTGACTGCGGGATTTCTTGGGAGAGATTTAAGTTAAGCAGCTCACCTACTGACAGTCGAGTCTGAGCTCTGATGCAGTGAGGATGCTATGTTGCGCAAAGGCTGTTTTTCAGCCTTTGTCAAAGCAGAAAACATTGAAAATGGAGCGTTCGCTGGAGCAGCGCTATGCGATTAAATTTTGCTTCAACCTGGACAAAACCGTTTCAGAGACACTTTGCTTAATTAAGGAGGCTTACAAAGACGGCGTCCTGTCAAGGGCCCAGGTCTATCGGTGGTTCAGTGAGTTCAAGAGCGAACGGGGGACAGTTGACGAGATTGAGCGATCTGGAGGCCCTCATTGTCTTTTTTGGCAAGCAACAAAGAATTTTTACCTCCGGAACAAGCCGACATCGGCGTTTTCTACAAAAGAATCTTTGCGCGCCTGCACAGACCATCAAACAGAACGACCATAGATTTCCGATCGGCGGAAGATCCACCACGGCAACGCTCCAGCCCACACCGCCTTCGTTGTGGCCACCTACCTGTCTCGGATAAGGTTTGTAACTTTGCTGAAGCCACCATACAGCCTCAATTTGAGCCCGGCAGACTTCTTCCTGTTCCCAAAGCTCAAGAGAAGCCATTAAATTCACCGTTTCGAAGATGTTCCCGTCATCCAACTTGCTGTCACAGAGTCCCCGAATGAGGTTACGATTGCTGACTTTCAAGGAGCCTTTGCAGCGTGCGAATTGCGTAGGCAGTGGAGTACCGACCCTCCAGAAGACTATTTTGAAGAACTTTAACAATATGTAAATATCGGATCAATAAATTATTTTTACGAGATTCAGTCTCATTGCTTCACGGACAATCCCTGTATAAAATGACAATATATTACTGTGAGAAGATATGTAATTTAGTTCTAATAAGTCATTTTAACCAGGAGAAGCTATAAAAGTGACAGCTCCAGGTTAAAAATGCTAAACCCACCAGCATTTGATTGTTTTTTGCCTTTTTATTTCTCTCTATATATTTCTTTTAATAAGAAAAGTTCGAAAATTCTTTACAACCGGGCCCAAACTTGTACACTATCGTTGAAGTAACATTCAATGAAACTATAAGATTTACTTGTGATATCTGCTATGTTTTGCGTATTGCAAATTATTTATGGCCTCATATACTTTCTTGAACCAGCCATGTTTAAAAAGCAAGTGTTTAAACCCCTGCAAATCCTTCAAAGAAAGAATATGCATTAAATTTCGAATTTATTTTTGAAGTAATCGTGGGCGCTGATGAAGTGGTTCTGGAGCCATGCTACCCTGTAGTTCTGATAAAGATATTTTTTTTATCGTTGATGATTTAAAAAGATGAATTACATTATAATTTTACTTTTTCTAACTTATTTACACAAATAAAATACTAAAAGTAAAAAATATAATTAAACTTCTGTCGCCCGCTCCCCCATCCCTCAAAAACCCTCGCTATTCTACTTGGATTTCATTTTGTAGCTTTCGGTAAGAGCAATAATTTCTGTTAATAAAATTCGTGCAAATATTTAAGTCATTATTATTTTTTCATAAAGAACTAAACGCAACTAAAAAACTCTCTTAGTTTACTATAAAATATTTTTTTGAGAAGTATACCGTAGGCTAGCCAATTTTTTGTACAAAATTGTCTCGTGAATAAAATTGTTTTGGCCATATGTCTCAATACGAACAAATTTCCGCAAAATATTTTTTGTGATGGCAATAAACTCATTCCTACCGATATAGGTCTTCAGTTTTAGTATATTCTTTGGTATTCTAAACGTTGTTTTATGTACTCCTCTATATGCAGCGCAAAGTTTCAAACTATTTTCGTATTAAATCTTAGTTTTAAGTATAATGTTTGAAGATTTAAAAAAGTATATTATTATTATTATTATTATTATTATTATTATTTTCATTCGTTGTACATTTTGATTGAGTTAAATTGTTTGTATCATAATTTCCAAATGCATATAAACTAAAAATCATCTATTTAGCGATAATTTTTTTTATATGTATTCAAAAATAAGTGAACATAGGCTAAATTACAAAGCGCTCACAAAAATCAACCGTATCCAGGCGGTTACGGACTGTGGGAAAATTCCGTTATAGACAGGTTTCTCATATAATGGGTGGATTTGCGAGTTATTCTTCCGTCGAGAAAATGACTTTTATTTCCTTTCAGTTAGGATTCTGTTGTAGCTAGATTCGGTTTTTGCAGCTGTTACTGATTAACATCATTTAAATGGATATTTATGTAAATAATTGAAAAGTAAAAATTACAAAATTCATCTGACACAAAATTTAAATAAAGAAAAGCAATTAAAAAAGTATTTTAAAAGTAATAAAAATAATTTAAATCGAAAAAAAAAACTTAGAATTGACAGAATGTCTTTCAAATTAGAAAAATAAATTTGTTTATATATTTTATTTCTCAAATTAAATCTTAAAATCTTCCTTATTTTTCAATTTCTACTGTTAGTTCACACTCTTCTTATATTTAAATATCTTGTTCAAATTTTCAATCGTTAATAAAATACTTATTATCCATCCACTCAATTTCAAATACATTTTTTTTAACTTGTAGTGGATGACAATTGATGTTAATACAGTTTTTTCAAATATTAATTCATTAAGTTAATTAAATTAATTAATTTTAGTTTTATATGGGAGAAAAAATTTCTCTCATTCAAATTTTCAATCGTTTATAAAATACTTATTATTCATCCACTCAAGTACAAATTCATTTTTAAAAACTTTTAGTGGATGACACTTGATGTTAAAACAGTTTTTTCAAATATCAATTCATTAATTAAACTTTCTTAATTAATTTTATTCAAATTTTCAGTCATTAATAAATTACTTAATATTCACCCACTCAAGTTCAAATACATTTTTTTAAACTTGTAGTGGATGGCACTTCATGTTAATACAGTTTTTTTTAATATTAATTCATTAATTAAATCTAATTGATTAATTTTAGTTTTATATGGAAGAAAAAAATTTCTCTTACTTACCTAAGTAGGAATTGACTTATTTTTTTCTATATTATTTGTTATACTTACGGAAACACAGTTTTCCCGATTTATTTGAAGAATCAATTCAATGTGATATGATAGCTATCGATCGCAGTTCACAACTCTTACTTCTTAACTTTCTTAAAATTTATATTTTGAGTAAAATATGGAGTAGTTTCAGGGTGGATTTCAAGGCTATCCAATCCGGGGTACCAGGTTTAAGGATACCCAGTCTACACAATGTAGAAGAAAATAGCTTTTAATTTAAAACTGTAGTAGATTTTTAACTATAAAAATATTTTCTTAAATTGTCAACCAACTATGCCAAAAGAATAGGTACTTTCTTATGAGCCGCATGCCAGTGTTTTTTTCTTTGATTATTTCACTTTTTAAGCGCATTGTTCGGTTACATCTTGAAAAAATTGTGTGATTTATTTACTGACTATCGCGTACGGCGTTTTCTGGCCCGAGATAATATTCCTTATCTATACCTAAAATAAGTGCTCAATGATTTTATACATTTAAACGAAAATCCTCAAAACGTTTGAAGCCCCATTGGCTTCGGCAGTGTACATCCTCGAATTTGTATGATTTCTTATTTTTAAATTTAAATGTATCGGAACGAACCTTGAGTTATAAGACCCACTGTCTTCAGCAGCGTACGCATGGCGTCCTATCAATCCTGCGGTTTGCTTTTTTTTATATTTTTAAACGCAGATCTTTCCTAATGAACCTGTTGTTTGGGGCATCAGGGTGTCACTGCGTTTGGCAGAGTACCCCCTGAATTATTTACATTGTTTTTCGTACAACGTGTTAATCTTCCATTATCGGGTTACACGTTCATTTTTTAAATAGATTTTTTAAAATCTCAGGGTTGAAAATTATTTGTAAAATACTTAAAATATTAATAAATTAAGAAACCGTTTTACAATGAAATTTGTTTCGAAGTACATTTTTTTTTCTCTATTCGGCGATGTAAAAAATAAAATTGGTAGTAATGATAAATATCCTGTAAAAGAAATTGTTTACCCAGATCGTTGCCATCGTCGATAGGAAGTCAGGATTACCCCTAGAAATGCTTTGCTTTGTAATATTGGTCTTCAGTTTTCAGAATTCTTCTCGTTTCATGTGCTCACCATAAAATTATATTCAAATAATGATTTTCTTTGAGTTATTTTTCTAAAGAAAAGTACGTATATTACACACTGCAAATAGAGGTGTCTTAAATTCAGACACATATGTGACTGAAAAAGCAATTCAGACGCTTAAGTGTCTGAATAAGAAATTTAAGACATTATACATGTCTGAATTTAAGACACTTAAGTGTCTTACTATGATGGTGGAATAAATGAATTGAAAAAAAAGTCTGAATATTGGTGATATGTCTGAAATTAAGACATTTAGAAATTCAGACACTTAAATGTCTGAATTTTATGTAATTGTATTTTATACGTGATGACTGTGGTACAATTGTATCACTATATATGCTAGCTATACTGGAAACTTTTTAAAATTAGATTTTTAAGACAATTTTAAATTCATAACTGTTCTTGCAGTTTCAAGCAATAAAACTTTATTATTAAACTAAAAAAACACAAAAACAAAAATTAAAAGAATAAACATCAGATTTATGATTACTTTTTTTTTTATTATTGCATGAAATATTGATGAATTAAGGTTTGCTTATCCCTCGATGTGCTTCCTACAATTCTTTTTTCAATATTATACAATGAATTGTAATCAATATTCGTTGTTTCATAAATGGATGTTAGATCATTTCTGATAATTTCAATGCAATGCAATGCTTCGGTTTTAATCAGATGAAAAACGCCGTGTAACCACAAGAAAGCGCCGACCGATCAGAACAAAGATCACGAGTAGACTGATACGTCTATCTAGAGCTTAAGTGGGTCATTCATTGTGCGTGGGTTTATTTATTCAGACAAAGGATTTAAAGTTTCTCATTTATTTCAATGGTTATTTTAGACATTTTTGTGAAACGTTTGGTTAAGACATTTTCTACCGCTTAATTTCCGTACTTATAAGATGGATAATGAAATATGGACAATTTTCCTAAACCGTCGGCATATCCGGAGTTGAAAATTATTCAACGACGTAAAATCCGGAGTTTATTTACATTAAAATCATATACAGAAAATCGGACTTTGAAAAACTGACGTGATAAGCGGAGTGACGTGAAAACCGGGTGTCGGAATAACGAGGTCCGACTGTATTTGTATCCCAATTGTACAAGTCTGCTTACCTAGTCTCGAAACTGAATTATTTTTTGTGCATTAAGTTAAGTAATTAAAGTACAAATTCGTACTTTTCACAAAGTACCAATTTTCTCAAAAATTGTTTGCACTCATTGGCCTACATGGGAGACGGTAAAAATAGACTGCCTCCCCGCCTAAATATTTGAAAATATTAAAGATATATATCTCGGAATGCTAAAATACATAGCCGCAGGCAAAAAAGAAAAAAAATATATACGGAAGGGCCATATTTTGAAACAGATATGCTATGTCCCATAGACTTGTCCGCATTTAAAAAAAACGGATTTTGAACCTAAAATAGGTTTTGTTTTGTTTTTGTTTTCTGTCACAGTACACCGTGCAAGACAATATTGAAACATATCGAGTTAAAAAGGAAAATAAAAATTTGCAGTTAAAAAAATATTATATATTCAAAAATAAGTTTCTAACAATATTTTTAAAAATAAGGAACCGAAATTCTTTTTTTATTATTATTGTCAGGAGACTGTGTTCTCCAGAGCTCCTCATTTAAGAAAAATTTAAAATACACGAACGTTAAAAAAATAAAAAACACAATTAAAAAAGTTTTCTACAAGAGAGTCCTCCCCTGACGAAAAGTCTTTACATCAGTTTTCTGCTAGCACTTAATTAATCTATAGTCATTTGAAAGAATAAATTCTTTTTTCAATTAGATCTAAATAAAAATTAATTAATTAATTACCAAAATCTAGAAAGGGGCAATGGTCCGCAATGCCCCTCATCTTCAGGCGATTATGTTTAAAAAGTGGGTACCTAATAGGCATCCCCCCTCCCCCTTTAATACTGGCGTAACATGGATTTTGTTGGGATAACAATTATCTAAAGCCCCTAAAAAATATTCTTCCTGGCAATCATTCTCTCTGCTCTTTTCGGAATATGCCACGTCACTGCCTTTTAATGAAAATCTTGCGTGCGCACATGATTGTATATTATTTTACAATTTGATAAGGAAAAATACGGAATGAAACAGTCCAAAATTTTGCTGGAATTATAAATTAATAATTCTTCTTCTATTGAAAGTTAAGATTTAAATATGAAAATTCAATACAAAACTGATTCTAAAACGCATCGTGAAAGTATTATAACGTGCCAGCCAATCAGAAAGCTCGTTTGTTTACTACTGTTTTGGCGGGCAACGGACATTTTTTAACGGCGCGAAGCTGAATTAAAGTAGTCCAGCAGTAAAGTAAATTTGCTTGATGTATAAAAGTTTCTGTTTTATTTATCTACAAGATGCTTCATTGCCCGCTGATAACAACTTTTAATGATTTGAAATCTCTCCACTTGTGAATCATCGTTCGTCATGTAAATCGTTGTCGCTGAGTCATTAAAATGCGTTATAAATTTAGAAGAAATGCTGACAAGGTGACAAGTATTACTTTCTTTTGGAAAAAGACATGTATCTATAGCTTGCCTTTTTTGAATGCCAGACGAAACTTTATTTATTACAATTTGTAAAGGCAAATATGCTGCTTATTCCGAATAGTATTAATTCGTCTTATTTGAATTATTTTTGTGCTCGGAACGTGTGATTTGTGAAAACAATTTTTTCATGCGGAATACAGACATTTCAATATGAAAGGATAAAATAATACATAAAAATCTAATGATTAAAAATGATTAAACAATGTCATTTAATCATTATACTATTGTGAAAGTGTACTTTCGTCAAACTACCTTTTAGATATTACATTTTTTGGATAAATACCAGCCAAGGTAAGTGATAGGTGATTTGTGTAGAATGATAATTCGCAATTTAGAGGACTTTTTTCGGACAATATTGAATGTTCTTTGCATGTTTAATATTATTTATTTAATATTTAAATTATTTTTATCACAGTAATTTGAATTTTTCATATTTGTGCCTTTTTCATCCAATAAATATTTTTTGTGTGAAATGATTTGTTTGTTCATTTGTGATGATTTTGATGATTGAATATAATTTTCAGTACTAATGAATATATTTAAAAAAATATAATGATATTGCATAAGATTTTTCTTTGCAATTTCAGTTTATTGTATATTATTGATATAATTGCATTTATGATTTTTCATTTTAAGTGACAAGAGTATCATTTAACTCTTTCACAGAATATATATTATGGAAAGGGTTTTTTATATATATATATATTAAAAAATTTAAATATATGAAAAATGTTATCAATATTTTTTCGCTTCATACAGTTGATATAAAAATATGAAAAAAAAATCATGAAAGCATAAGAATAAAAATTTTCATGAATTTCAGAGTAGTTTATGTTTCAGTTTTCCAATATGAAATAAATCTCCCCTATAGTATTCAACTGAATGACTATACAATTTTTTATTTATTTATTTTTAATAATCTTTATGAAAACTTGTTTAAAAATAAAAAGCTAATTATGTATTTACTGTGTTACATAACATATTAGCCCGGGAGGATTAACGCCGGGCCTGATAGACCCATAGTACGTATGGTTTTTACAATTGTCACCACTTTTTTTTTTCTTTTTAAGTAATGTTCAACTTATTTTATCGCAGAATTTGTAACAATTGTCTGCGACTAAATAAGGTGACGAATATTATTTGTATTTATTGGTGACAAAGTAAAAACCATTCTCACTCTTGGTATGCGCGCGTCCCCCGGGGTTGAATTTTAAAATGAAGCCATATTTATAAGATACTTTAAGCAAATGATAAAATCTGTATAATTAATGCAATATGTGCTAAAATTATATTTAAAAAATCAAGTTGAATATCATACGGAAAAATGAAAAAAATATGAGAAAAAAAATTGTATGGGTATAAGTAAGACCTATTTTCTGCCCATGACAGGGGAAGATACTTTTCTAATGATTTAGTACTGTGTGATAGGTGAATTATAATTTCGCTGATATTTAACATTTTGTGAAAGAATGTGCTTTGAAGATCATTCTTATGATTATGTTTGCTCCGTGTACGTATATATTTTTTCATATTATTCAATTTTTTTAATACATGGTTAAATAAATTATTTTTATTACGTATGGGGGGGGGGGGGGGTATTTTTGAAAGTTTCTTTTCACCTCAAAGATTTTTTTTTAATCTGAATGTAAAAAAAAAGGTACTTTTCGGTTAGCCGGGCGCCACTGTTATATATACATATATGTATATATATATATATACATATACATACATATTGCATTTATATATATGTGTGTATGTATATATACAAT
The DNA here is from genome assembly GCA_963932465.1 of Maratus speciosus. Taxonomy (NCBI): domain Eukaryota; kingdom Metazoa; phylum Arthropoda; class Arachnida; order Araneae; family Salticidae; genus Maratus; species Maratus speciosus. Next base: position 218,470,908 of record OZ010790.1, on the reverse strand, counting down.
ATATATATGTATATATATAACACTGGTGCCCGGCTAACCGAAAAGTACCAAAAAAAAATCATGAAAATTAATAACAAAAATAAGCTAATTCAAAAGATAATGAAATAGGATTTTAAGTCTTTTTTTAATGTTTGTGTTTGATAATGTAGCATCTCGACGCATGTTATCTTTGTTGCATTTAAATTTTGTCTTTATATGATAAATATATATATATATATATATATATATATATATATATATAAATGCACATTGTGATGCTACAAATTAAATAGAGTAACTTATCATGTACTAATTAATTGGTTGGTTTGCATGCATGGATATTTAGATTCACGTGATTTAAAGTAATTTGCAGAATATTATTGATTAATGTCAACTGCTGGACCTAGAATTTATTTAGATAATCATTGCTACACTGTCACAAAAAACTTTTTATTTATTTAGAATGCGCATATAAATGAATATATAGCAAAACTTCTGAATAGCGGACGATTCGGGAGCACGTAATTAATCCACTATTTGCTGGTATCGCTATATAGAGTAAAATTAACTGGTTCTATGATTTTTTCTTCATTGTTTTTCTTTTTAATCTAGACTGTTTAAAAATTCTTGTACAATATATACGTAGACTGCTTAGCAAATTTTAACATATTTGAACATTTTTCCAAAATCCTTTCTTTTTCTTTTCTCGCTTAAAGAGAAAAAAGGAGTTCATAACAACAGCCTGTTTTTTTTTTTAGATGTTAATATTTGTATGACAAATTTAAAACATTCTGAGAAAGAAAAAACTTTAATTTATTATTAATACTATTATTATTTAATTATTTTATTTAAACGTTAAAATATTTCAAAGCACACTTCAAGGAAAGAAACTTGTACTTTCTACTAAGAAAATAAACAAAATAATACAAGATATTTACTTTATATCAATTTTAATTTGTTTTCTTTCTCAATGTAGTTAACAATATACTAGTGATGGGCGATTCTGGAAAATTTGAGAATCGATTAAAATCGACATCGTATAAAACAGAATCGATCGCAATAAGAATCGATTCCCAAATTCTAGAATCGATACTTGAATCGATATTTCGATGTTCACAGATTCACACAGATAAGCTGAAAAATAGTAATTCCAAAACGTAGCGAATCAACAGGGCCGTAACGACTATCTCTCACCCCTCACCTCCATTTATGGGGACCCTAGACAATGTTAGTGACCCAGAAGTAAGCTACTATAGACCTTTGAGTCAAATAATAAGGTTTTTTAACTTTTAAAATTATTATTTTTAAGATGTAATTTTGATAATAATTTATATTATATTTAAATTTATCTTTAAAAAATGTAATTTTGATAATAATTTATATTATATTTAACTTTATCTTTAAAAAAGATCTCGGTCATATAAAAAAAAAAAGAAATAAATGATTTTTTTTTTTTTAATCCGGAAAAGATGTACTTTCTACTCTTATTTCCTTCAACCAAACAGATGGAGACTTACTTCCTATAAACGTCATTCTTCTTAAAAATGCGCAGATGAGCGAAATTTTGAAGGCTCTAAATTTATTTAAAAAGTTAAATGATTTTTCAGTCTTTTTAGGGTCTCCTATAAGCGTGGGGGAAATGCAAATATTGAAAATCTTCTTTTAAAATAGCTGTGATGAATGTAATTAACCAATCATCACATACTAATTATCCCCCAATTAATAATCAAAATTCTCCTTTTAAAAATATATTTAACTAAAATTTCTTTCCCTTTTTAAAATATATATCTCCTTATCTCATTTACAGTTTATAAATATCTTTCTTTTTAATGTTTACCAATTTTCAGCTGTTAAGAAAAAAAAAATGTTCTCATCCTAGAGCCACGAACAATGAAATAACATACTTTTCTCTGATTAACAAATAAATAAAAGTATATTCCTTGATTATATGTTTTTTTCCCCCCAGCAGTAATCTAAAAACTATAAACAGTTATTGACTCATTCGCTGACATGCAGAGTGCACTCACTGAAACAATAATAAATAAGAGAAAAGTATCCAGTTAAACTGATGGCATTGAGCTCACAGTCTATTCATACTAATTGTATTTTATACTCTTATTTCAAAGAATGCCTTTCGAAAAATAAATTAAGGGGGAATCAGCCCCCTCCTCGTCACATCTCTATGCTTAAACAATAAGCCTCCAAATCTCACCAGGGAAGTGCTTTATCAGAATAAACTGGTTACCAAATATGAAGCAAATTAGATAGAAAAACCCATCTATCTAAATTAAAGGGGGTTAGACCCTGTTCCTCCCTTTATACTTAAAAATGAACCTCCAAATTTAATCAGGGAAGCGTCTTATCAGAATTAACCGGTATACCAAAATTGAAGCAAATCTGATAATTCTGCATGAAAAACCCATTTATCTAAGTGGGGAGGGGGGAATAGCCCCCGTACCCCCGTCCTTTGTGCTTAACCAATGAAGCTCCAAAACTAATCAGGGAAGCGCCTTATGAGAATGAACCTAGAAAAAAATTTGAAGCAAATCGGATATTTCTATCGAGAGTTATCGCGTTACGTATGTACATGCATACATACATACAGAAACTGCGGGCACATTAGCTCTCAGGCTTTGATAGCCTGTGAGCTAAAAAGAAAAGTGTCTTGTTAAACTGATGGCATTGAGCTCACAGGCTATTCACATTAACTGTATATTATGCTCTTATTTCAAAGAATAATGCCCCTCGAAAAATAAACTAGGAGGGGGGGGGGGATTGCCCCTCCCCGTTTCCCCTCTTTATACTTAACCAGTAACCCTCCAAATGTCATCAGGGAAGCGCCTTTTCGAAATAAATCGTTATACCAAATTTGAAGCAAATCGGATAGCAAAACCCATTTATCTAAATTAAGGGGGTATTAGCCCCCTGTTCCCCCCTTTATATTTAATCAATGAACTTCCAAATATGATTAGGGAAGCGCCATATCAGAATAAACTGGTATAGCAAATTTGAAGTAAATCGGATAGCAAAACCCATCTATCTAAATTAGGGAGGGTATTATCCCCTCTTCCCCCCTCCCCCCTTTAGACTATAACAATGAACCTTCAAATATAATCAGAGAAACTTGTTATCAAAATTAACCGGTATACCAAAATTTGAAGAAAATATGATAATTCTGCATGGAAAACCCATTTATCTAAGCTAAGGGGGGGGGGGGGATTAGCCCCCGTTTCCCCTTTATACTTAACCAATGAACCCCCAAAACTAATCAGGGAAGCGCCTTAGCAGAATGAACAATGAAAAAAATTGAAGCAAATCGGATATTTCTATCAAGAGTTATCGCGTTACGTACGTACATACATACATACAAAACCGACGGGCACATTAGATCTCAGGTTTTGATAGCCTGTGAGCTAAAAAGTGCCAAGAACGTGTAACTAGTTGGGGGGGGGGGGGGTCAGAAAATAAAAGAGGACATTAAACGCTTTCCAACAATATGTTACACGAGATGGTTTGGAAGAAACAATAAATATGCCCCCGGGGAACAGGTAAGTCTCAAACGGTGGGTGGGGTGACCTCAAATGTATCTTTGGTCAAGATTTCAAAATGTGGATTTATAATAAAATAGAACGAGAATTGGGCATTTTTAAAATAGCATGCATATTTTGAATGGCCCTGTAAATTAAGATTGGGGAGGAAGGGGGGGGGGGCGGAAAGGATAAGAAGGGACGAACTTGAAAAATACAACATAATAAACTAGTAACCCAAATAACTAGGCTTCTAAACAAAAGTATAACGATTTAACCTAATATTGAATTCAGGGGGTGACCCGGGGGAACATTGGAATGTCCCTCCCGAAAGTTTTGAGATTTTATGCTTTTTAATGGACAAATGTGCATCCCCCCCCCCCCCTTACGGAACTCTAAAATCTCCCCCTCCCCCCCATCCCGACCTGAGCAGTCAAAAAATCAACCCGCCATTCAACACTGAACCTAGAAAGAAAAAAAAAAAAAAAGGCTTTAATACAAAATTTTACAGCAATTCTGCCTCTAAAACAGTAAAATTGGAGAAATCTTATCAACCCGAATCGTGGATCATGTGCGATGCGATTTGAATTGAAATAAATCAAAAAATAGCAATTTCACCCGCATCTAAAAATCGGCATCGAATCTGAACTGAATCGATTCGCCCGAATCTAAAGAATTGAAGTAAATCAAAAAATAGCGATTCTGATTCTGCCCGCATCTAAAGATCGACATCGGCATCGAATCTAAACTGAATCGATTCGCCATTTCTGATCTTAATTTACGGGCAGAATCGATGCGTTAATTTTTTCTTGCTTTCTTTTGTCTTTAAAAAAAGAAAGCGTTGGATTCATGAAAAATTTCGACTTCCGGTTTTTGAAGGATTTATAGTTTTAGAAGATCTTGTCTGGAATACGATTTGTCTATTTTTATACATTGTCTGTCTGTCAGTCTGTCTATTTGTTTGTCTCTGATTAAAAAATTGTAGGCGGTCTATTTCAAGAACTAATGCATGGAATCTGTTGAAACTTTAGATTCAGTTAGACTTTCATATAAATTGGTGCTGATTACTTTTTGATGTAAATCTACCGGCAGGTGGCGCTGCTATGTTGCATTTTTCCCGATTTTCGCAATAGCTCTATCTCAAGAACTAATGCACGAATTTTCATCAAACTTCGCATTCAGTTAGACGTTGACATAAATTGTTGCATATTAGATTTCGGTGTAAATCACCCAACAGGGGGCGTTGTTATGCAGATTTTATCAGCAGTGTTGAATTCAGACAATTTTCTCCGGGAGGGATTTCAGCGGATCCAGAGAAGGACAGTTCAGAGGGGAAGGGGATTGGACTTTTGTACATTAAGCATAAAATCTCAAACCTTCTGGGGGGACGTTTGAATATTGCACGGGGGGGGGGGGGAGCATATCCCTCCGGGCTACCACCAGAATTCAACACGTTTTCTGGATTTAAACAATGTTACGGATCATGTCTCAAGAACTAATGAACGGAATTTCATCAAACTTAATATTCTGTCATAAGTTGTTCATGATTAGGTTTTCTGTAAATGATATAACAGGTTGTGCTGCCATGCTGCTTTTTAATAACAGTGTTGAATTCAGACATTTTTCTCCGGGAGGGATTTCTATGGTTCTGGAGAGGGACATTCTAGAGTTTCGGGTGTTGGGGGGGGGGGGGGATTGGACTTTTTTCCATTAAGCATAAAATCTCAAATCTTCATGAGGGATATTTCAATGTTCCGGGGGGGGGGGAGGGTTGTCCACCCTTACTAGCCCCTGAATTTAACACTGTTTTCAGAATTTACACGATATTAGCGATAATATCTCAAGAAGTAATGACCGGAATTTCATCAAACTTAATATTATGTGTCATTGACATAAGTTGTTCCTAAATTTTTCGTGTAAATCATGTAACAAGCTGCGCTGCTATACTGTTTTTTTTTTGTTTGTTTGTTTGTTTTTTTTTTTTTTTTTTTTTTTTTTTTTTGCATGATAGTCGTGATAGCCATATCTCAAAACTAATGCACGGAATTAAATCAAACTTCATATTCTGTTACACTTTCAGATAAATAGATCCTTATTAGGCTTGAGTGTATACTGCACAACAGCTGCCGCTTTTAAGCTCTTTGAATTGGGATTGTCTGTTGCAGACATCTAGGATAATATCAGACGAACGTCTTTTTGCACGCTTTTTTTTCGCTCTTACACCGTCCCTACACATGCTAGCGAAGGTGTAGGGATGGCGTAAGAGCGAAAAAAAGCGTGCAAAAAGACGTTCGTCTGACATTAGCCTAAGAGGGTGTGGGCCGAAATTCAATGATTTGTTAGGAAAATGCAATGCTTATATTTTCTTTTAAAATGCACAGACTTAAACGAACCTATCCTTTTTTAATCCTCACGATGCGCATAGGTTATCATTTAAATTTGACACTGTGATAGCGAATTTTGAAGTTTTAACATTTATGAGGCAGATGAAAGTTTTGGGATTGGCACATCCAACTACTTTATCTTCAATTTTTGAAGGAAAATGAAAATGATATTACCTTATTTTGTCTTAGAGACATCGATTAAAAAATTCATAGTATCGATTAAATCGAGTTGGCAATAGTATCGATTAAATCTATTAAAAAAATCGAAATCGCCCATCACTACAATATACCAATCATGTGGATAAGAAATGGGTTTTGCGACTGCCATTGCTTGTGTGATTGCAAACACTCCAAACACCGTTGGGGAGCAGAAATGAAGGATTTCTGTTTCCAGTTATATTTACTATGTTATTTATCGTTTAAAAAGTGTCAAACAGACATACTGTCCATGTTTCAGTATTTCTTGATGATGATAAATAGTAAAATAATAAAAACGAAGAGAGATTTAAAAAAAAAAGAGTCCTTCCAGCCAGTGCCGGGAGGAAGGGGTAGCTTTCATAATCCTTATTTTAAAAAAGCCAACTTATATTATTCAAACACACAAAGCTCAATTTACTGGAAACCGAATATAGGAGATTCAATACTAATTTTTATCAATATAATGAATGAGAATTTCGCGAAATTAGTCAGCTTTATCCCAGTTGCTTTTCTTTAAAGTAACTTATATTTGGCTGCCAAATTCGGCGATTTCTTAAAGTGCCATTTTAAGACAACATGGTGGATGAGGATAACCAATGAACTTGGTCGAAACCTTAGTAATTGCTGTGCACATGCTCACTCACACCGGAATCGGTTGATATATACGAGTGCTGTCGCAGGCAAAAAATCAGATTTTTCAAAATGTCACCCACATTAGAAATTGAAACTGCTATATCTGAGCCATTTTTTAAGATAAAGACAAACAAAAAATGCTTCTGAATCCTTATATCAAGGTCAAATACTTAAGAAATAAACCTTTTTCAATTTCTAATTTTTTTGTACCTCACTTTAAATATATATATATTTTTTTTAATTTAATGGCCGCCATTTTGAAACAAGATGGCTGATGAAGCTGGTCAGCGAACTTGGCCGAGATATTGATGTATACTATCCACATGCCCTCTTACATCGAAATAGGCGAATACGTGTGTTTTCGCGTGACAAATACAAGATCGTTTCAAAATGTTAGCCATGCTAGAAATTCAAAGTGCTATAATTCAACCATTTTTTAAGATATAAACAAAAGAACAAATTTTCAGAAACAAAAACTGCTCCGGAATCTTTGTATCAAGGCCAAACACATAAAAAAATCTTTTTCATTTTCCAATTTTTTAATACCTCATTTTAAATTTTAAATTAATTTTTTTTTAAATGGCAAACCTTTTGAAACATGATGGAGAATGAAGCTGGCCAACGAACTCGGTCGAGACATTGGTATGTACTATGTACAGACCAAGTTACATCCAAATCGTTTCATAAATACGCCTGTTATCGCGTGACAAAAATCAGGTAGTTTTAAAATGTCAGCCACAATAGAAATTCAAAATGCTATAACTCAGCCATTTTTTTAGATATAGACAAAAGAAAAACTGTTCCGGAATCTTTGTATTAAGGTCAAACACATACGAAAAAAATCTTTTTCATTTTCCAATTTTTTGGTATCTCATTTTAAATTTAAAATTAAATACATAATTTTAAATGGCCGCCATTTTGAAACAAGATGGCGGATGAAGCTGGTCAACGAACTCGGTCGAGATATTTGTATGTACTATGTACACACCAAGGTACATCCAAATTGGTTCATAAATACGCCTGTTATCACGTAACAAAAATCAGGACGTTTCAAAATGTCAGCCACGCTAGAAATTCAAAATGCTATAACTCAGTCATTTTTTAAGATATAGACGAAACAAAAACTGCTCCCGAATCTTTTTATCAAGCTCAAACACATAAAAAAAAAATAAATTTTCAATTTTAAATTTTTTGGTACCACATTTCAAATTTAAATTTTTCTTAAAAATTTAAATGGCCGCCATTTTTAAACAAGATGGCGGATGAAGCTGGCCAACGAACTCGGTCGAGACATTGGTGTTTACTATGTATAAACGAAGTTACATCCAAATCGGTTTATAAATACGCCTTTTATCGAGTGACAAATTTCAGGACGTTTCAAAATGTCAGCCATGCTAGAAATTCAAAATGCTATAACTCAGCCATTTTTTAAGATATAGACGAAACAAAAACTGCTCCGGAAACTTAGTATAAAGGTCAAATACATAAGAAAAAAATATTTTTCCATTTTCAATTTTTTGGTACCACATTTCAAAATTTAAACTTTTTTAAAAATTTCAAATGGCCGCCATTTTGTTTCAAAATGGCGGATGAAGCTGGCCAACGAACTCGGTCGAGACATTGGTATGTACTATGTACACACCGAATTGCATCGAAATCGGATCATAAATACGAGAGTTACAGTGTGACATAGGTCAGATATATATATATATATATCAATTTTGAACGGAGGGTGGTTTCGGGGTCTGGGGGTCATGATCGATGAAAATATACCAAAAATTTTTGAAATCGCTTTCCTCCGAACGGCTGCAATAGGTAGCTTTTTGTAATGAAAGCTACCTAAAAGTAAGAGTTTCATACTCAAAATTTTTTTTTAATTTTGGGATCTCATATACAACAAATTTCATGAAATCTAGTGTTAAATTTTATTTAACACAGAAATTAAAAATGCAAAAAATGCTTGAACTAAGTCACTGGGAATATCTAATTTAAACGGAAAAAAAAAATTGTACAACGAAGCAGGGATGGGATTCTTTCTGAAGGAGTGAATCATTTTTCATAAATGGGAATAATTTGTTATCATAAAGCAGAGATAATTGCAGCATGGACAAACTGGGCTGTTTCTGTGGGCCTTTAGCTTTACGGGCCCCAAAATTTGGTATGAAATTTCATCAAAGCTGATATTTTAAATTTGTTTTGATCTTATACTTATTTTAATAAATATTTTGTACTTTTAGAACATGACTAGTTTAAAGAAAAGGTTATATTTATCCAAATATGTATTTGATGGTCTCAAATAGGCTTAATTTTTTTTCTAACAGTATATGAAGGCCTTGGGGGTGGGGGCCGAATGAATACTAGGTCTCTGGACTAAAAGTTTGAAGTTATCACTAAAAGTAATAAATATTTTTGATACCTTAGGACATATATGATTTCACATAAATACATATTTAGGTGAATATATAAATATATTATCCTATTCTAAAACTACAAAATACTGATTACAATCATCATAAGGTCAAAACTGATTTAAAATATCAGCTTTATGAAAACTTCGTACCCAATTTGGGCTACCCTAAAATCAGAGGATAGAGAAGCATCCCAGTTTACCCATGCTGCAATCGGCTCTACTTTATGGTAATAAATCAGGGTTGCAAAAAAGCCGGCTAAAATTTAAAAGAACCAGGCCGGTGGCTTTTATTGGTTTTAACCGGCTTTTTTGGCCAAAATTGGTCTTTTTTGGCCATAATTGGCTTTTATACAATGAAGCATTCTAATTATAAACTACACATTTTAAAGTGTTAATTAATTAATTTTAATGCCATTTAATTGATTTAGAGTATAATAAGTAATCCAATTTCTCAGTTATGAGGACATTAATACTGAAATAAAACTTAGATAATTTTGCTAGTGATTTGTTGCCAGAATTGCAAATATGTCAGCTAAATTTTAAAAGGGCAATACCAACTGCCAATTTTTTCATTTTTCTGCTTTATAAAATTAAAGAGGACAGTGGTTACTTAGTTACATGTTTTATTACTTAAATAATTTTAAGAGCCAAGTAGAATATACAAGTCTTATTTTATTTCTAGTAAACATTTAAAATTATATATAGTCATATTAATAAAAACACCATTTCTCTCTATTAAAAACATTATGAATAGAATATGCATGAATATGTTTAGCAACAAACTTTTCAAAATTTTATTTAGAGATTTTTTTTCTTGTTTAAATGCTCTATTTTTTATACACTTATGTACCACTCTCCTCAAATATTACATCCTTTCTAATGTCTCTATTAACATATTATAACTTAATCTCTCCATATGGACACATAAGAATATTTCCATTTTAATGTGCTACATTTTGTCTTTAATTAAATATAATCTTTAAAATATCTAGTATATGTGGAACTATGTAATATAGAATTTCAAAACACCAGTTTGGAGCCCAACTTATATTCTTTTCAGTGTTTATGTATATATATATATATCCTGCCTTCACAGTTGCCTTCTAGAAGTTATTTATTTGACAAAGTTTGACTTATTTAACAAAATTTAATAGAATTCCATTACTTCTTTTAGTAGAAAATATTTATAAGTGTACTAAAAATTAATTGATCCAAATTTAAAACAAATTAACTGTAAACCAACTTCAAAAAATAAAAACCGGCTTTTTTTAAGTGGTTAAAACAAAACAAAACAAAAAAAAAAAGCCGGCCGGCTTTTTTTGGCCTCGCTAAAAGACGGCAACCCTGTAATAAATTATTCCCATTTATAAAAAAAAAATGATTCAATGTGGTCAAATATGGTTGCGTATATGGCTTAGAAAGAAAAGTGGTCAAAGATGGCTTCATATTGGCGAAAAAAAGACGGCTCAAAGATGGCCGCAATTAAGACATTTGAAATGTCTGAAATTCAGACGCAAGAAGTGTCTAGAATTTTTAAGACATTTTAAAACGTCTGAAAATCGAACACTCCTGTTTCAGACACTTAAGTGTCTGAAATTCAGACCCAAGAAGTGTCTTAAAATTTTCAGACAATTTAAAACGTCTGAAAATTGAACACTACGTTTCAGACACTTAAGTGTCTGAATTTCAGACATCTCAGTTTACAGTGCATTTGTCTATGTTATGTCCGTAATTCGTAGTTCGGACATAGTGTAAAAAATCCAGTTTCGCGTATAATTGATTAACTTTGCCATTAGTTAAGTAATCATGATGTGAAATTTTATAATAGTATCATGTCAACTTTAGCGAAGCTATCAGTAAAAACCGTCATTCTTCTTTAGATACTACGTATAACTCATCAACCACAGGATATTTTCAACGCTCTACATACGCCCTACATAAAGAATCAATATTGATAAAAATTTACCATATAAGAATCTTTATTCAATTTTATAGTAATAAGTATTTAAATAGATACTTGTTATTTCATGAAAAAGAATTTGTATTGTTATTTAGATTATATTCATGTAAGCACTTGTTTTTACCTACGGCACCTGCGTTATTCGGATTTAAACCTGACTATTTTATGAATATAACTCTATATTGTGCAACTAAAATAGTTTTTTTCTGTAATTGTAATATTTTATTCTTTCTTCTTTGTGAAAATATTTATAATGTATTATTTATATTACAGCACATTAAAGAAAATATTGCTAACCATCAAAGAAAGTCGGGTTTTTCCAAATTTTCACGAAACTGAGAATGTCGAAATTTGTTAAAGTTTAAAAAATGCTGAAGTAATGATATGGAAAGTACTTGTAAATAGCAGAAAATTTACTATAAAGTATGTATAGTAAATAGTATTCTACATTAGTATGCATTCGTAAAATGTTTCGCAGAAAAGCATTTTATTATCTGATTTGTTTTAGGAGCTGTCAAGTTTTACTATTGATCTAAAAGTATATGTTTGATTAAAAAATCGGTAAATTTTCAAATTAAATACTTCATATTGATCTTCCTTAGAATATTTAATCTGATAGCATTGGAGCAGTTTTTAATGCTATATTCTTGTATTATTCTGATTGACAGTAACACATTTAGTAAAACATTTTATGCGAGTTGATTTTCAAACAGGTAAATGATCTTAATTACAAAAACAGCCAACAGCCGTCACAAACGTAGCGTATGAGGCACTGGTGATCATAATATCCCCCTATTAAAGTGAAATGAATGGTGTCCCGATTGCGACACGTGGCAAACATCCATTTTCGGGACACCGTCCAGTACGCTTTAACAGTTGGTTTTTCGGCCTCCGGCGATACAGCCAACATTATTGCGACAGCTGATGGCTGTTTTCGTTATTAATTAAAAACAATTTATGTCTTTTACATAAACGCTATCCCATATTTTACTTTATGCTGAGTTAAAATAAAGCTCAGTCAAATAAACTTGTATAGATCTAAGATCCTACAAATGTTTTAAAGCAGTTAAGGAATCAGGTATCTGTAGAGTGTAGTCGCCCTTTGCATCATTTGGCTTTTAAATTTGTTATCTCATACTGAATACATTTTACTGTTGTCTCATTAATTACTGTAGTAGTTCTCTCATTATTAAGTACTACTGATTATTTTAAAATCCAGAGTAAATTTATAGCTATAATTGATTGGTCCTATCTAATTATAAATTCTGTTTGAAGTTCATGTAGTTGAAACTTCCAAAAAATAAATGCTTCGGGTCCAATACATGGGACATTGAATTAATGCACAGTGGTTTAATTCTTCCTCAAAAGGTATAAAAAATAAACGTATTCCTGTGACCATTTACAATTATATAGTGCATGTAGGCGTTGGATTGGGGCAATATATAAACTATGTTTCTCAAAAAATCTAAAATAGTACTGAAACTGTTTGAATGATTGAGAGGATGTTGCAGAATATCTTGCCCTTCGTAATTGCTATTATAGCCCAGTGATTAGGGGGTTGAATTCGAAATTAATTAGGGGAAAGATGGAAATTGTTTTAATCCCTTCAGTTTAAGTCTAGAATGAATATGCTATGTTTTCCTCTTCGTACTAGGTGAGCGTTAGGAAATATGTATAGATTTATAGTAAAAAAACACCGTTTTTAAAATACCATAAAAATATCGCAAAAAAAAAAAAAAAAACTAACTCTATCAAAAACATAGCCAATACAAATGTCGTAGAGCTTAAACTTCTGAGTACAATGACGACCTACACTTGATACTTTTGTTGAATATTAAGATCACAATTCTACTTCAAAGATTTAGCCTCGTGGTCAGGGGGTTAGACTCAGAAATTATTAGGGGAAAACTGGAAATTGTTTTAATCCATTCAGTTTAGGTCTAAAATGAACATACTATGTTTTCTTCCTCGTACTTGGTGAACGTTAGAAAATATGTACATATTTATTTTCGAAAAACACAGTTTTTTTAATTACCTTATCCATATCTCAAAACAGCAAACTCAATCGAAAATATTGTCAATGCAAATGTTGTAGAGCTTACAATTCTGAATAAAATGAGTACCTACATTAATATTTTTGTTCATATTTAAGGTTGCAATTCTATTTCAAAATTTTGCCTTAATCTCTAATCAAGAGCTTGAATCCAGTAGAAATCAAGTTAACTTAACAATATCTCAAAACAGCTAACTCTATCAAAAATTTATCAGTACAACTGTTGTAGAGATTAAAATTCTTAATAAAATGAGTAACCCCATTAATATTTTTTGTTCAATATTAAGACCGCAATTCTATTTCAAAATTTTTCCTTAATCACTAATCAACAGTTTAAAGCCAGAAGGGATCAAGTTATCAGTCCACACTGCTTCCAATTTTTATATGCATGCATTTTTGTTAGTTTCTGACCTATGTCGAAGGGATTAAAACAATTTTTAGCTTTCCCCAAATTAATTTCGCATTTGGCCTTTTTTCATCCCCTACCACTGGGCCCGTAATCAAGATTTTAAAACGTAATACTTAGAATATCCAAAATAATGAGCTAAAATAATTATAAAAACATAATAAATGCCTCAATAAATTAAAAAAAATACATGTATATAAAAATTAGAAGCAGGGTGGACTGATAACCGAGTCTGTTCTGGATTCAAGCTCTTGATTAGCGAGTTAGGCTAATCTTTGAAGTAGAATTGTGAGCTTAATTTTCAACAAAAATATTAAGTGTGGGTACTAATTTTATTCAGAATTTTAAGCTCTATAACATTTGTACTGACAATGTTTTTGATAGAGTTAGTTGTTTTGCGATATTGTTACAGTATTTTTTAAAAAAAACGTGTTTTTTCACTATAAATGTATACATATTTCCTAACGCCCACCTAGTACGAGAGGGAAAACATGGCATATTCATTCTAGACCTAAACTAAATGGATTAAAACAATTTCCAGCTTTTCCCTAATTAATTCCGAACTCGGCTTTTTTTCGCTTCCCTACCACTGGGCTATTAGACCATTGGTCTAATGTAAGTAAAAGCCAAACGCTATTCAGTTGTAGGATGTGCATGTGTAGTGTATTATGCCCGTTTATTACTATGTGAATAATCATATATATTTCGTGGTATGGAACAAAATTTAAATTACATTCGTATATTGTTCTATAAAAAATAAATAAAATGAAAATAAGTAATTAATAGATAAAGTCAAAACAAAATATGTTTTCTAAAATATTAAAGTTTATAGTATAACAAAATTTAAAGTGAATAGTTACAACTAGAATTTTCCTATAAAAATAAATAAAATGAAAATAAGTAATTAATAGATAAAGTCAAAACAAAATATATTTTGTAAAATATTAGAGTTTATAGTATAACAAAATTTAAAGTGAAAAGTTACAACTATAATTTTTGTTAAACGTTTTTAAACTAAACTTTTATTTCATAGTAAAAATATTAGCATCTTCGTCTTTTATATAACAGGGGAGTAAGAAAAATGTAACATCTAGTAGTGTACTGACTTCTCTTGTCAAAATGTCATTCTTTCCTTAGCATATTCTTGTTTAAACATGTCAAGTTAACAAATGTATTTGACATGTTAGGCAAAAAATCACGTTCGACTATAGATCGAACGGAAAGTAATGTAATATAAGAAATATATAAAATAAGATTTTGAAAATATAAACCGACAAAAGAACACAAAAACCCATGTTGACGTGGAAAAAGCTTTTCCATTTCAAATACTGGCTGTTTTAAAAATCCGGAACAAAAGTAAAACTAGTTGAAGAAAAAGAAGTTTAATGGGTCAAAGAGAAGACTTGTAGATTAACATTCACCGTCATAATGGATTTAATATGCTATGAAGAAACTGTTCCAAGTCTCAATATTAACGGCTAAGGGGCTGTTTCATGAAACATTATTTAAGTATAGTATGCGCGTAAGTTATGTAAATCATCTAATCGCGTACAAATCTGTACTCTTCTAATTGCGTTTTACTTTTGCTAAGGACTTTCTAAAACACTATATTTGTTAAAAAATAAATAATGTTTATTTGAAAGAAAAATACTAGAGAAATCTATTATCAATATAGTAAATATTAGTATCAATGTTTTATTTGTAAAACAAATAAAAAAGTCTACTATTGGGAAATTGTCATTAGGTCTTAACCTATAATTCAAAGCAAAAACGTATTCGTGATTAACAATTTTAATCATTTTTTTAAGTTATTCTCTTACTAGAAAACATCCCCAACTGTCAGTTCTGGATTTTGAAGTAGTATTGTTCAAGTAGGATTGTTCGAAAGCTCTTGTAAAGAAGATTAAGAAACGTACGGGAAATATTATCCACAATCGTATAGTTCACGAAATATTCGCAGTGGAAATAGCAAAATAAATAAATAAATAAAGGTAAAAGATTTGTTTTTGTTTACAGCCGAAAGTAGGAAAATTGCCGAAATTCGGTTTCGGTCTTAAAAACCTGTTTCAGTCGATCATTAGTTTTAATTATTCTTTAAAGCTATTCTCTTACTAGGGAACATCCCACACTGTAAGTTCTGGATTTTGAAGAGAGTAGTATCGTTCGAAAGCTCTTGTCAGGAAGATTCAGAAACATACTGGAAATTTTCTCCAGAATCGTATAGTTCACAAAATATTCGCAGTGGAAATAGCAAAATAAATAAATAAAATAAAGGTGAAGAGATTTGTTTTCGTTTACGTTTTCGTTTTCGGCCGAAAATAGGAAGATTATCGAAATTCGGTTTCGGTCTTAAAAATCTGTTTCAGCGATCTTTATTTTTAATCATTCTTTAAAGTTATTCTCTTACTAGTGGACATCCGCAACTGTCAGTTCTGAATTTTGAAGAGAGTAGTATCGTTCGAAAGCTCTTGTCAGGAAGATTCAAAAAGTATTGGAAATTTTCTCCAGAATCGTGTAGTTCACGAAATATTCTCAGTGGAAATAGCAAAATAAATAAATAAAATAAATGCGTAAGATTTGTTTTCGTTTACGTTTTAGTTTTCGGCCGAAAATGCTGAAATTCGGTTTCGGTCTTAAAAGTCTGTTTCAGTCGATCATTAGTTTTAATCGTTCTTTAAAGCTATTATCTTACTAGGGAACATCCTCAACTGTCAGTTCTGGATTTTGAAGAGAGTAGGGTTGATCGAAAGCTCTTCTCAAGAAGATTAAGAAACGTACGAGAAATTTTCTACATAATCGTATAATTCACGAAATATTCGCAGTGGAAATAGCAAAATAAATAAATAAAATAAAGGTGAAAAGATGTTTTTTCGTTTACGTTTTCGTTTTCGGCCGTAAATAGGAAAATTACCGAAATTCAGTTTAGGTCTTAAAAATCTGTTTCAGTAGATCATTAGTTTTAATCATTCTTTAAAGCTATTCTCTTACTAGGGAACATCCCCAATTGTCAGATCTGGATTTTGAAGACTTCGAAATCTCTTGCCAGGAAAATTATGAAACATACGGTAAATGTTCTCCAGAATCATATAGTTCACGAAATATTCGCAGTAGAAATAGCAAAATAAATAAAGGAGGACCTCATAAGCCAAGGGGTATAAGTAACAAAATTGAAAAAAATTGAGCTAAGTGCACAGACGGCCTGGAAATATCCTGTTTTCTTTTCAGGTAAAGAAATATAAGTGATTTTCTAATTATGTGTTGTGTTTTAGAGATCAACCCTCTTTGCAGAATAATGATAAATATTCGCTAATTATAAATTTATAGAAAATTTCACCCTGCTTTTATCACATTTCTTGAAATAAGTGTTCAAAGACAACTGCGAGAAAAGCAGTAGTTTCCTATTTCAATTCAGTTAATTATTATTGATGTTCAACATTGACGTGAAATACCTTTGAACTCAATTTACTCCAAATCGAAATTTTGTCTCTTGTTTCCCTTGGCTTCTGATGCCCTCAAATAAAATAAAGGTGAAAAGATTTGTTTTCGTCTACGTTTTTGTTTTCGGCCGAAAATAGGAAAATTACCGAAATTCGGTTTCAGTTTCGGTTTTGGTCTTAAAAATCTGTTTCAGTCGATCCTTAGTTTTAATCATTCTTTAAAGCTATTTTCTTACTAGGGAACATCCCCAATTTTCAGATCTGGATTTTGAAGACTTCGAAATCTCTTGCCAGGAAGATTATGAAACATACGGTAAATGTTCTCCAGAATCATATAGTTCACGAAATATTCGCAGTGGAAATAGCAAAATAAATAAATGAGGACCTCAGAAGCCAAGGGGTATAAGTGACAAAATTGAAAAAAATTGAGCTAAATGCACAGAAGGCTTAGAAATATCCTGTTTTCTTTTCAGGCAAAGAAACATAAGTGATTTTCTAATTATGTGTTGTGTTTTAGAGATCAACTCCCTTTGCCGAATAATGATAAATATTCACTAATTATAAATTTATAGAAAATTTCACCCTGCCTTTTTCCACATTTATTGAAATAAGTGTTCAAAGACAACTGTGAAAAAAGCAATAGTTTCCTATTTCAATTCAGTTAATTATTATTGATGTTCAACATTGACGTCAAATACTTTTGAACTCAATTTACTCCAAATCGAAATTTTGTCCCTTGTACCCCTTGGTTGTGTTGATCTCTAAAACACAACACATAATTAGAAAATCACTTATGTTTCTTTACCTGAAAAGAAAAAAGGATATTTCCAGGTCGTTTGTGCCGTTCGTTCTTATGCCCTCAAATAAAATAAAGGTGAAAAGATTTGTTTTCGTTTCCGTTTCCGTTTTCGGTCGAAAATAGGAAAATTACCTAATTTCGGTTTCAGTTTCGGTTTCGGAATTAAAAACCTGTTTCAGTCGATCCTTAGTTTTAATCATTCTTTAAAGCTATTCACTTACATCCCCAACTGTCAGTTCTGGATTCTGAAAAGTGTAGTATCGTTCGAAAGTTCTTGTCAGGAATTTTGAGAAACGCACGGAAAATGTTCTGCAGAATCGTAAGGTTCACGAAATATTCGCCGCGGAAATAGCAAAATAAATAAATAAGAACCCCAAAAGCCCACGTGTATAAGTGAAAAAATTGAGCGAAGTGCACAAACGACCTGGAAATATCCTTTTTTCTTTTCAGGTAAAAAAACATAAGTGATTTTCTAATTATGTGTTGTGTTTTAGAGATCAACCCCTTTTGCCGAATAATGATCAATACTGTCTAATCATAAATTTAAAGAAAATTGCACTCTACTTTTTCAGATTTATTGAAATAACAGCTCTAAGACCACTGTGGAACAAGCAGCAGTTTCCTATTTCAATTCAGTCAATTATTACTGTCGTTCAAATTTAACGTCAATTATCTTTCAACTCAATTTATTCCGAATCGAAATTGTGTTAATTGCACCCCTTGGCTTCTGATGCCCTCAAATAAAATAAATATGAAAAGATTTATTTCCGTTTCCGTTTTCGGTCGAAAATAGGAAAATTACCTAATTTCGGTTTCAGTTTCGGTTTCGGACTTAAAAACATGTTTCAGTCGATCCTTCGTTTTAATCATTCTTTAAATCTATTCACTTACTAGGGAACATCCCCAACTGTCAGTTCTGGATTCTGAAGAGAGTAGTATCGTTCGAAAGTGTTTGTCAGGAAGTTTGAGAAACGCACGGAAAATGTTCTCCAGAATCGTATGGTTCACGAAATATTCGCAGTGGAAATAGTTAAATAAATAAATAAATAAATAAAATAAAGGTGAAAAGATTTATTTTCATTTACGTTTTCGTTTACAGCCGAAAATAGGAAAATTGACGAAATTCGATTTCAGTTTCGGTTTCGGACTTAAAAACCTGTTTCAGTCGATCCTTGGTTTTAATCATTCTTTAAAGATATTCTCTTACTAGGAAACATCCCCAAGTATCAGTTCTAGATTTGAAGAGAGTAGTATCGTTGAAAAGCTCTTGTCAAGAAAATTAAGAATAGTACGGGAAATGTTCTCCAGAATCGTATCGTTCACGAAATACTCGCAGTGGAAATAGCAAAATAAATAAAATAAAGGTGAAAAAAATTGTTTTCGTTTAAGTTTTCGTTTTCGGCGGAAAATAGGAAAATTTTTAGTTTCGGTTTCGGTCTTAAAAACCTGTTTATTCGATCCTTAGTTTCAATCATTCTTTAAAGCTATTCTCTTGCTAGGAAACATCCCCAACTGTTATGATTACTTTTATTGATTTTTATTGATTCTTAATATTACTAGGAAACACCCCCAACTGCCAGTTCTGCATTTTGAAGAGAGTGGTATCCTTCGAAAGCTCTTCTCAGGAAGATTAAGAAACGTAGGTGAAATGTTCTCCAGAATCGTATAGTTCACGAAATATTCGCAGTGGAAATAACGAAATAAATAAATAATATAAAGATGAAAAGATTTGTTTTCGTTTCCTTTTTCGTTTTCTGCCAAAAATAGGAGAATTACCGAAATTCGGTTTCAGTTGTAAAAACCTGTTTCAGTCGATCCTTAGTTTTAATCATTCTTTAAAGATATTCTCTTACTAGGGAACATCCCCAACTGTCAGTTCTGGATTTTGAAGAGAGCAGTATCGTTCGAAAGCTCTTGTCAGGAATATTAAGAAACGTATGGGAAATGTTCTCCAGAATCGCATAGTTCACGAAATATTCGCAGTAGAAATATCAAAATAAATAAATAAAGTAAAGGTGAAAAGATTTGTTTTCTTTTACGTTTTGTTTTCTGCCGAAAATAGGACAATTGCCAAAATTCGGTTTCAGCCTTAAAAACCTGTGTCAGTCGATCCTTAGTTTTAATCATTTTTTAAAGCTATTCCCTTATTAGGGAACATCCTCAATTTTCAATTCTATATTTTGAAGAGAGTACTATAGTTCGAAAGCTCTTGTCAGGAAAATTAAGAAACGGACGGGAAATGTTCTCCAGAATCGTATAGTTCACTAAATATTCGCAGTGGAAATAGTAAAATAAATAAATAAAGTAAAGGTGGAAAGATTTGAAAACTTCTTTACAAATTAGTGGGCAATAAATACGGGGGGTATTATATGATTAGAAACAGGAACTAAATCCCCTGATCCTATGGGATGAAGAGAGTGCAGCGTGTGAAGTGGAAGTTCCATGAGTGGATGAAGACAGCAGTTTTACTGTCAAACAATAATGTCCTTCGAAGTTTGAGGATAGTGCTGGAAACACTTGTTTTTTTAGAGGCATTCGTAATTACATAAATACGTAGCACCTATAGTCATCGTTCGGTCCGTCTGTGTGTCCGTCCGCATATAACACAGCAAAAACTACCCAAACGAATGGTATGAAATTTTAAATATATAATTGTTGTAAGGTTTTGTCGAGTCATTTCAAATTTTATGGAAATCGGAGGTAAAGTTTAATTACAGGAACAGTCAAAAGTTTTACGTTACATTACGGCCAATGGGGAAAATATTTCAAGTGCATTTTAATGATGTTACAGCCTTTCGAACCGAATGAAATGGATATTAACTTTTGAAGAGCACTAAAATATACATCCAGTACCATATACGGTGCAAAATATTTATAAAATAATTTATAGTACGAACGCACGACATTTGCCGCGTTTGATGTGCAATTTCCAACTTGTTTTAATTTATTTTAAAATATAATGCACTGTTTATGAAAGAATTATTCTTGCAATGATGGAACCAGCAATTTGTTTTTTTTATGAGTACTGATAAAATGTGTTCTCAAAATGACGTAAAAAAATACAGTAGTACCTCTTTTATCCGAAACTCTTTTAACCGAAACTTTCGGTTAACCGAAATCGATAAAAAAAAATAACTATCACATTCCTTGCGTGCAAAATCCATTTTGAAATGTGTTTTTTTTTTCAACTATAATATTTCTTGTGTGCAAGTGGCCCTTTCCGAACTACGAGTAGTACAAATAAATATTTTCGATCCCCTTTCTTCGAGTTCCTTTGAATTTAACTTGAGCTCCCGTAACCTACGGAGTGAAACGAACAAATTAACAATTCTGAAGCTTTTGAATGTTTTGCAAAAGGTTTGGCATGGCTGGAGCGGCAGAAAAACTGTTATACTGGTGAACTATAATAATATTAAAAAAAAACTCCGTGATAGGGCTTCAAAGCAAAAACAATCGAACCTGCGACAAGAAAAACGGTTTTTCAAAACCTTGTGATATATGTAAAAGGTACTTAATTTCAAAATTAAAATTTAGGTAATTTATCCTGGTTTCTATTTTGCCATTGCTTTATTTTTATTAAGCACTTGTTACCATAGTAAGAAATAATGCATAGATTTCTCCTTAATCTCAAAATTGAAGCATTCTCGATTATCCGAAAAGTTCGATTCTCCGAAAGAGGGTCGTCCCAATTACTTCGGATAATCAAGGTACTACTGTATGTAGATACTGAGAATTTTTTTTTGTTTTAATAAACTTGAATTATTGAGTTTTGAGTTTTCTTTTATACAAAAGTAGTCGTGAATATTAAATTTCTTACTGGAGAAACATAATAAAAGGTCATCTTGTGCCTTTATGATTTTAATATATTCACTTAAAATTTATTAAATTCTAGCTAACCGTTTTCCGGAAATCGTGCGCCTGATAACCAAAATTGCGGTTTTCATAAAAGTAACTTTAATGACCAAACCTCTCTTGATTATATAAAAAGAACTCAAACTGTTTTAGACATAACTTCGCTTCTAAAAAGAATTTTTCCACGTTTTTTTTTTAAAACGTCCCTAAAGAATCGTATTTATAAGCTATTAAAAAAATATTTTTTTGACACTAATAAAGTTTGGCCAGTGACAAAAATTCAGATTTAGACTGAGCGGAAAAATTGATTCTTTTTTCGATTTTAAGAACCATGCGCTGACCAAAATTTCCGGAAATGATCCGTAATATTCAAAAAATGTAGTGTCCATAACAAGAATAATGAGACCACAAAATTGTAATAATCTTCACGTGTATAACTTGAACAGTCATACAGCTTATTTATCAACAATTGGCTTCATTAGTTAAAAGTCCTTCCGGCCAGTGCCGGGAGGAAGAGGTAGCTTTCATATTCCTTATTTTTAAAAACCCAACTTATATTATTCAAACACACGAAGCTCAATTTAGTGGAAACCGAATATAGGAGATTCAATACTACTTTTTATCAATACTAAATCATTACGAATGAGAATTTCGCGAAATTAGTCAGCTTTATCCAAGCTGCTTTTATTTAATGTAACTTATATTTGGCTGCAAATTCGGCGATTTCTTAAACTGCCTGCCATTTTAAGACAACATGGTGGATGAGGCTAACCAGTGAACTTGGTCGAGACCTTAGTAATTGCTGTGCACATGCTCATTCACATCGGAATCGATTGATATATACGAGTGCTGTCGCAGGCAAAAAATGAGATTTTTCAAAATGTCACCCACATTAGATATTGAAATTGATATATCTGAGCCATATTTTAAGATAAAGATAAACAAAAAATGCTCCTGAATCCTTATATCAAGGTCAAATACTTAAGAAAGAAACCTTTTTCAATTTCAATTTTTTTTTTTTGCACCTCACTTTAAATATATATATTTTTTAATTTAATGGCCGCCATTTTGAAACAAGATGGCTGATGAAGCTGGCCAGCGAACTTGGTCGGGATATTGATATATACTATCCACATGCCTTCTTACATCGAAATAGGCGAATACGTGTGTTATCGCGTGACAAATACAAGATCGTTTCAAAATGTTAGCCATCCTAGAAATTCAAAGTGCTATAATTCAACCATTTTTTAAGATATAAACAAAAGAACAAATTTTCAGAAACAAAAACTGCTCCGGAATCTTTGTATCAAGGACAAACACATAAAAAAAATCTTTTTCATTTTCCAGTTTTTTAATACTTCATTTTAAATTTTAAATTTATATATTTTTTAAATGGCAACCCTTTTGAAACAAGATGGCGAATGAAGCTGGCCAACGCACTCGGTCGAGACATTGGTATGTACTATGTACAGACCAATTTACAACCAAATCGGTTCATAAATGCGGCTGTTATCGCGTGACAAAAATCAGGTCGTTTTAAAATGTCAGCCACAATAGAAATTCAAAATGCTATAACTCAGCCATTTTTTTAGATATAGACGAAACAAAAACTGTTCCGGAATCTTTGTATTAAGGTCAAACACATACGAAAAAAATCTTTTTTCATTTTCCAATTTTTTGGTATCTCATTTTAAATTTTAAATTTTTTAAATGGCCGCCATTTTGAAACAAGATGGCGGATAAAGCTGGACAACGAACTCGGTCGAGATATTTGTATGTACTATGTACACACCAAGGTACATTCGAATCGGTTCAAAAATACGTCCGTTATCACGTGACAAAAATCAGGAAGTTTCAAATTGTCAGCCACGCTAGAAATTCAAAATGCTATAACTCAGCCATTTTTTAAGATATAGACGAAACAAAAACTGCTCCCGAATCTTTTTATCAAGGTCAAACATATAAGAAAAAAATATTTTTTCAATTTTCAATTTTTTGGTACCACATTTCAAATTTAAATTTTTCTTAAAAATTTAAATAGCCGCCATTTTTAAACAAGATGGCGGATGAAGCTGGCCAACGAACTCAGTCGAGACATTGGTATGTACTATGTATAAACGAAGTTACATCCAAATCGGTTCATAAATACGCCTTTTATCGCGTGACAAAATTCAGGACGTTTCAAAATGTCAGCCACGCTAGTAATTCAAAATGCTATAACTCAGCCATTTTTTAAGATATAGACAAAACAAAAACTGCTCCGGAATCTTTGTATATAGGTCAAATACAGAAGGAAAAAATATTTTTCCATTTTCAATTTTTTGGTACCACATTTCAAATTAAAATTTTTTTTAACATTTTAAAATGCCGCCATTTTGAAACAAAATGGCGGATGAAGCTAGCCAATGAACTCGGTGGAGACATTGGTATGTACTATGTACACACCGAATTACATCCAAATCGGTTCATAAATACGAGAGTTACAGTGTGACAAATGTCAGATATATATATATATATATATATATATATATATATATGTGTGTGTGTGTGTGTGTCAATTTTGAACGGAGGGTGGTTTCGGGGTCTGGGGGTCATGATCGATGAAAATATACCAAATTTTTTTGAAATCGCTTTCCTCCGAACGGCTACAATAGGTAGCTTTTTGTAATGAAATCTACCTAAAAGTGTCTACATCATTTGTATGATACATTTTACTGAAAACAAAAGTAAATCAAAATATTATGAAATCATACTAATAAAAATGAATAAATTTTTATTCACCTATAATGTAAAACTATTATATAACTGAAATAGGTAGCTAAAACGAAGTGGAAAAACAAATATTATTATTAATACTTTCCAACATAATTTCAAAGGGTGTATGAATTTGGTTTGTCCGTCTGGTCGTCGGTTTGCCGTATGTCTACCGTATGTCTGCCATCTGTCCATGCTCTTACTTGTGCAAATCTTCTCGGATTGCCGTGTAATTCATAAATATTTCTGAAGTTTTCTATGGCATGTTCTGAATTGAATATGGAGTGTGTGGCATTAATAGTTCGTTTACAGGGACACTCAAAAGAATCCCGTTAGAAATAAGGTCAACTGAAGAAAATCGTTTGCGGTATATTTTAATGATGTTATACTATTTCTGAGATAATGAAAGTAATATGAATTTATGGTTTAAGGGGTCTTGTACCTTTTAAACGCGACAGAACTTAAAGAAAAAATTCAAAGTTTGAATTAATCTATCTTCAAGACCTTTTTCTATATGAACATGAAATTTTGGCTATTCATTAAACAGCGTTGTAATATTGCTTTGTAATATGCTGTCATTAGAATTTTATCAGCCTTTTACAGAATTTATATATTGCTGAAATCAAAATAGCTCCTTTTTTTTACTCCATAACTCGTTGCGCGCATGATATCTTGAGAAAATATGTATGGATTGTCATGAAATTTGGCAAAGATACTAAAAAAATACATGTGTTTAAAATGATCTACTTTTAAGTATTTACAATTGTAATATTTTAGTTATGACTACTTTTATTCATTAAAAATGTAAAATTTTTATTTTTTCTTACAAAAATATATTTATATATATAGTTAATGAAACAACTTTGGCCTGAGAGTAGATAATTTTAAACACACATATTGTTTTATTATCTTTACCAAATTTCATGACACTCCATACATATTTTCGCAAGATATCATGCCCGCAATGACTTATGGAGTAAAAGTAAAGAGCTATTTTGATTTTAACAATACAGAAATTCTATAAAAGTCTAATAAATTTCTAATGGTAGCATAATATGTTTACTCAATAGTAAAAATTTTATGTCTATACACAACAAGGTTTTGAAGATAGACTAATTCAAACTTTGAATTTTTCCGTTAATTTTCGTCGCGTTAAAAAGTACAAGACGCCTTAAATAAATCTGTTAACATAATGGTGTGTTGGGGGGATGTTTGGAGCGTATTTTTAATAATGTTACACTATTTCGAACATAACGAAATTTAAATACTTTATCAAGGTGCATTTTAAGATGCGTACTGTAGAATATGACGTGCATAATAGTTATTTTTCGTTTACAGGGAGCATAAAACAGTGTTTACACTAAAGATTTTGGTTACAGTACTGTCCATGAGTGCAAAAACTGGAGGTGCGTTTTCCGATATGGTATGACTTTTTATGCTTAACTAAATTTTTACGTACTATGTGGGGATTCTATCAATCAAAAACTGTTTTCCATAAAATATTTCTTAACCTTCCGTCTACCAGACGGGTCCATTGGACCCGACATGTACATTCAAAATATTTATTCAAACCAGAAATTTCTTCAAAACAAACTAAATGTATAAATCAGACAATAATAAGTTAAATAAACAAATTAAATAGTTTTAAGTAAAAATTCTGGTGTAGAATGTTTTTATAAAACTTGAGTAAAATTTCCGGTAGTTCTAGGGTTAAACATCACTACGCGCGATCATGAATGGATTAAAACGGTTTTTTAATCGAGTTAAACATTTTCCAGTCTAATTATATATAGCCTACTAAGAGAATTTTGTAAAATATAAATAAATTCATATACAGGGCGGCGCAAAGAATCATATACATTGTCATCTATTGGTCTATAGATAGTAATTTCTGAAAGTGCGATTCCAGTTGTGTTGCGCGATATTTTCTGAGTTGAATTTTATTTTAATTTGAGAAGCGTATAAAAATTTGTAGATAATATATAGGGCTGTATAAAATTATTCGAATCCCTTTTCGTATATTCTTGAAATTGCTGAAGGCAGATTTCCGAATGTGTTATGCATTTAGTAACTAAGCTAAATTTTAATACACTATATAGTGTATATACAGATCTATAGATCAAGTATAGATATGCACAAAAGTTTTTGGGCCAATTTGCGGATATAGACTGTAAATGCTTAAATCTACTTTGACCATTTTCAACGGTAAAGTTCTGTTTCATTTTTTGTAAGTGTTAGAAAGTGTTTCATAATCTATGCTCGGCACATTATTTTTCTTTCTTGGTTTTTATATATAGATCTGATTGACGTTATACATTAATTCTTTTTACTTTTTAAAATTTATATATCTATTGATTGTTTGAGCGTATTGTTTAGGAACAAATCATTAAAAAAAACAAAATATTGCATATTTTAAAAGTGAAAAAAAACGAATAATTTTTCTTTTATATCATTTCTTCTTTTGTTTGCTACAGAACATATGATTTTGTCATTATCCAACATAAAAAGATTCAAAGACTTCTTTAGTTTTTTCTCTCTATTTTTTATTATTTCTCTAATAACAAATTGTATTTTAAACCTCAAAAGAAAATTTAAAAACTTATTAATGATTCAAGGATATTTTTTACAATTTTGAAAATTTGTAAAAACCTTTATTTTAATTTTCCTAAAGACATCATTTTGTATGAAATGTTTTATGTTCTCCGGTATTTTTTAAGCAGTAGTCATAAATAGTTATTTTTTAAATCAATTTTACTTTAATTTTTTAAGTTGTAAAATAATATTAAATTAACGAATTTTACAGCAGTATTAAGGTTGTTACTTTTTTAAATGATTTATTATATAAAAAGTACCGGATTTAAATTTTTTAGTGGTTTTGAGGAACATTATCTTATATTCTTTTAAAAGTAAAATAATTAATTATTAGTTTTAAGAATGTTAAAAAATTATGTAAAACAATGCTTTAAAAATTATTTTTACATCGAATAACCAAGAATGAGGAGTATGTACATGCATAAAAATAAATTGGTAAGTATAAACTTTTAATACTATATTAAGATTGTCTCATGTCCTTGTGACCAGGATGATGTTTTTTTAAAGAGGGGGGGGGGGGTGATATTTGTAGGAAACTATGCAATAAAACTTTATTTAAGTTTTAAGCATATATCAGTTAATACTCATTTGCATTTCCCATAATATCTGAATGAAAATGTTCTTGATCGATATAATATAATACATATATTTAGAAAAAAATTCAGTTTTCAAAAGTTTGAAAGAATTACATACATATCACTTACACACATTTTCCTGTTTCCACAGGATAAAAAAAGAAAACATTAAAGGAATGAATATATACAAATGTTTTAAATATTTAAATTACGTATTAAACGTTTATTTATAATAAACTATCTGCCATTTACTTATTACATATTTTATTTCAGAAAGTTTAGTAATCTTTCTGAGTTGCAAAAACATTTTTTGTATCTTGTTCTAATAAGCTGGATAAAAAGATTTACGCTTAAAAAATTTCGCTAATACTGTTTATAAAGCACCTTTTTAGGCGACATTTTCGAGATTGATTTATCTTTGTTTATGACAAATGTTAACCTATAAAGATGCGTAACTGCAATGTTTATCCAACGACTATTTCTTAAAATGAATTTATTCATTTTTCTCTTTTATAAATTTTTGCTGAAAATGTTATTAATTTAAAACTTTATTTTGTATACTTTTTCTACCGAAAAAAATTTGTTAAGAAAATGTTTAAAGCAAGTGTGAAATTAAGTGTCTAGGATTTTGTATGCAAAATTCTTTTCTCAAAAAAAACAAAAAAAACAAAACAGTGAATGTTTTATATACATTATTAGATATCACTCAACATAGTTAAACAAAGTTTTATAAAGGAGTCTTTAAAAAGTTTTGAAAAAAACTTTCAATTTAGAGCTACAACTATTTAAAGTGGCTGCTCTAGTAATTGCTCAGTCCCTAGGAGTTTATCAGATAATATTATATTCTATTCAAGAAAATCTTGTACGAACGGTTTCTAGTGCTTTCTTTGTAGTAGTTATATAGCACTTCGGACGTATAATCAACTTCGATATCTTGGTTAATTGACTAAAAGCAGTCTATCAATTACTTCCGAAACTTTTTTTTAAGCACTTTGAACAGAATAGCGAGTTAACGACAGATGAACGTACGATAAACAGTTTTATTATTAAAATAATAACAGAGATCAAGAAAATAATTTTTTAAGCATAATTTTACAGCGAGCAGGGCAATCAAGATAAGATGTGGAAATCAAAAATATTCTTAATTGGTCAACTACTGGTAAAGTCACAAATGTTTTCTCATGGACATCCCTCTATTACAAAAGGATTCTCTTTACAGACACTTTATTCATGCTATTTCAGCCTTTTATATATATTTTATTATTAAAAATTTTTAATTTTATTGAATGTTATAATCTATATATATATTTTCGAAAATTAGAACTTGACAGAGTTTTAAAAAAATGTGATATTTAAAATATGATATAAATTGCTGCCAGAAAGGGAAACTTAGTCTTTTTATATTTCATCTGTCCACGTCATATAAAATCCACAGTTCTGTATTGGATATTGCTATGCTGCACGGTAAATGTTTAATATACAGTGCCATCGAAAAATAATGCCTAGATTTTAACCCCTTGAGGGGCGGTGGTATCAAATATATCCCACCTAATTTAAACAAGATTCTCACCAAAAAATTTTAACTATATTTTATATTTTTAACTTTGGAGGAATATCGTTGAAAAATTGCTTTTCTTTATTTAAATGTAAAATTTTTCGATTGAATTCCGCTGAGAATTCAGTATTTAGAGACATTTTTGCTTGCCCCCCAAGGGGTTAAATAACTGTCACAAAAAAAAACTATGAAAGGTAATTTTTTGGTTTTAGTCTTATAATGTGCGGCAAAAAATAATTTTTTTTCATACCTTAGTATGTTTCAATGTGAGCACCGTTCGGTGTGCACCAGGAGCAAATGTGTTCAATGTGAGCACCAGGAGCAGTTTGACCTGGATAAGTTCTCCGAAAAAGCCGCTGTACACTGACTATTGACTTTGACTCCACATACCAAATCACGCACTGTGCTTTTTGTTGCATGGTCAACATCGTATTGAGTAGCTGCAGTCTGGCGAGTCGGCTGACCTTGATGACTGCGCAACTAATCCGCGCATAACAGAGACACGCAAATTAATTCTGGTGAACTAAAACCAAACTTGCGTTCACCAGTTATCGTGTAGTGAAAGAATTACTCATTTAACATAAAAGGTTTCGATGTTATGACTTTTTTTTAATCTAGGCATTATTTTTCGATGACCCTGTATAATAATTAAAGATCATTTCTATCATGTTATAATAAATAATGTAGCATTGTAACATAAATATAATTACTTATTCATTTCAGTATTTTGTGTGTATTTTACTACTAAAATTTCCTTACTTCTTTTCCGTGTTGTATTCTGTTCTTCCGTATTTTTTTCTAAATGCAATTGGCGTAATCACGAGTAGTATGCTGTTGCCCTCACAAAAATTTCTTCTATACCATTCTAATATATAAATGTATAAAAGCGACGATTATGAATCTAAAGCATAGTGAATTTATTTTGCTTTAACACAGAGCTACAGACTTAATTAAAAGAAAAAAGAACAAAGATGCATACTGTTGAGTATTAAATCCTAAAGTTAGATCAATAGTTACATTTTTAATGATTTAACACAAATATAAAACTTGATGTATTTCTAAATAATAGAAGATAAGATACAGCTTTAACGTTAATCGCAAACAAGTATGGAGTTAATATTACATAATTGGCTCGATAGTCAAAAGTTGAGGTCCAAAATGAAGATTTTGGCAACAGCGTGGTTAAAAGTGTATGAGAGTTACAAGAATGGATATAATAATACTGAAAACCCACACTTTCTAAAAAGCATCAATTGATTGTGGAATCGAACAGGTATTTTCCCCAAACATTGGATAGTAACGTTCCCTGATGAATGATTAAAGTGAAAATTGAATCAGCATCTATTTATGTCAATGTCTAACAGAAAGTTTGATGAAATTCTGTGTGTTAGTTTTTTACATATAGCTATCGCTGAAACTATGCAAAGCGCAGCATAACATTGCCAACTATTGGGCTCTGTACACCCTAAGCTAATCCCCATTTATTTATATCAAACTGTAGCAGAATTTGAAGTTTGCTGAAATTCCGTGGGTTACTTTGTGAGATATACACTGTAAAACAAAAAATCTAGAAAGTTATTAAATTTTTTCTTGGAAACTGCCATTCCAAGAACTTTTTACGTAACCGCATCAAAAAAAGTTAATGCAACTGATACTCGTTTGCACAGTAAATCAAAAACTCTGTAAGGTTACTAAGACTTTTTAGGAAACTGGGATTCCTAGAGTTTTTTATGTAACTGCAACTCGGGTTACAGATAAAAATTTTAATAAGATACTGTAATTTTTGTGGGTTCTTTTGTAAAGCTACAGAAACCTGTAGCTTTACAAAAACTAGTTTTATTGATTTACATCATCTTTTGTTCAGTGTACAGATAAAATTTAAGTAAGCATACAGATTTGTGTAACTTCACGTATGTAGAACTACAGAATTTTTTTTATAGTGTAGCTATTACGGAAATTGCGAAAAATGATGCATAACATCTCCCCTGCTGAGAAACATAACCGCAATCTTTATCAACTCCATTTTATTACAGGGTATAACTGAATCTGAACTTTAATTTAATTCCGTGCACTAGTTCTTGAGATAGAGCAGCAACAAAATATGTGTCATACACAGATTAACAGATATATAGACAGACAGACATTTAGAAAGAATTGACAACTCTTGTTCTGGGCATTGTAAAACATATAAATGACTAACTTTTAAGATATGGTATAAAATTAGACGTTATTTTCCATTTATTATAAAGTATAACGTAGTAACCCAAGAACAGTATCGTTGTTTATTATTTTCAATCTTTTATGTATGTTTATCTGTTAAAATTTCTTTTTTATCTCAGTGTTTTAATGTATTTTTTACATGAAAAAATTACCAGAATTGAGAAAAAAATGTTATATGAAAATTTGACATTATTGCCGGATCACGTTTCAGATTTATTTTTTTTTTATTTTTTGTACTTGGACTTAATAAAAATAGGCAATGTTATTTTACAGAATGGCTCTTTTTTTCGGGATAAACAGTTAGATAGTTAAACAGTTAGGGATATGATATATAATTAATAGTTACTTCTTATTCATTTATAGTAAATGTAAAGAAAAATTAATCTTTAAATGTCTAGCACAGTAATTTAAACAAAAGATGAATCAAACTCTAAAAGAAAAAAAAATATATATTTCCTGAATTAAGATATAAATTATTTTGGGAACTTAATTTGCAAAACTATGTCATTTAAAAAAAATATACATATATAGTGAATTTTAAAGTTTAGAAATAGCTGATTTCGAATGAAATTTGTTTATTAATTTTGAAAATCAATCCTGCCTAGTTATAAAACGTGTTTAAATAAAATACATTTTGAAACTTTAGCATTTTCCGTGAGTGCAAATATGATGAATTACATTGAATTTGCAAATCTAGGGATTTACATACAGATGTATATATTGAACCTAGAAATGTGTACAATACGACATTCATTTGAACCTTTGACGTTAGCAAATAACATGAAATAGAGAATAGATTAAATGCATCATGCATAATTTATAATACGATTTGTTTACTGGTTAAATATTATTATTGATTTATTTTGATGAATTAACCCTCTTAAAACTTTCACAACCTTTTTACATTTAATAAGAGTTCTTGCAACACGATATTATTTTTGCTTGCATTATTTATTGTTTAAAGATGAAATAACAGCGATGTTATACTCGTATCGTATTAAAGTAAAATAATACGAAAACATTTTTATACAAACGAAAATTGTTGGATATTATTATTTGCGCTTCACAAGTTTGGTAACTTTTAAAAAGAAATTAGTACATCGCTGTACATTGTTTGTTTAGAAGAAATAAAATTTTAATAAAAACATTTTTGCAGAATTTCCAAAGATGTTTTATGTTGAAAATATGTTTGTGAGAAAAATGTAAGTAACCTTTTTTAATAAAAATTATACTGTGTTTCAGAACGTAATAAAAACACTTATGTAAAGGAAAAAAAAACAGTTATTCTTCTAAAATATTTATTTTTTAATTATTTTTCTCACTATCTAGATCAGCTGTTCTCAACCTGGGGTACACGTACTCCTGAGGGTACGTGGCGGGCCTGGTAGGGGTACGTGAAAATAATATATTTAATCGCGGAAATCACAAAAATGGTTTAACTAAAAAGACATGAAGAATATTGATAGTTTTAGATGACAAATTAGTCTAATGCAAAATGTTACATTCAAAATGAGGGAAAAGGCCCACTATACCTAATAATTCATTCATAATGCAATGTCAGTAGCTCTGCCCATTGATAAGCATACAAGTATTTATATATTTTCTCCCATCTTTCCGAAAACTTCACTGAATCATTACGGAATGCTCTTTCCTCACCACTTTTTTGTTATTCTTCCGTGTTAAATAATAACTCCAGAACGGTTAAATTATGGCAGATCGTAAATTGCGTCAACATTTAGATTTTAATGTTTTTTATAGAAACTTGTTGATCATCGAACACTGTAAAAAAAATCTGTAAAGTTACTAAAGTTTTTCTAAGAAACTGGGATTCCTAGAATTTTTTATGTAATGACAACAACAAAAATTCATGTAACCGATACACTTTTGCAACGAAAATCCAAAAATCTGTAAGGTTACTAAGAATTTTTTTGGAAACTGGGATGCCTAGAACTTTTCATGTAACTGCAACCAGGGTTACAGATAAAATTTTAGTAAGGTTACTGTAACTTTAGCAGATTCATTTGTAAAGTTACAGATTTCTGTCTACAAAAACTAGTTTTGTAGATTTACATTTTTTTTTTGTACACTTACTGATGAAAGTTTTGTAAGCATGTAACTCCACATCTGTAGAAATAGAGATTTTTTTTACGGTGAACTTTAAAATGCAAGAAAACTTCAATGTAATTTGTATCGATTTATTATATGGTTTTGATAAAATTACCAATGAAAAAAAGCATATTTAGCAGGGTGTGAAGGGTGACGTGTTTATGAGAAATCGGAGTACTTTGAAATAAAAAGCCTATGAAAGGGATATGTGAAAGAAAAAATGTTAGGAAGCGCTGATCCAGATCGTAAATGGGAACATATATTTTTATATTTTTGTCGAAAAAAATCGTGCATTGTAATGTTAAAACGTTTTAAAAAATTTAAACATTATAAAATGTAATTGATAATACCAATAAAAAAGTATTAGAATCATTTGCTCAATTTAATATTCTAGAATTTTAGCTCGATGTTTTAGACTTTTAAAAATGCAGGCAATAAACGTTACTTTACTGAAACATCTAACCGCTTACAGGTTTTCTTTTATTGTTGGGTATTTAATTTTTAGAATTATGAAAAACTATATGTATTTTTCTATTCGTTAAATAACTAGATATGTTCTTTTGAGGATGCACCTTGGAAGAATAGAATGGAAACAGAGATAAATCAATCCATTAGTAGCAATTCAGATTCGTGCGATTCAAAGTCGAGGAAAATTGTCGTTCAGGTATGAAACTATGTTTTAGGTAGATTTCATAAGAAATACTACCTATTGCAGAAGTTACCATGGTGCGACTAATGTCGCAATTATGCACGGACACGTATTCAAACTCTGCAAAATCTTTGAGATAGCTAGTATCTCGGCGGGATTGCAAATGGGGCAAAATCGGCCCAAATGGGGTGAAAATGGGGAGGGTTCAAAATTTCGAATACCGTTTTAACATGATTTTGATAAAACCAACTCTTATAGAAAAATGGTAGGGAAAAATAAATATTTTTCGTTATAGCAGTTGCCAAATTAAAAGAAAATACAATAAAATTCTTACCACAACAGCTACTTTTCTATTGCAAGATTTCCACGTGTAAAATGAAAATGAAATAAATTTTGATGAACTTAAAAAAAAAGTTGAATGTTACGTCATAACTTTTCTATAGCAAGAGTTCCACATGAAAAAAATCAAATAAATTGTTTTACGAATTTGAAAAAAAAAGTGAATATTACGCCATATTGGAAATATAATGGGCGTCAGCAGGTGACGATGTAACGTTATATGAGTTTAAAAAAATATATTGAAAAGATGATAAAAACCAGACTATGGAAATATTGGCATATTTTAATATTTTGAGATTCTCTGAATTTGTTTTCGCCATTTTAAAATCTATTCCATATATATATATTATACATGTGTGTATAAGTGGATATTAGAATCTTTACAAAAGGTTTATGTCCCTAGAGCTCATTCTTAGTGAAGAAACTGGGTTTACCTCTGATCCTGATTTAGTTTCATTGGTGAAATTAGTATTTAACTTCGAAATCTACCACCGCCTATAGGCGAGCCGGTAGGGATCTTTTTATGAATATTTCAAAAACACCAGAAGTTCACTAAAGTAAGTAAAGTTCAAGAGCCAAATCCGTTAGATGTACAGGTAGGCAGTTACAATCAGACAGTTAATAACGCTAGAAATAATCGGATAATTAATCCAATTCATATTTCAAAAAACCTCAGATAAACAGCTTTGTATGCATGAACGTCTTTAAGGGGATAGGGGACGTTTAAAAAAAATCTTTTAATTATCATAATAGAGATTTGAAATTTTGTTCAAATATACATTTCACCATAAGTATATAGAACACCTTAAAAAATTTCAATCTTATTATAAATTTAAGATCTTTTAAAAATTAAAAAAAATTAAAACGAAATTTTAAAATGCTCCTTGCGTCTGAATTTTTTAGATATTTCCTCAATTTTGGATTTTAATCACGTAAAACATTATTGCAAACAAATATGTGTATGAATTTTTTAATTCCTTAAATAGTTAATTTTTTAAAGATATTTTTCGGAATTCCATATCGATTTTCAAGAAATTTCTGCCTTATAATAAGTTAAAAATCAAATATAATTATCTTAATGAAGTCAAATTTTAAAATGTATGCGCAGATTTTAAAGCAATATCAGGATTCTTCCTTATCAGTTTCATGAATTCTGATCAAAAATTAAGAAGCAAAAAGCAGCATTTCAAAAATTTAAAGAAACAGAAAATAGATTTAAAGTATATTAAAAGACCAAAAACTTTTTTTGTAAACATAATTAAATCACTTGTAATTTTGCGTAATGTAATTTTGCATGCAGTTTTCCACGAATGACGTCATACAAAGCGAAGAAATATAATACCCACAAAAAGAAATGTCTATTTTGAAGTCGATTTTTGCTCAAATAAAGGTCCACGGTCCCCTTAAGCACAAAAAAGTAATAAATTCCAACAGCGAGATACATCTTTTATATCTAATTACGAATGTATAAAAGCTTTCCAGTAACACACCGTCTATAGAAACATACCCTGCACCATTGAAGGCGTTTTAAATGATTCAAAGTCTGTAGAAAGGCGGTCAAGAACAATGACTCTCCACCACCCCACACACACTCCACGTATTCTAAAGCGCCAGGATTCTGACATCTACTACGAGGTACGATCAAAAAATTCCCGGAACAGGTCAATTACAATTGATTAAAAAGTAAAACATTAATTTTACCTTATTGGCCTTCAAAGTACTTTCAGTCTGCATCCACACACTTCTTCCAGCGTTTCTGTAACTGTTCAAGACACTCCTTGAATCAAATTTTTTAGACGTCCTTCAGAAGCTTCGTCGCATTTTTGATCACCTCACATCTGAATCCATAAAACAATGGCCCTTCAATTTCATTTTCAGCCGTCCACACAGGTAAAATTCAGCTGGTGCTAGGTCGGAGTGTTACAGAGTGGTAACACTGTGTCTGGCAAGGTAATTTTTCATAATAAGTGCGCGATGTAGTGGAGCATTGTCGTATAAAAGAAACCAATCATTTGTTCACATTTTTTAGGTCGTTTTCGTCTGATTGAATCTCGCAGTCGTTTAATGATATCCAAATAAAGTTATTTATTGACTTTGGTCTTCAAGAATAAAATCGTAGTGATTAATGCCCTCATACACGCTCGACGCTCTAGAATATGCTCAAGATTTTCATCTGCGTGGAAGAGGGGGGACGCCTAGTCCATCTATGTTTGTGCGACCTTCACGAAAATGCTTATGCCACTCGTAGACACCCCTTTTTTCAAGACATTGTTTCCATATGCTTTCTTCAGCATTCGGCTATCTCATGCAGGTGATTTCTCTAGCAAAACGCAGAATTTGATGTTTGTACGCTGCTCTAAAGACGACATTTGAAAAATCCGACGAATGAAAAATTGCCTCTGTCAGAAATGATCCGTAGCTAATGCCGACAGTACCGAAAATGAGTTTCAGATGCCTGTGATTCTTCCTTATCAGTGCTGCCAGCCTACAAAAATGATATTTGCCCTCCAATAAACACCTGTGTGAACGTATGTGACCGTTACGGGAATTTATTGACTGTACCTCATAACAGCAAGTAAGCATTTCAGGTGTTTCAGCAATCCAAATTAAAAACATTGAAACCGCTTGAACGTAAGATAATTATTAAAAATATTTGTAAAAATTTTATTTTGAGGATGCCCTTTACAAAAATACAGTAAGAAAAACGTACCCGCTACCATCAAAATCTAATGTCTGAAAAGAGTGAGGGAATTATATGGGAATTGTATTGTCTATTTCATGTCAATTCAATTAAATTGTGTCTCTCTTCAGCATACGCTATATTTACCTGAGTGACCATGATAAATATAACTAACCACAAACTTATTGAATCTTTATTTACTTCTGAAAAAAAATAAAGTATATTCATCCATTTTACAGCTCATGGTAGTAGTTTATTTTTACAACTGCCGTCAATTGGCAGCAATTATCGGCAGTCTCCATAGACTGCCGATAATTCCAATTTCTTCTTACCCTCAGTTAATCGTTTGTCTATATTTATTTCTACATATTGACTATAATTAAATCTAAGTTCATTGAATGTGTATTTGTCACTGAAAATGAACCCAACGATATACATGCGCATTTATTCATTTTAAACTATTCTTCTTATAAGAACAAGTCTAGGCTGACAATCATTTCAATTTAATCTTACCATAAATTAACCAGCTTTCACTGTTTTTTCCTGAGTGTACATGCTGACAGCGATTGTAATTAACTTCACTGCATGCGTATTTTCTTATATTTCGTATATCCGAACTTTTTTTACTAACTTCTGCCATTATTTTTATTTTTTTTTTCATTTTCACAAAAATGTATCAATAAACACTATTGCTTTTATTTACTTTTATTTATTTATTTATTTATTTTACAAAAAATCTTTCTTGACCCTTAATATTTTTAATTTATTCTTACCTTAAAGTAATCAGCTCTATCTGTATTTCTTGATTCTGGTTATCCATTCTGACTAGAGTTTCATTCAAGTTTATTGAATATTATTCATTTCTGCAAATAACAGTAACGACACAGACATTCAGTTTACTAATACTATACATGGTAATTTTGGTAAATACTTTATAGATGGTGTTACTGATTTCAATAAATTATTTCAAACATACTGTATAAAAAAAAAAAAAAAAAAAAAAAAAAAAAAAAAAAAACATATTCAGCAGATCACCCGGTAGAGAGGAGTCAATCGTTTGGTTATGTTAGCTGTCGTTAACTCAACAAATTTTCAGTTCCGTTTATGGCCTTTTAGATCCTTTCGATTTCTATTTATGTTGATTAATGAATGCAAAAGTTTTTGCTTTGCTTGCTCGCCAAATCATGAAAATTTGGGAAATCGAGTTGCTGGAGCTGCGAAATCAGTAATTATTAATCGGTTAACTGATGGTCGACAAGAAAAGAACGATCGTTTTGATATTTAATGACTACCAGGTGTGCTCATGTTAAAATAATGTCGCCTAATGAACATTGGTCAAAATAGGGATGTATGGAAAGTGTTTCTTTCGTACAGTTTGTATAACTAAATACTTGAAATCTACACATTTTTTTTCGAATATCCAGTATAATACAGTATATTTTCCAGAATCCGGCATCATTTAGACCGAGAATAAGCCAGATTTTTGAAAATTCAGGACTTCTGAAAGAATATCAAAAGTACTTCCGATATTATTAATGGTGATTTTATTCATAACTTAAATCATAGCCAAGTGATATTTTTGTCAGAAAAAGAAAAAATTAAATTAAAAAAAAAAATCTGATAAACAGCGAGGTTATTTCTTCTCGCGTAATTTCTGAAACATTAATGTTAATTTTATTTGCCTTAGTGTTTTCATCCGTTCTTTAAACAATTTTCTTGGATTTAAGTGAAGAATATCGATTTCGAGAATACAGTCTTGTTCCCCTAAAGTCTATATTAATTTTCTACTCAAATTTAAGCATTTTTCCAGCGACACATTTTCTTCTAGTGGCTCTTCGTCCTCGGTCTTATGAGCTTCCACCGGCGATATAGGCGGTTTTATTTAACGCAGCGTACGCGATGTGACTGTCCTCTAATCCATAGCTTTCGATCTCAAAGTTTTTAATTCGCAAACAATTTCTATTTTCCTTTCTTCCGTAAGAGTAAAAAAATGTATGGGGGGGGGGGGTAAGATGACATTGATTCCGGAATTTTGAAGTTGTTAGATTTCCGCGAATGCTGGATTTTTGAGGTCACACTATGTACCGTTGATATTTTTAAGGAGCTTATGCAGTCTGCAGTACGATTCTGTTGAATCTTTCATGAAATCTACCGCTACATGTTACCAATAGAATTTATAATTTCTTTAGAAAATGAGAATAACATAATAGAAGACATTCTTGCCAAACTTCAAGAATAGCAACAACTGCATTTCTTTCGATCGCAGAGTTTCTAGTATTATAATTATCATACTTAATCGAATGCAATAAGGGTAAATATTTATTAGGGTGGATCGCTGTTATATGGTGAAAAGAAAAGTTATAATGATCAAAACCTACCTATGCGGGAAAGGCGTTCTATTGCATTGGAATTAAGAGAATAATAATTAAAAAAAGGAATTTTAAATTTTAATACTGCCGTAAAGATGCTGAAATTTCGAAAAAAAAATAGAAAAAGACCTAATTTTGGTTAGATGATTTTTGACTCAAAATAGTCGTTTTATTATTAGTCAAAAACTACCTATGAGGAAGATATATTGAATTGTATGGAGATTAAGTAAAAAGTAATTTTAAAATTTAATTCTGCCGCAAGGAAATTGAATTTTCGAAAGAAAATGGAAATTCCATCTTTTTCGTCTCCCACTTTATTCTAAAACCCGTGCATAGTTCGGAAGCCCTACGTCAAGACCGGACTACATCACTAAAACACAACGGAAGAAAATCCGTAATAGAAGAACACCTAAGCATGAGGTGGTATGAGACCTCATGGTGTGATGGTATGAGAACCTGGTTCCGAGTACATCGACCAGGCATCTGTAAGTTCCAGAAGACCACAAATAATTGGAAAACACATCGTAAATTTTTTGTCATGCGTTGGCAATTATATAGATATAACAAAGTTGATTGTAGTCGGTTGCGACGGAACATCTGTTAACACTGGTGTCAAATGAGCTATTATTCGAAATATTGAACTGATCTTGAAGCGTCGACTACAATGTTGTGGGCCTGTTACACGCCAATGAGCTTCCACTACGTCATCTTTTGCGGACGTGGATAGAACCATGACTAAGCTCAGAAGGAAAAATGTTACCTGAATGTGTGAGGCTAACTATAGTTTCATTCATGTCAATAGAATGCACACTATGTAAAGTGACAGAACAAGAAAGACTTAAGAACTGATCAACTGTACTTAATGGAAATTTGTAAAGCCATCAACTGCGGATATTGCATAAAATGTCTATCGAAGAGAAACCCTGGATACCTTTGCCAATCAAGGTGACTTACAACCGCGAACAGAATTCTCAGGCTCTATGTAGTTTACGAAAATTCATCAGATGCTTTAGTCAATTTAACGACGTTCATCGTAAAAGTCTATGCGCCAATGTGATACAAGATCAAAACGAAACCATCGTCAATCTATAGTGCACATCATTTGCATCAATCAATCGTTCTCTCGCGTTATTTGTCGAGAGATCTGAAGGACGTCATAGACCCTGTTATTAGAAGTCAAACGGTCTACTGCAATCCCAACCATTACAATGAATAATATCCCTATTTTCAATTTACCAGCTTTTGACCTTTGTGCGACTGATTATATTGATTTGATTAAGTGGAAAAAATGTCACGATAACTGCACTAAGTGGATGATTTAGTGACGACATGATTTCATAAGCTATAGTAAATCAAGAAATCATTCCGGCGGCCATAATATTCAAGAGGTTTCGTGCCACACTCAAGCTACAGAACGAATAGTCAAAAGAATAACGGAAGTATATTCTGCTGCTTGTGGACCATATAGAAGGACGGTTTTATAAGGAATCGCATCGAATCACGAAACCTCAAGCCGAGTTTCAACTCTAAACGTGATTACCGCCCACAGTAATTTCGACGATTTTTTAGTTTTTTTAAAATTTTAATACTAAAAAAGGCTGTTAAATAAGAAACTGAAGTTTTTCTTGTAACCATGTCAGTGCCCTCTCTTTGCAATAAATATTAAAAAGTACTAAAATGTATGTTTCACTTAACAAAAATCACTTTGACTTATTAACGTAAAAAGACTCAAATACATAACTTTCAACTACCTTGCGGCAGTATTAAATTTTGGAATTATTTTTCTCTTAATTTCGTACAATAGCATATCTTTTCCGAATAGGTAGGATTTGATTAATAGTAAGACAGTTATTTTGAGTGAAAATAACCCAGCCAAAATCAGGTCTTTTTTCTTTTTTTTTTTAATTCCAACCCCCTTGTGGCAGTATTAAATTTTGAAATTAATTTTTTTAATTATTTTTCTCTTTAATCTCTATAAAATAGAACATGGTTTCGATATAGGTATGTTTTGAAACTGTGAAAAAACATTTTTCTATCCATCCTAATATTCATGTCAGTCAATAAAGTAATAAACACTACTCTAAAATACGTGAAAAACACATAAAGAAATGCTTATTTTAGACCGAAAACAACCCAACCTTTTGTAGGATCTGCTTATATACGCGATCAAAGGAAATTATGTCACTAACAATTTAAACAACTTCCGCAGTAGTGTATCCTAAGTTTTAATAATTTTTAATCATTTAGACAATCAATTACTATTTTCTCATTCAAGTAAATCATATATTTTTAAATATTCTAATAGGAATAATTAGTAACTTCTAGATAAAGTTTAAATTGAATAAACATTTAAATGCGATATATAGTAAAACCTATGAAAAGGTTGTCTATAACGCAGTATTGCATTAAACGAAAACTTCCTATTGTCCTAGTGAAAGGAATATAATACAATATAAATATAGAAAATATAAATATAGAAAAATAAATTACAGAAAAGAATATGGAAAAATATTTTTGGGTTTAACAGCCCTCAGAACCTAGACTGTCGAGGTAACTTAACGTAAGGTGTGTTCGTTTTACCTTTTCTATTCTATATTCTAAATAACCCTTTATGTCCCAAATTAAGAATTCGTGAAAACTGCATTTTCTAAAGCCCTTTTCGTGAATATTTGAAACTACAAAAGATGAGTTACTCAATCATTTAATAAATTTTAGAAGAATTTTGCCAGTTAAAATTAATTAAATTTGAATTTATAGGCATTTTGCGCAATATTTGTAAATACTCCACTTAAATATTTTATTTCAAATCTCTCTTTAGTCTTTTATAGAATTCGAAAATTCAGAAATATAATGCTTTCTAGAGAACTACAGAAATATATCTCAAATGAAACTTTCTCCCCACAATTTTCCAATGTCAAGAAAGCTGAAAAGAAGCAAATGAAAAAGAAATCATCCTTTTAAAAATATTTTTGTCTTGTGCAACCAATAATGCTTTTGGAAGAAAATAAAGCAAGGTATGTATAAGTCATTCTAAACTGCATTACTAGTAATCAATGTAATAAATGAATTTTATAACAAGTTATTTTAATGGTACTTTAAAGTAGCGTCAAGGCATAAAAAAGAATGTTCGCGCGCTTATACGGAAACCTGTTTACAAAGGAATCGTTTAATGGTCCTTTTAGATACCAGCAGGGCACTGTATTATAGTGTATAAATGTATACTAATGAAATATTACAACTGTGTTAACAGAAATCTAGTCGGATGTATCAATCACAAAAATTTCTTCCATCTCATACATGTTACACTGTTAAAAATTTGCAGCATTCTGTCATTTGACCGTTTTTATCAAAAACGGTTACACGGCCGTAATTTAACACTATTCTGATCATATTGGCCATTTTATGGTCGGATTATAGTTAAATTACGGCTATGAAACCGTTTTTTCAAAAAACGGTCCAATGACTGGACAGAATGCTGCAAATTTTTAACAGTGTACTACTGGAAAATTCGCTATGACACGGTCAAAATTAAATGATAATATATGCCCTTTTTAGTATTCTAAAGATATGAATTTCCGTGC
The DNA here is from genome assembly GCA_963932465.1 of Maratus speciosus. Classification (NCBI taxonomy): domain Eukaryota; kingdom Metazoa; phylum Arthropoda; class Arachnida; order Araneae; family Salticidae; genus Maratus; species Maratus speciosus. The sequence continues at coordinate 218,427,850 of OZ010790.1, read as the reverse complement.
ATTAGTTCTTGAGATATGACTATCGCAGAAATCGTGTAAATCCAGCAAAATACAGACCAGCAACGCCACCTATTGGGCGATTTATACCAAAACCTAATCAGCAAAAGCTTATGTCAACGTTTGACAGATTCTGAAGTTTGAAGAAAATCCGTGCATTAGTTTTTGAAATAGAGCTATTTCGAAAATCGTGGAAATTACAGCATATGAGCGCCACCTATTGGGCGATTAGCATCAAAACTTAATCAGTAACAACTTGTGTCAACGTCTAAATAAATCTGAAGCTAGATGAAAATTAATGCATTGATCTTGAAATAGATCTATTGCGAGTAGAGCAGTGGCTTCTGCTGGGCGATTTACACGAACACGCAATTCGCATGAATTCATATTAAGGATTAATGTAATCTGAAGTTTGGTGAAAATCCGTGCATTAGATCTTGAGACAGAGCTATTGCGGAAATCGTGTAAATCTTGCAAAATGCAGCTTATCAGCATCATCTGTTGGGCGATTCGCACCAGAACATTATCAGCACTATTTCATATCAAGGACTAACTGAATCTGAAGTTTGGAGAAAATCCGTGCATTAGTTCTTGAAATAGAGCTATTACAGAAATCGCGAAAAATGCAGCACGATTTACACCCAAAACTAATCAGCACCAACTTATTATATTAGGGACTACCTGAATATAAATTTGTATTAAATGCCGTTCTAGAAATAGAGCAACCACAAAATTAGTGCCACATACAGACAAAATCAGAGACTCACATACAGACATTTTGTAAAAACCTGTTTTTCGGGATCTCTGACCCCTAAAACGTGATATACATAATAAAAAAATAAAAAATATAAAAAATAAAATAAAAAAATAAAAATAAATAAAAAAAAAATAAAAACTTAAATTTAAAACTAAAATTATGTTGTTTAGTAATACTGTTTTTTTCTTAAAATGAAACTTTGCATAGTCAATATTTTTTTCCATCAGCCTTTGAAAATTTTATTTTCGTAAATATTTTGTTTTTATTTTTTAATAACTAAAACTTTATAAATTTATCGTGAAACATATATAGCGCATTTATATAAAATATATCCAAAGTTATTCGCATATTCCTTTTGAACTCATTTCTCTGTAAAATTGACACAGTTTTGTTTAAATATTGGTGCACTTCATAATAAAATATTCTATGTGGCGTGAAATGACAGACATTTAACTAAAACGTGTGCAAGGTTATGTTAACGCATGCCTTTGATACATATGTATGTATGTATACTTATGAATCAGAAATTGTTTAACTTAAGAGGAATAGGGATTGATAAATTTATTCTCAGAGATGAGAACATATTCTAGAGTATTGATTTTACCGTGCTTAAGTAAACGTTACAGAAACTAGAAATAAGTAAATACATATCACTGTCTGAAAGTGTCTCATTAATCAAAAATAGTGATAATCAATAATTCTAAGAAGCGTGTATACATATAGATATAAATATAAATACAGGGTGAGTCTAAATTGTTTTTACATAATAAGAGGGGTGAAGATAGGCATGAAGAGGATGAAGTATTGCCATACAATTTGTGATCGAAAACCACTTACTTAGTCATAAATACAGCATGTTCTATTCTAACCCATCTTTGGTTGACGGTAATACCTGTTAGGAAACTGTATATTGGAAGAAATATTTAATAGACATGCTCACCTTTGTTGTAAATATGATAACACCAAAAAATTGATAGAAGTTTCAATTATATGCCCCAGCGTGCGCACTTGACGTTTCACATTTTGGACTGTGATTATCAGTTTATAGGGTATCACATCGATTGCGTAAGCACCCTGTTTTTCAAGAGCTTTTTATGATGTTATCACATTACATACAAAAAAGGTACATATCGTTACATTTGTATTGCAATATTTTTATTTTTCGTAAAATATTACTGCCAAGCCAACTTCAGGGTGAAAGACCCTGTATTTGTGACTAAATAAGTAGTTCGTCCTCATTATCTAAAGTAATTTTTCATCCTCTTGATGCCCATATTGGTGATTTCATTTATCCGTTTGAAGTTAAATTGATTTAAATTTTAAATATTTATTTTATCTGTATCAAATCAGCCGTATCAGTTTAAAGTACTTTGCCTGGGTGCAAAAATTCAAGTAATACAAGAGATTCAGTAAAAAGTCCAAGATATGCATGTGGAATTTTACTAATGACAAGCGAGCAATAAAATATTCTCGCGGGCTGACCCCGGTACAGGAGACAAATACTGCTACATCTTTACAGTAGTGCGGCCAGAGATGGAATACCGCCCACCAGATTTGATTGTACGTGCATCGAGCCTGAAATCATTGAACTTTGCATAATTATAAAGAATACGTCGCTTAACGGACATTTTGATTTCAAAATCAGCCCAATGATTCATTAGCTTAAGTAACTGAAATTTTAACAAACATGCCAAGGCTGGGCAATCGGAAACATATTTTTAGAAGAAGCAACACAGATGCCAGGCGCCAATTTTAATACTACCACGATATATTTTAGGCCGAAAAGGCACTTTGTATTGACTATCAAATGGAGAATTAACAATCTGTGTTTAAGTTACTGCTGCAACAGGAGCATATGGTCAAGGTTTATCTTTTTTTAATATATTCGTTAACAGAAGGAAAGTATGCTCGCACAGTAATAATTTATCGATGATTAAAAGATTTGTTTTTGATTTATATTATTGGCAGTTTTGAATAAGCCTGTGATATAAAATGAATGTAATTTATTCAGAGGAAATGAGAAAAAGAAATAGATATACTTTTCTGAAAAGAAAAAGAAGTATTGATTATATTTTAAATTTTAAAAGTGGATAAATAACTATATTTGATGGAATTAACATATCATCACAATGCCTACTATCACTGCTGTTATTTTGTAAAAACAACTTAAAGTCACGCTGTATATATATATATATATATATATATATATATACATATAATTCCAAAACAAAGCACAAACAGAAAAATAAACTGAAAAGAAATTTATTACACAAAGCAAAGTAATATAGTCTAGGTTGTGGAAACGTCTGCAGTTTGTGATTCTCATAGAGTAAGCGAAAATTATGAAGTTTGTGTCATGGAACTGTCTATTTAGCTTATTTTACACTCTTTCTATCGCATCATCACACTGAAATTATTATGAAACAAGAAAGGATTAGTAATATTATTGAAAAAATAGAATAAGGAAGTGGAATATGTGACATTAGGAAATAAAACTTAAAACTGGAAGGACAGAATATATATTCCAATATAACAACAATCTCAGAAAGTATGAAGAAACAAAAGTAACAATTGGAGAATAAGAACAAATCACTAAAATTCTTTTTAATTATGAAACGAAACAACACCACCCATTCTGTTTTGTCTACTGTCTACTCTGTATGCTCTATCATTCATTTTTTGAAGCAAAACAACAACACCCAACCTCCTTAATCCAGTATGCTTAAATTAATGGATAAATAAATTTATCATTATTCAGATTAAGAAAATGCAATTATTTGCCTTAAAGTAAATTTCAATTTCAGGTGAATAGCGAGGACAATGAGTCATATACTTTCTCTTTATATTCATTGAAAATATTTTAAGTGGATTAAATATTACCTATCAAAATAAGCTATCCTCTAGCGTTTCCCTGTTTCCACGCAAATTGCTGTGAGACGAAATACCTTTATTGCATTTTATTTTGAAAATGAAATCCTTTCTTTTTAACTATTAGGAATATATTAAATTTACATTTATATCAGTCGAAGTATATTTATCTGCCTCAAAGAAGTTTCAATTTCATTTCTTTTCTTTCACATTTTGGCGAACAGAAAAAACAATTAAATACAGATTGTCATTGTATTTTCTTTTACATTATTTCCAGTGATTTAGATATTCTTTGGAAAACGAAGTTAACCTCAAACTTTTTTTTTTTTTAGTTTGACACAATTCGTTATGCAACACCTTAATCAAATTTTGCACCTTAAAAATATAAATTAAATTTATATTCTTCAAAATGCAATAAATGAAACTGTGGATAAAAAAATTATTAAATTTCGTCTTTTTGTTCTGCTTTCTGATAAATAGGAAGAAAAGTAAAACACAATTTCTCTTTGTACTATTATCCTTTCTACGTTTCACTCACGTACGTTCTTTCAAAAAATAGAAAGAAGAATATTTTATATTATTTTGCGTTCTCTAACTGGTGAAGCCTTTACCTTTTAATCAATGCCATTTTGAAAAAGATGCCGCCATTTAGTTTAGAAAGTTCACAATATCATTTACAATGAAACCACTTAAAAAAACTGAAATATTCTAAGAAATCACTGCGTAGATTTAACTTCTGAGACTATAATTTTTTCTGGGTGTTTTAGCTTAATTATTTTTCGAAAACTTATCTAGATAGTTATATTGGGCTAGATGATATTATTATTATTATTATTATTATGCTTAGTAATTCAGCCTTTTTTGTAAAAATACCCTTTAATAATTTTTTCGACTAAATAAATTGTTATATATGTTACCGCCCAAACTAGATTGGCCTAGGCCAAACTAGTTTATTCTAACGTGCTTAGGATGAACTAGTTTTTCCTAGGCCAAACTAGTTTATCCTAACGTCCATAGGATAGACTAGTTTTTCCTAGGCGAAACTAGTTTATCATAACGCCCATAGGATAAACTACTTTTTCCTAGGCCAAACTAGTTTGGCCTAACGCTCATAGGATAAACTAGTTTAACCTGCTATTCATTGGTCCGAACTAGTTTATCCTAGGCCAATTCAATTTGGCATAATTTTATTGATCCCAAAGACCGCTCGGTGCCAACATTCCAATTGTCCTAGGCCAATCTAGTTTATCCTAGGGCAATGCAATTTAACGTGCTTTTATTGATCCCAACTACCGCTCCGGTGCGAACCTTGTGCAAAGTAGTATTGCCGTCAACCCTGTATAATATATTTTATTCGATAGGGAGTGGGATACTGTCTCCCCCATATTCCCCATTTCGCCACCGCCGGTAGTTATAAAATATGTTCCGTATGATAAATTGTGTGCTGGAGGACCAAATAATGGGATGAGAGGTTCTCATAAAATTTAAGAGAGGAAGAATTTAGAGATACTTTTTATTCCACAAATAAATATCATTTGGCCTTTAAGTATTCATGAATAAATGCACCATTAAGAATAACAGAAGTACATTTGATATTTTTTCAGAAATCTGGAATTTTCAAAAATCCGTCAAAGTCCCGGTCCCATTTGGCCTAAAATACCTACATTTTTAAGCTACCATTACTACACAACTAAAATTCACTTTAAAGAATACTACATAAACATTTATAGGAATCGGGATACAGTACTGTAAAACTTGTTGGAAGAATCTGTGTACGATAAAATCCGGCTTTAAACGGAAATTTGTTTAATCGGTGCAAACTGGATATAATAATCCGTTTGAAAAAAGCATAATACATTTGCTAGAGACGACGGACCTGCTAAAAAAGGAACTTAACTATAACGAAGTTTTTTTTCTCTCCTGTGTGATTCCGTCTTAGAAGTTTTTTCTATAAAAAAAATTTTCAGATTTTCAAGTCTCCAAGCCGTGTAAAAAAATTAGTGGTATTAGTAACTATTTAGATATTTACATACAAATAGATATTCATTAAAAAAGTAATATATCGTTAACTAACATTCTATGGCTTGGAGATTCAGAAATTTTAAAAATTCTATACAGTAAAATGTTCTAAGACTGAATTGCATAGGAAAGAAGAACAATTCGTTATAAGCAGGTTCCCTTATTAGAAGGTTTATCGTCTGTTGTAAATGCATTATATTCTTTTTACAAGTACTAGTATTCTCATCAACATTTTTTATGTAACTTCTTTGTATTATGTAACTTCTATAAAGTTAGCGAATTCGTTTGAAAATTTTTGAATTCGAGCTTGAACTTGGCTCGTTTTTGAGAAACTGAATTTGAGTTTGAATTAGTTCGGTGTTTTTTTGTTTGTTTGTTTTCTTTTCAGCATGCTCAACACTGGTTGGCATCAATTAAAGCACGTCAAATTTAATTGGCCTAGGATAAAGTAGAAGGATGGTGACGAAGTCGTCTTTAGAATCAATGAAATCACGCCAAATTGAATTGGCCTAGGATAAACTAGTTCGGACCATTGAATAGCAGGCTAAACTAGTTTATCCTATGAGCGTTAGGCCAAACTAGTTTGGCCTAGGAAAAACTAGCTTATCCTATGGGCATCTGGATAAACTAGTTTGGCCTAGGAAATCCAGGTTTATCCTATGGTCGTTAGGATAAACTAGTTTGGCCTAGGAAAAACTAGTTTATCATAAGCACGTTAGGATAAACTAGTTTGGCCTAAAATTGGGTTTGGTCTGTAACATATGTATTTATTATTAAATTATTATTATTATTATTATGTTCTGTAATTTAGCCTCTTTTGTAAAAATATGCTTCAAGAAATTTCTCGACAAAATAAATTGTTATAAAGGAGTTTAGCCTAAAATAATGCTAGCGATTTAAATAAGTTATCCCCGTGACTTCCAATGTGAAGCTGAGATATATTGACGGTTATATCCCTGAAGTCCTCAGATTCAATTTGCTTCACTTACGGCAACGAACGGACTCATTTTGTTCGCGTGAAGAGTTTGGAGAAATATTGCCAAAAATCTCCATATTTTTGCCGATTTCCCACGTTGATTGACCGCTCCTCTTTTAAGTCTAAATTTTTGTTAGTATATGTTTACAGTACTTAATAAAAAATATTTTACAGCTTTGGGCAAGTCGTTACTATTGGCTGCCAATAATAACCCTTTGTTATCAACTGCTTATTTGTCGGGTAAAACGCGGGAGGGAAGTACGGATACATCCTTTTGCCCCACGTGTAGCGTAGTTCAGTGGTTTTGCAAAGGTGGTTCATTTTTGTTGAGTTTCAACACTGACTATAAGGCTGTAAAATCAATTGTTAATTATTGTTAGAAGAAGGCATGAAACTGATGAGATAAGAGAAGGTAGAAATTTTCTGAAGGTCTTTATTGTCCACCGGGATCGTTTCCAACACCGCCGAGAATTACACGGCCAACGCCGATGTTGGAGAAGGGAGCAAAAAGTTACATTTTCTTATCTTCACAGAATGAGATCTCAGAAGGAAGTCCCACAATTACATTTTCTCGAAATGCTCGAGTATTGGCAGGAGTACATACACAATTTCGCCAAATACATATGCTATATGGCGAGATTACAGAGAGGAAGACAGGCGGTCAAAGTACGATAATTGAAATTGAATGGGGGATGTAAAAGAGTAATAAGAAATATTTAACGCCAAATGATTACTTAGGAATTATAGCTCATAAACCACAAAAGAACATTCTATAGGGTTATGCCAAAAATCTCCTGCGATTGTGGCGGCGGAAAGCGACCATTAATAAACTAAAAGAAAATAAAGACAGGGTTAATAACTGAAATGACTAATATATATTGTATCTGTACCAACGGTTGAAAATATAGAAGTAATATGTCTGACTGATTTCTGCATATGATCAAAGCTAAGGCTGAAAATTGGAATTCGGTTGCTAGCCGAGAAGAGGAAATTATTTCTTTTCTTTTAAATACCGTTTGCTGTGGTTAAAATATTACAGATACAGAAAAATGATTGCTTATTTTATGAAGGGAAAAGAGCTCTAGAAATTGAATTGAATCCAAATGTAGGCAGATAATTAAATTTAAAAATTTAAAAGGAATAATTTTAAAAGGGGGAAAGAGGAAACCATTAATATTAATATATGAAGATAGACGCCTTCACACCACGCATTGGCTTTATTATTCGCTAGCACTAATTAAATACCAAAATATTATTGGCAAAGTATAATTGCATCAATACAAATTAAACTTCATTAAAACATCAACAAGGACTTGTATAAATAACTAACGCGCGTTTAACTACTAACGTTGGCAAGAAGATTAAAGCAGTAGAGCAAGGTGCAAAAGTTAATGACTGCGCTTTATAATTTTTTGTTCTTAGATTTCTGACATGGTAAGAAATTACAACAGACGAACAACTAGGAGAAACTGGAATGAAGTGAGTATGGAAGATGCGATAGGAGACATGTGATATTGCTTAGTCAATGAGATATAAAAGAGAATCTGTTTTTCATAATGTCACTCACACTACGCTGGAACGTAGAGTGCGGCAGACAAAACAAAAAGACTGGTCACCAAAAAAAGCGTATTAAAAGAATGTGTCGCTAACGAAACAGTTTTCACTACAGCTGAATATGAAGAGATCGAACGTTTTACGGGGGAAGAACGTTGTTTGAGCTAAAACTTACTTATGCAAGGCGTTTGGGATATGCGACGGCTGCCAAAATCAACAATACCAACGTTTTAAACATCAATAAACAAATGACCTGTAATGATTGGTTGTATGGATTTTTAGAAAGTAACCTCTAGCTTACTCTCGGAAATCCAGAAAAAAAACTTCACTTACAAGGGCTACTGGCTTCAATAGTGTTTCAGCCGGACAATTTTATAATTCATTGTAAACTATATATGGTAAATACGAATTTGAGACAATCAACATCAACAAAATCGGATGAGATAGACATCTCGAGTGTTCCAAATGCGCACAGTATTCTAGCGATGTGAGGAGGGAAGCATGCGAGAGAATTAACATAGGCTGAGATACGAACACTCGTAACGATGGAAATGTGCATCACTACAATTGGAAAATATGTGCCACCCATATTCGATTTTCTCGGAGTAAAAGCCGATCCAAGGTTACTAAGTCATCCGCCTACAGGCTCCTCTAATGTCATAAATGTAGCGGGATTCAAAAGATATGTTGAATTGTGGATCACAGAAACATGGTCGAATTTTCAAATTCCTCCCAGAAAAAATGCTCCAGTGCTTCATATTTTATTTTAATTCATCCTAGCAAAAAGCATTAAGGTGATGGATCTTGCGAAAGAAAATAACAGTGAAATGCTGCGCCTTCCCTGCACACAACCCGGAATCTCCAACCTCTAGGCGTTTCGCTCGTGGCACCTTTAAGCACTTGCGATGAAGAAAAATGAAATATTTTCTACCCTGCCTCACAGGTCATCATATTTCAATTTAGGAAATTGCAGAACTGCTGCAAAGGGACTTTTCAAACTCGCCGGCCATGAAAACTGCCATAATGGGGTTTGAAAAAAACAGGTTTTTTTTTCAATCCAGTGGAACGGAAATCCCTGATTATCTATTCGATCCATCAAAAATCTCTGACCATCCTACTGTTTAAACCAACCCAACTCCTATTGGCACTTTTCCCACCAAATCATCACAGAGCAATTCAATGCATGACGGAATGACATTTTGAGTTATAGAATTAAAGTTAAAGCAGGTAGTCTGAAGCTATTTTCAAACAAAATTGATTTTTCACTTAGCATATGACTGTTTTTGATTAAATGATCAAAAAGGATTCTGAAACAATTTTTTAAACTATTTTATTCTTTCATTCTTTAGTAATTTCTTATTGTGCGACAAAATGACTTTTTTGTTAACAGAAATGTCATTCCGTCACAAAAAGAAACTACTCAAAAATAAAAGAAAAAAAATATTTAAAAAATTTGTTTCATAATTTTTTTTTTTTGATCACTTAATCAATAACAGTCATGTGTAAAACTGAAAAATCAATTTTTGTTTGAAAATAGCTTTAGGATAATAGTTAATAGATATATCGTTAATTTCTGACAATATTGATTATTTTTTCATGATTATTTTCATATTCTTATTCCTTTTGAAAAACTTGTTTTACGTATTTGTGCTTTTTCGATTTTGGTTGATGTTTTTTTAAGACATTTTCAATTCTGTAAATGGTTTCGAAATTAAGATTTTTCTCAAAAAAAAAAAATAAATAAATAAAATAAATAAATGAAATAATAAAATAAAATAAATAAATAAATGAAAAAAAAATAAAATATATAAATAAATAAAAACTGCAAGCCAAAATAGAAAAAAAATGTAAGAATGTACTGGGTTAGACTTTGTCCCAGTGTCGCCAGATTGGAGGCTTTTTTAATTCAGATTATTTGCTTGTCACCACTTTTTTTAAATAGTATAATTAGTCTTATTTAACACTGATTTGTCCTCAGATAACCTTTGCAAATGTAATCATTTAAAAGTATTTAAATAAAAAGGAGAAATATGAAAAAGGCACTACCATTGAACAGTTTAGCATTGACTTGCGAATGCTTTTGAGTTACTAGCTTAGGCTCTTAAACACCCTTTATAAAAAGATGTTGAAAAGTATTGTTGACTCTTTCTGTTTCGGCACAAATCATCGTGGAAATAAGCAACTTTTTATGTTTCATTTTGCATACGAAACCAAATATTGCTATTTAAGAAGACTCGCTGTTTTAAAATTTTAAAATTTAAAATTTTAAAGTTAAAAAAAAATTCAAATTTAAAAAATCTTTTCTCTGAAATGCAATATATACAGGGTGATTCATAAATATCGAAACAATAGGCTATTTCCTTAAATATTGTCTCTAGACCCGTACTTCCAATTGCAAAGTTTCATAAAAAAAGTGCAAAATTCAATGACATAAGTTACAACTCCATAGGGGGTCTATTTGAAAAAATGCGAAAATTAAATTTTTATACGGCCCCCGTAGTGTAAAAATTCCAATCAGGAAAACTTTCCTTATACATTCCTGAATTAAGCACAAAAAATTGCATCTTCATATCTGAAAAACTCGCAGAGTTATGGCCGTTTAAATAATTCATCAGGTTTTAAGGGATTAGACACATATTGAAATGCGTGCTATCGAAGAAGCAATGTTAGTTGAAGAGTTGTAGGAAACATGTAAAAAATATATTTGTTGAGCTAGAAATTTGATAGTTTTCTTTTTTTTTTTGTGATGGTTAACCGTATAATTTGCAAACAAAATCACATCCTAATATTTCGCATAAAGTTTTTTTAAAAATTTAAATGTTTAGTATTTTTTTAAGCGGATTTAATTTAAAATATTTATAATTCGAAACATTATTCATGGCATTTCAAATTTTTTTCATTTAATTAAAGAGGAAAGTATAATTTTAGTTTCGTTTCAGGAATTTTTTTAATTTTAATTTTAAAAATATTAAAAATATTTGTTTAAAAAATTATTTAACTTATTTTTTAAAAAATCATATTTTCAAAAGTAATTTTTTTTCAATTTGCCGAAACAAAATTAATGTAAAATAATAAAAAAAGACATGTTCCAAGTTTGCACCTTTTTAATTTAGGATAAAAAAAAAAAAAACATGCAGAAAAACGCATTTAAAGTTTTAAACATTGATTGACTCCTAATAAAATGTTTAAATGCATTTAAAAAAAAAAAAAATTGCACGCGAAAAAGTAACTTCTTTCGGTACCTTAAACTTCCGATTCAGTTTAACTTTTGCCGTTTCTACCACCTTTTTGTACTACTTAAATGTCTATAAACAAATGTTAAATGTATAATTTGAAACAATGATTTTTCTAACATGCCGATTAACAGTTTTTCATAATTTTAGCCCTTACAAATTCATGCTTCTTATCGTCCCGGCGAGGCCGATAAAAAAGTCTGAATACTGCGGCCGGGCCAGACAAGGATTGGCGACTTTTATCTGAAGTCTCGGCCAGGCGGGCCTAAAGTATTTTTTCATACCGAACCGGGTGCTGGCGTAATTTATGACGGCCGATTATCTATACCAGGGATGTGACACCGAAGGGGGGGGGGGGTGCTTTCCGTGGAGGTCTTTCTAAGGGAATCTAACCAGTATTTACGCAATAATATCCAAGGTTTGAAGAAAACCACTGAAAACTCCGAAAGATTGGGCCGAAAGGCGCGATTGGGTTCGAACCCAGCATGAGAGCAGAACCTCTCGGCCACTGGTTATACTGAACCGGCACTGGCTTCATTATTCCTAGGTCTCCCCTGGGCGAAATTTTCAGTCTCGGTCTCGAGACAACCCGTATTAAAATCGTTATCTCTGACTGACCTAATCCGTGCAAAAAAAAACTAAAATTTGGCTCAGCCCAAAAACTTTTACAATAAATGCATATATTTTTAAATGGCCATTATTTTACAATAAAATTTTAAAATTCATATTTTTAAAGGATAGTAGATTTTAAGGCAAAAATATTGAAATACAGTGAAACTAGTGAAAAATATCTGACTATGACGGAATTCTTTCTCAAACGGAAAAATCTGTTGATCCATGAAAAATGAATATAATAATACCTGAGAAAAAATAGACTACGTTTACAGCTCCTAAAAAGGGAACTTGTCGATAGCGCTTTTTATTATTTTTTTCTTTCCTATGTGATTCCATCTTAAAAGATTTTACTTTATAGCATTTTTCATTGTCTCCAACACATGGAATATGGATTAACGATATTAAAGAAGAAGTAAATCATATGCATATAAATAGAGATTCATTAATAAAACAAATAATCACAGCTTTTGGCGCATCTTTAAAAATAATAATTATAAACATGAAAAAAGAAAAGATATAATAAGTATTTTTGGTCAGAACTCCTCGATACGAAACAACTTTTAACCATATCGATGTAAAAACCCATGTAGAAATTCAGTCAGGTTGGGCCAGGCTATGATTTGAACTTTTTTCCAGGCAGGGCCGAACTTTTTTTACTATGGGTCGGTTCGGGACCGGACCTAGATATTTCGACCCGTACAGACCACCAGCATACTTTGAAAACAGGTTTAACGTAAAATCTATACGCTGCCTATTTTATGTCCAAAGGAGAGGTACTGTCTTATATCGACTTTTAATAATGTACAATTTGTGGCTGATCCCTATCTTGCATTCAAAATGAGTCAAAAACTCGTCGCTCAGAGGCATGGATAAATGGCGTAAGTCACGAATTTTGGATTTTGATATCTCTGCGAGTTTTAAAGATATCGAGATGATTTTTTTTTTTTTTTTTTTTTTTTTTTTTTTTTTTTTTTTTTTTAATTCAGGAATGGATAAGGAAAATTTCCCAATTGGGAATTTTACTCTACGGGACCGTATAAAAATTTTATTTTTGTATTTTCTCATACAGACCACCCATGGAGTTGAAACTTATCTCATCAAATTTTGCACCTTTTTTAATGAAATTTTGCAATTGGAAGTATGTGCCTAGGGGCAATATTTAAGAAGATAGCCTATTGTTTCGATATTTATGAATCACCCTGTATACAGAGACACACATTTCAGAAAAAAGAGAATTATTAAAAAATACCTGTAAATAATGAAAATAAAATTTTAAACCACGGACTCTCTTGAGGTTCATATTTACGATAACATAAACATTTTTTTTTAAATAAAAAATAAAATGTTACTTAAAAATTATTTTATATTTTCTATTCTTACATATGTTTAGGCATTTTCTTTTTTATTCATAGCATTATTTCTTAAGGTGCCAAATTAAACCTTTTAAGATTTTGTTTTATGGCCTTTTTTATATGGAATATTTTTTATTAAAATAATTAGAAATCATTTTAATACATTGAATGCTTGACTATGATTGTCTCAGTTAAAAAATTCTAAACAAAATAACGTTAACTAAAATCTGAAGTTTCGATTAATTGGTATTATATTCATACAGGGTGTCCAGCGAATAAGACCCTGATTTCAAAATTAAATATCTCAAAAACAAAGATCAATAGAATTATGCGGTAAACGGTTTGTTTATTAGCCAAGCTGTAAAAATGTTATACAGAAGTTTTTAAATTTAGTTACAAAAACCGTTAACAGATGGCGCTGTAATCGCAATACTTGTAAACTATGCTTCGAAGTCCAGAGCACTAGTGTCTCATTCCTAGATGACTCCCTACGGAAGAACAAATAATGGGAAAGTCCACTTTTTCATTTGGGTGATGTGCAGAAGTAGAGACATCTGGTCACAGAATTATTGCATCAGTTTTAATTTTAGAAAATTTCAATTAATAGAATTTTCATTAAAAATTTTTAGAAATCATTATATAAGAAATTATTGAAATATTTTATTAAATTCAATTTTTAGTGCCATATAATTATTTAAATCAAAATGCATATATTTAGAAAAATAATTTTGTACGTTTTATTTATTTTTTATATTTTTAAATCATGGCATAATATTTTGGTATTATTGTTTATACCTGAATTATTATAAATAAAAAAGTAAATTTGCACTTTTCATTTATTTTTAAATCACGGCATAATACTTTGGTTTTAGCACAGTACATATATTTATTTTCTTTGTAAACAAAGTTTTAGAGACAGAAATTGTGCATTAAATTATTTCTTTAAAAAAAAAAAAAATTGATGATAAGTCATATCATCAACGTCAAAGCAAAAGTATTTTGGATGCTGCATTCTTTTCCAACACTTCGGATCAGATTGCTAGAAGCTGCAACATATTTCTGTGCTCAATGATAAAAAAAAAAGAAAACGATTTTTTAAAATTAAAATTATTTTTTTAACTTAATAATTTTTAATAATTCTTAATAATAACTTAATAATTTTTTTAACTTTTTTAAAGTGTTTAAAAATAGAAACTTTGAATTTCTTCATTCAAACTATTCTCTATAATTAAAAAAAATATTTATGAATCATTATTAAAAATGCTCAATGATTTTTAAAACAGGGGTTTCTTTTAGCTTAATTAAACTTTAAAACCAGAAACTTTGGATTTTTTTATTCAAACTTTTTTCACAGTTTAAATAAACATTAAAAAGTAAAGATTTCCATTTTTTTTTTCAAATCTTCCTCTCCTTGGATTCGATTCCACGATCTACCTAGGAGAGAAAAGACATGCCACGGAGATACTGGTATCCGGGTCAAAGTAGCTTATAACAAAATTTGAAACAAATCTCAATTCTGTCAACACATGGCGCCGCTTCTGCACATTACCCAAATAAAATATTTTAATAAGTTCTTATATAATCATTGCTAAACTGTTTATTGAAAATTCCATTAATTGAAATTCTCTAAAATTGAAGCTTTGACCAGATGTCCCCTCTTCTGAATATCACCCCAGCGAAAAGGTGGTCTTTGCCATTTTTCGTTCTTCCATAGGAAGCCATCTAATAATGAGACGCTAGTACTCTGGACTTCACAACACAATTTATAGGCATTGCAATTACAGCGCCATCTGTTAGCGGTTTTTGCCACTAATTTTTGAAACTTCTGTATAACATTTTTACAGCTTAGCTTATAAACAAACTGTTGTCCGCATAATTCTATTGATCTTTATTTTTGAGATATTTAATTTTGAAATCAGGGTCTTATTCAATGGACACCCTGTATTTTTTTTATTAAACTAAACACATATCTTTTTTAATATACTGAATGCTTGACTTATGATTGTCTTATTTGAGAATTACAAATAGAATAATCCGAAGTCAAAATCTGTATATTTTGATTCATGGTTATTTTATACATAAATGTTTAATTTAAACAATCGCAAGTACTTTTTAATGTACTTGGTGGCGCCGAAATTTCATATGACAAATACATTTTCAAAATCCAAGTGAGATGGGAGAGCAATTAGATTAAATAGTTTATTAAATAAAACTGAAATAGTATGTAAATTCTATGCATCATTAGAAGTTAATAAATGTTCCATAATAGTAATTCTCCGTATTTAACAGAGCCAATACAAAATATATATATATATATATTCTCTGCTTGGTTGCAGAGTCAGGACTTCCATTATACACTCTTCATTAAAACAGAGCCACGAATTATATCTTACATCTCTGAATACAGAGTCAGAACATGTTACATGTTCTCTGCTTGGTTGCAGAGTCAAGACTAACCCTTTTAAAAATGATACGTATTATATAAAATAAACATCAAAATAAAAATTACAATATGCAGTTATAAATCTTCTAAATAGCTATAATATTCATTTAAATGACATCCAAGTAATTATAAAACTAATAAATCACCATCAATTGAAAATTATTATAAAAGTAAATAAATCTATATTGCATGACCTTGAAATCATAATGTTACTCATATATATTGATTCAGGATTATAAACAATTTAGATAAACAAATTAGATTTTTCCTGTCAAAAGAAATCAGTTTTATAATTATGTTTCACAATATGAAAGATTAACAGAGTTAAATTCTAAACAATAAATTTGAGGGCATTTACGCCGAAACAGTACTGAATGCTTGATTTATCATTGAATTAATTTAAAATTATAACCATAAATCAAAATCTTAAAATGTGTCATTTGAAATCGCTAGAAATAGTTTAAACTTGTTAAATTCTTTGAAATATGGAACACACTTACAAGAAGATATACAAAATATATTGTAAAAGTTTCAAAATTGTAGAAGTGCAATTTAAAAATTAAGAAAAATAAATTAAATAAATTCTCAAATTTTATTATCAGAATTGCACATTTATTTTTAATAAAATCACTTGTTCCATAAAGTTTATTTAATAATATATCGAAAAAGTGTTAAAAAATACGCAAAAGAAAAAAAAATTGAAATAATACTGATTTTCCTTAAGGAATATGTTAAATTTTCATTTATGCTAATACAAGAAATGCAAATTCATGCGCCCCAAAGAAGTACTTAATTTCATTCTTTTCTTTAATGTTTTATTGAATAACTAAAACAATAAAACACAATTTCTCCTTGTTCTCCCCATTGAATGGTTTCCAGTGGATTAGATTTTCTTCAGAAACAAATATCCTTCAAACGTTTTTTCCATTTTGACACAATTCGTTGGGCAACCAAACATCTTCTTTATGCTTTATTTTGTGAACGAAATCAAATTTTTCACCTTAGGGAATAGATTAAATTTACATTTTTCACAATACAAGGAAGGAAATTATCGTCTTCAAAGAATTTTTTTTATTCTATTTTCTGGAATGATCTTAGAAAAATAAAACAGAGTTTTCTCTTGTACACTTATTCTTTTAGACTCTTTTGCACTGATGCATGTTTTATGATAGACTTATGATAGACTTCGTATATTAGATTTCCCCCATTACTCTGTGGCTCCAGTAGCATTTAACGTTTCAGTAAAAAGAACATGATGGTGATATTCGGTGTATAGAGGATTACTTATAATGAAAGTTCTTTTTAAAAAAGAAATATTTATTGAAATTACTTATAACATTAATTTTTAGCAATATATTTTAGTGCCGGATTTATATGCTATTTTGACATTTAATTCTACAAATGTTTCATTGAGATTGGCAATTGATTAAACTATTAAACTATTTTTATTTCTGATTAAAAATGTATCTCCTCTCGCAAAAAATATATTTTTTTACTATTTGTCACAAATTCTAGTACTGAAAATACTTTTTTATATTTTATTTTACGAAAAAAATCTAAAACAAACGCTTTAACCTAAACAAAATTTACACTTTCCACAAAACAAAGATATCAAATGGTGCGGCTGAAGGAATTTTATAAATTACTTTTTACTGTATTACTTGTTTTTGGCGAATAGTGAGAATAATGTAACACCGTTTTATTTTGTATCTTCTTTTGAAATCTTCATTGTTGCATATATTCTTTCGCAGAGAAAAATGTGCTATATTTAGTTTAAATCGTTTAGTATGATTGCTTTTGTCTTTGAATTTTGAGTAATGACACTCGAAACAAGCAGAATTTCTATATATTCTTTTTAAAAAAGGTTAATTAATAAAAGGTTAAAATAAAGGTATATTCATGAGTCATGTATTATGATATAAATTTTATTATAATAAGACATAATTTATAATATTCGACAGAATATCGCATTTTCAAATATTTTAGATAATTTAGTAGGGTAACTCCGGGAGAGTCGCCGCATACAGGATAGATGCCGCACCCCTTGTATTTCTTGTAATTATCGATAGATGGTCGTCAAACGCAAAGTATATGTGCGCAATGAGATAATTTTAACCAGTGTATAGCGTGAATCCCATTTCGATGTTTACTTATAGAAGTACAATCCTTAATTCGACATAAGTGCATGATTTCACTGTCCAAACTTTTAAACACGTTATGTTTAAATACTTTTTATACACTAATTACTAAATGCATGCATGATTTCGAAGTCAAAACTAAGTTTAAGGTTTGTATAGAGTACTGTGTGTATGGTTATGCCATTCCTCTTAGAGATGACAAGTAACTGTGATGGCCGACGTCTGCATCATGCAAAATGGGGTACATGCCGCACAGCTATTCCGGTATACATGCCGCAGTTTCTTTTGTACGTGATGATTAAGTGTTATTAACTTTTCCTTTTCTTTTTGCACAGAATAACCGTGTTATGCATGTTATCAAGTTTACTAAAACCAATGGAGAAAAATGGGAAAATAAAAAGTAAGAAAGGCAAGAAAGATGCAGGGAAAATAAAAAGTAAGAAGGACAAGAAAGATGCAGGGGAAAATAAAATGTAAGAAGGTCAAGAAAGATGCAAGTCAAGATGATGATAATGAAAAATTGGATTACGCATAATGCAGACGTTCTTTGCAAGGAATGTTTAGAAAACTACTTCAAAAAAGAGGATTTGTAATTGGCTTTCTTGCATCATGTGTTTAAACGTAGTTACATAAAGACTGTACTTTTTCGACACTTTTTCTGTAGATTGTAGTCGACAAAACAGGTCTCTTAACCCATTCGGGACCATAGGTGCATATAAGCACCTTCATAAAGAGCTTACAAAACTTGTTTCCGGCACCAGTAAAAAAGAAAAGTAATATTTTCTTTGTTTAACTAGAGCATTTTCTTGATTATTTAAGTAAAAATAATTTCTTTTAAAAAAGTGGTACCAATCGAATAAAATTTGTGTAAAAGCTACCGGTCCCGAAAGGGTTAACAAATAAATTATGCCAACACAATTTTACTTTTTTTCTTTTTCCTTTCTAATACATTGTTGTTATGTTGTTACTGAAATAGCAATTAAACTTTAATGTAAAAAAATAAGTCGATAATTTTAATAGTGAAAGTAGGCAACAATTATTAATTTGAAACTACTAATACGTTTCATTGTACTCATTTCGTTATTACATCGTTAATTATAGTCCCGATATGAATATTTTTTTAAAATATTTTTATTCATAATTTCATTCTGTTCTTATTACAAGCGCGGCATAACTACCACACAAGTGCGGCGTCTCAGCCTGAATGTACGGGTGACGTGCCGCAGTGTAATGTTTTAGAAAAAAATTGTTAAAAAATATTAATAATTTGTTTTGAGACTTTTTGTCAAAGTACACGAGTTGTATATTTAACATTAAATAGCACAGCATGATTTTTTTTATTTTATGTCCACCATGGGACTTTATACACGAATTCAAAAAAATGTGCGGCATAAATCCCGGAATTATCCTATGTTATTCGTTTTTAATTTTATGAATTTCAAAAGTTTGCAATATAAGAAACTATGAAGTTTCTCTTCTCTTTTTTGCAGTTAATAACTGTAATAAAAATACTAATTTACCCATCAGAAACTACGAAAAACCCCACAAAACTTTATTACGATTGCTGCCGACAACATTCAGATGTGTTTCAGAACTATAATCACAACAATGATTTAATAAAAATGTAATTAAATCCTCTGGTATGTACACTTTCTCTTATACAGTTATACTCTCAAAAAATCATAGAACATCTGTAATTTTATTTCTTTGTTTTAAGTGGAATGTTTAGTGTAATGATTTTGGAAACAATTACAAATTAGCTGATTGGGGTTATAGTTTCTTTCTTTGCTAATTGTTTCATTCTTAGTATTACATTTTAAATAGGGTTTCATTTAGGAATAATTTATATTTTTACATTGAATTCGTCTAAATATGCTTTATAATTATTGAAAATACAGAAAGGCATCGGTTTTGTTTCCCTCGGGAGCTAACAAAAAATCCGTCTAAAGGAAGAAATTAAAAAGTATCAAGTAATTTTTAAAATATATCTTTTGTTTTAAGTATAGCATTTTGAAACTTAAAAAAATCATTTTATTTTTACTTTTGATATCTTGTCGTTTCTTGAATAAATAGCCCGAAACCGATTTTAAAAATTCGAATAATTACAAAAATTACAACGGCAATAATGTCGCTGTAACGAATTGCCGCTAATGCAAACTTTATCCCTCCCCTTTTTTATTTTGTAAAAAAAAACATTTTTTCTTTAGGAAGCTTGGCCGATTAACATTTGCTTTTAATACAAACGTTTTTAGTTGAAGTGGAATCCCATATGGCTTTACACAACATTTTTTTAGATGTTTTCATTTTTAAATTTTTATGCGAATTTTGAAACCATTTATATGCAGCTAAATTAATATTATTTTCTTTAAATAGCGCCATTTTCACAATTATTTTGATATATAAATAAATAATCCTAGGCCTCTTTTTACCCAATACGCTATTAATTGCTTTAAGATTTTTATTTTTTATGTTTCTGGAATTGTGAGTGCTGGCCAACAGTTGGAACTGCATTATCAATACTTCCTAGTTTACATGAATGTCAACGACAAAAATAAATAAATAAAATTTTTATGCAAACACCTTGAAATACTCTTGAAACATAACTTAGTACATTGCAAACCCTATAGTTTATATTGTTATTGAAACTCGCAAGAAAATTCTAATGTTTATTTCTACCTTTAAACATGTGTTCGTCCTTATACAATCGATTTTATTTGAATTACCTGTTACTGATCAGGGCCGAAACTAGCCTTTTTTGCACCCGGGGCAAACATGGAATTTGGCGCCCCTACCCCACCCCTCTTCCACAAAGTATATTTACAAAGAGAATTTTACTAATTTTATAATAGACGACTTATTTTAAAATTTAAAATATGTAATCATAAAATATGTAATACTGAACTACGTAATCTACAGTGGCGGATCCAAGGAGGAGGTCCCTCTGAACATCAACAAAATTATTCTAAAGATAATTTTTAAAATGACATATTCATTAGAGTCCCGATTATCCGAATCCCGCCTAACCAAGTTTCCGCTTTCACCGAGTTATTTTCTTCTGATGGACTGATGTCTTCCATTATTATGAAGCAGTCATTATAAATGAAGTGTTAGGTGAAGATAAAAGAGCAGTCGTAAAAAGTTAGAACTCTGATTTTCTGGTCCGAATGGGAAAACAAATGGCCATAATTTAAAAAAAAAAATTATGGCCATTTTTTTTTCCCATTCGGACCAGAAAATCAGAGTTCTAACTTTTTACGACTGCTCTTTTATCTTCAACTAACACTTCATTTATAATGACTGTTTCATAATAATGGAAGCCATCAGTCCATCAGAAGAAAATTATCCTTTCCAAAGGTATAATCCTTCATTTGGCGCCCGGGGCACTTGCTCCCTCTGCACCCCCTTAGTTTCGGCCCTGTTACTGATAACAGTAAACTGTAATTATGCTACAATTGAAATTAAATATGCTGAAGTTTCAGAAATTGAAGCTTGCATTGGGGATAAAGTTTATAAGAAAATTTTACATATCATTTTTGCGACATACGTTTTTTTTTTTTTTTTTTTTTTTAATTTATATATTGCTGTGTTCTTAAAACTTTTCGATCCATCTATTCAATGTCTTAAATAGGCAGGTTGTTTAACAACAATATTCCGAACTTAGTGATTAAAAGTCGTAGGTTTTATGCACTAGTACCTGAGCAGTCAAGAGCCTTATTTTTTTTATTTTTTTTTACCATTCTGTAGTACATTTATATTTCATGAATCTTTATAATTAAAAACAAAATATTTAAAAATCAGAAATGATTAGTTTAGATTTTTTAGGTTTGTTCCTGTAATTGTAAGATTTTTCTAAAGAAATAAAAAAAACATATATTTTTTATGCCTCCCCTTTCCTATTATAAGAGTGAGATTTTAACTTCCACATATTACACGTGTACATTTTTTATCTGCGATAGTTCAAGATTCCTGTATCAACTCACATTAGTATTGCAGAAATAAAAGTATACAATATCGTAAAACAAAAGAAAATGTTTTCATTTAGATCGAGTAATTCTTTCGCATAGAAAAAGATTTGAAAACGGAATATACTAGACCCCACACTGTAAAAAAAATTCCGCAACGTTCCACGGAAAAAATGGGCAGCTGAGTTGCCCATTATTTCCAAGAAACACTTCTTGAAAATGACTGGAACTTTACTGTATATGTTAAAAACTTTCTACAGAAATGCCAGTAAGTTTCCTGCGAAATACCAGGAATATTTCTGTTGACAGCAAAACATTACTGACATATTCAAGGCTGGAGTAGCACAGTTGAAGTTTATTTCAACAGAGCGAAAAATGTCCAGACCAGGGATCGAACCTGGATACTTGGCGTGCCGTGCCAATGCCTTACCTGTTAGGCTATCCGGACCGATACCTGGCTGACATAATTCACTCTGGATGTTCGTTCCCTTCATTATGACATTACACAGCATGCGGGATCCGCAGACGATTTTTACATTTCCAGTTGACAATTTTCGCTTTATTATCATTATTTGTTAGAATGAAAAATATTTTGAAATTGACATCAAAATTACTATTTATAATTTACACGAAAAAATAAATTTTCAGTTAAAATTCAATAAAGTAAATATATATGTGATATATTGTTTCTGAACTTTGCTTAAAATATAAAAATATATAAATGTAAATAATAATTAGACAAAAAAATCTAGACATAAAATATTTTGGATTTTCGTCAGTAATTATGTTAGTTTACAAGTTAGATAAAAAACATATAAATTTTCATGAAAAAAAAAAAACCTAAACGTAATTGTATATTTTTTCCGAAAATAAAAAAAAAATCAAATTTGCAGCAATTCAAAGAGTCAAATATATGTCAAATTTAAATCAAATTGTAATAAAGTGTTAAAATATAAAATTAATTAAAAAAGAAAAAAAAAGTCAAGAGGTAGCATCGAACTCGGACCGTACGGGGGCGTGCGAGCTTTCTGCGTCCACACCACGAAAGACACGTTGAGAGCTGCAAACTAATGGGTATTTGAAACGTATGCTAAAACTCGGCATCTAATTTCTGAAAATCTAAGGCCCATTTGAAGAAATCATTTCACAAGAATAATTAGAGATAAGAACTCTAAAACATACTTTAAATTAATCAAAATCGGTGAGAATCATATTTGATTGTCCCCTGGTTAATGGAGATCCAAATAATAGGTGTATTTTTTTTTACACAGTCTGCTCGTTAAAGATTCCACAGACAAGTACGAGAAATAATCTCTTAGTGATGTCACAGAGGTATTGTATTTTCATCTGAATTGTCTTGACAATAGAGACGTAAAGGATTATGTCGTCTATTGATTTATTTGCATTCCATATTGATTTTTTTACATTCATTTAAGGAATTCGTTTTCGACACTCGCGCGCGAGCAACGGATTATAGCAAAAAAAAAAAAAATAATAATAATAATAATAATAAATGGCGGCCGCAGCGTTTTGCTGTTTCCAACTTTTGTTCAGGAACGTTTCAGATAAGAAAACCAGAATTTCACAGGAAAGAGCTAAATTATTCTGAAAACCTGATAAAAGGCGAAACGTTCCTGGATTTTACATGGAACGTTACCATTTTTTTTTACAGTGCACGTATAAAAAAATATATATATTGCTTCAATATTGCTTGTATCTGTCATGTGTTGCCCATCACACTGCAATATTGACAATGAACTTTCTGCCATTTCGTTGCCAATATGTCCAAAATAAAATAAATATTTCTGCAATAAAATCAATTCATTTCCATTAAGTAATAAATATTCCTGTTTCATTAATAATACAGTGATACCTCGGATGACGAATGTTAAATCTAACGTGGATTCATTTTTCTAGGTGTGGAAGGGCGGGGGGCTCGGCTAAAAAATGTTTTGTACGATGTGTATATAGCTAAAAAACTCAGTCGCGTTGCTTTTTAGTTGAAAGAGAAATTATGTTAATAAAAATTTTTCCTAATGAAAGCGATACCAGGACGAATTTTGTTCGTTTTTCAAGATATCGCTGTATGCCATATGATTGGAATATTGGTTTTATATTGATGAAAAATATAACAAATACCCAGTATTATGTGCTATTACGAATCACTTAATATTTTCCTTAAAACACACTGTAAAAAAAACAAAACAAAAAAAAAACAGAAATATTTCTTGATCTAGCAAGAAGGAATACAAGAACGTAACACAATTTCTTAGGAGTCACCCAAGGTCTTGTAAAGTATTCCCTTCACAAACCTCAAATCAATAGATTCCAAGATTTAAAGAATCATTTCTAAAACAAAATTCTCTGTTGCTGCGTGTAATTTTCGGAAACGTTATAAAGTAGTATTTACAGTATATTAATACACTTCATTATTTTTAACTCAATCATATTGGGTGGTAAAGGTATCAAACGATTTAAAGTTTACCATTAGAGCAAAAAAATTCTCAGGCCGGGAGTATTCACGAACTTTTGATTTAAATTTGCAACGCCCTACTTATTGAGATATCTGGGTTGACAACCTGCGTACACATTTTACTGCGATAACCTTATTGACAATAGCATCTAATCAACCATTGGACAGCTGAATAGAATATACTGCAGATCATGGAACTCCATTAGACGATGGATGCATAGATAAACTATGTTATTTTTAACTCGAGTATATTGATTGCTAAAAATATCATACGAACTAATTTTTTCCAACTGAAGAGAAACACTGAAAGTTTCAACTGGGTGAAATAAAACTCAGTTGGAAAAATTCAGTTCGTAGGAGTGTATTAATAAGTTTTCTGAACCCGGTACGAACACAAAATATCGCTTTTGCGGATGCTATCAATTCTCAAGTATACATTTTCTGCTGCGTAATAGAATTTATGCAAGCAAAAGTAACAAAATAATGTTCAACTTACGCTATTTTTGCATGTTTGTCTCTTTAACTTGTTTGTTCAACAAGAAAATGTGTATTTGAAGTAAACTTTTTCTGCTTTGTAATGCAATTTATAAATTCAAAAGTAACAAAATAATGTTCAGTTTAACCCATTCAGTGCGCAGCTTTGCATATATGCAAACTTCATTGTTTTGAATTTAATAGATCTTTGCTATTCGTATATACCTAATTCACACCAGAAAATTAAAATAGCAATATTTGTTTTAATTAATAACACACATTCCGTATTTAAATAAAGAGAAATTAACCATTGAAACTCTCCGGTGTTAAGTCAAACTCTCTGAACTGCGTAATTTATAGAATGTATTCTATCATGGGAATTAAAGGGTTAAATGTTAAGTTTTTAAAATAAATAAATAAATAAGGTGTTTAGAGAGATACTTATTAAAATATTTACTAATTTGCACTATTTTAGCTTAAAACAGCCACACGACAGTGGTTTTTACTTGTATTGGAGATGTGCAACAGAAGAAAAGATTGACGTATTATATGAAAAACGTATCCCTGATTTTTTCATTATTTTTCCTGTGTACTAAACCTTTCAGATAATCATATAATTTTTTCGAAACAAAATAAAAAATCGCGCATTTAAGGATTAAGCTATCATTTTAGTATGTTTGCCTGTTAAACATGTTTGTTAAACAATAAAGCGTGTATTCAAAGTAAACATTTTCTGCTGCGTAATAGAATTTTTGCATGCAAACAGTAACAAAATAATGTTAATTTAAACCGTTAAAGCAGCATGTTTGTCTATTGACTGTGTTTGTTACGCAAGAAAATGTGTATTTGAAGTAAATATTTTCTGCTTCGTAATGGAATCTATACATGCAAAATCAACAAAATAATGTTCAATTTATGCTCTTAATTTAGCATGTTTGTCTGTTGAACGTGTTTGTAAAACAAGAAAATGTGTATTTGAAGTGAATATTTTATGCTGCGTAATAAAATTTCTACATGCAAAAGTAACAAAATAATGATGAATTTACGCTGTTAATTCAGCATGTTTCCCGGTTGAACGTGCTTGTTAAACAAGAAAACAATTAGATGTAAATTTCCAACTGGGCGAAAAATGTCCGGACCAGGATTCGAACCAGGGATCTCCTGGCTGAAGCCGCCAGTGCTCTGCCATCTGAGCTATCCCGGACGAATCTGGTGGAACTTTTTCATCCAGCTAACCTTAATGATTATAGCATCTGGTCTGAAACTTGGTTCAGCTCAACAGAATAAATCTCAGGTAATGGAACTCCAGAAATCACTGGATACGAAATTACACTAGATTAATTTTAACACAATTACTCCAATTGGTAAATAAATCATATTAGATGTAAATTTCCAACTGAGCGAAAAATGTCCGGACCAGGATTCGAAACAGGGGTCTCCTGGCTGAAGCCTCCAGTGGTCTGCTGTGTTAGCTGGTTGAAAAAGTTCCACCAGATTTGTCCGGGATAGCTCAGATGGCAGAGCACTGGCGGCATCAGCCAGAAGATCCCTGGTTCGAATCCTGGTCCGGACATTTTTCTCCCAGTTGGAAATTTACATCTAATATGATTTATTTACCAATTGGAATAATTGTGTTAAAATTAATCTAGTGAAGAAAACGTGTATTTGAGAATTGGTGGCATCTGATAAATCCATATTTTGTGTTAATAGTGAGTTAAGAAAACTTATTAATGTACTGCAAAAAAATGCTTCATACCATTTCCGAAAATAATAGAAGGCAAAAAAAACTTATGTTTGAGAAATGCTTCTTTAAATATCATAAATGTCTTTGTTTTTGAGGTTTCAGAAGGTAAAGACACTTTTTTCAGAACCGTGGAATACTCGGAGGAGACTGGATTAATTTCTAGGAGGAACCTTCTTAATAGATCAAGAAGCCTGAATATATATATATATATTACAGTGAATAAAAGGAAACCGATAACATTGAAACTCACACAGACTGCCATTCAAATGAAATCATCAAAACTGATTTTTTGTTAATCTATACATATAAAACGCTAAGGTAGGTGGCTGCGAAAATGCGGTTATTTTTCTTTTGCCGGTGGCAATGAGTGGTTTGTGACAATAAAAATGATGACATTTTTACCAATTAGTTAAAATTAAGAAAACTAATGAAGATATCATGTTGAAAATTTCAGAGCAAATGAAGAAATAGATTTACATCCGAATATCCATTTTTTTAAAAGAATCCATCAGTATTTTATTTAATTTTTTCAAAAATATGACGGCGACAGTACGAAAATCCGGAGAAAAAAATTCCATTCCGGAGACCATCCTTTAATGTTGAAATTAATTTATACCTTGGTTTTTGTATTATTTATTATTTATCATTCTTCTTTTTTCATTTCTTTTTTTCTTTTTTTTTTCTATTAAGAAATAAGTGAAAGCCATGAATTGAAAATGTTTTAGTTTGAAATTAAAGATATGTAATTTAAAAGAAAATTAGTGAAAACATTGTATTTTCGGAGAAATGATATAAATACTAAAAAATGCTAAAAAATGAATACTAAAAAATGAGTCTTTTACGCTTTCAATAAGTGTATGACACAAAAATTATGCAATATGTATACATCATGGATAATAAATTCAATTAGTGACTTTTAAGCATGCTTATGAGCAAATATTAGTCACATGAAGACACTCACACACTAATGTTAAACATATAAGAGCATTATCCGCCTTGCATAAGCTAGCTCAGGTCGGTCTCTAACCGGACTAGTTTTTACTTTTTTCAATTTTGTTTGCACATGTTTTAAATAAAGTTTTTTTTTCTTTCTGAACCGGTTCCAAAGTCTTAGTAGTCTCGTTAAAAAACAGTGTAGGCTCTTAAAAGCCTATACTAGTCACGCGAAATTCCAACGCTAATGTTAAACTTATGGGAGAAACTTTTACAGATTTCTCACCTATTTTTGATATTTTTACATGATTTTTTTCTCCATATGATACCCGATGTGGATATCATATCAAATGTTGTGCTTTTGTACTTTTGTTATTTTGATTACACTTTTTACTTTCTTCTATCTTTACAAGAAGAAAGATTCGTAAAAAATTTCGACTTCCGGATTTCGTTTTAGAATGTCCTGAACACGATTCGGTTGTTTTTAGAAAATGTCTGTCTGTCACTCTGTGAGTCTGTACGTGACAAACATTTTATGGTCCTTTATCTCAATTTTGAAAAACTTTAGATTCAATTAGACCTTAATACAAACTTGTTCTGATTACTTTTTGGTGTAAATAGTCCAACAGGTTGCGCTACTGTGCTGCATTTTTCACGATTTCCGCAATCTCAAGAACTAATGCACGGAATTTAATAAAACTTCAGATTCAGTTAGTCTGTGATTTAGTTTAGTGCTGATTACGTTTTGGTGAAAATCGTCCAATAGGTGGCGCTGCTATGCTAAAATATTCATGATTATCGCAATAGCTTTATCTCAAGAACTAATGCACACATTTCCATCAAACTTCAGATTCAGTTAGTCCCTGATATTAATTAATTCTGTTTAATTTTTGTTGTAAATCTCCCAACAGGTGGTGCTGCTGTGCTGCATTTTTTCACGATTTCCTCAATAGCTGTATCTCAAGAAATAATGCATGATTTCCATCAAGCTTCAGATTCACTTACTCCCTAGTATAAATTGGCCCTAATTAGTTATGGTGTAAATCGCTCAACAGGTGGCGCTGCTATGTGGAATTATGTACGATTTCCTTTATCTCAAAAACTAATGCGTGGATTTTCGTCAAACTTCAGATTCAGTTAAAAGTTAACATACGTGGTTGATAATTATGGTGTAAATCACCTAACAGATGTTGTGGATATGCTACATTTTGCATGATTTACACGATTTTATCAAAACTCTCAAGAACTGATGCACGGAACTTCATATCTTTAGAATCCTCATGATGGGCATAGATTGCCATTTGATTTTGGCACTGTATTAGTGAATTTTGAAGTATTAACATGAGATAGAAGAATGTTTTGGGAATGGCATTCCGACTAAATTTATATAAGGATAGTTTCACTTTCTGAACCAGTTCTAACCGGTTATAGTAATCGTATATACTAAAAATAGTTGATATAGACATTGATGTAAAAACAAATTAATACTTTCAGTTTGTCTTAAAATAAAATCTGATGTGTAATAAAATTTTAAAATTGTCACTTGAAATGATAAAAGCAGTCTTATGAACATTTATTTTTTGCATCCTAAATGGTTATGAAAAAGATTTGTTATCATTGTAGATAAATGTTTTTATAAATGTGTTTATGCATCCATCCACGTTTATAGATGCGAAATTATATGTATGTTCATGTGGAAGACCAAAGCTAGATATAAATAAATGTTCGTACGTGCATTAGACAGAGAGAATATCGAATGTACATTCGTAAATGTTTCCTTGCTATCTAAAAGAAATGTTGTGATCTGTATCCGATATCATTGTGTAAAAGTATTTTTATGTTTTTGGAGTTTTCTATAGATTATTTATTTATTTATTAAATTTAATATTAATTTTTAAAAAATCACAAAGTAAGGTAACTGAGCGTAATACAGTCGGCGCTGCTAATACGGCCAGCTGGCGCTTTCAAAGTTATATTCAACGTTTATTAACAAATAAGTCCGCTATCTTCAAAAGGAGGCTAAGGGGAAGATACAGCTAGCGGCTTTTAGAGTAAAAATTGTTGAATAACCTTTTCTGAGGAAGGGGTTATATGTATTCGCTTGTGTATAAGGGCATCCGTTGTTATTTCGATTTTGTGAGTTTTCCTTGTATAAGCGTAGTTACTGAATTAGAATAAGATATGAAGCGCGACCGATTCTGTTATGTTGTTTATTGCTATTTCTTTATATGTAATTTTTTTTCTCGAACATTCATAGTTCGTACATGAAACACATAAATAAAAAAAAACTGATTGCAAAGAAAGTGGCCACTACGAACGGAATAAAGCAAAAAATTATTGTAAATTCTCAGATTATGAATATTTAGAAGCCATGTCTTTTATTTCACTTTTATTATAAATTCAGGTGGCGACTCAAAACTTGTCGGTCGTTTGAATGTTGGCAAAATTTTGCATTGTTTAATTTAATTTTTTGGAATTCCTTTTTACATTCTTCTGCCTTTACAAGAATAAATTTTTGGATTAGCGAAAAATTTTGACTTTAGGTTCTCGACGGATTTATACGTTTTAGAAGGTCTGAACATGATTTGACTGTCTTAAGAACATGTCTGTTTGTGCGCCTGTCTGTCTGTGGAAAACAATTCGTGTGCGCGTTAGATTCATTTATACCTTAAATCTTCAGTTATAAGTACTTCTGCGGAAAAAGTACCCGGTATTTATCATTTAAAAGACGCTCATAAAAGATATCACGATTTTTTTTCTGTAATTTGGGAACACTGTACCGAGTTACGGTGCGGAGTTTGAGCATAATCTGTGACTTAGTGTGCTGAGAGCAGGATTCTTTTTTAGACATACTTTAAAGTTATCTATGATTTTTAGAATGGAAAAATAAGTTAAACAAAGAGTTTGCCTTAAATTTTATATTTAAAACAAAATGCCATGTGCCGAATAACTGAAAATGTTGCATAAGACGTACGATGAATCATGCGTGTTAAAAACACAGACATGTGAACAGTATAAGTATTCTTATAGGGTCGAAACGTGGTATTTGATTTGCCTCGTTCTGGTCGATCTTCAGCGTCTGCCAATGGCTCAAACATCGATAAAATCAAGAAGCCAATGCTTTAAAATGGTTGCAAGTATCTTAGATAGTTGGCTTAAGATATCTCACATATCTTTTAAGTCCGCTCATAACGCTATGATTTATATTTTTTGGCATGAAACGCATCTCCACACGGCTGGTTTCTAAAGAGCTCAATTTTCTCCTATTTTTCTGGAAGAGTGCAGCTAATGCTATCGACCAAGAACCGTACTCGCTTAGTAGGGCCTCGTATGACTTTTCCTGTTCATGAAGCTAAAACTACCACTTCGAGGAAAATGTGTTGCATTAACTGAGGGCATAAAAGTGAATTCACAGAAGGAGCTATAGGACATTCCAAAATATACCTAATTAAAATTATAGAGAATTGTGTCCTGCACTGGCATAATTGTAGTAAAAACGATGGGGTCTACTTTGAAGGTACGAAATAAATTTTCATGAAAAAATATTCCTTTTTGTTTTATTTAAGAATTCCGGGTACTTTTTACACCGAAGGTACAATGGTGCTGATTAGTGTGTGGTATATATAAATTGCCAAACAAGTGGCGATACTAGGCTGCATTCAGCAATTGCTTTATCTCAAGAACGAATGCACGGATTTTCATAAAACTGCAGATTCAGTTAGACGTTGATATAAGTTGTTACTGATTAGGTTTTGTGGTTAATCGCCCAACAGGTTGCACAGATTTGCTGCACGTGATTTACACGATTTTGATGATAATCATATCTCAAGAATTAATGCACGCAATTTCATCAAACTTCATGTTCGGTTAGACATTGACACAATTTGGTATTGATTAGGCCTTTTTTTGTAAATCATATAACAGGTGGCGCTGCTATGTTGCATTTTTCGCGATACTTGTATCTCAAAAATTAATGCACGGAATTTAAGAAAACTTCATATTCTGTAACACTTTCACATTAATATATCCTTATTAGGCTTGGGTGTATACTGTCAAACAGGTGTCGCTTTTATGCTCTTTCGGTTGGGAATTTTGGTTATAATCATCTAAGAGGATGAGTGTTGAAATTCAATGATTTTTTTAAAAATACAATGATTTCTCCTTTTTAAATGCACACAATTCAACGAACGTATACCTTTGTAATTCTCACGAGGGGCATAGATTGTCATTTACTTTTGGCACTGTGATAACAAATTTTTAAATATTATTAGGTATGATATAGAAGAATGCTTTATGATTGGCAATTCCGATTAGTTTTTCATTCGATTTGTTTCAAATAAAAATAGAGTTCTGTTCATAAAAAAATAAAATTATGGCTTTTTCATTGAGCTTTTTTCTTAAATTAAATAAAACTTTGTTGAAATTTATTTATTAGGGGAAATAGTAACATGTCTAAATAATATTAGCTGGTGATATTCCCTTAAAAAATATATTGAATTATTTTAAACTTAGAAGTGAAAATTGAAAGAGAAAAAGTTTTTATAACATAAAGACAAACGATATCTCAAATATCTCCGTTTTTTTAATTTTTTTGCAACTTCACAACAAACCATTTTAGTTTGAAATGAGAATTGCCAGATTATCGAAAGTGATGTTAAAGAGTCGCGTGGTAAAAAGATATTTACTATTTTATAACTTGCGCGATCTGTTTGCTGGTAGATGTACTAAGCTTTAAAGTGTAGTCCAGAGGCTTCCAAATTGTGCTCCGCGTGAACTTTCCAGGGAAACCGCCGCGCTTGAGGCCAATAATGAAATTTGAAAGAAACCAACACATTTAAAGGTTTTTTCTATCTTTTTTAGAGTTCCGTACTTAAATTGTAAAAACGGAACCATTATGTGATCACTCCTATGTCTGTCTGTCTGTCACAGCCATTTTACTCGTAAACTATAGAACGTGGAATGTTCAAATTCGGGGAAGTAATAAAGACTATTGACCCACATATTTTCAGATTATTAAACATTTATAAATATATTTAGTAAAAATGTAGAGGGATAAATTAAGTGACTTGAAAAAAAAATATTTTCTTTGTATATCATGTGGGGTGTCCTGTGAAAGCTTTCGTAACGCTGACTTCAAAAATACATATCTTTTAATTTTAGGCATTACATTCTCAAAAATATCGTCGAAAATGTAACGGAAAAATATGTCCCCACCACCCCCATATAATTCTGAATCTACTGAAACTAAAATTATGAAAAAATTAGAG
This sequence comes from Maratus speciosus, assembly GCA_963932465.1. Classification (NCBI taxonomy): domain Eukaryota; kingdom Metazoa; phylum Arthropoda; class Arachnida; order Araneae; family Salticidae; genus Maratus; species Maratus speciosus. The sequence continues at coordinate 218,395,045 of OZ010790.1, read as the reverse complement.
ATAGTAGACATTAATTTAAATCTTGCAGGAAAATTATAGCGATTACCATAAGTCAATTGGTTTTTGAGAAAATCGCATTTTTCCGTTACACACAAATTTCGATTTATGGGCATTCACCAAAGGTGTTGAGCAGTGCTGGAGGTACCTGTCGTAGCAGAAGTATAAAAGCATTGTTGATCATGATTTTCGAAAGAAATCGTCAGTAATTAGCCGGGATATTAACCCTTAAAGATCTGGACGGTTTGGACATACATAATGAGAGGGGCGGCGTACTCGATGTACCATCGGCTTTTAAAGCTTAATTAACAACCTTTAATGATATATATGAGTAATGCAAGGGCCAGTAACAGTATAAAAGGAATAAACGTTAAATTGTTAACAACAGACTAATTCAAGGGGTCTCAGGACTCTTAAAGCTTCAAAAAATTTTTATTTAAATTTTTGTAGATGTTAATCTTCTGTCTTTTCCCAACATTTTAATATAATTGTTTCCTACAAATTCTCATTAGAACAGAAGTTATGACTTTTAGAAGTATACCCGCTCAATAGCTGAAGCGGTATTTTCGAAACTTTTAAGTCATATTTCTCCAAATGACTTTTTGGGGGCATAATGCGCACGATATCTCAAAAACTTTTGAATATGTTTTCATGAAATTTTCAAAACATACGTTTCATGTTAATCTGTATAAACCGAACCTAAAATTTCCTTTTTATTACTCAAAAAAATATTAAGTGATTATGTTGTTGAAATTTTCAAAATTTTGTATTAGCTAAATACAACTATGTATTAAAAATATAAAAATGGTTTAAATACAAATTTATTTAGGTTCAGGGTAATTATTACAACCCGAAGTATAAGTAAGCACCAAATTTTTTTATTCTTGAAGCTATATTTATTTTCGAATCGTGCGCGTAAGCTATTATACAAATTTTCTGCTTGTCAAATGTCTGACTGTTTGGAGCCCCCTGTAAATGCTAATTCTGCATCTTGCAATTTTTAAACATATAAAATGAAAGAAAGTACTTATATCTTCCATCTCAATAAAAATTGTGTTTTAAAATTTCATACATTTTGAGATATTAATTGTTGAAACTGGTCTCTTTTTAATTTTTTTCTAATTTTAAGAGCCCTGAGACCCCTTAATTACAACGAATTACATAAATACTATGGGATTTGCGACTATTTTGCATCGAATGGATCTTTCAATCGCCTCGAGTGACTTTAAAAGTTAATTAAAAACGTATCGGGAAAAACGCTGCACGGACCAAGCGGGCGTGACAAATTTGTGATCTCCTTACGAAGCGCGCTTAGCACAATGCCAAATGTAAACTTTGAAGGAATGTTTTGTTTTAGCTACACTGTAGAAAGAAAGATTATTACTATGCTGAATTTAGTTTTATGAAATGCCAAAGGAAGTTTAAATATACACTGCTTTTATTGTCAGTACCGAATTAAGTTCATTATAAATAGACTAAGATGTATTAAACTAGTCGGATGTGTCAATCCAAAAACATTCTTATATCTGATACATACTAATACTTCCTGATAAATGGAACACAGCAGCGCCATCGGTTAGGTGATTTATACCAAAATCTAATCAGCGACAACTTATGTGAACTTCTCCTTGAATTTGAAGTTTGATGAAAATCCCTGCATGAGTTTTTGAGATAGAGCTATTTCAGAAATTGTGAAAAGTTCTGCATAGCAGTGCACACCTTAGACAATTTACAGCAAAAACCTGTCAGGATTAATTTATATCAGGGACTAACTGGATTTTAAGTTTGATGAAAATTCATGCATTAGTTCTTCAGATACAGCTATTGTGGAAATCGTGGAAATTGCAGCATAGCAGCACCACCTGTTGGGCGATTAACACCAAAAACTAAACAACACTAATTTATATCAGGGGCTAACTGAATCTGAAAATTGATGAAAATTCGTGCATTAGTTCTTGAGATAGAGCTATTGTGGTAATCATGAATAATGCAGCATAACAGTGCCACGTATTGGGCGATTTGCACCAAAAGGTTATCAGTACTGAATTATATCAAGGACTAACTGAATCTGAAGTTTTTTGAAAATTCGTGCTTTAGTTCTTGAAATACACCTATTGTGGAAATTATGAATAATGCAGCATAGCAGTGCCAGCGGCTGAGCGATTTACACCAAAAAGTTATCAGCTCCAATAGATATCACGGACTAACTGAATCTAAAGTTTTATTAAATTCTGTTCAATAGTTAAGATAGAGCGCTCACAAAATTTGTGTCACACACAGACAGACATTTTGTAAAAACATGTTTTTCATGATCTCTGTCCCCTAAATCCAGTACTTTCTTCTTGTAAAGATAGAAGAAAGTAAAAATGAGTTATACAGAATAGCTATATTTGATATTATTTAGCTTTCGTATCTCTTTGAACTTTCATGGTACATCCATTTACATCTTTCTAGTATATACAGTTATACCCAACTCTACTTTGTATAGTTTTTTACAAAGTCTTAGTATTCTTTTTGCAATGTTTTTTTTAATAATACAATTACTAATTCATATATTTATTTTACGGAACCCTCTGTGCGCGGGTAACACTCGCACTTGACCGTTTATTTCTTTTATGGGAACAGATTCTTTTGTTACAAAAGTATTTATACATTAATGATAATTATCTTCGACAAACTGAACTCCTTTAATTTAATAAACTTTATTTTCCTTAAAATTTCCGGTGCGAATATTAATTTATTCTCCATTTTTACGTTTTCTGATCAAAAAACGAAATAATTGGAGAAACAAGCGTATATGTGCTGTAAGAAAGCCAGAAATTGTATTCTGCAGGAAAAATTGGATATTTGAATTTCCTAACTCCTCCTCTCAGTGTGACTTGAGTTTGACTATATGTGGGATGAGACTCTATTTATAAATCATAACTCATTTCTAAGACGAACACTGACATTTATTAAGACGAAGCCAAAACAAAAATACAGTTAGTGCCAATTTTACAATCTATATTTAACTTAAAGGCAAGAAACTTTCACTTCGTCTACTTAACGTCGTTGAATATTTCCTAAGATTTTTATATTTCATTAAATCTTTTATTTAATATCGTCGAAAAGATTTTACTGTTCTTTTTCTCAACAGTCGTCGTCAAAATCTTTTTGCATTCCATTTATTTTTCCTGCATTTCCACTTCACGCAGCTTCGTTACCTTTTTAATCTCGAAGTGGAGGAGAGCGTCGGGAACATTCAGTCTGAATTCAAGTGTTACTTACGAAATTTCCCACATGCGGCCTTCCTGACATCTGGAGTTGCCGCAGCGACATGTGCTAAAATAGAATCTGAAAAAAAAAGTCCTTCCGGCCAGGGCCGGGAGGAAGAAGTAGCTTTCAAATACCTTATTTTAAAAAAGCCAACTTATATTATTCAAACACACGAAGCTCAATTTAGTGGAAACCGAATAGAGAAGATTCAATACTAATTTCTATCAATACTAAATCATTATGAATGAGAATTTCACGAAATTAGTCAGCTTTATCCAAGCTGCTTTTATTTAAAGTAACTTATATTTGGCTGAGATGTTGATGTATACTATCCACATACTTTCTCACATGGAAATAGGCGAATACGTGTGTTATCGCGTGACAAATACAAGATCGTTTCAAAATGTTAGCCATACTAGAAATTCAAAGAGCTATAATTCAACCATTTTTTAAGATATAAAGAAAAGAACAAATTTTCAGAAACAAAATCTGCTCCGGAATCTTTGTATCAAGGCCAAACACATAAAAAAATCTTTTTCATTTTCCAATTTATTAATACCTCATTTTAAATTTTAAATTTAATTATTTTTAATGGCAACCCTTTTGTAACAAGATGGCGAATAAAGCTGGCCAACGAACTCGGTCGAGACATTGGTATGTAGTATGTACAGACCAAGTAACATCCAAATCGGTTCATAAATACGCTTGTTATCGCGTGACAAAAATCAGGTCGTTTTAAAATATCAGCCACAATAGAAATTCAAAACGCTATAACTCAGCCATTTTTTTAGATATAGACAAAACAAAAACTGTTCCGGGATCTTTGTATTAAGGTCAAACACATACAAAAAAAAAATATTTTTCATTTTCTAATATTTTGGTATCTCATATTAAATAAATTTTTTCTTAAAAATTTAAATGGCCGCCATTTTGAAACAAGATGGCGGATGAAGCTGGCCAACGAACTCGGTCGAGATATTTGTATGTACTATGTACACACCGAAGTACATCCAAATCGGTTCATAAATACGCCTGTTATCACGTGACAAATATCAGGACGTTTCAAAGTGTCAGCCACGCTAGAAATTCAAAATGCTATAACTCAGCCATTTTTTGAGATATAGACGAAACAAAAACTGCTCCCGAATCTTTGTATCAAGGTCAAATACATAAAAAAAAAATTTTCTTTCAATTTTCAATTTTTTGGTACCACATTTCAAATTTAAATTTTTCTTAAAAATTTAAATGGCTGTCATTTTTAAACAAGATGGCGGATGAAGCTGGCCAACGAACTCGGTCGAGACATTGGTATGTACTATGTACAAACGAAGTTACATCCAAATCGGTTCATAAATACGCCTTTTATCGCGTGACAAATTTCAGGACGTTTCAAAATGTCAGCCACGCTAGAAATTCAAAATGCTATAACTCAGCCATTTTTTAAGATATAGACGAAACAAAAACTGCTCCGGAATCTTTGTATAAAGGTCAAATACATAAGAAAAAAATATTTTTCTATTTTCAATTCTTTGGTACCACATTTCAAATTTAAATTTTTTAAGAAAATTTTAAATGGCCGCCATTTTGAAACAAAATGGCGGATGAAGCTGGCCAACGAACTCGGTCGAGACATTGGTATGTACTATGTACATACCGAATTACATCCAAATCGATTCATAAATTCGAGAGTTACAGTATGACAAAGGTCAGATATATATATATATATATGGATATATATATATATATATATATATATATATATATATATATATATATATATATATATATATCAACTTTTGAACGGAGGGTGGTTTCGGGGTCTGGGGGTCATGATCGATGAAAATATACCAAAATTTTTTGAAATCGCTTTCCTCCGAACGGCTGCAATAGGTAGCTTTTTGTAATGAAAGCTACCTAAAACAGTAACTGTTCTTAGGCAAAAAAAAATAATCTACACGTCAGAAAGATCACTTAGTCTACTTGAAGTAGCGTTACATCATATGGAAAATTTCTTTAAAAGCATTGACTTATAAAATTTTCACAAACACGTAAAAAGAAAATATTTTGAAAAAAAAAATGATTTTTTTTTTAAAGCTTCAGTTTTCGTCAGGCCAAGGTTTCATATATTCAGCACACGAGCTAGTATTTGTCGGTCCTTCGGTTGATGAGATTTTCGCTACGTCATAGGTGTCGTTAGACTTCACTTTGGTTACTTTATACGGACCTACGAATTTAGATTTCAACTTTAAACCTGGTCCTTGCTGGGTTCTCTTAATTACTACGAGGTCATCAAGATTGTACTTCTGGGGTTTCTTACGTTGTAAATTATAGTGCTTTCGATTTTCTTGTTGAATTTTCAGAATATTCTTCTTGGGTTCTTTACGGAGCTCTTCTCTGTCTTTCATGAATTGTTCTTCGACTGCATTGTTTAAGAGGTCAATAATTTGTACATCTTCTTTCTGTTTCATTTTTGTAGCAAATGATATATCAAAAGGTTTTTTCTTAACGCTTTGTTGGTAATGACTTGTTGAACTTTAGAAACATGTTTGAACCATTTTGTCGGTTCGTCTTTGGACATTTTAGAGATTACAGAAATTATGGGGGAAATTAATTCGCTCTAATTGACCATTGGCACGGGGAAGGCCAGTTGTAACTGTCTCGGGCTTTATATTTTCATCTTGGCAATAATCAGCAAATTCTTTACTTGTGCAGGCAGGACCTTTATCGCTAATGATGGTGGAAGGATTGCCAAAAGTATAACTTTGTTGTTGTAGTTTTGATATAACTTCGGTAGCAGAAGTGGTTTTATAGCAATACAACCAGACGAATTTAGTAAATGCATCTATTAAAGACAAAATATGTTTGTAATTTTTGTTAGTTGTTTCAAGAGGGCCTAAATGATCAATGTGGTACATTTGGAGAGGAGTCTCTTCTTTAGGTAAGGGATGTAATTCACCTTCTTGTTTTCCCTGTTTGCGCTTATACAAAAGGCATGTTACACAATTTGCTATAATTTTATCAATTTTATTTGATATAGAAGGTATGAGAAATTCTTCATTAAGGGATTCTTCACCACGTTTACGGCCAAAATGTCCTTTGTCATGAACGTGTTTAATGACATTTAGCTGCATTTCATGCGACAAAACTACCAGATCGATATCTTTATGATTTTTATAGAGAATGTTATTTTAGATGAAATATTTGTCATATGGCTTTATTTTCAAAATTTCTTTGATGGCCTGTATATGTTTGTTAGTGTTCTGTGATTGTATGATTTTGGAAGTAAAACTATCTTTAATGATCATACGTATTGGATTTCTGTTTACAGCGTCGACATGGCACATGCGTGTACTTTGTCTGTGTTCGATTGTATAATTATAGTCAACTAACATTAAAGCCCATCGAGCAATCTTGGTGCAAAGATCTTTTTTATTCATAGTAAGGACAAATGCGTTGCAATCTGTGACAATCTTGAAAGGAATGCCTAGAACGTAAACGCAAAATTTTTTAAGGGCTTCTATGACAGCTAAAACTACAAATTCATAATTTGAAAATCTACGTTCGGCATCTGTGTTTTTTTTCTCATAAAATAGACAGGGTGAAATTGATTGTCAATAGAAGACTTTTGAAGAAGGACTGCTCCGTAACCGTCAATAGATGCTTCGCAGTAAACTTCTGTTTCATTACTAGCACTATAAATGCTTAAAACAGGACCTGAAGAAAGGATGTGTTTCAGCTGGTTAAATCCATTTCGTTGCTGGTCACCAAAGTGAGATTTAGTGTCCTTTCTAAGGAGATCTGTTAACCTCCTGGATACGGCTCGGTAAGACGTCTTACCGCGAGAAAAATATCCCTTCAGTACGGCGCTGGTAAAACTCCTTACCAAGGCATCCGACCCCCTTTCTTGAGGAAATGTCAGTTGTCAGCTGTCAGTTTCTATCTCTCCCCGTGAAAATTTCCCTCCCACATTAGCCGGAGAGGTAAGTTTTTACAGTTGGCGAATCACGCCGGAAAAAATGTTAAGTATTTGGCGATAGCTTCTTCTAACATGTCAATAAATTTTCAATACATTTGATAACAGGTAGGAAAGCATTTTTTTTTTTTTTGATGAAATTTTATAATCTCGAAATGTCATTTATTATTGCTCCCAGGGTTCAAACAGCTCTTTAAGGGTTAAACTGATTCCCTTGGAGTCCTGATAAAAAAGAAAAAAAAATAGAATAAATAGACACATACTGAAACTTTTTTTTTTTTTTGCTTTTTAGCATTATTATTTAAAAATATTATTGTATAATGAAATGTAGGCTATACACCGCCCCCCCCCTTTCAAAAATACCCACCATATTTTGATTTTTATAGCTTTAATGAAATATTCCCCTCACCGCTCGAAATTTTTGCTTCTTCTCGCCTCACACCTTCAATACAAAAAGTTAAGAACTCTTTAAAAATTCTGCTGACCAATTTAAATAATCAATCACTTAAATTACAAACTCCCGTCCTCCAAAATTTAAGTTTCCCCCATCATAAAAAGTTTAACATATTTAAAACTCTGTATTAAAAAAATCTTCTGTGCTAAGTGGAACTTTTTAGTAACAATAAATAAACAATCGACTATCATAAAACAAAGCAAAAGAAAAAATACTCCAAAATATCCTGTACACCCCCCCCCCCCCCCTGCCACCACAATTATACAAAATTTTAAACCTTTAAAACTATGTGTTTCCCACATTTATTGTCACCTAATAACAATATTTAAATACTAAATCAGTTAAAATACTTCCAAACTCCCCTCCCCCTAAACAAGTCCCCTTTTTTGCAGTTTGACGATTTTAGAGTGCGTCATGCTATTTTCATACTGTACAATCCTGTATGTCGAATGTGTCTCATCATTTTCTCAGTACATATAATATTCCTTCACTTCCAAATGATTTTTAGTCCCACAATAATAACGGAATTCTTATTTGAGTATCCCCTCCCCCCTTTCCCATAAAATCGAACAAATAAACCCTATAGATTCCATATTTCATAGGAACAATACATTCAAATAATGCATATCAATTTAAAGTAATTTTATGTATCCCTATAAAAACGACTATAACACTCTATATCAAATGTAAAATATGCTATAGTAAACCTCCCTATAGTAGTTTTTGTTTCCAAATTTATCAAATAATCAGGTACGCTTATTTAGAAACTATGTAATCGAAAGCGATTTTTTTTCGTTAAAGGAAAAATACTGACAAAGTTGACATTTTGAATCGGATTTCCAAATATGATAGCTCAGGAAAGAAGACGAAAACTCTCGTCATGAGACAACAATTGCTTAAAACTCAAGATGAAATTCATTTATCGTAACGTATTAAAAAAATCTATTTGATTTCAAATCACTTAAATCAGTATGTCTGTAAGTATCATGTTTTTATGCGTAAAAAATTGATACCGAAAGTGGAACTGCCAACAATAATCACTCGTAAACTTACTGTAACCAAAATCTTTTGTGTGTGTGTGTGTGTGCGTGTTTGCGTGTGCAGTAAAAAAATGTAAAAATAAAAGCTATGAAGTCTATATTCCACAAGACTGCAGTACATTTCAAACTAATTTCCGTTCATTTTGATAGTGACATTTTTTGAAAAATAAACCAAAAAAAAAAAAAAAAAAAAAAAAGGAATGATTTTTTTTCCCCCCTATAATGTAGCGGACATTTTATTTTCCTTTTGTGCGTGTGTGTATGAATTTATTCATTGAAACACAAATTTTAGTTCATACATACTACGATACAGTTGCGATAGAATATGATTTAAATAAAATAAAATTTGTAAACAATACCTGCTCATAGGCCATAATGCTTTTTGTTTTGCTTCTTTTCATAGACCTGAATAGGGTGTTTAGAATTTATTACACATCGCGTAATGGACAAAAATAATGAAGTTTTAAAGCTATTCTGATATTCACACTGACACTTTTTTGTTTGCAAATGTATCAAGTGCTCTTATTTTGAAACGATATAATCGAATGCGTTCTTTTTCATCTTTCGGTAAAGTTAATAGGTTTTTAAGAAAAATGCTGTTAAATTTGGCGTTTTTAACTCAATAATTTCCACATACGATAGCGCAAGAAAGAAAAAACCTACCGTCATAAGACAACAATTGCTTATGACTGAAGATGTAATTAATTTACCGGAAGGTATTTAAAAAAAGAGCTATTTGATTGCAAATCACTTTTATCAGTATGCCGGTAAGTATCAAGCATTTATGTTTAAAACTTGCGACAGAAAGAGGAATTGTCGACAATAATCATCATAAACTTAATGTAACTAAATCCTTTTTTCCCGCACCAGTGGCTAAGAGGTTCTGCTCTCGAAACTGGTAGACGGGAAGTGCTGGGTTCGATCCCAATCGCGCCCGTCGGCCTAATCGTTCGGAGTTTTCGTGGTTTTCTTCGAACCATGGATTTCCATGCGTTAATACGGGTTAGGTTCCCTTAGAAAGACCCCCACGAAGGGCACTCCCCCTCGGGCCTATATCCCTAGTGTAGACAATCGGCCGTCACAAAATCAACCAACCAACCTTTTTTCCCGCTGTGTGTCTGTAAAAATGGTAAAAATAAATGCTATGCAGCCCATATACTCCAAGACATTAGTACACTTGATATCAATTTCAGTTCGTTTTCATAAATTTTGTTTTTATGATTTTTTTTTCTTCTTATAAATCTTTTTATTTTATTTATTTTTTTGTGTATGAACTTATTTATTCACAAACACATTTTAGTTAGTACATACTAAGATATAGTTAAGCTGGTATAGAATTTAGTTAAAGCAAAATTTGTAAGCAATACATGCCCATAGTCAGTAATGTTTATCCCCTCCGCACCCCCCTCCCCTGAAAAACCTGAATTTTAGAATTAACTACCCACCATCTAATCAGCTAAAAAAAAAAAAAATCTTTTAGGGTTTAATATTATATCATATTTGATTGTGTTTATAAGTATATTAATATTATTTTTATTATTATTTTATGTAAAACGTTAAAATAATGTACATATATTTCATTTTAGTTGATTTGTCAAATCCTCGATAAGTTTGTAATGCCAGTTCATCTATTTTACTGATTGTATCTAAGAATGATGATCAGGAAAATTATTAAAATACTATTTCCTAATGATTCATACGTACTAATTCATTCCTCGCACTCTAGCACTCATTTTAAATATAAGAATGAAAGTGAACCGAAATGGGGATAACTGGCGCAACTAACAACTTGCTCAATACTTCCAAGAATTATACAGCAACCCTGGATCCCCACCCTTCTCCCCGCTTTCAGACAAAGGTTTCCGAAGAAATGGTCACTCCAATGTGGGGGAAAAAAATTCCACGATATTGCCGTACTTAGAGGCTGCGATTTTAAACTTCTATAGCCGGCAATAGGAGGTTAAAGTCTTAGCTATTAAAGAGTAATCTAGAATTAATTTACGAAAATATGAAGTTAGTCCGACAAATGAATGTACATCTTTTATACTTTTAGGTTCTGGGAAATTGAGAACAGCTTTAGTTTTTAAGGGAGATGGATGCAATTGACCATTTTTAATGAGGTAACCCAAAAAATCAATTTCTCTCTGTAAAAAGCAGCGTTTTTAAGATTCATTTCTAAACAATATTCGAATGCAGTTGTAAGGACGCGTTGTAATTTCTGGAGTCCTTCGACTTCGTTTTCAGCGGGTATTATGAAGGGGAAATCATCCATATAAAAAATAAGTACTTTTTCATTAATGGTATCTCGAAAAACGTAATAAATATATCTTTGAAAAACTAAGGGTGCATCGCTAAGGTCGTTATTTATATATAAGAATTCAAATTGACCAGAATGTGTTACAAAAGAAGTATATTTTCTACTATTTTCTTCTACTTCGACATGAAAAAATGCATTTTTAAGGTCAAAAGTAGTAAATACTTTTGCAGAATGCAACTGATCAATGATGTCATCAATCACTGGGAAGGAAAAATGTTGTTTATATGTTTTAGAATTTAACTTCCTATCGTCAACACACAGTCTATAAGAGCCATCTTTTTTTTATTAGGACAATAGGGGATGAAAAATTACTAGTGCTTTTAGCCACTCAGAAATTTGTTTTTCGACAAAGTTTTTCTCTATTGGCGCCAAGCGTCTGGGATGACAAGTGACAAGCGTTTCGTTTTCCAGATGAATTGATAATTTAACATCAGTTGTTTCTGGGAAAATAATTTAAAATAAGTTCTGAAATTTTTGAACGTATTGTTTCATCGGTAATATGAGGTAAATCAAGATTAAGACCGTCTAACACATGAGCAACATTAATAAAAAATTATTGGACGTATTGTCATTTTTCTCGATTTCTTGCATGGAAATATTATTAAGAAATTGTTAAAATACTTTGTTGTATAACATCTGTACCAATAATAAGATCGAAAGATATGGAATAATCTGGGACTACATAAATATTAGTTGTATATTAAAATCATCTATCATAATGTCCGTAGAGAAAATACCCGGGGGTTTGATTATAGTATTTCCTAATCCAGTTAATATGAGGGTTGAATGTTCAAGATTCGAGATTGTAGGGAGTTTGCGGTCGATACTTTCCTTTAGCAAACTTCTTTCACTGCCCGTATCTACCAATGATGTAACGCGTACAGACGAAATAATGACTAGTTTGGTCATGAAAGTGTTCGACATAACTGTGGAAACATTGGATGGTTCAGACTTAACTTCTAGTCCTCCTTGGTTGATTACATTGAGCCAATTTATGGCCAAAATTCGAGCAATTGAAACAGCGAGGGCCTTTGTCTTTATGTCTGCTTTGCCTACTTTTATGATTTGACAAACCACAATTAAAGGAAAAAAAGATAAGATTTTGGTCGAAAGGATTTCTCTTTCACGGGCATTTCAGGTTTGACTTTACGAAATTTAGTGTTCTCAAAGTCATATAGAATTTTGTCATAAATTTTGAGCTTTAGTTTGAATTCTACAATGGATTGGCATCCATATAATATTGATTTTCTAAAAACAGGGTCGAGTATACCATTTATGATATATTGCATTAATGCGGAATCCTCGATGTTACCACGCGAGCATAATTGTTTCATAACAAAAAAATATTTTTCTTTTGAGTCATTTTTTTGCAATTTTCGTTTATTTAATATATCATATAACTTGGCAGAATTATAAGTGAAACTGAATTCTGAAATTAAGACTTGTTTAAGTTTATAATATGAATTGATATGAAATTCTGTCTGTACTAACAACTGGGCTTTTCCTCGTAAGGATCTTTTACAAAATATGAATTTATGAAAGTCAGATAAGTTAAACATACTAGTGACATCGTTGAAATTACTGAGCCAGACATTTACATCACTAAAAGAACTTCCGTCAAAAGGAGGTACAACACTTTCAACATCAGTAAAACTAATAGATGATGGCACAAAATTTTGAACTGGAAGTTGCTTGTTTTTGTCAACATTTGATAATTCGATGTTATTACTTGAAGTCATATTATTTGAAGGCAATTCGGGTTCCGAGTCAGTGTCACTTTCATTTTTTATAATATTAGTTCGTATTAAGCTCAAGTCTGAAAGGTATGCAACTAATCGGGTTGCAATATCATTTAAAGATCCTTCATTAGAAATACAAAGTAAATTACACTCTGTAATCAGATCATTTAAAGAACAATCGGTTTGAACTTTAGTTATTTTATTTTTGAACTCGGTGCTGTCGGTTTGAAAACCGAAAACAGTAAAAACAAGTATTCTATTTCGATTAGATCGATCACCTTCAGCATCAAATAGGAATTTATGTAGTAATATAATTTTATTTGTTCGTTCGTTTTTAAATGCAAGTTCGAGTTCAGGTATATCAACTAACTTCATAATAAAATATATAACATTGGACTCACCGTTATAATAACATCCGGCTTGAATCTGTAAAATGGATAATTCTGACAAATGAATGTTATTGGTGGGTTAATTGTCACTTCTGACACAACTTTGTGGGATGAGACTCTATTTATAAATCATAACTCATCTCTAAGACGAACACTGACATTTACTAAGACGAAGGCAAAACAAAAATACAGTTAGTGGCACTTTTCACAATCTATATTTAGCTTAAAAGCAACAAACTTTGACTTCATTTACTTAACGTCGTTGAATATTTCCTAAGATTTTTATACTTCATTAAATCTTTTATTTAATATCGTCGAAAAGATTCTACTGTTCTTTTTCACAACGGTCGTCGTCAAAATCTTTCTGAATTCTATTTATTTTTTCTGTATTTCCACTCCACGCAGCTTCTTTATCTTTTTAATCTCGGAGCGGAGGACAGCGTCGGGAACATTCAGTCTGAATTCAAGTGTTACTTGCGAAATTTACCACATATAATTGTTATCCAATGACTCTACGTTTCATGCTCAACTACGTGATCATTCGGTGAAAAATCAGTCTGATTTGAAAGATAAACTGATTATTTTTTTCAATATGAAGGTCATAGTAATGCTTTAAAAAAATATCACAACACTTATTAAAACAAATACGAAATGTCCTGGACATTTTGCAGACTTCACGGATGCGAAATAGGCAATAAGATATACTTCTACTACTAATTTAAATTTTCCCTTTTATCCTGTTTAATCACTGTGATTAAGTAAGACAAAAATACTGTTATTTAATTAGCGATAGAAGCTTGCCTTGTTTGACCCTGTCACCCCCGGAAAGTCGACACTTATGACACCATGACGCTTACCTGATATTTTAACGAATCACTTGAGTTTCTGAAGATCATATAATTGCAAAGGTTCTTAATAAACCTCGTAAAATTGATATTGTCATGAATTTACTTTCTGAAAAAGTTGTTAATTTAGTGTCAATATTTCCTTGTCAAATAGATCCTTTTTTTAAAAATTAACTTTATAACAGGTGAGGTAAAAGAACTCTTAACAGAATTATCAAATGTACAAAATTTGCGCTACAAATGAATGAACCTACTGACGTCACTGGATTAGCCGTTTCATTAGTATTTTTCAGTTACATATATTAATATTCCATTCTGACCAGGGACGTTAAGAGTCTTAACTGACTTTTTAAAATCGGGCCCCCAGAAATTAGCTTGACTTTTGTATTATTACGGTGTTTGAGAACATAAACTTGATTAAAATCAACCGCTTTACTAACGCCAGTCCGAAAGAGGTTTCACAAAGCTATCGGGATCATATTTTTGTATCACTACAAACCAACGCACTAAGAGAAGAAATAATTTTTGGTTAATACATAGGAAAACATACATGAACATGAGTACACTGATGATGCGAAAGCAATGATGGGTCACAATGCCTTTGCAAAAATTTAAGTGATGATAAAGCACCGTAGCAACATCTATTGCGTTCTTTCTAGATACACGCTATCTCCAATAAAATGTCTTCTGAACTTATAAAAAGGTTAAATGCAGCCATTAAAATAATAAACTATATAAAGTCACGAACTCGTAAGAGCAAACATTTTAAGCTCATGTATGAAGTTATTAGATGCCTGCATGCCCCCCCCCCTCCTAAGATGGTATGTATTGTCTGTGAAGAGCGTTTACACGACTATCGCAACTGCAGAGGTGATATTAGAAGAACCATAATTCGAAATTGGCAAAACTTTTCAGTAATGAAGATTGCGAGTTCTAATTGCATATTCTCCCGATATGTTTAGAAAAATGAAATAAATGTACCGTAATTTCCGGCGTATAATCCACGGATCGAACAATCATCTGTCGACCCAGAATTTTTATTTAATAATTGAAGTCTCGTAAAAGAGTTAAATAGTGTTAAATAAAAATTATTCGTCAGAAATATTTTTATAAAACTTGAGTAAAATTACTGGTATATATAGTAGTGTTAAAGATCTTACTAAACCAAATCGAGATACAATGTCTTTTAAATGTAGAACTAAACATTCGCCTGCAATTACTATCAACTGGACCTGAATTAAGACATTTGTGCAAAACAATCCAATCACATTAAGCGTTTATACGTTATTGTTCGTCACTCTAATAATGTAAAATTTTTTGTAAGGCAAATGTTAGGATTTCTTGAGTTTTGGAGGATTTTTAAATTTGTAAACTTTTCACAATCCCATCTGTACAGATGATAATTGAAAATAAATTTAGTATTACAGTAAATGTTTCAAAATATAATTTTATTTCTGGGACAATGCACTATTGTTTCTAATTGTTCAGTGCACTATTCATTATCTCTTCCTATGATCAGAAGCAATGCACCTAAAAACCATTACCTTCTAACATAGGGTACGGTAGGCTTCAGAGGCTCTGCCATAGAAATTCATTCTAAAAAGGGCTGCGCTAGTCAACGAATTTAGGAACCACTGGTGTATTCAAATTCCTTTTAATAAAACACTGCGCTAAACTGGTTAAACGAATGGGATTTTGAAACTGGCGAAAGAGGATCACGGACATTTATCGAATTAGCATCATAACACAATATATGTTTAAAGGTTTTATTTTAAACATTTTACTAACATATATCACTTTTTAATATATACTAAAAATTCGAGACAGTTAAAACTGCATAAAAGAATAATCATCTTTTTAAAGAAAAGATAGACGACTTAAAAAACCTATTACTTTGGATAATAAAACTTTAATTATACAAAATAATGGGTTTTCTAAAAGTTTTTAATGGAAAATGTTATTTGTTAACTTGCAGCTGTTAAATAACAGCGGAAAATTTAAGGTTGTTATCTAAAATTCACGAAAAGTTTTTAATGATATAACATACAAAAAAGCGAAACTATATTTAATTAGGAATTTTATTTTTACAGTAATGTTTAATCTATTTATTCTTAAATTTAATTTAACATATTCGTGGAGAATGTAATTTAAATTTTTGAGTATTTAACTTTTAAGTAAAGTATATATTTTTTTAATATAGTCTAATCACGCGAATTAAAAAAAATCTTATGTTTAAGGATAACTTAACCCATTTATACCTGAATTTTTGTTTTCTCAAATTTTCACTTCAAGTAAAATCACTTTAAAATGTTACGTAAAAAAAAAAAAAAAAAAAAAAAAAAAAAATTGTATTTATTTGATAAAATGTAAACTTACTAAATATGAAAATATGCATAATATTTATAATAAAATAATATGCATAATTATATGTTTTGTGTAAATTTATGCAAAATAAGCTTTTAAATTCTATATTATATACTATAAGGCAGAATTTAAAAGCTAAAAACTAGTATTTATATGAAGTACTAGAAAATCATATTTATTTCTTTTCAGAGACTAACAACATTAGGAATATTATTATTAAGAATCTAAGAATAATCGTATTTGAGGTTTAAAAACAATTTATTTCATAATCATCTTGAAAAGGACATTACATAAATAACTGTCCCCTGAATGGCTAATAAAAATATGTAACCATTTGTGCCAAGTGCCTGTATTTTGTACGTTACAAACATGCATACAAAATAGGCTTGTACAAAAATAGGCTTCAAAGAAGTCTGCAAGCTAATATTATGACATTTATTTGGATCCTTGATAGAAAAAAATACAAATAAACTCACTTTTTACATTTCAGCCGTCTTGAAAAATTGAAAATCTATAAATACCAAAATAAAAAGGTCTTCATTTTGGCAAATATATCCATCTTATTTTATCCACACTCGGTAACAAATAAAGACATGTATAGATAATTATTTCATTCAATTTTCATGTAATTAAGAAGAAGAAAATTATAAATTATTAAAATTCGAAGCGTCCCAAGAATGGACGGACGCCAGGTATAAATGGGTTAAGTATTTAGATAATTACACTCAATTTACATAGAAGTGCGTTAATTGAGGGGACAAGGGACCTTCAAATTCATTTAAATATTTATTTTTAAATTTCACTTTAAATACTATTTAAGGGAGCACAATAGGAATTATGGCATAAATTTATCACACATGAAACTAGAAGAAAAAATTGGGGGGGGGGGGAGGAATTTTCTTCAGTATTTTAAGTGTAATAAAGAGCTTTTCAAAATACCACATGCGCATTCCATATCAACTAAATTTCCCAATATTTTTATAGCTATTTTTCATTGTATAATATTTCCCTTTTCAAAATACATCTTGGTCGCACAGCAATATTTTTTCCAGCCTGAAATCATTCGATTGCAGAATATTCTTTATCTTGATCATAAACCTTTTTTGAAGTACGCTTCGAAATGTATTCGTGCGCTTTCTGGAGACTGTTTACTCCTTTTGTGAGTCCTCGAATCGACCGGTGAATTGGGATCGGTTATTGGTTACGAACCATTCGGTACTGTTCGTTCTGCGGCTTTTGTATCCCTACAATCTAACAAATAAATTACCTTGCTCTGTCTCATAGTAGAACATTTTCATCATTTCTCTTGTCTCAAAACTCGCGGCCCCAGTTGTAGTGGAATGTCAAAGCCTTAGTGTAACACATTAATATAATTTAGATTTTTCGCTAGATTGTTACCTGGCATAATTATACGTAACCTGTTATGTGATCATATGGAATATGTGCAGTTCATTAAGACTGACAGTGTCTCGAGAAGAACTCTCCAATATATCTGTGGCTGTCTTTTATTTGTTAAATTCTATTTGTTAAGAATTGTTGCTGCAATCGATTATTTTCTTCGGTGAAACTATACTGTTTTTGAGCCATTGGCTTGAATAACGTTCTCGTACAAGTCCACTGACTATATATTATTACTTTATGTCCAAAATATGTTATTAACTGATCTTGTTCACTCATGTAACCCATAACCCCTCCTCAACAGTGCCGATTTCGTTACACACATATACGCATAATAATTTTATATACTGATGCACATTTATGCGGAAAAGGTATTTGTATTGTATATTATCACAGCCGTTTTTTTATCGCTTTACCTTTGTCGAGATCCGAACCTCGGTACTCGTTACTGTATAATAAAGACTCTGTTCCTTACATCTCCTGGCCAAAGACTTGGCTAGGGGCCCAAACGTCAATTACGAAAATTTAACTGAACATTTTTCTTTTCCTCTCAATCAAAAAGAAAATTTCCTTTTGTCTGTCTTACAATGATCAAAACATTCAACGAATAAGGATAAAAAGGGAAATTTTCCATTTATTCCAAGAAAATCTACGATTTCCTCTCAAAAGAAAGAATTTCATTTAAAAGGCAGAAATTTCATATAAAATCACCAGTATAAGTACGGGAATTTTTAACAATGGAGGTTCTTGTCCAAATTAAGAAAATATTTTGTTTCATGTAATTTTGCAAAATTTTGGGAAAAATTACACAATAGAAAAATATTTTTCAAGACAATTGTCTTAAAAAACACCGTATTTCACTACTATGAAATTGTAATTTGAGCTATTATCTCTTTCTACTATAAACCGTCAGATTATAAAAAAGAGAGAAACTATTTCTCACAGTTTGATATTTTTATTAAAAATCATATGAACTATTAAATTAAAAGAAGTTAAATATTTTTAATTGATACTGGAAATGTGAAAGTAAATATTAATATGTACCAAACTTCCATGAAAGTAAATTAAATGTACCGAATATTAGAAAATATATTTACTTCAGATACTCGAATTACCTGTAATATCATGATATAATAAATTACGTAATATTTTTCTTTGTAATTCAAACTTTAAAAAAATTAAGCGTACAATAATTTTTTTTCAACTTAGAGAAGAAGATAGAAATAAAGTACTGTAAATGATAACTCATCTGATGAAATAAGAGATAAAATAAACTTTCAAATTAACCAAAAATCCTTTTATAAATTCACAATTTATTTCCTACTGTCACTGTAAAATATTTTTAAATATTTTGACATCTATCTACACAAACTGGCAAGAAACTTATTAAATATCTCCGTATGTGGAGTTAATGATAATTTTTATTGAAGTATTTATTACTTAATTTAATTATAATGTAATTTAAGTCTTCTAATAAAATAACAAGGACAATAAAAAATGTATTTATTGGATATTTTTCTTTATTTGTAATAAATTAAACTAGTCGTGGAAACCAAATAACTTCGTCGGGAACTAATTTAATAACACATTAAACTGTGCTACTTTGACGACTATTGCACTACAACATACGTATCACATAGTTTATCTTGTTTACAAATGTTTCAAACTGGAAAATTGATCTTAGAGAAATTTCACTAAATTCAACGTATCTCTTCGTTTCGCATCTTGAATTAAATTAATGCCATCATAAAGTGTCCAAAGCCTATAGAATTATCTAATAACATCTTGTTATTTCGCCAAAAAGAATTAAAAATATATTTAAATGCATGTTACTGCGATTAACCCGTTGATGTATGATTTTTTATTTTGTTCCGAATGCACTGTATTTTAGTCTATTTTTGTTAATTATCCACTGAAAAAATTGTGAAAAAAATTATTTATATTTCTGTTGGACATAATGTTACTATTATGTCACTCTTGAGTTACATAAAAAAAAGTGCTCAAAAATGATAATTTAAAATAATATCATGACTTTAGAGTGTTTACACTGCAAAATAAGAACCATCCAGCTTCATAACAATTTTTATAATGCTTTTAATAATTTGCATAATTAATAATTACTACCCTATAAAGATAGAGAAACAACATCAGTCGAGTACATTGCAAGCAGTATCAACAAAAGATGTTGTAACCTCCCCGTGATAACAAATCGGAATAAAAACAGACTTCACGTAACACGTAAGCTTTCACTAAAAGACCAACACAAAGCGCTAAATGACAAAAAAAGACCATGTAACTCCTGAGTTGCACTATGCATTTAAGGTTTAAATATTTTATTTTATTCTAAAGAAATAAGAATAATGAAAATTATATTCATTGTACATCATTCCTTTTATTGAAAAACTAAGTAAATCCTAAAAATCAATTAACATCCCGGAGTACTAGTTATTGCTCCATTAAACGACATTATTTTAGTAATCTATTTAACAACCACTAAGCTACAAATTAAGTATCACATCGTTTAACTTACTTACAAATGCTTGAAACTGAAACACAGGTCCGACAGATATTACACTAATTTAAAAGCAAGTTATATTTTAATCTCTTATTTTAACTTATTGTCATCATAAACTGTTTAATGATAAGTTAAATTTAGCTAATTTATGTCTGAGTTAATTGTGTCAAAATGCATAATGCTTCTATTAAACTTATTTGTTTTACCAATTGTACATAAACGCATTATTAATTTTTATCGCCACCGGTTTTAATGCAATGCGTATTATGTTAATAAAAAACTAAATGATTATTACGTTGTGTACATTCGATTAAGACCATTTTAGAGATTTATAAAAAATATGACACTATTTAGTGTGCGCATTAGTGCTGCCAGGTGTCCCAATTTACAAGGGACGTCCCAATTTTTGCGGCCTACAAAACCTGCCCCGGTAACTACTATCGTCAAAGTCCATAGCTATGGGGAAGTTCGCATTTTTTGTACGAATTCAAAATGATACGCAAAACATCGGAGGCGGTTTTTACACTAGATACACTACAGCCATGAATTCAGGAGGAGCTCCCCCCCCCCCCCCCACGGATCATCAAAATATCCCTCCCTGAAGGTATGGGATTTTATGCTTATTAATGGTCTAGATATGTTACCTCCTCTCCGGAACTCCAAACTGTCGCTTCTAGAGCTGCAGAAATCTCTCTCGGGAAAAAATGTCTGAATTCAACATTACCTTTGACCCCAATTACGATTTGTGAACACCCGATTTAACATTGCTTTCAGAAACTGCATAGTGATAATGATAGTTTTATGTATGGAGAAGGTTATGGGTGTCATTCCCTCTTTAACAAGAAATCGAAAACTCAAGTTAAAGCTAATCAACATACCAATGTCGGAGAGCTTACTGCTGAAATTGGAAAATGCTCTAAAGCCTTTCCGAACTACCTAAAATAAACTGGTTGAAAAGTAAAGTAACAGAAATCACCAATATTTTTCACGCAACCTAATACTTCTAAAAAGTGCTAATCTAATCTAATAACAAATAAAATTGTTACAAAAATTTAGCAACCTTAAAGTTGACCAGATATCGGAAGCAACTATTGAGGGCGAATATGGTTTTAATAATGACGAAACAGGAAACGGAGAAATCCAGAAGAATTATGGCTGTTTTAAACAATTGCAACCAAACTATTTTTTCTAACGAGAACTATATATGTTTGGTGTGCTTGTGACATTACTACATTGTTAAAAATTTTGTAGCATTCTGGCAGGTCATTCGACCGTTTTTTGAAAAAACGGTTTCATAACCATAATTTAATTATATTCTGACCATAAAATGGCCAATAATATGGGGTCATTCCACGTAAAATGAGCAAAAATTTAAAAAAAGTCGTGGCCACATAGTAACAGATTTTAATAAAATTTGATATACAGGTTCAATTCATATTCAAATAGAGCTCTGCAAAATATCTTCACAAAAAATAAATTATTTTAGCAGTTTTGGACATTTAAAAAACTTGTGATAAAGAATGACATGTGTGCAATCGTCCAAAGTTGCAGGTTTGAAGTTCTGTATCTTGAAAACTATTTAATTGAAATGAATTTTTTTTTTAATAATGTAACCTCTGAAAAATTATCTTCTTATTTATTGAGCAATAATAATCTGGTATCACCATGATTATTCTTTAATTGGTTGTAAAAATTGAAAATTTGCAAATTTTGAGAAAATTAAAAACGTAATAAAAATTAAAGGAATTCAAAAACATCTGAGAAATTAATGCCTGATGTAGTTTTACATATTAAGATCGAATTACTAAAGTTTTTAAGTTGCCATGTATTTCCTTCACCTTTAAAAAATTTTAGAAACTTTAAAAAAAATGACAAAATCGTAATTTTTCCTCTTTTTGACAGGTAAAAAAAATAATGAAGGAAATGTCCCACATTACAGTTATTGCACAGACATAAAGATCAATAAGTCCATAATCTGCTAAAAAAATTTCAAGCATGCCTTTTTGATTCCTAACGTCACAAAATTGGGTTAAAAAAGGCAATATTAACTACATTCCATGAGCTTTTTTTTTAAATTCGCGCGCGTTTCTTAAAATATTGCACGATTTCAAGGTAAAAAAATTTAGTGCTGCCATCTATTTTCTGTATGTGGGTTTAGAAATTAATATATAATTTTCTGTTCAATTGAGTTTTTTTTTCTACTTTAATTAAAAATCTTCTTGAGGAAAAAATAAACTGAAAGCAAGTATAAAAGTTTTTATATTTAAAATATACACTGTTATCTATAAAATCAAAAGTATTAAAAGTTTAAAAAAGATTTCTTTCACGTCGAAACAAGTGATAGAAATATTGCATTTTATCCTCAACATTTTTTACTATTTATTTTTTTTCTCATTAAGGAATAAAAAAGGCAAGAATGAAAGTTTAAATATTTAATACATATACTTTTAGCTATAACATTAAGCAATTTTGATATTGTCAGAGTTGTCCTTCATCTCAATAGAAACGTTGCATTTTTCCCTCAAATTGTTTCAAAAATAATTTTTTTCTCATTAAGGAATAAAAATACAATTACTAACTTACGTCAATCTGTTACTTATCATTCATTCCTAATTATAAATAATTTTTAATATAGTCTTTGCATTCTTAAGGCTAATAACCAAAATTGAACTTCAAGCATGTAGCCAAAACCACGATTTTGCATCCACTTTTAATATAAATTTTAATACTTAAATAAACAATCCTAAAATCTATTATTTTACATTTACTCATAAATAGATATGATCTACTTACAAAATGATTTTCGTTAAAATCTGTGACAAGTCTGCCACAGGTGATTTGCTCATTTTGTATGGAATGACCCTATGGTCAGAATTGTGTTAAATTACGGTTGTGTAACCGTTTTCGGAAAAAACGGTCAAATGACCTGCCAGAATGCTGCAAATTTTTAACAGTGTAGTTTCTGTAGCCGAAATGATAACATCTTTTTCTTTAAGATTGAACCCTTATATCAGAAATCTTATGGGAAATTAAGGGCTGACGGGATTTGCACTTATTTGAACTGATTATCCACTATCTATTACAGTACAAGTTCTTAATTCATTGACAAGAAATTAAACATGGAAATTGGTGTTTTAAACTTAACCAT
Organism: Maratus speciosus; assembly: GCA_963932465.1. Classification (NCBI taxonomy): domain Eukaryota; kingdom Metazoa; phylum Arthropoda; class Arachnida; order Araneae; family Salticidae; genus Maratus; species Maratus speciosus. Next base: position 218,371,611 of record OZ010790.1, on the reverse strand, counting down.
TTGATCCTGACTTTAATGTAAGCAGATGTTTATGTTATATAAAACTTGATTTAAATACATTTAATTCTTAAGTATTTGCTCATTTTTTATATCACAGTAGTTGCAAAAATTTTGTCAGTGATAAATATTAATGTAACTTCATTATATATTATTAGCTGCAATTATACAGATTGATCTTACTTTATATTACACATGCTATTTTTTAAATAAAAAAAAATTAAATAAGGATATACCTATAGTCTTAAAGTTACTCTAAATACTTCCATTTCAAAAACATACACACGGTTAATCGTATCAAGACGTGATTGAAAGGGACTGGAGAAAAGTTCCAATTTAGACAGGCTTTCTTTTAAAGAAGTGTAATTAATTATACTTTTAAGATACATTACCTCAATAAGATCTATTGTTCGTTTCGTCGGGATCCTCAAACTCTTCCATTTAAGTCAAGATTCCATTAAAGAGAGATTTTAGAGCTTTTACATTGTTTATAAGTAGAGTAAAACCTCTTAAGATGGAGACTGCAAAGAGAGGTGAAAATACGTACCCTTTCAGACAGGTTTTCAGTAAATTCAATTGTACGACAATCTATATCAGAAGCACGTAATGCTTCCGTTTAAGGCAGAATTCTGTTATGGATAGTTATCGTTTTTACAGTTTTACTATTGGGTCATTCCTTACAAATTGAGCAAATCACCTGTGACAGACATGTCACAGATTTGAAAATCAGTTTGTAAGTAGGTAATACCTATTTATGAAGAAATGCAAAATAATAGATTTTAGGATTGTTTATTTCTGTATTAAAATTTACATTAAAAGTGGATGCAAAATCGAGGTTTTTTCTACATGCTTGAAGTTTATATTTTGATTATTAGAATTAAGAATGTAAAGACTATATTAAAAATTATTTATAATTAGGAATGAATAATAAGTAACAGATTGACGTAAGTTAGTAGTTGTATTTTTATTCCGTAATGAGAAAAAAATTAATTTTTGAGGGAAAAAATGAAACATTTCTATTGCTCGTTTAGAGATGAAGGACAAATCTGACTAAATCAAAATTACTCGACGTTATAGCTAAAAATATATACATTAAATATTCATTCTTGCCTTTTTATTCCTTAATGAAAAAAAAATAGTAAAAATGTTGAGGGTAAAATGCAACATTTCTATCACTTGTTTCGACGTGAAGGAAAGCCTTTTAAAACTTTTAATTTTTTTTATATTATAGATAAAAATGTATATTTTAAATATAGAAACTTTTATACTTGCTTTTAATTTATTTTTGCCTCAAGACGATTTTAATTAAAGTAGAAAAAAATTACTCAATTGAACAAAAAAATATATATTAACACCTAAATCCAGATACAGGACATAGATGGCAGCACTAATTTTTTTCACTTTGAAATCGTGCAATATTTTAAGAAACGCGCGCAAATTCAAAGAAAAATAACTCATGGAATGTAGTTAATATTACCTTTTTGAACTTATTTTTGCTATGTTAGGAATGAAAAGGCAATGTTGATCTTTTTTAACATATCATGGACTTACTGATCTTTATGTCTGTGCAATATTGTTAATGACGGATCTTTCCTTTATTTATATTTTTGCTCATTCATAAAAGGAAAAATTATGATTTTGTAAATTTCTTACAGTTTCTAAGCTTTTTTGAAGATGAAGGACATGAATGGCAATTTTCAAACTTGGGGAATTTGATCTTCATATGTAATACTATATTAGGCATCAATTTCATAGATGTTTTTTAATTCCTTTGATTTTCATAACGTTTCTAATTTTCTCAAAATTCGCAAATTTTCAAATTTGACAACCAATTATAGATCAATCATGATGTTAGCAGATTATTATTACTCAATAAATAAGAAGATAATTTTTCAAGGGTTACATTATTATAAAAAAAAATCATTTCTGTTAAGTAGATTTCAAAATACAGAACTTCAAACTTGCAACTTTGGACGATTGCACACATGTCATTCTTTATCACAAGGTTTTTAAAATGTCCAAAACTGCTAAAATAATTTACTTTTGTGACGATATTTTGCAGAGCTCTATTTGAATATGAATTGAACCTGTATATCAAATTTTATTAAAATCGGTTACTATGTGGCCACGACTTTTTTTAAATTTTTTTGCTCATTTTAAGTGGAATGACCCTATTCATATAACATAAATAGGTGTATTTATATAAATACAGCAAAATGTGTAAAAAGTGAATCTTCCTATAACGAAATGTTATCTTAAACGGAAATATTCCAAAGTCCCATCAAAAAGAATATCATACAATTGCACCTGCTAACACTAAAACCTCTTTAAAATGGAACTTTTCATTTCGATTTCCTCTTGACATGTTTTACTATATATATATATATATAACCTGAAGGAAAATTCTAAGGTCCCTCCCGAAAAGAAATCCTGGCTACGCCACTGATAGACTATTAACTCATGATAAAAAAATCCTTGTTATCGTTCGCGCATGCAACACATTTATACCACGGCTTATATTTAATAAAATGTTTAATATATTTATATTCTAATTGCACTATACCGTTTCTACTACATTTTCCCAAATTTTCCGAAACTGGCTTTATATATGTTTGAAAACACTCCGTGATAAACCAAAAAACATGCAAGAATTTTTTAACTTAAAAAATATTTCTGTATCTCCGTGAATATAAGTGCTATTTTTTACATAAATCAATACATATATCGTACAATATCCACAATATCTTGATTACTAATTGCTTTTTTATAAAATACATTTAGGTACAGAAAGATTTTTACAATTATTCAATTACATTTTTTAAATTTGGAAATATTCCAGATATAGATTCCCCGTGTAAACCTTTTTTATATCTTTTTATATTTATGTGGAAAGCATGCAGGAAAACTCATTCTCCAAATTCTTCGCTTGGAAACATTGTCTCATCAATGGTATGTAGTAGAAATACTTTATCATAAAACAGAAACAGCTGCAGTTTGTCTAATATCAAATAAATGCCTGTAACATAGTTCTAGACATCCACAAGCTTTAGCCTGTTCTATGTAATGCGTTTTGATGCACAATATCTCCTTAATGAACATTCCACCCACAAGGACTTTAAAAACAAAATTTTCTTCACTGTACGAATGTAGAATTAGTATTATACTTTTTAGCTGCATATATTGATGCATAAATGTTAATTTCATTTTTTAAAAATAAATGAATCGCTTGAAAGTGGTATTTATGGTTTACAGATGATTACTTTATGGCCTATTTAAACGAAAAGAACTAGTTAAACCCTCGTAAATTATTGTGTATTTAAATAAATATATATATATATATTAAATATATATATATAACTACATAGAGATTAAGGATTTAAAGGAGAAGATACTGGAGATGTATGATTGATATGGTTATGAATACATAGATTTAAGTGAATTTCAAAATTTGTTTCTATTGGTAGTTCAAGAGAATTTTTTATATGAGGGCAAAAAGGTATACAAGTAGACTTAAGGTATCCCTATGGGGGGGGGGGGATAGTTACAGTTAAATATTGGCCGATATGTAACTAGATATATAAGAAAATAAAAGTGAATTACATAAAGACATAATTGGTTTCAGATATATACACGATGTTTTAATTATTAAGCTAAATGGAATGAAGGCCAACCATGATTTTAGCTATTATCCAAAAAAGATTAGAATTGAAACTTTACGGTAATCACAATAGTTACAATACAAATTATTTGGATGTAAATCTAAAAATAGATAACAAAAATTAAATTACATTGGTTTATGATAAAAGAGAAAACTTTAACTTTAAAACAATTGCAATATTAAATTTCAAATCAAATGTCCATATATCGACATTCAGAAATATTTATATTAACGGTTTACACCGATTAAACAGATTGACAGTTATTGAATTATTAAGTAATTCAATTAGATGATAAATGTGGAGCTTCAAATGGTATTCATTACGCCTAGGTATCAAATAACTAAGTAGAAATCGTATAGTTCAAAGTAGAAATCGTATAGTTCATATAGTAGGGGGCTCAGCGCCCTGCGAGTACCTTTTTAATATTTATGTGTGAAGATTTCGACGTAACTGTCCTTTTTTTCTGCGTTTAACTGGTGATCATTTAATTCTTACTTTAAAATTTTCTTTCTGTTTTTAAGATTATTGATCTCAATTTCTCTTTAAAATTGAAAACAAAACTATTTTTTAACATCTATGGAATTTCAAGGTGACAGGCCATTTTTGATTTCTAAAAAGAATTGACTCCTGGTGATAGAAATGTGAAAAAGGTTTTAATTTTGTTAATTTTTTCTGAAAAACGTAATTTAATCACAATATCGTCTTCACTATTGAGTGAAATAAAACATCATTTCAATGCGAAAATGAGGTAAAAGAAGAAATCTAAAAATCCCTGTGTTTTTCCGTTTACTCCCTTCTTTCCACAAAAATGGGGTAATTTTGTTGCCATCATTAGAGAGATGTCATTAATATTAGAAAAAAATTAATATCTTAAAAAATAATTCAAATTTTAAAATTCTATTAACACTTTTGAAATCTGCGATTCAATGCAGATAATTGGAGCTAATTTCACAACCAAACGTTCCATATTTTAGGAGGAATAGCTGTAAAACATAATCAGTCTTTTAATCAGTCGTTTCATAAATTCGTTTCATTAGGATTTTGTATATATAGGGTATATATAGGGTATATATATATATATATATATTATATATATATATATATATATATATATATATATATATATATATATATATATATATATATATTTAACAAACATTACCGACTACCATCAAAAACTGTGAAATTATGAATAAAATGATATTAACCAATAAATAAATAAATACACACAACCTTGCTTAATGGTACACAAAACACGAACTTTAATAAGCTAAAAGATAAATTCTACTTTTCGAGCTTTTTCTATAGCCGTCTTCAGGAAAAATATGATGCTTAAATGTCTAAAAACTCAGAGATGAAGGTTTCCTGTGCGAGAAATAATTTTTCGAACATTGACTAAAGATATGAAAAAAAATGTAGTGGTGCCATCCAGTGAAACTAAATACTTATTAATAGAATGAGTCCAAATAAATCAAAATTTCGATTGAAGAAACCACGAGTGTCTCCATCTATGCTTTTGGGCCAGAACCACATTACACTAACTTTTCATTCAAGTTTTTGGCAACATGATTCAAGTTTAAATTGAAATATTGCAATTAGATACAGAATTATGACTTTATGATATTATGCCAGATTTTTGGAATATTATAGGATAAATTATCGTTACAAGGTTTATTCTCACGTACAATGATTTCAACTGATTCTCCAATTTTACTCTCAAAAGGGTTATTGCACGGAACTGCAATTTTTGCTTCATCAAAGTTAATATAGCAGACTTCATTAGCTATGTAGAACCTAGAAAATCTGTATTCTGTTTACGTTGTTTAATGTCCCTGTGAAGCTCCATAATCTTTATTGAAAACATACGTTTTGTCATGCCGATGTATAATTTTTTAACATTATTAGATTAAGTGATAGGTATTTTATATATGCCAAATCTGATATAAAACCCATAAAAAATATAATTAGTTAAAATTTTACGAATCTAAATTTTCAGACACAAGATCCTACACTTTGCTAAATTTCGATTTGTTAACTTTGTATCCGCAATTTCTTGGAGCTAAAATTTAAAATTGAGTTAATCTGTCTATATATATCAATATTTTCAGATGAGTGGGGTTTCAGAATGCTACTAATTTCTGAAGAGAAATATTTCCCTTACAAGAACGGCATCAGAGGATTGATTCTAATGACTGAATAAAATAAAACAAACATTACTATTTAAAAACAGTCGTAGCATTCTGGAATAAAAAAATAAACTCCTCTAACCGGCAACCTAGTATATATATATATGTTTCCGATGCTTGCCGTTTCTCTAGACCGCCACGGTGTGTTCGTTAAAAGTGTATTTTCAGCTTGCGTGTTTGAACAACTAAATTAAACTATGATAAAATACGAAAGGTTTGGCGGGCCACAGGAAAGTTGTTGGCGATCCACATGTTTGACATGCCTGGTATAGAGCGTTGCGACTGAATTAAGTCATCATTGAAATTTCCCTCAGAGATAATATCACTGGTAGCGAAACATTATTTTTCTTACACTAATTAAAAAAGTGAGAAAAATTTACCTTACCTGGAGCAAGACTTCAACTGTCACCTTTCTTTGGCGAAATGACGACGTTCTTATCAGCAATGAAGAAGTGACGCGAGCGATAAGAAATTCACGTAAAAACTTCCTCCCTTTGGATTGGCTGTTTCTCCCCTCATGCGATTCGTTATCAGTTGACGATAAGGACAACTTTAAAAAGCGAATTTCACGCCATTTTTGTCACTTTTTTCCAGAGCTTGTTTGTCTCTGCTATCCTTGCTTTGTCTAATCTTGTTGTTGTTTTTTTTATCTAGTCTTAAATGTAAGTTCATTTTCGAGGTATTGACAGAGATGTTAATTTTTAATTAGCATGCTAGATTTTTAATTGAAACGACATATTGCTAATTGTAATTTGTCCATTCCCGCTAATTGATTTTTATGATATTTAAAATAACCGATTTATTTTTCTATGATTTTATGATACATTGTGTTGATTTTCTAAGTAATTTAATTTTCTTATGAAAGCGAAAATCATCATTAATATTTTCAAGTATGTGAGTTTGAAATGGATATGATATATTTTCCAGGTGAAACTCGATTATCCGAAACGTAAACGAAATCAAAGGTCAAGATTCTTCTATCGTGAGTATAATAAAATGTTTAGATGAAAATTTGAACTAAGACAACATATACACACACAACACTCTCGTTTACTTCTCGTGAGTGTTTAACGAAAAATGACTTTATCTGATGTTATGTCTTAAATGTCGATGCAATCCGATGCTCTTAATGTTTTAAATTTTTGGTGATTTCTCCTGGCGAGCATGACGAATGTGACTTAGAGGTATTTCATAATCATGTTCAAGTTGAACTTTAAGAACACATAATGTGTGAAGTTTAAAAAAACTGTGTCATTAAATGGTATTTGATGATGAAGATATCGCTTGAGCATATGAGTGATCATCAGGAAATGCAGGAGATTTTGTCACTTTTTCGATGTCATTGTTTCAGCAAAATTAGAGAAGATTCTTTGTATCATCCTTTAGAAAAGGATTTTCAAAGATAATTAAAGTCTTTGACGAAATCGATTCACATAAGGTAAAACCCTGAAACCTAACACATTATTTTCGTCTGATCTGAGCGTGATTCGAACCCAAGAACATAGGTTCAGGCTTCCCATGTTTAGGTCCACACGCTAAGTATATGTTTAGAGTATATTTGCATGTAAAATTTTGTGTGTATGTGAAAATATAAATGTATACATGCTTCAGTTTTATATGTTTTAAAATATTTGAAAGTTAAAAAAATTAAGTTAAGAAAAATGAGGTTAAGAAAGGAAAAAATAAGTTAAGGAAAGTAAAAATAAATTGAAGTTAAGGGAAACAAATTTAAGTTAAGAGAAATATACGTTAAAAAAATTAAAAAAAAATTAAGTTAAGGAAAAAATCCAAGATAAGAAAAAAAAAATTAAGTTAAAAAAATTTAGTTTAGAAAAAAATAAGTTAAGAAAAAATAAATTTTCAATTTTTTTTTCAGCTTAAACGTTTCTAATAATTTGATTGTTCTTTGTTTTAACTAACGATTGAATTCAATTTAGACTAAGAAACTCATTTAACATAGAGTTTGAATGAAAATTTGGAAAGTTTGTTCCTACGAAATCACATTTCCAGATCAAATCAGATTTCCCACGAAATCACACTTATGCATTTTTGGATATTTGTCGAAATAACTATAGTGTTATATTCAAATTAATTAAATTCTCACTATTTCATATTAGTTTGCAAGATATGTAACTTGAAATATTTCTAGGCTAAGGTTTGATAGTATTTCGACTTAAACATTTCTTTTGCAGATTTTCTAAGAAAAACCTTGTATGACTAACGTTTTACAATTATTAATTCAACTTAGTTTCAAGTAATATACATACCTGAAACTTTATATTCTTTGTTCAGATTTGCTTTTTAATTTCAAATTATTTTTTAAAGTTCTATTATTCTTTGAAAAATAATTATATATTCTAATACATTTATTTTGAAACATTAAAATTCAAACATCCAATAAACCTAAACTATTAGTATATTCAACACTTACCTAATACACCAGCTTGATTAAGACATGTACGTTTAATATAAAGACTTAAAGTGAAATGGCAAATTCTAATAGTGAAACAGGATATCACGCGACAACTTCCTCCCGTTAGATTGGTTGCTGGCGCAATCACGTGATTCCTTGTCTATGACGTCACTGGACGATAAGAACACCTTTGAAAAGCAGCTTTCACGCAATTTTTGTCACTCTTTTGAAGTGAGTAGCCATGCTAGCTGATCTCTGCGATCCCTGCCTTGTCTAATCGTGTCTAAACTTCTCTGAACTTATCTACAATTGTTATTACTTCTCAGTTAAATCATTTTCGTTAATTAATAATTATATTAATTAAAATATTAATTTATTTATATCTGAATTAATTTACAATACATAGTATCAATTTTAGAAATAACTTAATTTTCTTTTGTAAGCGAAAAAGAAAATTCAAATCTGTATGTGTGTTAGAAAATTCTTATGTGAGGAATCTAGAAAGGAAGAACGATGACAGCCTTTCGATACTTCTTCAAAACTCAATCATGAAAACTCTGATTTCTTTTAACTCTTGAAAAATGTATGATTAGTGTGTGCTTGAAATATCCAAGGTCTCTCATCATTTTTTATTTGCAACCACATTCTTATACGAAATCTGCTTATTTCCATCCCCTCTACCTGCCTTTACATTTTTGACATATAGTTCTGAACCACCCTGTATGAATGTGGGTGCGGAAATACAGCGTTGAGACAGGAGAGGGAGCTGTTGAGTTTGGACGATGAAAGCCCTTCGCTGAATTGAATCTTTATTCCCCGCTCGGATTTATAGAAACATGCATTGTCACACCAATGCGGAACTTTCCGAAACGCATTTAATGTATGGGGCTGCACAAGGAAATGCAGCAGTTGCTCAAAGGATGTACATGGAACGATTCCAGGGTAGGAATCTGCTGGATCTCCAAACATTTCAGCGTCTTCATCGGGAGTTCTGCGCGAATGGATCATTTTATGGTTCAGGATGTGATACGGGCACTGAAAGATATCGCAGAATTCATGCAGTGGAAAAAAAAAATATTACGCATAGTATAGGATAGTCCTTCCATAAGCTTGACAGCTTTTGGACATGAGTTGGGTGTGGCCCATTTCATTGCGCAGCTCTATACATAAAATGCATGTCAGAAAGCTCCGCGTTGGTGTAACGATGCCTGTTGCTAGAAATCTGTGCGAGAAATGACGATTCAAGTCAGCAAAGCGCTTGCATCCGCCTAACTCAACAGCCCCTCTACTGCCTCAACATTACATTTTCGCAATCACATTCCTGCAATAAATCTGCTTATTTAGGTCCACTCTACTTGCCTTTACAATTTTGACATATAGTTCTGAACCATCATGTATTTATTTATTTATTTATTTATTTATTGTTCGAAAGGTCTAATTATCCTGTTGGTCACGTTTCGATTTCAAAAGGATTTTAAAATGATACGTATGTCTGTCTTTTTTCGTTTTTTCATTTTACTTTATGGTCTTTAGCTATCGTAAAAACAAACCATTCGTCACTGGTTTTGACTATGTTGTTGAGTTACACAGTACTAATTTACATTTTTTTAAATAGCCGTAGTATCGCTTATAGTATTTTTAAAGCCAGTGGAGAAAACTTTTCAGATTATTACAATTTACCAAAATATTACAAATATACCAAACATTTTTACTTTCATAATTTTTCAACATTTATTCAAAATATAAAAGAAAACAGTTTTATTAAATAATTATTTTAATACATGACATTACATTTTTTTTGTCTCCATTATAATAATGTTAGGGTATTGTCGCCGATCTTTCTAAATAGTTGATATGCATTTTCTTAACGCTCAAACCATTTAAAAATAATTAGAAAACACAGCTTCAGCTTCATTATTGATAATTTTTCTATCAATTCCTTAAAATGTTTTTCCCTATATTTTCGCTTTTGAAGTAACCCACTATCACCATTCTATGTACAAGTGATTTAATATATTAAATCTTTATACTTTAAATAGTGTAACATCATTATAATATACGACAAGCTTTTTTTCCACGTTCACGATAATGTAACGAAATTCTTTTGAGTGTCACAGTAAACGAACTATAAATGTTACATACTGCGCCTTGAATGAATAGCCTACCACGACATATATAAATAATGTAGCTATCTATAACATTAAATAACGTACAAAACTAAAATATATTCATAAGAATTAGGATGGGGACAGAAAGACAGATAGACGAACCGAATTTAGTAACAATTTTAAGCTGTGCTGGAAAGTGTTTAAAATGACTTATAGTTAAGTAAATTGCATTTAATTGTTTTTACATCCTAGTATTTTATTCTATTTTAATATAATTTACATAAAAATGTTTGGTATGCTATAGGAAAACAAATATTATATTACGATATCTCTACCAGTTTAGTGAAGCTGAACATTAAATAGCAAATATTTATTTAGAAGGATAAACAGACTGCATTGCACAGATGCTATGCTATAAATATATATATGGAAATCATTCAAACCATTCTTAATGGTCAATACAATTTAAATTATAGACGTTACAAATCAAATATACCTTAGCCGATTATTAATGGAAATGAAGATATATCTTGAATTGCAGTTTCTAGTCATTTCTCTCTAACAGTTTATATTGGCATATGAGATTCATTAATTTGCATGTTAAATTCGAAGTATAGGGGAACTTTTCGCTTTCTTTGTGTACTAGTGATTTGTTTATATGTTTAAAGAGAAATTGATTTGAATTTTTAACAGGTATTTTAGTCGTATAAAATTAGCCGTATCAATTAAAAGTACTCTGCGTAAATGTAAAATCTCGTGTAATTGGAGAGGCTCTATAAAAAGGTCCAAGCTATCCATGTGGCATTTATTAAAAGCAAGCGAGCAATAAAATACTCTCGCGGGGTGACCCCCTGTATAATTAGACAAGAACTGATTCACATGTTTACCTCGGAGCGGTCAGAGATAGAAGGATGTCTAGCAGTCAGATTTGATTATAAGTGTATCGAGTCACACAAATTTAAACTTAAAACAATTATAACATAAAAAATACGGCACTTAACGAAAATGTTGAATTCCAAATCAGTTCAACGATTCATTAGCTGATGTAACCGAATTTTTAACGTATTTATTCAATGCCCAGGCTGAGAAAATGGAGAAGTTATATTTAGGAGCATTCATTTAAAAATACTGCATGCTTGTCGCTTTCTTTACCATAATCACAGTAGATCTTTTATAAACGAAATAATCATTTGTATTGACTATCAATTTGAGCATTAATAAAATGTTTAAATTACAGCTACAAAAAAGCACATGGTCAAGAAAAGTATGCCTTGTACAGTGATGCTTTTAAGATGAGAAAGTAGCTTTGGATTTGATATTTTATTGGCGATTTTGAAAGAACCTGAGAATATAAAGTGGATGTAATTAATTAAGCGAAAAGGAGAATAATAAATAGATATACTTTTTTTGAAAAGAAAAAAAAAGTACTGATTAAATTTAAAATTGTAAAAAAAGGGAATTTAATTTTAAAAGGGGAATCGATAATGATATCTTATGATGATATGTGAATTCCATCATCAAACTTTGTAGTAAGCCTTGTTCATAAATCTTTCTTTGAAGTAATAGTTACTGTTAAATTAAAATAAGAGAGATTGCAATGAATAACGAAATGCAGGGTGTACTGCAAGTTCGTTCACATTTCAAAAACTGAGAAAAAAAATTACAAATTGTTGTACCGGAGTGTGATTTGCACAGTAAAACTTGTCAAAAATTCGGGATATAAATAAAAAAGTTCAGATTTAAAATATTCGTTAAAATTTACGAATACGAATGATACCTAAGATCGAAATTCTTGTACCCAAAGCCACATCTAGCACCTTTCGCGGAAGCAACTCAGGATTTTTATCTTGCGTAATCGGAATTATAGCCAATACTGTTGGTCATTCATCATTAACACGAGTAAACCGCAGAATTATTGGTTTGCCATCTATACTAGATCGAGCATGAAATAGTAGGGTTCTGAATACAGTAAAATTCGTTTTAATTGACTACAACTAATAAACTTAATTTATTTTACGAAATTTTGATTTCATGAATTTAAATATTTTACAAACAGCCTGCAAATATAATAACATTTCTTGATGAACAACTGCGCTTATACCTTTGCTATTTTTAAAATCACTATCATATTATCACAAACTTCGCTATAGCGTGATGCCATAGCGATACACCATGGCGCAAAATTATCAGCAATTTTAAAAGCAAGATATTTTTTCTTCTAAACTTACCCCATCTTTGCCAAATAGCTCATATTTGACGCCAAACTAATTGACGTAGTTAAAAATTGTGGAAGATTAATACATTTAATTTGTATAAAATATTGAGAATAAAACTCAGGATGTGTCTGACATAACCGCGTATGTGAAAAAGGTTCTTTTTTTAAATGACAATACAAATTCCCCGCGATTATTTTTTTTAATATGTTTTTTAGGTACTGCAATGAAGGTTTTGGAATCCAAAATCTAATTTTTACATCCCGACTCCTCCGTAAAAAATAACATTATATTTAAATGAAAAAAATCATTTTTACATTTAAAACTTAAACGCCATCAATTTGGCACCACTATGTCACCATTTTCACTAACTATTCACTTTCAACCATGCTAAGACTACGAGCGGTAGATACATATAAATATATTCTCCATAATTTATTGATGATTTGAGGATAGTATATTTCACTTTTCTATACTTACACAAAAATAAATATTTAAAAATACTACCGAGCATCCAGTCTACCTGTTACGAAGTATCAAGTGAAGGAGAGAAACGCGAAAGCGTATGTCAATCCAACGAAAGACATTGTTGATCGAAGAAAGTTTGAAAGCAATATATTGAAATGCTACATTTTGATGACGATGAAAAATGTCCTCAACGAGAAGTTCCTATACCTGGAGATGGTTCGTGTCTGTTCCATACTTATCTCCATTTCTGTGACAGGTAACATAGCCTTGTCGTATTATATCAGGTCTGCCATAGTTGAGTATGGGGTTGCGCATTGAGATCAGCGTCAAGCATACACTTGTGATGAGCATGGGAATATTTCTCCTAACACTGAACTGTACTTGAAGCTAATGCTGAATACTATAGCTTATGGGTCATCTTGGAGTTCGTGGTAGACGCCAAACTGTATTCGCATACGCTCGAGGTCTATGAAAATCGCCACCAGGGAATCCTCTGGTGATAATTCTCAAACACTAGTGGACAGTTTACGTTTTTCTGGTAGTTTCTTAGCAGCTTACTATGACGTTCTACTTCATCTTTTTAGCACTTCACAAGAATATATTATTTTTCCAAATGAAAATCCAACACCGAGAATATTCAGCTGGTAAAAAAAGTTATAAAAACTATTGAGATCAAAAGGAGAAGGCGTAAATATTTCAAGAAATCACGTTCTCAACAGCTCCAAGGAGCTGAAGTTCTCTATGGTCACAACTATCATCGAAAACAAAAACACACATTAAAACATTGCAATGATTCACACCCTGAAATGAACTGGGAAGCTGTAGCTGCCTACAGTTCATTGCATCATAAAGTCCATTGGGAAGCAGTCGCGCACTATACTGTTTCACAGCCTGACATGAACGTCGGAACTCTCCGACGAAAAAGGTCTAGACCTAGAGGCAAGCTGAAGTTCAATATAAACACGTTAGAAACATTACGAGAGCTCTATCTAAAAAAATGGGGGATAAACAGGAAGCAGACAAAGTTATAAAATAGACTCTGTACAATAGGAAATTAACATTGGAGAACTTTGATACCTAATAAACTGAAAGAAAAACTCAGAAAAATTTTATGAATGCATTTCAGACAGTAGCATACATGACAAATTTGAAGCATTTCTAGGAAAAGCGGAGCACTGAAGCAACCAAGAGCCATTTTATTAACAAGAAGATTATATGGTTTATGAAGCTAAATATAGGGCCGTAGAAATCGACGCTACTGGAAAAGCTTTCTGTGCCTTTCTCCTTACCAAAAGAAGTGAAATCTGATGAAAAATATCTTATGCAAAAAAAATTAGCCAAGTCTCGTGATTCTTTAACTATAAAAGTTTTAAGATCATGTAGACTCAAGTTTAGCTCACTTATTAACTCTGTCATTTTAATTCACAAATTACTCCTAGTCTCTACAACTTTAGTTAATAATTATATTGTGACCTGACAACTACGCCGCACGAGAATGTAACGGTTGTTATTTACATTTTAATATGAACGTTTATTTATAAAGTATTGCATAAAATAGCGTTTATAAGAATAGTGAACGTATACGCATTTGCAGTGTGGACATAATTTTACATACAATTTTAAACACGGGTGGGAAAACTCTTTCGTGGCTGAGCTAGAGGTCCGGAGTTTTGCGTGATTTTCTTCCTGTGTAACGTGAAAACGAGCAAGACCCCTCTATTACATAGACTTCCAACCAATGCATCCCTTCTTTAACCCATTAACCGCCAAAACTATTACGATAGAAATTTTCAAATTTCTTGTTGAATGTAGTTTCCCACCACAAATTCAGTAAGGTAAATTTCACTTTACCAAAATAGCAAAATTCCTGCCAATAAAGAAGACATTTTTTTTAATTCTAAAATAGTGGTGCGAATGTAATTAATTCATTGCATGAGCAATTATTTTGACTGTTGCGTGAACGCAACGTCAGCGGTTAATGGGTTAAGCTTCTATCCCTCGCCTTCATAATCAGTTTTAATTAAATAATCCTATCTCAACTCGATGCATAGTAAAGTGTTGACGTAATAACTCCCTTGTGCTGCGTAATTGCCAAGCCAGAAAATAATCATTAGCTAAAGGTGCAGAGACTAGAAGTAATTTTTGAATTAAAAAGTCAGAGTTAATCAGCGAGCTAAACTTGGCTCTACATGATCTCAAAGCTTTTTACAGTTAAAGAGCCGTGAGATTTGGCAAATTCTTTATATAGATGTTTCTGATGGGATTTATTATATTTTATTTATCGATTTATTTGACATTATTTACAATTTTTAACAATGTCAGGTGTTAAACAATATTAAATTACTGTTCTGAATATGATTGGCTAAGATAAACAAAATGGAAAATTGGCAACCATTTTTGGCGATCTATCTCATGGCCCGAATAATATGCAAGTACCGTTCCAACTGTGTGTCAGACATATAAAACTTGTCAGAAATTAAATATTAAATTTTTCGAATGTTGTATGTTTAAAGATGATATCATGACATACCTTACATTCTTCGTGACGCTTTGCATATACGTATCCATCGTTTAATGTTATGCATGGGAGGCCAGATGCCAATAAGGATATCTGAGTGAATGTGTCGACCGCTATTCCTTGTCCAGGTAGCTGAAATAAGCAGGTAGATGGCAATATAAGCCAAAAGTTTTGGGTTCAACTCTCGGCCTGGACATTTTTTTACTCAGATGAAAAAATTTCACTGCGTATGAAATCTTTATCAATAAGCATGTTTGGGTTAAAAATAATAAAATTCTGTTTGGAAATTTGTTCGTGAAAATTTGTGAGAGTCTATGTTTTTCTTTTTTACTACCAGGGGACTTTAATTTTAAAATTCTATTCACTTCTTAAATGTACTAAAGTATGCTGGCCTTCAATGAAATTTTCAAACAAAGAAAAAAATTGCTTACAGATTTTTTTATTGTAGATTTATTCTTACTTTAAGCAATAATAAATATCGTAACATAAAATTTAACAACTTTGTATCAAAATTTAGAGAAACAGTACACTCTAATAATACTCGAATTTCTCTTGAAGAATTACTGAGTTTAAAACCAAAGCGTCAAATCTAAAACAAATGCCATTCTGATCAGATAATAAGGGAAAAATTCAAATAATTCGTAAATACATCTTTCCAAAAAGATACAATTGAGATTGTGCGATTTAACGCAATATAAAAATCTTTAAAAAATTTATACCATTTAAAACTTTCGGGATCGTAAGACTATAAAAATAGTCTTGGAAATTGTATCTCGGAAATTGTACGTTAAGCGTAGCAAATGAGGTGCTTTCGTATTTTAAACAGTTTAATAAATATTTATATCTTGGTGCAACAGCTGTTGTATTCTTATGCAAAAATGCATGAATATAAAATTTATTACGATCATATATATTAAATTCAGTAATACAGAAGCAATATGATTCCATTTTAAAGAGGAAGTAATCATCATGGCAACCTAGAATCATTACCTATCATGGGTTATCATTGAATTAATTACGTATAGTATAATTTAATAGAATGAAGAAAACTTTTTTTAATATTTTTTTTTTTTTTTTTTTAGTTTTGATTCGATTTTCATAGAATTTGAAATGATTCGACAAAATTCTGCAACGAATATATTATATTATGTTATATAAACAGTTTAGTCGCGATATTCCTTAAATTATTCTATTTTTCGGTATATTAAAACCCCCTCACTGACAAGCCCGTGTTAATACGTTTACTAAGCTCCAGGTTTCACTGCAATACAAGCAATAATTAAAGTAATATAATTCTATAGATTTAATGTATTTTTAATACATTGAACAATGATTAATACTTCCAAGGATTGCATTCATATTCGTTATTAAGTTTTTTTTTTATAAAATGTTGAAAGAATAATTTTTTTTAACATTTAAAACTAAATGCAGAGAAAGCAACATTACAATTTTGCCCTTTTCCAAGACAGTTGGAGGGTTAAATATTTTACTACATATATAATATCTATCATTTATTCCCCTTAATGTAAAATGTGTATATTTATAATGCCTTATTCCAAAACCTTAATTTAAAGCTTTAGATTCCTTCATAAATTTTATATACTACACTAACGTATTCTGAGTAAAGTTAATTTTTTATGCTGGAATGTTTTCAAAAGCTATTTTCTTTTCGTTCCTAATTTTCATTCTACGAAACATCTTTCCCGTTCTTAACGTTTCACCCTAAAAACCATATGATATTAAAACTGGAATTCTTTTTAATTTAAGCATCGTCCTCTCTCCCGATTGGTTCTAGATAATCCTCTGAAAGCGGCCACCTGTTTCATTCGTTCGCTTCGCGTGCTACGTGATCAATGTATCTTTACGCCAACTTAACAAAACCGAGCTGCACGCCTTCGGTAAGCAGATTTGAGAGATTTACACAGAATTTCGCCTGTACTAAAATGATATAATAGCTATCTTTCTAACTTTCTATCTTTCTAGCTTTTCTAACTTCGTAAAATATGAGGATTGCATAACAAACATCTTTTGAATATCAGCGTGCAGCATTTCGCGCTGTAAATCGTTTTTTGCCAACTTTAATGCATGAGAATTGTGAGATGTGCTGTCATGAATAAAGAATTGTTCACTTTTAAGGATGACTTCATATTCTTTTGGAGAAATGCTCACGGTCGCCCTTGTCTGCCACTTATCTAATTTCGACTGCATAATTTTTCTTTAGTGACCGTTGCTAGTCACTATAACGTGATCTTCGGCTGCAACTAATCTCCGAGTGTGTTATTTTCTACAGGTGACAGAATCCCAATAGCAGATTTTTTATTTCGGTCATATGCCATTCTACCCAGATCCTGCCAAATCACGACATACATTAAATTTCAAATCATTCGGTTGGGCAGTTTTTGCGCTGTTATATGCGGACAGACGGACGGACCTGACGACGACTATAGGTGATAAGTATTTATATAATTACGAACGCTCCTAAAACCCTGCGTCCGATGATTAAAAGAAAAAGTGTGCGATACGGTACAATCGATAAATAACTAAATTTCTTTAAGTATTGTTTGTTAAAATGGATCTTTAAACAAGTAAAAATTAAATTTAAAAAATGTAAAAACCCAACTGCGTAAAAAGCGAACTAATTAATTATTTCTCATCAATGTTAAACTATTTTTTATATTACTTACATATTTTTTTATTTACTTGTATTGGTGGCTTTTTCGTTGTGTTTAATTGTTAGTTCCTATCTATAAGCACTGTTTTGATGAGGTCTATAAATTAGAGCTGCAGTAAAGCTAGAGATCCTACTTACACAACTTCCAGGTTGTGTAATATTTAAACGGAGCTTTTGACTGTAAAATAGTCAATGAAACATCGTCTTAATTTTGAAAGACCTATCTAATGATATGCCAATCAATATGGTGCGTAATTTTTTTTTCATGTCTACAGTCATGTTTTGTAGTTTATGGTCGCCGTTTCAAATTTCTAACAACAAAACATAGCCTATAACCATCGCATAGTAAATACAAATCGATAGAGATCTCATTGATTAAAATCCATCCAGCCGTTGGGATGTTTCGAGGGTATAAAGAAATCCACATACCCAGATACGCGTGAAACACATAACCCTTCTTGGCTGTCGGGTAAAATTTCTGCAAAGTGTTCTTGGTTTTTCCTTGGTGAATTGTATTGTAAGATAATGTAGAGGTGGAAATTTCTTCTGAATTGAAAATGTAGACGCAACAGCAAGTGCCTGGGTTGAGCCCGAGGGGTGCCCTTTCATCATACAGCCTTTTCTAACAAGAAAGAAAACCGCAATATTCACATTTAAATAAGTCGAAATTTGCAATTCAAAAAATTGCTGTGATGGGGCAGCTTGGCCTTACCAAATTAAAGCCCCTACGACAGACATACAAAGGTGTACCTTTACTAAATTCAGTGTATCCATTAGTCCCGTTCGCATTTTAAAAATTCTTAAAAATTAACAGACTATCATATAAGAACGCCCTTGGTGTTGTCAGATATTCTGCTTAAACTGGGGTTCAAAATGCTCTGAACACCAGTATTTTAGACTAATTTTCTTCGCCTTATCTAGTGATAGAATTATCTGCGATTAAGCTTGGTGAAATTAAGTGTAAGAAATTAGTGGTGTCCACAACATCTGAAGCCCTGATTCACGCGGCACACCTGGTAACACTATCTGTACCCTAAGATATGAAAAGTGTCGAAATATTTGTGGCAAAAAGAAATAAGTTCACATTTTCTTCAATACATATTTTATTAGAATAATTTTGCACAATCGTCAAGTTTTATTCAGCAAACAAACCACAATCCTATACATCAATGTGTTAATTTTTTTTATGAATATTTTATTAAGAAGTTAGTTTAAGGTTTCCTTTAATTTTTTCTTTTGACAAAAAAAAAAAAAAAAAAAAAAAAAAAAAAAAACAGATTTTTTCGATAGTACGCCATTTCGATAACGACAATTTGTTAATTTATTTTTGTGAATTTTTGAAATTCGAACGGACTTATCATAAAAAAACAATGCTGTTACGGTATATGCACAACTTTTCATACAATATAAATGGAAATCAGTACAGCAATTTTGTCGACATGAAACTAGAACATACATATATTTTCCTGAATAAAAACTTTTTTTTCTATCTATATGTACTTATAGGTATGTATCTTATATGTAGCAACTCTATTTAAAATTTTTTTTGGCTTTATTCAGATTTTTTGCTCATAAATCTTTTATTAAAAATTCGCAAATAAATATAAATCACATTAAAAATATTACATTGCGGTTGTTTATAACATATCTCCAACTGAAGTCGATTATCTTGGCTTTTCTCCCAAAAATAAAATATACTTTTGACACGAACCCCCAATGCAATTATTTCAGATGCCGTATAAAACGATCCTAAATTCTTTACACTTAACATCACACGTGACATGACGTAAAGCTATAATTAAACGAAAACAGCAAAAGGGAAGAATGATGTTAAACTTTTTGTTTTATTATACACACAGTGCAATTAGATTGCTGAGAAAATAATACTAATTATACGTTCAAAATAAATTTTAGTCTCACTAGAATTTTATAATGTCGCATTGAAGATGACATGGAGCTGAAAATTAAATCTCGAGACAGCTAATAACAGGTATGAAGCAACGTTATAATTAAAAAAAAAACAAATAAAAAGAAAAAAAATATATACATTACCTTTAAAATTCTTTCGTTTTTCCAGACACTGTACATAAATACATTATTAATGTAATTCTCAAGGTAACCTTTAATCATTGCTTTTTTATATCTTTTAATCTTTATTTATTTTTTTAAAACTGTTTACTATAGTAAACCACAGAATTTGAGAAACAAATCCTTGGAGTGTAATCTTTTAATTTCTTTTAAATGTAAACGCTTTTATCATTACAGTATAAGTAAATGAAAAATTTTAGAAAACAAAACGGTTCCTCATATATAGAATACGGATTTCTGTACCATGGAGCATATCATCATCACTGAATGCTCAATAATTCATGAATAATGTAATTCTGTAGTGCTTGGTAAAGGTAACTTTAATTATTACAAACTTTTTGGTTCTTTACATTTACTAAATTTTACTCTTTCATCGGCGAGGTTACTATAATGAACCACATGAAAAGATCAGGCTTACCAGGCAATCGCATAAAAAAGTATAAAAGAAAAGGAGTAATTAATAGAGTTTGAATGTCAAAGAAATCGGAATCCATAAGTAGATATTTGAAAGAATATTATAGTGATTGAAGAAGCGTTAAACACACACTGTAAAAAAAAAATTCCGTTAAAAAACGGAAATAGTACTGGCAATCCAGACGCCAGTCATATTTCCGTATTTTAACGGAATTTTTTTTTTCTGTAAATTCCAGAAAATTTTCCGTTTTTTCACAAATTTTTTCCGTTTTTTTTCATTTATCCGCATTTAAAAGTTTTTGTTTCAAAGACAAAAAAAAAAAAAAAAAAAAAAAAACATATAACTTTTCGAGAAACTTACACCTTTATCAAGGTAGCGTATCTCTAATTTATTCAAATAACAGTAATGAAACAACACTAACTAGGGTGGAATCGAACTCGGGAACCGGCCTCTACCAGATTAGCGCTCTTATCCACCATGCCATTGGGGACTCGCGTTGCCTTTCCAAATATCGTTACTTATTTCAGATGCTTTTTACGAAGTAAAGACACGATAAACAAGGAACGTATTTTCGTTGGAGATATTTTTCAACTGAGTGTACAATT
This sequence comes from Maratus speciosus, assembly GCA_963932465.1. Lineage (NCBI taxonomy): Eukaryota > Metazoa > Arthropoda > Arachnida > Araneae > Salticidae > Maratus > Maratus speciosus. The sequence goes on along the minus strand of OZ010790.1, from coordinate 218,350,270 downwards.
CTGTATATTTCCATAATTTTGAAAATTTAGCTTTTTAATTTCAGGCTTTATAAAAAGAAGAAAATTAGTCTTTAAAATATTACGCGCATGAAAGAATGTATTATAAGTAATAATTGCTTCTTTTTTGCAAGATTTTAAAAATTTTATTGTACTATTTTTTTTATTTATTTATTTGTATATACATCTATAATTTCGTTATTGTGTTTCAGATATGTTTTAAGTTTTATGTGCGAATCCGTTAAAGTGAATAGATTAAAAAATATTAAGTTAAAAATAGAGTTTTTCAATTTTTTTTAAAAAATAATAATAAGTATTATTTTAAAATCATTATGAAAAAAAAAACTGTGACATTTCCTTCTCGACTGTCTGAAACTTAAAAAGAATTAATAAAATTTATTTAAATATCAGATTATATTTTTAAGTATTGAAAAAAAAATTAAAAAATTTAAAAACTTTTTATTTAAAAAGAAAGAAAGAAAGAAAAATACTACAGTGTTAAAATACTATATAGTTTAAATGTACATGCATAGATGGCGCCAAAACTTTTAGCGGTTTTACTTGAAAACCCACGTAAAACCGACACATTGGGATATCATTGGATATATTTTCAATATAGAGCCACATTTAGCCAATATTGGAGTTTCATTGAAAATAATATCACTGTAAGACAAGTACATACAACCAGTGGCGTGTCCAAGGGTCATGACAGCCCCCCCCCCCCCCCCAATCCCCGTTCAACAGTCTGAATCTCTCTGGTTCTTTAAAGCTCTACTCAAATCAAAATTAGGTAATTTCTGATACATCCGTGAAAATATTTTTAATCTCAAGAAATTTGCAAGTGCACTTATTCTGAAACTATGTGATTAAAAAGTGTTTTCAATTTTTCAATAAAAGCAAAGGATCTTTCCAAAAATTCCATAAAATTTGACATTTTAAACAAAATTTACGGACGCAAATGCTAATTGCTCCCTCATGACGACATTTCTGTGGCTCTCAAATCCTAAAAATTGGCTTAAAATGCTAACTTGACAACATTTCTGAATCATTCTTCGCATTTATAAGAAAATGGGAAATGTTTCGATTTCTTGGTATCTGAATGAAATATGTACAAATATATATTTACGAATACTAATGCAAATTTTTTGTACTTATGAATGAAAATGAATTCACGAAAGAATCAGAAAAATCGTCAGTTTTAATTTGGGAATAGCCTTCAATAAAAAAAATTGATCATGAAATGGTGTGACCCCCACCCTTCCCCCCCAAAAGAGGCATACCCCCCTCCCTCTAAATTAAGGACAGTATCCGTCCTTGCATACAACGATTAATTCCTTTACTTTCCAAACATGTCAGTTATTTCTAAACATCATTTACGGAAATTGTACTGTTTTGAAAGCGATACAGAAACATTCCGTAAAATTTACGGAAGACTTACTGTATTTACACGGATTTATAATCTCATAATGTCAATTACGGAAATTGTACTGTTTTCATAGAAAGATGAAACTATTCCATAAAATTTTACTGAAAAGTTTGTGTATATTGACGGATTTTTTTTTACAGTGCATGATAAGAAGAACATAGTAAACACATGATAACAAATTGATATTTAAAAAATTGTAACAAAAAAAATCATATTTTAGGTCGAGTTTTACTTATTTTAAAATCTACCATTTAAGTACACATTTAAAAAATAGTACGTTGTGGCCATCACAAAACTTTTTTCTATATAAATCACGTCAATTAAATCATTTACATAGTACAAGAAATTACATCAATTTAGCACCAATTCATATCAAAGTATGTCTGAATTTGAACTTTGATGAAAATTCGTGCATTAGTTATTGAGACAGAGCTATAGCGGACATTCTGAAAAATGTATCATAGCAGCGCCACCTGTTGAGCGATTTGCACCAAAACACAAAGTGCACTAATTTGTATCCAGGTATATCTGAATCTGAAGTTCGTTGAAAATCCTAGCATGAGTTCTTGAGCTATTGCGGAAATCTCAAAAAAGCATAACAGTGCCACCTGTTGAGCGATTTACACCAAAATGTATAAAATGACAATTCATGTCAAGAACTAACTGATCCTGAAGTTTGACGAAAATTCGTGAATTAGTTCTTGACAAAAAGCTATAGCGGAAATTCTGAAAAATGCAGCATAGCAGCGCCACTTGCTGAGCGATTTGCACCAAAACATAAACAGCACTAATTCATATCAAGATATACATGAATATGAAATTTGTTGAAGATCCAAGCATTGAGATTGAGCTAATGCGGAAATCGTACAAAATGCAGTATATCAGCGCCACCTGATCAGCAATTTACACCACTTCAATTCATGTCAAGGTTTAACTTATTCTGAAGTTTGATGAAAATCCGTGCATTAGTTCTGGAGATTGACGTATTGCGGAAATAGTGAAAAATGCTGCATAGCAGCGCCACCTGTTGACCGATTTACACCAAAAAGTAATCAGCACCAATTTATATCAGAGACTAACTGAATATAAATTTTCATTAAATTCCGTGCATTAGTTCTTGAGATAGAGCGCCCACAAAATTTTTGTCACATACAGACAGACAGACTCACAGACTCACAGACGGACATTTTCTGAAAACATGTTTTTCGGAATCTCTGACCCCCTAAAACGTGTAAATCCGTCGAAAACCGAAAGTCTAAAATTTTTTCGAATCCAATAGTTTCTTCTTGTAAAGATTGAAGAAAGTAACAAGTCTTTCTGGTTCACTCGGAAGAATAGGTTTATTTCTTTCTTCTTCTTCTTACTTTTTTACTTTCTTTTATATTTACAAGAAGAAAGTATTGAATTGGTGAAAATTTTCGACTTTCGGTTTTTGACGGATTTACACGTTTTAGGGATCAGTGATTCCGAAAAACATTTTTTTACAAAATGTCTGTCTGTATCTGACACACATTATGTGGGCGCTCTATCTCAAGAACTAATGCACGGAAATTAATAAAATTTTATATTCAGTTAGCCCTGATAAAAATTGGTACTGATTAGTTTTTGGTGTAAATAGCGCAACAGGTGGCGAAGCTATACAACATTCTTCACGATATTCACAATAGCTCAATCTCCAGAAGTAATGCACGGATTTTCATCAAACTTCTGATTCAGTTAGTCCTTGATATGAATTGACATTTTACGCATTTTGGTGTAAATCGCTCAACAGGTGGTGCTTCTATGCGGCATTTTTTGTATTTTCCGCAATAGCTCTGTCTCAAGAACTAATGCTTGGATTTTCAACAAACTTCAGATTCAGGTCAGTGGCGTGGCGTCCGGTCATCGCTGGATGCGGCGATGACCAAGCAATATTTTAAAACTCTTAATAAGCTTTTAAAACTCTACGATCCAGTTTTAGCAGAACATTTGGAGTTCATGTATAAGTGAAGGTAAGATTTAAAGTTTCTTTTTTGAACATTCAACCATTGAGTTTTAGAGTTAATAATTTTTCACCACAAACTTAAACAATTGCGATGACCACCGAAAATTTTCACGCCACGCCACTGATTCAGGTATACCTGGATATGAATTGGCTGCTTAGTTTTTGGTGTAAATCGCTCAACAGGTGGCTCTGCTATGAAACATTTTTCACGATTTCCACAATAGCTCAATCTGCAGAACTAATGCACGGATTTTCATCAAACTTCAGATTCAGTTAGTCCTTGACATGAATGGATGTTTTGTACGTTTTGGTGTAAATCGCTAACTATTCTATGCTGCATTTTTTGTAATTTCCGCAATAGCTCTATCTCAAGAACTAATGCTTCGATTTTCAACACATTCAGATTAGGTTTTTTAAATTTTGGTGTAAATCGCTCAACATGTGGCGCTGCTATGCTGCATTTTTGCAATTGGTGCTAAATTGATGTAAGTTCTTGCGCTATTTCAATTATTTAATTCACATGATTTATATAGAGGAAAATTTTGCGATAGCCACAACATACCAGTTTTACATATATACAGGGTGTTCACGTATAACCTGACCGACCTTTATTTTCGCAACAGTTGTCCTAGATGCATACTTCAAATTACAAATATGGTTCAAATATGGTGAAGAATTATTTTTAAAGCGATTTGGGTCAAGAAATTATTTATTAAAAGATTACGAAATTTAAATTTTTATACAATCCTCCGGTCCTATAAGTGATATTTAGTAAAAATTTACTGTGACTTTAACAAGTAAGACATAAAAAGACTTATGTAACATTAAAATTGACCGAGTTATGAAACTTTGAAATGCATGACTTATACCAAATCATGCATCTCAAAACAGATAATTTCGGCCATGCTTTCAGAGGTTGTATATAAAGTACTTAAACTTATTTCAAGGTAACTTCGCTTTGAAACAAATCCTACAACTATTAGTTTGAGTCAACTTTTATTAGTTATATTCAGATTAGTTAAAAAAATGTATTTTAACATGTGTTTTATTTTGTAAGGATTTAAGGCTATGATTTCTTTTAACAAAAATTATGTTGTTTTCATAACGTTTTATTTAACTTGCAACGATCGTCATTCCAGTTTAAAATTTGTACTCGAACTTCAACTCACTTTCAAAAGTCTGAGCGAAGTTAAAATTTACATACTGGCTTAAATCCGATGACAATGTAATATTATTATGATTTTCGATGCTTACCATCTTATACATACTTATATTAGAGGAAAACACAAATAAATTCTGATAGATTACCGTCAACAAGTTTAAGAATGTGTTTTAGATTAGATAGCATAAACCTGCGATGGTTGTTTTTTTTAACTTTTATAATTACGTTTTATGTGTTTTTTAACGCTGAATGAAAAATAAATTACCTTCACTTTTAACCATCATCTCAGGATTTCTCGCAAATCTTAAATTTGAAGGTTAAAAAATAGCGAAAAATCTGATACTATGAAACAAATGTTAGACTTTTTTTTAATTCAGCTTAATTTTATTTAATTCAATAATTTATTCAATTTTTTGGCTTATACTGGGTTTCTTACAGATAAACAGCTCAGGGGTCTGATGAGGTTTGGAGGGGAGGGGGGATCAATTTTAACTTTGAGCTTTTTAACTTTGAAATTTGCGATTTTCTGTTTCTGTTAGTTTTTCACTGGGGAAATTGGTTGGGTCGGTTGATTGAAGTCATTGGTTGGTTAGTTCGGGCGGTTGTTTGGTTACTTGAAGTTGGTGGATTAAGTTCCTGAAAGGATCTGAAAAAGGTGTGAAAGGATATAAAAACTAGTGTAACCAGAGAGAAAAGTAAAGCTCGATCTAAAAAAGTTACAGGAAAATAATTGGCAAATAGTTTCAGTCTGAAAAAGTAAGTAGTGCGTAGAAAAGTAATGGAACCATATTATCTGTAAAGCTCATGAAATTACCAAAATTTTTGTTGATAGCTGGAAATATGGACTGAGCTTTACTGGTGCCTTATATTCAGAATCATACTATCCTCTCAAAATGAGTATCGTGTATAGTAAACAGAATATGTAGTTATGTACTAAAAAATTTCTGTCAGGCCTAGAATTGTGGACATGATAGCATCAAGTCAAGCTAAACTCCACAAAGCTAAAAGAATGCAATGCATGAAGTAATATTTTAAGTATAACATTAATATAATCAGGTTGTTGAGAAATTGTTGTTATTAACATGTCTGACATAACACAGCTAACGTAATAATTTTTATTACATGTAATTACTGTGAAAAGGGAACCTTTTGCCAATGGACTTGATCGAAACAAGTAGTTAGCATATGGTGGAATCATACATGCTTAGGGTTTTGGGCTTAGTTTGGGCTTTGATCTTCCAGGCTTATCAGTGAACCCTGGAATGGAATTTGATCCATACTTCGTACTGAACTGATCTCTCATGTTCTCGCTCATTACCAAATCAGCCTATAACCTTTTCTAATGAACCCAAATTTTAAAACTGGTTATGAATGTTTGGAATTCAGAATGTGTTAAAAATGCCCTTTTTTTCCCTGAATGATTTTAAGGCACCAGTAAAGCTCAGCCCACACTTTCAGCTATCAACAAAAATTTGGGTAATTTCATGAGCTTTACAGATAATCTGGTTCCATTACTTTTCTTCGCACTATTTATTTTTTTAGACTGATACTATTTGTCAATTTTTTCCTGTAACATTTTTAGATCGAGCTTTACTTTTCTCTCTGGTTTCACCAGTTTTTTATATCATAAAAAGTAATGTTAAAGGCGAGAGTTCTAAATTTAAGATTTTTCAATAACTGCTAGAAATTTCTTGACCACTAAAACCCCTGTTAATAGGGTGTTTGTTTTTTTAAACATACAAATTTATAAAACTACTTAGCTTTGACAATTGTGAGTCTGCATTATTTTCATATTTTATTTTACAATAGATATTTGTTGAGCTTTATATTTGTGATTAATATTTCATTTGAGTAATATTTCTAATAATAACATATATATTTAATTACTAAGTATTTACAAATATAATATCATATCATGATTTTTTTCATGGATTTATTAACTTGTGAAAATGCATTATTTTACATAAAATAAAATAATTTAAAAACTATAAAAAATAATGTCAAAGGCAAGAGTTCTAAATTAAGATTTTACAACTACTGCTAGAAACTCCCTGATCGCTAACCACACTTGTTAATATGATGTTTGTTTTTTAAACATATAAATTTATAAAACTATTTAGTTTGACAATTATGATCCAGTAATATTTTCATATTTAAAATTATAATAGATATTTGTTACACTCTATAGTTTTGATTGATGCATCATTTGAGTAATATTTTTAATATAATAAAATATTGATTTAGTTACTAACAAGGAAGGTCTCCATACGTGCATACTCCGAAAAATCTGAAAAAAATAGGGTCCAGTCTTTTCAGACAGAAGAACCTGAGGGTAACAGACAGCCATAATACTCGCACAGTAATTGGGATCTGGCCAAAACAGTTTATTTTTTTCATTAAATCGACTATTTTTTTAAAAATTTCAATTAGTATTTTTTAAAAACAAACAGCTTTCTCTGTCTTGTACAAAATTAATTTTCTAATTACTATAAAAAAAATACTGTCTAACATTTTACTTCACTGATTTCAAATTGCAATTTCACGAGTGTAGCAACACTAGCATAAGTGCTACTTCTTGTTTGGATTCTAGGGTATTTTATCTCTCTGAAAATAAAGAAGTAATATTATTTGGGTGTCCATCTGATAAAAAAAAAGTTGCATCTTTTTAGAAACACCGGTGTAATTATCAGACTGCCTTCGGGGTAATTTCCAGACGCTAGCATGCGTTACAAAATGTCTTTTGAGTGGTCCTACATGATAAATTGATTGTTTGCCAGTGACTTATGTAGGATTCTACCTTAAAATATTACTTCCAAACCTCATCTGTAAGTTAAAAAGAAAATAATTGGTGGAGTTTAAGCTAAATAGAGTTATTTATATCTGTTTTCAAAATCATATTCTTGAAATTGGGTATGATTAATATTTTATCAAAAATCCATTTCATAATAAAATATATACGCCATATAGTATAGCCAAACATTGCCAAACATTCTGTCTGGGACAGGTCAGAAATTTATTTCACAAATATAATCATGATAATAATGAATTGGACGTTAACAAGGTTTGTACGCATGAAGTTATTCAAGTGTTTTATTATAAGAAATTTCGTAAAGGACTGGTCGCTATATCTGAGGATCGATTTTTTTTCTCATTAAATAAGGCAAATATTAATTTGCAAAAATTCTGGTAAAAGGTGCTTGAAAGTCCTTGAAACATACGATCCCTGGTTAAAATGAAATTTTAAAACTTACTTGGAGGTGATCGATATTGGTAACGAAACAAAGATCAAGTTAATTTGCTGTGAAGTCCTTTTGGTTTTTTGGACCTATTGAGACTCGATCTGCGTATCTTTTCCATGTTAAAGCTATAGAAGATGTGAAAGAATTGAACATTAAAGTGATTTTTTTACATAGATATCGTTACCATAAAAGAAAACTACAATGGATAGACCTTTCGAAAATAGCGCTGCGTAAAAATTTTAGTGTAAAAAAGGAGTTTAGGCTACTTAAAAAAAAAAAAAAATATTGTGGGATTCATGTTCTTATTTAATGTTGTTGTTTTTCAGCATTCCGAACTTTTTAAAAGGCCTGAAATTCTTTACTGATTTACATAAATTTATGTAAAATGGATGTAGGTACTGTAGCTAAACTATTTGTGTGAAAACGTGCCTTAAGCCTATTTTTATTTGTGAAAATATAAATGGATTTCGGGCGTACGTTTACAGTTGGGTTTTCATGTCTTTTTCTGTATTCAGAATGGTCTAAAAGTACCCCATTTTTTGCAATAACATTTTGCAATGGTGTCTTTTAATTACCGTAGTTGCTGTTCAGATCCCCTCTTAAATCACCCCACATATGGCTGCCTGGAAATTATCCCTTGGGTGTTTGAAAATTACTCCAAAGCAGAGGTAATTTTCGAGCAGAATTTTATTATTATTTTTTTTTATGTTGGTATTAATGATAACTATTTTAAATTGCTGAAGAAGCGTCATCAGGCATGAGAGGATTTTACAAAGAAAAAGTAAAAAATAATCGCCATCGATTCCCGAGTAATTGTAAAAGTTTCGTTTTTTAACGAAAATTACCCCAGGCTATCCTATCGAATGTTCTTCTCATGAGGATAAATATGTTTATAAAAGAAATTTTGGCTAAACCTCGATACTAATAAAAATTTCTTTTTTGGCAATTTCTCACATGATGGCGATTGAATAAAATTCAAAAAGTACTTTTTTTTTATGTCAAATACTTTTTAAGTAAAAAAAAATGTTTCATGTTGAACTTGTTTATATAAATTTAATTTAAATAAGTTTACTTTTGACAGTTTTAGATTGTTTTAACTCTAGTTTTGTCATATATATATATATGTATTTATAATAAAATTTAACTATCAAATTTTACGATTTAAAACAAAATTTAAATTAATTAAAATTGTTTCAAGCTCAAAATTAAGTCAAATTGAGAACTGCCGATTCAATTTTGTTGCTATGGAAACAACGACTTCTTCGATATTAAAATATACAACTTCCGAATTCTTCATCTGGCCTGTATTTTTAAATACGTTTAAATATATAAATATATATTATTTTTAATATGAAAATATTTTTTATATATGAAAATAGTTTTTCATTAATAGAATCAAATAACTGCAGCAACAAGCAACATATATATATATATATATATAAATAAATATAAAATATAATAATAAATAAATATATATATATATATATATATATATATATATATATATATATATATATATATATATATATAAACTCTCTCATTGTTTAAGTTTAAATTTATTAAATACTATTTATACCCATTCTAAAAATCAATTAAGAAGCAATTTTCAGATACGTTAAAATCGTTTGTTTTTGGCGAGGAAAAGTGCTGTTCAACAAACCGCGTGTCGCTTCCGTCTTTCAGCGCCAAATATTCGAAAGTATATTATTTTTTTACATACTTTCCACTGGAATTCCGCTGCTAAATTTGACTGATTCTTTATTACATACATAAGTAGTGTAATTAGTATATTTTCTTCAAAATATTCTGAGTATGCCCGGTAAGGAATTCCTTGTAACTGTTTACAAAAATAATATCATGTATTTTTTATGGATTTATTAATTTGCACAGATGCATTATTTTAAATAAAATAAAATAATTTTAAAACTATAAAAAGGTATCTTAAAACGAGAGTTGTAAATTTAAGATTTTACAACAACTATCATCATTAAAGCATCAGATTTCCTCATCGTTCATTAAATGATGAAGATAAAACCCGTCATAAACTCAGATGATTATGTGTCATCAGCAGTAATATTTCCAGGTACAAGTACAGAGTCTACAAACATATGAAAACATGAAGTCATTTATTTTTCTGTTATCGCTTAGAAAGTTTATTTTTTATTTGGAGTTTTAAAAAAGTATCGTAAAACATAAAAATGACACCAATGTAATATTTAAAAAATATAAAAACAAAACATTAAATATAATCATCTTAGCACAGATAAAAAGTACGAATGTTTTTGAATAAAATATAATATTCTGTCGTTTATACAATGTAGTAAATGTCAAGCTTTAAAAAAGTATTTTATAATGATTTTAATTTAAATAAATATGTTGGAGGATTTTGATTTTTTGCTCAGAAATTCATGATTACCATATTAGGTTTTCAGTGCCTAATTATCTGTGATACAAATGTGAATGTGTTTGATCGTTTCCTTTGGAATAATTTAATATTTATTGTTCATTTTAACGTTTTAACAACTTCAATTTGATTTAAAAAAAGACTTACTTATACCAAAAATTATATGAAGTTATCTTCATTTGTAATTGTTGAAAAAGGATATAAAAGAAATTTAAATACCGTTATTAGTAATTTTTTCCCGGTAAATGAATGATTTCTTAAAAGTCAGTGCATTAATTGTTTATGTTATTTGATAACTTTTTTTTTTTATTATCTTCAACATTTCTATTTTAACTCTTAGATACACAATTATTAATTATCGTGTTTCATTTATTTTTGTTTTACTACCTAAGTATTATGTGCTGGTTATTTTAACGTTGCTCAAACATAAATTCTCCTTTGCTGCTGGAATTTTTGGGAAAATAACTTTTCGAATTGTACTGACAGACAAGAGAATTTTTCATTTCAGATAGGTTTTGAAAATTTTAGAAACCAACTTATTTGTTATTAAATCTTTTACGGGTGTTTTTTGAAGATACAAGAAACATTTCGTTGACCATTAGTAACTACGAAGTTGCTTTGAATTTTCTTAACCCTTAATAGCGTGATTTTTTATTTTGTTTCGAAAAATTACATATGATACTCTGAAAGGTTTTTTACACTGGAAAAATAATGAAAAAAATCAGCGATACATTTTTCATATAATACGTCAATCTTTTCTTTTGTTGCACATCTGCAATATAAGTAAAAACTACTGTCGTGTGGCTGCTTTACGCTAAAATATTTCAAAATTGTAAATATTTTAATAAGTATGTCTCTAAATACTTTATTTTATATAATTATTTATTTTATAAACCTTAAGCTTTAACCTTTTAATTCCCATGATAGAATACGTTCTAGAAATTACGTAGTTCAGTGAATCTGAATACAACCAGAAAGTTTCAATAGTTGATTTCGGTTTATTTAAATACGGAATGTCTGTTATTAATTAAAGCATATATTGCTATTTTAATTTTCTGGTGTGAATTAGGTATATACGAATTAAAAAATCTATTAAATTCAAAATACTCTTGTTTGCATGTATGCAAAGTTGCGCACTAAAGGGTTAAACTTTGTTATTCCTTTATTAAAGCATTCTAAATTTGTACAGAGCATAATGACATACAAATATAGTTAAATTACAAATTTCTAACTCGCCTATATAATGTCTTACACTGATATATTTTCTTCTGAAAGATAAATGACTTTAAAAATTATTTATTATACATTTATCTTATTTTTTCTATTATTAAGAACAGTGAAATGCGGTTTTTAAAAATATACACAGCATTGAAAAGAAACAGAAAGACGTATTTCATAAAAGCACAAAACAATTTGTTACATTCTAATATTTTTCTGAAAAATAATACTTATAAAATAGTATATCGATATAAACATAATCTGAAAATAAATAATATCGACATAAAATTTATGATTATTAATTTTATGATTATTAAATTTATTTAATTTATAAATAATGGAAGAAAATGAATTCAAAGTACCGTTATAATGTTTCAATTTATTCTGATATTTATACATTTCAGACTGAGGTAGGGTAACTCCGGGAGAGTCGCCGCATACGGGATAGATGCCGCACCCCTTCTATTTCTTGAAATTATCGATAGATGGTCGTCAAACGCACAGTATTGTTGCGCAAAGAGATTATTTTAACCAGTGTACAGCGTTAATACCATTTCGATGTTTACTTGTAGAAGTACAATTCTTAATTTGACGTAATTGCATGATTTCACTGTCCAGACTTTTAAACACGTTATGGTTAAATACTTTTCGTACACTAATTACTAAATTCATGCATAATTTCGAAGTCAAAACTAAGTGTAGCGTTTGTATAGTGTACTGTGTGCATGGTTACGCCATTCCTCTTAGCGATGGCAGGTAACTGTGATGGCCGACGCCTGCACCATGCAAAATGGGATACATGCCGCACAGCTATTCCGGTATACATGCCGCAATTTCTTTTGTACGGGATGATTAAGTGTTATTAACTTTTCCTTTTCTTTTTTGCACAAACTAACCATGTTAGGCATGTTATCAAGTTTACTAAAAGCAAAGGAGAAAAAGTAAAAAGTAAAAAGTAAGAAGGGCAAGAAAGATGCAAGTCAAGATGATAATAATGAAAAATTGGATTACGCGTAACGCAGACGTTCTTTGCAAACTGCTCCAAAAAAGAAGAAGTGTAACTGGCATCGTTGCATCATGTGTTTAAATGTAGTTACATAAAGCCTGTACTTTTTCGGCACTTTTTCTGCAGATTGTAGTAAAAAAAATGTATCTCAACCCATTCGGGAGCATGAGTGCATATAAGCACCTTCATAAAGAGCTTACAAAATTTGTTTCTGGCACCAGTAAAAAAGAAAAGTAATATTTTCTTTGTTTAATTAGAGCCTTTTCGTGATTATTTAAGTAAAGGTAACTTCTTTTAAAAAAGTGCTACCAACCTAATAAAATTTGTGTAAAAGCCACCGGTCCCGAAAGGGTTAACAAATAAATTATGTAAACACAATTTTACTTTTTCCCCCCTTTCTAATACATTAATGTTACGTTGTTGCTGAAATAACAATTAAAATTAAATATAAAAAAAAATAAGTCGATAATTTTAATAGTGAATGTAGGCAGCAATTATTAATTTGAATCCACTAATACGTTTCATTGTACACATTTAGTTTCATTTTGTTACTACATCGTTAATTATAGTCCAGATATTAATATTATTTTAAATATTTTTATTTATAACTTCATTCTGTTCTTAATACAAGCGCGGCATAACTACCGCACAAGTGCGGCGCCTCAGCCTGAATGTACGGGGGACGGGCCGCAATGTTTTAGAAAAAAATGTTAAAAAATATTAATAACTTGTTTTGAAATTTTTTGTCGCAATTCACGCGTTGTATATTTAACATTAAATAGTATAGCATGTTTTTATTTATTTTTTGTCCACCATGGGACTTTATACACAAATTCAAAAAAAATGTGCGGCATAAATCCTGGAATTTCCCTACATTTAAAATGTCTTATTTAAAAAAAAAAAAAAACTTTTCTAATGCATTGTTAAAAAATAGCGGGAGACATTGACTCTGTTGACTTAAATCATTTTATACTAGCTTATTTTCACATGTTTCACTGATCTGATTTAATCAAAGGCGAAATCAACCCGTTAACTGGGAGATAGCCACTGTTTTTTTTTATTATAATTCATTTTTCCGAAATTTTTTTTAAGCCGATCAAATTAGCGTGCTTTTAGAGTTTGCGGTGTCTGAACGTGGGTTGACGAGCATAACTCGTAGGGGGTAGAGCCCCCTACGATTTATATATAAAAGTCATGAAACAACATGTAAAAATAAATATTTAAGTTTAATACTTTCTCGTAGGATCTGAAATCGTAAAAATGCAAAATGGAATATTAAAGTAAGCTCTCATCTTTTATCATCAATATCATCATCATGATTTTTTTTAAATATGTTTATTTATAGCTTCATTCTGTTCTTAATACAAGCGCGGCATAACTACCGCATAAGTGCGGCGTCTCAGCCTGAATGTACGGGTGACGCGCCGCAGTGTGACGTTTTACAAAAAAATTATTAAAAAATATTAATAATTTGTTTTGAATTTTTTTGTCGCAGTACACGCGTTGTATATTTAATATTAAATATCACAGCATGATTTTTTTTTATGTCCACCATGGGACTATATACACAAATTCAAAAAAATGTGCTACATAAATTCCGGAATCACCCTATTTGACTTGAAAAAAAATTAAGAGAAAAAGTATTTTTATATTAAAACAAACGACATTCAGTTTATTGTCTTTCTTTTAAATTCTTGAAATACATCTTTATTTCTTGTAATATATCTAATTATATATGAAATATAATAATGACGTTCGCTTATGACGTAGCGACATACCAAGTATAAAAATTGATTTATTCAGATGATTTCGCACATTACGTATTTAAATTCAGAATTATTAAATTAAAAGATAAACAATAAGATATTTTTAAGATATTGCATTTTTAAGTAAAATATAAGTATTTTAAGTGTAATAATCGAATATATTAAGGGACATGGTAAAGATCAATGAAAACGAAAGAATGTTAAGAAATTAATGCTAGTTATTTAGTCTAAAACAGGGTGGACGGATATAAATATAAAATGTATGTAAACATTAAAATAACATATCTTTCAAAATAATTTATCGCTTCAAGTTCTATAGAATGAAAATCCCAGAACTTTATCATATTTTCTCAAAATGCGAGATAAAGCAGAGAAATGGAAAGTTGTATAAAAGGAAGATCCCAGATCTTTATCACATATTCTCGAAATGCGACATAAAGCAAAGAAATAGAAATACTCAAAAAATCTTCACTCGAAAAGTAATTTAACATCCGATGAATAACTACAAATGGAATACGTATAGTCGCAGAAAAAAGAAAACACCCCCTCTTAACTCTGCAACAAATTATTGTAGTAGAAAGTTACTAGTACCAAACAATTGCAAAAAAAGTCTACTTTTTAATGATGTATATTAAATTTGCTTAGGGGGGCCATCTACATATCAAAACGAACCCAAACTTTGTTTTTTTGGTAGCGATACCCAAGTTTGACACGATAAATAGATTCCACACCCTTCAATTAATCTAAATCCAAATTTTCTTAAAATTCGTATGAATAGTTTCCGAAAAATTAATTATTATAAAATGAGCGTATTTTAGGGACTGTATCCAAATGGAAGGTCGATACTCGATTGTTGAAATGCTACAAAATGTTTATGTCACTTCTATTAATGTATATATCATATGTCATACATTACACATCATAATGTATAACATATTTCTTGCCAATATAAACATTTAACTCACTTATTATGCTTCGACTATTGCCAGCTCAAATGTTTCAATAAAATGAGTAAAATATATGTTTTTCAAATTATGCATTTCTGGACATCATAGACAGCTCCTTAAGCCATCAGTTTGATGTTTTTTATCCATAATTCGAAAACTACTTGGAAAAAAAAAATTGAAATTGGGAATTCGCATCAAGCAGGACATAATAAATATAAATCTATGAAAAACATTGTAGATTGCATTTCATATTTTTTTGGAATATTAATTTCATAATTCATAATTCATATTATAAAATTTTTAAAATTGCAAATTGAATATATTTATATTTGGGATGTTTAGTATTATAACCAAACAAAAGTATTATCACATTAAGATTATAATTTCAAGAGATGTTAATAGAAATGTGAAAATGTAATTTAACATTAGACTCTCTAAATTTTGAATGTTTATAATTCAAACACTTATCACCCAAATGACTTAAAATTTCGTTTCTATGCATATTTTGAACCGACGATTTAAAATATATTGTCAAAATTGAGTGTTGTCATTGAAAAAAACTAAGTTTGGTATCGTTTTGAGTTGTATATAGTCCATTAAGGGGGCAAATCCCGTTGAGCAGCCAGAAAATGATCGTATTTAAAGCAGTATGAAGAACTCTGTAGTTTCTTAACCAATGAATGAAACGCAAAAATCTTTTTCTTTACTTTCACACATTCTTATGGTTTGATAAAATATTCAAATACACATGTATTTAGTAATATTAATTAATTAAATCATAACGACAAATGTGGCTTTTGAAAAATATGAATACCGAAATACGCATTTTCCGCGAACGATTTTACAAATTCTACTGCAGATATATGTTTAATGTTTCATATTTTGTTACTTATAATACTATATGTTACACATAATGTAAATTTTAAAGTATATTCAAATTCTTTAGCATAATTAGTGGCTTTTGCAATCATATTCACTAAATTTCCCCAAAAAATGTATACTTTATTTTTCAATCCACAATTTTTGCGACAAAAAAACGCCTAAATTGAGGTTCAGCATACTAACACATGTAAACTAAGAATATAAATAATTTAAAGGTTCTATGATAATTAGTTATTAAATGAGTGAGCACTCAATACCAAAACATTTATTTTTAGAAAAACGGCTTCAAAGTTGGCTCATAATTTTAGAGCAACATTACATTCCATTTGTGAAAGATATTTTTAGCCATAACTTCTGTTCTAATTGGTATTTTTGCAAAATTCTTTTTGCAGTGGATTTGTAAATTTTGAAGGTATCCATTCTAAAATCTGGGAAAATTCATTTTTTTTTTTTTTACCGTCAACGTAATCTGCTCCCTTAAACAAATTTTATTACAAATTATATTTTAAACTAGACTTACATATTTCCAATCGCTTGGTACCAATCGTTTGGTCCAATCGTAGTAAATTTCTTCTATTAGAATTAGTTGCACAGTTAGTAGGGGGTGTTTACTTTTTCCCCCATGACTGTACATCAGGTGCTAGCGTTTCATTTAAAATCAAACATGATCTCACGCTTTTTAATGATTTTATTCTGTAGTTCCTAAATAGCTTTTATTAGTTATCGATTTCGACTAATCGATAAATATTTGTGACGCCAGTTGAAAGTTATCTCTTTTAATTTTCTCTTTTAATATTATGAGGTAATTGTTTATTGACATAATTTTTATTTTAAATAACGAAAGAACAAATAAATTAGTAAAACTCTAATAAAAATATAAATCATACGTCGAATTAAAAATAAATTGATGACGTAACAATCATTTGTAACTTAATGCCAAGTGAATGTGACATTTACGGTCATCCATTATTAGCATTTAATCTTATAGTTTGGCGATATTTTTTTGGTCGACAGGATAATCAAGTAGTACCTACTATTATTCAAAAAATAAACAATGTCAGACGATACTTTCATTTTAAATTTTATACTTGCGTAAATTACACATATAGGGTCAGGTGGGTTAATTGTGACCACCGTCATATTGGAGAAAACTGTGTATGGTAAAATTTTGTTTCAAGCTTAGA
The DNA here is from genome assembly GCA_963932465.1 of Maratus speciosus. Lineage (NCBI taxonomy): Eukaryota > Metazoa > Arthropoda > Arachnida > Araneae > Salticidae > Maratus > Maratus speciosus. The sequence goes on along the minus strand of OZ010790.1, from coordinate 218,333,055 downwards.
TATTAACCTCATAATGTATATTTCAGCTTAGATATTCTTTATCACTAGTACGAAGCTTTTTTGAGATCCGAATAGCAATTTGAAACTGTCTATCAATATTTTTGATAAACGGATTTGTCACTTTGGAGTTCAAAGTGGTCTTAATTACCCCCAAACAAATGTGTATTGGCTAGTATAAACAGAAAATATAGTGGTCATAATTTCCCCGCTAGTGGTCTTAATTACCCCAAACTTAGGTGATTGTGAGTTTTTGGTGGGGTAATTATAACCATCCTTTTAACTTAAAAAAAAACAGCTATGAGAATTAAAACTTTTAAAATGTGTTCTTAAAGGATCAAAGTTACTGCCTATGCACTAAAAACACCACTTTTCCATATAGAAATAAGCAATAAATAAATAAATAAATAAATAAATAAATAAAAATAAAAATAATAAAAACAATGTTGAAAATGTAAAAAGTGGTCATAATTACCCCTCCTGACCCCATATTCGCGCAAATTGAATGTTAGAGTTTTAAGATTAAAAAAAAGGCCTAACTTCTAAAAAGTAATTTTATTTATAGTAACAAAAGTAACAGAGCGGTTCTGTTACTAGTACTGTGATGATTGTAGTACTAGGCCACAGTTTTCACTTCGTATTTGTGTATGGGCGCATTCTGACTTAATAAAATTGCATTAGCATATATTTAAAAGGATTATCATTTCGCTTTCTTATAGAATTCGTATTTTTCGAAGTTTGATATTTGTTTTGTATCACACTAAAAAATTTCAAATTTTTCCGTCTGAAAAAAAAAAAAAAAAAAAAAAAAAAAAAAAAAAAAAAAATGTATGATTCAATAAATAAATATTTCTTGCAAAACAACATTCAGACAGTAATTAAAAAATCTCTGACGTACGTCCGGTATTTTCTGCTGTCAGGACTTCACGTACATACTTTTTCAATACCGTCAACCGTTTACTTTGGTCCTTGCGGGGGTTACTTTGGTCCATCCCATAAAAAAAAGTTTTATTCTTTGTATTGAACGAACAATAGAAGATAAATTGCAGTTTTTGCCCTTGAAAAATAATTTTTACCCTACTATAGAGTATTTCAATAGTTTGGGGGTAATTTAATTTTTTTAGTGGTAACACTGAATCTGTTTGTAAACAACTGTTTTCGTCTGTAGATTTTAACTCTCCAAACTTTCTATTGTGAAACAATCTGGATAAGAGCTACAAATAAAGTAAGTGTCAAAATATTACCTTTTGTAACCTGTAACCCATCATAATTTTTCCTTTAACATTACATTTTGGCAGAAAATGTTTAAGTTTTCATAAAGCTAGCCTGAAAACTAATACTTCGGGGCTACTTTATGCCAGGCCTGTTTTGGTCCGAAAATAGCCCGAATTACTTAGAAATGCCTTTTATACAACCAAATCTCATAAAATATGTTTTAAGTAACTTTTTTTTTCAAATGTTACTGCTGAAAAATGTTACATTAAATGTTTTTGTTCCAGTTGCTGAGGGTAACATGACGAAAATTGTTTCTCGTTCCTTTAATATGAACAACTGGTTTATTGTGTTTAAATGTAAAAAAAAAAAAAAAAAAAAAAAAAAAAAAAAAACATTTGTTAATCGGGTTTGCGGTGTTAATTTATTAGCAAATGCTATTACAAGGGGCTTTCCATAAAAATAAATTCATTTGTATATGAAATGTATCCATTATTATATGAAACTAAGTGAATTGACCAAAGGAGCCCCTAGCAGGGGCTACTTTGTTCCAAAACTTTAAAAATAGTTTGAAAAAAATTCTCTTTAAAACCATAAAGTTTGCTTCCTTGTTTCATGTTAATTGTTTACAACTCCATTTCGACGTTGAAAAATCACATATAATATTTTTTAATAATGGAAATGTGGGTGAAACCAGAAAAAAGTGGCCCAAAGTAGCCCCGATTGACGGTACAATTGTACTCAAGTATTTGGCTATGAACATATTTTTAATATTCTTAAAAAAATATGACTTTGATATAAATTCATTTACTTTTACAGACAATTCTCAAATATTCGTAACTTTAGTTTTAATTAAAAAAAAAAACAACGCATAGCAAGTGACCTAGTAGATAGCTTTTATTAACAGAATGTTCTGGTCTCAATTATAGATTTAAAACTATAAACAGCAGGGTTAATGAATGTGGGATAAAGCCTCTCACAGTATGAAATGCTTTCAGTCTCCTCTGCATGGGCTTGTTGTGATCTGATGTAATACTTTCTAGAAGAGAGACAACATTATGACAGATGGAACAGGGATTTCCTATGGTAGCGAAGGTGTAGGAAGGCTGTAAGAAGGATAAAGCGTGCTAATAGACTTTCGTCCGACATTGCACGCTTTTTGTTTAATTCTAACGTTAGACGAACGTCTATTTGCACGTTTTTTTTCCTTTTTACAGACTTCCTACACCTTCGCTAGCATGTGATTCTTTTTCATGTTGACACAAAAAGCGTGCAAATAGATATTCGTCTAACATTAGCCTAACTGATTAAAATAGAAGTTCATTGAAACTCTTAATAAAATATAGAGAAATATGATTTTTAAGTAAAACAATCATTTTCGATAATAATAATAGAAAACCCGCTTAAGACGCTCACGGTTAGGACACGATACCGCTTAATACGCGAGTTGTATCCGGTCTCTTGAACATTGCCCATAAGTCTAATACAAAAAATCGTGCTTAAGACGCGAACTTATAGATCAAGATGCGAATTTCTAATAATATCCTTCAGTAATACCAATTTAGCGGATTTTTTAAAACAACTGTTTCTGAATAGTAGTATTTGCTTCATTTAACAACAAATTAATTAAGGCGAACATTGCTAATCTGAAATAGTGGTAGATTTTTGAATTATTCCCCCTCTAAATTAGCAACACTGCAATTCTTCTTAATCCCGCGTTCTAACATTGTTTGTCTGTGACTTCGTGTATGTTTTCACTGTAGTAAGAGAGATATAGATAAAATCAGGATGCTGAGATACGTCGTAAAAATTGTTGTGTTTAGAGATGTTGTGTGAATGAGTTTCAAATGTACATTTATATCACTACTATGTTTTATAATGCATGTTATATTCAAAATAAAAATGAAACTCGTGAAGATTAAATAAATGTAGTATATTATTCTTTTATATTTTCTATGTTTTCTTTACTTTTTGCTAAGCTATAAATAATTTTTACACGAAGATTAATAAGGATTGTTTTCTCTTATTATATGGAAATTAAACGTCAGATTATAAAGGTACTCAATATCAAAAGTACTAAATATAATTTTAGTAATTGGCTGATTTAGTTTTTTTTCTTTGAGTGAAAAAATTAGTCTAGCAGGAAAATATAGTTGTTGTTTTATATTTTGTTACAACGTATTAATCGACAATACAGCCATGCTTGAATCCATATTTATTTTCAGTTATTATTTCAATCGATCCTATTTAAAATAAGCAATGTGTTAAAGTTGAATACAGTTATATTTTAAACTAAGTATACATAAAAGACACAGTTTTTGACCGTAAAGATACAAATGAAAACTGTTAAAGTTCATTTAGACGATTAGATGTGCAAATAAGCCGATGTCCTGCAACATGATACAAATACCGTTTAATACGAGACTTTTCTCGATTCCCTTGAAACGGGTCTAGCAGGAAAATATATTTGTTGCTTTATTTTTGGTTATAACGTATTAATCTATAATAAAGCCATGCTTGAATCCATATTTATTTTCAGTCATTATTTCAGTCGATCCTATTAAAAAGAAACAATATGTTGAAGTTGAATACAGTTATATTTTAATCTAAGTATAAGTAGAAGACACAATTTTCGACCATAAACATACAAATGAAAACTGTTAAAGTTCATTTAGACGATTAGATGTGCAAATAAGCCGATGTCCTGCAACATGATACAAATACCGTTTAATACGAGACTTTTCTCCATTCCCTTGAAATGGGTCTAGCAGGAAAATATATCCCATCAAAAACATCTCATGTAAAAAAAAGCCAAGTCTCCTGACTCTTTGACCGTAAAAAGTTCTGAGATCATGTGTAAAGCTAAGCTTAGCTCTCTTATTAACTCTGATATTTTAATTCACAAATTACTTCTAGTCTCTACACTTTTAGTAAATGATTATTTTGTGACTTGGCAATTACGCAGCACAGGAAAGTTATTACGTAAACACTTTACTTAAGTTTTGAATTGGGATTAGATTATTTGATTAAGGCTGAATATGAACACGAGGGATAGAAGAAGCCTGAAGGAGGGATGCACCAATTGGGGGTCTTTGTAAAAGAGGGGTCTGGCTCGTATTCACGTTACATAGGAAGAAAATCACCCAAAACTCCGGACATCAAGTTTGACCAGTAGAGAGTTTTCGCATACGGGCTTACAATGTAATGTAAAATTATTTCCATGCTACAAATACATATATGTTCAGTGCTCTTATAGAAACCATTTTATGCAAAACTTTATAAATAAACGTTAATATTAAAATGTAAACAACAGCCTTTACATTTTCGTGCTGCGTCATTGCCAAGTCACAAAATAATCATTTACTAAAGGTGTAGATACTAGAAGTAATTTGTGAATTAAAATATCAGAGTTAATAAGAGAGCTAAGCTTGGCTCTACACATGATCTCAGAACTTTTTACGGTCAAAGAGTCAGGAGACTTGGCTTTTTTTACATGAGATGTTTTTGATGGGATTTCACTTCTTTTTGTAAGGAGAAAGCCAAAGAAAGCTTTTCCAGTAGCGTCGATTTCAATTACACTATCTTTAACTTCATAGACTTTATGGCTCCTGATTGCTTCGATGTTCCGCTTTTCCTAGAAAAGCGAATCGGCATGTGTGCTACTGTTTGAAATCCATTCATTCAAATTTTCTAGCAACTATATTAGTTTTTGTTTCAATTTATCAGCTGTTCAATCAAAGTCCTCCAAAGTTAATTCTACTCCAGAGTCCATTTTATAACTTTGTCTGCTTCCAGTCTATTTCCCATTTTTTTAGTTGTAGCTCTCGTAATGTTTTCTAAAGTGTTTATTTTAAACTGCAGCTTACCTCTAGACCTTTTTCGTCAGTAAGCTCCAATATTCATACCAGGGTGGGCAACAGAACAGCGCGCGACTTCTTAGCGAGCTACGTCTTCCCATTTCAGAGTATGAATCGTTGTAAAGTTTTAATGTGTGTTTTTGTTTTCAAAAATGGTTTTGACGATAGAGAGCTCTAGCTTCTTGGAGCTGTTGAGAACGCGATTTCTCGGAACGATTAGCCCTTCCTCTTTTGACCTCAATAGGTCTTCTAATTTTTTTCTCTAGTTGATTTCTCTCTGTGATAAATATTCATTTGGAAAAATAATAGATTATTGCTACCTGTTAAGAAGAGGAAGTAGAACGTCAAAGTGACCTCCTAAGAAACTAATCCCAGCTAATCCCAGTGCACAACCACATACTCAACTATAGCACATCTGATATCATACGACTAGGCTATGTTACCTAGCACAGAAAAGAAAATATAGATGAAATAGATACGAACGATCTCCAGATGTAGGAACTACTCGATGAGGACTTTCTTCGCTGTGATCAAAATATAACATTTCAGTTTTTTCCTTTCAAACTTTCTTCGATCAACAATGTCTTTTGTTGGAATATCATACAATTTTGCGTTTCCTTTCGTTACCGCGTCTTTTCAGCAAATTTGCAGATGCACACTGACATCTAGAATTCAAATTTTACACAATAAAAAACTGTGTCGCCAAAATTTGAAATTCAGTTATTCCTCTTTTCGATATGTAACACTTACAATCAAGTTATTTTTAGAAACAAGTAGGTGAAAGAATTTTACACAAAAGTTTCAATCCTTCATACTTTCGAATTTAAAGTAAATCGTAATAATTTTATTATTTAAATGATTTTAGTACACAGTAGACCGCGCATAGCTAGGTAGTTATTTTTAAAATACTAGGGGCCTCTGCCCCTACGAGCTACGCTCGTCAACCCCCGTTCAGACTCCGCAGACTCTAAAAGTACGCCAATTTGATCGGCTTTAAAAAGATTTCGAAAAATTGAATTATAATTTAAAAAACAATGGCGATCTCTCTATAAACGGATTTCTATTCATTTCTCTTTGACTGGGGAATTTTAAGGCCAAATCCGCTGCGGAACTACTTGATTAACCCGTCGACCAATTTCGCCAAATTATGTAAATCGCCAAAGCACTCGCCAAATTATACAAATTGACATCATTTTATTTTAAATAGCGAAAGAACAAATAAATTAGTGCAACATTAATAAAAATACAAATAAAACGTCGAAATAAAAATAACTTGATAACGCAGACACGTGTAACTTGCTTAAAATCAAGTTAATGTGACATTGACGATCAACCATTATTGCCATTTAATCTTACAGTTTGGCGAATGATGGATTTTTGGTCGACGGGATAACTAAGTAGTACCAAAAATACATATGTCAATTGCTGTTCTCGTCTTTGATTAAGTAAAATAAGATAAACATTTCAAAATAAACGGATATAAAAGGAATTAAGTAAACAGAATCTTTGTCTCCTGGTATTTTTTAACAAAGCGAAAAGAAAGTTCTTTTAAATAAGACATTTTAAATTAATCGTTTTTAATCTGACGTAATTTTGACCAAACTATTCTTTCTCTTTTTAATATTCAAGTGAAAATACTTGTGTTAGAAATGAAATATTATTTGCGCTTTCCTAACAAAAATAGTTGAAAAGTATCCTCTCAAAATATCAAATAAATGTCTAGCGCAATTTCTAAATTTAAACAGTTTTGCAATATTATTTTGTGTTCATTTTATGTAATAACTGTAATGTGACATAATATGACGTAAATATGACGTAATTTCTCCTATTTAAGACTTCTAACGCATGTTAATGAATTTATTATTTTACAAATTCCTTTCTCTCTTAAAATTCACGTGTAATTATTGTTTTATGACGCAATTTTTAATAAGTTCCTGCTTTTTGTACATAATTATTTAATTCTAATTCCAAATGTTTTTTTCTGTGTATAATAGTCACGTGTAAATAATTTTTTTATTTATTTTACGTATAAATATTTTTTTTGAAGCAAACATTGTTTCGGCTGTTTATACAGTTGGCAACATTTTAAATTAATATCACTTTCTAAAATCTGTAAAAAATATTTCTCGAAATGCTGAAAATTTGAATTTAAAATAGAAATAAAACCTCAAAAAATTAGCCAAATTAAAAAAAGAAATACAATCTGCACACCGGGAACTACAAACGTATAAAATGATCTAAAAATGATTAAATTTCCATGAATAGTTTTTGTTGCTATAAAACTTTTTTAGTGGAACGATTTTGTCCAACTTTAGCATTAAATATCTCTTAAAATAATTAGTCGATTTGGAAACTGTCTACATCAGCGTGTTTATCAAACATTTCTGTATAATACTACCGATTTTCATATTTTTGTATGCATTATTTTTCTTAATATTAACGAAGAAAGACCTCCGGTCACAAAAAATTCAAAACCGGCGGCGGCGGCGGCGGTGACAGCGGTAGTTACTTTTTTTTTAGAATAGAGAGATTTATTTTGTTTTAGTAAATGTAGAAATGTGATAGATACTATCCGCAAAACTTCAATAAGTTGCGGAGAATATAGCGGAATTTTTGTTAATGCGTCTCCTCTTAAGACGTATCTCCGGTTAATGCGGACAGTTTCATTTCCCCATCATATTTAATTAATGTTAAAGGCATCGTTTATTGCGGATTTAGGTTACAGATGAAAAATGGCCTCCCTTGGAAGTCCACTAACGGTTGTTAACCGAATATTCATATCTACCACTCGTAGTCTTAGCACGGTTGAAAGTGAAATGTCAGAGAAAATGACGTCATAGTGGTGCAAAAGTGATAATGTTTAAGTTTTAAATATAAAAATAATTGACTTCTTTTCAATATGTCATTTTTTCTGGAGAGAGGGGAATGTAGAATTTTGATTTTGAATTCCAAATCGATAATTTGAGTACCTAAAAAACATATTTAAAAAAACTAGGGGGCTCGGCCCCCTACGAGCTACTCTCGCCAACCCCTGTCCAGTCACCGCTAACTCTAAATGCACGCTAATTTGATCGGCTTTAAAAAGATTTCGAAAGATTAAATTATAATTTAAAAAACAGTGGCGATCTCCCTATAAACGGATTTCTATTCATTTCTCTTTGATTGGGGAATTTTAACGCCAAATCCGCTGCGGTACAACTTGATTATCCAATCGACCAATTTCGCCAAATTATATAAATCGCCAAACCACTCGCCAAATTATACAAATTTACATAATTTTTATTTTAAATAACGAAAGAACAAATAAATTAGTACAACATTAATAAAAATACAAATAAAACGTCGAAATAAAAAATAACTTGATGACGTAGACACGTGTAACAACATTTCAAAATAAGCTAATATAAAAGGAATTAAGTAAACAGAGTCTTTGTCTCCTGGTATTTCTTAACAAAGCGAAAAGAAAGTTCTTTTAAATGAGACATTTTAAATTAATCGTTTTGAATCTGACGTAATTTTGACCAAGCTATTCTTTCTCTTTTAAAGATTCACGTGAAAATACTTTTGTTAGAAATGAAATATTATTTGCGCTTTCCAAACAAAAATAGAAAAAAAGATCCTCTCAAAATATCAAATAAATGTCTAGCGCAATTTCTAAATTTAAACTGTTTTGCAATATTATTTTGTGTTCATTTTATGTAATAACTGTAATGTGACGTAAATATGACGTAATTTCTCCTATTTAAGACTTCTAACGCATGTTAATGAATTTATTATTTTACAATATCCTTTCTCTTTTAAAATTCACGTGTATACTTCTTATGACGTAATTTTCAATAAATTCCTGCTTTTTATACGGAATTATTTAATTTTAATTTGAAAGTATCTTTTCTATTTATAATAGTCACGTGTAAATAAATTTTTAATTTGAAGCAAACATTATTGTTTCCGTTGTTTATGCAGTTAGCAACAGGTTAAATTAGTACAATTTTCTAAAATAAGTAAAAAATATCTCTCGAAATGCTGAAAATTTGAATTGAAAATACAAATAAAACCTTGAAAAATGAGTCAAATTAAAAAAAATTAATTAATTCTGTACACTGGGAACTTCAAACGTATAAAATGATCTAAAAATGATTAAATCCCCATGAATAGTTTTTACTGCTATAAAACTTTTTTAGTGGAACGATTTGTCCAACTTTAGCATTATATCTCTTAAAATAATTCTTCGATTTGAAAACTGTCTGCATCAGCGTGTTTATCAAACATTTCTGTATAATACTACAGATTTTCATATTTTTGTATGCATTATTTTCCTTAATATTAACAATGAAAGACCTCCGGTCACAAAAAATTCAAAACCGGCGGCGGCGGCGGCGGTGACAGCGGTGACAGCGGTAGTTGCTTTTTTTTAGAATAGAGAAATTATACATCGCAGGGGAGTTTGTATTGCCATTAAAAAAAGTAAACTTTTCTTTACGTATGCGATTATGTTAGTCATATCCTGAGTGCCACTCTCCATGTTTTATAAACATTGAATTTGTTATTCTTCAACAATTGTTGTCTACGTCTACGTCAATAGTTTGGCAACAAATGTGAGCTATTTTGTAAATATGAGGTAAGTTTGACAGCAAAATTCTCTTGCTTTTAAAACTGCTGGTAATTTTGCGCCATGGTCTATTGATATTGCATCAAACTATAGCGATGTTTAAAATAATATGGTATTGATGCTAAATATAGCAAAAGTATAAGAGCTGCTATCTATCAAGAAATGTTAGCATATTTGCAGAATGTTTATAAAATATTTAAATTCACTAAATTAACATTTGGAAAAATGAATTAATTTTATTTGGGTACTATTTGAGGCGCAGATGTCATATTCGCCTCATATTGGCGCGTTATTTTTCCGAGGCTGATTTGGCGAAAACATCAACAGCATAAACAACAACATCCGAGTTACCATATCAAGCAAAATAATGACACTTTAGCGCCGGTTAAGTATACATTGCGTATATGACATTGGCGTCAGAAAAAAATCGCGCCAATATGGGGCGAATATGACATCTGTGCCCTATTTGATTATCCCGTCGATCAATTTCGCCAAACAATTCGCCAAATTATACAAATTGCCGTATTTTTATTTTAAATAACGAATAAACAAATAAATTAATAAAACCTTAATGAAACTACAAGTAAAAAGTCGAATTAAAAATCATTTGATGACGTAACAAACAATTGTATGGTGTTTAATGTCAAGTGAATGCGACATTTACGATCATCCATTATTAGCGTTTAATCTTACAGTTTGGCGATAGTTTTTCGGTCGACGGGATAATCAAGTAGTACCTTTATTTGTTCTAGTCAATTAAAACGAATTTTACTGTATTCAGGACCCAGCTATTTCGTGCTTGATTTAGTATAGTTGAAAAACCGATGGTTTAGTTGACAAACTGCGTTTTATCATGTTGATAATCAGTGAGCAACAGTATTGGCAACAGTTCCGATTACGGAAAATAAAAGATTTTTAATTTCTTTTTTTCGAATTTTCCAAATTTTTTAATTTTTTCTTTCTTTGTATCCCAAATACTACCTTCTTACCAAATTTCAAGTTTCTAGGGCTACAGGATGTACCTCAGATTTTTGATGATCGGTGAGTCAGTCAGTGTCGAAAAGCGAAACTTTGAGTTCATATATTTTCTGAACTAGAAAAGATGGAAACGCGGAAATTTTACCATTTGCTTCCGTTTGAAGAGTACTTTTAGAAAAACAAAGTTTCAAGTTCCTGGGAAATTCCAGCGAAGGGATATAGGGCTGTCAAAAGTACCCTGAGTTGCTTCCAGAAAAGGATGCTTACGGCTGTGCTTTCTCGACTTGGCAGGGGCACTGCCGTGCCCCCAGATTTGTTGCTTTATTTTTGGTTATAACGTATTAATCTATAATAAAGCCATGCTTGAATCCATATTTATTTTCAGTCATTATTTCAGTCGATCCTATTACAAAGAAACAATATGTTGAAGTTGAATACAGTTATATTTTAATCTAAGTATAAGTAGAAGACACAAGTTTCGACCGTAAACACACAAGTGAAAGTTCTTAAAGCTCATTTAGACGATTTGATGTGCAAATCAGCCGATGTCCTGCAACATTATACAAATCACGTGTAACACGAGACTTTTGTCCTCTCCCTTGAAACGGGTCTAATAGGAAAATTTATTTGTTGCTTTATTTTTGGTAATAATATATTAATCGACAATAAAGTCATGCTTGAATCCATATTTGTTTTCAGTTATTATTTCAGTCGATCCTATTAAAAAGAAACAATATGTTAAAGTTGAATGCAGTTATATTTTAATCTAACAAGGAGAGGGCCAACCTTGTTAATCACAGATTTTGATTATTGTAATATATGTTGTAGGGTAGAGACCCCTTAGTATCAGGTTCAACGGATTTTATCCAACGCTCCTTAGTTCTAAAGAAACCGGCGGGTCTAATAATAGTACACAACTTAAATACTTACATTGCAACCGAAATGATAGGTTGGGCGTAACACAGTTGGTACGGCGTTCGATGGCTGATCTGCGGGACCGGGTTCGGTACCTGAACGCGCTACATTTGTTTTTCTCATTTTTTGTTTTATAAATATACTTTTAATTATAATTTAATAATTTCAATTGCAAATTTTAATATCATACATTAATTATAATGTTAACAAACTTAATTTTTTTTAACTATTATTTCTCATCCTTTAAAGAGGTTTAAAAAGAAATTGGATCTATTATTGAATGATGTAAATTCCAAAATCGTGACAAAATCTGTTGTGGTGCCATCTAGTTATGATGAAATAAAAGAATATCCAAATAAAATAAAAATAAAAGCAGAACGAAGATAGGTGAAAGCAAAATAATTGAAAGCTCAAGCATACGTATTATAAATTTAAAAAAATTTAATATGCAAAAAATCGGTTGTAATTTAATTCTGATGCTAATTTTTAATATAATTATGCTTGTTACTTTAAAAACAGAATAATAGTATTATCGCATTGACTTCTTTTGTTAAAGCAATGCCTAAATGATGTTTCTTTAAAATCACGAATTGACACAATTGCTCAATATAATTGCATCCATAAAGAATATATGAAATACATTTTAAAAGTGATTTTTAAAAAATTAACAGTTTTATGATGTTTCATACAACTATTTACTTAAATGTAAAAAATTAAATAGGTTAAAAGTATAATTGATAAGTATAATTGATAAATTGATAAATTTATAATTTATAATTATAATTTATAATTATAAATTTTAATTGACAATGAGATTATTAATTATACTTACAAGTATATTTATAAAACAAAAAAATGAGAAAAACAAATGTAGCGCATTCAAGCATCGAACTCGGGAGCTCGGATCAGCCGGCAAACGCCATACCAACTGAGCTACGACCAACCTGTCATTGCGGTTGCAAAGTAAGTATTTAAGTTGTGTACTATTATTAGACCCCCCCGGTTTCTCAAGAACTAAAGAGCATTGGATAAAATCCATTGAACCTGACACTAAGGGGTCTCTACCCTACAACATATATTAAAATAATCAAAATCTGTGATTAACAAGGTTGGCTCTCACCTTGTAAGTATATGTAAAAGATGCAATTTTCGACCACATACAAATAAAAGTTCTTAAAGTTTATTTAGACGATTAGATGTCCAAATAAGCTGATTTCCTGCAACTTTATACAAATCCCGTTTTATACGAGATTTTTGTCCAATTCCTTGAAACGGGTCTTAACCGGGTTCAACTGTAATTGTAATATTAATAGCAAAAATCTCGGCAATGCAAATTTCACATCTTTTATTTTTTTAACCATAAAAATTTAATTTATAAAATGAAACATAATAAAAAAGTTATTTTAAATTAAATAAAATTATAGACATTGTAGTATAAAACTAAATATATCCATCGAATAAGTTCAAGGATACAATTTGCATCTTCAGTTCAAAAATCTAGGTTTAAAGAAAAATAAAAGTTAGATTATTTTTTTATAAACATGAAAGTATATCATTGATTATATTGTCTATTCTGACATTATGAATACCGACAAAGCTGTAAATAAATAAATAGATAAATAAATAAAAGATAGTGACAATATAATAACCTATATATATTTTTTCCAAATGTATATCATTTGCGATTTAATGAAGGCTTTGCACATCGGATCGGGTATATCTGTAAAAAAATTGATTATTAAGTAACCTTGTAATGAAACAAGCTTTTTTTCTTTCTCGAAATATCAGAATCTTGCTTCAGAGAGCTTGTACTTGAAACTGGAAGATTTTGTTTTCTTTTATTAACCTATGAAAGTGACTACGTAAAATTTAAAGTCTGTTAAACTAAATAATCCACTCATTGTGTCAAAGAAAGGTCTCACAGCATAATTCCATCTATAATGCTACTCTCAAAACTTCCACTCTCTACAATAAATCTTTTTTGACTAAAACTTATTACATATTTTATAAAAAAATAATTAGAAGCATCATTGGTAACTATCCAATGCAAATAACTAAAAAGTTGTTATAACAATAAACGACTGAATATGTTTAAAAATTGTTTCAACATCACAATACCATAAAACGTGTTTTTATATCACATATTGTACAAAGCAAACAATTTATAAATTCATGCATTTTAAAGAACTATGCATTAAATAATTATTAAATGCATATCTTTAATTATATTATTACCCTGCACTATCTACATAAAACAGATTCTTCAAAAACCTTTTTTTGTTGGAATCTAGGTTTTTTTTAAATATTTATTTAAATTGGATTAAGTTTTTAATAAGATTAATCCCTAAAATTAAAAGCAAATAAAAAATATAAAAAAACTTTAATTATGTTGATTATTTTAGTTGCTCAAAAAAAGGCAACTTGGATGGAAAACTTTTTTTCTGTGTGATTGTTAAGTGCTTTCATTTCATATTGAAATACTTAAAAAAATATCTCTTTTTTATATAGACATTTTTATTAAGAAAGGCAATTGAGATAACGATATTGATTTTTTTTAATTAAAAGAAAACACTTTGAGTTCATTTTTTATATAAATCAATTTATCTTGTAATAATATTTAAAAAAATAGGTACGACTCTTCATATGTTTATTATACAGTACAAATAATTATGTTGTTCCTTTCGATGGTCAAATATAGGTTTACAGTCTGAGAAGATATAAGAGACAGTTAATTGACTAGAACAGTGTTGTAGAGAACTAGAACTAGAGAATTAATTGACTAGACAGTTAATTGACAGAAGACTATTTGAGCATGCCGTTAATAAGTCTGCCAATTTTCAAATGAATCCATTGTAAATAGAGGGATTTGCTTTTTAATGTCCAGTGTCCCCTTAAAGCTTTTGCATATATGCCGTATTTTGTATGCATATATATTGGTATTGTTTTACGTTTTTAGTTCTTCAGAGTTCGCTTTGGGTGTTTTTGTGATAATGTCTGTTTTCATGCATGTATGCGAGAGTATACGATAGCGTTCAAGCTGTGCTTTCTGTTGAGCTCTTATTATGCTAATATGTTGCAGACTACAGTTTCAAGAAATGTATTCATTTGCGTGTACAAATCAAATTGCGGATTTAGTAATTAAACTTTTTTTTAAACATTTTTTTCATCCATTTTATCTCCAGTGAAAACGATAAGTACAGAGACTGTTTGTAAATTTTTCAGACAATGTAAAAAAATCGCCTGCATAGAAAACTCACAGTAGGTACTATTTTCAATAAGACAAGGGGGAAACGTGAATGTAAGGCTTCAAGTGGAAACACTGTTTCAAATATGTATCCATGAACGAAAAATAATTCTTCGATTAGTAAAGAGTTGAGACCTTTTGTGAAAAACAAATCCTTCTGGTCAAAGGAATGTTACAAAATCTTTAATATGCTAATTGTAAAGTGTTAACAAAATCATTAACATTGTTTTAAATGTTATAAAGGTCAAAAAAGAACACAATGTTCATCTTCCTTCTCCACGACGCATCGCATGATAGAGAAGTCCTTGTGAGAAGCATTATCTATAGAAAATGGAAAAATGTTGTTACAAGAAATGAAGCTTGGGCCTATTCAAATGATTGTAATAAAATAAGAAATTTGTATTGTCATAAAAGAAGGAAAACAATCTTAAGGGGCCTCAGGACTCTTAAAATTGGAAAAAAAGAAAAAAAAGACCATTTTCAACATTTAATATCTTAAAATGTATTTGACTTTAAGACACAATTTTAATTGGAATAAAATATATAAGTATGTTCTTTCATTTCGTGCATTTAAAAAATTATAAGATGCAGAATTAGCATTTACAGGGGGCTCCAAACTGTTAGACATTTTTCGAGCAAAAAAGCGGCATAACAGCTTACGCGCACGATTACAAAATAAGTGTTGCAACTAGAATGAAAATTTTGGTACCTAGTTATACTTCAGATTGTAATAATTACCCTGAACCTAAATAAATTTGTATTTAAAGCTTTTTTTTTATATTTTTAATACAAAGTTGTATTTAGCTAATGCAAAATTAAGAAAATTTCAACAATATAATCACCTAAAAAAATATTATTTTGAACAATAAAAAAGAAATTTTAGGTTCAGTTTATACAGACTAACATGAAACATACGTTTTGAAAATTTCATGAAAAAATATTCGTAAGTTTTTGAGATATCGTGCGCGTTATGCCCAAAAACGTCATTTGGAGAAAAATGGCTTCAAAGTTTCCGAAACGACGCTTCAGCTATTGAACGTGTATAAATGTAAAAGCCATAACTTCAGCTCTAATAGGAATTTCAAGGAAACAATTATATCAAAATGTTCAGAACAGATAGGAGTTTAACATCTAAAAAAATTAAAATTTCGAAAATTTTAAAGCTTTAAGAGTCCTGAGACCCCTTAAAACACGGTTCAATATATCTAGAGAAAGCTTTAACAGAGGATTTATGAATGTGGTTTGTTTTGCATGCAACAGCAAATTAAAAATAAAGAGAGTCGAGTAAAAAATGTTAAGATCAACTTACATACCATCTTTTACTCTAAATCTTCAAACCTGAAACACCATCTCTTTACTCCCAGTGCAATCAATCTGTTGAACTACATCAAAATAAAGCAAGCAACCACACATCAGAATCTACTGTTAATTTTGCCAGAAAATAGAGAAACAGATACCAGGAATGTACCTGGTAAATCTCCTAGTGTATCATCCATGGATTTTTTTCCCTTTTAGACTTTTAAAAAGTGCATTATCCAAACATCAATCTACAACCCACCATGGACAATGGGAAGCTGTTCAAGAGGAATGGGCCAAAATATTTCTTCCAAAACTAAAACAAGTTGGAAATTGTTCGTCAAACGTGGCAAATGAGGTGCGTTCGTAATATAACTAGTTTTATAATTATTTTTTGTACTCCATATTGTACTGAATGTATATTGTTTTGCACTTCATAAGTGCATAGTCTGAAACATCATTAAAATGCACTTACAATAATTTTTTTTTCCCATTCCCCGTAATGTACGAAAAATTTTTGACTGTCCCTGTAATTAAACTATACATCCGATTTTCATAAAATTTGAAATGGCTCGAAAACATTTTACAAGAATTATATATTTAAAATTTCAGACCATTCGGAAGGCTGTAACATCATTAAAATGCACTTGCAATAAGTTTTCCTATTGACCGTAATGTACAGAAAAACATTTGACTGTCCCTGTAATTAAACTATACATCCGATTTTCATAAAATTTGAAATGGCTCGACAAAATTTTGCAACAATCATATATTTAAAATTTCAGATAATTCGGTTGGGCAGTTTTTGCTCTGTTATATACGGACGGACAGACGGACAGACGGGCTGAACGACGACTATGGGTGCTACGTATTTATTAATTACGAACGCACCTAAAAAGGAATAATTGTCATAGAAATTACAGTATAAAAAGGTAGTTCATAATAAGGGTTATAAAATTGAGCATTTAAAACATAAATTTTTCATAAAACAGTTATGTAAATACCATGAAAATCGACTAAAAAATGTGCGAACAAACCTCTGTATATTTTATTGAATTCTCATATTATTATTCAATTATTTTATTGTCCACACTCTTCTTCTGTTTATTAATAAGCAGGTTTAAACTGAAATCTTCGTATTCAATCTTCTTAAGGGGTCTCCTGACTCTTGAAATTTCTAAAAATGAAAAAAAAATGACAATGTTCAACATTTAATATCATAAATTGCATATGATTTTAAAACACAGTTTTTGAAGGGATGAAAGATATTAGTTTGTTCTTTCATGTCATATATTTAAAAAAGTACAAAATTCTTAATTAATATTTATAAAGATCTTTAAACTTTTAGACATTTTTTCGAGCAGAAAATTGGCATGGCAACTTACTTGCAGATTACTAAATAAATATTGAATCTAGAATAAAAATTTTAGTGTCTATGTATACTTAGGATTATAATAATTACCGCGAACCTAAATATATTTGTATTTAAGATATTTTTATATTTTTAAAACAAAATTGTATTTAGCTAATACAATATTTTGAATATTTCAACAGTATAACCAACTAAAAAAAAGTATATATATATATTTTTTTAACAACAATTAGAAAATTTTAGATTCAGTTTATGAAGACTAATATGAAACATATCTTTTGAATATTTAAGTAATAATATTGAGAAGTTCTGAGATATTCTGCGCGTTATGCCCCAAACCGACATTTTGTGAAAAAGGACTTCAAAGTTTTGAAAACGACATTTCAGCTCAAAGTGGGTATAATTCTGAAAGCCTTAACTTCTGTTATAATAGGGATTTCAATGAAACATTTATATCAAAATTTGAGAAAAGGCAGAAGCTTAACAGATAACAGAAATTAAAATTTGAAAATTTTGAAGATTTAAGAGTCCTGAGATTCTTTAAAAAAAAAGAAACAAAATGACAGATCGTTTTACTAATCTAATAAACAGTATGGAAATTTAAATATTGCATTTTGTTGAGGGGAGGTGGGGTGTCGACATATACATTTAAAATTACACAAAACTTCAGAGTTATCGGGAATAACTAAATTCAATTTAACTAGTTATTTTAATTTATAGGCGCTAATCCTAAAACGGACAAAATGAAAATTCTTTGAATATTACATCATAAATTTCGAAAGCTGTTTCATTAATTTTTCTCTATGGGGACTTGGAGTTTTGTTAAAATGTTTGCCAAAATTCGGACTTCAAAAAGGAAGATATGTTGCCATAAGTTATAAACAGCTACAAAACCAGCCAAATTAACTTTTATGCTTCTTCGTGTTTATAAATTTATAAACATTTTGTTTATACTTATTATTATTGTTTTTATACACAACTTGCATCTGTTTGTAAATGAAAATAGGTAAATGTCATCTTTACCTATACTTATATTATAAAGAGGTAACGTTTGCTTGTTTGTGTGTGCGTTTGTAGGAATAATCTCTGGAACTACGGAAGCGATTTCAAAAGCAATGGTTGCAAATTGATGGTGACAGTTCTGACATGGGCTAAATTTTATATCAGTGCCGGTACTACAAGGTGTACAGTAACAAAAACTTTCTAAAAATGCTACTTTTGTGTTAACGGAGGGTCCTGAAAATGAAATTTTGCATGGTAGTTATATCGTAAACTTCTAATTATCATTAGGGAATAATTGCGATATAAACCTTAAAAAAAAAATAAATTTCTAAGTCTTCTCTATATAGTCAATATTCAGAGTTATACATTTCTCCCAGCTCTTTTTTAACATTTAGAAGGCGGTCATTGAAGTGCTCTAAAATGTCGTGGAAAGCCTTTATTCTACCTCATTTGTGCTATCAAACTCACCCCGCAATATTTTTTATTTAGTTCTGAGAAAAATATAAAGTAGCTTGGAGGGACATCGGACGGATGTACATCCACATCGCGTAGATTCCTCAACAGAAGCTCGAGATGAAGGAGGGGTTGAGCAATCTTGTATCGAAACTAAGCGAAATGCATGCAAATGGATATTATGACGCAAAGAAACCGTTTACATAAATTTTACTTTTGATATTTTGATAGCGTGGCACAAAAGATAATCAATTTATTCATATAAATACATTACAGTGCATTGTATAGGTTCAGTGAAAGTGATATTTTTAACTGTGTATTGGAAAATTAGATTTGATTAGATGTGTAAATATATTTAGCCAAATCGAATACAATTAAAATGGAATTTTAAAACAATATGTTTAAAGCTACATCAAGGCGTCACTTAAATTTTGATATTATATCTTTTAAAACTCATATTTTGAATTTATGAAAGATGTGAACGATAAAGCATCAAGGAATAAATTTTTATACATCCTTTTAAATGTAACATAATTCTTACACATGCAACTATAAATAAAACAAAAATAAAAAGATGAAATAAATAATATAGCGTCACTTAAAATTTGATATCATTATTTTTAAGTTCCATATTTAAAATTCTTATAGCAATAAGATAAAGTACTGCGTCACAAACTTTTAACCCGTTAAGGATTTTTTGAATTGATCTATGTATACATTTTTTATAATAAGAAAAAAGCTAGTGATAAAATCAAGCCTTAGTATAATATTAATGCTTTGCTTATTATTATTATTTTATAATCTGGATAGCAGACAGACAGACATGCAGCAAGCAGACATCCAATAGACAGCAGACACGTAAGAAACAGACAGGCAACATAGAGAGTAGGACGACAGACAGCAGGCAGACATCAGATAGACAGATAGCAGATAGACAGACAGAAGACAGAGAGATAGAACACAATGTGAAATAGACAGCGTATAGACAATCGAGAGAGTGTAGACAGTCAGACAAACAGGAGACAAAGTACAGTAAGCAGGCAGACAGGATACGAACAGACAGTTGATAAACATACAGCCGAAACTGGGTACATATATACCAGATAAACAAAGAGAGAGCCAGAGGTAGACAACCAGACGTATAAAGACGAAAAAATGTTCGAGGCTGGCGCACGAAGGGCGCATGGGCAGAGGCCCCTAGTATATAATTGTACATACAGCAGAATTTCCCCTTAAAGTAGTCCCTATTTAACGAAGTTTTCTAGTTAATGAAAGTTTCTGCTGAAACTTGACAATAGACACCACTAACATATAAATTAATATATAAATTAATTAAAGGCGATAGTTGACGAGGTCCTGAGTTATTTTTATACTAATAATAGTTCAAAAGAAAATGCAAGTACGAAAATTTTAGCTTATATTTTAGGCAGCTAACAGAATCCAATTTCTTATCCACTGTGTTCAGCTCATGTCCGAAGACACACGCTTCCTTGTACACTGAAAATTCTTTAATTTATTTGAATAAACTGGTGTTTAAATGATGCTATGTAATTCACTGATTGAAGCTCTTGCTTGTTTAATAATAAAAAAGGGAAAAGAAATTGCATATTATTAATTTAAATTGTTACACATTTATATGCATATTATCAGGTAAATAAACAAGTTCTAATGTTTTAAAAATATAGTTAGTTTTCTTAAGATTATAATTTAGTATAGTTTTCATATTCCAGAGCATATAGCTTCCGTCTTTAATGTATAATAATTTCACTAACAACTGCCAGAAAAAAAACGCCTACACAGAACTGGAACGCAGAAAGCGGATGATGCAATAATGATGAAATAAAAATCACTTCTTGCGTCAGATCAGAATTATTTCAAGGCGGTTGCTGCTGAGAAAGTTTTGGTGAAGTCAACTATTACCATACTTTTAAATCAAACGTGTTTCACTTAGTTTCACTAATGCCCACTTTTGATTTCAAAGCTATTATCTCAGTTGCAACACTATTCTTAATGTTTCAAATTGTGGCTTTCAAGGGTCTTAGTCAGTATGTCGGCAATCATTTGTTTAGTTGGACAATAATGCAGAACAATCGTTCCGCTTTCTATTAGATGATTAATGTTATTATACTTGGCATCTATGTGTTTCCTTGGTGACAAATGTTTTTGGTTTGTAGACAGTTTAATACAGGACAAGTTGCCCTCGTAGTCAACAATCGGTAGTGTTTGTGGTAAGTCAAGATCTTTGAGTAGTATTTATAACTACTGAACTTCTTGACCTACACGTCACGCATAGATATACTCCTTTTCGGTTGATGACAGGGCAACATATATCTGTTTCTCTGAAAACCAAGAAATCAGGTTATTACCTAATTTAAACAGATTTCCTATGGTGGATTTGCGATCTAGTTTATCGCTTCTCCAATCAGCGTCACAGCAATCTGTTAATATGGGCAGTTTATTTTCATCTATCACAAACTTAAAATGCTTCGTGGTTTTAAGGTATCTTATAAGTTTTTCAATAGCTAACCAGTCCACTTCTCTAGGTTTTTCATTTCTTCATCCTAGAATATTCACGCAGGCCGTAATATCAGGCCGGATGATAGAGGTAATGCCCCAACTGCTTTTCTGTATTCGGTGTTATCGCTCAGTAATTTGCTGTTAGCATCTAAATTAAAATAATCGGTACTCATTGGTAAATAGGTCAATTTTGACATAAATTTTCTTACAATTTCACCAATTTTATTATCTTGATCTAATATCAGACTTCCGTCGTCTGAATGTTTGATATTTATCCCTAGGTTGTGTGAGACATTTCCTAATGTTCTTATTTCATATTCCCGCGTTAGTTCATTATATATTTCGACGGTCTCTTTTTCCTTTCCCGCAACTAAAATATCGTCTACGTAAATATATGCGATATATTACATATAAACGACATGTCCCCGTTTAAATAAACATAATTCCGATTCACACTGATTAAATCATATTTTTCTCAGCGTTTTACTTATGTTAGGTGCCAGGCTCTAGCATCCTGTTTGAACCCATATATAGCTTTCATTAATTTCCATATTTTGTCCTTACCACCCTCTACGACATATTCTTCGATTTGTGTAATTAAAACTTCCTCATCTATGTCCCCGTGTAAAAACGCTGTTTTCACGTCAAGCGGAGTTATATCTAAATTTTTGTATACATCGGCATTTAAGAAACTTCTAATTGTGGTGTGTGCTACGACTGGGGCGAATGTTTCGTCGTAGTCACCTCCGAATTTTTTCGAATATCCTTTTACGACGAGTCTCGCCTTATATCTCAACTTCCCCACTGGCTTTAAATTTTGTCTTAAAAGTCCACTTACATCCGATAATATGTTTCCCCGGAGGTGTTTTGACTAAATCCCATGTATTGTTTTCTTTTAGCGAGTTTTTCATCGGCTGTTGCCGCTAGCCGATTATTTTTAATTTTTTGTATCTTTAATATTTTGTGTATCATCTCAAGTTTTTAGTTCCTCTACCTGACATATATTTGCGCTAATTCCGAATCTGTCAGAAGGTACTCTCTGATTTTGTCGTAAAGATCTTAGTCTGTGGTGGAATTGCGTCCGCGTCATTTTCATCACGGCCTTCTTCAACTCTAATATTTTCCGTAAGAGTTGGAATGTTGTTAGCTTCTTCTTTAGTGTTATTTAACCCATGTTCTAAAAATTTTATAGTTCTAGATATCATTACTCTTTTACCACCAATGTCTTATACCCTTTGCTCCTATTATCATATCCCAAGAAAATGCCTTCAAAGGCTTTCTCATCGAATTTTGATTATTCTACATAGGTGTAAGCCTTGCACTCGAATGTCTTTATATGTGACAGACTTGGTTTTCGGTTATTCAGAATTAAAGTGGTGTTATGTTCTTGTTTGCCTTAGTTGGTAGTCGGTTTGTTTAGTAAGTTGCTGTAAGAATTGCTTCACCCCAAAATTGTCTCGGCAAGTTTGCAACCAAGAGCATGGTGCGTGCCATTTCTACAAGCGTGCGATTTATTCTCTCCGCGACCCCATTGTCGGGTGAGCAAAATGGTACACTTAATTGACGTTCAATACCGTTAAGGGTTACATAATTTTCAAAGTTTTCTCCAGGGTATTCTTCTGCATTATCTGATCTAAAGGCTTTTATTTATTTGCAAAATTTATTTTTCACTAGGGGAATGAAATTCTTCAATTTTTCTAAGGCTTCTGACTTATATGAAAGTAAATAAACCATTATGAAACGGTTACAGTCATCAATTAATGTAATAAAGTATCTTCTCCCTGTGAGTGTTTCTATCTTCACAGGCCCGCAAACATAGCTGTGTATTAGTAAAATAACTTCCTTTGACCTATTTGATGCTGTCTTAGGGTAGGGGGATTGTAACAATTTTCCCTCAATGCATTTAGTGCATGTAGTTTCATGTTTGCAATTGCTTAAACTTATACTTTCCGCTAATTTATGATTCACGAGATATTTAATAGATTCAAAATTCTTGTGTCCGAAACGCTTGTGCTAGATTGTAATACAGTTTGGATTTTCCCAAATTGTTTGGGTTTTAACAATATACCCATACTCATCCCTAGGACGAATTTCGTATAAATTATTGTTTATTTCTGCGGTTAATACTACATTTTTATCTTTAACAAAGTTACAAGTTTCTTTTTCAAAAATGACTTTTAAATAATTTTCCGTAGCCTTCTTCACAGATTCGGGGCAGTAAAGAACATCCTTAAGTATAACCCGATGCGATGAAATGGTATGAAATTTAATGTCTCCAATGCAACACAAGTTAAGTTTATTACCATATTCTATCATTATACTACCGAAATTTACAGTTTTAATGTTTAGGAAATTTTCTCGTGCGAATGCTACGTGTCATGTACATCCGGAATCAATAGCGAACTTATTTACATTAATTGCTTATGCTTCATATGCGAGCATTAAATCTGGCTCATGATAAATTTGATTCGAAAAGTCATAAACGTTTTCTTCAGAGTTTGATAGAGAGGAAAATCATTTGGACCTACTCCCGTGTCAGCATTACACTTAAAACAGAAATCGAAGTATCCCATTCGTTATTTTGATTACCTTTGTAATTTCCTTAACTGTTTCCGAAAAAGTTCGAATTATTATAAAACTTATTTCTATTAGCATCATTTCTCTGAAAATTATATTACGCTTTATTTCCCAAATTATAACATTCTTCTTTCATATGGTTCTGTTTTTGCAATAGGTACAAAATTTCCTATTTCTAGCATTTTTATTTACTTCCTTGTAGACTGAGTCGCGAGAACTTGAAGCGGCTTCCCGATTCTCGGATCTTTTTATTGCTTTATATGCCGAATCTCGCGAGTTTGGACTCACATCAATGTTTACATTCATCGATTAATTCATTTTTCACGAATTCTAACGTCAGATCATCTTGGGTAAGTGCTTCAAGCGCCGTAATCAAAGAGTCGAAAGACCTAGGTACAGAGTAAAGCAGCAGGTGCATATATGGGAACCTGGGATATCTTTTTCTCAATAGCCAAAGCTTGTCTTTAATTGACAACACATTATTTATGTGCGCGATCATGTTCCCTCCTTCATTCAATTTCTGAGAATGCAATTTCCTTAAAAGGAATTATTTTTAAGAAAGGTTTTATCTTTGCTGGACAGCTTTTAAAGCGTCCGAAATATCTTTAACATTACTCAAATGTTTATCTGTGAATCTTCAATGAAAAATTTAGTATCGATTTAGCTTTAATATTCTGTTTAGTGCAATCGGCTGTTGTTGGTTCCGGTGAGGGATTTAGTACTACGCTAAAAAGATCATCCCTCAATAAAAGATTTTCAATTTTAAACGTCCAATTACTATAGTTTTGATAATTCAACCTTTCAACTAATGCAATATCTTTGGTGGCCCTTTTTCAGCTTTATCAAAATATAATTTTTATTTAACACGTATCAGTTTTAAATGCTCTTTAAAGATGTAGTCGAAATATTACGGATGGATTCTGAATTTAATTTATTAGTCACTGGTCACATATGACACTTTAATATATCTCATAGGGTCCTGCATTCATGAGGCGAATCAGTCTCAAAATCTAAAGGTGAGCTGGAAACTAATGGCGTCACCAATTACCAGTCTTTTGAATCAAACGTGTTACACTCAGTTTCAGCAACATTAATCTGCATATTACGAAAAATATATTCTATATAACGAAGTTTATTTCACTTTCGTGAATGTACAGCATTAAATTTATGAGGCTGATGTTGCAATAGATGTATGAATTTATTTCGGCCGATTGCAAGAAAGTGAAATTATTTATTTATTTATTTATTTAATCATTACCATCAAAGCGATATAAGTAAGCGTGCAATGTCAATACTGGAATCTGGAGTACAGTAAAAAGTCTAAAGTCCGGAATCCTCGGGACTTTACCAAGTCCGGACTTCGGATTTTTCCGAACTTTTTCATCAACATTATTGTTTTTTCAATAAAAGGAATAAGAAAATCCACTATTTAAAAGGACAAAATATGGCGTTCATATGTATAAAGTGCATATAACAACTATTAATGCTAAGTTAAGCAATCATTATCGTTAAATAAATCTTTAAAAAAAGTAAAAGAAAAACCTTTATTTAAAGCTGTTCTCGAATCCAAAAGGGCAACTTTATGACATAAGTTTTAATTAATTTTAGTTCGGAGATGCATGAAACTAGCAGGTGTTGTTGTTCAGAAACTATATCATTGAGTTGTTTTGTTCGTTTTTTGCAAAAGCAATAGATCTTTCAGAAAATAATGTCAAAGTGGACGTTTTGAAAAAAGTTCCCGACGAAAGCAGTAAAACCGGTCAGCAAAGGGCGAAAAACGTCTCTGTCACTGCATCAAAATCGCTTATAACTCAATGGATAATTAATTAATCAAAAGATGGAAAACACAGTTCGATTCTAAATCGCTTCCATAGTCAGCCTTCCAATTTTATATCTTTCCGTTAAAAAATGAACTTGTAAATGTGTCAAAACATTTTGCGCTTGTTGAGCAGAGTAGTTGAGAACAGCCTTAAAGGAACATACAATTTAAGAAGAAATTCTAACTTTCTACAGTACTGAACATTTAAATTAATGTGGGCTGTTTTATTAACTTAAGTATATCATTAAGACGTTTTTCTTTTATTCTGTTCATAGGCATGAGATAAGATTCAGTAATAAAGCTTCTTTGCTCTAGAACATCGTTTTTTCACTTCTTTCTGGAATACCGCCGCAGGAAAGTCCGAACTTTGGACAAATCCGAACTTTGGGTGTCCGAAATTTAGACTTTGCACTGTATATTGACACAGCTGCGCTATCTAGTGGACGGGGTGAATCATGCAAATACGCGGTTTTTCAGTATGACGCAATATATGACAGAATATCTACTATCTACGCATCTCTTGCATATATTTTCTGAATCTTTACTCACTTATGCAAGATGAATCTTGTTTACGAGATTTAGTCCAAAATATTTTTATTACAGCTTGTTTTGATAAATTTATGTACATTTAAAAAAGAATAGTTGCAATATCATTTTAATTTCGGGAGAAAAGCACTAATGCTACGGAAGCATTGCTGTCTTTTGCCCTTAAACTAAAATTACATTGCGACTTGTTTTAAATACACATATTTTTATTAAAACAAGCTGTAACAAAAATATTTTGCAATAAATCTGGCAAACAAAATTCATCTTCTGTGAGTAAGTAACAATCTGAAATTCGTAATTGAATTTTTAACAGGGATTCTCTAAATGGCTTTATCTGTTTCAAAAAAAAAAAAAAATCTAATCTGGTGATTTTAAGAAGATTATTGAAGTTATTACCTAGACTCGCAAAATATCCAAACAAATAAATGAACAACACTTGCTGGTTTAATAGTATAACATTTAATGCAAGCATTTTAAATTAAAGTGATCCAGAATATAAAATGAAATAAGTTTTAAATTAAATGAATGAAATATTTGTTAGTTAAATAAGAAGATTGCAATGCGATTAAGAGAATATTGGAAATTTATAGTTTGCGCATGATAAGCGAACAAAAGGACGTAAAATTGACTATTTTATTTATAATTAAATTCTATACATATTCTAAACATTCATAAACTTTGTATTCTCATCGGGAATACAACCATGTATAACATCTTTTATAACTTTAGCACATCACGAATTGAGTAAAAAATAAGACTGCAAAATTCAATCTTTGCACATTAATTACTTATTAATTTTTATGAGTCATTTTTCATTTCATTAAAAGAAAATAATTAAAACCGAGCGTATTTAAATCAATAACATTTGATAATATATATTAAATAATATATTTTACCTTTTTTAATAAATTAAAGTTAAAATACGTAACTAACTTGTTTCATTCTTTGGAAAAGGTCAGATATGAATTCTATAAGAAAAAGAATTTTCTTACAATTTCGAAAACTACAGTTATTCGATGGTCAACATTATGCCATTTTAACAAATAATATTAGTTCTAAGAAGAATTGTTTTTATTTAAATAATTAACTATGATAAATAAGTCAAAAAAGCACGTATAAAAATTAATAGAATATTCTATTACTGTCAGAATATAAATGCTACAAACAAATGAAAACACGACGTTTGTGCAGTTATTTCATAAATGTGCAATTAATAGATTATCCATAAAGAAGAAAACAGTTAGGCATCTTTCTGTAGTTCATCCTGTCCGCCATGTGGTGGCGACCTTGATTGATGTGACCTCACTTTTAAAATCTTGCGGTTACCTCTTCCATTTAAGATAGGACGCTTACTTATATCGCTTTGATTACCATCCTTATTGGTGCTAAACAAAAAAAAAAAAAAAAAAAAAGAAAAAATTTCACACTAGGAAAAACATTTAGTATCGCCACTCTCTCACACAGACACTCTGGCGCTGAAGTGTGTCTGGGGGAAGCCCTCAATACAATAAGAAGGGGATTCCAGTTTCAAGAAATGTTACAAATGATTGTTTGGATACTTATAAAAGTGTCAAAATTTTAATGAAAAGTGATTTTTTATAAGAAACCTGTACAAAGTAATATTACGTACTTTTTAAAAGTTCAGAGTCTCGAATACTGAGAAAAAAGAGAAAAGATACGGTACGCTTTAGTTTTACTTTACACCTCTCTTTATTATGCGTTTTTTAGACGTTATTCTAATTAAATTTTTCTCATACTGCACACTGCATAAAAAAAGTTACTGCCCGAATTAAAATACATTTTTCCAATATATATATTTTATTTTTATTTTTTCATTTTATGCATGTGCATTTATTTTATTACACAAATTTAATGAACTTCCGTTGATTTCTATTTAACGAATTTTCTACATGATGAAATTTTTAAGTGTGACTTCGTCAAATGGAAATTTCAATGTATATCATTACAATGGAAGCAAGTTTCTTTCTTCAGAAATTATTTTTTATTGTTGGTTATTATATATACTAATATATTTAAAATATATTAAAAGTCTTCTTTAGGTGAAGTTGCTTCAGTTTTTGGAAATAATGTGTGAAATACAAAAATGCGGTTGAAGGAGGCGGCGCGACATGCTACGATTGTTAGTATAGCAGAAAAATATGGCTCTGGTATTTTTTTTTATTATAATTAAAACCTGGCCGGGGGCCTGCGAAATTAAACATTATATAAGTAAACAAGAATAAAAAATCACGCGTACGGCATTGATTATGAAGCACTTTCCAACACATTCAGAATACTATAACAAAGCACAGAAAATAAAAAATTACAGAGAAAGAAAATGGAATACGATGTCTAAATGAAAAATTTGAAAACTCATATAGCATTTGAAAATCAAATTTCTGCTTTTACAATCAATGGTCTCTTTTTTGAAGCCCTGTATATGATCTACGGATTTATATGAATACTACATAGTATGCAAAAAAAAAATAGTTCAGTTAAGCGAATAGCACTGACGAAAATTTCCATTCAGCAATTTCCGTGAATAAACGAAAATGTACTTGAGAACATTTGTGCTTTCATGTATATGATCTATAGAATTTATAGACAAAAATATATTAAAAAATAATTATATTTAAAACACATACCACAACTAAAAATGCACTTCCAGCAATTATTGTTCGTAGTCTTCAATAGTTCAATTAGCGTTCCTTTCCTTGTTTAGCCAACTTTTTTGTGTGTCTCTGTAAATGAAGTTCCATGCTCACCACATTCTATAGTAAGAACTTTGTAGTACACTTCAGTGATATACATGAATTTTAATACGTTAGAAATAGTGTAATATCATCATAATACATCAAACGATTTTTCACCGTAGACCTTAATGTAAAGGAATTATTTTTTAAAGTCCCTGTAAATGAACCGTAAATACTACAGACTTCATTTTCAATACCGAATATGACATAGTAAACCCAAATAACATGTCAATTTCATGCCAATCGGACTATAATTACGGGAGTTACAGCACGGAGAGACAGACGGGCAGACAAACCGAATTCAAAAACACTTTTCAACTATGTTGAAAGTGTTGAAAGGGAAGTTTAAAAATTTCATTCAGGGTTTTTGTTTAATGCGGTGACAAATTCAAATTTAGCGAGGTGATAGAATTGATAAAATAAAACAAAATTTCTCCAAAAAAACTGAAAATCAGATAAAGCAGTGTAAGTCTGTTCAAAATTTTTTTGCATTGTTCTCATTATTGTTCAAATTATGAACAAAAATCCGAGTTCAGTATGTAGTAAAACACTCTCAATTTCTTATTAAAACAGTGGGTTATGACCCAAGATTTATTAGTAAAATTTGTTTCCATTGCTGATCAACATAATTTCTCTCATTTTGTCGTCCCATTAAACATTAATTGATCACAATCATTATATACACACAGAGACGTATATACAGGCTACAATATGTTATCTATCGCCGACTTTTAATTTTTCAACCGTCTATAGTTCCAATTACAAAAACGTTTCAAATCAGGTAAATATTCATGTTCGGGCATTATTTAAAGTAAAAAAAAATCAATTGTATAAAAATTACAAAACCTAACTTTTTATACGGTCCCCGGTCCCTATAGTTATATTTAATAAAAGTTTACACATATCATAACACATATAACACAAAAAGTTTGACATCTGTACTACAAAAATTGACAGAGTTATTACATTTCAAATTTTGAGATTTTTGCACATGATTTTGTCTTTCATTGTGGGATCAGTTAAAAGATGAATTAAAGTAATTCGAGATCAAAATCCGGGTGCTATGTCCTTTTTACGGCGAAACCACCTTTAATCGGTATCGTCCAATCGGGGTATCACCAAAGAAGGTTATTTCATCCAAAAATTTGAGGTGACTTTTAGGGGTCGTATACAAAGCGAAGAATGAAATATTGAAATTAAACAGAAAAAAAATATCAATCTCTCTATAATAAAAGTCAGTGTAACGCTGGGCGGGTGCGAATCCATCAATCTTACCAGTCTCCCAGGAAGAGACTCAAGAGACTCAATCCATTCTCCCATTGGTTGACAAGAAACAAGAATCCCGCGATTACTTCTCAAGGTTACAAGTCCTGATAATTGAGCAGTAGTAGACACTTCGTCTTAACAAATCAGTGCAAGGCACATCGCATTACATGTTATGTGTAAACATTTACCAAATATAACTATAGGGACTGGGGGACCGTATAAA
The DNA here is from genome assembly GCA_963932465.1 of Maratus speciosus. NCBI lineage: Eukaryota > Metazoa > Arthropoda > Arachnida > Araneae > Salticidae > Maratus > Maratus speciosus. Next base: position 218,302,419 of record OZ010790.1, on the reverse strand, counting down.
AAGTTAGATTTCGTAATTTTTGCCGAAACGTCAGTGAAGGCTTACTGTGGAGACACGAAAAGTTTTGATTTCCGTTTGTCTGTCTGTCCGTCTGTCTGTCTGTCTGTCTGTCTGTCTGTCTGTTCCGCGATAACTGCCGCAAAAAGCACCCGATCAGCTTGAAATTAATTGGGCATATTCGTGAGATACCCGGACGTAGCTGTATAGTTTTTGGTTAAATTTGGTTCATTCGTTCGGAAAATATGGAAGATTTTATTTTTCTTTATAATGCTTTTCTACGGCAAGTCAGACGATTTTCAAATTTCGATTAGTTGAAAGAAAATGGCACGTTTGATTAATAGATTTAAATGTCAAATTATGGATACTAAAATTCCAAATAAGGGTTTTAAATTATTCCTATTATATTGAAGTTTTATCAATATATCTATCAGATTTTTTTATTTACGTGTATAATGTTTTGAGGACATTTATACATGTATTCCAATAATATAAAGAATTTTTAAATTAATTTTCTTGTTTTACATGATACATATTTCTTTTTTTTTCCTTTTCTTCGTTGCCTAGCGACTGTTATTCGTAGCCTATCATTGCGTCAAATATGAATGAAGTTAGTAAATTACGTTAATTTTGTTGCAGGTACTATTAAAAGGCTATCACAAAAAATATTTTATCGCGCCAAATCGATGCAATTTATGCAATTAACAGTGGACACGATAATGAATTATTTTCCAGTAGATTTATAGATCTCCAGATATGCATATTTTGGGGGTCTTTTAATATGTTATTGCTATCGCATGGATTAGGATGTTTAAACTAATGTTTAACCATGCTGAAAAAAAGTACAGTTAAAGGCATGTAAATCCTTTTTGACACTTTCCAACATGGATGAAAAGTATTTATGACTTCAGTTTTTCTATCTGTCGCCTGCCGTGTTTCTCTACGTGCTCTAACTCGCGTAAATATAGTCGGGATTACATGTAATTGATATACGTTATCGAGGTTTGCCAAAGTATGTTTGGTATTAAAAATGAAGAGTGTAGCATTCATAGCTTAATTACAGGGGCACTCAAAACTATTCCGTTACATTATAGTCTTTGGGAAAAATCGTCTGCGGGTGTATTTTAATAATGTTACACAATTTTAAACGTAATGAAATTTATATACTTTATTAAGGTGCACGAGAACCTGGTTACTATAAAATATGTTATGTGTAGCACTTACAGCATGCGTACAGGGAACTCAAAAGTATTCATAATATTACAATCTTTGAAGAAAATCCTTTTGTGACGTTTTTTAATGATGTTACTCTGTTACAAAATAATAAAATTGATATGTATTTTTGAAACATTTTTGTAGTATATGGGGTGCAAAGCATATGTTTTTTTCAGGGTCACACAAAAGTGGTCAATTAAAATGTGGTCTACGGGGGAAAAAAAAAAAACTCTTCACAGCTTATTTTAACACATTATCGACGGGAAACGAGAATTCTCGTTTTTATTCAGAATACATGATTGGCTAAGGGAGTTACTTCTACCTTACAGAAAAGACATTTATATTGTGTTGTCCATATTTTTTTATAGATTGTAAGACATTATATATTACATCCGTACATTGAAAGATATTTACTGCTGCATAAACATGAAAAACATATCCCAGAAACCAATTTCCGAGACACTTTTAGAAGAGGGAGGAGCTTCTACTGTTATTAAACCCAGATTTTATTAAATTGCCTGTCGTCAGTGTGTTAATTGTGTTGCACTAATTCAAACATTATGAAATTAAATTACATTACTGTGGTTGACTACAAGAAGCTTGAATATGATTTGTATCGCATTTATCGTTCATTTATAGGGTCACATAAAAAATTTCGGATACAGTTCTGGTCTATTAGGGATGATTGCTGAAGAGCATTTTCGATTATGGTGTGCGTTTTAACGTTAAGTAAATTTGTGCTTAATAAGTAGTGTTTAAATATTGTATAGACCATGTATAGGGATACACAAATGAATTCGTAAGTATAAATGAAAATGAGTGCAAATTGCTTCAGTGTGATTTTTTTTTTTTTTTGAGTTATGTATTTCCCAGCCCAATTACATTTAGTATACTAACAAATGTTTGCAGAATTTAGATAGAACCATATACATGACTCCGCAGAAACTGGATATATGGTGCACACTATGCATACTAATCCCCGGAAATGTGATATGAGCAGTTTTAAGAGGGTTTTTTGTCTGCATTAAATTTAAATGTTATAGACGATGCGTAAAAATCTTCACGTAATATACAGGGCTGTAGAAAAGAATTCATGTACGTTTCCGTCTATTGGTAGAATTTACTAAAGGACATTAACACAATTAATTGATAATTACAAATGTAAATTAAATTACACTACGAAGAGGTTCAGGGGGGCTATGCCCCCCCTGAAGAAATCTACTTTATTATCTAAAAATTACCAGAATAAGTAGCTCATGAGATTTTCAGAGTACCATTACATAACAAGGGGTTTAATTTAACGTTTCTAATGTCAGAAACCTTCGAAATATTTTTTCGATTTATAAATGTTTATGTAATTTCAAAACTTTAAATTTCGTTTTTTGTAGAAAGATTAATATTACTCAAAGGGTGCTAAACACAATGAATTGTAGAGCTGACGTTGAGGCTCCTGATCTGCAGATTTACTAGTTATAAAATTGATCTTTTACTTTAAATAATGACACAGCATGAATAGTTACTTCATTTGAAACGTTTTTGTAATTGGAACTATATGTCTACTACCAATGGCTGAGAAATTAAAGGTCGGCGATTGATAACATATTGCACCCTGTATATATATGTATAATTCTGAAATCATGAGCAAGTAAGGAGAGATAGAACACATCTAGATAAGCTCATGTTATCGTATAATGCATGGTCGTAAAGTAAACAGTGAAGCACTACAAAGCTCTTTCTTTTTACTACACAATATTCAGTAAATGAATTCTGTGAAATTGATTTATGTAGATGTGTAACATTGATACAAACAAAATGCTAATATAGGTAAAAATTAGATGAAAGCAAGCAATTCCAAAGCCACGTTATTTTAAAAACAACTGAGCTCAAGAGATGGTGGTGGAATTGTAAATTGGGCCGAATAATTGAGGATGAATTCAAATTTATGCGCAAAACATTAAGAAGGCATTTTCGTCAGATAATGCATAAACATATCGAAAGCTGCGAATCGGTAAGCTCCAGATAAATGAATCCATCTACTTGCGATCTTTCTGTTCTGGTCAGATGGCGCTTTCTTGTAGTTACGCGGCTTTTTTCTTCCTTAATGCTTTACAGGGAAAGTGCAGCATGTCCTGCAACATCCTGCAAAATGGAGAAGCTTGATCTAATCTCCTTATCTCTTTTTCATTGTTGAACCCACTGTTGAATTCCACTTCCACTTGTTCAAAACCACATTTTATTGCTTTATCATGACAGGGATACTGTTCCTTTGAGAGTGCAGTCTTAGATTGCGATATTATTAAATACACAAATACAAATTTTGCACACCCATCCTCAATTCTATCATGGATTGCAAAAGGGTACACTTTTTACATTTACTAATAAGGAAAACGGAAACATGGATTTCATATATGTCGGTTCGGATTTGAATTATCCGGATGAACAAATTGTGTAGTAAATAGGGTTCTTAACACGTTCAGATAGAGCTTTATAGCTCTTTACTCCTTTAGTTACGAGCATGCATCGTATAAGTGCGTCTTGACTCTGCTAAAAATTTTGCCCTTGAGTACAAAATCACCCTGTATATGTATATATGTTTATGTGTGTGAGTGTGTTTATATATTTTAAATTTTAAGCATTATACATTATGGTTAAAGTTATTCCATAAATTTTGCAAATATATTTTCAGAAATACTAGTTTATTTGCAAAATATATATCTTGAGATGCAAATAAAGAGCGTCATTCACGAAATATATCGGAAGCGTAAACTACTCATTTATTATATGAATAATTAATTTATCCTTTTCCTGAAATTTATTAAGTATTCACTCTTCAATTCAAACATTTGATTAATGCATGCGATTTCATAAATATTTATGTTTTAAGAATTGTATTCATTTTGTGACAGCAATTAAGAGTTTCCTTCGGGTATAATATGCATTGCTAAATGGAAAAAGAAACTTTATTAAGTTCTATTCAAATGTTTTGTTTTTTATAACTCAAAAAGGATTGACAAAAGAAAGGCTTCACATAAAGTCTTTTAAACTTTTTAATTATAAACCACCCTTTAAGCATTAAAATATTTTTTAAAGGAACATAAAATTCTTTTGTGAAGTATATTTAATCTGATTTATATGTAAGAAAAATGAATAGTTATAGATGAATGAAAAATATTACATCAGAGAAATTTTTATTATCATTTATTATAAATTAAATACATTTCAAACTCTTTATGCTGATTAGTTAAACAATCAGATAATAGACAAAAATATCGAAAATAATTAATTAATTTCTTTATGTCATATATCCTTATATTCAGTGATATGACTGTAAAAGAATGAATATTATATAACAAAAAAAAATCTCCATGATTAATACCGACGTAATATTGTCGGTTGCAACACATGACATAAGTTTAACTGTTATTTGAATTAGTTTTTACACCGTCGAATAGGAAAACATATGTTCTTTGAAATGCATTTGGTTTAAAACTGTAAAAACTGTATCTCATTTTACTGATTTTTTTAATGGTTTTTAGAATAACTTTCAAGATTATTTTTTTTATTCATCTCGATCGCATACAGCCCCAATTACGAATTCTTAATACGTTTGCAGTTAAACGAATATAAATAATTCAGCATTTGTTTCACAGGGTGCGTCAGGTATTTGAGAACAGATCAACGTCTCCTTTGAAACAGGAATGTATATTAGAGGTTGAGCAATTTCTTATTTTAACGTTCTGAACAAGTGACCACACACACATTGGATGACGTCATTCATTGAAACAACTGCCAACCGCAATAACCGCCTCTACAGGCTATCAAAAATTACTGCAGGTAATGGTCAAATGAGCGTTGGGAACATTTGTCACTGCATACACAACGGCTGCCTTGTGGTCCGCAACCACCGCTGTGTGGATGAATATTGGAGCCCCTCTCAACTACGCCCAATACGTAATAGGCCATTCTGTTAATGTCCGGGTAGCGGGGCGTGGGGGGGGGACATGTTCAGGATGACGTCGTCATGAATGCTTTAGTCATCCATTTTTGATTTATAACGGCCGTATGGGCTAGTGCAAAGTCTTGTTAAAAAACGTACAGCCTCTTTTCTTGTTACAGAAGTAATTTAGTGCATTAACACCTCGGTATAAGCAACGATGTTGACTCTAGTACCTCGAAGAAAGAAATGTGGATGCATCAGATCGTCTTTGCTTTTCAGGATCTTCCAGAATGTATCAGTGAGGCTGGAAAATTTTCTGCATGTATCTGTCAGAACCTCTTCGGGGATTTTACACCATCATAGTTCTTTTTGGGGTTCACTTTCTTGACCTGGGCAAAGTTTTTCTCAATGGAAAGAAACAAGAGCATTCCTGGCTTCTCTTGCTGTTTTAGCTTGTTATGGGGGCGCTTGTCTCTGGTAATGCAGTTGTTCCTGGTTTTCGAAGGCAAGCACTGTATTCTCCTCATCACGCACGCCTTCTAACAAAGGTTCTCATGAATCACACATCAGATTGTGGCTTCATCAACTTGCATCTGCCTAGCGAGCGCTCTTTATCGGCTTCGTAGGATTTTCAACAACTTGACTAACGAATTCTGGTGTTTTGATGATTTTATATTGCTGACAATATTTTTTTCTTGCATTAAACGTTTCGCATATGAAACCTGGCAGCCTTCCGTTCTTTCCTTACGTTAAAGATAAGTGTCCGGGCAAGGTTCAAAAGTGTGGCAATCTCTTTATCGGTGTTCTTCAGCCAATGAGTCAATAGCTCATACCTCTTAATTTTCTTAGTTAGTCTAGGTTCTGACGTGTTTATCTTATGGATTTCAATCTTAATACAAAATATAGTACATTTTCTCCTCTTCTCAAACAACCTTTTTGAAAGTAAAGATTTACGATTTAAATACTGATAGCCGTATTTATGGGCTCCAGTGCACAAGGCTCCTAATGATTGCTGTATAATCATTTTATAGTCATGAAACCCACGGATTTCTTGTAAAAGGATTTTTGTTTTAACAGTTTGTTCAAAATTCACAGGGCCCCGTTATAGTGATTGTCATTTTAATGATATATGAAGTGCAAAATACATAGGGCCCTGTTATAGCGATCGCCGTATTAACGTTATATGGCTGAGAAGCACATTGGACACCCCTATTTTGATAATTGTAATAACAATTTATAGTCGCTAAATCGTCTGCATGTTCGAACTCTGACTTTTTGACTCTCGAGGGTGTCAATTGTTACCACAAAAAATGTGATTTTAGGTGAACCCATGGAGAAAATTCAGACATTGAGATATCTAGCGATCGCGGAATCCACAATTCTTTGCAAATGAACCTTTGAAAATTTCAAAAATTGCTAACAAATTATGTTGTTACATTAGAGGTAAATCTCCTTAACTGTTATATGAGATGTTGTTGCGAAATAATGCTCAAATATAAAATTTCCTTTCAACCATGCCCCAATCCAACGAGTCTTACAAGCAACAGGATAAACTGTCTCTTATAGCAAGCTTTTGGCAACGACGTTTCTGCAGGTCACAGTGTTCACGTCCCATTTGTGGCACAAATGCCGCCACTCATTGACATTGCATAGTGACTTATAAAGTTGAGCTTCTTCAAAAAACTTTAAAAAAGGGGACAAGAGCACTTCAAAACATATCATTATTCATTGTAAAAAATATTTTCTGATATCTGATATATTTTTTTTTTACTTTTCGTGACATCACTGTACGTCACGTCACAAATGTGGCCAAAAAACTACCAAACTGTGAAAGCATATTGTGACCCTGATACAATATTTTAAATATTCTTGAAAATGAGAAAAAAACATTTTGAACAGGGCCGACTTAATTTTTTTGAAAGTCTGGACCCAATTAATTTTTTGGCCTCTGCAAATGAATCTACATTCACTTATTTATCATATTACGGGAAAATTATCTCTAAATAAATCAAGTTAATGCACAGTTGGAAATTATTATGCAAGCCCTTTATCTGATTCACATTATTACAACAAATTTAATAAAAAAAAATATAAAAAAAGAACTTCAAATACCATGCTTAACACTAAAATGCTCCATGAAACAGAGATGAAACAGTGCAGAACATACACAATAAAATAACAGTAGGAAGTCTACTAAAATTTCAGAACGTCGTCGGCAGCAGTGAACGTAACGTCATTAGTGAAAAAAAATGCATGTAAATCTGCCCAAATAGCGAAATGAGAACAATAAAATTTCCTTCACGAGGCAATTTCGTACTAAAAGTTGGCTGGCCTAAGATGTACATGCCGAAAAAAAGTTTTTCTTTTTAATTAGGAGTGCATTCCAGTTACGCTTTATTTTTAGTGGAAAATTAATAACGAGATAAAATAATTGGAACGATTTTATTAATATAAATTATTGCTACTATTGAAGTCGACAGAACAAAATAAAAGTAGAGTGCTTTTATTATTATTATTATTATTATTTTTTTTTTTTTTTGAGGAGCGTGGGTTTCGATAATCTGAGGTCGTGACATAAACAACATTTTTTGACACTGAATTATGTTTTCTACACTTGCTGTTTATTTATATACGTTACCCAGAAAAAGTAAAATTCTTGTTTTTTTTTTTGTTTTGTTTTGTTTTGTTTTTTTTTTCAGAAAAATAGCATCTTATTTAAATTTTTGTTTTTTAGAAAAATATAATTTTATTTTAATTTTCTATAATTTTTTGTTTCTTTACAGAAAAATTAAATTTTTTTAAAAGAAAAATAACATAATGTTAAAATCTCTGGAACTGTATGCCTCTTCTCGCACCCCTCCCCGTTAACGACAAGGAACGCTTTAAAAATAATTTTAGATTTGAACGCAGTTTGCTTTTTGAAACAAGGTCACGGCCCCTCTTTATAAGTCACCTGTTGCAAGAAAAATTCAGTGTCTTAAATTATTTCTGAATACACAAAATAAAACAAAACTTATCTTATGGTATTACTGGGTGCCTTAACTATATATGCCCTTATAACTAGGTTTTTAACACGGGTGTGAATTTTTTTCGAACCTTAAATTTTTATTAAGAAACAAACGATAAGGAGATTAACAAAACGCTCGTAGATCTTTTTATCCACACCTCCTCCCACTACGTCTGACTCTGATTTTAAGTACTAAGCACTTATGTTAGTACATATACTGAAGCTTTTCATAGTAATTTAAAGTTATTTTATACGTATGTTTTACAATAATTATATGTAATGGGACATTAGTGTTTAACTAACTAAAAATTAATCAAATGGTCAAGTACTTAAAAGAATTGAAAATCATAAAAGTTCTATCATAATATTTTAATAAGACACTCAATTATTATAAACCATTTGCAAAATCAAGATATATGTTAAAAAACCGTTTAAGACCTCAAACAACCCATGGACAAAAAAATACACATTTCATAAACATTCAATGACAGAACAAATGGATATTGCTGAGACAAGAAAAAGTGCTAAATATAGGAGAAGTGGAAGAAACACTCAGTTATACCTACAAGATTATCCTTGGAAAATGTTTTGCCAACTTTTGAAACTTAACAATTTTATTTTAATGTAGTTTAACAAAAATTAGGCGTGAATGTGTGCTCGATAACTTTTTTGATGTCGGTCTATTATCTTCTGTTAATACAGAGTCACTTTTGGCTATTAATTTTATTAAAACAAGAAGGTTAGACCTATTTTCAAGAAAAAATACAAATGGGAATACACAAGAGAATAATGAAAGTATTTAAGTTTTGTTCAGCATTCTACAAATATATCAGTATGTTAAAGGAAATTTTGTTGGCCTTTCAATTTTTCATTTTGCTTTTAACTTCATGAATTCTGCTAATTTCTACAGTATAAAATTATGGAACTTTAAGCGTGCAGAATTATTTTATATAACAGATTAAGATCAAATTAAAGTGTTAAATATTTGTAATATTGGCCATTTCTTTATAAGCGCAATTTTTTTTGTGGTGTGTCTTCACCGAATTATGAAAATGATGGAAACAAATTTCCAATTAGAACCAAAATATTGTCATAAAGTTTCTTTTTTTTTACCAATTTAATACAAAATTTAATATTACTTCATTAATTTATTATGTATTTTATGAAAAATAAATGAGTGTTATTTTGAAACTTCAGCATAATTTTTAATATAATCCGAAGGTGGACTTTCAAATAAGCATAAATTAACCAAAAATACGATTTTTTCTTGTTGTGTTATTGATATATAAAAATATCAATATATTGCCATATAGTTGGAGATATGTTTTCGTGTTTGATAAAGGTAAAATCTGGAATGTAAAACTGAAAATAACATATAATAATATATTTCAAATGCAATTTTTGCAAAACAACTTTTTCGTAATCTATTCATCTTTAAAATACTCATTGTGTTTTAATTTTTATTTAGACATTTTAATATCTGTAGCGTATAATCTTGTACACTTCTACAATAAATCAGTACATTCGTTTTAGAATGCTGGTGTATTAAAGTGTTCAAATTAGTAATATGTTCTATTACGATTTAAACTTTTAATAAAACTCAGTTTATTTCCAGCTTTTTTAAAAATAATTGTTTCTGAATTAAAAATTGGATGCACAGATTATTTTAGCAAATAATTTAAAGTAATAAAATAGAATAAGAAAACAATAGTTTAAAAAATGGAACATATGGAGTATTTTAAAGTAGTTTTTAAAACTAATAATTAGATGTAGACTTTTCTTTTATCTTCTGTAAATTTATTTTTTCCCTATATTTATTGAATTTATGGTATAGAACACTTTTTTCAAGAATTTGTTGTTGGAATACGATAAATAGTGTGTCTTAAACTACTACTTGCTACATCTTAATTTAGTATTGAGTGTGAAAAACATTCATTAAGTTTGAATCTGAGTTGTTATTCATAAAATTTTGCTTAATGTTTATTAAATATTAGACTGGAATTATTTTATATTGAAAAGTTAAATACAGAAACATTTGTTGTAAGGTATTTTTTTGGAAAATATAGAAAGGCCTTATTTACAGAAAAATAATGACATTCATGGCGACTCTGCATTGGATCGGGTAACTAGTTTCGGTTCGAAACTAACCCGACTAGTGAGCCAGTTGTTTTTCCTGCGGGTTTGATGCAGATTAGAAACTTACATTGTATCGAGTAGCCAAATTTGGTCAAGTCTTGCCTTCGGGCAGTTTTGCGTAAAGCATGACACGATGCAATATTCAAATTATAATCCTAACTACTGTTAAAAAGAAAAAGTAATCTCTGACATAATAAAGTCATGCTGGGTTATGGTAAAATCTGGTCACCCTACACGATGTAGAATTCTTATCCAAATCCTGAATCCAGAAATTAAAAACAGTCAATCCAATAATATCGAGTCGAGTTCCCCTATAATCTGGTCACCCGATCTTATGCAGAATCGCCAGAAATGTCACGTTTTTTACAAATTGGTCACACTGTGACAATATAATGGCTTAAAAAGAACCATAGCAGCTTCACATTCCTGTCTCTGTGACTGCACATCGACAGCCACAAATTCACAATATGACGCCACTTTGACGTCAGCTAGATTTTTACGGGGTAATGATGTTTTTGTGTGTATTTCTATAAGTTTTTAAGGGTATAATGTTACCAGTAACCCGAAAATAATACCACTATTATATGCCAGAGATCCAACTCGAATTCTCGGGTTACAGAACGTACTATCCGATGTGCAAAACATAGGTGAAAAGAATTTTTTATTGAGAAAAGTCTAACAGATTTTTTACATTTAATATATGTTTCAGATTGCATAACGAAACCAAAAAGGATATTTATAATTAAACTAGCAGAACTACCCGGCTTCGCCCGTGTCAATTATAAGAAGCCTTCCAGGTAAAATAAATTAAAACGAAATAATACGGCAATCTCAATAACTGAAATTTGTGCATTCCCATCTACAAATCGTTATAAAGACCATCAAAAAACGTGGCGTTATTGTCTTGCAACCATAGTAAAATTCCTAAGCTTTAATAACAGAATGCACGTTTTCATTGACGGGTGTAACAGAAAAATATGTGATTTTCCTGACAATACGAAAAAAAAAATTCCTCCAAATCGCGCAGCACTTAGGGAAATTCTCGTTTGTATGGTATTATCTACACTATAAAGTACAAACACTATGTCAGTGCCCATAAATTATGCCCCATAATTTGCAACCCATAAAATATGCCTTTACTGCAATTTTTCTAACTTTTAAACATCACACAATTTCATTTTTTACAATGTCGAATAGAAAAAAGTTCTCTCAAATGAAATTTATTTGAAAATTGTACCTCAGTTTTCTGATTTTAATGGACTTTAAAGTAACATTTAAGCATGGATATTTTTTAAGCTGAGTGCAACCGATTACGAAAGAAGAACCTGTTTACACTTAATGTAATATTATAAAGAAAAGACATATCTATGAGTAACGCTGGTATCATATTTTCGGTGGCAACAACCTAACACAACAAATTTTCCTTTTGCTGCAGTTTAACGTCTAAACATTGTATATTCGATTGTTCCAACGTACTATAGAAAACAAAAGTGCTTTCAGTAACATTTGTTTGTAATGTTTATCTTAATTTACGAATTTTTTATGAGTTTTAAAATAATTTTTAAGCATGTATATTTTTTAAATATGCTTGCAACCCAAATACGAAAGATTAACTCAATTGTTCAAAAACATTGTAAATAATTCAGAATTTGCTTGCTTTCGCGTAATATTCAATAACTAAATTGGCAAACGAAATTAAAACGCCAAAATTAAAATAAAATAAAACACGAATTTAACAGATATCAAATCAAATTACTAAAAATAACCTGATAAGTATATAAAATTCAAATGGGAATTTCGTTCCGGGTGCATATAACTTGAATTCTACAGAACGGATTTCCATGCGACTTGGGAAGATTTTAGTGCGAAACATATTGTTTTCCGTTGCTTAGTCATAGAATTATAGGGGAAAGTTATATAATCATGTGAACCCAATTATGAAGGATTAGTCTTATTAGCTGAATGAAAAATGCAGAACTATTTTTATCGCTAAGTATATTGACGGGTTTATCTTCAGTAATGGGGCTGTGCGCTAGGGTATTCTTATGTTAATGAGTGTGCCTGACACCTATTATGGTATGCACCTTTGTTTAAAACAATATAGAATGACTTATGTTTTAAGAGACTATCTGGCATGCAACTTGATTACAAAATACTAACCTGCAATAATGCTTAAGGTGCTTCTCCAGTTCCCTGCTCAACAACGCGAAACTTTATGACACATTTTCTGACTCATTAAACGTAAAGGCTTAAAATTTGTAGTCCTGACTATTAAAGCGATTTGGAATTGAAATGAGTTTTTCCTTTTTTCATAAATAAATTACTTATCGAATTATGAGCAATTGTGGTTGCGTGACGGCCGGTTTTTATCCTTTATTGCACTGTTGCGTCCGAAATTCACTTCAAAACACCAACTGAAAGATCTTATACCTTTACCAACATATGGAAACTATCTTTCGATTACATAGTTTCTAAATAAGAACTCCTGTCAATTTCATGCGTTTCCGAACAAAAATTAATTAAAAAATATGTCAGAAAATAGCTCCTTTGGATTTGGGAACAGCCTTAACTTTATGAACAGCCTTAACTTGACGTTTATGAAAAAACTCACATTTTTAGTTTTAATTTTGGAACTCGCGAAATTTGAATTCAGAAAAAGGATGTTCTTTTGACACATTGTGGTAATTTTTTAACTTTTGAAATTAAAATACATGTTTTCTTTGGCGCGCGTAACAGAAGTATACAATATCTTCCACAATACGGAGGAAAATGCAAAAAAATTCATCCAAATGAGGTAGTAGTTACTAAAATTTTATTTGGAAAATTTGAAATTTTATTGAAATTAAATCTACAATGATAAGATGAAATGATGTCATTTTCCATAAATTTTAAATCAAGACATCTGTCAAGAATTTTTTTTGAAGATGTAAATAACCGCTCTCTTTTTGCTATAAATCACAGAAAATGTTAGCACTGAATCTAAACCAATACAACACTTAGCGATAACGTATAGCTATAAGATATGGCTATAGTATACAATCGAAGTAGTACGCAAAATATAGGAGCCATATGTTTACAATGAATTTGATTACGCGTTGAAAAGATTTGATAGAATATGACGTCATATCTAGCCTTTTTTTCTTTTTTTTTAAATTGTTTTCATGAAATTTGATTGTTTGTATTAAAATAGATGTTTTAATTAAAAAAAAAAGCATTCAAATTGAGGTGCTACGTTATTTTCCTGCTCTTATAGTTAAAGTTTTCATTTTATATAAAAAAAAATGTAAATATTCTGTTTAGAATGACGTCAATATCAAACACGCAAAAATATAGCAAGAAAATCTGAATTTCTATTGGCAAATAGAAACATAATACATGCGTTATCCTTATTTTTTTCACATTATTGTGTCATTTTTTAGGGTGTGGCAACGGGAAAGAAACGTTTGAATTAAAAAAGATTTAAAAAGAGATATTTCTATAATGAAATTATGGAACTGGTAGAAAAAAGGGATAAATAGTGGTCTGATATATTTTTTAAGTAGACAGTGGTCTTTTCCACGTTCTAAAACGTATGTACATGAAGTTTCGTGCAAATCGGCCAAATATTGAAGGTTTGTATAAAGGACATACACACAGAGAACGGCTTTTATATATATAGATATCAATTATGTATTGAAATAAGGTTTTGAAAGTTATTATAAGTGATTCTTCTATTTCAGAGATTCCACCTATTACAGCTTGTGCAGCCATCAATATATATATTTGCTAATATAACTTTGAAAACCATATTGAGAAAAATTATGAAATATTTTAATCTAGCAGAGGTTTAATTGATAGAAAATTTAATTATTCCTCAACAATGGCTAGAAATCAATTTTATATTATTTAGGTAGCGTATTTAAGAGAGGTTTATATTTATAGGAGTGTTTATATTAGTAAATGACGAAAATTAGTTTTGAAGAAATTATTACCTCATTTTTGTAAATTTTTTGCACTTCACATGCATATCCTGGATGATGACTATTTTTATAATTTTTTCAAGAGCTTCAAAATTTAAAATTGGCAAGCAAGTGATTACACGTCATATCTGAAAAACTTTACATGATAGGACTGGCCATGTTGGTGGCAATTTTCAAGGGACGGAAGATAGTGAAACTGCACTCCATCTCTATCTCTTTTCTATGGTCTTACTTCAGAGCGGATGCGCACTCCCTAAAAACACCACTCGCCGGCGCGGTAACAGGACAAACACAACCATGCTTTAGTTGCCGGTCTACCTTCTAGCCTAATTGCCAATTCGCAATAATATTGTTTGTTCCTGTAACATAACCTACTACCAGTTTTGAGGAAGAAATAGCGATATATTATGCACAAATCATCTTCTGTGACGATGCTTGTTTGCATGCAGCAAAAAACTGTGGCTGAAGTGTTTGCTCATTAGGTTTGAAAAGTGAGTAAACATCCTCCATATTCCCCTGACTTAAGTTTTTCTGTTTTTTATTTCATGCCCAAGATAAAGTAACCACTCCACGGTATTTGCCTTTATACCTTTCAAGAAATTTTGTTTCAGAAATTTTCCAGGTTCTATCCGCCACATTTGAAAGATCAACATAACAGGCCCTGCAATCAACATCCTGTAGTTTCTAGAATTCTGGCAACGGGTGCTAGACAATATGCTTGTTACTACATCCATGGTCTATAAACGTTTCACCCTTATATCTCTTTTGTATCTTTTGTATATTAATTGTTTCCACTGTTAAATTTTCATCCTATGTGTAATCATGTAATTGTTTCGCGAAAGTCACGTGTTGCATTCAGTGACTTAGTGAAAGTATATCCGATATCGTATAAATCTAGCTGCCGTATATAATTCGAAATCCTCTTTTCTGACTAAACATTTTGGTAAAAAAGTGCGGACTATATCAGAGTAAATACGGTAATTCACTTCCAAAATTTATGTCTTAAAATGAAAGGAAATAGGACCATTTACCAAATAAATTAAAAAACCAAATGATTTCTTTATTATACTAATTATTCATTTTATTCATTTCTGAAAAATTTGAAGTATTTCTTCTTTTGTTCAAATATTTGATTAACGAAATACAACTTATGCAATTGCATAAATAAAAATAATGTTTGATCATTAACTTTTAGACAGAAATTATACGTTTCTT
Source organism: Maratus speciosus (assembly GCA_963932465.1). Lineage (NCBI taxonomy): Eukaryota > Metazoa > Arthropoda > Arachnida > Araneae > Salticidae > Maratus > Maratus speciosus. Next base: position 218,286,953 of record OZ010790.1, on the reverse strand, counting down.
TTTCGTGTAATATGCATCGTTAATTAAGTAAATAAACTTTGCTAAGCTGTATTTAAATATATATGTTAACAATTTATATTTTAAAAACATATTTCCATAGAATTAATGTAGGTTGTTAATAACAATTTTCTCTTTCAACATGTAATTATTTAAAACAAATGACTATAAAATCATGTTGTGTATTTAATCGGATTTATAAAGTCATATGTAAGACTGAATACAAAATATATATCGATTAATAGAATCGCTTCTAATTTTTGTGTGTTAAATAAATTTAAAAACTCTCATTAGATTATTTTAATAGGATGTTAATAGATAAAATTCCCACATTCATTAAGAATGTACAGTCCATATGTAAGTAGTATATAATTAATGAAATAAAGTATTAAAATATGAAAAAAAAGTTATCAAACGCAAAGTGCATTAAAATATTAAAATTTAATTATTAAATAAAATCAATATTAAGTAAAATCAATAGTAAAAAACGACAATCTTTTAAAATAAACTTTTTTAAAAGCTTAATTCGAGCATATTTGTAAGCTTGTATTGCAATATCTGCGATATTTAAAAATTTAATTAAACTTACCTTTATGTTATCCATTTATGCCCCAAATTATTAATTATTAAAACGCTTTACCTCAATAATTATTTCCCTTAATGCCTGAAGATATATTAGAAAATTTATGTGATAGGGAACATTTTTCATAAAACTTGATTTAATAAATCGTTAGTTACAGTACTTTTTGTAAAATATTTAGAAGAATTATCAGAAATTAATTAGATTTATCAACAAAAATACTGTTAATACTGTTATTTAAATTAAGATTTTTTTTTAAAAACAATGAAAATAAATATATTGTAATTCTATATGTGAATGGAAAGATTTCTGAGTTACCAATTTTTTATATAATGTATTCCAATAAGAAAAAATTTAAACCCATGTAAATGGTTGAGAATATAACCACCTTTTAAAATATTTAGGGTCGACTGATTCTTTGTTATTTCACAATTTTATCCAGGAAAGAATTTTGCTTCAAAATTAAGATCTACTTCTAGTAATAGACAGAATAAATAAATTTTATATTAAATTTTCTTTAATGATACTTAAAAGTACCGTCGGAACAAAAAGGGTTCATGAAATTAGAAAATTAGATTAGTTCTTTAACTTCTAATTCCATCATTAGGATAGAAAAGAAAAAAAAGGAAGAAAAATAGCGACACAATTTTGATCAATAACGTGATTGTGATCTATTTCAGCGACAAACTCTTCCACTACGTATTTTTTCTTCGTCATCTGAAGTTCTCCACTTAATGTTTGAAATGTATCTAAAAAAAGTACTGTATACCGATGGCATAAAGATGATGGCAATGAACTGCTCAGTCGGTTTCACTTTTAACATTGATATCCTCCATATAAATATTGGTTAATTTCAATTTCCATGCCATCGAATAAAAGAATCCCTATCGGCTCGTCCTACGGGGGTAGGTAGATTTCAAATTTATCTATCTATCTATGTTTAACTCTCTCTCTATATATATATATAACTTTTTTATGGGCAAGATAACTTGCACAGTTTTCCACAACTCTCTTCCAAACTGATACAGAAAATCAAGGGGTAGAAAATGTCGGTCAAGTTCGTAAATGGGCATAATCCGACCAAGGAGGCTAAATGGGGAGGGTTTTGTGAAAACCAAAAAAAAAAAAAACATAATTTCTTAGTTATGATACGCATTAAATCGATGTAAAGTTTTGAACTGGGGGTGGTTTTGGGTTCTAGGTCTCACGATCGGCGTAGATCTGCAAAACTTTTTCAGAATTTCCAATATAGGGGACAGGATCTGTCGGCTGGAGAGGCCTACCGTAAGGCATACCAATATAGGGGACAATGTAATAGGTAGTATTTCTTACAAAATCTATCTAAAAAGACAGTTCTTGCATTAATTTAACCATAAAATGGGCAAATGGACTGACTGTCTGCGCTGCCAAACTCGTGATTATTAGCCACTGGGCCCGTATCCAAATTGAGAGGCAATTCATTACAAAAACTAATTAATAGGTCTAAATTTTATAATTTTCCTACATATATATATATATATATATATATATATATATATACATATATATACATATATACATATATACATATATACATATATATATATATATATATGTAGGAATATATGTATCTATTTCACTCTCTCTCTCTCTATATATATATATATACTCGTGCTAATACATTATTTTTAAATATTCTTACACAAATTTATGAGTTATCAGTTAAAAAAGAAAACACTCATAGTATTAAAAACATTTTGAATTGGTGGATAAAATAAAGTCATTAACACACGTCAACAATATTTATACTCTAGATTTCAAAGACCATTTTAATAATATCGTTCTAAAATACTTATATATTATACTATTAATGCATTATTTATAGAATATTTCCCTTTATTAAATTTACCTGATAATATTGATTCTGACTACTTCAAATCTTTGACTAATTTTCTACTATTTCATAATTCCATCTTCCATGACAATGCTTTTTTTATTCAAATACAGTGCATAACTCAAGGACCATTTTCATCAAGCATGTTATCCGATTTATATCTTTACTTTTATGAAAGAAAATTTATTAACAATAATATATTGCTCTTCAGATACGTAGATGATATAATTATTCTTTCTGTTAATGATAATAATTCTATATCTCTTCGTGTAAAAAACTCTTCTAATATAGAACTTAGCACTTCTTATCCAAATAATTCTAGTATTTATTTTATGGATGTTAAAGTTATTATTGTCCCGAATACGAGTAACACTCTAACATTCAATATTTATGATAAACGGAATGACTTTTCATTTAATGTAATTAATTTTACTAACTTCAATTCCTGCTTACATATTTCAGTATCCAGAAATATTCTACTTAATAATAGTCTTCGTATCAAACGTTTATGCTCCTCCCAATTCTTACAACCTAACATTTTTAAAATAAAGCAATTAGCATTTTCTTATAATTATCCCGTCTCTTTTATTACTGCATGGCTCAAATCTCAATATTCATTATTTCTACTTTTTACCAGTATAGGCATATAATATGTTTAAAAAAAATAATCGAAAGCACTATTATGAAGGGTGGGATGTGGATTGCTGAAAAAATTATAAAAACATATACAAAAATTTAATTTAAAAAAAGTATGTGTGTGTGTATGTTTTACATACATTATACACTACTATAAAAAATAAAAAATAAAAATACCATTATTGAGGGTTGAGGTCGGGAATGCTAAAGCTTATATGTTTATATGTGTGTGAGCATGCATATGTGTATGTATGTGTGCTTATATATTGTATGGATAAATAATAAAAAAATAGGGGTATATGCATTTAACATAATATTTTTCATTAATTTTCACATATTGGTACATAATACAAGGCTATATTTTACTATCTCAAAATAATCATTGTTTTTTAAATGTTATTTATATACTCATTTTTTATATAATAATATTTGTTTTTAAACTAGTTATTTTAATCAATGCCCTTCTATTTACTTATTTTTATGTACTTAATTATTTTATTTTACATTTACTCATTATTTATAAAGTTTATTCCTATTTTTTCATTCGACTTTAAATAAATGTTAATCTAAATCATTTGTTGCTTTATTCATTTAATTTAATTTCTTTTTTATGGGTATACATGGCAGCACTAAACATTTTTGTTAAAAACCTAATTATAGTATAGTTTTCCGTTTTCACACCAGTTGGCAGCAAAGTTCTGGCTCTCAGCAACTGCTGCCCACATGTACTAATACTCCTAAATTTGTTTGCATCCTCACATACTTTAATATTGTGAGTCAACTGTCTGATGTTTATGATCCTAGTATATAATTGAGGTATTGCGCTCTTATAGTTTTTAATATCCTGTGTGAGGTGTATCTTTCATTAGATCTCTTGTTTTTTTATCATTTATTTTCTTTTATGATGCGCTATTAGGTGCTAAATTTTGTCATCTTAGGCTTAATGCCGAGAAAATTGGATGGAGTAACGCATCTTCACTATGAATTAACCAACAAGCACCTCTAATGATTCTGTAGGTTAATCATAGTTTCTTTTGTTCATCTTTAGAAATTTACCATTTCTTCATATATTTGTGATTTCATCTTTATTACACACACACACATATATATTATATATATATATATACACTGTGTTTCATACTGATATGAACACCCAGTTTTGCAAGCAAAAGAAAGTAGAAAATGTTCCAAAACAAACTGATGTCTAATCAATGTTAGAAATAGAACAAATCGCTTTGTTTTATAACAAAATATAATTGAAACAGTGATTTATACATGAAATAAACTGCAATTTTCTATTTTGAGGTGTTTCATAATAATATGAACAATGACCAAAAATATAAATTCATAGCCTGTGTACATACCAGATCTTTAATTAATGTAAAAACCCGATCAGGCATGGACTGGACCAAGCTTTTTAATATATTTTGATCAATTTCATTCCAGTGGATGAATATAGCAGCTTTTAATCCTGAAATTGTGGCATATTGTTTTCTATTTGCGTAAACAGCACTAACCAGTAGGCTCCATGCTTTTACCATTGGTTTTAAATCAGGAGAAACAGATGGACATGGAATTATATGTACACCATTATTCAGGAACCATTCCCATGTTCTGTTTGCCTTGTGGATGGATGCACTGTCTTGTTGGAACATCCAGAAAGGTCCGCCAATTTCCTCAGCAAATGGAAGCAAGTTGACTTCAAGTAGTTCTTGGTAGGTTAATGCACTCATTCTGTCAGAGGGAAACGCAACGTTGATCTTACCATGAAATCCAAACGCAGGCCAAACCATGAGAGAACCTCCACCCTGCTGTCGTTTTAAAAAAGTTTCTAGTTTCTTGCGCAGATCGTACGAATAATAAGAAAAACCAACCGGACCATCGAAATAGATTTTTTTTCATCGGAAAATAGTGCTCTTTCATATTCTAACTCACGGGACATGTGATCTTTTCCCCAATCCAGACGATTCTGCTGATGCATTTTAGTCAAACGTGGTTGGGGTTTTCGTTTCTTGAACCTCATAATCTTAGAGCTCTTGACTACTCTGGACAAGGTACTTTTTGACACTGTTATCAGTGTATCTCTTTAAACTTCACCTAAAGTTGTTTCCCCATTTCTCATTCTTTTTGCAATGGCTTTTTTCCCCTTTTGTACAACTTTGGCAGACGTCCCTGAGACTTCTTTGCTCCATAACCTCTATTAATCGAAGAAAATTTAATATTACACCTGGAGATCTTTTGCAATTTTTTTACGATAGCTCTGGCCGAATGTCCTGGATCCTTAAAAGCAGGGGTCGCAGCATATAGGGCAAATTCTATTGTTCTTACTAGTATCTATTATGAATAATCCTCATGATACGTTCCTATTGCAATTTTTGTAAAAATGTCTCTTGAAGATTATTGATAAAATTTACTGGTAAGAACAATAAAATTTGTCCTATATGCTGCGACCCCTGTTAAAAGCAACAATTTTCCCTTTCTCAAAACCACTTAAAGCTCTTTTATGACCCATAATTCTAGAATTCACTTTACGATGAGGTTTGGAAATTTCCTAGTCTGCGAAGTATCTTTATATGCTAAACTAATTTGCGTATTTCGGTTTGTTCTTTTCGGAGTGGCATTCAATATTCGTGTACAATTCCATGCTCGTTTAGTGATAATTTCAATCAAGGTTCATTTTGCAACAAATCTTTTTTAGATAATTCATATTTTCAATGAATTTAAAATTTTTATATTTATTTTACAGCTATGTATTATGTAAAATTTCTGTATTTGTTTCAAGAATGGAGTTTTTTGGTAATTATTTATGAAATTTTGCCAGGATATCACAAAATTACTAGTTGTTCATATCATTATGAAACCCAGTGTATATAAATATATAACAGAAATTTAGAGAAAATTCTACAAATATTCTTACAAAACAGAAAAGATATCTCGAGCATAATTTTATGCAATTTACTTTTGTATATTTTCCGTCATTAAACCTCATAAAATTAAGTACGCAGCTATAAGTACTCAGCTTTTGTCAATTTAGATGTTTTATTTTAAAATATTTATTGCCACCAGAAATGTAGTACTATTAGTAATCAACGTAGTATATCGTAAAAAACGCTTATTGGCTTTACATTTGTTGTCACAGATTTTGCGATTACGAGAGAAAAAGGTCCAGTTTCAAGTTGTGATAAACAAAAGGCTACATAGTTATATTCTAGCTACTGCTCCAAATATTGAAGTTCGAAAGTCTTTCATGGGATTATGGAGAAATGAAGAAGAAAAAAACGGTCCATCCGAGAAGTGCTGATTCAGTTACTTACTGGAAAAATGTGATTTTATATAATTTTTGAAAAGATCTTTTGTATAATGCGCATTTCAAAATTTCTGCTGAAAATATTGCGAACATAAGCACATTACGCATGGTTAAACAACATTTGAAACATTTTTGTAATTGAAACTGTACAACTAAAAGAACAATTTAGGAATTACTTATTGCACAAGGAAATTAAGAGACATCTCGTATAATGTGCGAAATATACAGGGTGTTCCAAAATTCGACCGACAAATTAAGAGGGTTGATAGCAGGCATGAAGAGGATGAAAAATTGACGTAGAACATGGGGTCGCATCGCAAACCAGTTATTTAGTCATAAATACAGGGTGTTTCATCCTACCTGAACTTCGGTTAACGGCAATAATTTTGAGAAAAATAAAAACATTGCAATGAAAATGCAACGATATGTACCATGTTTTGTGTGCAATGTTATAAGATTACGGAAAATTCTGGGAAAACAGGGTGCTCACGCAATCGATGATACCGTATGAACTGATAATTACAGTACAGTGCAAAATGTAGACCGTCAAGTGCATACTGCTGGCGCGTATAATGGAAACTTTTACCAATTATTTTTTATATTTTCTTATTTATAACAAAAGTGAGCATTTCTATTAAAAGTTTCATTGTAATATATATTTCAGTTTTCTAAAAGTTATTACTGTCAACCCAAATTGATTTTGGGTTGAACACCCTCTATTTTTGATTAAATAAGTGGTTTGCGACCTCATGTTCTATGGTAATTTTTCATCCACATTCCTCTTTCATCCTCAATCTTTCATCCTCCTTTTCATCCTCTATCACCCTTCTTAATTTATCGGTCGAATTTTGAAACACTCTGTATATAGAAACGCACAAATTTTAGATATGAATTACAGTACTTGTTTTGGAATGTAGTAGAACATTGTCATATTTCACAAATCATTGATCATTTTGACGCTAATGAAGTGTGTTGTTTACTACACGTAGATATTTTAATTCAAATTTGTTAGTTATATTTATGGGTACCGTTTCCTCTAGCAATTTTCATAATTGCTGTGAAATAATATTCAGAATTAAATCGAAAATCCTGTGATAATTAATCATGGACGACATTAATTATACATAATTTGATAAATCCATGCAAATGTATTCGAATTATACATGAGGTATCTATTATTAAAATATATAAATTAAAATAGGGCGAAGTAATATCTTAATAAGTTTTCCTTTTAAATATATGAAATCAGATGGTTTAAAATTGTGAAATTGCATTTATTTTGGTCAGATTCGAATGAAATTAGAGATATATTAAAAAATATTCAGAAATTAGAAACTGTAGATCAGAAATTTTAGTCCTTGATTTCTTTAATTAAATTTTAATATTGTATAAAATATTTGTTGGAATTTAATACTAAATTTTCAAACTTTCCTGAGTGAAAGAATATTAAGCACTCACAAGGGAACCACTTTAGGTGTTGCTCGCACCTAGTATTGAAACCTGATGCATTTTAAAGCTCTATATTAGGAAGTTTGGGAATCGATAAAATTTTTTCGTTAAAATAATATTTTTTGATTTTACAGCAGATTAACTTTCTGAAAATGCAATTTTCGAGACCACTTTTCGGGCTGTTAAAGTAAAAGTTTTTTTTTTTTTTTTAAATAGTACTTCTTATTTTCGCACATTAATTAACAATTGTTTGGACCCATTTAGGGGCAAAAATGTTCAGTATTTTCTTGACGATATTATTGTGGCTGCTGATTCTCTAGAGGAAATGTTGTCATGGCTCCAAAAAGTATTTGACAGACTTAAAGAATTTAATTTAACTTTAGACCCAGCAAAATTACAAATTTGTCAACAAGAGAAAAGTTACCTTGGTTTTAATTTGCACCAAAACGGTCATTCCCCATTGCCAGATAATGTAAATAAAATAAATAAATTTCCAGTTCCTACTAATGTTAAAGATGTACAAAGTTTTCTAGGAATGATCAACTACTTCAGACATTTAATTTTCAATTTTGCTGATATTGTCCAACCGATAGTTAATTTGAGAAAAGAGAATGCTAATTTTTTTTGGAGTAAAGAATGTCAGGATTCCTTTCTGAAAATTCAAAATGTTCTCCTTAATAATCCTACGGTTAAGAACTTTTATGAAAATAAAGAGGTATGTTTAGTAACAGATGCATCAAAAAATGCGATCTGTGGTATTTTGTTACAGCGTCATGACAATCAATTTTATCCCAAAGAATTTTATTAAAAAAAAACTTAACAAGGGCGAATCTAATTATCCACCCATTAAAAGAGAATTTTATGCAATTTATTCCTCCATTAAACATTTTCACGAATACTTATATGGTAGGCAATTTAAAATTTTAACTGATGCCAAAGCACTTACCTATCATATGAAATTAGAGAACAATCAGAACTAATAATTAGATGGATAATGTATCTACAGGGCTTTAATTACAAAATTGATCATATCCCAGGTCTTGTGAACCCCGCAGATTTCCTTTCTCGTGTTGTTGACCCCCCTGACAACCCTAACTTTATCGTAAACGCATTAAATATTTTTATTCCTACTAATGACTCCCTAACGACCGAGAATATCCTAAAAGAACAACTTAAAGATGCTAAAATTAAAGATATAAGAGATAAATTAATTGCTAAAAAAATGCCCAATTCTTCTTATTCGATCAATCCAGATAACAATTTAATTATGATTGCCAGGAAAAAAAGGAAATAGAGTTAATAAATCTAAGAAAATATATATTCCTAAAACTTTAATTAACAGCTGTATCGCTCAGGGACATCAAGTGCATTTTGGGATAAATAAAACAGTAGATACGATTTCAAAACATGGTATGGTATGGTTAAAGATATACAGAATTTTGTAAATACTTGTGAACAATGCTTACCTCACAAAATTAAACAAACAAATACAAAACCTAGTTTTATTTCCAAATCTGATTTAGCGCCGGGAGAAATGATTGCTATTGATGTTGTGGGAAAACTTCCTAGATCACATGATGGTAATTTTTTTTTTATTTTAACTATAGTTGATCATTATTCACTATTTTTAGAGGCTATTCCACTTGCTAATGTGACATCTCATTCTGTTATTAAATCTCTTAATGATTATTTTTCGAGGTATGGGATACCAAAAGTTTTGATATCTGATAACGCTAAATATTTCACCTCTAACGAAATCAAACATTTCTTAAAATCATTAAAAGTTGATCATAGAAATTCATCGATCTATTACCCAAAATCTAACGGTCTTGTTCAACGAATTAATCGTTCGCTTAAAGAGTCAGTTGCCTCTCTGTCTGATCAAGTAATTGAATGGTCAGACAGACTTAAATTTTTCGTTCTCCATTATAATAACTCTAAACATGCTGTAACAAATTTTACGCCAGCCAATTTATTTTTAGGTAGGGATTTAAATTTGCCAATCGATACTTTTCAACCGGCTAAAGCGGTTGAAGAACCAAGTATATATTTCAAAAAATTACAAGATCATATATCAAAAATTAGAGAATTGGTTAAAGAGAATGAGGAAAAATATTTCGCTCAAAATGAAAAATATTTAAAAGGTCGTCCGCCTCCAGTATTAAAGCTTGGTGATATTGTGTATTTGAAGAATTTAATTCATACTTCAACTTTCATGACAAAAAATACAGGACCTTTTAAAATTACAGGAGTTTTTAGGGGTCATAATTACCTAATTGAGCATGTTAATAAACCGCTAAATTGTGCTAAATTACATGTTAGCAAATTGATTCCTACTGGACAAACAAAGTAAGGTTTTTCTGCCATTTCTAATATTGTTTCATCCTTTATGTACAATTTTAACTTTTATTATTATTCCAAATCATAGTATATTATCTTAACTTGATTTCAATTTTCATTTATTCATTTTTAAATTTAATTATAAAACTCAATAGTGTGACAACTTTTTTTGGTTTCACTCATTTGATACTAAACGGTTCATGGGGTAGCTCCTTTTGAATCACTCAATGAATATGTGCTTTGCTACCACGTTATGTTTTGAGAAGTATCTTTTAATATTCTTTACGACTTAATTCATTTATAGTATAATTCCTTAATTTAACTTTTATCCATAACTGTACCTATTTCAATATAAATCTTACTTAGTTGTCACAAGTCATATTTGACCTTTCAGTATTCTTTTATAAAGGATTGAACTTTATTTTGGCGTTTAACCTATACACTTTACTGCTGTTTGTAACTTGATGTGACATTATTTTAAAATTTTAATTTAGGATCCTAATTATTAATTTCAGTTAAAAAGTATCAATCTTATAAATTTACAATTAAATATTGAGACAAAATAAAAGAAAGAAAGAAAAAGAAATTAAATTAAATCAATTTTGATAAATGTTATTATTTTAATAATCTCTACAATGCGCATGCCTTCATGGTTCTAGAAGAGATTTAAATACAATGTAAAAGATGGAGTTTCTGCTCTAAGCTTTTCTTAAAAAATTTTTCAATTTTCTTTAAATTCTGGACCATTACACACAGAGGGTCAACTCGGCTTAGTTTGGGGTGTAAAATTTAGCACATAATTCTGCCCCTCCGACATTCCCTCACGGTATGGTTTTTGGCATAATTTGAAGAATTTTGAAAATTTGTGTAATTTGGGTCGATGACTTCCATGATGGTTGTCAACGGAATGACATTTCATTCCTTTTCTTTTCGACAATTGTACAATTCTTAAGTGATATAACGTCTTCTCTTAAATTTCAATTGCATTATATTTACACACTTATTTTGTTATATTTTTAAAATGTTTGTTTGTCTCACAATCACATCATTACTTCAGTAGTGTCCTGCTATATGTCATCATTGACTTTGCTCACTTCCATTTTACATAAAGTATAGCAATTTTAATCATGTGCAATAACTCATATTTTTTTACAATGTGCAATTTCAACTCAGTTATGTGTATAGTATAACTCTATCATTCGTTTGTTTATATTGCAATAAGAATTGTAATGGTGCTCACGTGGATGTTTACGTTTCAATTAAGTAGTAGGGTTTTATTAATTTTTCACTCACCCTGAGAAGTGTTTGTATATTCTATGTATTGTTGTGTATGTGAATCAACTTATTTAATGTATCGTATTGAGTATTATTTTCTATATTCATTTAGTTTTGCATATGTTTTATGTATCTTAATTGTTTGATTTTTTTTATTGGATTACTTACAGAGAAGTGCATCTCTGATGATTTTCGAATCGTTTGAGTGCTTCACTTGAACGTTTAGTTTTGTTCGTGCATTCAGTTATGCATTATTGAGATCCCACTATCTCGAACTTTTTTTTTTCATAATTTTTTTTTTCTATAGGCTGCAGGTAAATGTTACATTTTCAATATTTCATATTATTAATTTATCGTCTGCATTATTTCTCTATTTAAATTTAAATATTTAAGTACAAAAACAACTTCTAAAAACGTATTAAGTAAATAAATAAAAAGCATTTTAAATAATTTATATTCCGTTAATAATCTTATAATTAATAATTTTTCAAAGTAATAAATATTGTAATATGCAATTAAATATAATTCTAAGAATATACGGATCTTTTAGTATATAAACTTTACGGAATATCGTACGTTAAAGTAACTTACAATGCTTTTCTAACAATCGCTAACTTACGAAAATATAAATTAAAAAAGTTATTTATTATTAATTATTTTATTCCCAAACTACTTTTATTGGATGCTAATATTTATTTCTAAGCGATTGCCAAAATTTCATTAATTTTAAACCGTAATTTAGCGAGATATCCGCATTACAATATTTAATCACTTCTGTCAGTTTTAAAAGTCCCGCGATCCATTTTTTTTCCCGACGTAGTTAGACATTTTTTTTATCTTTCTTCCGTCAATCCGATTTTGGCGTCAATCTAACGATCTTTTCGGGCCATCTTTTTTCTTGCACTCTCTCTCGGGACGAGGTAGCGTGAGGATGTTGTCGGGTGGCTGGGGTTTTTGGTCTCAGTCGTTCTGTCAGAGTCCCGTGCGTAACGAGCAAAATTTTTTAGGAAAAAATCTTTCGTCAGCTTCCCATCTAAGAATATCGATCCATATGTTATTTTCATTCAATATTTTTCTAAGAGGATTCCTGCAACATGCGTGGCGTGTTATGTTGAGTTAAGGATGTGAGGACCTGTCTGTTGCTTTCTTCATTAAGTCTACTTGAGGAATTGTTTGCTGCTCTCTCTATTAATTCACGAGACGATGACAACTATCAGCTGCTTTTACTTCCCATGATTCGACAGAATGATAATAACTGTCCCCTGTGACTTCTTCATAAGTTCTTAAGTACTTCTTCTCTACCTCACAAGTAAACTACAGTGTTCCTCAACTGCAGGAAAGTAACCATCCCTTTATTAAATTCTCTTCATCTCTGTGCTAACTCTGAAAGTAACTGGGTACTCCAACTTATCCAGAATCCTTCTCTAACAAAAACTTCTCGGAATACTGAACTTTTAAACTGAACTGTGGACATTAATAAAATTTCGGACAGTGTAACTCAAGTTTGTTTAAATGAACTGTCGTAACTTCCATCCACATAATCCTCAGTTAGTCAATGGAAATGAATACCTATTTTAACACAATCTAAAAGTATATTCTCATCACTCTGTGATTACTGTCCAAAAATATTTTACTTCATCATTAGTATTTTATTTATTAATTCAGTGCATATAAAATAATATTTCAATAAAATATGTGTCAACTGTACCTTCAATCTCCGGGTGAGTTATTTTACACTTTTTTATTTTTCAGCTTCCGTCATTGAATATTTCAAAGGCAACAATTTCTAAATTAATTATTTTGAATATTCAACTTTAAGTCTTAATATTTCCATTGGTTGCAATTCATATATTTTATTTTCAGACATCCACAACGGCGATCACGGCCATTATATTACATATATTTATCGCCTGCATAGAAAAAAAAATAAAAACCTAATATTTGTTTCTTATGCTATCAATTATTTAAAAAAATCGCAATCTGATATAATTCTAGTAATATGTACTGTACACTTAACCTTTGGATAAAGAGGGCGGGAAAATTGTAGCGCCATATTTGGCGACTTGACTCACTTTTGGCGTGAAATAAACAAATAAAAATGTAATAATAAAAACCTAAAGGTATATAAAAGTACATAAAATATGATTTTAACATAGAAATTTTATCGGTTCTCTAACTTTTATGTATAGGGCTAGAAAACGCACCAGGTCTTGATGCTAGGTGCAAACAGCATCAAAAGTGGCTCCCTTTTGTAAGATTTACGATAACACTGGAACCCTTAAAGAGGAGTCCTACTCATAGTTGTCCCATTTCGGAGCTTATTTATGCATATATATGGGAACGTCCATTGTTACTCTTGTCCATTGTGACCATTAGAGCAAATTTTCAAAAAATACTTCCAATTATTTTATAGCAAAACAAGCAGGCTACGCCCGCTACGCTGGTCGATTTTTTCAAACGAACCTTGAGTTAAACAAAATGTGAATTTGACTTTGTATTTTAAAACAATGTAGACCTTCACTTGGGATATCCTTCCACAATGCTGAAAAAGATGCGAACGTCACTGCGATATTATATTACCGCTGAATTGCGGAAATTGTGAGCTATTAAGAAGCAATACTTTCAGTTAATCATTTACAGTGCATTTTAGTTGGGAAATGAGGCCATTATGACAACAGAAATTAAAATGTTCTCTAATCTGACACAATTAAATTAGCATTACAATAATTACAGAGATTGACCATTGAATAGGAATAATGTTAGAATAGTTAACTTTTGGGTGCTTGTTCTTGAGCTCCTGGTCTCTCAGCTTGAGCATATGTGGTTTTGGTAGCTTAAATACAATCTCACTGAATTATACGTTATACTTCGTAATAAATGTCCTCTCTTGACAGTTTTATTACTACTTTTTCCATCTTTGAAATTTCAGTAGGGTAAATACCGTCAAAAATGTATTAAGATGATTGCATGTACTTTATTAAAAGATTTGCAGACAAAAAGGAGTATTTAACTTTCATTTTTAACAGAAAAGTGACGCATAAAAATGTGTGCTTTTAAATCTGAATCGTTTGAATAAAATTTAAATAATGTCATTTCCATTGCCTTTTCATTTTGTAGACCAGTTGAAATCATGTAACAGTTAAGCCGGGAAGAAACTCTACGACTTAGAAAAATAAACTTCATGCATTTAATGAGATATTTCTAATCATCCATGATCGACCTCATTGTGAGGATTGGGACAAACATTAAAAGTGATGCATTGATATTGTTACACATGCACCAGAGGTAATTGCAAAACAAAATTACCCGCCGAATTACGTTCCAATAAATAATGCATTTTTTATTGACTCAATTATAGATATTTTACCAACAAATCTCCATACCTTATATAGGACTGACAACGATAAATAAAGTTAGTTATACAAAATTTTTAGCAATATGCCTTTTGGTCAATACGGATTGAAGATTTATTTTGCATTATTCTAAACAGCCTTTTAACATGGAGAAATAAATAGGTTTGATATTTACATTATCAAGTGTAAATTATTATTACGTCTATTGTGTAAATAACCCAGATTATGAAATTAACTCTTAATTTATTGCTACGATTAGCTGCTAGGGTGTGCGTCAGGACAATATGCTTTATGATTATCGAAATTTGAGGCAGTTTTATAATATGTAGGCTAAAATGTTAAGTCGACAGATATTATTACATTTGCCACCATTGGAATAATAAAGTTTCCCCCTTCCATTGAAAGTATTGTTTTTTATGAGGTAAAATAATTTGAGATAAAGAGTAAATAATAACAAAATCTCTTTTGTTCGTTTGCTTCATGATGAAACACAATATTTTCAGTAATAACAAAAAATCATGAATTTACTAATCGCTAAGTACAAATTTCATGTAATCTTCTGCAATCGGGTTCACTGTCCAAAGTCTCTTTCAAATGTAAAAAGAAACATCCAACGGTACAGTAAATACGCTAATTAGCGGGTAACCTGGTTACGGAAAATTAATCCAATATATTAAAAAAAAAAAAACCCTTCAAAAAAGCAGAAAAAATATATGCAAAAAAAAAAAAAAACTGAAAGAGAATGACGAATTAAAAAGATTATCGAAAATTTATTTCAGTAAGCAATTTTTATTGTAAAATGTTTTCTTTGTGGTATTAAAAACGCATAATTGCATAAATTTTCTTAAGAATTATCTTTAGCACTAAACATTTGAAGCAGTAGACATTTATAAAAGGAAAACTGGCCATATGTGTTAAAAAAAAAAGAGTGGATTATATTCGCTGATTACGTTCGATGTTATAAAAGTCGTAAGTTTGGAAAAAACAAACCAGCATGTTTTCGTAGTAAAGTATGGGAAATATATTTTAAACGTCTGAAATTAAAATATTTTACAATATGTGTGTGCGTGTGTGTGGGGAGGGGGGAGGTGGCGCAGACTTTTGAACTAAAATGTAAGTATTAACTCCACTTTTATAATTTTAACTGCTATTTATACAGTTCAAATTTGAATATAAAAAAATTCTCAACAATGCAGTCTTACGCTTTAAAAATCACCTATAATGTGAACATGCCTGGGGCTGATGTCAGGTTTACGCCTTTTTGGATTAAAATCAAATTGTTTGGCGACAAAAGTAAAATCTGCTAGTTTTTTTTTTTTCTGTAAGGGTTAGATAACAAAAAAAAAGTAAATAAGAAAAATAACAAATCAAAAACAAAATTGTTACTCATTTGGAAGGTCTCCTTAAAGGGCATACTCAAAATATTTTGAAAAAGGAAATGCTAATAAAATCACTCATGTATGTAAAAAGGATCAGTCAAATGTAGTGGCAGAATCCAAGTAGAAAATGTGTAAAAAAAATATAATATTTTCCAGTATTTAGCTCGAAAAGGCGAATGCTGCACGTTATTTGACGAACCAAAACATTTCGTAGCCAAATGCAAAAGATGGAAATGCATTTATAAATTACTTGTCAAATAAGTATTGCAATACCTAATAAGTCAACGAATTTAAACTTAAAAATTAATTTATTTATTATTTTTTCTGTAAGCTTATATAATCTATACAAATTGCGTGTTGCTGTAGTTATTTAATTTTATACGGTGTCCTCGGCTGGATAAGTTTTAAGTGTATTTTGATTAAGAATGCTGTTATTAAAAATTTCGATATTAAGTCGTTGTTTCCATGGCAACAATACTTTTCTTTTGTTGTCTCTGACACTAACAATATCGAAGTCAAACTGCCAATGCTCAGAATCGGACCTTAATTTTGAGTTTGAAACAATTTTAGTTCATTTAAACTTTGTTCTAAACAGCATAATTACTATCTTTAAATTTCATTATATATACATACATGTATATGACAAAACTACAGTCATAAAAATGTATTTATTTAAGTTAAACTTACTTAATCTAAGTTCGTATGGAGATTTGAAAAAGATTTCTTAAAGAATATTTATCACAGCATTATTTGAAATTTTATTGCGTCGCCAAACAGCGTTAAATCGCAAAAAAATGATTTTTTTTTTTTTTTTTTTTTTTTTTTTTTCACGAAAGCTAAATCGAGGTTCTGCCGATTTTTAAAAAAAATAAATATATATATCCTCATGAGAAGAATATTCTATATATTTTTTAAATATTTCTAAGTATGCGCTTATGAAGAACATTTTTCTTAACCTGACGCAAAAGAAAGATAAATTGCCAAATCCTGTTTTAATTGCAATATTTCAACTGCGTAATTTTTTAAGCATTACAAACATTCCCTTTCAAGTTTAAATTACATATTTTAATTTTTTAATATTATCACTCGTCAAAACTGATTGTTTCTTTTCTTTTTTTTTAATTTTAAATAAAATTAGCAACAGTTTTTTTCTTTTATTTTTCGAGGTTTCAATTTTTCATCAACGATAAAATTCGCCAAGAAATAAAATGGTAAACTTATCGCCCAAAATAACAGAACTTTCCATCATAATTCTATAACTAATCTACGTAGAACGATGTGTTATATCTTAAAACCTTCTCTGAAACGATATCTATATAACAGTGTAAGTTCCGTCAAAATCCATGCAGCAGAACTCGAAATATTGATGTTCGGAACGAAATTTCCGTTTGGATTTTATGTATACTAGTTGCGTAGCAACCCGTTGTGTTGCTTTTGAATTGCATGAGACAATCGATCTTTTTGCGAAAAATGAAATCTTAACTTTATTGTAAATTTAGAAAGCCATTGCAATATTAATTTTATTAAATATAATATTTCAAATAATAAGTTATATTTACAATTTAAGTCAAAACTTTCCCAATAAAAATGCACATATTCCATAACTTTATTTGCCTAGAGCTTTTCGCTCTTCCAAGATTTTGCTTCGAATTTCGGAGTTCGTAGATATGATGTCATTTGGGCCAACTTATACAAAAATGAATTTGTTTGGACGAAATTATTTTTTTTTCTCTGTAAAACTTTTCTCTTTTTTTTTTTCTCGCTAAAACTTTTCTCTTTTTTTTTTCTCGCTATTTCACATTTTTAATGTCCGCTTCTGAAATGTTTTATTAGCCATCTTAAGGCAATGGTTGAAAATCTACTTTACGACTTTAAATTAAATGAAAATAACGTACGATGTTTTTTTTTCTTTTGATGTCAACAGAATTTATCTCAATGTTCCAGTCGAGAGTCGAATATGTGTTTCTAAAATAAACGGATTCCTGAAGCTTGAATATGTGTGAGTTCGTATTTCGTGAAATTTTCTTGAAAACTACAATCATTTTTTCACTATTTATTCAAATATACGTTAATTTCATTTTAAAAATGATTTCAAACAATGATACCTAATAATCCTTGTAATTTTCATTTTTCTCTCTTTTATCCACAAAAATGGAGCAATTTTAGTTTCCATCATTACAGAAATGTCATCAAAATAACGTAAAAATTTATATCTCGAAAACTAAACAAATTTTAAAATTCTACGACCACGTTTAACATCCTCGGACCCATGCGGATAACTGGTGTTAATTTGATCACCCAACATTCCATATTCTAGGATGAACAGCTGTGAAATACAAATGGACAGTCACTTTTTAATATAATAGATTCATGAAGTTTTAATTTTGCTATAAAAAATTAGTCAGGGACAAATGCTGAATTATTTATATTATTTTAAGTGCAAATGGCTTATTCCGTAATGGAGCCTGTACGCAGTGGATATAGATTAAAAAACATTATTCGTGAAAATTATTTAAAAAGACATAATAAATAAATCAATTAAGATAAAGTTTTCAAGAAAATTGCATTTGAAAGTAGATTTTTTTCCCCGATATAACGGGTGTAAAAATTGAAGATGCGCGATGTTTAGAAACTAAAAAAATTGCAGTAGCAAAGATTGCAAATCCGACATTTAATCGTCAAGCGTTGCCATTCTCAAAATGACGCCAGCCGTACGCACGGACATATTTTTCCTTTAGATAGATTTTCAAACGTGAAGTTCCGCTTGTCAGCTAAAACTTTGCATGTGAAAATATATTCTTTTGGCTTGAGGGTCTAATTTCATTACCGCGAAGTACAAATTCCAGAAACTGATGTCTTTTAGATGTATTCGTGTAAAAATATGAAGTTTTATCAAAGAAAAGGATTGTTTTCTTTTAAATATGGCACGTACAGAAGCATTACGCCAAGTGTCTCAAATTCGGTATTAGCCGAATGAAAATATATTGTAACATTAGCTTTATGAGCGAAAATGTTTTTTAAATAGTGACGTCATTTTCTGTTCAGACTTAAAATAAAGTTATTTTTAATTGTAATGAGTAAATGGTATCAATAAGGATAAATAAACCCCAACATTTCTTTATTTTCTGCAACAGTGGAAATAATATAATTGCTACCATTTTGATGAAAATTCAAAAAATCTTTTCAAATTAAATTAAAAATGTAAAAGTGAAAATATTTAGAAAAATAGCCAGTGCAAGGACATCTACAAATGAACAGCTTTCATTTAAAAAGAGATTTATTAGCAAAATTGGTACAGTAGAAAGTTCAAGGAAGATGTCTAAAAAAGCTGTCTTGTGTTTTCAATACATAGATTCTTTTTTCTCTTTTACTTTAACAGTTGCCTAGCAACTCTATTTCATACAAATTACATTTAAAAGCACACATTTTTCCCAATTCGGCTCGAAAAATTTAAATTGTTCGACTACATATATGTTAAATTCGTGCTTTTTTATATATTATTCTTTTATTTATTTATTGATGAAGCTTTAATTTCTTTGTAGAAAATTAGCGGGAGAGAAATTCTGAACTTTTTTTTATGTGCAAATTGTTTATTAATATTTCGCAATGGAGCCGGCACGGCAAAATCATTTAATTGATAAATAACAACGAAATAAAGCCTAAACTCGCTGGGTTTTATAACAGACGATATTCTTGACATAGCACTATTTTAATTTACATTTTTTTTCGGTTTTATGAGAAAATGGCATCAAAAGATACAGCAGTCTACTATTTTCATTTTTTCCCTCTTTAGTTTCAACAGAAATGTAGTACTTCAGCTGCCACGATTACAAAAAAAGTAATAAAAACTACAAAAAAATTAATATCTTAAAATTAAAATGAGATACAGCTTTCAAACAAATTGCATTTAAAAGAGAATTTTTTTCGTTATACAGCGGTGTAAAAATTTAAAATGTGCGATGTTTAGAAGTATAAAAATTTGCAGTAGAGAAAATTACAAAACCATAATTTTATTTCAAATTTCAAAGTGTTTCCATTCGCAAAATGACGTATGCGTTACGCACAGATATGTTTGTCCTTTATAATATAGACTAGGGATCGTACGCGGGCTTCAAGGGTTAAAGAATATAGGTGAAAACATTTTTTTTTTTTAAATTGAAAACTAATATTTTTTTATATGCAATAAATTTTTTAGATTGCCCACTTACAGACAGATTGCTCAAAAAGCATTTTCCATATCGAAAATACGAATTATACAATTAAATAAATTTTTGAAATTTATCAAAAGCTATATTTTCTTATTAGCCGCATGCTAAGAGTTATTTGACCAAGATTTTGCTATTTATGGCATCCTTTTATGTTCTGATAATTTCAGAGCTTATACATGTGTGTTAAATTTGTGTTTTACTTATTTTATTTATTTATTAATATGGAAGTTTTTTAATGGATATTAGCAGTACGAAAATTATGAACTCTTTATTTTGTTTTAAGGGCAAACGGATTAATCTTTCGTAACCGAGCTCCGCGCGATATAGACAAATTAAAAAATATTTCAAGCTTTAAAATTATTTTTAAAACCATAGACAATCAGTAAACTGAGATGAACTTTGCAAACAAATTCCATTTGAAAAAAAATCCTATTTGGTGATCTAAAAATTTAAATTGTACGATTAAAAATATGTTAGATTTTTGTTTTTTCAATATATTCTTTTATTTGTTTATAAAAGGAGTATTAATTTCGTTAATTTGTCTTTCACAAGTATGTTAGATTGGTGTTTTTTTTTAATATTATTCTTTTATTTTTGTTTATAAAGGAAGTTTTATTTCGTTATGCAAAAATAGTCAGAAACAAATGTTGAAAAATGTTTGTTGCTTTATGTGCAAAACGTTTATTATTATTATGTATTGAAACCGGCACACGATAAGATAAACTTAAAATAAAATCATTCTTACAAATTATTTTAGAAAGTATACTACATCAGTCAATTAAAATACAATTTTGAAACAAATTGCATTTGAAAGTAATTTTTTTTCCTATGCGACGAAAATTGAAAATGTACGATGATCAGAAGATTAAAAAATTGCAGTAGCGAAAATTTCAAGACCGAAATTTGATCGTGAAGTGTTGCCATTCGCAAAATGACATTAGAGTTACGCACAGATACTTTTGTTCTTTATAGTATAGATACTTAATGAGTAAGATATAATAAAGATCGGTTATTAGCACGTGGTTATAAATTGAGGCTCTTTTGCTTGATATTCCGGAATCAAAAACAGCAATTTTCACCTTCTCAAAATTTGCATACGCACTTCTCATATCCGTATTCATCATTTTTTTTTTAAATTGTATTTTGTTTGATCATTTAAAAATCATTTTAACTCAAAACTTGAAGTCACGATTGTCAGCAACATCATTTATGTGAACAGACGCACTCTTTACTTGAGATTCTAATCTCAATTCCGGAGAGTAAAAATTTCCGTAATTTATGTTTTTTAGACGCACTTGTTTTAAAATGTTTAGTTTTATCTAGGAAAATGATCGTTTTCTTTTAAATATGACTTCATTTTGACTTAAATAAGCATTTCGTCTAGCGTCTGAATCCTAGTAACAGTACACATGCTGAATGAAAAACAATATAGAGAATTTATGAGGAAACATGCGTGTTTTCATAGCAGTATGTCATTTTCCGTTATTATGCATTAATATAATATTATGCTCCTAATGGGATTTTGCGACACTAAACCCTATATAACAATTTTTATCAACAATTTTGAATTTTTATCAGAAAATAGCATGAATAAAGATAAAAATACCTCATTATTTATCTTTTGTCTGCAATAATGAAAGCTATCTAATTTTTACCATTTTGAAGAAATTTCATAAAATGCTTTTAAAGTTAAAATATAAAAGTGGGGATATTTAAAAAAAAATCATACAGTGCGATCACGTCTACAAATGAAGAGCTTTCAGTTTAAAAAAAATCTTAGTAAAATTGGTTCAGCACAAAAGATCAGGGCAGATGACTAATAAACACACTTGTGTTTTAAATATATATATTATATAAAATTAGGAAAAATTTAATTGAGCAAATTATGTTAATTTGATAAATTTATAGTAGAATGTCCTAAAGAATATCATTAAAATTTTTTTATTCGAGAGAATTTTGGACAAAAATTTCAGGAACATAATATTATTTTAAACAAAGAATTATTTGTTTGCTTGTCTAACTCGGCGAAGCAAATCCAACCAGGCAAAAATCACCAATTTCTGTAATATAAATCGCTTTTATTTGCATGTCACCTCTCTTTTATAAAGACACTCTAAATTTTTGAAAAACATTGCGTTTTATCAGTGTGTGATTTCGATTACATTATTTTCAAAATTGAAGCTTTTTCACCTGTGAAGAATTACAAAGCAGCTGGGCTGTGAAAATGACGCACTTCTACAAAACATAATTCAGGTTTAAGAATTAAAATACACGCTTTTTTTTATAAAATGACGTCATTTGCATCCGCTAAAACAATCCACTTTTACAATCCAGTCTTAAATTTCGTCTATAGAAAAGTATCCATATGACGTCATTACCACTGAATAACAGACAATATTCTTGACATAGCCCATATTTTAATTTCAACTTTTTTTTCAGGTTTTATGTGAAAATGGCATCAAAAAGATACAGTATCGACTATTTTCAACTATTTTCCGTTTATTTTCAATGACTTTCAATTGAAATGGGGTACATTTGTTGCCACGATAAGAAAAATTTTATTAAAAACTACAAAAAATTAACACAATTACAATAAATTCAGGTACAGTTTTCAAACAAATAGCATTTAAAAGAGCATTTTTTTCCTTATAATAAGGTGTAAAAATTTAAAATATGCGATGTTTAGAATTTTAAAAATTTGCAGTAGAGAAAATTGCAGAACCAAAATTTTAATTCAAGTTTCAAAGTGTTTCCATTCGCAAAATGACGTATGCGTTATGCACAGATATGTTTGTCCTTTATAATATAGATAGTAGATATAATTAAAATAAAAATTGATATAATTAGTTAAATACAGTTATGTTCTACTCGCAAAAAATATATCTAAATTGTAACAAAAAGCATTTCCCTTGTCTATATAATCAATCAAAATTTTGTTACTCTTTTGACTAGAGTGTCACAAGAGTCATTTAATATATACATAAGTAAAATGCTTTTTGTTACAAATTAGATATATGTTTGTGTGTGGAACTCAGTGGTGTTTAGCTTCTTATATCAATTTTTATCTTAATTATATTTTGAAATAAAATAATTGGAATTATATATGAAAATTTGCTCTAATTATCACAAGAGTAACGAATGGACTTTCCCATATACGCATCCACAGTTAAAAATTATTTCATACAAATGTTTATATCAAATATTCAATATATTCAGGTATAGTGTTTCTACTGTTCTTTTTCAAGTTTTTGGAATGTTGTGTTAATTTGGTTGAAAACTCTGTATTCTATAAACAAAAAAAAAACATTTGAATTTTTCACAGAAACGTTAAAACCTGCTCGAGTATGCGTGTTATGCTTACACAAATGCACACAAACGTCGAATAAGACCCACACATTCATTTGCTATAATGACACACTATTTTGTGCATTTTCTGTTACATGGGTTATCTCAAACGTTATTTTATTATTAAATTTGCACCTCTATTTGCCCACGCGATTAAATCTTCACTGAAAAATATGATGTCCAACATGTTATTTACATCTTTTAAGGACAATTCGTCAAGAATTTCAATATGTATTTTACAAACCGCGTACTATCGAAAATATTTCAATCGAAACCATGTACAATCGAAAGTATTTCAATCGAAACCATGCACAATCTAAAGCGTGGCATTTATGCTGTTCCTTAATTTTTTTTTCCATCAGTGTATTTTGTGCTATACCTGAATAAAAAAGACAACGTAATTCCAATCAGAAATAACCATTGTATAAGACAAAAGAATTCTATAAAAATATTTTCATCACTATACATTTCAGAATAAACGTATGATTTTTAGTCACATTTCTTAATGGTGGGCACTACAACTTTTTAAAAGTGATTCTAAAGCAAACAAATAACAGGTTAGAAAATTTAAATTATTATAATAATATGGCAAACCATTCAAAAGAAGATTACTTTGTCATCATTATTTTTTATTTGTGAGGGAAATTTTTGAAAAAAAAGGGAAAAGTTTCATAGAAGAGAACACGCTTCTCACCAAAAATTGTACATATAAGAACATGCATAATTTTTTACCAGATCTCGTGTCTCGTGTAACTTCACTTCATATTTTAAATCGATAGCTTTATTACTAACTTTCCCGCAATGCCCAACATCTGAAAAAATGCCATCTTTATGAAAGAGGATTTAAACGTTATGGATGAGGTTTTGAAATTTTTATAGATGATGCAAATGAAAGCCTATAGAATTGCAGTTTTAACTAATTAATTACTAAGAAAGATAGAATTGTTTATGTTAGTCTTTTCTGCAAACAAACATTGAATTTTTAGAGGTTTTACACAGACTCCAGGTGTAGTACAGTAGGCTCCCTCAAATCCGCAACCCTAAAATCCACAATCGCCTAAAATCCGCACATCATCGCAGATGTAAACAATGAAACTTTCAGTTCAGATGTAGGGGCAAAATTACAAAGTTTTTCATTTTTAAATCATTCTGTACGTATTTTAAGGGGTCTTGTACCTTTTAAACGCGTCGAAAATTAACGAAAAACTTCAAAGTTTGAATTAGTCTATCTTCAAAGCCTTTTTATTTATAAACATGAAATATTGGATATTGATTAAATATATTGTGCTTTGTAATCCGCTACCATTAGATATTTATTAACCCTTTACAGAATTTGTGTATTGTTGAAAACAAAATAGCTCTTTTTTTACCCCATAAGTCATTGCGCGCATGATATCGTGAGAAAGTATGTATGAATTCGCATGAAATTCGGTAAAGATACTAATCATATATGTGTGTTTAAAATGATCTACTCTTAGGCTAAAATTATTTCATTAACTATATAAAAAAAAATATTTTCGTAAAAAAAAATAAAAATTTTGTATTCTTAATGAATAAAAACTAAAAATATAACTAAATAAACATAACTAAATAAACATAGTCATAACTAAAAATATTACCAATGTAAATACTTAAAAGTAGATCATTTTAAACACACATATTTGTTTAGTATATTTACCAAATTTCATGATAATCCATTTATACTTTCTCAAGATATCATGCGCGCAATGACTTCTGGGGTAAAAAAAGAGCTATTTTCATTTCAACAATACACAAATTCTGTAAAGGGTTAATAAATTTCTGTTGGTAGTATATTACAAAGCACAATCTGTTTAAGCAATATCCAAAATTTCATGTTTATACATAAAAAGGTTTTGAAGATAAACTAATTCAAACTTTGAAGTTTTTCGTTAATTTTCGACGCGTTTAAAAGGTACAAGACCCCTTAATATGCAATTCTCGATAATGTGACTGAACTTACGCTTTATTACGAAGGAAATATAAAATTGTTTAAAAAAATCAAGATATTGCTGATATCACTGATGATTACAATCTTTTTACCAAATATATTTATGTATTAATCAAGCTTTTTGGTTATTAAGTCTGGCTAAACCTGAAATAAAACTTCCTTATTTTATTATTTTGATCTGAATTAGTAGTATACCTTTATGAGGCAAGTTTCATTCAATAATGCAAGAAAAATGTAACCCATCTTTATTATGCATATTTAATTATACATTATTATTTACTTGACCTTTACTTTTAATATTTTAACCTTTTTTAAAATTATCTAATTTTTATTATTTTAGTTAATTGCTTATTTATTTTAACATTTTACTGTATTGTAAGTATTCATAAAATCTCTATTGTATTATTACATTCAAATTACTGTTTAAAAAATGTAAACAAAGCAGTGGCCAGAAATCCGCAAAATTCTAAAATCCGCAAAACCTCTGGTCCCAAACTGTGCGGCTTTGAGGTCGTCTACTGTATTTGATCCAAAAAACCTGGCTAAAAATTCAAAAGTTTAAATTTGCTCAACAGTTCTAAAAAGCATATTTTATAATAGCTGACTAACTGGTGCATTGATCTATGTCTGTTTCAGAAGCATGAGTCATATACGGCTGCTCCTAGCCTGAGTTGAAGAGGAGCTTTCTTTGCGAGAAGATGTGCTTTACAGCTATGTTTCAACTTTTTAATTATGTTTAATTACGGTAAAGTGAATATCTTTGTAACTTCATGAATTTTCGAACTTTGTAGTTTTATTTTTAATATAATAAGAAAATTTAAAATTAAAAATGCGTTCTTTTTTTAGCATTTTTAGCACTAATTTAGATATAACGATTTAGATATATAACTCATAGGCTGATAAGTTCCCGGTCTGACACACAGATGGTGCCACAAATACAAAGTTAATATTTTGTTTAGTAAGTACTAGACCTGAGAAAGGTAGCTGTAAACATTTTATGACGAACTGATGGTCGCTTCAAAAGTTACAGTGGTTTTAGTGAAACAACTTTTTGTATTTTCAAAACAATGGAAAAAAAGAAGAATTTCGTGTTTTGATAAAACATTGCTATTTGATGGGGGAAAACTCCATGGAAACAAAAGCTTGGCTTGATAAATGTTATCCGGACTCTTCAGCAGGGCAATAGGCCATTATTGACTGGTTTGCTGAATTTAAACGTGCTCGTACAAACATCGATGATGCGCAACGCTCTGATCGCCCAAAAGAGGTGGTTATACCGGAAAACATAACAAAAGTCCACAAAATCGTTTCAGAAAACCGTAAAGTGAAGGTGCAGGAGATAGCTGTTACTCTAAGCCTATCAAAAGAATGTATAGGCTTTATTTTGCGTGAACATTTGTCTATAAGAAAGCTGTTTTCGAAGTGGGTGCCGCGTTCCCCCTCTGCAGCCTGTCACAGGTCTTTTGGTACTATGGCAAAAATGCACGAATTAAACTTCGAATTGCTTTCGCACCCACCCTATTCTCCAGATTTAGCTCCCACAGACTTTTACCTGTTCGAAGGTGTGAAACAAAATACTCACCGGCAAGAGATTTGGCTAGAATGGGGAGGGGATCGCCGAAACAAGATTCTATTTTGAGGGCAAAGATAATTCGTTCTTCAAGAAAGGTATTCAAATATTAGGGAGGCACAGGAATGATTGTATTGCTCTTAAAGGAGACTATGTTGATGAATAAAATCGAATTTGACCAAAAAGTTGTGTTTTCTTCATTAGAACGGTAACCTATCAGCCGATGTGTTAGCTCTTTAACCACTTAACTTTTCTTTTTTGTTTTCTCTTTTTTGACAGAATAAATTAAAAATAAGGAACCAACACCACGTTTTTTTTACGAAAATATTTGGCTTTGTACAATCAAAAAAGGTATGCCATTTATCAAACAAAAGTGCTAAAACTAAGTGGTATCTAAAAGCTTTTAGTATTGAAGATAAACTCTTTTTGCCCGAGCGGGTTGTGGTATACCAAAGCTTGCCGGACCATTTTAATGTATAGTCGTATTGCTTATAGTTTTAAATGCCAATTTATAAAAAAAATCTTCCGCTTATAGTTAGCCTTTTTAGATATAAATGTTTTAGGTAATCTCAATAATACTCAAAATCTAGAATTTCTATACTACATCTCAACTTTAGAGAATTTTGCTAAATACTAAATGCAAATAATATATATATATATTAACACATTGGTTATATAAATAATTGAAACTTTACCTATAGTAAAATTAATCACGTTTAATTACACAATATTTGTAAGTAAAAGAACTCTATTAACAATTATTTTCCTCTTCCAAACAGTAAAAGTTAAGTAAACTTTCTATTATACATTTACTTTTTTAATTAAATGCATACTTTTATGTGTATATAGCATTAACTAAATGTATTTACTAATAGTAAGTCAACAGCAATGATTTTAACTGTAAAACACATGAAAAATTGTTTTGGCTTGGATTTTGCTTCAGATAATCCATTGTGCGACATCCTCCCTTAAGAGTTTTCAGGCAAATCTGTTGAAACACAATGTATTTTATGAAGGAATAGGTCAGAGCCAGTATTTTCATTTAACAAGTATAAGGCTCCGGGAATTGACGAAGTGGGTCACTACATATTACGCAACATATTCAAATCACAAGGCAATCTCTTATTAGATATGTATAATGCTCTCTTAAAAATCAACTACTTTCCAGATCCGTAGAAAATTGGTGAAATTGTATATTTTCAGAAAGTTGGAAAACTACCTACAGGGAGCAGTTCGTATAATCCTATCACTCTTATCGATATTTGGGAAAGTATTTGAAAAATTAATTCTCGGAAGAATTAATTACTTACTTCACACCAACAAAGGCAACTTTCCATCTCAACATGGCTTTACTGAAGGAAGATCCACGAAGCCATACAAGAGCTCTTCTCAGAATTAGACCTTCTTAACAAAAAAAAATTTTATATTTCATTAATTTCAACAGACTTTCAGAATGCATTTGATTTCCTACCGTGGACGGTGACCCTACAGGCCCTTGAAGACTTGAATATAGAAACACCTTACATCAATACACTAAAATCATTCCTCTCTAACCGAAGTTCCTATCCATATTGGATGGCCGATGCGATCCAAACTGAAATTGAGGTAATAGGTTTTAAGAAAAGTTAGTGAAGTGATTAAATTGAGTAGAATCAAAGTCTCCTTACTTAAATCTTTAAATTAGTACTTTAAATGGAGGTAACCTTCAATTAAAACTTTATGCAGAGGTTCCCAACCTATTTGACATGCGGAGTCTGTTTAGAATCAATCCCTATTTCTTAGATCTAAAGTCAACCGTGTATTGTGTCTTGCAAGTTAATGTTGTTTAAAAGTAGTATTATAGAATATAAAATGAGAAGCTGATATTAAAATACCATAAATATCTAAAAAATGTCGCAATGTTTACGCAGAAAAATTACATTATAAAAACTTAGAAAATTTCCAGAATACTCGGATTTCAACATCCACCAATATTCGTAATATTGTCAAATTTTGCCAACGTATAAAATTTCATCCAAAGCTTAATGAATTCAATTACAGATATAGTAATAAATAAGTTCCATACTTCAGAGTGCTTTAAAGTGCTTCGAATCTGTCGAGAACTACAGATAATTTGAGTGATGCGCTTGTAATTTGTTAAATAAAAATGTTACTTAAAAATTCGTCGAAACGTGGCACTGCAGCATTCACTTGTTTAGTAAGATTCTGAGTTTCAATGTCTCACATTACTGAAAAAACATGTTTAATATTACTTATAATAATATCTAAGTATGTGTATCTTAATTGTCACCAACACGTTGCAATCGCAAATTTTGTTTTTCAGATAACTACGTGCATCGAGTATGGCGAAATAACTCTCTCCCCCTCTCATCTCCCCCAAAGAAATGAAACAACAATAACAAAAACAAAATGCACTAATGGTTGTTTTCTTCTATAGTTAAACATATACATTTATTGGTGAAGTTTTGTACTAGATTTTTTTTAATAAACATATGAATAACGCATCGTTTAAATAATCTGCAATTTAAATCTTTTTAAATGTGAGGCAGTGGAATGAAAAACCCTGTGAAATAGATAACTTATGTTTTGTTAAGCCTGTATTTTAATTACAATAATTTATAACAAAAATAAGGTCCATATAAAATGTATAAAAATTTAATCAGACCCCTGATTTTTCTTTTTTGTTTTTTGACATTTTTCTTAAGTTCGATTGAGCTGATAATAATTACAAAAAGTCTGTGGATCTATATTAAAGTGACTTTTGTATTTTATTTTGGTTGATGGATAAAATGGAGATGTGCAAACCGTCCTAACACATTAATATCTCAGCTTTTCGTTGCAGCAGAATTACTAAGCAACATTTGCTCGGTAGACATGTAATTCAGCAAGACAAAGTTCCCTTAAGGATGTAATTTCTAGATTTTTCTTTAATTTTAAATTTTGTTTCTTTATGTTTAATTTTTATTTATTTTCCTCATCAGATGGAGGAGTCCTTTAGAAAGGTGTGGTCAGCAGTTAGGGCACCTGGGACCTGATAGGGGTTAGCTGCTTTATAGTATTAGTTTGATTGTAGTAATGTATATGTATTAACGTAATTTATATAATTCTTGGTAGTGTAAATGTATATACTGTTCATCCAAAGACTGAATTTTACCAAAAAATGCAAATTTCTTTTCAAAATAACTGAAGTGATGGCATCAATTGGATCTTTGTCCGCAATATCTGTGATGTGATATCTCATAATGTCATCCCGTGTGTAATGTGCCAAATATCGGTTGCTGTTTTGCAAGTGGATATAACTCAAAACGTATCAAATTAGCAGAAAAATAGAGGATGCTATTTGATTCTTAGGCACCAAACGTGAATCTTAGGAATTTTCAGACAAATAGGAAATAATTTCGCGTGTTTGTGAAAAAGATTTGCATTCTTAAGGGATGATTTTTTTTTTCAGAATTTATTTAGGCTCTTCTCAAGTGTAAACTAGCCACTCTCTGAAACAATTTTAATTCATATTTGTTCGCAAACGTATAAAATTGATAGGAGCTCTTAAACAGAAATTGTGATATCAAACGGTTTTTCAATATTTCGGTAAAGGTACAAGAGTTTTTAGAAAGTGCTGTTAAAGATGGAGTTTAAAACGAATTTTCCGAACGCGACAGCGCAGGAAAGGGAAATATATGTCATCCTGGCACAACAATGGCTTGTAACTAAAGATGTAATTCATTTGTCAGCAAAATAAAAAACACTGTTGGATTATAAATCACCTCAATAACAATGCCGTTAATTGCTTTTATATTACAAAATGAGTCAGAAAAATTTACGTTGTTGCTCAGAGTAATTTTTTTTTTTCAGAACCACCTGAAGTCGAAAAAAGAAGTCGGTGTTCTCTCGTAGAATAATACACATTTAGATACATGTTATTGGACTGATTCAAATTCCTAGCTTCAGAACTCAAAAAGAAGGTTCCAGCTTCCAAAAATTAGTTAAAATAAAATTTTTATTTTTTGACCTGAGAGTATTATCTATCTATGTATATTATAAAGAACAAACATATCTGTACATAACGCTGACGTCATTTTGCGGAATGGCAACAGCAGACGATCAAATTTAACCTTTATTTAATTTTATTGCGATTTTTTAGATTTATAAATAGCGCACATCTTCAATTTTTACACCGTCGAAGAGAGAAAAAAATTACTTTCAAGTGTAATTTGTTTGAAAACTATATCGCAATTTGTTCGAAAACTGTATCGCAATTTGCTCAGTTTTTATTGTTTTTAAAATAATTTTCAAGAATGATTCTTTTAAATCTATTTTTGTCACTTGTAGTAAGACGATTACAAAAGATAAATATGTTTGCACTTAAATTAATATAAATAAAATAGTTCAGCATTTGTTTACGGCTTATATTCTTTAAATGAAATTTAAACTTTATCAATCCATACAAAAAAATAAAATAAAAAAATAAAATAAAAATAAAAATAGAATACAAATTTAAGACATGTAAGCGAACCACGCTTAGGCCACTGAAATTATAAGAATAGAAAAATTAAATTTAAAAAAACAAAAAACCCGACTGCGTAAATAGCGAACTAATTAAATATTCTCATCAATGTGAAATTATTTTTTATATTACTTACCTAATTTTTAATTTACCTGTATTGATGAGTTTTAAGTTATATTTAATTGCTAGTTCCTATCTATAAACACTGTTTTGATGAGGCTAGAGTCTATGTGTATTTGTGTATGACGGTTAGAGTTGCAGTAAAGCTAGAGATTCTACCTACACAGCTTCCAGGTTGTGTAATATTTAAACAGAGCTTCTGATTGTAAAATAGTCAATTAAACATCGTCTTCATTTTGAACGACCTATCCAATAATATGCCATCCAATAGGGTGCGTAATTTTTTTTCGTTTTTACCGCCATTTTGAATTTATAAAAACGAAACATAGCTTATAACCATCGGATGGTTATGACGAATCGATAGAGACCCCATCCATTAAAATCCATCCAGCCGTTGGGATATTTCGAGGGTATAAAGAAATCCACATACCCAGATACGCGTAAAACACATAACCCATTTTGGCAGTCGGGTAAAAAAAAAAAAAAAAGACTAGAGATGTTCGTCGATTTCTTCAACTTGATAATTCCTGTCACGAGCCGAATTCGAAAGTATCGCTTTTAATAAATTTCTAAATTTTATTTGAATACAAAATTGCTAACATATAAAATGATTGTTGGTATTGTTAATTAAAAATATAATAAATATATATTAAATGTAAAAAAAAATGCATTAGACTTTTCAATAAAAAAAACATATTTATGTTTTTACATGTTTTCTGTAACCCGGGGTGGCCGGGCTGGAACTCCTTTTTTTATATAATGTACCATATTTGGACAAAATCTGAACAGAAGAAATAAAAAAAAAAAAAAAATTAACTCAATTTTGAACAAAAGTACTACTAATTAAAATTTTATTCTAATATACGATAAAATGTATATACAAATATTTTTTTGTGAATGTGTTAACAATCAAATTCAGAAACGTTATTTTTCTTCTAAAATACAAACACATTATTTGAAAAATAGTTCCATAAAATATATATCTTATCAAATGTGATTGTATCAAATGTCATTTATGATTTGACTTAGAACTCTTAAGCATAAAATAAAGTACATTTTTTATTTAAATTTCATTTTTAATGTAACTTGCTAGAAAGAAATGTAAATAAAACTACCTTTACCTCTTAAGATATGTCTTATTAATAGCACAATATTTTGAAATGAAAATTTGAAATATCCATATATTCTCAATTCAAAAATAACTTCAATATTTTTCATTCTGAATATGTTTCATACTTTAAAAAGTTTAAATTACTCTACTACTAAATAACTAATAAAAATATTTCTAGTTTTGAAAATACCCAAGTTTTATTACCAAATGCAGTTATAATGAAAATGCCTTAGAAAATTGAAAAAGTTTCGTATATTAAATCAATGGATTTTACATCGCAAATACTGCATGATATTTTATCTAATCTAAAGAACTTCGTATTACAATTTACTGCATGTACGAAATAAATATTTATATTATTTAAATGTTTACAAAAACGAATGGAAGCGTAATCAAATACGAATTTTGAAGGAAAAAAAACATAACAATATAGGCAGAATGATATCAGATATATGTTATATAACTTAGTATGACATATTTCATTTTTTACTTTCTTCTATCTTTACAAGAAGAAAGTATTGGTTTCATGAAAATTTTCAAATTCCACTTTTCGACGGCTTTACACGTTTTATGGGTCAGAGATTCCAAAAAACATGTTTTTACAAAATGTCTGTCTGTGAGTCTGTCTGTCTGTCTGTCTGTCTGTCTGTATGTGACACAAATATTGTGGGTGCTCTATCTCAAGAACTAATGCACGGAATTTAATAAAAATTTATATTCAGGTAGTCCATGATATAGATTGGTGCTGAATAGTTTTTGGGGTAAATCACCGTGCAGGTGGCGCTGCTATGTAGCATTTTGCAGGATTTCCGCAAAAGCTCTATCTCAAGAACTAATGCACGGATTTTTATAAAACTTCAGATTCCGTTAGTCCTTGACATGAGTGGATGCTGTTTACGTTTTGGTGTAAATCGACCAACAGGTGGCCCTGCTACGCTGCATTTTGCAGGATTTACAGTATTTTCGCAGTAGCCCTATCTCAAGAACTAATGCACAGATTTTCATCAAACTTCGGATTTAGTTAGTCCTTCATATGAAATGATGTGTTGGTGTAAATCGCCCTGTAGGTGGCGCTTCTGTGCTGCATTTTGAACTATTTCCTCAATAGGTCTATCTCAAGAACTAATGCATGAGTTTTCATCAAACTTCAGATTTAAGTATACCTTGATTAATATTGCTGCTGATTATGTGTTGTTGCAAATCGCTCAACAGGTGGCGCTTCTACGCTGCATTTGTCATGATTTGCGCAATAGGTCTATCTCAAGAACTAATGCACGAATTTTCCTCAAACTTCATATTCAGTTAGACGTTGACATAAGTTGGTGATAATTAGGTTCTGTTGAAAATAACCCAATAGGTGGCGCTGCTATGCTGCATTTACACGATTTCAGCGACAGTCATACCTCGAGAACTAATGCACGGAATTTCATATTTTTAGAATTCTCATGATGAACACAGATTGCAATTTTAGTTTGGCACTGAGATAGTTGATTTTGAAGTATTGTCATGCATGAGATAGAAGAAAGTTTTGTGATGGCCA
This sequence comes from Maratus speciosus, assembly GCA_963932465.1. Classification (NCBI taxonomy): domain Eukaryota; kingdom Metazoa; phylum Arthropoda; class Arachnida; order Araneae; family Salticidae; genus Maratus; species Maratus speciosus. Next base: position 218,252,397 of record OZ010790.1, on the reverse strand, counting down.
CAACATACTAGTTTTCCTTGTTTTTCTTTTCTATACCAGATATTTAAATAATAAGGTTATGAAATATATGATACAGATTTTGGAAATTTTCACTAACTCTTTAGTGACGTCATTGAAACACTCTAACAAAAATTTTCTTCAATTCACGGAAATTCTACTGGCAGCAGTGCTGCAGGCATTTTCCGTGAATTGACGAATATCCGTGTTTTTTTCCTCCGTTACAGGAGGTAAAATATCCGTCAATTGAAGAAATTTCATAAAAAGCAAAAGCGGCGGACGTTGGATTCGAACTAGCCATCTCAGCGTTACGAGTATTGACGCTAGCACTGAGCTGTAGTTATACAGCAACAAATCGCTTTGAAGTAAATATGTCCGCTTCAGATGGTTATGGCTTGATGAATCTCTTTAAAAAGCATTTAATTTTGAAGTTCATTTCGGGAAGATTTCTTCCTTAATATTAATATAGTATAAAAATATGAATTTTAAATATTTTTACGTAGATTGCTAGAGGTAAAATACAAATATTATATTTTTATTCGATAAGATTTTTTTTTTTTTTTTAGTAATATCTTTTTTTTTTTCATTTAATTTTCTTTATTAAAATAGCCTTTAAATGTGTTAATTTAAAGCATATTTTAAATGCGAATATTTATTTATAAACAACTTTATAAATTCAACTTTATTTAACTTTATTCAACGTATTCAACTTTAAAAAATAAATTGTGTGTACTTGTGAATGAATGAGAAAATTAATTGTTATTTATTTTTAAATTCGAAAACTTTTTTGTCTTTCTTTAATTAAATTAGAAATCATAATTTATAGAATTTTTGGTTTTTAATTTTTTAAAATAAATTAGGATTTATTATTAATATACCCAATACGCATGCGTGCTAGGAATGAACGGAATTTCTCACTCTTTTTTAGACGTTCGGGGAGAAATCACGGATAAAACATGTTTTCTAGGAGTACGGAAATTATCTGTTAAAAAATGAGGAATAATTTAGTGTATATTGACGAGTTTTTCTGGCAGTGAAGTATTTCACTATAGAAAACTGAAAGATATACACATTTTGGAGCTACCATGGATTATTTTATTCTTATGTATTTGCTTTCAAAAGTTTCCTACGTAGCTACACAGATAAGCAATTTATATCTGTTTACATGTGCGTTCGTTATTATATAACAAGTTGGAAATTGCTCGTCAAACGTGGCAAATGAGGTGCGTTCGTACTATAACTAGTTTTATAATTATTTTTTGCACCCCATATTGTACTGAATGTATACTTTTTTGCACTTCATAAAGCGCATAGTCTGATACATCATTAAAATGCACTTCCAATAATTTTTTCCCATTCCCCGTAATGTAAATGAACACTTTTGACTGTCCCTGTAATTAAACTATACATCCGATTTTCCTAAAATTTGAAATAGCTCAACAAAACTTTGCAACAAGTATATCTTTAAAATTTCAGACCATTTGGAAGGCTGTAATATCATTAAAATGCACTTGCAATAATTTTTCCCATTCCCCGTAATGTAACGGAACACTTTCGACTGTCCCTGTAATTAAACTATACATCCGATTTTCCTAAAATTTGAAATAGCTCAACAAAACTTTGCAACAATTATATCTTTAAAATTTTAGACCATTCGGAAGGCTGTAATATCATTAAAATGCACTTGCAATAATTTTTCCCATTGGCCGTAATGTAAAGAAAAACTTTTGACTGTCCCTGTAATTAAACTATGCATCCGATTTTCCTAAAATTTGAAATGGCTCGACAAAATTTTGCAACAGTTATATCTTTAAAATTTCAGATCATTCGGAAGGCTCTAATATCATTAAAATGCACTTGCAATAATTTTTCCCATTGGCCGCAATGTAAAGAAAAACTTTTGACTGTCCCTGTAATTAAACTATACATCCGATTTTCCTAAAATTTGAAATGGCTCGACAAAATTTTGCAACAGTTATATCTTTAAAATTTCAGATCATTCGGAAGGCTGTAATATCATTAAAATGCACTTGCAATAATTTTTCCCATTGGCCGTAATGTAAAGAAAAACTTTTGACTGTCCCTGTAATTAAACTATACATCCGATTTTCCTAAAATTTGAAATGGCTCGACAAAATTTTGCAACAGTTATATCTTTAAAATTTCAGATCATTCGGAAGGCTCTAATATCATTAAAATGCACTTACAATAATTTTTCCCATTGGCCGTAATGTAAAGAAAAACTTTTGACTGTCCCTGTAATTAAACTATGCATCCGATTTTCCTAAAATTTGAAATGGCTCGACAAAATTTTGCAGCAGTTATATCTTTAAAATTTCAGATCATTCGGAAGGCTGTAATATCATTAAAATGCACTTGCAATAATTTTTCCCATTGGCCGTAATGTAAAGAAAAACTTTTGACGGTCCCTGTAATTAAACTATACATCCGATTTTCCTAAAATTTGAAATGGCTCGACAAAATTTTGCAACAGTTATATCTTTAAAATTTCAGATCATTCGGAAGGCTCTAATATCATTAAAATGCACTTGCAATAATTTTTCCCATTGGCCGTAATGTAAAGAAAAACTTTTGACTGTCCCTGTAATTAAACTATACATCCGATTTTCCTAAAATTTGAAATGGCTCGACAAAATTTTGCAACAGTTATATCTTTAAAATTTCAGATCATTCGGAAGGCTCTAATATCATTAAAATGCACTTGCAATAATTTTTCCCATTGGCCGTAATGTAAAGAAAAACTTTTGACTGTCCCTGTAATTAAACTATACATCCGATTTTCCTAAAATTTGAAATGGCTCGACAAAATTTTGCAACAGTTATATCTTTAAAATTTCAGATCATTCGGAAGGCTCTAATATCATTAAAATGCACTTGCAATAATTTTTCCCATTGGCCGTAATGTAAAGAAAAACTTTTGACTGTCCCTGTAATTAAACTATACATCCGATTTTCATAAAATTTGAAAAGGCTCGACAAAATTTTGCAACAATCATATATTTGAAATTTCAGACTATTCGGTTGGGTAGTTTTTGCTCTGTTACATGCGGACAGACGGACGGACAGACGGACGGACAGACGGACGGACAGACGGACGGACGGACGGACTGAACGACGACTATAGGTGCTACGTATTTATATAATTACGAACGCACCTAAAAACGTAGCAACTATAGTCGTCATCTGGTCTGTTCGCCCGTTTGTGTGTCGTCGGCTCGAATATAACAGCGCAAAATGTACCCAACCGAATGGTTTGAAATTTACTTATATAATCGTTGCAGAATTTCGTCGAGTCATTTCCTCAAAGCTTAAAAACATCTTCAACTTCTTATGTAACCTTTCAGTTTTACTCCATCACTGGGACAGGGACTTGGATTCCCCCTTATTCAGTACCCAATGTCGGGCGCAGTAACTTGTAGAATATTGTTTAACTTTGTATAACACTACATTATTTAATGTCCTTATGATTGTTTCACAGATTTTGCTAATATAACATTTATTTATATCTTATATATACCACTGCGCCCTCTGTCGCGCGTATTGGCGGGCTCAGCCTAGGCTGAAATTTTTATTTATTTATTTATTTATTTTTTATTTTTTTTATTTTTTAAGACCTTAATAAAGGGGGCCGGGAGGGACAATCTATGCTCTACAGACTCACTTCCTAGTCTGAGCAGTCTCTCTCGGGCAGTAAAAAAGAAAAAAAATATTATGAATATCGAATCAAAACTTACAAAGATATTAATAACAGTTTTATTCATTTTATTAAATCCTATCATAGGTAATTAATTCAATGATATCCAATGATAGGTAATGATTATTGGCTGCCATGGTGATTATTCTATTAAATTCCATCATACGTAATGAATTCAGTGACATGCCGTGACAGGTAATGGTTCTAGTTTGTCATGGTGATTACGTCCTATTTAAGATGGAGTCATATTATTTCAGTATTACTAAATTTAATATATATAATCGTAATAAATTTTGTATTCATGCATTTTTGCGTAATAGTGCTACAGCTATTGTACTAAGATCTGAATTTTTATAAAACAAGTTATTAAAATATTTAAATAAACAATATTTATAAACAAGTAGTACGAACGCACCTCATTTGACACGTTTGACGTACAATTTCGGTATTGTTCTTTTAACGCAGCTGATACCGTTTTCAGCCATTAGGGTTGACACTATTTTACCTCAAAATAATAAAAGTATTTTCTCTAGAGCCCATTTTTCTAGGTGTTGAAAGGTGCAGACAGCAGTATATTACGAAACCTCTTAAAAAGAGAAAACTCTTTTACAACATATTGAATGACCCGAAGTGTTTACATGACCCCCATGTCCAAAGCATAAAACACTATACTAAGGGAAACCACAAATAAACTTCTCCTATGCGCAACAGTGTTAAAGAGGTCATTGAATTAAATACATGTACGGTCATGACAACCGCACTAATTCCGCCAGGAGGTAATAGGTCTTAAATTTAAATTATAAAACGCAACTTATTAAAAGTAATCTAGGAAAAAACTGTAGGAGATGTTCTAAATCTAGCCTACGGTACTCTGAACAAAATGCACTGTAATATTCATTTCCATTCACAAAATATAAACGAAAAATGCAAAATTATTAAATCTAAAACTGTCTGACATACGGAAAATTGGCTGCTCAAACTATATCCCAGATAGCTCCGATGTCAAAAACTACTCTCGCTGAAAAACAAGTAATTAAGACCAATGTCAGACGGGCGTCTTTTTTGCTGCTCTTTTGCTTAGGTAATTATCCATTCACAATGCTATAGCATTCTGAATGGATAATACATAAGCAAAAAAGCAGCAAAAAAAAAAAAAAAAAAAAAAAAAACAAAAAAACAAAAACGCCCGTCTGACATTGGTCTAATACAGAACTTCAAAACTAATGTAAGCTGTCACTAAGAACTAACAACTACACCGCGTCCCAAAAATTTAGACAATCAATAAAATTTGCATTAACATAAAAAGTAATAAGGTACAATTAAAATTCGTGAGATGGGTAATAAATAAAAGCAGTTTTGCTGATGCACACATACAAATTATGATTAAAGGTTTGAAATTATAAAATATACAATAAACTATATAACAATGTGCTGTCCCAAAAGTATAGACACAATACAACATTACATGTTTCCTTTTACATTTTTGTTCACAAAATAAAATATTTTTATTTTCGTCTGGTTCTATAAATGCAGAATAATTTTTCCCTTTAATTAAAATATCGCCTGCTGTATTTTTAGCGCAATAATTTATTGAAATTTTTGTGGGATCGAATGAGTTCAATGTATTGTTTTGTTTGTGATTCGGAAAAGACATTTCCTGCGTATCCTGATAAAAATTCCACGCTCTAAAGAATTTTCTAAAGATGAAATTATTAAGACTTTATATTTAAAAGCGCAAGGACAAATCCTGTAGAAATATCGAGAAGAATAAAGAGATCCTTGCGCAGTATTTATAGAGTTTTGAGATCAGGTGGAATTTGGAATACTAGAAAGGGAGTCGGAAGACCAAAGAAAGAAATGTTACGTTATGATAGACTGTTATTAAAAATGGTTTCTGTTGATGATTTATGTGTGTGCGAAATTGCATCTATTTCCAGAATTTAAAAAAGTACTGTACACAGAAAAATTACAGCTTCAACAAATATTGTTTACAGGAGAATGAAAGCAAAACCTTGCTGAAAGCAGAGACATGAAGAAGCACGTCTAAAGTGGGCTAAAAAGCATATGTCATACGCTGAAAGATGTATTTCTGTCATCTTCTGTGATGAAAAGAAATGGAATTTAGATGGTCCTGATGGTCATAAATTTTACTGGCATGACTAAAGAAAAAAACCCAAGAACTGTTTCAGCAACCAACAAGGTTGAGTATCCGTAATGACCTGGCGAGGGTTTTCTTTCAACAGCCAAACATTTCTAGGATTTATGGACGGAAAAATGAAATCAGAGGATAATCATGATATTTTACGTACCAATTTACTGCCAATTATCGAATTTCTAGCAGGACCGGACTGTGTTTTCCAACAAGATGGAGCATCGATCCATACCTCCACATCATCGAAAACATGGTTTAGGAAAAACAATATCACACTATTAGCCTGGCCACCACTTAGTTCATATTTGAATCTCATGGAGAACATATGGGGATATTAACTCGTAAAATATATGAAAATGGAAAGCAATATACATGTGTAAATGACTTTAAAATTGCAATTGACAAAGCGTGGTATGAAATACCTCATTTGTAAACCAATGCTTAGTTAATTCTATGGAAAACATGTATTTTATGTTATAAAGTGTCGTGAAAATACAATTTAATATTAAAAATAAGTTTTTAGTTACTTTTATAAATGCAAAACCAAAACAAAATTACAGATGTCTATACTTTTGGGACAGCACATTGTTATAAAATTAAATATATATTTAATATTTTCAAACTTTTGATCATAATTTATATGTTTATATCAGCAAAACTGCATTTATTTATTACCTATCTCGCGAATTTTAATTGCACCTTATTACTTTTTATATTAATGCAAATTTTATTGATTGTCTAAACTTTTGGGACACGGTGTAGTGGTTGCCGCACATTTTATTGAAGTACGGCGAAATGCTTTCTTAAGAAAAATGAAGGGTTCTCTCAGCTAACAAAGCGCATGTGTAATGAGTTTTAAATCTTGAGACACCGGTACTGTATTCCTGGATGAAGGAGTACTGACTTAATATCTACCGATACCAAATTTTCACTGTTATACAGCAAAGATTGACCAGAATGACCTAAATTATCATAAAACTACAACGAAAGACACGAATCTCACAAGGAAGGTCTCCATACTGGGCATACTCAGAATATGTTGAAATAAATGCTAGTGAAACTACTCATGTATGTAATAAAGGATCAGTTAAAATTAACGGAAGAATTACAGTAGAAAATATGTAAAAAAATAAAATACTTTCGAATAATTGGCGTGAAAAGACGAAAGCTGCACGCAATTTGGCGAGCAACACTTTTCCTCGCCAAAAGCAAACGATTTTAATGAATCTGAAATTTTTTTTGTTAATTGATTTTGAGAATATGCGGTATTTAATGAATTTAAACGTAAACCATGAAAGAATTTATTATTATTATTATTATTATTACATTTTGTATTATACTTGTTGCTTGTTGCCGATTTGAACGAAATTTTGCCATTGTTTTATTCTCCAATCCACAATTTTTTAAAATTTAAACGGCTTTATCGGTTATAAAAATAACTTTTAACGCCAGATGAATAATGCTGCCGTAATACATTTCCATACCGAAGAAGTTGTTTCCATAGCAACAAAGTTGAATCGACAGTGCTCGATGGGGTATATTTTTGAGTTTGGAACAATTTTAATCAATTTAAATTTGTTTTAAATCGTAAAATATGATAGTTCAAATTCGTTATAAGTACATATAAATATATATGACAAAACTATAGTTAAAACAAACTAAAAATGACAAAGCTAAAGTTATTTAAATTAAACTTATTTAAACAAATTCAACATAAAAAGTTTTTTCCTTAAAGAGTACAGTCGAACCCCGTTATAGCGAACCCGGTATATAACGAACTTCCGGATATAACGAACGAAAATTTTGGTCCCGTCGTTTTCCTATTGTATTTAATGCTAATTTATCCTTTTATAGCGAACCTCCGAAATCTTAATAACCGGCTATAACGAACATTTTTTCCAGTCGACCATGATTTTTTTTTTTTTTTTACTTTTCCTCAGTTGTGAAAACAGGACTTAGACTCCAATTTCATAAGAAAATGTATACCGGCTAGTGAAACATGGTGCAAATCAGTGATATTTTTATTAAAGGGTAGAAACAACTGAATTCTTTCTCTTCTACGATAGCCACTCTGCAGGTGTGATACCGCCCACCCGTCAGTCATTTTTTCCTCATTCCTGATCACAGCTGTGTGCACTGTAGACCGAGCCGAAAATGAGGAGGGGGGTGTCGACGCAAAAGAAAAAAAAACCAGCCAACCTGTTGGGAGGGGGGGAGGGGAATGCTCGAGCAGAACAAGTAAAAGCATGAACAGTAGGGACCATACGCGCCTGTGCTAGGTGACAGGGGAGAGTGAAATAAAAATCAGATCAGGTGTGAAGATCCGACTGATGAAGAGATTGTGGAAGAAATTAAAATGAATCATTCTGAAGTCGAAGATTCTGCATCTGATGCTGATAAAGAGGAGCACATAAATTATGAAACCCCCACAATCTCAGATGCCACAGCAGCGATGCGTGTAATTAATAAGTTTTTGTCTGCACAAACAGTGGAAGAAAGAGTGTTGGAGTCATTTGATGCACTAGACAAAGAAATTCATAACATGTTTTTGAAATCGGCATCACGTCAGCAGAAGATTACCGATTATTTCTGTATCAAAACAGTGAGAAACAATTCAATGTAAAATTAATTTAATTAATATTGTGTCAGTTTAATGTGATCGATTTTAGTCAATTTAATTCTTTAATGGTCATATTTAATACATTTTACCTTTTTTTAATGCATCATTAGTGAATATACACATAACAACTAATGAGTTATACATTTTGTGAACTCTAACATTTTTCTTAACTGTTCGGGTATTGCGAACCACCGGGTATAGCGAACAAAACCTTCGGTCCCTTGAAGTTCGTTATAACGGGGTTCGACTGTATTCGACAAGCGTATTTTTTTTAAACTTAATTTCTTCGCCAAACGGTGATAAGTCGCCAAATAAGCGAAATTTTCATTATTTTTTTAGGGACGTTCTACCGAGGTTCCACCAAAAAAATTTTTATAAACATATATACCCATGGGAGAAGAACATTCTGTATTTTTTTCAGATTTTTCTGAGTATGCCCGTATGGAGACCTTCCTTGTCAGATTCCAAAAGCCACAAACGCATAGGAGAAGTTTAAAGAAAAAATGACAGAGGTTGCTTGCACGCACGCAGTTTAACTTCGGACAAAACAATCATATTGAAAAACGAGAGCTCTACAAGGTTATAACTTAATTCATGATGGATTAAACTATGCCCTGTGTTATATGTAACTGGGTATGTTTTTCTATCAGAATTAGTCATTCAGGTTTATTTCAGATTAATTTATACATGATTGCAACTGGTTTATACAATTAAAAAGCAGTGAATAAGACGTCATTTTAAATAAATAAAAAAAAGTTATTCAAACATTATTTAATTTCAATGGTTAACGTTTGCAATCATTGTAATATTCTCTATTTTAGTAGTGTGATGACTAGAGATTTTTTTAATTCCTGTTGTCATAAAGGCCTCATTTCTCTACTAAAATCTACTATAAATCATCAACTAAAAAGTTTCTTCTTAATAGCTCAAGCTTTGTCCATGGCATAAGATAACAAAACAGCACAATGGCGTCCTCACCTTTTCAGCAATGCAGGAGGACATTCCAGTTGAAGGTCAAATTCACCACTGCGTTTGATTCAAGGTTCGTTTGGAAAAATGGAGTAGCGCAGCGGGCGAAGTATGCTAATGATTTAATAATCAAGACATGAGAAAAAAAAAACTCCAAACAATTAAAATAATAATAATAATGACCAGAAGAACTAACCAGTTCTTTCCAGGTTACAAAGCATATTGACCGGTGTATAACATAGGGAAAAAATATATTTATTTGAAAAATCTGATATATTTCTTTACGCATAATATATAACATTGCCCACTACCGACACCCAAACCGTATGAAAATATTAATTATGAAATTTGTTAAAAAGAGTACTCTCGTATTTGCGTATGATAGGAGCTAATAGTCAAAGAAATCGCTAAAGATTTCAATAACTACAGCAGCCTTTTCGATTCTGATTTTTTTTTTAAAGTGTTAGCTCGTTTATGCATGTGTTAAATTTGTATTTTAATATTTACTTTTTGGTGATGTTTTAATTTCCGTATGGAATATTATCCAGAAACAATGCGGGACTATTTGTATGATTTTAAGGACAAATGTGTTAATCTGCCGTAATCGGGCTCCATGTGAGTCAGCTAGAATTTCTTTTTTTAATCATTCTTGAAAATTATTTTTGAAAATTGTAAAAAATCAGTAATTAAAAATGTAGTTCTGAAAGAAATTGCATTTCTATGTTATCCGATATTTAGAAGTTAATAAACTTGCAAAATGTTAAATTTATGATTCATTTTTGCCGTCGTTAATATGCCACCAGCGTCACTAACTGACGTTTTTTGCTTTATAACATAGATAAGGTATTGATTATTAAATTAAAAGATTCTGATTGTGATTTATGTTTTACAAATTTTAAGTTGTCAACTCTTGATGATTAAAAAAGGTTTAATCATAAATATGCGTTGATATATACTTTACCCATTTGCGCTATAAAATTCAAAATACATTAAATGAACCCAGAATTTTTATAACTAATTACATATATTGCAGCAGAATCTTAATGATTTTGGGAGCTCATAAAATTAAAAATTTATTTGGGCTATTTTTATCGAATTTTAATTTATTCTCAAATTTTCTATTCCTCAATTTTATTTATTTTTATTATTATTATAACTTTTTTTTTTTTAAACCATTTGGAAAAATGGTTATTGTTCTCGTCAGGATGGGAAATCAAAAGCATATCTGACGGTTTTTATTGGTTTAATCCGCATTTTATTCGTGTTTTGATTGGTCTATACAGTAACCTGTATTTCCTTTACTTTCAACAGAGATGGACAACAGAGTGTTGCCACTATGACAAAAAAGTAATAAAAACTACAAAAAAAAAAAAATTAATAACTCAGAAACAAATTGAGATACAGCTTTCAAACAAATTGCATTTAAAAGTACATTTTTTTCCATATACGACGATGTAAAAAGTAATAGTGTGGGATGTTTAGAAGTTTAAGAAATAAATTTCATTTAAAATTGGCCGTCAGATTTCTTGGAAATCTAACGATGGAAAAGCCTTTTCCCGAACAGCCAATGAAATGCTTGGATAATACATAAGTTTCAGGTGGATAATACGTACGAGTCGCAGGCGATTTTCGTCGCTTGTAATTTTACGTGTAATAACACTATTAATGTTTAATTCATGGCGTACGTAATGTATGATCAACTCCGTGCGATTTTTTATGTCTTAAATTTTAGTCTTCGAAAAAATCATTTTCGAAATGGTCATAGTAATTTGAAAAATTGCTTTTATTTATTTATTTATTTATTTATTTTTTGTACAGAAATTGCTGGAAGTACTCTGATATTTCTTGCTTTTACGTTTTCTGTGTAAACTCCAAAAAAAAAAAAAGTTTCTAAATAGTCTGAAATGAAATGAGTCCGGAAGTTTTTATAACCAATTTCATATGTTACAACAGAACATTAATGATCTTCAGAAATAATGTAAGAAATTTTAAGCATTTATTCGGCTAATATTATCGAATTTTGCAATTACAATATTAGTTTAAAAAATTAGTCTTTTATGATAATTATTTTTTTACAGTTTTCATAATATGTGTAACATGTAAATTATCACTTTTTTTTTTTTTGTTCTTTTAATGAAGTTTTTTTTTTTCTGAAGTTTTTTTTCTTTTGTACAGAAATTGCTAGGGATACTCTGATATTTCTTGATTTTACATTTTCTATATAAATTGTGAAAAGGAAAAGAATCTAAATAGCCTGGAAAATTTATTCATGAAGTTCCTTTTCATGCCAGAATACGTTTCTTTGGGGTTTTGAGTGTAGTGTAGGCAATGATTTATATGCTTTTTTTCGTTAAAGAACAGCATTATACGGGAAGCTATTGGACAAAAAGAGTTGAATCTAACTCTTTGAATTCTGTTTGGTTTGAATATCTTATAAAAATGCTAGGTATATTGTGAAATCTGTCTGTTAAGAAAATGCGGATTTTTAGTAGAGTTAGAATATAGAACTAAAAGTTTATTTTATGTGTTCCTTATATTTTAACTACCATTACAATTTATTTAAACATATTCATAAACATTTGAGACCTTATGACTTATTCCCCCCTTTTTCACTAATTACTGAAGAATTAATACAGAAAAAAATGCATTTTATTTATTAACAAATATTTTAAAGGCTGTTAAAATTTTTATGTTTATGGTTGCCATTACATACTATGAAAAAAAAAAAAAAAAAAAAAAAAAAAAAAAAGGAGAGACTTTTTAGCGATTAAAATATCGAAATATCTGTTAGGTCAACAATTATTTTTTTAAGTTTTTCACCTTGATAAGAGATGTTTTACTTTATTTCATTAAAATAAACCTCTAATTTAAAGTAATAAGATGTTTGTACTGATATGATGATTTATAACTATCATACTTACATGAATCGTATTATTTTTCAGATTTTTAAATACAAGGCTGGACTAAAAGTCATTTTCCATACAAAAATAAAAGAAAGAATACAATCATTATAATGAACATAGTTACTTGTTACTAAAAAAATGGGTTAAAAAATGAGAATATTTCAACTTTCTTAATTTTCAGATTGTTCACAATGTTCAATTAAAAATAGAAAATGACATAGTGTTTTTTCTAACAAATAGAAACAACCTAACACAGTTTACTTGATATGTACAGATTTTATCTAATACCGGATGTAAAGTTTGGATTTTTTTAATGCATTATATCTGTATATAAATATATTTAGTCATGTACAGTTGTGGAGAAAAGAAAAGAAAATCCTCTGCTAAATTGCCGAAAATCGTAGTATTAAAATGAGACAAGTACCAACCCATTATTAATTACGTCTATTAATTATAGCTATATTTAAAGTATGCTTCAGAGGTGGTCTACATATTGAAATTGTAAGAAAATTTAAAATTTTCAGTACTGATACTTTATTTTGACATCATATTTGGATTCGTTTCACATTTCGATATCAATCGAGGAGTTATCTGTTGAGTAGTTTAGGAATAAAGTAGATATAAGATTTGAACTTTGAATCTCAAATAACATTTTTAGTGATTGTAAAACAGATTGTAATGTGGATAGTTTATTTTAAGCGTAACTTAAATACAACGTGATTAAACACATGTAATTTTTAATTTGCTAAATTGAAGCTTTCAAAAATTGATTTTTATTAAAAAAATTTTGATTTCATTGTGTATACGTTATAAAAAATAATGTCATACGTTATATATAGTATATTAATTAATATTTTAAAGAAATGTGTATTGTAATCTATAAAAATATTATCAGAATAGTATATAAAAATCAGAATCAATAAAAGTTTTATTTGTCATCAACATTTATTATTTTTAATGCCAGATTATATACTATATCAAAACAAGTGGTAGCTATCAAGCAATCTGAATTTTAAAATAATCTCATCCAAATGACAACACTGAAACAGTCGAAATAAAAGCATAAACACCTTTTCCAACAATGTTAATGTAAAAGTGTTAAAGAAAAGATTACCTTTTATCCGCTCGAAAAGTAGGTCAACTTCGGGATTTTTGTTTTTTCATCGAACGAATAAGTAACACAAAAACTGAAATTACTATGTTATTCTTCACAGTTTTTCTATAAAAAGTATTTTTATTATACAATAATTATTACAATAGGGATGATATTCTCTGTTGCACATGGGTGTGCTGTATGCACATCAACCTCCGCCTTATGTGCACAACTTGCCAAAGTCATTTGATACAAACAAAAACAAAGTTTTCGGAAAACATACAGGATTTTTATTTTTACTTTCTTCTATCTACAAGAGAAGAAAGTATTGTAATCGAAATTTTTTTAGTCTTCCGGTTTTCGACGAATTTATACGTTTTAGGGGTCAGATATCACAAAAACATATTTATACAAAATGTCTGTCTGTCCGTGTGTCCGTATGCCCGTGAGTCGCCATTGTACCATCCCAAATTGTATGAAGTTATGCATAAAATTGAACCAATTTTTTTTTAAAGTTTTTGGCTATGTCAAGCAGGCCCTCCATTAATTTGGAAAAAATCCGCGGATAGGGGGCGCTGTAATAGCGATTTTTGTGCATTTTGAATATTGTACCATCGAAAAGTGTATGAAGTTATGTGTAGAATTAAACTAAAATTTTTGTGTATGTTTTTGGCTATAGCAAGAAGGTCATTCCTGAATTTGGGAAAATTCCGACGGTAGGGTGCGCTGTAATAGCGAGTTTTGTTCGATTTTTGTGAATTTTAAATATTGTACCATCGAAAAGTGTATGAAGTTATGCATAGAATTGAACCAAATTTTTTGTGTATGTTTTTAGTCATGCCAAGAAAGTCCTCTCTGAATTTGGGAAAATTCCGACGGTAGGGGCGCTGCAATAGCGATTTTTGTGCCATTTTCCATATTGTACCACCGAAAAGTGTATGAAGTTATGCACAGAATTGAACCAAATTTTTTGTGTATGCTTTTGACCATGGCAAAAAGGTTCACCCTGAATATTGAAAAAATTCCACCAGAAGAAGGTGCTGTAATAGCGATTTTTGTGCAATTTTTAATATTGTACCATCGAAAAATGTATCAAGTTATGCATAATTCTAATAAAATAGTAATAAAAATGAATTATTGGTATTTGTAACAACATTTTGAAATATTAATATACATGAGATAGAAGAAAGTTTTGGGATTGGGACATCCAACTAGTGATTTATTTTTTGGGGTGGTGGTGTCGCCTCAGTCCAATTATAGTGAAATAGGAAGAAATTTGTAAACAGTTTGAAGAAAAAAATCATTTTTCCGCACACTTTTCTTTAACTTCAAGATAACTTAAAAAATATACATATTATTATATGTTTTTATGTATGAGAGGTTTATGGCCTTGCAAAAACAGTCATCTTAAATTTCAAAAAAAAAAAAAAAAAAGGTTTATTTCATTTATTTAAACGCTACTTTACACGGCACGCAGAGATGTGTTATTAAAAAAAGCGCATTTACTGTTTTACTAATTAAAAATAGAATAAAAATATTAATTAATCGTTATGTTATGCCACTTACAGTTTCTCCGCAATTTCTGGATTTATACCTAATAACCAAAAAATTCACACGCGTGCATATATGTCTCACCGGGTTCCGTATACCTGTTTTTCAACCAGTTAGCGGCTCGTTTACAATTGACTGCAACATCTTAAATAATTCGAATTTCGCCTTACCGTTCGAGGGCTTATTCCACTTACTATAGGAATTTTAAAAAAAAAGATTTTTCTTAAAGAACGGTAACTTTCCTTAAAACAGAATTAGAATCATAATATGTAAAATTAATTCATGTAATTATTTAGCACTTTCTGCGATAGTCACTCACTGGTATTAATTTCTTTAATGGTAAAATTAAAAATATTACGCACATTATTTACTCTCATAAATTACGCCCTCCATCTTTCGAATCTCCAGTTTTTGAAATAAAATTTCCGGAAAAATCAAAGTTTTGCGATTTTTTCGAATTACAAACATAAGGCAACATTTATTATTAAAATGCGATTCTACGTTAATATACAACTGTAAAAGATTTTAAAATATTTATAACATAATCTGTTTAAAAACATGTTTTACCTTGGCCTTATTTATTACAAACAGGAATTATTTTCCTCGCAGTTTTTGTTCTTTTCATCTGCTACAAGAGTACAGGCGGTTCAAAAATACTAATGCAATATCGTGAAACGAGTGATATATTAATGCTTTCTGTAGAAATTATGATCAAAGTAAAATTGTTTAGGATCAAAATTTTTAATACTTACTAAAAATAATAGTTTCACGATGCTTTGATCATTTGCTTTGATGAAAAAATAGTCATAAAACAAATAATTGTAAAACTAGTTTGAAAGAAGTAGATAGTTGATTAAAAAAATGAAGTAAAAACAAACGAGCATTTTCATAGCCAAAAATATGGGAAATAATTTAAATCTTCCAATAGCAATCCGAAGCATTTTCCAATGCCAAATTGGTACCGATATTTTAAAATATATTTTTGAGTTTATAATGTACAGTCGTGGGAAAAAAATGTAAACACCCCTACTAACTCCTCAACAAATTATCGTAGAAGAAAGTTACTGTTACCGAACGATTGGAAATAAAGTCTACTTTTATATGATGCATACAAAATGTCCTTAGGGGGCATCTACATATTAAAGCTAACCCAAACCGAAGCGAAACCATTTTTTCAATGGGAATACCCAAGTTTAACAAGATATTTCAAATCTTCGGTTCAAACTATGCCTAGACACCAAATTTCAAGTCATTTGAACGATAGGTTTTTGAATTATAAACATTCAAAGTTTAGTGCTTCTAATATTAACTTACATTTTCATATTTTTATTAATAGCTCCTAAAATTCTACTCCTAATCAGCTAATTTTTTGTGTAGCAATGAAACTAAAATACCCAAACATAAATACGTTGAATTGGCAATTTTTATAATTTTATGATATGAATTATGAATTATGAAATTAATATTTGAAAAAATTATGAATTGCAACCTACAATTTTTGTGATGGATTTAGATTTATTAAAGTCTGCTTTATGGAAATCCAAAATTTCACATTTTTTTTCAACGTGGTTTTCAAATTATGCTTAAAAAACGGCAAAATGATGGTTTAAGGGGCCTCCTATGATAGAAGTGACTAGATATTTTGAAATTTCTTATACTATCTTGTAATCTAGCAGACTATAATGACTGCTTGAGTGACACTTAAAATGCCTTCATCAAGAAGGGAGCTCTCTCGGTCAACAATCGAGTACTGAAATTCAATTTGGATACAGCTCTTAAAATAAGCTCGTTTTAAAATAATTAATTTCTCGGAAACTTATCGTACGAATTGCATAAAAATTTGTTATTAGGCTAATTAAAGGGAGTAGAGTTCATTTATGCTGTCAGAATTGTGCACTGCCATAGAAAAAAAACAAAGTTATGGTTCTTTTTAATATGTAGAGGGCCACTTAAGCAAATTTTATATTCATCATTTAAAAATAGACTTTATTTCCAATCGTTCGGTACCAGTAACTTTCTTCTACGATATCTTTTTTCAGAGTTAGTAAGGGGTGTTTATTTTTCCACGACTGTACATGATGACAAGCATTAAGTTACTTTAAAATAAATTTTTTCTTTAAATATGAGACATTAAACCATTGCAACAGTATAGTTAAAGAAATAATTTGCTTCAGAAAGAATTAAACAGAGGTAGAACTGGCGAGGTATAATATTTTGAGAACATTAAAATGATAGTTGTGCTCTATGATATGACGAGTTACATGCACTCGAGTTCATTTGAACATTTCACAATTAATTTTATTTTTTTAATTAAAATATTATGTTGATTTTACAACCAATCAGTTTCTAAGTTGCGCAAATTTCTCCTCAAAGAAAACTTGATATAAAAAAACACTTAAATAAATTAACTTGCGTATTTTACGCATCACCTACTTTTGAATCCGAAAAATGGCAATAACAGTGCTCAAAATACCCAATAAAATACGGTATCTCGTTATATATAAATTTTGTTTCGTTTCCCTTTTTCAGTGTCAACAAGAAAAACAATCTTTCTTTGAAGTATAGCTTACAAAAACATTTTAACACATTTAGTAAACTCTAAAAGAACATCCCCATTTAATAATGTAAAAGATGATATCCAACTAAACAAATTGTAAAACGCATAAAACAGTTGAGAACAAAATTTGGCAATTGCCATCTATAGACGGATTTTTTTTTTAAATTCTTTTCTGAATCCCCGTATATTATTTATAGATTTGTATATACTACATATTATACTAAAATTTAATTCAGTAAGGAAAAGCAAAAAAAAAAACATTCCGTTTCAGCAATTTCCATCAATAAATGGAAATGTACTCGAACTATTTACTGCACATTATATGATCTATAGAAATTATAGACACCAAGAAATATGCAGAAAAATAGTTAAATTTGAGCAGTCGGAAATTGTTCATCAAACGTGGTAAGTGAGGTGCGTTCGTACTATAACTTGTTTTATAAATATTCAGATCTTGGCGCAATAGCTGTTGCACACTTATGCAAAAATGCTTGAATACAAAATTTATTACGATTATATATATATTAAATTCAGTAATACGGAAATAATAGGACTCTGTCTTAAATAGGACGTCATCAACATGACATCTAAGAATCTTTACCTACCATGTGATATCATTGAATTAATTACGCATGATAGGATTTAGTAGAATGAAGAAAACTTTTATTAATATCTTTTAAAATTTTGATTCGATTTTCATAAGATTTGAAATCAGTCGACAAAATTCTTAAACGAATATATATATTAAATTTCAAACCATTTGCTTGGGTAGTTTTTGTGCTGTTATATGCGAATAGGCGGACAAACAGATGGACGGACAAGGCGACGACTAAGCATAACCATGCATGAGAAAATTTGAAAAACAATAATTAATAATTTCTGCATCTCAGCCCAGGACATCAGTCACTGTGCCAACTCGCCCCATCGAACGATGTAGATCGGCCCTCTAAATTGATATGAACATTTCCCCTCTCCGTTCTTATATCACATTTATGACCACCTTGGGATATAGCGATGAGACAGCTGCTATGAGGCAGTAACTCTACCAGGCCCTAGACAAAATTTAAATTGGAACCTGAATTAACGCAAGTTGCTTTTAAGGAGATCTTAAATGATGTTACTTTAGTTTAGTTTTTATTAATGTTAGAGAATACAATAAACTAATATAATTTAAATTATTGTATTAATAAAGTTGTAAAGTTGTAAATGTATAAAGTTTATTTGCAGAAACGTTATTATAAATTTATAATAACGTTTCTGCAAATAAACACTCTTAAACTTCCTAGCTTTCAAGAAACAACTAGTCTTCGAGTCTGTTTCACATTACACCGTTTTTTCGTCAGCTATTAAAGCAATAAAATAAACAAAAAAGAAATATTTTGTCAATTTATAAATTTTATATTATATAAAAGTAGATTTTTATGTAGCAAGGATCCCCCCCTTTAAGCGCGTGGACATTTGCTTTATTTGTCTATTAATTTATACCCACTAACACACATAATTCTTCAATTTAATCGAATTTATTGGCTTATGAATATAGATTATAAACTCTTAGTCAGTGTACCAACATGCCCCATATCACAATATGGGTTTTTGATCGTCGTATAAAAATATTCTGTTAATATATATATTTTTAATCAGTTGGTAGAAAATAAGCTTTAAAGAGCGGTCTTTTAGATAGCTGTTCACCAAAGAGAATTAATTAAGAAACAAATCAGAAACGATTAATTGTAAGTGCTAAAAAAGCTTACTTGAATAAAAATTTGAAGTATTTTTCGTTTGATTGCTTCTTTCCTACTGACAATGTTATGGGTGAAAGAAGACGATCACACACAAGTCGTTTGTGTGTTACGACTAACACAAAATGAGTTAAAAGTGTTCCTGATAGCAATATGTGTTAATTTTGATTTTTTTTTTTTTTTTTTTACTTTCCTTATTTTAAGTTTTCTGTACAAGAGAATCCAGATCTTGACCATAATACCCATATACACTGGCCTCCAAACGTTAACGTACAGGGACTGGATGCTTTCGATTGTACACGGATTGTCAAATATCTACCAACATTATTGGCGAATTGTTCTTGAACTTCTGGGATGTAAAGAACATGTTTGATTTCATTTTTCTCGGTAAAGATTTATCGGGGGTACATAATTAATTAGGGGGCTAATAATAAATTTAATAATAAAATAATATTTGCGATCACCTACGTAACAGAAAAGGCTGTAAATGGTTTGTCACTGTAGTAAATGACAATTTGAGTCCTGTTCAACGTTTGTATGCATTTGTGTAAGCATAGCACTGATATTCGTGAAGATGTTAACGTTTTTATGAAAAATTCAAAAGGTTTTTTGTTTATAGCATACAAAGTTTTCAACCAAATTTAACACAACTTTTCAAAAACCTGACAAAGAACAGTAGCAAAAGTACACTTAAATTAAAACATGAATATATTGAATATTTGGTGAGATATGGGCACTTTTATGAAATAATTTTTAACTGCGCATGCGTGTAAGATTTCAAACTTTTTATTTCAGAATTTGGTAGCCAGCTATTTTGGGTAACTTCTGTAAAAAGTCCAGTCAAATATTGTGAAAACTCAGAAAGATATCGTGAGTTCATTGGAAAGTTGTGGAAAAACCCTTATAATAAAGCTATTTTTTGAGAGCAACTCACTATATCGCCCGTACCTTTATGAAATTTCTCGATATTTGACTGGGCATTTTAGATAAATTGCCCTATATAGCTTACTACCAAATTATGAAATAAAAATTTTGAAATCTTCCACGCATTCGCAGTTAAAGATTATTTCATACAAGTGCCCATATCTCATCAAATATTCAATATATTGATGTTTTAATTGAAGTGTACAGTTGCTACTGTTCTTTGTCAGGTTTTCGGAAAGTTGTGTTAATTTTTGTTGAAAACTCTGTATGCTATAAACAAACTATTATGTTGTGGCCATCACAAAACTTTCTTCTATATAAATCACGTCAATTAAATCATTTAAATAGTAAAAGAAATTACATCAATTTATTCATATAAAAGTATACCTACATTTGAAGTTTGATGAAAATTCGTGCATTAGTCATTGAGATAGAGGTGTAGGGGAAATTCTGAAAAATGCAGCATAGCAGCGCCACCTGTTGAGCGATTTGCACCAAAACACAAACAGCACTAATTCATATTAAGGTATACTGGAATCAGAAGTTTGATGAAAATCCGTGTATTAGTTCTGGAGCTAGAGCTACTGTGGAAATCACAAAAAATGCAGCACAGCAGCGCCACCTGTTGAGCGATTTACGCCAAAATTTACAAAACATCAATTCATGTCAAGGACTAACTGCATCTGAAGTTTGATAAAAATCCGTGCATTAGTTCTGGACATTGAGCTATTGTGGAAATCGAGAAAAATGCTGCATAGCAGCGCCACCTGTTGAGCGATTTACATCAAAACATAAACAGCACTAATTCATATCCTGGTATACCTGAATCTGAAGTTTGTCGAAAACTCAAGCATTAGTTGTTGAGATACAGCTATTGCGGAAATCACAAAAAATGCAGCATAGCAGCGCCACCTGTTGAGCGATTTACACCACAAGGTGCAAAACGTCAACTCAAGTCAAGCACTAACAGAATCTGAAGTTTGATGAAAGTCCGTGCATTATTTCTTGAGATAGAGCTATTACGAAAATCGTGTAAATGCTGCAAAATGCAGCATAACAGCGCCATCTTTTGGGCATTTGCACCAAAACGTTACCAGCACCAAATCATATCAAGGATTAACTGAATCTGAAGTTTGATGAAAACTTGTGCATTAGTTCTTGAGATAGAAATAGTGCAGAAATCGCGAAAAATGCAACATAGCAGCGCCACCTGTTGGGCGATTTACACCAAAAACTAATCAGCACCAATTTATATTAGGGACTACTTGAATATAAATTTTTATTAAATTCCGTGCATTGGTTTTTGAGATAGAGCGCTCACAAAGTTTGTGTGACATACACACAGACAGACAGACAGACAGACTCAGATACAGATATTTTGTAAAAACATGTTTTTTGGAATCTCCGACCTCTAAAACGTATAAATCCGTCAAAAACCGGAAGTTGAAAATTTTTACGAATCCAATACTTTCTTCTTGTAAAGATAGAAGAAAGTAAAAACATTTGAATTTTTCACAAAAACGTTAACATCTTTACGAATATGAGTGATATGCTTACACAAATGCACACAAACGTTTAACAGGACCCAAATAGTCATTTAACGCAATGACAAACCATTGCCAGCATTTTCTGTTGTATAGCTGATCGCAAATATTATTTTATTATTAAATTTATTATTAGCCCCCTAATTGTCTGCCCGACTAAATCTTCATCGAGAAATATGAAATAAAACATGTTCTTTACATCCCAGATGTTCAAGAACAATTCGTTAATAATGTTGGTAGATATTCGACTAACCGTGGGCAATCGAAAACATCCAGTCCCTGTACCTTAACTTTTGGAGGCCAGTGTAGATAACCATATAGATTTTAGCAAAAGTTTTCTTGACATCTCTGAAACAAAATTGTATGTATTTTTTTTTTCCATTTTATTGGTAGTAAATCAATCTTTTTTATTGCAGTCGGATAAGTATATCCATGTATCTATCAATTATAACTACCTATTTTTAACTTTTATCTGCCAAAGTATTTTTATACAACATTCTGCATGCTGAGCACATCTTTTCGCATTAGGCGGTGAACGTACTTTTATTGGGTATGCCCTTTTAAAGTGCTGAACAGTAGAGCAGTGTTGAGAGGTTACCTAGCTGTTAACAGATTAACACCTAGTCTGAAGACTTAATGTCTAATTAATGAGCCATTGGGAAAAAGTAAATATGTAGTTGTTTAAAACTACATAATAAATAAGAAAAAATATTAAGGATAAAGTCTAAAATTAAGAGCTTATTATTAAGAGATAAAAAATTAAGTTAAGTCTTTAAACACAGATATAGATATAAGAAGCATATTAAATATAGATATAACTGTACTTGCAAGAACTACTGAAAAGAAGATAGAAAAAAATGTGAAAAAGATTTAAAGTTAGCACTTGTTCAAAAGCAACACTCACCAAGCTAGGGCCGGAAAAGCAGTAAGGGAGGTAGAGAAGCCACATTAGGGAGATTCTCAACAGGTGGGATCATTAAACGTTAACTTTGTGTAATTTTTTTTTAAGGCCAATTTTTTTTAATAGTACAGTATATATGTCTACAAAATTATACACAAATATTAAAAGACAACCACTATTCTGGAAAATTAATTATTAAAGCATTTAATTAGTAGATCTGTAGGTTACAAATTTTGGACATTTCTGGCATGTAGGTTACAGATTTTGGACATTGCTGAGATGTACGTTACACAGTTTTGACATTTCCATAGATACGTTGTGCTTAGTATTTAA
Source organism: Maratus speciosus (assembly GCA_963932465.1). Lineage (NCBI taxonomy): Eukaryota > Metazoa > Arthropoda > Arachnida > Araneae > Salticidae > Maratus > Maratus speciosus. Next base: position 218,229,399 of record OZ010790.1, on the reverse strand, counting down.
AAAATTCTTAAAACTAAGAACGTAATAAATTTGTTCTATAATTATATGTATAATTATTATATATATATATATATATATATATATATATATATAATTAACTTTTTGTTATCCTGTAATAATAATAATAAAATCAAATGTTGAACTTTGATATTAAAATATTTACTACTTTTTTAGAAGTAATATCTTAATTTTATAGGAATTACACATTATGCAAAAACAAACCTTTACACAATATTAGAAATATCCAAAATATAATTTATTCTTTTTATTTTCTCAAAAAAAAAAAAAAAAGTTATACTGCCATTTTTTTAATTCATATATCTATAATTTCTTTATCAAAATAAAAGTCTGTCACCGGGTGAGGTGGATATGGTGATTTCAACAAAATATCTTCATATCTTAAATTTGTGCTGTCTTTTTAGATGGATAACGAAACTTGTTAAAATCAATGTCTGCATATGGAGTCAAAAAATTTATAGAAAATATTTTGTTCACCATTTTCAATGCTGATCTTTTCAATAACACCTGGCCATATGTTTTCAGCATGAATTAATACAAAGCACCAGTCACCAATGTCAATTTCAACTGTGAGGAGTCAATTGTAGAAACAATATTTTTTTCACCAGCTTCACTGGTAATGCATTCTTGATTATTTTTTACAGAGATTGCAAAAATCAGATCTACTTTTTATTTGAATAGTACCAAATTTGTTTGTCGTTTGCACGGAGTGAATCTTTTGAGTACCTTTAACAACTTTCGCTGGCTGTCTTCTATACTTTGAGTACTGTCAATTTCTTTCTTTTTTTTTTTTTTTTACCAAAGTTACAGAACGTAGTGGCTTAAACTTTTTATTTGTCTTGCATTTTGGTGGGGAAGCAAAGAGGAAAAATGGAATTTTAAGGAGGGGGGATTCTTAAACCTTCAATTAAAAAAAAAAATGAACTCAAATACAATAATTTAACAAAAAAATATTTTTTTATTTTTTAAGATGTATGTTAGAAAAATGGACTCTGTTATAATATATTTATTTATGTATTTAGAAAATTAAAATTATTAATGTTTAGATCGTTCCACGATTTGGACATTGTTATTAAATAATCTTTTGGGATACATTTGCTACAAAGAAAACTTTGCAAAATACATAAAAACACGTAAGATCACTGAAGAATTACTTCTGAAATAAAAAAAGAAGTTTTACTATTAATTTTAAATCATACTTTTAAATAAGCATGTTTGAAATTTCGTAACAATCGCAGTGGGCGTCATTTTGTGTCGATCGTTACACACATTAGTTGAGCATGCTTCAAGTCAAGTTATCTTATTACATGTACTAAATACACTTTATTTATATAAAACACGGTAATTATTTACGATAAAACATTATAATAAATATCTTTTTATACGTTTCAGTACACCAAATCATTTTTAAAAATAAATTTACCGGAAATAAAATCGGCGTTTCGATCATTACGTGATTCGGACATTCCACTTTCTTTTTTGAGAAAAGTGCATTTATTGCAAAACAATTTGACAAAAACACATACAAATACTTTTAAAAAATTAAATGATTTTAAAGTTAGATGAAAGAGTTCACTTCATGTATTTAATCACTTGATGTATTTGAAGTACTTACTTGATGTATTTTTCGTGGAAATGATAGCTTTGTGGCGATCGTTACTGTTGGACATAACAAAATACAGAAAAAGTCTTTATAGAAAATTCCTTCTATCTTCAAAAAAGCAATAAATCTGCCTGCCATCTCTTAACGAAATTATCAAAAAATCATCCGTTTCCTTTATGCATTCGTTGCTTACCAGTAGAATTACCTGGAAGCAAGTTAAAACTATTTTTCTTGGTAGTACATTGGAGCAGTTAACGTCATGAATGTCCAAAATTGGTCTCTTTAGCATAAAATAATAAAATTTTAAGATATTTATACAAAGCTTTTACAATAATAATTTATTGTATGTATTGGCATTTTCTGTCTCTCAATAGAATTAAAAACTCGGTGTAAAAAAAAGTTAAAGTCAATGATAATTAAAGTTATTTTTGAAAGGCTTAAAGTTATGACGTGTGAGAACTTTTGAGATCCGCCCATTAGAAAAAAAAATGCTCTAACCAGGGCGATATATTTTCCCCTATATATCGAAAAAAAACGATATATAGGAAATATATATCGCTTGTTATATATTTCCAATATAATATACAATATCGGAAATATATATATTATATACATTTCCTTATCTGAGGAATTTTTAAAGCTTTTTTTTTTTTAAGTAAAAAATATTAGAAATATATAAAAATCAGACAGAAGCAATGTCGATGCGGTGAACACAAAGTTCACGGGAGTCCATAATTATGGAATACTTAGGGTATAGAATACTGCGATGGTGGGGCTCGAAGGCGTCATTGTTTGGTAACTCTGCTAAGATATCAAATGTAAACTTTGACATTTCTTTAATTTTTCTGGTTCCAATTCAGCAGATACTAGTAGCATTAAAATATTACTTTTTCGATACCTGATGAATATCTCTGATGTCTTTTTTCCCTGTTCAATTTTAAATTGATCTTAAATTTAATAATTGAATATAACGAATCATTCTCTATTTTTTGTGTGTGTGTGTGCGATAATGAATTATAGATAAAACATTTTAAAAATTTAGTGTCGTAATACTGGTGACTCGGTTTAAATTAACATGCTTACAGTTTTACAAATTTATAAAATTAAATGTCACACATGTTTACTGTAATTTGAAGTGAAATATGTAACATTTTTTTTTCTGCCAAATTTCGTCTTCCCATTTTTGATACATCAAATATATCATTCAAACCTTTTAAGTGCTGTTTACCAGAATTAATCTTGTGAAAATATCTCTTGATAAATTTCATTAATTATTTCTGTAAAATGGATCTAAAAGATTATGCCACTCTTTTCAAAATATATTAAATGGGTGTTATCACAGAACAATAAATGCCATACCAAGATTTATCGGCAAGCAATTAATCAGTAAGAACAATCTGTGAACAATTTTGAACGCTCATACTCTAAACGTCATAAGATATTATAAATTCATCAGTCACTGAGGTGATTTATATGCCTAAATGAATAATCTCTTAGCATTTAATTTAAAATGTAGAAAATAAATGTAATGTTTAAAATTTTAGAGCAAAGAGTAAATTAATTATGACAGATACGTAGTAAATTTAAATATTTTAAAGTTTCTGAGTATTGAAAATTTGAAAAGAAGGTATTTAACAAAACGATTAATTAAATATCATGTATATTTATATTTTTTTGAATGAAATAAATTTAAATAAAACTCAGAATTACATTTTTCTTCATACTTCAACCCCAATCTAGTTTTAATACTTCAAAAGTATCCCCACACTGCATTTAAGAGGTGAATACAAAATTTAAATTTGAGAAAATATCTCTTTAAAGTTTTAATTTATTATTTCTTTAAAAGGAGTGTGAAAGACGTGCTAGTGTTTTGAAACAGACTAAACGAGGGATGTAAAGGAACAAAGATGTTCACACTAAATTACATATGCGAACAACTGGTATGTAAAACATTTGTGACCTATTATAAACGGTTAGATTAAAAAGTCATAATATGTTGAAAATCATCCTTCAATGAAGGGATTTACATGATTAATGGAATAACCTACATGCGGATACAGTATAATTTCGAAAATCCGACATCGTGCGGACGGAGACTAAGCCGGATTTTTAAAAATTCCGGATTTTTGAAAGAATTTCAAAAGAACTTGCAATATTTTTAGTGGTGCCTTTAGTCATAATTTAATGCATAACCATATGATAAATTACATGTTGAAAAAAATTTAATAAACAGTGAAGTCATTTATCCTCATGTAAATCCATTTTAATTTTATTTGGCTTAATTTTTTTGGCCGTTCTTTAACGAGTTATTCTTGTATTTTAAGTGATACCTATTTCGGAACAACAGTCTCGTTTCTCTATAGCAGATAAAGGAAATTCAGCAACTGGTCGCCTAAGTTGGACACCCAGTCTCCAAAATTGGACCAAACAATATGAGGTTGTTTTAATGAATAGAGAAAACTAATTTTATTAAAAGAAAAGTTTGCGATTAATGAAACAAGCAAACAAAATAAAAGCAATGAAATATAATGACAAAAAATATCTGAAAATAAGAGTAATTGTTTTAAATCAAAATTTATTCAAAATAAAAATCAAAGTTATCAGTAATAAAGAATAAAAATTATGGAACTAATTGCCAGTTACTTGAATATCATGTAATGAGCGATGGAAAGCTTACGCATGAATTTCCTTTATTCATTTTTTATTCCAGCGCACACAACATGGAACCGTATTTGGCAATCTAAACACTGAATCATTTCTGCTATTTTATTTTTTACAAATTAGGCAAAACCAATTATCACTGTCTAGATTTTTCTTTTTAGATTCTGAATTATTAGCCATTTTTTTAAACAGAAGTTTTCTTTACATTATGTTTGTAGTTCTTCCCTTTCATCATTTTTTCCCAATTGCATTACGCCTATTTTTTTAAACTTGATGTTCCAATTACTTTTGTGATGTGAGAGCTTCCTTTTTGTCCTTTTTTTTTTCCATTTCAATGTTTACTCTATATGACGAAGATGTAAACTCAACTGTTTTATCGCTTCCTCTGTACTTTTATTTAACTGAATTTACCCAAAGGTTTGAGGTTTTATGTGTTTTAATGGCAAAAATGAGTAATTCCACCCTCCAGAACTGTAAAAAGTCTGCACCCATTCCCCCCACCCCCTTCCTCAAGGAACCGCAAATATCCTCCAGGAGGAAAATGCTTGAATTCAACTCTGTAAATCAAATACGCCGTAGGAATAGAGAATTGAAAGAAAATAAATGCGAATACATACAAGATAAAAGAAATTGCAAAGAATATTTATTGCATACCTATGTAAAAATATTTTTATGATTATGAAAACCTAAACTGTATAAAGAAATTGATCCAGATATACAAAAAAAAATATTCAAAAACGTCCATGGAGATAGTAACCCATTATATAAAAGTATACAAAGCGTACCACCCTCGAAATTCATTACTTACTCTTCAAATTTATGATCGTATATCTGGTCCAATTTAAGCAACTTAAATTGGCCCAATTTAGGCAACTGTGCCATTTTTTAAAACAGATAATCTCAAGACTAAGAACAAAAACGAAATCAAACAAATACGCATGAAAAATGTGCGCAATAAACAGATGAATTTAGACATGTATATGAAAACATAACAACTTACCTTAGTTTTAAAGTATTCACTTACTTTTAGTAAGAAAGAACTAGATCAAAACAGCTAACTTCGGGTTTTTAAAAATTGTCTTTAAGCAGCACATGGTAGCCGTATGCTTCTTCTAATCATAAATGACGTCATTCTGTTGAGTAGGATTTCAGCGGTAGATTGCGCCTCTTTCTGTCATACTTAGATTGACACATTTTCTTCTGCCTGCTCCGGATCCTTGTCCTCTGAGCTGAGACTAGCGTTATCTGTGGTCCCATATAGCACAGTGTCATTCATCTTGCTTTCCGCTAAAATGAAGACGATGTTTCATTGACTATTTAAAGTCAGAAGCTCCGTTTAAATATTACACAACCTAGATGTTGTGTAGGTAGGAACTCTAGCTTTATTGCAACTCTAACCTTCATAGACATCTATAGGCCTCATCAAAACTGTAATATATCTTCCTTTAATAATAAATTAAAAAATATATATTTTTTAATATTTTTTTAACTTATCAACGAAAATTTGCTAAATGCAGGGATAAAAATCATAATATTTGATGGATAAAGTATCAAATAGACATTAACAAAAAATCAAACTTCTTATTTTCGGCAAAATGAGACTTTTTAAAGAAAAAGTGAAAAATTTAAAAAGTCGATAATCAAATATTCAGTCCAAACAAACTTTATTGAAAATAAGATAAAATTTACCATACGTTTGAAAGAAAACTAAAAGAAAAAATTTACCTAAAAGAATGCATTTTGATTCCTTTTAAGAGGAGGTCGCTATTAAACACATACTACAAATTAAAATTGTAAAAATATGCGAATTTGCCATTCAATATCTTGGCCAACTTCGCTTGTCCAAGAAAGGCTGTTTGTGTCCAAACAGTCGGCTCGACGACACATCGCATGTGATAGGACGAAGAGTAAAAACACACTGTTTAAAGTGAATTCCTGCTACTTACGACATCACGTTACATTCTGCGATTGTTTTTTTTCCTCGATATTGCCAAAAAAATGGTGCAACTATAGTTCTATCATTTTTATTTCTATTGTCTCTAATGTCGGCTTTCTTTAGCTATTGCTGTTTATCAAAATTGTTTTTATGATGGATAGGGTTAGTTGGGGTAACTGGACCCACGAAGTAACTGGGCGTTAGGCTATTTTATAAAAAAAAAAAAACCGATTATGTTTTTAAGTTTTAGCTTTTGTGAACAATGCACCTAAATCTCTACTTACTAAAACAACGTGTGTCAACTCAATCATAACTCTCTGTTTGCTGTGATAGGTTGTCGAAAATTTACGTTTCTTTTTTTTTAAACAACGTCAATTTGGTTGAACTTCCTCGGCTTTCTATTAAAATACTGTAAGTACTTTTATTAAACAATCTTTTTTTTAAAGATTAGGCATATATCTAAATTAATATTATCAGGTATCTGTACATATTTACTTCCTCTTTCAAATGTAAGCCCAGTGTCCCAGTTACCCCATAAATATTTCAAGAATGGGGTAACTGGGACATGTATCAAGGGTAACTGGACCATATGGATCCAGCTGCCCAATAGTTATAAATAAATGTTTTGAGTTTTACTATGGGAAATAAATTTCTGCATTGTTTTTTGCTCACAATAAAGAAAATTATAGAATACCTTATTAAAATTACATAATAAAATTTAAAAAAAAAGCATATTGGGTGATATCAAACCAAATTTTTTAACTCCTTGAAGAGTTGTGATGCCGTTAGGGCATCACATAATTTTAATCCCCAAATTGCCACATTGGCACCGGAATTTTATAATGAAAATTTCACCTTTAATAAGTACGCGAAAATATACTTTTACTTGTTTACAATTAAATTCTCTTGTAAATACTGGTGTCATTAAATTATTTCAATATTTTACGAATACAAGTACTATGTCCCTGAAAGCGAGACAGCCAAACCTTGATATTGTACGATACAGATAAAGTACTTACGTAGCCGTTTGTTCATAGATTTACCTTATTATTTCTTTCTTTAAAATACCCATGTAAACTTTATACTTATTACCTATACTAAAGTACATAAGTATTTACTTAATTTTTATGTTTATGGTATAAATAAATCTAATATTTTCACTTTTAGTGCTTTTTTTAGACACATTGACAGCAAAGGTTTCCCTTACAATATTCATTAGTTGATATATAATTTACATAATCTGCCTGGTTTAATTTTTTTTAAGCTGTTTACACTTTTTCAAACAGGACCTGATATCCCATATGAAAAAAAAAAATAAATAAATAAACGCGTGTCGAAAATAGACCCTCCTGGTCCACTATATCCCATTTTTATGGGGCAACTGGACCCATGAGGAAAGAAAGACGAATTATGCATATATATTTTTTTAAATATTAAAATGTAATTTTGAGCATTTCTATCTGATAGATGGAACCTAACTGAACACATTTACAAAAGTTCAGAAGTTAATTCAAATGAACTTTAGCTTTTTGAAGCTGAATTCCCAGAATCTCCAGAGTCACATTGTAAAATCATGGCCCAGTTGCCCTACGTAACCTTACAGAGAGTGAGTCTGATGACAGTGAATTTAATATATCTGAGTCGGAAGACGACAATTCTTATTCATCTAGTGGTATCATTTAGTCACAGTCTAGTGAATCAGAGGGCGATAGCACGAGCTTTATAAAGATGTGGGGAAAAGAAAAAAACAGTGTGTCCTGACTCCTCTTTGCTTCAATGTTACCCTAAAGAATTAGATTTCAAAAATATTGGATCAGACTTTTTTTTAATACATAAATCTTGGGCGTATTTGAGGAAACACTTTCGATCAGTGAATGGAGGAAGATTAAATAAAATATTGCTTACTGACAAAAAAATTTTTCATTTCGAATTCGGGATAGAGCATATATTAATTTTCAATAATTTAAAACAAGAAAGAAAAAGTCATTCGTAAGCAAAGATTATGAAACACTTTCCAACAAAATCAGAATAATGTAAATAAAACTTCACCATGTAATAAGTTGAAATATGATGTCTAATTGAAGTTGAAATATGATGTCTAATTGAACTATTTAGAAGCCCAATTTCAGGATTTCCCATCTACAGTTAGATCCGAAGTTTTATTATCCGAAGTTTTTGAGCAACCCTGTACATGATATATAGATTTGTATCTATAAACTACATTCATGCAAAAATTTAGTGCAGATTGGAAATCATATCTTAGTTGAAAAGCTCCTTCCGCAATCTCGGTTAATAAGGAGACTTCTTTGATACAGTTCTTTATAGGAGATATAAAATTACACATCTATTTACAAATTAATTTCACATTTTTAACGTTTCAAAGCAGTACTTTAAGACAAGACACATATCTGTATGTTCAATATTGAGAGCTCTTAAAATGATGTAAATAAATATAAAATATTTAATTCTTTACAGGATATAAAGTAATTTTTAAATAACTGTTTTATATTTCTTTGCTTTTCAATATTTTAATCAATAAATTGCATCCAGTTAGTAAAATGCATACATGTTTATTAACATTTATTTTATACAATAACTTACAGGAATGTACATTAAAGCGTTCCGTATGCTTCAGAAATTTCCAATAGATAAATTTTGTGTTTTTATAGAGGTGTTTTAATAAAGCAGATAAAATAGAATATGTACTTGCTTTTATTTAAAAGTATTATAACATTTTAGTTTTCAAGTATTTCAAAAATTTAGCTTTATTAATGAAACTTGAGAAATACAAATTTTTAAAATTTGTTTCTTCATAATTTATTTTTGAATTTTGAATTATTTATGTGAAATATCATTCAAGCAAAAATATTGTTTTTTAATATTTATATTTTCACATTTCCACATGATAAAATTTAAAAATCATACTTTTTTAAAAATCTTAAGTGTAATTTTTTTATTTCAAAGAATTTTCTGAAAATAAATTAGTTCATTCTAAGCATATATTGCGTAAGTATGTAAAACTCTATTCAGATAAATTATTATGTCACAGAAATATTATTTTTAAAATATACTTTATACAATTTCATTCATTCATCTTTAAATAATCTTTAGTATAATATACTTAAGTAATTTGAACAACGCAAAATTCGTAATTCTACATGGATTTCCTATTGCGTCACTTATGGCACAATTTGTACAGTTATGGAAATATGATATCCATTTAAGTACAACAAAATTAAACTATTTGACGGTACGTATCTTACCAAGATGGGATATTAAGTTTTCTGTTTGATTAATTAGAAGTACTAGACGCTTTGGGGCTCGCATTCCTGTTTTGAGATATCTGGGGGCACTTTATTCCACTGATTATTATTTTCTCAAAAATCACAGTTGCACTTTTGTGGTTGTGTGAGATCCATTTATGATTTTAGTGTGTATTTTAATATTTGAATCATTTTAAATTAATTTAGCTGAACTATTAATGAGTCAATTGGGTACCCAAACATCTTTGTACGTATTTATTGACGTTGCAATATGTAGGTAGATTTTTACATTGAATATATTTCAAGTTTGAGATAACATATTTAGTTATTTCAAACTTTATCATGATTCTATCTAGAAAATATCTTGGATGATTTTTTATGAAATTAAATGAAGATTAAACTTGCGCATAAAATATTAAAATAACATTTAATTTTAATTTATGATTTATTAAACTTAAATTTTATTTTACAATAAAAACAATGGATCTCAAATTTTCATTTGCTAATATATATATATATATATATATATATATATATATATACAGGGTGATTCAAAAGGTCATGTCCAACCGGTACGTGTGAATGTATCAGGTCATGAGGAGCAAGAATTACTGAGGAACTGCTTGTCAGAAACGCGATCGTGACCGTGACGCATAGAAAATACAACGAACGATGTAAAAAACCTTTATTTTACAAAAAACTTAATCTAAGTACAAAATACAAATGAAAAATTTTACAACTCATAACAAATGCTCAAAATGTGCTCCATTAGCCTTTATGCATGCTTCACATCGGCACCGCAAGGAATCTCCTGGCTAATTGAAACTTCTTCATGATTTCACGCTGCGCTGATGTACAGAATACATCATGGCTAAGGGTGCACATTTTGAGCACTTGTTATGAGTTGTAACAATTTTAATTTGTATTTTGTACTTCGGTTAAGTTTTTTTTTATAAAATAAAGGTCTGTTTGCACCGTTTGTTGTGTTTACTTTGCGTCACGTTGACGATGAAATTGAACCGTCACGACCGCGTTTTCGACCCCCAGTTCCTATATAATTCTTGCTCCTCGTGACCTGACACATCCACAGGAGTCGCATAGCTGCCAACTTGTACGGATTTTCCTTACCACTAAAATTTAAAAGAAATTTTTGACTTATTTAAAAGTTACAATTGCTTGAATTTCGGTGATTCAATTAGCTAAAATTTTCTATTAAATTTTAGTGGTATGGAAAATCCGTACAAGTTGGCAGCTATGCCTGTCGTTTGAACATGACCTTTTGAACCATCCAGTTTATGTAATTCTTGCTCCTCATGACCAGACATACCCACATGTGTCTTTGTACATAACCTTTTCAACCACCCTATTAATAGGGCGGTTTAAAAGGTCATATACAAACGACACGTGTGGGTGCGTTGGACAGGATGGTTCAAAAGGTCATGTCTAAATGACACGTGTGGGTGTGCCAGGTCATAAGGAGGAAGAATTGCATAGGAACTGGGAGTTCGGAAACGCGATCGTGACGGTTCAATTACATTATGACTGTGCCGCAAAGAAATGGTAACAAGCGATGTAACATACCCTTATTTTACAAAACACTTAATCGAAGTGCAAAATGCAAATGAAAAATGTTACAACTTTAAGTGCGCAAAATGTGCTCCATTAGCCGTGATGCACGCTTCACATCTGCGCCACATGGGACTGCGCCACATGGGACTGCGCCACATGGGATTTCGAACACGTTCCAATCGGTTCTGTACCGTGTCCACCACGATCCCCGGAACTACACTCCCTGGATTTCTACCTCTGAGAATATCTTATGTCTCTGGTGTACGAGACCCCCATTTCATCAGCCACAGACCTCATGACACGGATTTCTAAAGCGGCGACACGTGTCCGGGAGGCGCTGGCCAATTGGAACGTGTTCGAGATTCCATGCGGCGCCGATGTGAAGTATGCATCACGAGTAATGGGGCACATTTTGAGTAATTAATATGAGTTGCAACATTTTTTATTTGTATTTTGTACTTCCATTAATTTTTTTCTCTAAAATAATGGTATTTTTACATCGTTTGCAATCCTTTCTTTGCGTCACGGTGACGATGCAATTGCACTGTCACGATCGCGTTTCCGACCTCCCAGTTCATATGTAATTATTGCTCTTCATGACCTGAAACACCCACACGTGCCATTTGGACATGACCTTTTGAACCATCCTGTTTATTATGAAGCAAACACATGTCCTTGAGTAACGCTGGTGTCGTGCGGCCGATGGTGATACCTGACTCATAAATTTGCTTTTACTGTATTTTTTTAAAGTTCTAAATATCGTACTATTTCAATTTTTAAACCGCTGATTAAGAAAGGAATTGTTCTTTCACATGTAATTATTTTTAGAAACTGTACCACAATTTACTTGTTTTTGATGTCTTTAAAAATAATTTTCCATCATGAATATCTTTTAAATGTATCTCAAGTAAGTCCAACCCGATCACAGTAGATTAACTAGATTTTAGTTAAAACAATCAGCATTTATTTCCGGCTAATGACACTGAAAATATCAGAATGAAAATGTCTGCTGTAAATTTCAAAATCTTTGGCGATTTCTTCGGATACTAAGCGCTGCCATGCTGCTAATACAGAAGTAGCGCTTTTAATAAATATCAAAATTTTATTTAAATATAAATTGGACCTTTTTATATAAAAATGCTCTGTAGCATTGTTAGTGGGCAATCTAAAAAAGCAAACAAAACAACAACAACAACAACAAAAAAAAAACAAGTGGGTAAGTGTGATCACAGATCGTACAAAGGGTTTCGTTTAATATTGCTTTCAAAACACTTTCCCCTTTTGCAAAATCTGTTAGTTCTACATTTTGCAACCAGGGGGGTGGGTGGTATTCTATTCTAAACAAACCTTTATCCGAACAAAACTCCGTTTTACAATCTATCCGTAGATAGATTATAAGATATATATGATAGATATCCGAGGGGGATCAGGACCATGGCACGCGAGATAGTTATGCGCCCACTGGCGATAAAAAGTGGAACTAAAATATGTTAGGCTATGGTGCATAATATGAAAGAGTAGTCAAAGAGGTGTCGGCAAAAGTTACAAAAGTGCCCCCCGGGTGAAAAGTGTGGAGGTTAGAAAAATTGCTTTAAATACACATGTTTGAGACCGGAGGGGTAAATATAAGACTTTTTTAAAATTTCAAGATTTGTCGTTTTATGTCAGGTGTTTAGCTATAAGTATCTAAGATTTCAAGTCTCCAACGTACATAGTTTCTGAGAACGGACTCTGAGACTGACAGACAGACAGACAGACGAGTGAGACGAATATGTTTTAGTCAGATGAATGAAACCCTAAAAACATTAAATGTAAAAAATCAGTTATAGTTTTCAATAAAAATGGTTTTCATCTTTATTCTGTAACATGGGAATCCCGAGTTGAATCCCAAAGTAGTAATATAAATATAAAATATTTGTTTGTATATAGTTATACGAAAAATATTAATTATCCTAACTATGGTTTCAATATAATCCGGATTTTCAAAAATTCGAATAATCGCTTCCGTAATAAAAAAATGAATAATTGTGAAATAAATAGTTTTCTAAACTCATATATGTCTATTAAAAGAAAAGCCTAATGTCCAGCATATGAAACCATATTTTAATACAATCACACTTGCTAACAGCGATAAATAAATAAATAATACGCAACATGCATATATTTAGAAAAGTTAGTTAAACATATCCTACAAAGTTGGTTTGCCTTTGACCGTAAATACGGACTTAGATATTACTTATTATCTCATATTTATTTACATACGGTATCAATTTAATTGTTCCTCTTCACAAAATAACTTTTAGAAAGCTTACTTTAAAGAAGTTCTCTGTTTGTTAGTTGTCAGTTTCATTCTGTAACGCATTATTCTAATAAATATAAAACAAATACGATCCTTCAGAAAAAACGATGAATAAATCGGTAAACACTTTCTAGCAATGGCCTTATTTTATTACAACGAACATTATCCGTTTGATAGTGATTGATTACTAAGCAAACTATTTGTTATGCGAAATATTAATATGTTTCAGCAGGAAAACTAATGCTGTATTGAATATAATATATTGAGTAGATAAGATACAATTTTTGTAATCGATACTTTAACCCTTTATGCCCGACGGTGCTTTAAAGTACCATTAAAATAACTTGTTATAAAATTTATTTAATACATCGATTAGTAGTAATGCAGTTTAGAATGAGTTATAGATACTTTATATTGTTCCAAATGCATTATTGGTTGTACAAAACAAAAATATTTTAAAAGGATGATTTCTTTTGACTTTGCATCTTTTCAGCTTTCTTGACTTTGAAAGATTGAAGGGGGGTGGGGGTGGTGGTTCATTTCGGAAATATTTCTATAATTTTATGTTGTAAGAACATCAAATTTGTGCATTTCCTAATTCTTCAAAAAAAAAAAAATAAATAAATAAATAAAAATAAATGATTTGATTGGAGTTACAAATATTGCACAAAATCCTTATAAATTCAAATTTATTTAATTAATTTTATAGGCAAAATCCTTTTTTAAATCTTTCTAAAATGTATTAAATGATTGTGTATATCTTCTAATGTAATTAAAAAAAATTCAAGAAAATGGCTTTAGAAGATGAAATTTTCACTTATTCATAATTTGGGACATAAAGATTTAAAAAGCAATGTTGTAATATTCCAGTACATCAAATCAACACAAAGCATATCGAATCAGCCAAATACAGACTTCTAAAACTTTAATTAAACATAAATTGTAGTGTTGGCTTAAACAGACATTTAAAAAAATATTTTTTTATGAACTAATACATACATTTCGCATTTTAATATATTTTTTTCATTTAAAATCTTATGCAAAAGTTTAAGATTTTCGATAGAGAGCAGGTTATTTTGCGACCGGATGACTAAAGTTCGAATTCAGCCTTGATTTTTCGAGATCGCTTGATTGCAGTGTTGCCAGATTGGGGGCTTTTTAAATTCAGATTATTTTACTGTCAGCACTTTTTTAAAATAGTATAATTCGCCTTATTTTTCAGAATTTTCAGAATATTTTTAAATATGTCGAATATTTCTATTTTAAAAAAGCGGTGACAATCAACAATCTGGGGACAAAAAAAATCCCCAATCTGGCAACACTGCTTGATTGATTCTAATCGAGTCTGAGAGTTAGAAAATCGATTGATTACTAAACAAACTATTTGTTATGCTAAATTTTAATAGGTTTCAGCAGAAAAGACTAACGCAGGATTGAATATAATATATTGAGTATATAAGATGCAGTTCCTATAATCAATACTACACATTTAAAATCAAGGTTGTAGTATCTCATTACATGCAAATCAACACAAAGCATACCGAATGAGCTAAATACAGACTTTAAAAACTTCAGTGAAATTTAAAATTTAGTGTTGGTTTAAACAGAAAATTTAAGAAAATTATATATTTATGAACTAATACATACATTTCGCATTTTAACAGAGATTTAAAAAAAAATATTATGCAAGATTTTAAATTTCTATTAGATCCAGTTATTTTGCGACCGGATGACAGAAGATCGAATAATTAAGTTGACGGCGGACGTTAAAAATATTTTTTTTTTTTTTTTTTGTAATTTTCATCATAGAGATTTAAAATTTTGTGGGTTTCACCACAAGTATATAAACTACATTAAAAGAAATTTTCAGTCTTATTATAATTTTAGGATAAAAAAAAATCAAATTTTAAAGCGCAATTTTAAAATGCTACATGCGTCATAATTTTTTAGATATTTCCTCGATTTGGTATATTAATCCTTTAAACTGTATTACACTGTGCATCGATTTTTTAATCCCTTGAATACTTAATTTTTTTAGAGAATTTTATTCCAGAATTCGATATCGGTTTTCATCAAAATTTAGCCTTTTAATAAGCTGAAATCAAATTTAATTATCTTAATGATATTTAATTTTAAAATACATGCATAGTTTTTTTTTTTGTAAGCAACTAGGGGGATCGACTCCCTACGAGCTACGCTCGTCAACCCCCGTTCAAACACCGCAGCCTCTAAAAGCACGCTAATTTGATTGTCTTTAAAAAAAATTTGGAAGATTGAATTATAATTTCGATCTCCCTATAAACGGGTTTCTATTCATTTCTCTTCGATTGGGGAATTTTAGAGAAAAATCAGCTGCTGTTAAAAGATACAACGGCTGTTTTCGTCTTTCATTAAATAAAATCAGTTAAACATTTCAAAATAAGCTAATATGAAATAAATTAAGAAAACAGAGTCTTTGTCTCCCGGTATTTTTAAACAAAGCGGAAAGAAAGTACTTTTAAATAAGATATTTTAAATGTATCGTTTTTAATCTGACGCAATTTTCACCAAATTTTGCTTTCACTTTTCAATATTCACGTGAAAATATTTTTGTTAGAATATTATTTGTGCTGTCCTAAAAAAATAGTTGTAAGGATAAAATCAAAATGTCAAATAAATGTCTCGCGCAATTTTTAAATTTAAACTGTTTTGCAATATTATTTTTTGTACATTTTACGTAATAAGTGTAATGTGACGTAAATGTGACGTAATTTTTCCTATTTAAGACTTCTAACGCATGTTAATGAATTTATTATTTTACAATATCCTTTGTCTTTTAAAATTCTCGTGTAAATATAGTTTTTGTGAAGTAATTTTCAATAAGTACCTGCTTTTTATACGTAATTATTTAATTCTAATTTGAAAGTTTTTTTTCTGTTTATAATAGTCACATGTAAATAAATTTTTAATTTGATCAAACATTATTGTTTGCGCTGTTTATACAGTTAGCAACAGTTTAAATTAATACCATTTTCTAAAATAAGTAAAAAATATCTCTCGAAATGCTGAAAATTTGAATTTAAAATAGAAATAAAACCTCAAAAATGAGTCAAATTAAAAAAAGTAAATGCGGTCTGCTCACCGGAAAAGTCTATCGTATAAAATGGTCTAAAAATTAATTAACACCCATGTATAGTTTTTGCTCTTATAAAACTTTTTTAATGGAACGATTTTGTCCAACTTTAGCATTACATATCTCTTAAAATATTACTTCGATTTGAAAACTGTCTGCATCAGCGTGTTTATCAAACATTTCTCTATAACACCGCCGATATTTATATTTTTGTATGCGATATTTTTCTGAATACTAGGGGGCTCGGCCCCCTACGAGCTACGCTCGCCAACCCCCGTCCAGACACCGCAGACTCTAAATGCACGCAAATTTGATCGGCTTTAAAAAGGTTTCGAAAGATTGAATTATAATTTAAAAAAAAAGTGGCGATCTCCCTATAAACGAATTTCTATTCATTTCTCTTTGATTGGGGAATTTTAACGCCAAATCCGCTGCGGTACTACATGATTATCCCGTCGACCAATTTCGCCAAATTATATAAATCGCCAAATTACACAAATTGATATAATTTTTATTTTAAATAACGAAAGAACAAATAAATTAGTACAACATTAATAAAAATACAAATAAAACGTCGAAATAAAAATAACTTGATGACGCAGACACGTGTAACAACATTTCAAAATAAGCTAATATAAAATGAATTAAGTAAACAGAGTCTTTGTCTCCTGGTATTTTTTAACAAAGCGAAAAGAAAGTTCTTTTAAATGAGACATTTTAAATTAATCCTTTTTTAATCTGACGTAATTTTTACCAAGCTATTCTTTCTCTTTTAAATATTCACGTGAAAATACTTTTGTTAGAAATGAAATATTATTTGCGCTTTCCTAACAAAAATAGCTGAAACGATCCTCTCAAAATATCAAATAAATGTCTAGCGCAATTTCTAAATTTAAACTGTTTTGCAATATTATTTTGTGTTTATTTTATGTAATAACTATAATGTGAAGTAAATATGACGTAATTTCTCATATTTAAGACTTCTAACGCATGTTAATGAATTTATTATTTTACAATATCCTTTCTCTTTTAAAATTCACGTGTATACTTTTTATGACGTATTTTTTAATAAGTTCCTGCTTTTTATACATAATTATTTAATTCTAATTCCAAATGATTTTTTCTGTTTATAATAGTCACGTGTAAATAAATTTTTTATTTGAAGCAAACATTATTGTTTGCACTGTTTATATATTTGGCAACAGTATAAATTAATACCATTTTCTAAAATACGCAAAACATATCTCTAGAAATGCTGAAAATTTGAATTTAAAATAGAAATAAAACCTGAAAAATGAGTCAAAATAAAAAAATTAATGCAATCTGCATTCCGGCAAATTCTAACGCATAAAATGATCTAAAAATGATTACACTGCCATGCATAATTTTTTGCTGCTATAAAACTTTTTTAGTGGAACGATTTTGTCCAACTTTAGCATTAAATATCTCTTAAAATAATTCTTCGATTTGAAAACCGTCTGCATCAGCGTGTTTATCAAACATTTCTGTATAAAACCACCGATTTTCATATTTTTGTATGCATTATTTTTCTTAATATTAACGAAGAAAGTCCTCCGGTCACAAAAAATTCAAAACCGGCGGCGGCGGCAGTGACAGCGGTAGTTACTTTTTTTAGAACTAGGGGGCTCGGCCCCCTACGAGCTACGCTCGCCAATCAACCGTCCAGACACCGCAGACTCTAAATGCACGCTGATTTGATCGGCTTTAAAAAGATTTCGAAAGATTGAATTATAATTTAAAAAACAGTGGCGATCTCTCTATAAACGGATTTCTATTCCTTTCTCTTTGATTGGGGAATTTTAACGCCAAATCCGTTGCGGTACTACTTGATTATCCCGTCGACCAATTTCGCCAAATTATATAAATCGCTAAACCACTCGCCAAATTATACAAATTGACATAATTTTTATTTTAAATAACGAAAAAACAAATAAATTAGTACAACATTAATAAAAATACAAATAAAACGTCGAAATAAAAATAACTTCATGACGTAGACACGTGTAACAACATTTCAAAATAAGCTAATATAAAAGGAATTAAGTAAACAGAGTCTTTGTCTCCTGGTATTTTTTAACAAAGTGAAAAGAAAGTTCTTTAAAATGAGACATTTTAAATTAATCGTTTTTAATCTGACGTAATTTTGACCAAACTATTCTTTCTCTTTTTAATATTCACGTGAATATACTTGTGTTAGAAATGAAATATTATTTGCGCTTTCCTAACAAAAATAGTTAAAAAATATCCTCTTAAAATATCAAATAAATGTCTAGCGCAATTTCTAAATTTAAACCGGTTTGCAATATTATTTTGTGTTCATTTTATGTAATAACTATAATGTGACGTAAATATGATGTAATTTCTCCTATTTAAGACTTCTAACGCATGTTAATAAATTTATTGTTTTACAAATTCCTTTCTCTCTTAAAATTCAAGTGTTAATTATAGTTTTTATGACGTAATTTTTATTAAGTTCCTGCTTTTTGTACATAATTATTTAATTCTAATTCCAAATGTTTTTTTCTGTTTATAATAGTCACGTGTAAATAAATTTTTAATTTATTTACACGTATATATATATATATATATATATATATATATATTTTTTTTTTTTTTTTGAAGCAAACATTATTGTTTCCGCTGTTTATACAGTTGGCAACAGTTTAAATTAATACCACTTTCTAAAATCTGATAAAAATATCTCTACAAATGCTGAAAATCTGAATTTAAAATAGAAATAAAACCTCAAAAAATTAGTCAAAATAAAAAAATTAATGCAATCTGCACTCCGGCAAATTCTAACGCATAAAATGATCTAAAAATGATTAAATTCCTATGAATAGTTTTTGCTCCTATAAAACTTTTTTAGTGGAACGATTTTGTCCAACTTTAGCATTAAATATCTCTTAAAATAATTCTTCGATCTGAAAACTGTCTGCATCAGCGTGTTTATCAATCATTTTTGTATAATACTACTGATTTTCATATTTTTGTATGCATTATTTTTCTTAATATTAACGAAGAAAGACCTCCGGTCACAAAAAATTCAAAACCGGTGGCGGCGGCGGTGACAGCGGTAGTTACTTTTTTTTAGAATAGAGAGATAGAGAGGTTAACGGAGAAAGACACCCGGTCACAAAAAAATGCAAAATTTGGTGGCGGCGGCGGTGACAGTATAAGTAACTTTTTTTTTTTTTTTTTTTTTTAATAGAGCGATACCAGGATTCTCCTTATTAATTTCATGAATTTTCATAAAATATTATGACACATGGAGCATTTTAAAAATCGAAAAACGTTGAAAAATCAGCTTTGAAAAAAAATAGATTTAAAATACAGTAAAGAACTGAAAAATTGTTTGTGTGCAAAATTCAAATGCTTATAAATTTGCGAAAAATAATCGCATCTACATGCGGTTTTTCGAAAAAGGCTCAGAACAAACTGGAAAATAACAATATGCACAAAAATAAGTTTCAATTTTTGGGTAGATTTCCACTCAGATAAAGTTCCACGGTCCCCTTAAAGTTTTTATGTTGATACATGACATAAACGTTAACCACTTCACCGTTTCCCCGAGATAAGCCGGTGGTAAAATCACTGTTTCCCCATATCTGTTGCTGGTGAAGTGTTTAATAAAAATGCTAAACTAGAAAACATATGAAATAAAGCAGATAAATTTAGAATAGATATAATATGAATTATACATAAGCTGAAGTATTAACTATAATAAAAGAAAGAGAAAAATCTACTAATAGATATGAAGTTTTCAGTAACAAGATAGTCCGATACCTTCACGGGCAATTTATATTTGAAAGCAATGGGTGCGACGATTAAACGGTTAATAATCAAGGAAACGATTTTATCATGAAGTGTAAGCTTCAATGTAATCATTTCTTTAAAATAATCTCTTGCGTAATTCTCTGAAACACATTTCTTTCAGTTATCTCCTCTATGCATTTGTATGAGCATAATGACACACTACATATGTATTTTCCACTATGCAGTTATAAAGAATTTTGTTAATGTGAGGAATACATTTATGTAAATAACGTACATTTTATTCCAGAACTTCCAAAAATTTATAGTTCTTGTTACCCGATTGAAAAGAAGGGTTATGTGTTTCAAGCGTATCTGCGTATGCGGATTTCTTTATACCATCGAAACATTCCAACGGCTGGATGGATTTTAATCAATGAGGTCTTTATCAATTCGTCTTAACGGCCCGATAGTTATTCTGATTAGGTTGTATGATGAAAGGGCACTCCTCGGGCTAAACCCAGGCACATGCTGTTGCGTCTACATTTTCAATTCAGAATAAATTTCCACCTCTACATTATCTTAAAATACAATACACCAAGGAAAAACCGAGAACACTTTGCAGATTTCTTTACCCGACAGCCAAGAAGGGATATGTGTTTCACGCGTATCTGGGTATGTGGATTTCTTTATACCCTCGAAACATCCCAACGGCTGGATGGATTTTAATAAATGAGGTATCAATCGATTCGTCTTTACTATCCGATGGTTATAGGCTAGGTTTGGTTTTTAGAAATTCAAAACGGCGACCGTAAACTACAAAATGGCTGTAGACATGAAAACAAATTACGCTATTGAGTGGCATATCATTGGATAGGTCTTTCAAAATTAAGACGATGTTTCATTGACTATTTTACAGTCAAAAGCTCCGTTTAACCATTACACAACCTGGAAGTTATGCAAGTAGAATCTCTAGCTTTACTGCAGCTCTAACCATCATAGACATCTATAGACCTCATCAAAACAGTGTTTATAGATAGGAACTAACAATTAAGCACAAATTAAAAGTCATCAATACAAGTAAATAAGAAGAATAGGTAAGTAATATAAAAAAAATATTTTAAGTCAATCCCTACTAAAGGTCAATAAGAGAACTTTTTTTCCTCCCATTCTTCTTTCTCTTGAGTGGCGGTTAAAAAGCCTTGATCAAGGAGAGGGCTCTCTCGGTCTTAAAATACCTTGATCAAGAAGAGGGCTCTTTCGATTATTGAAAATTAAATCATTTAATTTAATTAATAAATTAATATTTAAAATAAACAGGATTAACATCAAGTGTCATCCACTACAAGTTTAAAAAAATTATTTGAGCTTGATTGGATGAATAATAAGTATATTATTAAAGATTGAAAATTTGAACAAGATATATATAGCGAGAGTGGGAGCGAGAAGTAGGAATTGAAAAAAAAAAAACTTTCACATTGATGAGAAATAATTAATTAGTTTGCTTTTTACGAAGTCGGGTTTCTTGATTTTTTAAATTTTATTGTTTATTAGATACATTTTTATTCAATTTAAACAGATAAACAATTTTAGATAAATGCTGCATCCTATAATAAATTTAAACAACAACACGACTGATGCAAAAATCCTCTTACAGTTAGAATGTTTAATATGCATATTTTACTTAAATGATGTGTTTATGACTTAAAGAAATAAGTTGAACACAATGTATTTTCAATAAATATATAAAAGCGAAATAAACTCAAAGAAAAACGTGCTTAAAAGGTGTATTTAATATAACAGATGTTATTAGGTATTATACTTTTAAAAAACTTAAAAACGTTCACAATATTCGCGCCGAGCACTTTCAATCAAAACCTTGATCGTCTTCAGAGCAGCTTTGCGTATAGACACTTCTACGCACAAACACTTTACGCAGACACAGTACGCAAAGCTGCCCTGATGACGATCAAGGTTTTGACCGGAAGCGCTCGACGCGAATATTGTGAACGTTTTTAAGTTTTTAAAAAGTATAATATGTAATAACATCTTTTATATTAAATACACCTTCCAAGCAAGTTTTTCTTAAATTTTATTTCGCTATGGTACAAGGTGAATGTGACTTTCCCAATGATATATGTTTATTCATATATGGGGCACTCTCACAAACTTTTGACAATTGTGAAAAAAAATCTGGCGAAATTAAACTTGCTAAAATAACATTTTAATCTGATAGACGAATGCCTTAATGATTCAAAATAAAGAAAAAAGGGTCAGCAGCAAAACATTTTTTATTTAACTGAGGTTTAAGTTAAACTTGTGAGTTTAATTTTCCTTATCATTTTACCCCTATAACTTTTTATTTTCTTCTAAATTTTTACTTATAATGAATTCGCATAGTGCCCACAGGACATTCAAATAAGAAATAATAACAATGTAGTACTTTTAATACAGAATTTTTGTATAACATTGTCTTAAAGGGGTGTTAAAGAAGGGGCGGTAGAGTAAAAAAAGGGGATGGCATAGGAAAAAAGGGACGGTAAGGATGGAAAGGTAAGGAAAATTACCACCTATTTTTAGGAAAATCATGTCAAGACTAAGTAATAGCGACAATGTTCATTAATTTTTAGAAACAGTTGTTAACATTGGATTAAATTATTTTTTTTTTATTTATTTACCTCGAAAAGTGCAGGAATAAACCTTGGAGACGGTAAGACTACCAATAAAGCCACGATCTTGAAATTGATATTTAAATGCTGATTTAAATCCTGCAGTAAATTTCCCGTCAAAGAATTTTAGACATTCTTTCTCTAGCATACTTCTGAATGAGAAAAAACTTGAAAAAATTCTGTGGCTGCATCTGAAGTGATTTTCTGTATAGATTTAGCAAGAGGGACGGTAAGGATGAAAAACCCAGGGACAGAGTTCAAAAAATAATATCAACCGTAAAAATGTATTCATGTTAATTTTTTGCTACATATTTATATAAAACAATTGTCCCAATTTGGGAAAAAAATTACATCGAATTACTTTTATTGAAACAATTTTATACAGACAGCTCCAAACTTAAAAATTAGCATCAGGGACATGGTAGGGTAGATGAGTTTTCCTGGTATTTCGACCCCCCAACATC
Source organism: Maratus speciosus (assembly GCA_963932465.1). Lineage (NCBI taxonomy): Eukaryota > Metazoa > Arthropoda > Arachnida > Araneae > Salticidae > Maratus > Maratus speciosus. The sequence continues at coordinate 218,206,031 of OZ010790.1, read as the reverse complement.
GTCCAAAACTTATTTATCTCGTTAATATTGTTATGCAATCATGCAATGGGATGCTCCCCAGTATATGAAATAAAAAAATACAAAAAAGTGTATTAAGTAAAAAATTATTATTCAGGGACATGAAAGTAAAAGATTGTGAGAATGCCCCATATACATTTTGTGAATATATAAAAACAAATATAATAATAACACAAGCCTGCAAAATTTGTGTTGTGTCATATTTCTACATTTTGGTAATTGATTCCTATGTATTTTGTAGCACTGAATCCGAAAATGGCTTTCGAAATCCTGACTTGATGGAGGTTAAACTCCATCAAGTCAGGATTTCGAAATCGTAAATTTCAAAGTTAAATATTAAAGTAAATTTCAAAGATAAAAAAATACCGTAAATCCGATACTATAAAAAAGATGTAATGGTTGAATTGTTTAGCTTTAGTTAATTGATTTTTATGTACTAATTTGTAGCTCCGAATCCGAAAATCACCTTCATTTTTTACCATCATGACAGGATTTTTCAAAAATAACAAATTTTTAAAATTTTTAGAACTCGAAATATTGCAAAAACCTGATAATATGGAATAGACGTAAAACTTTTTTCAGAATAATTTATACATTTTTTAGTTTATATTATGTATTTTTACAGTTAAAATTGCAAAATAATTTGTATTTAAAATCCTTACAATTTTATTTCGGGTGTGGAAGTTTCTTTGGACCGTTCATGCTCTGCCCCGCGCTTTTTCTTTTACGCTCTCTATGGGGTTCATGTCTGTGTAACATTCAGCAATAGTCTGCCATCATCCTCAGCCGTTTAATGGAATCACCTCTACGATCTCGACCTATACGAAATCAAAGGTGGCTGCAATCTTCTTTAAAGTGGAATTCTAGATATCCAGAGCCCACTTCCCCCTCTCATCAGATCCCTGAACTGTTTAGCTGTAAGAATCCCCGATATAATATAAACGATTCAATAAATTTGTATAAAAAAAAGTTTTCGCTATATTTTGACTATTTAATTTTGTAATTTACGATTTGCGAAAAATTCTGTCTTGATGGTTAAAAATAAATGTGATTTTCGTATTCTGCGCTAAAAAATACATAAAAATCAATTATTAAAAGTAAAAAAAAAAAAAAAAAAAAAACAACAATCGCAGGCTGTGTAATTTGTGTAAACTAAAATGGAGTAGGAAGAGCCTATTTGCCAAACAAAAATAAAAACATTTAAAAAATTTCATTGGAAATCTTACATACAAAGCATTACTTATCTATACCAGAGCTGCCAAGTCTGCGGCTTTTTGGATACCAGTATTTTAATACAGAAAATGTTCTTTTATTTAATTGAAACATTTGGGGAATTTAAAAGAGCAACATTTTGACTAAAATTATAGTGGTGTGCAAAAAGCCGGAGACTTGGCAGCTCTGCTATACTAATAAAAGAACAAATCGCTCTGTGTGTGTGTGTGTCTGGCGATGGCTAGCGAAATCTACGACACGTACAGAGATTCAAAATTTTTGTGAAGAGAGTCCAAGGCCTTTCCAAATGTTCTCGATCCTCAGAATTTTAAAATTCTAATTATTAGCTGAGCAATTAATTAATATTCAGACATCACTCCCATAAAAAAGGTAGCTATTTCAACTTCAGTCATGAACGCGCATGCCCAGTACGCATCCCTATGAATTGAATGTAAATTACGAGGATTTTCACAAGTCATCTTGGCCCGTTCGTTAAAGCGTCAGCCTGCCAAAGTGAAGGTCCCTGGTTCGATACTTGGTAGGAACAAAGATAAAATTTTCTGTTTATAAATAAAAGAAATTTCATTTTTTTCTGAAATTTTATGAATTTTATTTATATGTAAGCTCATTTTTATATATAAGAAATCTTCTGAAAGGATTGCGTACATTTCTTATAACAATAACTGTAACTACGTACATTTTAATAACTGTAACTATGTATATTTTAAGTTTTTAAGCACTTCTATTTGTGTTCGAAGAAATTTAAAATGATTTAAAAAATTGAAAATACAAAACTTTTTAAAGTCTAATACAAAAATTATTCTAAATTAAGTAAATTAAGCAAAATTAAAAATAATTCAATTTAATACTAATATAAACTAAATTTGACTAAATAAAACAGAAAAGCATTTAGGATGAATTATAAAACTTAAAAGAAACAAAAATAAGTTACAATCTTCATGAAGAAACCGCACGTGAAAGATTTAACAATTCGTACTGCTGTCATCCATCGGCGAGTTAGAAATACAAAGTTCTCGGCGGTCGATGTCCCTAAAAAGGACACCAAGGAAATGTCGTCTTAGATAGTTCAAAGAATGACTTCTGATTTTTATACAAAATTATGAATTAATACCACAAGGATATTAGAAAAAAATGGCCCCATCATTTTTCGAAAACCGTAATTTTTAAGAACTAGAAAAAATCCACTATTTAAGGGGTCTTGTAACTTTTAAGCACGTCGAAAATTAACGAAAATCTTCAAAGTTTGAATTAGTCTCTCTTTAAAACCTTTTTATGTATAAACATAAAATTTTTGATATTGATTAAACAGATTATGCTTTCTAATATACTACCAACAGAAATTTATTAACCCTTTACAGAATTTGTGTATTGTTGAAATCAAAATAGCTCTTTTTCTTATCCATAAGTCATGGCGCGCATGATATCTTGAGAAGGTGTGTATGGATTGTCATGAAATTTGGTAAATATACTAAACAAATATGTGTGTTTAAAATGATCTACTTTTAAGTATTTACAATGGTAATATTTTTAGTTATGACTATTTTTATTCAGTAAAAATACAAAATTTTTATTTTTTTTTACGAAAATAATTTTTTTATATAGTTAATGAAATAATTTTAGCCTAAGAGTAGATCATTTTAAACATACTTATATGTTTAGTATCTTTACCAAATTTCATGCCAATCCATACATACTTTCTCAAGATATCATGCGCGCAATGACTTATGGGGTAAAAAAAGAGCTATTTTGATATCAACAATACACAAATTCTGTGAAGGGTTAATAAATTTTTAATGGTAGCATATTACAAAGCACAATATGTTTAATCAATATCCAAAATTTCATGCTTATACATAAAAAGGCTTTGAAGATAGACTAATTCAAACTTTGAAGTTTTTCGTTAATATTCGACTCGTTTAAAAGGTACAAGACCCCTTAAGTCTAGAAATAGAGTAATTTTAAATATAAGATTAATACTAGAATAAAAATCTTAATGCTCAGTGCTGCCATCTATTATGGTAAAATAAAACTAATTGCAACTTTTCCTGGAGTTTTTGGAATTTTACTACATATTTTTTTTTTTTAAATTTTGAATTTGGTGTCCATTTTTAGGGACACAGCGCCGGAAACGGTTTTAAAGGGTTATTCATCACGGGTCCGTGCATTGCCGGGCTTATCAGCTAGTTTCTAAACAAATCTTTAAAAATCCAGAAGTGTTTATCATTAATGTGAAAAAAATGTTTAAGGTTGCAATAAAGTGATTATTGTTTTACGATTATTCATTAAGGTCCCTTATATACTGATCTTTGATTTTGCGATATATGAAAATGAATACGGACAAACAGTTACAGACATATTTGCAAGGATTTTATGTTTTTATATCATTCTGTATTACAATTGAATTAAAAATATGTATATTTATCCAATACTGAACATATTTTAAGCGCTCCCAAGGTACGAAGATACTTTATGAGAAAATAAAAAAAAAAGCACTAGAGCTTTAAAACTTATAAAATCGTATTTTTTTTCCGAACAAAAGAAATATAAAATTCCAGTTTCTCCATGAATGCTTAACCAGCATTTTGTTTTAATATTTAACATTATTGCATTATTACACTCTACATATGAACAAATTCATTTTACGGATTTTTTTTAGGGACACATTTGGAGAAATATTACATATCAATAGTAATGTATTCAGAATAAATTAACATGTCAAAATTCGCTTATTTAACGAAAAATACAATCATAATACTGCATGCCGAACCTGAATATTCAAACATAATTTAACAATAGTGAACATTTTTCAATGATATTTTGTACAGTTTTCCTTCACTGTACGAAAAAAGTCTGAGATTATAAGAAAGTTTGTTGTAATTTTATGCTTAAAAACTGCCAACATTAGTTTTTATAATTAGTTTTCCTTTTGATTAAATAATATCATACATTTTTTAGTTAACGTGGATTTGATGATGATTTAGACAAAATAATGAGAAATGTTTTAAACTAGATACCGAACTAGATTCCCCTTAAATAATAATAATAAAAAAATTAAAAAACCAGGATTGTTACTCATTACAAATTACGATTGATTGTAAGGGTTGCGCTTTCTGGCCGCAGTTTATCACTTTTAATTTATTTTCTATTTAAAAATATTAAAAAATTATGTAATCATAATAAAAATCATATAATTTATATTTTATAATTACGTAATTATAAACATTATCATTTTATAAATATGTATAAATGATACAATAATATATGTAATTTATCTATCAAAATTAAATTCTTTATAAAGAAGAAATTTTCAGAATTTCCTTTTATAAAAACACGTTACAAATTGTAAAATAATTTAAAATTGTCTCTATTTAAAAGCAAAATAGAACTGTAAAAATACAATTGTAACAATAAAATTTGAACAAAATAAAACTGTAACACCTACTTTTTTTAATGTCTTATTGTTTTTATTGTTCTTTTAAATTGCAAATCGTGGTTAAAAAAATAATAATAACTAAAATTCTTAAAAAATTAAATAGTATCTTTTACATTTTAAGGTGTATCCTTATGTAGTTTATCGAGTAATTTTGTTTATCAGTTTTTCTTCTTTGTCATATTTGTTTAGATCATTAGATTTCTCGTAAAAGCACAGTATTTGCAGAAGTACTCGTGGAAACTGCGATCCTCCAGCTGCGTTTTTCTTTTACTGTATAAATATTCGTTGTAGCCTTTTATTTGATATAAGGTAAGTAAATAAACCTAATATTTTAAACATTTTTTCTTTTGTTTCGTTTACGTTAAATCTTTTGATACATGTCGGAAAAAGCTGTATTTTCAGGAATTTTAAAATTGCGTAGTATTTAAATAATGAGGAAACGTAATTTGAAATTTGAGATGGTGTAAATATATTTTTGTGTTTAATCAATTAGTAAATCAACAAGAATTATCAAATATTTATACATCTTCCGTAAATACTGTCAGATATGGAACAATAATTAAATCTGTAGTATCGAAATGGCATCAATATTTCTCGTATACAGGGATTCGCTTCATATCATTGACGGTAGAAAAATCGTAAAGAGGAATCCTTAGATGTATACTTCTAATTTAAAAACGAATCAAATATTGTTTTCTGTCATATGAAAATACATTTACGTTAAAATAGTTATTTTTAAAAGAAAATGCGAAATTCAATGTTTTTGAACGTTTCTTTATTCAGAATGATGTTTGCAATGATCTAACAAAGAAAACAATAAAAATTATTTTTTTTTTATGATGAAAACTTACAGAGTTATGTTATTTTCACAAGTTTTTCCATTTTTTTAAATTTTTTCTCAACTATATGCCTCTATGAAGTATTATTCTCTACAAATATTCTGTGATTATCCTAATTTGAGTATGTTATAAGAGAACTGTGCATAAAATGCATAACACATGAGTTAAAGAATTCATTATAACATCAGGAATCATTGAAAAAATTTTAGTGCATTTTAATTATATGATAAATCAGGAATTTCCAAGTTTACGTTTAATTGCACGTAGGTGCTGGTAAAAGATGAGAGCTTACTTTAATATTCGATTTTGCATTTTCACGATTTCAGTTCCTACGAGAAAGTATTAAACTTAAATATTTATTTTTACATGTTGTTTCATGACTTTTATATATAACTCGTAGGGGGCTCTGCCCCCTACGAGTTATGCTCGTCAACCCCCGTTCAGACACCGCAAACTCTAAAAGCACGCTAATTTGATCGGGTTTAAAAAAATTTTGGAAGAATGAATTATAATTAAAAAAACAGTGGCTATCTCCCAGTTAACGTGTTGATTTCGTCTTTGATTAAATCAGATCAGTGAAACATGTGAAAATAAGCTAGTATAAAATGATTTAAGTAAACAAAGTCATTGTCTCCCGGTATTTTTTAACAATGCTATTAGAAAGGTTTTTTTTAAATAAGACATTTTAAATGTAGGAAAATTCCGGGATTTATGCCGCACTTTTTTTTTTTTTTTTTGAATTTGTGTATAAAGTCCCATGGTGGCCAAAAAATAAATAAAAACATGCTATACTATTTAATGTTAAATATACAACGCGTGAACTGCGACAAAAAATTTCAAAACAAGTTATTAATATTTTTTAACATTTTTTTCTAAAACATTACATTGCGGCGCGTCACCCGTACATTCAGGCTGAGGCGCCGCACTTGTGCGGTAGTTATGCCGCGCTTGTAATAAGAACAGAATGAAGCTATAAATAAAAAAATAAAAATAAATCATATCTGCACAATAATTATGCATGTAATAACAAAATGAAACATAACCAGTACAATGAAACGTATTAGTAGATTCAAATTAATAATTGTTGCCTACTTTCACTATTAAAATTATCGACTTATTTTTTTACATTAAATCTTAACTGTCATTTCAGCAACAACGTAACATCAATGTATTAGAAAGGGAAAAGAAAAAAAGTAAAATTGTGTTTACATAATTTATTTGTTAACCCTTTCGGGACCGGTGGCTTTTACACAAATTTTATTCGGTTGGTACCGCTTTTTAGGTGCGTTCGTAATTATATAAATACGTAGCACCTATAGTCGTCGTTCAGTCCGTCTGTCTGTCCGTCCGTCCGCATATAACAGAGCAAAAACTACCCAATCGAATGGTCTAAAAGTTTAAATAAATGATTGTTGCAAAATTTTGTCGAGCCATTTCAAATTTTATGAAAATCGGATGTATAGTTTAATTACAGGGACAGTCAAAAGTTTTTCTTTACATTACGGCCAATGGGGAAAATTATTGCAAGTGCATTTTAATGATGTTACAGCCCTCCGAATGGTCTGAAATTTTAAATATATAATTGTTGCACAATTTTGTCGAGCCATTTCAAATTTTATGAAAATCGGATGTATAGTTTAATTACAGGGGCAGTCAAAAGTTTTCCGTTACATTACGGCCAATATGAAAAAATTATTGCAAGCGCATTTTAATGATGTTTTAGCCTTCCGAATGGTCTGAAATTTTAAATATATAATTGTTGCAAAATTTTGTCGAGCCATTTCAAATTTTATGAAAATCGGATGTATAGTTTAATTACAGGGACAGTTAAAAGTGTTCCGTTACATTACGGGGAATGGGGAAAAATTATTGCAAGTACATTTTATTGATGTTACAGACTATGCACTTATGAAGTGCAAAAAAATATACATTCAGTACAATATGGGGTGCAAAAAATAATTATAAAACTAGTTATAGTACGAACGCACCTCATTTGCCACGTTTGACGAGCAATTTCCAACTTGTTTAAAAGAAGTTACCGTTACTTAAATAATCATGAAAATGCTCTAATTAAACAAAGCAAATATTACTTTTCTTTTTTTACTGGTGCCAGAAACAAATTTAGTAAGCTCTTTATGAAGGTGCTTATATGCACCTATGGTCACGAATGGGTTAAGGGATCGACTTCAGTCTACAGAAAGAGTGTCGAAAGAGTACAGTCTTCATGTATCTACATTTAAACACATGATGCAACGAAGCCAATTACACTTCCTCTTTTTTGGAGTCGTTTGCAAAGAACATCTGTGTTACGCGTAATCCGGTTTTTCATTATTATCATCTTGGCTTGCACCTTTCTTGCCCTTCTTACTTTTTATTTTCCCCTTTTTCTCCTTTGGTTTTAGTAAACTTGATAACATGCCTAACATGGTTAGTCTGTGCAAAAGGAAAAGGAAAAGTTAATAACACTTAATCATCCCGTACAAAAGTTCGGCATGTATACCG